>OX419710.1:4250562-5549134 GCA_948474745.1 Oligia latruncula | reverse complement strand
CGCCTGTATTAGTGGCGCGCGGAGGCACTACGCCGGGGGGAAAATCCGCTTCCGAGACAAATCGCGGCGGAGCGGACGGATCTCCGGCGTGACCTCATGGCGACATGGAAAGAGCGACTGTCGCAACCCAGCGCAGGGCACGCCACGATAGTGGCGATAAGACCCCTCTTTGAGGAGTGGCTAGAGAGGCACCATGGCGCCCTCACCTACCGCCTGACGCAGATCCGCCTGACACGGAAGTTTTGGGAGGTTCCTGCACATCATCAGGCGGGAGGAAACGCCCGGGTGTCACCATTGCCAGGATCGCCCAGAGGACACAGTGGAGGTCTGCCCCGCTTGGGCGGAGCACCGCCGTTTCCTTGTAAAGGCGATCGGCAGCGGCGGCGACCTCTCGCGTGCGGCCCTGGTGTAAGCCATGGTCCGGGGCAAGAGGGAGTGGGAGGCAGTCACCTTCTTCTGCGAAGCAGTCATGCTTGCAAAGGAGGTGGCGGGACGGCTCAGGGAGAGAGCCTCCCGTCCCAGCCGCCGCGGGAGAAGCTCCGGGCTACGGGAGCCGCGTGACGACTCCCGGCCTCCGTAGGCGTGGACCTGCGGGCGGAGAGTAATGGGTAGCTCACCGTCCGATCAGGACCAGGCCCGTGCCGGACGGCGCGTACGTGTTCCACGCGCGCCTTAAAGAGTTGTCAGCATCGAGGAGGGTCCCCTTAGGACCGAAGCCTGCCGGGTCAGCGGGATATTGTCCCAAAGGGTTACCGCTGGCCCGGAACATAAAGGGATAAGGAAGGAACACGGGTGGGTTTTAGTCAGTAAGAGTCTGACACTCCCTAATTCCGCTCCACCCAGACCGGGTCATTTGACGACTTCCCATCCGAAAAAAAAAAGGGCGCGGATATAGCAGCTCGCACCGGGCGCATAAAAGGCTTATTACGGCACTGGATGGCAATAATGCCAGTTATGTGTCTTCAGTGTGTGTGTAACACCGAAGTGTTAGACAGAGGTGTACCGTACACCTTTGTGACCTCTGTGTAACTATTCGGTGACTACAGGCTTGATGATATGAATATTATTACTTAATTTAATAATTAAGATTATGCTGGCCTCTGGCCCGTGGCGTAACTACACCGTTTGAGGCCCGTGGCAAATTCAAGGGATGGGGCCCTCCCTCAATGTAAAGAAGCTCAACCAACGTTATAGTTTTTTTTACCCGACTGCGGTGAAGCCCAAAAGGAGGGTTATTTACTAGCACTTTTCCGCGACTTATTCCGCGTAGATTTCATATTTTACCCTACAACATTTAACGCCTGATTTGTTTCGTTGGTCTAGCGGTCGCAAACGCTACTGCTGAGCATGAGGTCCTGTCCAAAAAATTAGACAAACAATGGGAAAAAGGTACAAAATGTTCAAAGCCTAAATGATCTCCTTTGTTGCAAGTTTTCAAAAAATTAATTTTGCATTTATAAACATAGGTTAGGTTCCTCTTGTGCTCATGGTCCTCACAGGCCGGGCTGGGGCCCCGTGGCATTTTGCCCCAATGCCACCCTATAGTTACGCCACTGCCTCTGGCATCAATGGCATGCAAATGATGCAAATACCGCTTTAAGAATGGTGTCCGTTCAATTTGTGCACAAAATAATACCACAGTCGGAAATAAACAGATTTGAACTGGTGACTAATCGGTTGCTTTCCTCTCAGCTCCTGAACTTAAGTCAGTCAAAAGGTCGTTGTATAGATGGCGCTGTACGCAATCTTCATACAAATACTGTGAAATGTAGGGAATCCTGCATCGCGCTGTTAAAGTTTTCTCGTCGTTTAGCACATATACAAAAATTTGAGCAGGTCAAATGTACTTGCTTCGGCAGTACATATACTAAAATTGGAACGATACAGAGAAGATTAGCATGGCCCCTGCGCAAGGATGACACGCAAAATCGTGAAGCGTTCCACATTTTTTGGACAATCTCGATTAGGGCCGAGAATATTATAATTTGACTTTGTCTAAAGTAAATAAATTGAAAACAATGTGTTAAAGAAAAGTGTGATAAATTATTATAGGTAGATGTTTTTAGTTTTGTTTGTCATGTCGTAGTCAGTTCGTGGATGGGTGACCATCCACATATCGAAACCCCTCCGTACCTCGGATAGGTTTTATGTCCGCAGGTGATACGGACGCGCGGGGAGTAGGAAACGCCAGTAACTTTGGATTTCGTGCTTAGGGCGTAGACCTCTAGTTTAGCCTGAATCGATGGCCGGTTTCCTCACGACATTTTCCTTCACTGCTTTGAGAGCAGTGATGATGAATTATTTACTCAAAGCGCCTGTCTGGTAAACCTACGACCTACAACTCGTATATTGCAGCCGATACCACTGTATGCCACTTCCGCAAACAGTTTTAAGACACTAATAGGGGTCGTCTCCACGAGCGAGAGAATTGCGGCGATATTATCGTCGTGCCACGTATTTCTATACACTCTCTTAGAACGTGTCTCCACACGGCGCTACCATCGCGGCGAAAATTTGATGGCACGGCGAGACTATCGCCGCGATTCTCTCGCTCGTGAAGACGGCCCGTTAAAGTCCACTTTGCTTATGTCTTTGCTAAAGTAGGAAGGTACAGTTCGCGTCAAATAAATTTGCCACTCGGAAGCTAGGCTCTTTGCTAGCCGCGCCAATCCGCGCCATGCCTTATTCATAGGATTAACTACTGCGCAGTAATTTGTTGCCTACTTCAGAACGGCAAAGTTATTTGACGCGAACTGGGTGGAACTGGGTTTTGTACACAATAAAAAACGCATAGTTATCTTAACCCTATATTAACTCAAGCTATAGAGCTAGCATTGGACGCGATACGGGGCCACAGATCCGCGCACTCCTTAGCCACAGGTCCAGTAATAGCAGAGCCCTTCATCTCGCCCTTGTTGTTCACTATGACGCCTGCGTTATCTTCGAAGTATATGAACACCCCGTCCCGCCTTCTGAATGGTTTCCGTTGTCTGATCACCACTGCAGGCATTACCTGAGAAAGTAAGATGAATGGGTTAGTATTTCATGAATTGGTGAAAATGTATAAAATTGGAGGACTATCTAAATCTTTGACGACCACCCTTTGTGAAAATGACTACATTTATATCTGTAATTTTTAAGGTGTACATAATAATGAAGATTTAATTACGTATTACGACACTCAAGTATCCAATATGTAAAAATTAATATCTTTTTGCGGAATTGGTTGAGCTTGAGTGGCTACTAAGATTTATTTCTCTTAAAAGAGAGGAGGCCTGTCCTGTGTCCCAGAAGTAGGATCATTATAGGCTCATTATGTTGTTATAAAATTTACAGTACATTTGAGGCAAGTTGAAATACAAATGTTTTGTGATACTGTTTCTTTAGGCCCCTCGCCCACGGCGACTTTTTGTACCGATGCTGTCGCGCGTTTACGAAACGCGCGACAGCATCGCTACTAACGCGCATTAGTCGCATTTGCAACGCGCTACTAACGCGCTACAGCATCGCGATTGTATCGATGCAAACGCGCGACCGTGTCGGACGACATCGGGGAGAGAACGGAGGGAGGGTGGCGCGTGAGTGGAGATGTGGAGAACCGAGTACTACTGAATCGCGTTTGCATCGCGACAGAAGCGCGACAGTATCGCGTTCGCATCGCGACTGAGAATCGTGGTGTGGGCGAGGGCAAACAGCTAGCGACCGCATCGCGACTGTATCGATGCGAACGCGCGACAGCATCGCCACTGTATCGCTACAAAAAGTCGCCGTGGGTGAGGGGCCTTAGGCTCACACACTCAAGCCTAGGTTCAGAATACAAGCCACAACACAATAATTTTGTATTGAAACTAAGATTAGTACACAAAACAAGTGTCAGGCATCTAAACTCTGATTTTTAATTTGCTAGACCAAAATGACCGCTGCGATCATTACATTAATGTCATGTTGACAAAAAGAGGTTGATTGCAGCTGTCATTTTAATGTAGCAAATTAAAAATCCGAGTTTACTTTGTTTACAATTCAAATGAATTTCATACTTTTGTAATGCGTAGAAAATAATTTCTTTGAAGTTCTCACTATAAAGGTTTAAATAAAAATCAAAAAAATTTTTTAGTATCTCTATCACTTAAACTCAATTTGTTAATAATATTATTGTCAATGGAATTGCTCAGTCAGCCAAGGCATATCAACACACTGTTTTAACAGTTCAGAAAGTTTAAATTAGCGAAACCCTATGGCGTATCATCATAGCATTTCCATTTTATAGTTTCTACAATGTTAATTTCAAATAATCTTGTGATAATGCATACATTATACGGGGACATACGGGGATGCATTCTTTAACAGCAATCAAACCAATTACTATAATATCTAATAATGAAACAAAGACTGCTCTCACAAAAATTTAGTTGCAAAAAAATGTATCATATAATGAGGTTTTAATGTACTGTCTTGAAATCTACATAATACCCTGGGTTTGAGGAAGTTTATCATCTTAGCAAGTTGCACTGGTCCACAGGGTTTTAACTTATTTCTTGAATTTACAATCTCAATCTATTTACATAATAAACAGTATTCTATTCGAGACAAATATGAATGTTATCTAGTTATAATTTTATTGATACCATTAATAAAACCAAATGCAGTCTTGTTCACTCTAAAATCTACAATTTCTTGGTTTGTCTGTTTCTTTTAGAAGTCAAGAGTACTGGTCCATGCCTTGTCACAAAAACCATGCCAATATATCCATCAAATCATTCTTCACTCGCAACTATGCTAAGATCATACCTTTTTCCTTAATTCAGGTTTGCCCTTCTTGACGGTGGCGACGATCATGTCTCCTGATCCGGCAGCGGGAAGCCTGTTCAGGCGACCCTTGATACCCTGCACGGCGATCACATACAGGTTCTTTGCCCCTGAAAAGTTTAAAATGAAGTTAATAGATTATGCAAAAAAAAAAAAATGGTGGTTTTTGAGTCGGTAACCAATATTTTGTTACGGTAACAAATGAGTAACAGCCTATTTAAAGTTTATGCTGGTTTTACATATTATTATGATTTTCTTATTTAGTTTTTAATAATACTGAATGATCATGATAAGGCTTACATTCAGCCTACTATTAAGGATAACCTAATTGTCTTTGTTTTTGTATCATTATAATGTGACCATGTTCTAGCTGTTTTAGAATCTAACCTTCAAATATTACCAAGGAGGTCAGATAGTTTCAATTTTCATTTAGACTCCAAACTATGACAAAAACAACCATGTTTTTGAGGTCAGTGTCATGTTTTACGTAAAAGTGTGACTATAAACGCAATGAATTTAGACTTTTCATGCATGAACCACTTCCAAACATTCGTCTTGGCGCCTATGTAGTCACAATACTACAGTTAGCCCAGAAGTGGAGTTCAAAGTGAGGTTACCCATTTGTTGTTTAACAAATAAGACTGAACAACTTCAGACACAGCCAAGGAAGAAATCATCATAATCAACACACATAGTGCATCCGAAAATATCATCATCAGTGTTCAGTCAAACGTGCCATTAGAGGTTATGTTAGTTTTGATAAAACAAACTCGTGCCAACCTGTGTTATCAGCGCAGTTGATGACGGCTCCTACTGGGAGACCCAAAGAGATGCGGAACTTCGCTCCCGCGGAACCACCACGTCCTTAAAACAGAAAAACCACACTTCATACATTTTTCATCACAACACTTCTACTCACGAAATACAAAGTGAATATCGGAAATATACGTGGCTTCCAAACAAATATAATACTAGTTTTGCTTCACACAAGCTTTCTAGTAGATTTTAACACTAAATAACATGATTAAAATGGATATTATACAATTTCACGAACCTCTTTTAGACATTTTGTTGTGTCAATTTTTTGAGAGGAAATTGAAAGAACGCGAAATTAGCAGCACATCACAAGTACTAATTCGTTCAGAAATTGAATGCCGGTAACCTACGTGAAGTTAGCATCAAGTTGCGGAAGAATATTGCAAAATTCAAGATCAATTGATTATTTGCAATAGAATCGTAGAATTTTTCAATGAAATTCTAGAAATACTTTACGAAGGGAATTAATTTTCATATAATATCAATAATTTCTTTTGAAAATGCTATTTCCATTTCCGAACGAGCTACTGCGTTCCATTTCAACTTTCTCCATTTCGCAGCGTTCAAAATTGTAAACTTAGATCTTTCTTTTCAATTAACTGATGATAACAAACAAAATTTTATTGAAAAAATATTAAATACCGTAAATAAAACTTAATTATATATTTCTCATTTTATTCATGAAAAAATTCAGTCACAACTGTCACAAGTGTAAAGAGACGTAACCAAAAACTGTTTGTCATTTTCCGTCAAATTCGTTGCGGCTTGTCATTGTGTGAGGTTCACTATTTTGTAATTTGTTTCAAAAAGTGTTTTATTAGTAGAAAAACTTAGATTTTATTGTTACAATGGCATTTATGGGCGATATGATGAACCCGGCGCCCTTCTGGCAGAACGGTCCTTCTCCAGGAGCCTTCTACAACTTCCCTGGTAACTCATCAGGTTTCGGACCTAGCACTCGCCCTGTACAGGAATTCAAAGCTCAGTAAGAATAATTTAGTAGTATTTCTTGTGTTTGTACGAGTTTCAGGCACTTGTAGAATAATTCCACTGACCTGAATCCGCTTCTGGTCTAGAAATATGACTTGCGGTGTTGAAACTCACAAGTCATCTTTTGTTTCCTTCTGGACAAGAATGTTAACCTACCAATAACATGTAATATATCCAAAACAATATCTTGACTAAACTAAAGCCTCTTTGTACACTTTTAGATTTGAAAACAACTGGTTCTGTGTTTTTCAAATTACTTAGCTGGGCTACTATGGCATGGTTCGATAGAAATTAGAATAGTTCTAAAATCAAGAAGCTCACTAAGATCTAGTTGAACAGCTGTCATCAAAAGCAAAAGCTGTCTGCTGCACCTATACCTATGGAGATAATGTCAGTACCTCAAACATATACAGCCAACCTCGTTTTATTCCAGCTCAGCCACCCCAATTACAACAACCACAACAGTAATCGGCGTCAAGTTTGACAAAGGCTGCGTGGTCGCAGCTGACACGCTCGGATCATATGGCACACTCGCCAGGTTCCGTGACTGTCCCCGTATCACTAAGGTTAACGATCTGATCCTGCTTGGCAACGGTGGAGACTACGCTGACTATCAGTACTTGAAGGATATTATTGAACAGAAAATGTAAGTGTTATTGTTACTAGATTTGTTTTGTATTTCATCCTACGGAAGAGAGGTGCAGTATTAAAAGAGGCTTCACAGCACTTGTACCTAAATCTCACTGTAGATGAGGATATAAGGCTGGCATTATAGAACCTATCTAAAGTCTCAAGCATAACTAGTTTCAACCAGGGCTCTGAACCGGTTTAAAAAGAGCAGTTAATTTCTATTAAGTACCGGTAAATATATTGTTCCTTCATTAACCGGTTAAACAAGTGAACTGCTGAAACCCAAATGATAAAGGTTACCGGTTACTTAAGCACAAACGGTTTTGACACCCAAATTAACCGGTTAATTCCGTAATAAAATTTTGTAACTAAATGATATCGCAACATTCAGACTGTGCTCGCGAGAGTGGCGGGGGCCGGGGGGGGTTCTAACTTGGTTTTAACTGCTTAATTTCCACTATCAAAACCAAAATTCATGAAAAACCGGTTTCCCGCATAAACCGGTAAAAATTGGTAAAGTGCAAACCTTAACTTAAATCGATTTCGGTTTGGGGTCAATGACCGTAACCGGTTAAGAATTTCAACCGGTTTCCGATCCCTGGTTTCAACCAATGAAATGTCTTCAAACTAGTAGTAATTTGTAATGCTGGAGTCTTGTGTGACATGCCTTTATTCCTGCCTTTTATTTCCAGTGTAGGTAAAAAAAATCTATGCTGAAAGCCTACTTATTGAGGTCTACATACTACACAGTTAAGAACAGGCACAATTAAATCTACAATCATTATAATCCCTTCTCAATGTCCATAGTATTGATGAACAATGCATTGGAGATGGGCTGCTCCTGAAGCCGCGTTCTATGCACTGCTGGCTGACCCGTGTGCTATACAACAAACGTAGCAAGATGGACCCCTTGTGGAGCAACTATGTTGTAGCTGGTATGCAGGTATGTTTGTTGACTATAAATTCATTTGCTGTCTTTCAATGTACTTGTAAAAGATAACCCATTTTCCATCACAATATTAAGTTGTGATGTATTAAAAATGTTTCTCATTGGGTAGGAGCCCAGTATGAAACATTTTTAATGAATATAGTTGACGTGGCTCAAAAGGCTCAACTTAAATGGGACTAGGCAGGACATGTCTGCCGCATGCCGGACAAACTAAATAGCACAGAACTGGTGCCCTGAGACAGTGAGACGGGGTTGCGGCAGACCACGTAGGAGATGGCGGGACGAGCTGAATAGGTTCTGTCAAAAACTGGAACTAGTAACAAAAAAAAAAGTTTTTATACTTATTTTGGTGTATTTTCTATTTATTGAAGCTCAAACTGACATAATTTGAAAAGCGTTTTAGGCAAGCAGCCTGTTGTGTCAAGGAAAAGTATAGTTTTGTACTGAACACAAAACAGATTTCAAGCCATCATTTTATCAGAGAAAACTACACTAACTACTTTTTATTAATTAATTAATTAATTCACCATAATTTATGTAACATTATTTTAAATTATTCCCCTTCAGGATGGCGAGCCTTTCCTAGGCGCCGTAGACAAGCTCGGCACAGCTTACGAAGACGCCGCCATTGCGACCGGCCTCGGCGCTTACATGGCGACGCCTCTCATACGTGAAGCAGTCAGCAAGGGAAACCTGGATGAGGAGGGTGCTAAGTACGTAACCCAGGACCAAATCAATCTGCTTTGCTCTCAGCCGGCAGCTCTGTCGGCTTTCAGTCTAACCGGATGCAGCTAAATACCAGTATTTTAAATGGAGCTACTGCCTATCTGACCTCCACAACCTAGTTACTGGGTAATACTGGTTGTCGAACTTTTCGGCTTCATTGAAGGCGTGTATGTAACCAAAGTCTTTCCTCAAGATGCTTGCTATGGGAAAGTACTTTATACACATCACGTGCGCTACGGTAGTCGAGAAGGGCAGTGTGCTAAAACCTTTGCGCCTCGAAATCTCGTTCAAGATCTCGATCGTATTCGTCGATCCTACTACGTCGATATGAGCGGTTCATCTTGCTTAGAAAACAAAAATATCAAAATATTATCAGATATTTTTGTTTTATAAGCAAGTGTTGAAACTAAGGGGCTTGTGGTTAAAAATAACAGCCGCACGGGTCGATCGATCAGGTTAAACTACGTTTGCCGCGGTTGGTCCGTGGATGGGTTGAAAAATGGTTCGAGATCTCGCGAGATTCGAGAGTGCATACCCTAGTACCGAAGGCCAATTCTCGTAAGTAAAAACGTTCAAATTCTAGTCGCAATCTCATCTCAGCGACAATCAATTTCAAAAACTAATCAAAAATGTAGGGATTTTAGATTTTTTGACAGATTGAGACATCAGAATGCGAACGTTCTTAAAATTACGTGAATTGCTCCTCGGATGTTGTGTCTTTGATAAGCTCATTGCACGAACAAATACTCTATGCAGTTTACACCGACAACGTCACCGGTCCAGCCTTAGTGAAATTAAAAAAAAAATAGGGCACTATGGCACTATTATAGGGGGCGCCCTTAGCCTTAGTGAAATTAAAAAAAAAATAGGGCACTATGGCACTATTATAGGGGGCGCCCTTTATTAGTGCCAGTGCCCTTTTTTTTTTCTATCATTAATCAGAAAAGCTAACATATCTATTTATTCCCCAGGGCCCTAGTCCGCAAATGCATGGAAGTACTCTACTACCGCGACGCGCGCGCATTCCAGCGCTACCAGCTGGGTATAGTGACCGCCGCAGGAGTTCGTATCGAACCCCTCGCCGAACTGAAGCACAACTGGTCGCTCGCGCACATGATTCACATGAAGTAAATTACTGTCTGTTTTATTGTAATAAATGTGGTTTTCTAACATTTGTGTTCAATTTTATTACTGTGGGGGAAGCGCTAAGGTAGACCGCGAAATTCAAATTTTCTTATTTAACAAATACGTATTTACAGAATTATAATCACTATGATCAGTAATGTTAGTATAATCGTAAAATGTCAAGATTTCATGAAATAGTCATTCAGTGGGATTACTTGGTCTTAGAGAGTTGTGTTGATGACTTTAATGATTATAATTCTTCTATGATTATTATTCTATCTATTTTTAAGTTTTATTTTGTTTTGAGTATGAATAATTTTCTTTTCAAAAGTTATGGCAACACTGGATAGGTACAGTCGACAGGACATTAAGTGGCAACAATTTGACATTGACACCTTTATGTCGTAGCAGTAATGGTGATTTTCGTAGTGCATGTGTTACCACTGATGTGCGGTTGACTGTACAGTGTACACTTACTTTTTCGTGTGATATATCTTCATTGATACCCTATTTTCGGAAGAGCAATAGGGTAATGGACCTGTGCCTTCAATTTAGTAAATCATGAAGATTTAAAGTAGTTTTTTTCAGCACATTACCTAAAATGTTACACCCGCTGAAGACCCCCCACCTGGACATGAGTTACCTTGGGTAACCTGGAAGTCTTTAAACAGACTCCGGACCTGTCTGAACGGACTGTACGACACTACTTCAATGACATAGTTGTACAAAATTACAGCTTGAGATAGAAGTTGTGCGCGCAGCGCAATTTCGGTGCGACGAATGTTATATAGTTCGCGCGAAACTTGTTGGCCGCGCCTTAGGTATGTGAGCGGTGGGACGGAGGGGCGGGGGCGCTTTGTCATGACTCAGTACGTGCGGTGCGAACAACAGGCAACCCCGCCGCCCTCACCCCCGTCCCCACGCAAGGCGCGGCCAACTAGTTCCGCGCGGACTATAGTACTGCCGTGATCGTGTTCTGTGTCTCACACACCAAACAAAATAAAAAACAATGTTCATAAGTATAGCTTATATTAATAATAATTATGTAATTATATTCTATCGCCTCTTCTTGTGGACCTTCGAGGGCCCTTTGACGAAGCACCAATCGACTGATATCGGCTGACCGAGGATGTCTGCGCCGTCGAGAGCTTCGCGTGCGCTCTGGTGGAAAGAAAACAGCGTTAGGTAAAAAGATACCCCGTGTCCCGTACATAATCAGCCTATAATGTTCCCACTGCTGGGACACAGGCCTCCTCTCGGTGAGAGGGAGTGGGCCGTAATCCACCACGCGGGCCCAGTGCGGGTTGGCAGATGTCACATGTCTTCGAATTTTTGGTTCTAGGACATGCCGGTTTCCTCACGATGTTTTCCTTCACCGTTTTGAGAGCAGTGGAGATGAAATAATTTACACAAAGTAAAGCGCCTGTCTGTGGTCGAACCTACGACCTACAACTCGTAAGTCGCGGCCGTTACCACTTGGTCACCACTGCTCACACCGTGTCCCGTAGACAGAGTAAACTATAGAGTGCTGCATATCTTCTTTTTCATTCGCACAAGAAAAAGAGAAATATATTCGTCACTAGCAAAGAAAAGAGACAGAGTAAGAATATTTCTGTCCCTTACTGCGTGTCGGCTAAGCACATAATGTGCACAACAAGTTTGACGTTTATGAAGGAATAATAAAATAATACACCGCGATTCAACGGAAAATAAGACCTTTTTCGTGCATAATTCAATAATAGTACGTTTGCGCAACTGTGAAAATGGTAAGGTGCAGTGTAATAAGCTGTAAAAATGATAGTATGATGAAGATTGCTGGATTTTTTGTCCATTTCGGTGACACGGATACCATGAGTCTATAGTCTAGATTACTTAGTCTACTGATTACATAGTCTAGATTACTCTGTCTACGCCGTGTCCTCATATAAGCGATCGACTTGGTGATTTTGTTTGGCGAAGCTGAACGCGTTGTCTGTGCCTTCACATTTTCTGAACAAGTGTTCGTAACGATCCCGTATTCGCGCGACGGTCGCTTATATGAGGACCCGGCCTTATGATAGAATTCAAGTGTATTTTTCCAGAGACAAGCCAGTGAGAAAGAGATGTTTTTCTGCCAGTCTTCAAAGTGTCTTTGGATTTAGCTGTACAGGGACGTTGCATAGACGTTGCTTTTTCACGATTGAATAGAAAATACGTCGTGTTGACGTGGCAGTAGCGCCACGTCTCAATCAGAAGTAGTTAATTTTTTGGGTTCCGTACCAAAATGAACAGAACCCTTATGGTGAGACTCGGTTTGTCTGTCTGTCACAGCTAGATATCTCAAGAACTGCTAATGCTATCAACTTGAAATTTGGAATAGTTTTAGATGACGTTTGCCCAACTATTTTGCAAATAAGAAAGAAATAAAAATATAATATGTATATTTTTTGCAACAGGGACTGAAAATTTTTAAGTGGAGCTACTAGGGCATGTGGGGTATCATATGAAAGAGCGCAGTTTGTACATTCTCAGTCTCTAAATAGCACACTTTTTCAGAAATCATCAACAAAAGTTACATTAGTTCCACTATCGGTCAATGGATGGCGCTGGCATAAAACTGCAATATTATACACCACAGCGGTGCAGTGTTTTTTTTTTAACTATTGCTTATACTCACAGCAGCCTGCTTGTAGGTCTCATACTCCACTAGAGCGTAACCTTTGAGGAAGCCAGTACGTCTGTCCAGGTTCAGGTGAATGTTCTTGATCTCGCCAAACTCTGAGAATTGGTTCTGTAAAAAGAAAAAGACAATTTTGTTTGAAAAACCGGCCAGGTGCTAGTCGGACTCGTACACGGAGGGTTCCCCCCTACAACAAGGCAAAAAACGCCGTAGTTTTATGTATGGCTAAAATAATATAAAGTTAAAGATTAAAGTGGGTCTCCCTTACATTTTTTTAACTTTATTTTATATATACTAATATTATATAGAGGTAAAGTTTGTACCACATCTAGTTTAAAAAAAATATTATTGACGTGTAAAAGTGTTTGTGCAACTGCAAACCAACTTACAAAATAAAATTATTTAAACTGATATTAAATGTTCTCTACTACAACTATCACTCTGGAAAAGGCTTTAGATAAAATAAATAAGTAAATATTTACCTGTATATCTTCTTCCTGTGCCTCTTCATGAACATTGCTTACAAACAATATCCAGCCTTCCACTGAGCGCTGTGGCCCTGGTGTGCTGCCATCACCCTCAGGGGCCAGGCTGTCATATCTAGAACATAGAAGAAAGAAGGTTTTACAACAGAATATTGTTTATTATTTCTGCAGGTAGGTATAGGGGGTATAGAATTTGTCACAATTAAAAATAGTATGTCTACAACATACCTCTATGGTGTACAATAATAATAAAAGTTGCTCTTTATGTTGTTGTTTACATGTTTGGGCGTAAAAATCGTTCAAGAACATTTTCTCAGTTACCTGCCCCTGTTGCCTCTCTCTGAAGCGCCTCCGCTACCAGCTTCACTGCCAAAACCTCTTCCCTTACGTTTTCGCGCCTTCTCCTTCAAACGGGCGATTCCCTCTGAAAAATGCAGCAAGTAATACTCAAATACGTGTAAAATGCCAGCAGAAGTATATTTACAGTATAGAAATGGCAGGCATAACGGAATTTTAAGCCTAAATGGAGTTTGTTGAACTAGAAAGTTAACCTAAAAATGTTAGTTTTAATTGGATGGTTATTAGAGCAATTATAGCATGAGTAAAAACAATAATGCTTCAGATTGACAAGGGAAACTTATTAGACGGTTAGATGCCGAAATAACTGAGCAATGCTATTCAGAATGATGCATCAAAACATTCACAAGTTACTTACGTTCGCCATCCTCGTCTACCTCAAATTCCTCGGAATTCTCAATATCTAGCACGTCTGCCATTCTTATTTGTCTGTTTATCTTCTAATAAACTATTGTTTTATCGCGAATTTTCGTACGATTTTTACGTAAATAAACGTGAATTTCAACAAAATGACTTATCGATGTTGCCAGTTCTCTAAAATAGAAAATAGAAATTAGTCAAGAAAAAAATAGATTGCTTGTCAAATTAACATCCATAATTTACTAACCCGATTTCAGGTTTATAGAAGTATGACTTGGGTATGACTTGACCGATGCAAAATAATTAATAACCCAGAATAACTCCAACTGTTAAGAGTCCTATTCTCATAGACTCCTATTTTAAACTAAATACTTATTCTGGGTTATTTTGGTTGGAGTACAGAGTGCAGCCCAAGTTAGTTACATTCTGGCTGGGTTATTTTCACTGACCTCTATAATATAAGTTGTATTATAGAGGTCAGTGGTTATTTTGGTTGGAGTACAGAGTGCAGCCCAAGTTAGTTACAATTTGCCCGTTGACAGCAGCACATAACACATAAATAAGCTCATAGCGGAGAGGTTGACAGAGAATAGCTGTTTTTTATCTACGCTTTTGCCGACTTTTGCCAAACCCATGGCAAACCTATTTATGATTTTTGCAAGCACTATTTATGATTGCACAGCGTTTTCGAAAGCACAGCTATTCACAAAGAGTTTGCATGTTACAGCAGTCTCAATACAGGAATCGTTAAAAAAAATACAACAAAATGTCAAGAATTTTGTGACAACAACAGTTTCTTTCATTTTTATAAAATATTTTAGGCTAACTGAACGTTGAAAAATTCTGAAATGAGTGCTTGTAACGTTGGAGAAACGCGAAATGAGCCGCGAATTATAGTTTCTGGAGATTGGAGCTCAAGATCAAGATCGAGATCTCCTGCAACAACTCGATCATCATCCCCCAACAGAGGAGAAACAATTTTTGATAAATACCTTGATATTATACACTCGAAATCTAATCTTTCTGTGAATGACAAATCAGAGCCTGCTGAACGTCCTTTTGATTTTTTTGACGACGAAGAATTTGCTTTTGGAATTAATTTACTCAATAACAACGTTGCGTGTGTCGGTGATAACATTACCAAACTCATTCAAATGGGTAAAGTCTCAAATGTTATTTTTAGCTTTGTTGTAGAGTACCAATAGCGGACACATCCTGTCTGAGGCTTGGGGCGGCAATACTACATGCCCTGCCCGTGATTTTTTGTCCCACAATAAATTTTCAACACACTGCTCGCGCCGAGAATTGAAAATCCAACAGTATAATTTATCAAAATCCAGTGCGCGATAAAAAAATCACCTGTGCTTAGATGGACTTAATGCCAAAGCAAGCGACTCGCCACGCCATCGCCAGTTCAAAAATAACACCCTGCTTCAGATAGGTACGGTTTTCTTTTGACCATTCATAGAAAAGTTTAAAAAACAAGATAATGAAGGTTTATATTTTGCAGGAGATGTAGGGGTCTCCTACATGAAGAACAGAACCGATGGCCCGCGGTAGTTTTTTTACTAGTAAATAGTACTACCAAAAAATCTGTGTTTTTAAGTAGGGTGATAAATTGTACTCAATCTGGTATTTGGTAACACCAAAAATATGACAGCTGTCAGTTAAACGTGAAATCGAATTTTGGGTTTTGTGAAGACGTATTTAATTTGTATTTTCAATAAATAGTATTACTTTATTTAGCTATTGCTTAGTGTTAAAACTTACATAACATGCCGGAATTCCATCTTACGGATTCCATAATCACTCAGCTTAACGGTAAGTTAGATGTTAATAACGTAACTATTTTGAACGTGAAGAAGTTACATAATTTTGTTTGCAAAATTGATATTGTTTTGTTTGACACAAATATTTAATTTTAGCACCGCGGTTTTTTAAATAGTGCTATATTACTGGTGTTGCGTCATTTGGGACTTTCGGACACAGTGTAACACTTCGTATAGCAATGAAACTAAGAATTGACGAGCCCTTTGAATTTGGTAAAATATTCTGTTTTGTGTGTGATTTCGAGTATTTTTTCTGTTAGAAAGTGTTTGGTGTATAAATGTGGTTTGTTTTACAACCCAAATATTAACTTGCAAGTCGTGTTTTTGATTTATTGATGATGTTTTTTTAAGTTTTTCGTTCATAACCTCACTTTGCTGTGTCTTAATCCCTCCGTTACCAATGTGACATAATATAAACATAACCCTGTAGTCTACCAATACGATACCATTTTTTTTTAATATTCTTAAGGAGATAGGCATTATCTACCAAATATGATTTATCTGGAGAGTATTTGTCAGAATTTATAACAACAATTATTTATTATTTTGACACTACATAATACAAAGAGGATAAACATTTGTAATACTTGTGTACCTGGAGTGTCTGGTACACCACCTCTAGATAAGTTCCAGTTAAATAATCTGCAAGATAAGGCTTTCTAACTGAACAGACAATTGTGCTGTTGGGGTGTTTGTTTCGCCACTTTTTATTCCCAGCTAATGTACTAGGGAGTTGTGAAGGGTGGGCGTTTTAGAGGACTATCATAAATATATATATTTTTTTTATGTTCGAAAATAGTGCTGGTTCTCAGCCTAATTTGAATGACTTTTGATTTTGAGAAATCAATGTTAAATTTCCATTTTACTGTGCTCATAAATGATTGCAAATTAAAGTGCTAGGTGATAAAACTCAACTCAAAAACTCAAAGCATTTATTTCAATTAAACCAATGACAGGCACTTTTAAATTATCAAGGGGTAGGTCACTCAGAAAGATGAAGATAGTTGCCCATTCCAAAGCATAGTAGGCTCCTATGAAGAAGAACGAGCAAGAAACTCCATGGACACTCTTTGTGGTGATGTCACCATTAAGGTGTGAATAGGACATTATGATGTCATCATTATTCTTATAGCAATTGTGTAAGATTCTAGTTAGTATTATAATATCTTGGCAATAGTGTCTAAAGAGGTGTGTGCTTATTAATATTTATGACCAATGGTCTATGATCTTTGGCACATTATTATGTCGCAACTATTTATTAGTTTTGAAAGACCCAGCCATGGAGATTCTTGCTGGTTAGTTTTGAATGGAGCTACTTTATGAGTACCTGGACTTAAGTCTAAATAATAACAGCCGCACGGGTCTATTTTGAAGGTTGCAACACTTGCCGAGGTCGGTCGGTGGATGGGTGACCATCGATTACATACTGAAACCTCTCCATGCCTCGGAAAGCAGTTCGTCCCGGCTGTCAGTCATAGATCTTTGACAATTTTTGCATATAGTCAGAAATAGTGTTACCCATTAACTGGGTTGGAGATCAGATAGACAGTCGCTCCATGTAAAATACTGGTATTCAGCTGCATCCGGTTAAGCCTGCAAGCTGACATCAAAATAGTTGGGAAAAAGCTGGGATACCCCTTGGTAAGACTGGTTGTCAGACTTTCGGGCTTCTGACTACCCGTAACGACTGTCAAAGATCCACGAATGACAACGGCTTAACGTGCTTTCCGAGGCACGGAGGGATCTCGGTATGTAAAGATGGTCACCCATCCACAGACCATCCGCGGCAAGCGTAGCTTAACCTGACCGATCGACCTGTGCGGCTGTTATTATTTAGCCACGGGCCCTTCTTCTTAAAGTAAATTCTTTATTGGCATAAAAAAGTGAAACCCTGACTCCAGAATTAGGTACCTGGACCTGTAGTCTAGGAGTCAGTGACATAATAACCAAACGTAAATATTCCTCTGTTTTAACTCATCTAAGCTTGACCTCCATCATGAATCGTATTCTTTTAGATTTCAGGTTTTGAGTTAGGGGTCATCCTTTAATCACGTGCGGTTCAAAGAAGGGGAGATCAGAGAAAAATCATGATTAATTACGATGTGAAGGAACAATGTGACAATCACGTGTATTTTTTCGTGCGACGCAATTTTTTTATTTCGACACCCACAATTCAATTCATTATTCTCATTTACCTCGTAAAACTAGAGCCAGCGAATACAATTGCAGTAAATACCGACTAAAAACAGATTCTCAAAATATCAGATCGTATCAATCCATACCAATATTCTAAATTCGAAAGTAACTCTGTCTGTCTGTCTGTATGTTACCTTTTCACGCCTAAACCACTGAATGGATTTCGATAAAATTTGGCACAGAGATAGATTGCATACCGGGGAAGGACATAGGATAGCTTTTATCCCGATGTTCCCACGGGATCGACACTTATGCGGGTGAAACCGCGTGGCGCTGCTAGTAAAAAATACGCGTGACGCTGGGAGGGGGAAGGAGAGGTAGCCTAAAACCTCTCGACGTACGTCAAATATTAACGAGTACGTAATCGTAATTATTTGACGTACGGCAAAGCTATAATTCTGTAATTATAATTTCAAACAACGCTTGTTTTGGTTTGACGATAGTTAGCGCCATTTTTGACGTATACGCGTGCGTCAAGTGGACGTGAAACAACCCGCCCTTAGAGGCCAAAACCTCACTTGATTTAAGGATGGCCCCTTATCCAGATGACACATTAGTTATATGATGTTTCTAAGTCCACCGTAATATAAACATTGTGCAAAGTGTGTTTGACTAAGTAAATAGCTAGATTACAAACAAACCTAAAGTCCATACACAACTGGATATACTTTCGTTTGATTTTATTATTGTTTTCGCCTATTAGTTGATAACTTTTTGAATGCCAATCTTGGACTCCGCTCCTCTCAACATCGCCGCGCGCTGACGGCAGTGAACGAGGGGTGCGGGGACAGCGGGAAGTCAGCCGGCCGGCGGACAAGCTCGGGCTGCGGGCCCCCGCGACATTCAGCTGCTGCACGGCTGCGCTTGCGCGTTTATTAACGCTCATTTTCTTGTTTACATTTTAAACCGACCTTTTACCGTTTGTAATTTCGTTTCTCTTCTTATTATAATTACATGTTATACCAACCCAACCTTAATTTTGCTCCAACACGACCTATCGTCGCGATCATGGCATTCAAAAAGTTGATACCCAAACATTAGAAGCTCTTCCCACCATCACTTCACATGTGAACTAATCTTAATAACCTTGCAGCTCAGGAGCCATGGCCGGACAATGTCAAGCTGTTCCAGCCGTACGAGGTGGAACAAATACTACTGCCGGACAATGCCAGCTGTCTTGCTGTGCAGGCGTTTTTGAAGGTAAGATTACAAGGAACTTATTGAAAGTACTCAAATGAAAAAGAATGGATAATAACTCCTTAGAATGTTAAGGCCTGCGCAGACGACAGACTTTTGTCCGCGGACTTTTTTGTCCGCTAAAATAGATCGAGTAACGCAAACGAGGGATTAAGAGTACCGCGTACAATGTAAGCGAACTATTTTAAGTCCGCGGACAAAAGTCCGTCGTCTGCGCAGGCCTCTAGAGTCCTTCCTCCTTTCCTTTCTCTCCTCTGTGGACTCTGTGGTTCTCCCATATAAAATCAGACAGTGGCGCCGATTCTGTTGTTCACAAACTAAACTAAATTTAAGTTCGGGCATCTTTTTCTTTCTATTTCATTACGAAAAGGACAGAAGATAAATATTAGTTTAGTCCTGTCAAATTAGTCTGCTCCTGACGCAAATTGACGTATTTTTAATAGCCAATTTTTTAATCTCGTCTAAATTGTCTATGGAGTATCTTATTTTGACAGGAATAAACTAATATTTATCTTCTGCCCTTTTCTTAATGAAATAGAAAGAAAGAGATGCATGAACTTAAATTTAGTTTAGTTTGTGAACAACAGAATCGGCGCCAGTAGCTGCCTTCAGCTCATTAGGACAAGGTTTAATATTTCGGGTGAAATACTCTGCGTCTCACTCATGCTTCGCCTTTCGGTGCACAGGAACATCATATTACGAGTTAAGTGCTGCAGGACTGCCGAAAGTTACTAGGTTGGCGAAAAGGCCTCCTTTTTTATTTTGTATTTTTCCTTCTTCATAATAAAGACTATTCTCATCTCATCATCTGCTATTCGCTTCTAAACCTGCTTTTTCTTCCCCAGATGTGCAACCTCCCTTTCGAAGTGGAAATGCGTTGGAACGCAGAGTTCATGTCTCCTTCGGGCCGCGTGCCCTTCATCAAGTGTGGCGCCTTCGTGGTGTCAGAGTTGGAGCCGATAGTGCAGTTCGCGGCGAACAAGGGTGTCTCCCTCTGTGGACGGTTGAGCACCGAGGAGAAGGCGGAAATGAGGGCCTATATGAGTCTGATTACCAATGTTCTAGTTAATGCTGAGGTTAGTATAATACTAAGGGAGTAGGCTCTCTCTTGTAAGGAAGTAGGGAAGAACAACTGGGGGCCTAAAAAGGCCACTTTGGCAGAATCATAAAAGGATAACATTATGAATCATAATGGACAGTTAACTGTTAAGTTAGGGTCAGGTCACACCGAGACAGTTTTCAAGATAGAAATACTATTTTTTATATGTGGAAGCTTGTAATTAGCAACTGTCAGTTGTTTACTATTTCGTTACCATTTACGTGTATTAGTCTGTAAGCTTTCTTAAAATTGTAAAAATAAAATAAAATAATACAATTACAGACCTTATCTACTACATAAAAAGGTACGCAGCCGGCGCCGCGCTGCGTAGCTCGACGTAGCTAGTAGACACTGAATTGTGTACCTTTTAGTGTAGTAGATAAGGTCTGTAATTGTATTTCTATCTTGAAAACTGCGCGTCGCGTCGCGTCTCGGTGTGAACTGACCCTTAATCGTATCAAATCCCATTTCAGTATTTTTTTTTGTCTGTGCTAAAATACCAACGAATCCAATCCAAATCCAATCCCAATCTCTGATTATACCTAAGTAGTGCAGCGAAAAAAAGAAAAACACGGACTGTCTTCGCCATATTATAATTCATAATGTTATCCTTTTATGATTCTGTCAAAGTGGCCTTTTTAGGCCCCCTGTTCATTGTCTCAATACCGAAACTGATGATTTGCTGTAAACCGTATTATTGATGCCAGAATGGTTTAGTGGTCGCAAGCGCGAATACTGAGCTGAGAGTAGAGTTCGGGAACGATTCCCGAGTTGGTCAAATTCTCAAGGAAATTCTCAGTAGCTGGTCTGAATTAGTAATTGGATAATGACAATAGGCTTAATCAATTTTGTGCTGAAAATAACAAAAATATAGAAGTACTCACCACCTCTGCACAATTGGGAAATTGCCCAACCCCATTCGTTCCAACTGCTGAAATTCTCCCACCTGGACATGAGTTTCCTTGGCTTACCTGGAAGTCTTTAAATAGACTCCGGACTCAGACAGGCTGAAGCAAAGAAAACTCGCTCAGGTGGAGATTCACAGAGGACTCCGTCCTGGAGTGCAAATATGATGCAGTTCCACAAAAAATGGGGCACTTCATATCGTGTCCAGCGAGTCCTGTTGTCTGCACGCTACAGGAGTTGATGGGTGCTATTGAAGGTGCCAAGCTCGTAGCTAAATTCTAGACCCACTGTAGGTATATAAATTGCCATCGAAACTCTAAGACCTGTAGCGGTATCTACAACGCCACATGCGAACAACGCGTCATACTGACGTCACGAGTTTACCGCGCAACTAGCATAGATACAACGGCCCGACATGAATTATCGGGCAGTTGCCCGCCAGACACAACACCCGTCTGGTCGGAGGATCCTCCCTTTTCTATGGAGGTTGAGTGAACTTTACACCCTGTTCCTCATACCTCTATAGACCTATCCGATGTGAAAACAATTCTTTCTTTTGTTTGCCCCGATTTTAACTCCAACAAATCATTTTGAAAGAATTTTATCTTGATTGCAAACCAATTTCTTTATTCCACACTAGACAGGTGTTTGCAACTCACGTGTGCGCGTCATCTGACTCTTATCTCACTAACACAAGGTATAAACTGCAATGATTGACGCGCATTCGTAAAATGAAAGAACTATAGTAATAAGCCTATATTTCTTCAGCTCTACATATCCTGGGTGGACAATGAAACCTTCAACGCGGTGACAAAAGTGAGGAACTCCTCAGTTTACCCTTGGCCTCTGGGATGGTTACAGACCAGGGCTAAGAGAAATGCTGTCATCAAACGGCTGAAAGCGCTGCATTGGTATGACAAGACCTTGGACCAGGTTTTAGCTGATGTAAGTATATATATACATACATACGAATAAATAAAATAAAAATTTTGTTTTTTTGTAATGTCAAAATTACAGCTTTTTACTAAATCCAAATGAAAGTATATACGATATTTATAATGAAAAAACAATTTTTAAAATGTTTGTCTGTCATCCTCGAAACGGCTGGACCGATTTTGACGGGACTTTATGGTTTCGCGCAAAACAATTAAAATTTAAAAAGAGAAAAAAGATTGTTCCTTTTCAATGGAGGTGTGGTACCTACGCCTTCTCTAAGCAATACATTATTAATACCCGACATCCACACGAACGAGGTCGCGGGCACAGCTAGTTAATTATAATTAAACTAAGTTTGAAACGAATTCATCCGTCTGTCCTCTGCTTTGAAATGGAGTTTATGGCTACTTTAACCATATTTATTACTCATACCTGCAGTTGAAGTAATAAATTATAATTAACTAGCTGTGCCCGCGACCTCGTTCGCGTGGATGCTACCATCACATGGCATGGGCGTAAGATGAAAAATGTATTCACTGTTCATTACTTTTATACAATAGTTCTTGTGGTAACGAAACGACCAAGCCTCATATTTTGACTAAGGTGTAGAGTTTGTGAAGTTAGGGCTTGTAGAGTTAGGGCGTGTAGAGTTAGAAGCTTTTTTCATCAAATTCAGAAATCATCAGATAGGGGTCATTTGATGATTTCTGAATTTCCGCTCCACCACTAACACTCCCTTCCGCTCCACCCAGAGCGGGAGGGGTCCCGCTCTGGGTGGAGCGGAAGGGAGTGTCAGACTCTTACTGACTAAAACCCACTCGTGTGTTCCTTCCTTAGCCCTTTATGTTTCGAGCCAGTGGTAACCCTTTCGGACAATCCCGCTGACCCGGTAGAGTTAGAAGCTTGGCTCTACATGAGATCTGATAACTTTTTGACAGTGCGAATGTGGTCTCGTCTTGGCAACATTTTACATGAAAATGTTTTTGGTGGGATTGATATAATCTTAAAACACTACACTCTGTTTCGCTTCCCTAGCGCAGCGGTACCTGGTTTTGCAGGCAGTATTCCGTAACTAGAGCAGTGGTAGCACAGTGGTAACGTCCGCGACTTACGAGTTGTAGGTCGTAGGTTCCAACCCAGACAGGCGCTTTATTTTGAGTAAATTATTTCATAACCTCTACTCTCAAAACGGTGAAGGAAAACATCGTGAGGAAACCTAGAAACAAAAATTCGAAGACAAGTGTCATCTGCCCGCGTGGTGGATTACGGCCCACTCCTTCTCACCGAAAGGAGGCCTGTCTCCCAGCAGTGAGAACATAATAGGCTGATTATGATATTTCGTAACGATCAATTAAATTTTTTTTGTCAGAATTTTGATGATGTTAAATATTTTCAGGTGGAGCAGTGTTGCAACTCGCTGAGTCAACGGCTTGGTGAAAGAGATTACTTCTTCGGGAATGCGTGAGTAGTTTTTAAATGTTATAATTAGTAGTTTTAACTTTTAATATATTAACCTAATTTACGATAACACGATCAATTATATTATAAAGGAAAGATACGCTACGTTCACACTGAGCGACGTTCTGTATTTGTTGCGTTGTTATTACAAAGTACTTACATATAGGTGTATAGTAGTTTTCAACTACGACTGCGATACATAATAGGGAACGTATGACACAGAAAGAGATAGGTATCTGTAGTGTGTTGCTCGCTGCTATTAGCGGACTAAATGAAACTACAACAATTGTCTGAATTTGTCTGCAACAATTTGCGCGCGCTAGTGCGATATCAACCACTTTAATATAGTATCATTGAATACAATAGTTTTTTTAAATGTAAAACTTACTTGCCATTCTGCATAAATTTTAATGACATAGTTTTAATTTAGTTTTGTTAGATTTTAGTATTAGTTGTTATTTCTTTATATTATAAGCGGTATTCAACGAGACATTGGTATGGCGATAGTCTGAACTTCTGACTCCTTAACCTACATTATAGTCCTTTCATCGTTAATTTACCTCTAATTTTGCGTCACTGTCAAAGTCACAGTGATCTTTATTCCTGTTGAAATAAGGTTGTCATTGGTTTGCTGCTGTCAGAGTTAAAATAACTGCGAAAGGACTGTTGTACAGACGCCAAATCAAGCTACCCGAAACTGTCAAATTTTCCCAATCAACTTTGAACCTTATGCTTTAGCGATATAGTTGAAAATCTATTTTAAAAAATTGACAGATTGTAGTAGCTTGATGTGCTGGCGTCTGTAAATACAATTTTCCAAAGAAAAGTGTGCGCTTCGGGAATAATCGTTTGTCTTCGGAAATACGATCGCGTGATGATGAGATCTAATATAGAGCTGTTACGACCTGTACTTGCCTATTGTTTACAAAACTATAGATTAACCTTTTGAACGCCAGAGCATAAACGCACGCGCGTGCCCTCCACGCCAAGCCACAATTTTAAATATTTAGGGTATACAAACAAAAACACACAAAAGTAATGATTTAATTGTTTATTTCGTGATAAAGTGCACCGCATTTTTTGTCACATATTTATGTCGCTGGCGTACAGGGCACGCGCTTGCTTATCACGTATATGTGACAATGGCGCCGATTCCCTTGTTGACAAACTAAACTAAATTTAAGTTCAGGCATCTTTTTCTTTCTGTTTCACTATGACAAGGACAGAAGATAAATATTAGTTTAGTCCTGTCAAATTAGTGAGCGCCTGACGTAAATTGACGTATTTTTAGTAGCCAATTTTTTAATCTCGTCTAAAGTTGTCTATGGAGTATCTTATTTTGACAGGACTAAACTAATATTTATCTTCTGTCCTTTTCTTAATGAAATAGAAAGAAAAAGATGCATGAACTTAAATTTAGTTTACTTTGTGAACAACAGAATCGGCGCCAATGGCGTTCAAAAGGTTAATAACTCTTTGCAATTCAAAAAAAACTTTTAAAATCTTTTGACTAAAGACGATCTCAGATCGGACTAAAGTAGGGCCAACGAGAAGATAAAGAATGTAAACAAACTTTCAGGGGTTTATAATATTTTTATTTCAAGAAATTATATACAAATTTTTAACTTCCTATTCTAATCGTTGTCGTCTGTATTAGATGAAGATGATTCTTCAGATGAGTTGATAGCTGCTGTACCGACAACTTTCCTGTACCACGAATCACACAACGACAGCCGTCGTCGACCAACTGACGTCATTATAGCTTGCGAGAGATAATACTCACTCGCTATCGTAATATAACTCAGTAAAGTTCAGGTTGTTTACATCTTTTATCTCGTCTCGTTGGCTGCACTTTAGGTAACCCATCATCATCATCATCATCAGCCTATAATGTTCCCACTGCTGGGACACAGGCCTCCTCTCGGTGAGAGGGAGTGGGCCGTAATCCACCGCGCGGGCCCAGTGCGGATTGGCAGATGTCACATGTCTTCGAATTTTTGGTTCTAGGACATGCCGGTTTCCTCACGATGTTTTCCTTCACCGTTTTGAGAGCAGTGGTGATGAAATAATTTACACAAAGTAAAGCGCCTGACTGGGTTCGAACCTACGACCTACAACTCGTACGTCGCGGCCGTTACCACTTGGCCACCACTGCTCTCAATGCACTTTAGGTAACCCGACAGGTAGAAAACTTCACATAAACGAGTGCTATGTGAATTACTACAAAGCGGGTAGAATAAAACTTAGTTACTTTACTCTGTGGCGCAACGCTCGTACTAATTCGGAAACACGAAGATTACCGAAGCGCATAACCTTTTCTGTTTACCTTTACCTTTCCTAATTCCCCCCCCCCCCTTTCCTCCCTAGCCCCACTCCTCTAGACGCCCTAATTTACGGTCACATGCGAGCCATCCTAATGGGTAACGGACTGAGAGCCGGAGCGCTCATCAAACGAATGACCAGCTCTTTGCTAAGGCTTGTATTGAGATGCATCAATTTGACGAAAATGACTATGACGGTATGTTGGTTTTTAAATCACACTAATATTAAGGCTCCTTCAAACAGGCGCGACACGCGACGCGAATCGCGCGCGACACAAAGGCACCGCAAGTCGCGCTACGAGCGGTACCTTTGAGTCGCGCGCGATTCGCGTCGCGTGTCGCGCCTGTTTGAAGGAGCCTTTACAAAGGCAAAAGTTTGTTTTTTGTTTGTTGCTTCTTCACGCACAAATGGCTGGACCAATTTTGATGAAATTTGGTATGGAGGTAGCCGACACCCTGGATTAACACATAGGCTACTTTTTATAACGATATTCCCACGGGATCGTCACTGTATTGTGGGTGCGTTTACAAACATTTTAACTCACATACACAAACAGCCAGACCCGGAACAACTACTTGTAGGTCATACAAATATTTGTCCCGTGCAGGAATCGAACCTGCGACACGCAGCGCAGCAGTCAATCGCTTAACCACTGCGCCAACCGTTTCAACTTTTACTATGGGACAAAAAAAAATCAGCTGTTCCCTACATTTATGTTCGTATAACTCGTCAAAATGTAGGGAACAGCTGATTTTGTTTTCGCGATTTCTGGTTTGGTCCCATAGTAAAAGTTGTTCATAATGATGAGTACAATGACCTCTTAAGAGGTTGTTAATGTTTTACCAATAACCATGTATAGCCGCCTAAACAGGTCAAATTCGAGATTTGTTGTGGGTGGTCTAAAATTATTTAATAGAGCAGGTACGTTTTGGCAGACAGTTATCATAACCCTTTTTAATCCCCCCCATTCCACTCCCAGCCTCAAGAAGAGTACCTAGTGACGCAAGCGTTCCAAATATCCCGCCGCCGACTATCCCCTGAACGTACCATGTCTGAGCGAAGCACGAGGATCCAGCGATCGCGAATGTGTATGAGGATCCCTAGCAAGGACAGTGTGGTTAATAATTATAATAATAGAGATATTTTTGGTAAGTTTTTTTTTTTTCATTTTGACTTATTATTCGTTGGTCTAGTGGTCGGAAGCGCTACTGCTGAGCTTGAGGCCGTGGGTTCGACTCCCAGGTCGGGCAAAGTGTTAATGGGGGTTTCTATCTGGAATTTCTATTCTCTATCTATCAGCCTGGAGTCTGCATTTGTACCCGGTTGTAGGCTCGCCCCCTATCACATGGGATTAACTCCCCCACATCTATGGTATAGTTTCCTTTACATAACATGAACGCATGCCATAGAGCCCGTATTCGGGGAACCGTATTCATTAGTAACGATTGCGGTATACGGCAAACCTGCACCGCACGTTTGGCAGTTGCTTTGAATGCTCATTTTCATTGGGTATGAGTTTCCGCATGCTTTTTGCCGATGCCCGCTAAACGGATTCTAAGGGGAGTTTCATTACCCCGCATGCGGGCAGTCCCCGCATGCTGTATATCGATCGTGTTATCGACTAATTTAAATAAGCCATTAGGCTAGGTATTAAATAGAAGATCACTTTATTAGTAATCTTCACACTTTAAATACAGAATAATCTTCCAATACAGGCTTCAAACCATTTGCTTCTAAGCAAATAATAATAATGACGTCCAAGGAAGGCACAGTAACTTGCCAGTATCCGGGTCAAACTTACGACAAAGACCCAATTATCGACCAAGAACTATACGATGCAATGTTCGCAATAGTCGAAGAAACTCTCGAAAAAGTCGATGAACTTGTACAAAAAATCGCTATGGATGATAAAAACGATTCTTTCGTTGTCATTCCTTACCCGAATATGAACGAATCGAAATATATCGCGGTCGAATCGAAAGTTAGCGAGTATTTGGATACGATTGAAGAAAACGATTCGACGGAGAATTCTAACTCGCTAGAGGTGTGCAACGATGATGACTTACATATAATAGATGACATTGATACTGATAGTGATGTGCATGATGTCGATGAGAAAAATAAACTGGTTTTGCGGGAAAAATCGGAATCGCAAAAGACTTTGGTTGCAGATCGGGCCAGGTATTTTTGAGATTTTAAATTATTTATTTTTACCCGTCTGCGCCAGAAGGAGGGTTATTTACTAAGTAATATGTAGATGGGTACCGGTGTTGAGTAGCTCGTGGCTAACTAATAACAGCCGCACGGGTCGATCGATTAGGTTAAGCTACTCTGGTCGAGGTTGATCCGTGGATGTGTGACCATCTTTACATACCGAAACTCCTCCGTGCCTCGGAAAGCACGTTAAGCTGTTGGTCCCGGCTGTCATTCGTAGATTTCTTACAGTCGTTACGGGTCGTCAGAAGCCCGGAAGTCTGACAACCAGTCTTACCAAGGAGTATCGCATTAACCAGACACTGAGTTGTGTAAGGTCAGATAGGCAGTCGCTCCATGTAAAATACTGGTATTCAGTTGCATCCGGTTAGAATGGAAGCCGACCCCAACAGAGTTCTGGTGTATATCCGTTTTAATTAATAATAAAATAAATAAATAGTTAGGAAAAAGCTATTTTAGTTTAGGTCAGACATCATATGACACAGGTTCCTATGAATCTCCGTGTTATTTCATGCCGCATCATGGCGTGTTCCGCGTTTAATTTAAAGGACTTCCCTAAGACATTTCTGCTCTTTCGAGCAGTGGTGGCCTAGAGTCAACGGCCGACTTACGAGACGAGGTCGTAGGTTCAAACCCAGCCAGGCGCTTTACTTTGTTTAAACAATTTCATCACCGCTGCTCTCAAAATGGTGAAGGAAAACATCGTGAGGAAACCGGCATGTCCTAGAACCAAAAATTCGCCACCAACCCGCAATGGGCCCGCATGGTAGATGGCCACCCCACTCCTCGGAGAGAGGAGGCCTGTGTCCCAAGCTGTGGGTACATTATGGGCTGATTATGTAAGACATTTTAACTGTCTCTGGCTTGGCAATGCACCTGCGATCATGAAAGAGCAGCAAAGAAAATATAATGATGATGTTTAAGAAGAGAGGAAGGTATTTTTTTTAAATAAATAAATATGTTGGGGTCGGCTTCCAGTCTAACTGGATGCAGCTGAATACCAGTATTTTACATGGAGCGACTGCCTATGTGACCTCCACAACCCAGTTACTGGGTAATACGATATCCCTTGTTAAGACTGGTTGTCAGACTTTCGGGCTTCTGACTACCCGTAACGACTGTCAAAGATCCACGAATGACAGCCGGGGCCAACGGCTTAACGTGCTTTTCGAGGCACGGAGGTCTATGTAAAGATGGTCACCCATCCACAGACCAACCGCGGCAAGCGTAGCTTAACCTGATCGATCGACCTGTGCGGCTGTTATTATTTAGCCACGGGCCCCTCAAATAAATAAATAAAATAAAATAAGTTTATTAACACAAAAACCTTAATATACAAAGCTACAATACACATAAGAATATCAAACTTTGGGAAACAAAGGTTGCATAAATAGTGTAAACCCTTCCACCTAAACTAGGGGGGACATATCACACTAATATTATAAAGGCGAAAGTTTGTGAGTGTGTGTGTGTGGGGGTGTGTTTATATGTTTGTTACTTCTTCACGCTCAAACGGCTGGACCAATTTTGATGAAATTTTGTATGGAGGTAGCTGACACCCTGGATTAACATATAGGCTACTTTTTATCCCGATATTCCCACGGGATCGACACTTACGCGGGTGAAACCGCGGGGCGCAGCTAGTTATTTATATTTTTATCGTTATTTTAAAAGTAGACAAAGATTGACGCGTGTTATATTTTGTTTTTTTTTTCTTGTGGCAGCTGTGTAACTATACACCAAAAGAGTGCACTAGAATTGACTTGTTGTGGGAATTGTGAACAGCAAGAACAGGAACAGGAACAACAGGATTCTGTAGAGACTGCTTCGGATATCTCGTCATCTGTTTCTCGTTCAGCTACATACACAGGTTTATTTTAATTTTTTTTTCATTTTTCAACAGAGAAAACCCCATTTTATAAGTAATTTTTTCTATTTTTTTGCGTAATTATCACACTTATTAAGCGAAAGTTTGTGAGTGTGTGGGGGTGTGTGTGTGTGTGCGTGCGTGTGTGGGGTGCGTGTGGGGGTGCGTGCGCGTGTGTGGGGGTGCGTGTGGGGGTGCGTGCGCGTGTGTGGGGGTGCGTGTGGGGATGCGTGCGTGTGTTTGTGTGTTTATATGTTTGTTACTTCTTCACGCTCAAACGGCTGGATCAATTTTGATACAATTTTGTATGGAGGTAGCTGACACCCTGGATTAACATATAGGCTACTTTTTATCCCGATATTCTCACGGGATCCAATTTATGCGGGTGAAACTGTGGGGCGCAGTTAGTTAAATATAATTGTGACAACTTATTGGGGTTTCAGTGCAGTACGAACTGAAATTTCGTATCACTACGCCGTTTCGTACTGACATAATTTTACCACCATTACAGATTCGTCCTCAACGTTAAAAACACCACAAAGTGAGGAAATAAGCGTTGAGAAGCTACTCAACTATCTGCGCCGGCGAAACGCGGCGTATAACGTCAAAAATGTGGTGGCCGACATTGACTAGTTACTAGTACTACGGAAATGCAGAATACGACGATTCGGGTTTCATATTTTTCTAATACGAAATGGCGTATTGTGCAATTTTGATGTTTCGTTTGTTGAGAAAACATATATTTTTATGAATATTAATAGCAAGGGAAATTTGGCATTGAACATGTAAACTAGTTCTGATAATAATATAGTCTTATTAATTTAATTTAAATTCTGTTAGATAAACCAAAGGTGTCGTACTACCAAAACTATCATTACCGTAGTTTTTTTTTTTGCCGTGATTGCTATCATGGCAAAAAATACACGTAGATATTCTGTGAAATTTCAACTAGCTAATTATTTAGCGTTACTGCCCTTTGTCAGATAGATAGATGGCTAGGCTCGGCAATAGGAAAACGGGACCCTATCGATAAGCCTACGCCGCCTGTGTTTGGGTACGGAACCCTTTTAAAAAGCATGTATTTTCTTCAATCTCCTTCCAATAAAAGTAAAATACAAACTTTTCGAATTATCGAAGTAACAAATATTATATTTTACGTGATTCGAAAGTTCTAATTCGACACTGGTGTGGTAAATTAGGTATATTATTTTGAAGTCGTTTCTATTATATTCTGTTCAGTTTATGAGGCAGTAACGATAAATTGTAGGCATATGTTTGCAACAGTTTTACAATAACATAAACATGTATGAGACGATATGCGTTTCAGTTAGCTTTGCTTTTTATGTTTTCTATTAAATTATTTGTTTGTCTTAATGTTTGTTTTATTTAAAATGCAGAATGGCAAATTAACATAAGTAAGTTAACATGTTTTTTTCGTAATTGTAGAAGTGATCATCTATATTAGTTTTAAATCATCAAATTGTCGAAATTTAAGATTTTGTTACAAAAATGCCTTCATTACATATATAATTCACTAGGTTAATTTCTTAATGATAATTAACATCTATGTGTATTGTGTAGAATACATTTAGTGCTAAAATTATAACTTACTGTAGTTTCTGCTTACCCCCATGGGAAGAAGGCGTGAGTTTATGTATGTATTATAACTTACTGATGTAGCAGCCGTTATAATTTCATGTTTTTTTACTTGAATTTAGTCTTGTATCCGATCGTTTTAGTGATTTTAGTAGAAAATATTGTGTTGTCTTTAGTGTATTTTTAATTTTTTCAACAGAAACTGTTAACTTTATTTTTCTAGGGCTGTTTTTTCAATCGGCAGATAATTTTTATTCATAAGTAAAATTGACGTCTAACAGTTTTTGTATGGAAGAACTGTCAAAAATTCAAAACTATTCCTCGGATAAAATTATCTGTTGGAAAAATCAGCCCCAGAAAAAATAATTTATTACAAATCAGTGGTCACCCTTAATGAACTTTACTTATTTATTCTTCTTTTATTTACAGACCCACCGAGCTCGACGCCCTAGTCTTCGGCCACGTCTTTACAATCATAACCACGCGGCTTCCCTGCCGCAAACTGGCAGATACCGTCCGCAAACATGAGTCCTTAGTAGCTCTCGCTAAACGGGTCGACGAGCAGTATTTTAAGAGACCATAGCGTCAAGTTTTCAAGGACATCTCGACCTCGTTCACTAGTCCTTGAAACCCCTGTCTTTGTAGTAAATTTCGTATTAGATGACATTTTTCAGCTGTTTTTTGTGATTTAGTGGGAATGTCTGGTGGTCACTCTTACATGAACATGGTTAGTGGTGACAAATTACAGGAGAAGATAGGAAATATGATGAGCTGACTCCAAGGAACATGGTATAGTAGCAACAAGACAGAAGAGTCATATCAGTGTTGATTCCTCATTAGCAGCTTTTTAAGGCGTTAATATTGAAGTACCTACACTTTGTTTTATGGTGATTAGACCCTTTAATCGAATTACTAGAACTTAAATGCTGGCAGTATGTCATTTCAGTACTAAAATATGCTGCTGATACCTTCAAAAGATATTTTCACAGACATTTCCACCGAATTATAAACTTTAGCACCAGTTTTGCTTAAACTTCTGTAAAATAGCTTTCGAAGTATAATAATTTCCGCCATTAATGTGAATACTTTATTAAGTATACTTTTTTCTTTTAGTAGAGAAAGAGGCTTGGCTTAATTTCGTTGCAATTTGTATAAATACTTATAGGATCCTTTCAGTTTCAAGTTCTATTATGTAAATAGTTCTTTGTAATGCTATGTGAGTGTCCCTACTTTTTTAAGACGCGTTTCTGCTATGCAATTGGCTTGTTGGAAGTTGTAAAGAGGTTGCGGAATACAAGCATATTTTTTTGTTACCTGATGAAGTTCCTCCCGCCTTTGACCTCGATCTCGCCTGATAGAAAGCGATGGATGAGGTCGACGATGGAACGAACGTGCCCAAAAGATGCTTGTTCACTCTTGCTTTGAAAGCTGATGGTTTATATGTGTTTACTTGTATACGTAGTGCCTTTTATTGTGATAAATGGTACAAATGCATTCGGGAACATTCACTTGCTGTAAATATTTTCAATGTTCAAGTCGCCTGGCCGCATCCAACTGAAGATGTTAAAAGCATGCAAGCTTCTTGAATAGTTGAAACGTATCTTTCGATTTTTCTTGGACTAAATTACGAATGTATCGCGTCTATTTAGAAATAAGAATGTATGAGTGAAGTTTGGTAGTAAATCCGACTTAACACTACATTAAGTCATAGTCAACCTTAGAAATAATTGTAGTTAATTATAAGTAGATTTTAAAGTAGAAAAATGTACATAATATGCGTTTTATCTATGTAAATTATTGTTTATAGGAAGTACTTTAATTTCTTAATATTAAACTTAGTAGTGATATTTCTTCAGATATTATTCAGGACAGGAATATCAATAAAATCAATGGCTTCCAATAACTTATCAGAAAAAATAAATGTTTCATCATTAACGATAGATTTGTTTTATATTACGCTCCTCCCAGACACACATAGCTCTACATAATTATCAAAGTATCTGTACTCGAACGTATTATAATACTGTTGTATATACACTGTGGTATGTAATATACCCTCATAATTCGAAAAAGTATTACTCATATCTGGGTTGTTTGTCAAATTAGAAAATAGTTTTATGTGCGAATACTAGCTTTTTCTAAAATTACTGTTTAGAAGGCTTAATTATTTAAGCTTATAATGTCTTGCGACATAGTAAATTATTGTTAATTGTTAGCTCTATGTAGAAAAATATAGATAAATAAACTTCGTATAATTATGTATTATATTATATAAATAATAAGTGAAGACATTTTAAAGTTGTCTTGATTTTAACTTCGCATTTAAAACGGTGCACTAAAACTTAAATTGTCAAAACATTCAGTGTAAGTATTTCAGTTTATCAAATTCATCCATAAATATAAAAGTCAGTACTAACCAGTACGTAATATTATTATCCCGTTTTGTTTTAATATTAACTATGGCTTCTAGAAAATGCTCTTAGAAAATAGCTTGTAGCTTTTATTTAGCGACTGGTACGGCATAATTATTTTATTTAAAAATGGTACTTAGTAAGTTAAATATGTAAGTTATAAAAATAATAGGAGATTAAATAGTTAAAACTTTAAGAAACACAAGAGCGAGCGAAAAGTGGGGTAAAAAGTAGATATTATGTATGTAATTTAAGTAATATTTAGTCTATGGGCAAAGTGCACAAATAATTAATTTATATCTTTTATCACTAATTCATTAATATTCGTTGAGCTGTACAAAGTCCAAGTCAGGGGCCATAAAGGAAAGTTTTTAAATCATTGTTCCAGTATGGACAGCCACGTCCCTATACGGCCTCAGTATTTAATTAATATAAGTGAATTTAATATTGTTGGTTTTGTTTTCTATAAGGGTAATGCAATTTTATAGTGTGTATAAGCAAATAAGATTTTGTAACCAATATAAATCTGTTTTTGTTGACTTCTTTCTAAATCTGTATTTAATTTTTCATGACATCTTAGAATAATCTTATTTAAGGAAATCACTAAAATACATGTAAAATAACATTATTCATTGATGATATTAATAATCAGATTGACATATCTAAAAATCACCCAATACGCGAGTTGTCGTATTACGAAATCCGGGTTGGCGTATTCGTACTGTCGTAGTTTCCGGATAAATCACATCACTATTCAAATGAAAAATATAGTTTTATAAATACTTGTACACATAAGTATACGAGTTTTATAAATATAAAGTCATATATTTATAATCAAAAGATATTACATTATCTCTTAGCTTTTCATTGTTTGCTTATACAGCGTGTATCAGAAATATGTGGTCGTAGTTAAGGGTGTGGTTGAGACCACCAAACTGAAAAACTTTCTCCATGGGATCAAAATCGTAAACGCGAAAAAAATATCAGTCGTTCCATACATTTGGGTTAGAGGTGGGCAAAGTGTATCATTTTTGCGATTTGCATCTCGGTCACTGAAATGATCCGAAACACTGATAATTATGTTTCATTTGGCTCATCGGTTCAAAGGATATAAAATACAGAATCAAAATCTGTGAGAGTATGAGTGATACACATCTCATTTGGTATCTCTTTCTGACTTGTATAGATTGTAATTATCTCGCCCGCTCACTCGCGACTCCCGATTGTTTAAGGTGTAAGCGCCAGGGTAGCCCGCGAAATTCAATTTTTTTTAGGTTTTTTGCAATTTGCTGGTCAGTATTAAGTTGTACGATGATTAAAATATGATTCGCGGCCGTAACAAATATGTATTTACAGAATTATAATCATTAAAGTCATCAACACAACTCTCTAAGACCATGTAATCCCCAAGAATGACTATTTCATGAAATCTTGACATTTGGGGATTACATGGTCTTAGAGAGTTGTATTGATGACTTTAATGATTATAATTCTGTAAATACATATTTGTTACGACCGCGAATCATATTTTAATCAACGTACAACTTAATACTGACCAGCAAATTGCAAAAAACGTAAGAAAATTTGAATTTCGCGGGCCACCTTAGAGCTTCCCCCTTAAGTAACTCAGTGTGTCTCAGTCTCCCTCTCTCGCTCGCACACTGCCCAGTCGCCTCGAGTGACGCGTCGCGTCGCGCGGAATGACCACAGAGCAAAGTAAATTTGACCATACCTTTCTGATACATGATGTAGAATAAAAGTAGAATGTGTGTAAAATAGAGGTTTTGTATAAGCTTAGAACTAGTTTTCTGAATACTAAACAGCCTCTGTTCACTGGACATGAATAATTGTTAATTTTGTTAGGTAAATGAAAATCGAGCTAATTATTTTACTGAAAGGTTCGACCGGTAAACAGATTTTTTTTCAGTACCTGTGCTATGTTGTTATTAAAACAAAGGAAGTAATGCGGCCATCCTTCTACATAATTAGAATAATACATACCTACATACATAATCAGCCTATAATGTTTCCACTGCTGGGACACAGGCCTCCTCTCGGTGAGAGGGAGCGGGCCGTAATCCACCACGCAGGCCCAGTGCGGGTTGGCAGATGTCACATGTCTTCGAATTTTTGGTTCTAGGACATGCCGGTTTCCTCACGATGTTTTCCTTCACCGTTTTGAGAGCAGTGGTGATGAAATATTTACACAAAGTAAAGCGGCTGTCTGGGTTTGAGCCTACGACCTACAACTCGTAAGTCGCGGCCGTTACCACTGCTCTATATTAGAATAATAATCAAGTAAAATATAAGTTTTTTCTAAAATGATTTTATTAGGATAATAGTAATAATTGCACGTTAATTTTTATTATTTACTTTTAATTTCGCAAAAGTGTTAATTTACTTATTTATATGTTAGTGTCAGGCTGTTACGGCATTTTGATATCTGTAAAGATCTTGTCCAGATCACGCGTTTAAGTATTAAAGATAAATATTTTTCAATTTATTGTTATAAGGGAATTATTGAAAGAATTTTACTTTGGCCAAACTAGGGCGAATTCCGCGCGGGACGCGGGACGAATTTTTCTCACGACGATTGTGTGTCTTGAATGGAGGCGTTCAAAATGGCGCTAATGGTCGCGTAACTTTCTAATCATAAAAAACTCCTGACAAACAGAGTTAAGGAAAACCGTTAAAAAAAAAAGTTTGCGGTCGGGGGATTCCCCGGCCTCAGATCAAATACGAAATTCCTTACGCAATACTACACGCCCAGACACTAGAATATAAGTAATAGAAAGTCGAATCTAATAGAGAAGAGAGAAAGTCGCATACAGCGGACATAACGCTTTTTCCTTACGTGACGATGTCCTAAAGCAAGCCGATCGACGCACGCAGTCTCGTCCCGCTTCCTCGATAGATTCCCCTCGGTTTGAACATTCCTTACGTCTCAGGCTAGCCCCTGTGCCTCAGGCTTCAAAGGCCGGTGGTTTACGCAAATAAATAACTCGTTTTTAACGCTACGTCTATACAAGCTCATAAAAACTAAAAAGTTATAAAATCTACCTACTCGATAATCATGTTTCATGTTTCAATTTATTGCCTAACAAACGTGTTCAGAGAATACGTGTCTGTATGATTGATAAGCCATTATTACGTGTATTAAAACCACTTTGCTTTGGTAATATAGTATTCTACAGAGCATTTAAAGTACACTTTGTATTTATAAGCATTTTTTCTTGTTGTGTTTGCGTTTCAGCGTGTTATGCATAATTTGTTTATAAGTTCTAAATCATTATAATGTTGTTAATTACTATTTTTTGTTTTATTGTGCTGTACTTAATTCATGGTTCATAATGATGAGTACAATGACCTCTTAAGAGGTTTTGGGTTAATTCATTAACACCCTGTATAAATATATTCATGACATAGCATCACGCTTGCATTCCTAAAAGGGATAGGCAGAACTAACTGTGTAGTGCACCCACTTCTCCCCCCTGTTACTGCACAGTGCCACTCCCATGTAATAGGGGGGAAATCAGACTCCGGGCTGCTGCTAAGAAAAAGATCTACTACTGTACCTACTTTTCCGATAGTTTCTTACAACTATCGGAAAAGTACAGTAGTAGATCTCTGGGTATCGAATAAATCAATCGACACTCGGATAAATCCGGTTATTCCGTTTATCCACCCCAAGAAATGCGCCCTAAGTTAGATATGCGGAAACGCATGGCCAATAGACATTTTTTTATTTGCATACCTAAGGAACCTGGTTCTTTTTAATACTAAAGTTATAATAAACACAGAAGCTGTTGGTGTACCTTAATAAATAACCGCTAGTTTTCATCTTGGATCGCGGACGAAGTCGAAGGCAAGAGCTAGTAAGTTATAAACTTCACAGACTAGGAACTTCCCAAGGAATCGTACTTAGCCATCTATCACTAACAGATTGGCAATTTTTGATATTTTGAGAAGCATTAGGAAGCTAAACTGCTGTTCACTGCCGCCCTCTACATCCAATGTAATCATAAAGGGGATACCATTGTTCTTCGTTAAAAAATACCAATACAACGCACATTACCAAAGCACGAGGCTGTAGGTCATAATGTCACATAGCTTGGCACCTGGACGTCATACCAATATAGCATCGTGAATTTAGGGTCACCCATCACGATCTTCAGTGATGAGACAGCGTAAGAAGTCTTGACAAAGTTGTTCTATGAATCATATAGCATAATCAGCCTATAAATTTCCCACTGCTGGGACATACCTAGGTCTCATCTCTGTGAGAGGGCGTGGGCCGTAACCCACCACGCGGGCTCAGTGCGGGTTGGTAGATGTCACACAAGTCTTCGAATTTTTTGTTTGCCGGTTTCCTCACGAAAAGGGCGAATAAGCTGGCCCGCAGGTTTGCACGTTCTTCAAACCAAGTTAAGATCACCCTTTTAAAGGCATATTGCGCTTCGCTGTATACGTGCAGCTTGTGGGATCGCCAGCGCCCTCCGCGTCCAGTATGACAACGCGGTCAGGGCGGTGTTGGGGCTGCCCCGCTTCTGTCTGCAGCGCCTCGGGCATGTTTGCGGAAGCGCGCAACGACTGTTTTCACGCCACCATGCGCAAGCAGTGCGCGTCCTTAGTGCGCAGGGTGCGGGCCAGCTCCAATACTGTCCGGTGATGATCGTTGAGCGAATTGACTGCCCCTTTATTAGGAAATGCTGTAGCCAGTGCCGTAATTAGCCTTTTATGCGCCCGGTGCGAGCTGCTATAACCGCGCCCTTTTTTTTTTTTTGTGCGAATGGTTTGTCATCAAATGACCCGCTCTGGGAGGGTCAGACTCTTACTGACTAAAACCCACCCGTGTTCCTTCCTTAGCCCTTTATGTTCCGGGCCAGCGGTAACCCTTTGGGACAATCCCGCTGACCCGGCAGGCTTCGGTCCTAAGGGGCCCCCTTCCTCGATGCTGACATCTCTTTGAGGCTCTCGTGGAACACGTACGCGCCGTCCGGTACGGGCCTGGTCCTGATCGGACGGTGAGCTACCCATTACTCTCCGCCCGCAGGCCCGCGCCTACGGTGGCCGGGAGTCGTCACGGCTCCCGACGCCCGGAGCGTCTCCCGCGGCGGCTCGGACGGGAGGCTCTCTCCCTGAGCCGTCCCGCCACCTCCTTTGCTAGCATGACTGCTTCGCAAAAGAAAGTGACTGCCTCCCACTCCCTCTCGCCCCGGACCATGGCTTGCACCAGGGCCGGACGCGAGAGGTCGCCGCCGCTGCTGATCGCCTCTACGAGGACACGGCGGTGCTCCGCCCAAGCGGGGCAGATTTCCACCGTGTCGCCTCTGGGCGATCCTAGCAATGGTGACACCCGGGCGTTTCCTCCCGCCTGATGATGTGCAGGAACCTCCCAAAACTTCGTGTCGGGCGGACCTGCGTCAGGCGGTAGGTGAGGGCGCCGTGGCGCCTCTCTAGCCACTCCCCAAAGAGGGGTCTTATCGCCACTATCGTGGCGTGCCCTGCGCTGGGTTGCGAGTGTTGCGACAGTCGCTCTTTCCATGTCGCCATGAGGTCACGCCGGAGATCCGTCCGCTCCGCCGCGGTTTGCCGCGGAAGCGGATTTTCCCCCCGGCGTAGTGCCTCCGCGCGCCACAGGCGCGCGAGGACTATCCAGATCCCATGGCGGCAGTCCGGCAAGGAGGCTTGCCGCCTCGCCCGAGATCATGCGGTAGCCCCGGATAAGCCTTACGGCTACCACCTTCTGGGGCGCGTTTAGGTAGTGGGCGGGTCGCCGCCGCAGTGAACGCGCCCACACCGGGGCCCCGTATAGGGCCATGGACCGCACGACCCCCGCGTAAAGCCTCCGGGAGGAGGCGTTTGGCCCCCTCAGGTTGGGCAAGAGCCGCTTGAAGGCGGCCCCGGCCCGTTCCAGTTCGGGGCCAAACGTCGGAAGTGCTCGATGAAGTTCCACCGGCTGTCGAGGACGAGACCCAGGTATTTCATCGTCGTCTCGACGCCGATATGAACCCCTCCTACCGATAGTTGGGATCCCGATGGTGGCGCGTTCCGGGGCCCATAATATGAAACGACATGGCCTCGGACTTATGCAATGCCACCTCGAGACCCAACTGACGGATCCTCTCCACGACTATCGCAACCGCCGGCCCCGTTCTCACCAGGTGCCCGACGAGGCGGCCCGCAATCACTCTCTCAAAGAGCTTGCCGACCTCGTCGAGCAGCACGATGGGCCGGTATCCGAATGAAGACCAGCTTCCCCGTCTTCCAACGGAGTGGAAACTGGCCTCTCTCCAAACATGCGCTTAAGAGCGCCTCCAGTCGAGGCTCGAGAGCCCTCGAGGCCAGGACCCAGGCTTTACCTGGCAAGCCGTCGCGGTCGGTTCCTGGGGTAACCGCGCCCTTGAAATATTTTCTAATCATTACCGGTTCTGACAATAAAAATAAATCTATCATCCAAAAACTAAGTTTATGTAAACTTAATTTTACGATTATTATTATGACCTCATCGTCTTTAATATTGATAATATTATTTATTTGTTAGAAGAATTTAATAATAGGTACGCGGACGTCGCGAATCCACACGTATAAATGAATAAATAATATGTATTTGTTAGTGGCCCAGGTCTGGTCATTTCTGCGCCCCTCCAGGGTCCGCGCCCTGTGCCTGGGCACCGCTGGCACCGCCCTAGTTACGGCACTGGCTGTAGCAGTATAGGCCAGTGCACTAAATTTTGATTGTAATAGTGACTTGTATTGTTTTATAATTTATTTTGATTTTGAATTCTGTGACCCCTGACAATTTGTAGCTTTTAATTTTCGTTGATTTATATTTTATTTTAATTATGTGAAATCTTTTCATCATCTTTTTTAGAGCGTTAACGCCGTGCGGCATTTCATACAAACTTTCAAGCCCTTATTTTTCGAAATGAATGAACCGATTTTAATGAAACTTCATACCTACACATAGGCAGGATACCTACAAATGTCTAAAAAGTAGAGAACATAACATGCTGTAACTCTATTTTACGAAAATGTTCTTTAGTAGGTAACTTTTTAGACATTTGTATCCTGCTTACCTACATGTATGAAGTTTCATTAAAATCGGTTCATTCATTTCGAAAAACAAGGGCTTTAAAGTTTGTACGAAATGCCGTATGTCGTAAACGCTCTTAAATACGATTATATATTTTTTCAGAACCTAAATACACTTGACCATTTAAAATTGATTCTTAAACAGGCAAATTCGAATAACTATTATGTCGTCGACGAAATCCGTTCTACGGTGTGGTCATGCTACGCTTACCTACTGGGGAATACATAACTATTTTAACTAGATCGGAATCAGTGGCGTAAATATACGGGTGTCACTGACTCTGGCAGAGCCACCATCAGGGATTTTAATTTTGATAGCACAAAAAATTAGTCGCTAATTAGTCGAAATTTGTCGCCAAATATCAGAATTTGTCGGTTACTGGTTCAAAAGTTATAAGGGTTTATAGGTGGCCGATCTGGAGAGAGTTTCCCCAGCAGGGCCACATTTATATCTAGGGCACCTAGCGAAGATCTGTTGTCTCCCATATTTACTCGCCAATTAGTCGGAATCAGTCGCCAAGTCACAGATTTAATCGGGTCTTAGTTTAGGAGATATAATGAGTTCAATTAGTAAGGTATAGTCCAAGAGCTAGTCGAAGTTTTTTCGTGAACTATTCGATCTAGCTCTTGGACTATACCTACACATATAAACCCTAATATCTTTTGAACCAGTGACCGACAAATTCTGATATTTGGCAACTGATTCCGACTAATTGGCGACTAAATATGGGAGAAAACAGATCTTCGCTAGGTGCCCTAGTTTTTGAGATATAAATGTGGCCCTGCTGGGGAAACTCTCCAGATCGGCCACCTATAAACCCTTATAACTTTTGAACCAGTGACCGACAAATTCTGATATTTGGCGACAAATTTCGACTAATTAGCGACAAATTTTTTGTGCTATCAAAATTAAAATCCCTGATGGTGGCTCTGCCAGAGTCAGTGACACAATATACGGTGGCATTGGGGCAAAATGCCACGGGCCCCCAGCCAGAGGGGGCCCCTAGCCCGAGAGGGCCATGAGCACAAGAGGATCCTAACATCACACTAATATTATAAAGGCGAAAGTTTGTGTGTGTGTGTTTATATGTTTGTTACTTCTTCACGCTCACACGGCTGGACCAATTTTGATAAAATTTTGTATGGAGGTAGCTGACACCCTGGATTAACATATAGGCTACTTTTTATCCCGATATTCCCACGGAATCGACATTTACGCGGGTGAAACCGCGGGGCGTAGCTAGTAAGTTTATAAATGCGAACTTTTTTGAAAATGTGCAACAAAGGACATTCAGGTTTTGGACATTTTATATATACCTTTTCCCCATTAATTGTCTAAATTTTTGGACAGGACCTCATGCTCAGCAGCAGTAGCGTTTGCGACCACTAGACCAACGAAGCAGTCAGGTGTTAAATGTTGTAGGGGAAAATATGAAATCTACGCGGAAGAAGTCGCGGAAAAGTGCTAGTAAAAAAAAACTATAACGTTGGTAGAGCTTCTTTACATTGAGTGAGGGCCCCATCCCTTGAATTTGCCACGGGCCCCAAACGGTATAGTTACGCCACTGATCGGAATTTGCCACGGGCCCCAAACGGTATAGTTACGCCACTGATCGGAATAAAACAACACAAGTCTGTTATTTTTTTGTCTTTATTGATTATTTCTGCAGTGAATGAGAATAAAAACAGATGGAACTCATTTATAAATCGATATAGTATCTTATTTAAAGGTTTTATAACTACCTACTACTACGTAACCTATACATATTTAAGCATACTGTTTCGGGTTTTTTGCCAATTTTGTTTTGAGTTGATCACCACAATCACACAATTTTAATGGCGATCAAAAAAAGTGTTTAGTGCACAAGTAACGCGTAAGTAGTTTACGGCATTTTTTTGAAATTTTCAAACGTTAGGTCAAAATAAAAATACTAAAATAACGTTACTGTCTATTTTTTATTTGGTTTCCATCACATAGACATTCGCAAAACACATTTCTCGCAATCATACTAACTCATCACATAAAGCGCTCCGACTTATTTCCTATGTCTAAAATGTACTACACATCCTTCCAGAGAAAAAAAACGAAAACAAAAAGAATAAATTACAATTTTTTTCTCTCACACAAAGATAACATAATTCTTTACGATTTTTTTATGCCAGAGCCCAAATTGGAATTCCGCACGCATTCTCACTATAAAAAAAATATAACTGTCTATTTTCTGCTAGAAAATGCGTTGGGCATAGACACGAAAGATTTGTATTTAGAATCTGTCATGTCTGGTTGAGTTCTGGCTTTAATCTAGATTTCTGAGTCAGGGTTGGCGGTCTAGAATCGTCTGGTTTGGTGTAGGATCATTTGGCGGACGCTAAATGTGGATAAGCCAAGGCCAATGGCAGCGAGAAGTACCGCAGACCTCGACATCATCTTCTCACGGTTCGCTGGCTGAAACAAGAAGAGAAATAGGTTAGTTATTAAGAAATTAGATTCCAGACTAAGGGGCGAAATTACTGCTTATAGGTGGACCAAGGTAACAATCGGGGTATAGCCAGGAGGCCGTCTATTACATTACAAAAGTTGTAATGGGTTCTCCATTGCGAGTTTTTGACAGGTTTGCTATACCAAATCTGTCAAAAACAAGTAAACCTACTGTAGGAACTATATCTAGGGATTGAGCAGCAGCTGGTCCAACGTGAGGCCGTCGACGATCTTGTTGGCAATACCCAGCATGTTCGTCGTGACCATCTTCTCCAAGTGAGGTTTGACGGTAAAATGGCGAGACTATTGCAACATTTGTAATTAGTAGAGTTAAGCCTCGGTCAGGTGGCACGCGAAAATGTTGAAATGCATAATATATTCTGATTTGATTTGCAGTATCATTTTGAATTCACAGTCATAACGTTATCACATTTCAACACCCCGGCCTCCGGTGAAAGGTGAGTACAGGATAAACATTGCTGTATTATACATCAACATCATCTGCCTGCCTTTTCCCAACTACGTTGGGATCGGTTTCCAGTCTAACCGGATGGAGCTGAATACCAGTATTTTACATGGAGCGACTGTCTATCTGACCTCCACAACCCAGTTACTGGGTAAGACTTTCGGGCTTCTGAATACCCGTAACGACTGTCAAAGATCCACGAATGACAGCCAGGACCAACGGCTTAACGTGCTTTCCCAGACACGGAGGGGGTCTCGGTATGTAAAGATGGTCACCCATCCACATACCAACCCCGGCAATCGTAGCTTAACCTGTTCGATCGACCTGCTGTATTATACATAAGTACTAAGTACTAATATAATAAATGCAAAAGTAACTCTGTCTGTCTGTCTGTATGTTACCTTTTCACGCATAAATCACTTAAACGATCGTTTTGTAATTTGAAAGATACAGAGCCTGGAGCCTGGAGAAGGATACAGGCTACTTTCATTCTGATCGCAGACAAAGTCAAAGTACAAAGTATAGTAGTAACAGTTTGTCAAAACCTTTTGTCTACCCGTGTGAGTCTCTGACTATGGCAGACCAGAATCCAAGATTAACACTGATCAAAACAGCAATTGCAATAAAACATCTTTACGATTCTCATTCCTAAAAAGCAATACAAAAGAACAAAATTGTTTTGCGAGAATACCGATCGAAGTTTTCAACAGAGAACGCAGGTGTCCTTGCTTGAGGCCACAGTTTCAGAAGGACACGTCCTTCGGCAGATGTCCTTTAAAGGTCAGGCGTTACGACTCCGAACACCGCGCATGTGCAAAAATATTCACATATTTGTGAGTATGGACTGCACAGTGAGCTATTGTTGTGATTTTAGAGGAGAAAGCAATTACGGTGAAAAAAGTTATATAGGTAAAATCGAAACAATTCTCGTTGACGCAATTAGCCCGGGCAAGCACGGGCGCATTTTCGCGCGGAAAAAATCGCCGCGACAATAATACGCCCGTGCGTAAAACCTCTTTCATTCTTTAGTACCTACTGGTAATTTTCAACATTGGCCCAAGTTGGGCGCCACTTTGGGTAGGCAGTTCGGAAAATAGAAACCTGAATGACATTAATTCAGTACTTTCCAGGGAAGAAATTGCTGTCTTAGTTACTTAGTCATAGAATGTATTTTTTTTTCTAAGTATAGGACAACTTCTGAGTTGTCCAATAGTCCAAAAACATATCTTAACCCCCCCCCCCCCCCCCACATTAGGTGTGGGGGGGCCTAAGCATAGCCATAGTAAATATGTTTTTGATATTTCAGAGTTGGCTTTGTAGTAGTTGGCACATTATTACGAACCTTTGCAAAATGCCTTGAAATTTATCGCCGGTTATAAAAAAAGAACAGCTATTTCCTAGAAAAGTGCACTACCTACGCGTTCAAAATGTATGAAACAGCAAATTTTCATTTGGAACGTCTAGAAACATGTGCTGAACTGAATTCCTGGTTACAGTTTGCGCGTCGACGTCCCACACCCCAATTGCGTAACACACTATTATTCTCAATTTGAATAATTTTGAAGCATATTGCTAATCCATTGCTCCATATGTTCGAAAAATGTGTGCTCAACAACGTAAAAAACGCAATGAATGTTGTTGAACTGTCAAAATGAAACCCATAGCTACTGATAGTGTGTTACACAATAGGCTATTTGACAATGTAAAAAATAAGGTCATAATTATTGACACTCGTATAGATTATCGCTTTTAAAATCGATTTGCATTAATTTTACTACAAAACAATGTATTATTTATAAAAAAAATCCCGAAAAAACTTCATCTTTTTAAATCTGGCGCCACGTAATCGGAAACGGTCAGGATTGGCTGAACTTAAGATGACGTCATGATGTAGTAAATTTCTGTCTATCGTTGACAGAACAGATGACTTTTGTCTAGTATCTCGACCGTTTCAACGTTTGTTTACGGGAATCGTGACGTCACGACGCCATATTGTTAAAGATAGCGTTTTGGCGGCTTATTTAAACAGTACATTTTTATTTACTATTTTTTAAAAGAAATACATTATGCAATTTGAAGTAATAGGTTTTTGTGGGCTCGTTAGACACCATTATATAATCTGAGATGTTTATCAGAAACCAGTCAAATAGCCTATTACTCTGCTGGCTACCCTGTTTAGTATAAATGGTTAATCCATATCCATACTTAATAACACGGTTGGCTAAGTAATAGCGACCTAACCTAATTACAGCTATCTGTAGACACTAGAAAATGTATTGACGTGCGATAAAATAATAATAAAGAGCTGTCTAGTACTTTTGGTGTTATCTATAAACGTTAATTGATGTCAGGGAATAACATGTTGACTTTAAACTACATTTTACTTTTATATGACTGGAATTCTTTGATCCCATTTGCATCCATTTTCATTTAGCATAATCAGTGTATAATGTTCCCACTAAGGAAGACACATGCCTCCTCTATTTTAATTGAAAGAAGAACACATTTAAAAGGGTTTTTCAATAAATCCTGCTTAACTTGTATCTGAATTACTCTTCTACTGAGAAAACGATTAATTACCACTGCATCAAATACAATAACAAATATTTCAATTTATAATAATTTGCACCGGGAGAATATTAATGTGTTACCGTCGTTATAACTAAAAAAATCAAACTCAAGAACCCATTTTGACTGCCTAAATACATAGTTTACCTAGTTATTCTAATATGCGCAATTAAGTTTAGTATTTCCGGTAAATTGCGTCGCAAAAGACTCTCAAGAATAGCGCACTTCCCGATTTTGCCAAATTGCTTTTAAAAATGGCGTCAAAACCGCTCCCTTTTATATCATTTGACCGTGAACAAAAACACCAAAATAATCGGCCATACGCACTATCCCGACGAAAGAAAACATACCACAAATAGTTGGACATCCGTAGGTAGCAGTCATATGACTTTCTCTGCTATTTATATTCGTCAGACTTGCGACTCTGCCAAGTGGCGCTATGGCGTTGAGGTTATGTTTTAGATGTTATAATGTGAATGTGCTACCAAAGAAGGGATTTCTAGATACATACAACAAATTATATTTATTATTTCTGTAAGTAGATCTTCTAAGCCACTTCATGAAATTACATTTATTATTTTTCCAGAAATAATAAATACAATTTCATGCGAGATGCTAATAAATTGTTTGGTCAATATTTTAAACAAGATAGCGCCGGTATTTCCTAGCTGGCTGGTCCCTGAGAAGATATCTAAATGCCGAAACTCAGAGGTCATGCTCTCTTTTATCATGGTCAAGCTCTAATCATTAGGTAGGGATTCATAAATAAGAATGTACCTAACAATTTTTTTCACTGGTTCAAATCGGACATGCACGTAAGCGGCTCTTCTGAAGCATATAAAAGCAAAATTTCAACCAGCACCATAAAAGTTTGGAGATAGTTATGTAGTTTAATTTTTGCAAAAATCTGGTCACTTGGTTCTTTAAGCATTGATTCTGCTCTCAGCCCTCTGTTGAGAAACTTAAGAATGCTTCCATAATAAAAAATAACTACACAACTTCGCTAAGATACCTTGATGAAACAGACTGCTGCAGATATACAATCTAAACTAAAGCAACAAAGAGATAAATCGTCTCATAACCATTTTTAATGGCTCATTCGTCACCGTAAATTGCTCATCTTTAAGTCAATTTAAAATAAATGAATCCACTTCTAACCAGCTTTGAACAAGATGGCACTAGGTACAAAGACCACTTAATTGAAAAACAACGTTTTCGAATTATGACACATATTGAAAAAAATCTAGCATCAGGTAGAAAGGCAGCTCATTTCACCTATGTTTTGATGGTGGGATTTTTACAGAAGAGACCGGCTGATTTCTCAATCTTTTCTGATCTAACCAAGTGATCGTGGCATGAAATCTGATGGCAAATCCCAATTCGAAAAAAAAAGGGATTAGATTTTCAGTCATTTTAACACTAGTGTTACCAGAGATACCGTTTGATGATGATGTTACCAGGTGGAGAACAAAATTTATATTGCCAGATTTCTTTCTTTCAAAAGCTTTTTAAAAAAAAAAAGCTTTTGAAAGCTTTTAAAAAGTAGCCTATATGTTAAGCCAGGGTGTCAGCTACCTCCATACAAAATTTTATTAAAATTGGTCCAGCCGTTTGAGCGTGAGGAAGTAACAAACATATAAACACACACACAAACTTTCGCCTTTATAATATCAGTGTGATGCACAATATCATCAGTTTCCATTCCCATCAAATTCAAAAGAATAACAGTTAAATAAACAAAGCAGTCATTAGACTAACAACAATAAACTCAAAACAAAGAATGTCAAATAGTAAACAATATAAACAAATTGTTCTACAACATTCTTATCTATGTGAACTTAGGCACGTTATAACACATACATATTATGTTACATAACGAACTTGGCAAGGATAATGTCTACCAGTAATTAGTAAATGTATATAAATGTATTCCTGTTATTTATTATGTAGGTCAGGGACAGGTATTATTCTCGCCTTTTCTGATAAGTATATTATCATCTGCCTAGCCTTTTCCCAACTATGTTGGGGTCGGCTTCCAGTATATCCGGATGCAGCTGAATACCAGTATTTTACATGGAGCGACTGCCTATCTGACCTCCACAACCCAGTTACTGGGTAGACTAACAGGTTTACAAATATTTTTAACGAAGCCGAGACACTTGTTCTTCCCGCTATTGTGATATTTTTTTAAACCTGGGAATCTTCTGGTTTTTGAAGGTCAAAGTCACATAATTATTTTTTTAATTTATTATATTCTACTTTAATGTTAAAAATTCCCACGACCCCTGTACCATTGCATGCATAAGAATGCTTTGCGTTAGTTATATTGCGCAATACCATAAACAGCGAATTTGCATACCAAAAAAATTTAAGTAACTTTTTTGCACACAGTTACTTAGTTTGATGTTCAGAATGCGTATATGACAGCTTCGAACAGGGTCATGAGTCTTGTTACACCCAGTATGTGTCACCTCAATTCACCTTTTCTTGTTATCACAATAAAAGTATAATTATAAGGACTTCAACATTGACACATTAATTTGTTTATCATTTCTCATAAAAACGGGGGTATCGGAAGTTTAAATACATTATGATAAAAACAATAGGTAGTATAATAATAATAACATAGTTATTGTAACTAATGAGAAGTCTGATAACATTGGATTGACCCATTGTATTTTTTTATTAAATTGTTTCTTTGAGATTTTCTCTGCTGTTTATGTACGAGTAGTTATTATTGGTAAGTAAATTGGAAACTATACTAGCAGATGTATTTAAAGTAAACTAAATTAAATTTAAGTTCAGTGCATCTTTTTCCTTCTATTTCATTAAGAAAAGGACAGAAGATAAATTTTAATTAAGTCCTGTCAAATTAACGAGCGCCAGTGGATGGAGAAGGAGAGCAAGGCCAAAGAAGAGATGGATGGAATATGTGTGGAATGATATGAAACAGAAGGGAGTGAATGATAGCGTGACGGTTGACAGGGGGAGAATGGAGAAAACGTGTTGCGCAGACCCCAAGTAACATAGGACATGGGCAGGAAAATATTGATAAAGTGTACTGCAACAATAGCATCAGAAATTCTCATTGCCAGTTGCACTTTTCCTGGTTATCAACTAATTAGACGCTGTGAAAAGACAGACGGAAATCGATTTGCACAATGACCCTGAAACTGAAATTGGACCCTGAAACTTAATTAAGTCTGTCTTCCTGAAAATGAAACTTAATTAAGTTTTAATTATATGCATTTCAGTTAGCAGCTAGTGTTAAGCTAGAAAAAACTTTTTAACGTCCGGGGTTTTTAGGACATAGCCTTTCGGACCTTTAATATTGAATTAGATAACATTGATACACTAGATAAGGTAATGTAATAAAACTTGGATATAATTACTTAAGAGATGGACAATCATCTCTTTCATACATTTATTCGCACAAGCCATCCATATTTTCTATGGCCTTCCTTTCCCTCTCCGTCCTCTCTCTCTTTCCCCATCCTTAGATATAGTCCATAGTGCGTTAAAATGTAACGTTAGTATTACAATATATCGATATAAATATGCCGGCGATAAGTTAAAATAGGTAAGGTCTTTTGGTTTGGTTTTGTGAAAAAATTATTGATATAAACGAGTAATAAATGGAGGGATACATAAATAACAAGACAATATCACTAAGCATCTGTTCAAGAATCAGCAGCAAGATTAAATAAAACAAATAAACATCTCGACCAAAACAAATGAAATCCCAAGAGACATATAATATCCAAATTGGGTGCCATGATCTGAAATAACTGGGAATTCCTTGGATGACATCCAATTACAATTATTTCCGAATCTCCACTATTTAGTCCAACGGCGATTTCTAGCTAAATAAAGATTTTCCAAGAACGTAAGAATTTATCAATAGAATATTGCTGTGGTAACTGGTAAACGAAGTATTTATCTCACTAATTTTTTAAAGGCGAAAGTTTGTGAGTGTGTGTGTATGTTTATATGTTTGTTACTTCTTCACGCTCAAACGGCTGGACCAATTTTGATACAATTTTGTATGGAGGTAGCTGACACCCGACTTCTTATCCGGATATTTCCATGGGATCGATATTTACGCGGGTGAAACCGCGGGGCGCAGCGAGTATTTTTATATTTAGAAAAAAGTTTGTTGTCCGGTAGATAAAGAATATACAGCGGCCTCTAAAAGTTAGTTGAAATTTTTCTATTTCAGCGTGATGCCACATTACGGTAAAAAAAAAACAGGTACTCCAAAGGGATCACTTGATTATTTTTTATGATAAGTCAAAGGTAGTTGAATCCTTCCTTACATAGTATAAAACAAAGTCGCCGAAATGTCTGTACGCGCATAACTTCCGAATGACTGCAACAAATTGGATACTTAATTCTTTTTTTGTTGTGTTCGGTATTGCCAGGGCAAGGTTTGTGTGAAAGAAAATTTCGGAAATTGGAAAAAGAAAATGCACCCGTGCGAAGCTGGGGCGTGCCGCTAGTTAGTCAATAAAAAAGTTATAGCAGTTCAAAAATTTGGATCACTAGAATTTTAAATCATAATGCGGTGCGTCAAAGCTGAAGTGGAAATATGACAAATACTTTTTGGAGGCTACTTTACTGAAAGATAGAAAACTACAAAAAGACGTACTGCGCCAACCATAAATAAATTGGGATAAGGGCAAGATGATGACGATGATGAAGAGGGAACAAGAAAAGAAAAGCTCCCAAGTTTCCATCAATTTGCACAATCAGCAATAAGGAGATCCGCAGGAGGACCAAGGTAACCGACATAGTCCGAAGAATTGCCAAACTTAAGTGGCAGTGGGCAGGGCACATTGCTCGCAGAACAGATGGCCGGGGCCGAAAGGTTATGGAGTGGCGACCGCGTACCGGAAGACGTAGCGTTGGAAGGCCTCCCACAAGGTGGTCTGACGACCTTGTGAAGGCCGCAGGAACCCGTTGGATGCGAGAAGCACAGAACCGGTTGAAGTGGAGGTGCTTGGGGGAGGCCTATGTTCAGCAGTGGACGTCTTTCGGCTGAAATGATGATGATGATGAGCACAATCAGCTTTAATGTTCCCACTGGGGGACACAGGCCTCCTCTCGATGAGAGAGAGTGGGCCGTACTTCCACCACGCGGGCCCAGTGCGGGTTGGAAGATGTCACATGTCATGGAATAATCCATCAATTGAAAGTTGTAAATCTCATATAAAAGAATGTTATTAGCTGTTCTGGTAAGCAAACCAATCAAGTACCTATACTTACGGAAACATTATCGCGAAAATATCTCATTGTTCAAAACACAGAGTCAATTGTACAATGTATGTTTACAAAATATAGGATCAAATAGACATAAGGAAATATTCCGGTTTTCTTTGTCAGTTCAGTCTTTTATTCTTTTGAGTTGGATTTAACTACAGGAATTTATCATTTTCCTGCTCATATCCTCATTTATTTTTATGTCTTTTTCTTCCATATTTCATTTCTGTAGACGCTCACACTCCCTTTTAGCCATATCATATTTCACACAGTCCATCGTTTTGGTCTTCCCCTACTCTTATCCACATCTTAAATGATTTTTACTAAAACTTTTTGTTTTATCCTCACCTTTATCGTTACAGTTTTGTTCCCATGTTCTTTAATTTTTAATTTCTTTAAAACAATACTATCGGCAAGTATTGTGTTGACTCTTTTATACAATAATGACGTTTGAATGTGTATGACGATATATCGTGCCTTTCAATTATGTTATTTAACGTTGGCCATTTCTTATAATTCCAGTGAAGACTTCTTTGTGGTCTCTTAAAACATTCTCCTTTCTGGCCTGTCCGAATCTTATTTTCATCGTAAACTACTACATGTTTAGCATATGACCATCTTCTGCGAAAATACGATCCCAGCTATTCAAAAAGTGGTTTCTAACATTGAATTTCCCAATAAAACTACCGTTTCCATACAATAAACATTTCAATTTCCCTGCTGGAATACTAAGAGAGTTCAACGCACTGACTAGGTGATAACATTAATGAACACTACGTGAAGACCTTGTGATTTCGAGATCGATCGACGGCGCGAATCGTGTGCGATCAATTTCCGCGTTCCAAATAACGTACATACAGAAGGGGTACATAAATTAAGTATGGAATATTTAGAATTTACACTTTTAGAGCCACCGAATTTGAAAGATAGATGTCACAAAGTAGCTAAACATAACACAACATCCGGTGAAGGAAAACATCGTGAGAAAACCGGTATGTCCTAGAACCAAAAATTCGAACTTGTGATATATACAAACACAACGATTACAGCCCACTCCCCTCGAAGAGAGGAGGCCTGTGTCCCAGCAGTGGGAACATTATAGGCTGATTATGTAAACTTCGCCGAAAAACAGCTCGCGTTTGGCCATTATCTCACCTGATGGCAAGATGGTGCACGCTTACCTAAATAGAAGTATAACGTCATTCATTTTTGACAAACTGTTTCGGAAAATATTTCTTGGACTTATTTATACTTAGCAGGACACATTCCGTGTCAAAAAGATTATGAATACAATCCCAAGAACGTATTGGAAACCAGTTGCGTAAAGCATTCCCTATTATTCGTAACTTTCTATATTTGGGAACGTTTTGGCAATCTTCCCAATGATTTTCGGGAATGATGAATGTTATTCACAAGTAATGTATTAATATCTCGGCTTTAACAGGGTTCCCCGCGTTTATCATCGTTTATTTGTAGTTCGGGTTTCCCTAACATTTTTGTTATGAGAATCTGGTTTAATTTTGGCGCGGCAACAAGTTGGTTTTGCGTAATATCTGACTACAAGGAAGAAACAATTTTTATTTAAGAATAATTAAAAGCCGACATGACGACTAAAAGAGAAGTATGGTAGGAAAATACATGTTGCGCCGACCACAAACAAATCGCGAAGAGAATGATGAATCATTTGAAGCCATGGATAAGCTAACATCAGTATTGGCTTTCCATAAATTTGCCCTTTTCTAACTTCTTGTACAATAGATTAGTCGCAAGTCAGAGTAACACTTGAGCTGGCCTAATGTAGTACGGAGTTTCAATAATACAAGAGGTCAGATTATACTGGTTTAACTAACGTACAAAAATAGATGCACTGGACATCTGTATTATACAAACCTAGTACTGAAAACAAGGGAATTCAATCCACCTGAATAAAAACCGGTTTTCACCCGTTTTGGTCTGCTGACTTTTCTCAACGACAATCATAGGAATGCCACGACGAAGATTATGAAGATAAATTGTCGATAATTGGCAAGCTACTATATTTACCGTACATATTAGATAAATAATGATTTAAATGCGTCTACTTGTACACACGGCGACACATCAAGTTATAAATTTCCAGTTTCAGCTGACCTCGCATTGTAGATATAGGTTTTTCGTACAATCAGAAGTAAGCATATTACTGGTTATGTACAGCTTGATGTGTAGCCGTGCGTAATTTTGTATTCATCGAACTTATAGATAAGATAATATTATCGATAATGTTGATACCGGTTTCAGTACAAATGCAATACAGGTATTTCAGGACAATACTCGGTTTTTACCGGTACCAATTTATAAAGCTGTCGACGATATAAAAACTATTGACTTTATTGGAGTCATCCAAGGAGGAGTTGATACTAGTGATATTTAATAAGTTTACAGCTTAAGTTCTCAACGTGGAGATAAGTGATAACGCCAACTCGAAGGCGTTTGAGATTTTCAGGGGGGCTGTAGAAGACTCAGAGAAAATTATATTATCCTATCTTACGACTTTATAATATTACAAGTTACAATAATTATAATCGTGGCAATAGCTGTTTCTGATTCGAGACAGATGGTATGAAAAAAAATATTTATCACGGTGGGGGTGGGCCAAATAAAGTTAGGGAACCTATGGTTTACATTACAGTAATGCTATACAGCACGCTCAATACTACAATGGAATTCTAAGCAAAGATATAGAATTTTAATAAAATACAAGAAATAATAGACGTAGCTGTGTTTTAAGATTTACAGCGTTTCAGAGCCATAATAGTTAAAAACATCCTGAGGCGAATGTAAACTGAAACATTAAAAAATTTGGCAATGACAAGGTCACAAGGCGATGAAAAAGAATCTAATAGGTTTCTTCAGCAGCGCCAAGCAACGGAGATATTAAATCATATATTATCAAAAAGATATGCAACAAGAACAAATACAATATATACCTAACTAAACAAAACACACAAAGACTTGGCAAAATCATAGATTTAAAAATATATTTGGTTGACTACAAGGCGCCAAGTCTTATCGCACACTTCACAGGCTGATGGAAGACGATGATAAGGGTCAGTGCGTAATCAACGATATATCTTTTAAAACTATACCTACATTTCTTTTTATCATGATAAGGCTGAGGAATTTTGCTGGTGGCCGGAGACTATTGATATCAAATGATAAGGCTGAGGAATTTTTCTAGGTGGTCGGAGACGATTGATATTGAAGATAGGTTCAAGGTTTCGATTCTGAAAATTCTGGAAATTATTTTTGGGTTACATAGCTGGTTGCTAATTCAATTTAGTGACGTTTTCAGTTTAACGTCATTAGCGTGGGATTCGGAAAATAGTTCGGCATTGTTTAAAATACTTATATTATTGTGTTATCATCTGTTGTTTTTAATTCTTGGAACATTTCTGGTTTTCTTTTGAGATTGAGAAACTATAGATACCGACCCGGTAGATGGCAATAGGCTTGCCCTCTATTACATGTAACTGTTCGGGGATTACTGGCGTGATGTTATGTTATATCGACCTATCTGTCCCATGATGTCTATATCTTCGGTTAGCATAGCATGGCAACGCCAACTTTGTTTTCTGATTCCGAATTTTCTTAACAGTCGTTTTCATGTTTTAAAACACTACGTTAAACTGTTTCTTAAATTTTCATTGTTCTGTGTTAAAAAGTTAAAACAACAGAGAATTTCAATGGACGAATTTAAAACTTGTTATTTTTACGTTTCTGTGTATTTAACACGAACGTAAGTATTTTGGCGTCCATCCATTGTGGACGAGTGGTCGACCTTCAGTGAGCAAAACCAACCAAATTATTTCAGTTTTCATTCGAATAATAATCAATTTTCCTTGGTGTCAATAATTTGAGATGAAGGGCCTGTACACACCGTTTTTTAAACGCACCGTTGACGCGCGTTTGTAGCGATACAGACGCGATACGCACGCGAGTCAGATACTAGCAGGCACTGCTCTGTAGGATAAAAGCGCGCCGTTCGACAAACGTTTCTAAAACGCGCGTCAACGGCGCGTTTAAAAAACGTGGTGTGGACAGGCCCTAAGATGAGTCAGGGTATAGGGATATTATTTTTGTGAATTTTCCAATCACTACGATTAGGTATAAATTCACAATATTTTTGCCGTAAATAGTCGTAGCTTGGGACCAGATCAAGCTGGATTTAAATCCCTCTAACAAATACTATTGTTTCCATGACAGTGTTTTCTTTTTCACGAGTCTGTCTGTCACTGAGTACCCATGGAGTTTCTTGCCTGTTTTTTCTCCATAGGTATCTACTACGCTTTTGAATCGGCAACTAGCTTCATCTTTCTGACTTCCGACACTTTGACCATGCAAAAGTGCATTGTTTTAATTAAAATAAATGTTTTGAGTTTGGCTATCTTTAAGCATATTTGTCACTTTCTTAACTATGTCTTCATCTAATAATGTTAATCATATCTCAATCTTTGTTTTTTCATATGTCATCCCATTTTACTTCATCATTTTCTCCATAAAACTCATACAAGCAGCAATCTTTTCATCTCCTACGTCTGTCTACATCAGATAGTAAATTGACCGATCAATCTGCGTTATCAACTGCGCAGGTCGCAGTAGCGTTTCATTGACTCTCGCTATCTTTAGCTATTATATTGGCGCAGTAAACAATATGTCTGTTCCCAGTTAGTTTGTTACGCGTCACTATTATGCGTGATTTTTAATGCTTTTTTTGTGCGTAGAGAATCTTGAATTGTTGAGGAGATTAACATTTAAATTTAGGGATTTGAATATTTTTCGTTTTATTTAGTTAAGAATGTGTTTTCGAAGAAAAAATATGGCGATGTAAGCTTCAATTTGACAGTAATTCTGCAGAGGCATTAAAATATTGGTAAGATATAATATACATTTGAGTTTAATGAGGAGTTAGTAATAATAATAATAAAATTTATTCAAAAATATAAATAAATAAGTTAGGATAAGAGTTTAGATAAATGTAAACTATCGCAATAGGTTTCCCTATAATGATAGATGTAAGTTGGAAAATAAATAAATAAATAATTTTGATAACTACTGCTGAAACTTCCGATTGAACAGCTAGCTAGTGTAAAAGACATAGAAAGTTGGATTAGAACAGAGTTCCGAATGAATAGGAAAAGGACAGCGACCATCTGGTAGAACAAGATCCGCCCGCTGGTCAATTACCATTATCAATATAATATTACAGGAAGAAGATTCTCTAGGACAACCTTTAGACGAAAACCAAATCTTATAAATGTAAAAAAGGTACTCTGTAAAAGGGCTGAAAGAGGTACAACAAAAATAAAGATAGTGTTGATATGATAAATGAGGAAATAATGGGGATATCTTCAGCTGAAAGATCAGTTTAGTAGCGTTTACAAGAAAAAACTATGACTAATAGAACAGTATTAAGTAACTACTCAATTTAGGTTGTTAGCAGACCTTGATAGTGACTCTAATGTAAGCTAATTTAGCGTCACGCCGTCAATTATACGTCACGTTGGTTAACACGCCTCCCGTTTAATAGATATTGCGCTATTTCAGTTATACATATGACGTAGATTCATGTACAATGTTATATAGTTACTATAGTAACATTGTCATAATCAGCCTACAGCAGTCCACTGCTGGACAAAGGACTGCAATCGCACGCCATGTAAGCCGATACCCGGCTACTCTTATCCAGGCGCTACTAGCTTCGCCTTAAAATTATCGCTCCACCTTTTTAATTTGCCGTCTCCTCTTTGGTCTATACCAAAAGTCTTGCACGCTATTTAACTAGGTCCTCTGTCTCCCAACTAGCTACATCCAAAAACTGCTGGGATTGTTGCTCCACCGACCCTGACGGCGTTCTAGCTTATACTTGACGATTCGCGGTCTCCTCTTATGAAGACGTTTACACCAAAGTTCTTGCGCGCCATTTAATTCGATCCTCACCCACTCTCATGCAGCTCCTACCACTTCCAGCCACCATGCTAGGATCATCGCTCCACCTATTCTGAGGGCATCCTACTCTTATGGTTTTCTATTTGCTGTCTCCACTCAAGAAAACGTCTACCACAAAGGTCATCGATGGTTCTACGACCATTGGCATTCCGGCTTACTTAGCCTCAGTAGCAGTTTGTTAAGAGGCGAATTGGCAACACTATCAGCTGTACGACGCATCATCAATCATCATTTGATAAGCCAACGGTCTTTGATCGGTACTTAAAATAACTACGCAGCCGCTAGAAAGGTCGCGGAGGCCACCGAATTCACGTAAATAAAATATTATTTTTGACAAAATCGTCGCCAGAAATATTCTTCAAAGTTTTTCATGTTTATTGTTACAATAACGAGGTATGTTTATTATGTAGATACTCTGTGCACTTTGTCACTGATAAACATGAAGAGCTGCCAGAATTATTTTTGTTAACATGTCACTGACTGTCAGTCAGCGAGTCTGTCAAAGTGCGTTTTTGGTGGGTAGTATAGAACGCATTTTATTATTACTTTTACACATTGGACAAATCGGACGTAATAAAAGGAAAAGACTGTAGAGGATCATAGCCTTCTTAATTTTTCTTTCTACCGCCATGGAAGAATGGCGTGACCATGAATCAAAGTCGATTTTAGACCTAAGTGAACTCGAAAGATTAAGAAAAAATAAAGAAAAGGGGCGAACGGTCCTAGTTTCTCGGGACTCATTTTGAATTGAGATAAAAATATGATATGCTAGCATAATGCTATGGTAGCCTAGCCAGAGTCAGGATTGGTGGAATCGGAACATAAAACAGGATTATATAGTCCCGGAATAATAGTATAAATAGCACAGTTGCTTTTCATAGCAACCGGGAGCAGTAAACTGCGCATTTATTTTTTGCTGACACCCTACGCAGACAATTTAAGAACATACTTAAATAAAATAATGTCTGTTTTTCAATGACGTTCACACTCAACTGTTTTAAATTAAAACCAACAGAATGCGCACACGCAACGCACGTCATGTTAAATGCTGCATCAATTCTTTTCAATTGCTGTGCAAAACAATAATCATGAATGAATCAATTTAATATTGTTTATTTGGAGTTGAACCGATTTGAACTATGAAATATGAACCTTCTTGGTTCATGTTCCATAGTACAAGTTGATGGCATATTATAATGATGGCAAAAGAAAAACACAAATCCTGCTCTGACCCGGAGTAAATTGGTATAAAAGCAAGATTATGACAACTGGTCCTAAGGGAATGAAGTGAAAGCGAAAATATCTGGTCTAGAAATTCCCTCAAAAATTAGAAAATTAGAGAATGCCAAATTAGAAAAGCCAGGCTACAATGAGATATCCAAATACACATTCAGTAGACAACATTTGAGTTGACAGATGGTCAACATCTTACACCAATCGTCCAAACAAACCAAATTTATGATCCAAAAACCGTGCCACTGAAAACAATTCCCGTGCCAAAATGCATTACACGTTTTCGTTTGCAAAATCCTACAGGTTTGCAGCTATATTTCTTGAAGACAAGGCCGTTTATACATTCTCTATCTAAACTCTAAATTAAACACAGTTGGCGCTCATACGACATCGGAAGTAGGAAGTTTTGTATATATTTTCTGATCAGGAATCAGGAAATGGCCATGGCTGCAGGCGGCAATATTCTTTGTTATATGGTGTAGTTATCTTAGCTGTAATTAAAAGGATGAGGATCTCAGTTCCTAGAAAGTGGAACTGTCGTGAATGGTTATAATTGACTGATTCGTTGATCTGGTAGTGCAAGCGCTACTGCTGAACATGAGGTCTTTGGGGTCATTCATCCAAGATAAACTCAGAAAAATGCAGTTATATTGTTTAAAACACAACTCAGCGAAAGGTTTTCCTCCTTCATTAAAAGGAAAATAAACAACCAGTTGAAATCTGAGTCACATTTTTAACCAAGTTCAATAACAAAGAAATTGCGTAAATAAAAACTTGTTTGAGGTTTGATCAAACGTGACTTGAATTCGTTCGCTCAATAAAATTTAGTCTTACCTAATACCTAGTATGGCTTCTTAAGCCCTTACTGATCGTTTTTCCTGTTTATTACCGGCTATAAGTGACGCAAATCAACTAACTACTATATACTAGCTGAAGCCCGCGACTTTTTTTTTTTTGTTTTTTAAAAACGTTGCTTCACCCTAGGAATTTCTCCTGTATTGTGGGTGCGTTTACAAACATTTAAATTCACGTACACAAACAGCCAGACCCTTCGACTTCGACTGCGATCCAGGATTAAGACTATCCCATTTCCTTTTCCAGTTTCCAGGCTATCTATGTGTCAAGTTTCATAACGATCGGTTCAGTGGTTTAGGCGTGAAAGGTAACAAACAGACAGAGTTACTTTATAATATTAGTATGAATGTACCTAAATTAGTTATCAACTACATAGAAATCAACTAGGTAAAATCCTAATCCGAGGGCCACGAAATGCGACGCTCCAAGCGAATTCGCTTTGCGCTGCAAGCGTCAGCGTCGAGCGTCAAAAACAAATGTATTGACTATTATCTACAAGGCCACGAAGAAGCGCTGCAAGCAGCAGCGGAATTTGCTACGAGCGAATTTGCACGAGCGTTGGATGATCCGACGCGCGTTTTTTATGAGCATCGAAAACAATTGTATGAGAAAATTTGACAGCGACATTTTCACTTGTAATGTCGACGCGTGCTCACTCTGTACTCACAGAGCATGTAACCTTTTTCTGTACTGAACTGATTCATCCCCCCACCGACGTACACGCTACAGGCGAATACTTGAAGTTCGTGGCCTTGCTTTTGACGCTTGTAGCGAATTGACGCCTCAACCGTGGCGTTATTTTCGTGGCCGAGGCATAAGATCACATAATTAGATGTCTATCGGGGAATACATAAACTATGACAAACATATTTTAATATTCATAAGTTGGCCCTACCTCGTTCTACGTTCAAATCAATAGTCAGTTTCCCGAGTAAGTATTTCTGACGCATGCATCAGAAATACGCGGGAAACTGCAGCTGACGTTATAAAACGTCACTGCGACCTTTACCGATATCCTAACGATTCGAGTAGGTTGGTATTTCATAACGCATTATGTAATCGTTTTGTATAATACATACCTATTAAATTGGTTATTTATTTTTACCTTTTTATTTTATAACGGTGTTCTTTATTGAGATTTTAGGAACTGTTCAGGAATTTAAGTTATTTTTATGGAAAGGCAATGTTGCAGTATTTTCGAGGGCAATGACCTGTAAGTATAAAGAAAGCCTTGCGTTGGTTGCGTTTTGAGTTACTATCAACGAAATAGATAGCAAGTACTATTGCAAGAAATTGTCCTTATAATTGCGCGAGAATTAAGAATGGGTTAAAACAAAGGCGGGACTTCGACGTAGCTAATGTGATAAAGAAAAGTTCAGAAAACTTTAGAAGTGTATGAAAACATCCAAACATAAAAAGTAATTTTAAAAAATTAAACCGACTTCAAAAAGAAATGAACTCAAAATTATGAAATAACTCTGAATCGATTTTGATGAAACTTGCACTGTTCCCTAAGTTGAAGTAAATGTAAGCCAATAAAAAAAGAATGGCCACGATCCGATTAATAGTTACGGAGATATGCGTGGACAAACATACATACATACATACGTCTATAAAATTTTGTATATTTGTTTGGAAGCCCTAATAGATTGTCATATGTGAATATAATGCAATTCCAATAATATTACATACATACGTATCGAATTGATAACCTCCTTTTTTTTGAAGTCGGTAAAAAGAAAGGGACAGGAAAGTAATAAAAACCAAAAAATCAATTAGGCAGGACTAAAAAAGAAAACGGAAATTATGACGGAAGAAGTCTACAGCACTTTCTATAAGAGCCAAAATCTCTAAAACGAAGTAGTAACCTGTAGAAACAAAGAAAATCAAAACCACAAAGAGCTAGAATCTACAGATCACAACTCCTTAGTCCGCATTCGTCAGTCAGTTCCTCTCACTCGGAGCTGAGCATAGCAACAAGTTTTAGAATGCAGACGACCCTGGCTTCTCGACGAACTTTAACGCAAAAAGTAGACACTGAGAATTATTAAAGGTAGCTGGTAGTTGTTAAAGGATTACATTTTATATTGTGGTAATTTCTGATGTTTGAGGAGTGTGTAATCATAGCTAGCAAGCAATGTTTGCTTATTATTAAGGCAGGCCAAGAGGAGACAGATCAACGGATTCTCGGTTACTTTGGTAACATTGCCTATCGGGAACCAGATAATCTAGAAAAATTGGTGATGGGCAGGGTAGATGGGAAAAACCTCGCGGCCGGTCACCTAACCGCTGGTCAGAGAAAGTAACCCCCCTCACTGGACTCTGTTGCGACCGCCCTGAGAAGCTGAGAACCGAATAAGTGGAAGAACATCGTGCATAGAGTCACGAAGGCCTTTCAGGGACACGACCTTCAGTAATGAAGTATGCGACCAAGAAGAAGGAGATGGTGGGATGAACAGACTGACCTCAGACCTGCTGACTGGCTTCAGATTGCTGGAGACAAAAATAAGTGGAAGGAGCCAAGGAGGGGCGGGAGGCCTTTATCCTACAATGTCCTGCTATAAGCCAAATACATTTAGTATTTTCTAACTGAACAGACAGCTGTGCTGCTGCGGAGTTTGTTGCGCAACTTCTTCTCCCCAGCGAAAGCACTAGGAAGTGGTGAAGGCCGGGCGTTTTGGAGGACTGTCTTTTGTAATTTTGACTTTTGATTTTGATTTTTAATAATATTGATAAGGGACGCTTTGTATCCAGCACTGGAATATCCGACAATGGATGCTGATGATGTTTGGACATCTTCAATATTTAGTTACTATTCCCATCTTAAGTTTTCAATTTTCTGTTCTGTTTTGAGAGCAGTGGTGATAAAATTGTTAACACAAAGTGGTGGCCTATTGGAAACGGCCCTGACTTACGTGTTTTAGGTCGTGGGTTTGAACCCAGACAGGTGTTTTACCTAATCGTTAATAGGTAAATGATACAACTTTGCATTTACCAAACTAATGTGACTAAATATAGGAATTAGGTTTTGCTTTAAGGAAAATTATTTCTTTAACATGGAAAAAAGGAATTTTATGAAGGAAAATTATGTAAGCTTGTCAAACAATTGATTTACTTGTTACTTCTGGTTCAGTTAAAACTATTGATTTGTCAAGACTGACGCCATATTTATCATCATGAAAATCATGAATAACGGGTATTTCCTAATGATTCAAAGGACAAGTATTTTAGATGTTAAAGAATTTTGGATGACATCCAAAAGTTATTAGTTTACGCTCATTACACAATGTATCTTTAAAAATGTTAGACTGAATTCCGTTAAACGTCAAATTCGTGGTATTTCTATATTTGTGTTGTCTCCGGAGCAAACTGTTGCTATGAGCAAAATTAGCATTATAAATGCGAAGGTTGAAGATGTTTTATTAGTCAATCACGCCAAAACTACTGAACCACTTTAGATGGACGTTAGAACGCTCTGAAATCCTTTAAAGGATATTTTAAACCCCAAGCAGTGATGAATGATGATGATGATGATGATGCAGGCTAACAGTGACAGTAAAAATGTTACCAAGCTTATCAGTTTATGCGGAAACCATAATCTCGGTAACTGGATTGTGAAGGTCAGATAACTCAGATAGGCAGTCGCTCTACGTAAAAGGCTGGTATTCAGCTGCATCCGGTTCGACGGAAAGTCGACCCGTTAGGTTGGGAAAAGACAAGGCAGATGATAACTAAAAGCCTGATCAAGTCTTTAATCAGTGAAAAGAACAGAATAATCATCCGTAGTCGTCTCGATGATAACGTCTTCAGGATTAGCAACACCTTTGACCCTGATAAGAGACTGCACGTATAAAATCATTACTATAATGCAAGATATCGCTTTGCCCTTTATTAGTTATTTATGTAACATTACCTCTAATTAAAAAAAAACATTAATGAATCAGTAGGTTATCACGGTTTACTGCCAGAGCTAAAAATAGACTCAAGTCTTCGCTATTTTTGGATGCAATTATTTTTTTATGGTTTTACAGGCGTTCTGTTTGTATTAGAAAATTGCCTCTGATCTATCAACCCGCACTGGGTCCGCGTGGTAGATTAAGGCCCACTTCATCTCACCGAGAGGAGGCCTGTGTCCCAGCAGTGGGAACATTATAGGCTGATTGTGCTGTGATCTTTCTATTGTGATCTTTAGCATCCACCATCGATATTTGGGATCATCGATATTTCTGAATCGGTGCAGGACCGAATTCAATTTGATCTGTTATGAAAATATGTCAAATACTAAATAATTTGTTTTACCTTTGGTCAACCAATAGCTAGCAACATCGATCATGAGATGTAACAGGCTTTTAGTGATCGAGGGATAACCCTCGCCTGGTCCTATTATAGCAGTGTTCATAATCTCAGGTAATTTATATTCCATTACTTAATCAGTTCTCTACTTTAGTCAAATGTATACTAAGTTGATTTTTAAGTGACCATTTGCAACAAAAAGGTCCTAATACGATTTTGGTTGCAAAGGAATTTCAACTTATTGTTTAGTATGACTATCAGTTTGTTGTTCGATAACTTGAAAATTATCTCAAATTCTTAATTCAATAAATGACGATCTAGTCATCAGAGCACATTATTATTGAACTAACAACCAATTAGTTCGTAAACCTGAGTGCACGCGACTTGTCCGCATGTCACAGATCGCATTGCGTTAATGCAATTGCGGATGCCGTGAACGTGACAAATCACGCCAGGCCACATGTGCTATATACCCAACGGCACAAGTGAAGTGCACACGTGTGACTGCATCCTTACAATATGGGCTATTTATAGATAGGCTGGTAATTTAATGGCAGTTCCGGGTTCCATTTTTAAATGCAGCATGTGATTGTAGGTAGTTTTTTTTTCCTAATTGGATTTTATGGTCAGGATTTGATTTTATTATTTTGGCATCACAATATGTTTAACACAAAATATTGTCGTTAGTTGAAAGTATTGAATGAAACTGCTTTTGGTGTAAGGACTGGGGTTTGTTAAATGATTTAATGCTTTCTATTATGAATATACTGAAAATGTTGCCTTATTCATCTTGGTCGGGCCAAGAACACTACCCTATGGAACCCCGTAGTTATTAGGTAGACTTTTATGGACTAGACTTCTAAATTCAGTGCGGAAACAAACAATGTATTCTTAGACCAACAATGGGCAGAGCAGGAAATACCTACTGACACCAAATGATCACATATTCATTGAGTTTAATCATGTTTACAATATCGAATGAATGAGCTGAAACAATAATAGTTTCAATACAATGAAAATAGATCTGACCTTGTGACCTTAGCATTTATAGTATACGCAGTAGACTACAAAGAAATGAATACAATTAAACTTTCAAGTATTCAAGTGATAGATGACTCATTAGCGGCGCCTATTACCAGATGAATGAACGTAGGCGAAACAAAGGTATACTTAAAACAATCATCTAAATCCTTACGTTTTCCTAACTATGTTGAGGTCGGCTTCCAGTCTAACTCGGATGCAGCTGAATATCAGTATTATAAATAAAGCGACTGCCAATCTGAGCTCCACAACCCAATTTTTGACGAACACGATACTCCTTCGGAAGTCTGGTTGTCAGACTTTGGTCTTCTGACTACCTGTCAAGTATGACTGAGATGAGCCCAATGGCAAACGCTGTCAAGGATTTTTGAACCATGTGCCATGCAACTATTACTTTCATTTTAACCTGTCCTGCAAACTGCTATGGTAGACGCCCATTACAATGAAGAAGCACCAAACTCAAATAATATTCCCCAAAAATAAATCATGTAAGTCTTGAAATAAATGGTGCAGAAATAATCATGCCAGAACAATAGTCGAAATCTTAAGTTTTAAAACTAATTGTTTTTATGTGCATGTTAATTACAAAATAACTAGCTAAGAACCATGCATTTTTAACACTTCATTATCTACTGAGTAACTTAGGAATTAACCTACTTAGACGGTACATGTAATTGTTTTTTTATAATATTTTGTTGGTTTGAACAAAGGCGTATTAAATATCGTAATTTTGTATGACAAATGTTGTCATGTAAGAAGATGGCATTTTTACCACTACCTATCTGTCTCGGCAGTGATATATTTAGATTATATTAACTATTTTGGTTGTCTAATATTTACTAAAAATTATTAAAAACTTGCCTGAAAGGATAGACAGTGTGAATGGTGTGGTTAGAAAGGGAGTGACTACCAAGATGACAACTAATAGAGGAGTATGGAAGAAAAATACATGTCGACGCAACATGTATTTTTCTTCCCCCAAATAAATTGGGATAAGGGCAGGACATTGATGATGATGATGTTGTTATGTTTTAGTTGCCTTTAGATTTCCCTCTAATTAACTGAGTAAAGTACTGGAACTGAGAACTGACATTATATATCTGCATCTGGTTGTACCTAAAGCAAAAGTGAACAGTGCAGCACACCTCTGCCTTTTCCTTCCCCTTTTTAATCCATCCAAAGGTTGTCTTTAAAAGATCGCTTTTAGCGATAAGACCGCCCATTGTGTCACCCTTTGTATTGTTTCTATTTTTATGTCTGTAATTTATATGGTGTACATAATAAAGAGTATTCTATTCTATTCTACTAGCACTATTGACAAAGTTATAAAAATGTTTCAGGTTGTAGCGTAAACTGAACTTTATTGTGTAGGAATTAAAGTTATTTTTCCATTAATTCATATTTGTTTACATTTTTGGCAAATAAATCGCGAATGCACGATACTAGTACTACTACTGTCAAGAAACAATGGATTACAAATCAAAGAAAATATTATTAGGAAATCACAACTTTCTGGTATTCATTTTGTATAAACCTCTTTTGTTAAATCTATTGTTTTTTTTTATGGTTTTCTTTAACTCCATTATCCATTGAACCTAAACTGATTGTATTTTTTATCACCATTAATTGATTACATTTGTTCTTTGTAAATTCTGATAAGGCTACCTTACATTCAAGCATTTGAAGTGTATGAAATCTAAACTAAAATTATAAATAAAGAGAATAGATTTGAATTTTTGTTTGTTTGTTACGCTCTCACATGGCTGAGTTGTTTTGGATGAAATTCAGCACATGGGTAGACCATGATCTGGATTAAGACATGGGAAACATTTTATGCCAATATTCCCCCAGGATCGAGACTTATGTGGGAGAAACCACGGGGTGCAGCTAGTTTAAAATAACGAGTGTGTTAAACTTTAAACATTTCTGGGTTTATTTATAATTGTTGCTTAAAGTTATGCAATGAATGTATGAATGAGTAACATCTGTTTTCTTTCAGATATCTCTCAAGTATGAGCAACATCTTCATCAAAATCTTTCTGCCCTTGTCACTTGGGGTCGGCGCAACATAGTTTCTTCTTCCATTCTCCCCTGTCAACCGTCACACTATCATTCACTCCCTTCTCGTTCATATCATTCTGTTCCTTGCCTGCCCAGTCCATGTCTTTTTTGAGCCTAACGCTATTGAAGATTCTGGGCAGCTCAAGATGGAAATGATTAAAGACCAAACAGGAGTTCTGATCTGTACTGTAACCTTGTTCTGATTGAGTTATTATAGGTTTGTCACAGAAAAACAACTAAGTATCCAGCATTGGGAGAAAAGTAGAGACAACAAAGGAGATCTCGAAACTGTTTAGACCTCTTTTCTCTGACCTCTTACACAGTAGTAATAAAGAAATGATAAGAAGCTAGAAGTTATTACACCTTGTGCAACTTAAAATGCTTTTTCTCCTATAAACCTTAATACACAGCTTAAACATGAATTAAATAACTTTCTCTCAATGAGATACTTTAGAACTATTTGGGTACCAAATAGGAAAAAGTACAATTAAAGGGTAAATTATAAAAGACATACCTGCGAATAAGTGAGCCTTAAAGCGTACTGGGCAATTTGAGTCGTTCTCATTTTGTCCAAACTGTGGTCCAAACCAATGTGTGGCTGCAAAACAAATAACTAATTCATAATCACGCAAAACTCTTTTACATAACCTATGAAAATTTTATTAAGTATCAAAGATCACACGCGAAAATTTTTGACAAACACCGTCCAATATATTTTTGTTATTACTTTATTGTGGTTTCGGTTGTTTTCACACGGTATTAGAAGATAATTATTTAATTTTGATTTACGTACATGCACCCGCTGACTACTGCGAATGAAAGAAGAATCTTCAATTTCAATCTGTAGATGACATTAGATGTCACTTGAAAGTTGAAACTGCGGCCGCTTTCCGAATTAGCTACAATCGCTCACAGCGCTCACATCATCTCACATGCGTTTCGATTTAGTTATTACGATAAAAAGTAATTTAAAAAAATTAAACCGACTTCAAAAAGAAATCAACTCAAAATTATGAAATAATTTTAATTTCGGAAGTCGGTGTCTTGGGATCTGTATAGTTTTTTGCCACCGACTTCCGAAATTAAATTTATTTCATAATTTTGAGTTGATTTCTTTTTGAAGTCGGTTTAATTTTTTTAACTTACTTTTTATTTCGTAATTTTTAGTTTTTGCACTAGAATTTGACCAAGGTTTTGAGATGTTTTCCCTTTGCACTACACCCGTAGCTCATATCAATACGCAAGGCCGTCACACTTACACGTATTAGTCCATATCTTCAAAATTACTGAACCGATTTTGATTAAACTTGCACTGTTTCCTAAGTTGAAGTAAATGTAAGCTAATACAAAAAAAAATGGTCACGATCCGATTAATAGTTGCTGAGAAATGCGTGGACAAACATACATACATACATACATACATACGTCTATGAAATTTTGTATATTTGTTTGGAAGCCTTAGTAGATTGTCATATGTGAATATAATGCAATTCCAATAATATTACATACATACGTATCGAATTGATAACCTCCTTTTTTTTTGAAGTCGGTAATTATGACAGCTGAGAGCTGTCAGCAATTCAGAACGCTCTCGTGAACGCGCTCACAGTGCTTACTCAACGTCAAAACGATATTATTACAGTATTTCTTTGTATAAACACCACATTTCTTCTTCTTTGGTTAGGTGGCGACTGTCAGCCAGAAGCACAATTTTGAAAATGCCACGTTAGTTTAATTTTAAGTTAAGATGCAACTCAAAACAATACACACACTGACACATTCTCACACACACCCTGTCATTTTTGACAGCGCTCACGGTGGTATTATTCTAGGGCATGGTCGGCGTTATCGGAAGATGGCACATGTCATGACGCCATCTATGACGATTCAGGGGACATCGTTATCGCGCTCACGCTAATTCTGTACGGGTTTAAGCACGCTCACATCGATTATTTCCCAACTCGGAACGCAGGGTACAATTGACTATTGTTTGACAGTTAGTAAAACAAAGTGTTGCCATAATCGGAAACCAAGAAACCACTACTTTAATTTAAAGTGTATTTTTGAAGAAAGTTCAACTAAAGATAAAACAGTTCAGCAAAGCAGTGCAGCTCGATTCAGAGCCGCCATTAAGTTATTAATGGTGGCTCTGAACTACGCTACTCGCTGCGCAGGACCTTACCCCTCAACCCCGCTGGCAGATGAATTTGTTACTACGCATGCGCAGAGACTAGCCTCATGTTCCGAGCCGCCATAAAGTTTGAATCGGGCTGTCAAGAACACCCGTCATGCATAATACCAACTTTTATCTTCTTTTTGCTTTTGTATTCAGTTAAATAGTCACTAATCTAATGTCATGTTTGAAATCGTCGTGCTCGTAGACTACGTTCACTTAGGCACACTTCATTATAATTGCTTCTTCATTACTGGTAACTGTCAAATTCTGCTGCTGAATACATGTGCATACATACCCAGCGTTTGGCTTATGGGGGGCAAATCAAAAGACGGAGTAAAATCAAGAATTTCCCTTAGTGAACAAGGGAAATTCTCGGCTTTGCAGGCATAGGCGTACGTAATTTGACAACAAATTCCTAAATGTATGAGAGCAGGGCAGTCTATATCCAGGAGTTTCCCCCCTCCGCCCCTTATCTCGGGACGCCCTAATAAGTCATCTTTTGTTTTGCTGGTGAATCACGTTAATTTGACCTTTGATATTGTTTCCGTGTATGTCCACCGAACTCATCTAATTAAAATGAAAAAATTTGAGTTTCTTGCCCGTTCTTCTTCATAGGTACCTACGCTTTGGAATGGGCAACTAGCTTCATATTTTCTGACTGACCGACTTCTTGACAATTCAAAAGTGCCTGTAAATGGTTTAATTGAAATAAATGGTTTGAGTATAAAACATATTATTGAGATGTAAAAGTGGTTGTACGAACCTACTTACAGAAAAAAGAAATCGTATCATTTCTATCATTCTGCGGTCTATTTTCTGCACTTTCCATTACCTCACCAACTCTAACATTTTTAGGGGTTGATTTTTTCCGGCCTGACTACTGTTTCGCATTTGCCGATAAACATCTACTAAAAAAGTAAAATAATATTTAATGGTAACATTACAAAGAAATGCTACCATAATTATACATTCTGAATTACTTTTAATTTAAATTGTTTAATCCTAGAACTTGATTAGTAAAAGTTGACGTAATTTCAAAAATATTATTTGGGTAACAATTCCGGAAAACTATTTCATTATAATATAAACCATTGATTAAAGGAAAATTTAAAAGTACGTAATGGAATTAATGTAAGATGTTTTCGGTAGATGGCACTCAATTAGAAATGATCAAGAGCGGAAAGAGGGTTCTGCGTTTTTTATTTTTCTTTAGGAATTTCTCACTAACAGTCTCGAACTACTTGATCTGTGCCCGGTTGATGGCAATAGGCTCTCCCCTTTTACATGGGACTTAAAAAAACGAACAGGTGTTTTTGTCTTCTCGTAATTTTCTATTGGATTTTCAGTAGCAGCCTCGAACGTATTAAAACTTTCGTAATATTGCATAAAAGGACTGCACTTTTGTATTGATATAAAACAGCTAGCAGGAGAACATTAGACAGTGAAGAATCATAGAGAATATCGTCGTTGCAGTGAATAGAACCTAAAAAAAAATATATTTAAGTACACATAACATCACGCCTGTAATATTGAAGGGTTAGGCAGAGGTGTACACCCTCATTTTGCCAATTAAGCATGGGACTTAAGCCCTTGTATTATGTCGCAAGCCTAGAGCCATTATCTAACCGGCAGAAATCCAGTCTTTGGGCTGCTACTGACAAAATTCCTGATGGAAAAATCCAATACCTATCACTGTTCCCAATTCGCAGGGTAATTGCGTAACACACTATCAGTAGCAGCGATGGGTTTCATTTTGACAGTTCAACAACGTTTATTGCGTTATTTGCGATGTTGAGCAGACACATTTTTCGAACATATGGAGCAATGGATTAGAAATATGCTTCAAGATGATTCAAATTGAGAGTAATTGTGTGTGACGCAATTCGGGTGCTGGTAATTGAACCCAGGAGCTCATGTTCAGCAGTAGCGCTTATTTATGCGACCTATAACTTAGGTACAGTATATCAAAATATATCGTGGTTCGGTACGGAACACTTTTTGTGAAAGTCAACTGCTGTTGCTGGACATATCTACATAGGTTTTTTTTATTTTTGTTTTTTTTTTATTTCGGAATGGGCCCGCTTTTGACCTTGGTCACGCCTGATGGAAAGCGAATGGATGGTGTGGTCAGAAGATGCCCAAGGCACTGGAACTCCCACGCATCGACGAAATACAGCAGGCTGCTTGACGCCGGACTCCGGTGGGAGGGTGGTCGCAAACCAGGCAGGCGTTAGCCCTTCCACCGCAAGGGAAGAATTGGACAGTCAAATAAGGTGTTGGGTGTGACTGTCCAGGATGCGCCGAGCGCTCGGTTCAGTTGAGTAACTGGTGGAACAAACTGCGCTACACGAGGAGGCTTCTTCATGCGTCTCTAAAAAGAGATCTGTCAAACCTCTGTCAATACCCTAAAAAATTTCTCAAGCGCAATATTACTTATCCATACTAATATTATAAATTCGAAAGTAACTCTGTCTGTCTGTATGTTACCTTTCACGCCTAAACCCCTGAACGGATTTCGATAAAATTTGGCAGAGAGATGGATTGTATCCCGGGGAAGGACATAGGGTAGTTTTTATCCCGATATTCCCACGGGATCGACACTTATGTGGATGAATCCGCGGGGCGCTGCTAGTACAAATTTAATCATCCTTACGAATTTACGACCATATTTTAGTCATTTACAGTGATTTTATATTCATTATCTTTTACTGCATCATTCCTTACGCACCTTTTTGACGCTCTCCTAACATTTTCAACCATAACACAATGGCCTAAGATTCCAAATCGCTTGCTGCAAGACTTCAAGAATATTTCGAGCTCTGTCCGTATTTGAATAAGGTTCAAAATAGGTAGTTTAGTGCTATCAAAAGTAGTTTCATACTAGATGCTGAGCAAACACGGCTAGTTTACTTTTGAGCAGTATCTCAAGAGATATAAAGATACGAGATAAGGAATGGGGACAAGATATGGGAGGCTGAAGTTAAACGTGCCGAAGAAATATTACAATTAGGTACATATTTTGTACCTACCACATTAAACCTTCCTTCTTCTGTGGGGTACCTAATTGCGTAACACACTATCCGTAGCAATGGGTTTAATTTTGAGAACATTCATTGCGTTATTTACGTTGCTAACATTGACTTAGGTATATAATAATACTGAAGCATTCATTGCTTTATAATATTCAAACTATCCTATTATAACCTTCTTGCAAATACTCTTTTCTATTTTTCGAACTTAACAACATATGAAGCAATAGATTAGCAATAACTATCTTTCAAAATGATTCAGTTTGATATTCATAGTGTGTTAGGTACGCAATTAGGATGCTGCTGAACGAGAACAAGTCGATGGCCACCATATACAGTCGGCCCAGAATTTGGCTACGAGCTTGGCACCTTCAATGTGGATTGGACTCGGCAAGACTCGTGAGTTGTACATGATATTCGTCTTGTCCAAATTCATGCCGAGGCCAACCCGCTGAGAGGCTCCATTTACACTGTGCAACATCTGGTTTAATTGTCCCAGCGGCATGAGACGCTTTGCCGATGACATCGACATAATTTATGACGATGTCATCGGCAAAGCGAAGATGTGAGACGTACTCGCCGTTCCAGTCCAGTCCAGCGTTTTAAAGACTTCCTCCAACGCATTGGTGAACAGTTTCGGTGATATAACATCTCCCTGTTGCACCCCTGTGAGCAGTTTGATGGGGCTGGTTTCTTGATCCTGGATCTGGACAGTTATCATGGCAGCGTCATACAGACATCTCAACCCTTCGATGTAGCGCCAGTGAATTCGATATCGTTACAGAGAGGCCAGAACTGCCCATATTTCAATGGAGTCGAAGGCTTTCTCGTAATCCAAAGTGGCTGGTTGCACTCCTCCGTCAGCTGTACAATTTGCCGAAGTCATCTGTAAATCTTCACCTTGAGCAGGTTTTCTTTATATTGCTTCGGCCTACCTGAATCAAAAAACTCATGTCCAGGTCCAGGTTTCCAGGAGACTTTCAGCAGTTGGAACGAATGGGTTGGGTAGGGAAGCACTGTCTCGCCACAACTTTAGCCTTTCCTTAGACCTTTCGCCAGTCAGAGGATCAGAGGACACACTTCAAAAAGCTGTTGCGGTTTTTCAACCTTTGTGTCACGAGGAATTTAGAGCGCAAACTTCCCTACTGTTTTACTATGTAATTAATAAAAACTGTCCTAAACCCAGATTATTAATGTTATTATATTATTGTTATTGACGTTTGTAGACTATAGACAGAAGTATTATTTTGTATCGCCCGGGAATTGAACCTGTGACTCTTACAGAAAATAATAATTGAGTCAATGCGCCAACCGCTTTGGTTAACCGCGTCTTTCTTTCTCCGTCTACGAAGCAGAAAGGTGATGCCGTAGCACTAGCACTACAGAGATATATCCGGCTCGAAGGACCATATGAACAACCCGTTTATTAGGTGTCATAAACTTTCACAGAAAGACTTCTATCTATCCTCACCCTTGCTAGCGAGTCGAGTGCTGCAGAAGTCTTTCTGTTAAAGTTTATGACACCTAATAAACGGGTTGTTCATATAATTAATTTATAGTTTACTAGCTGTTGCCCGCGACTTCATCTGCGATCCAGGACGAAAAGCCTATGTCCTTACCCAGGTCATGGTCTATCTGTGTGCCAAATTTCATCCAAATCCATTCAGCCGTTTTAGCCTGAAAGTGTAACAAACAAAGTCACTTTCGCATTTATATTATTATACTATTAGTTAGGAAGTTAGGATAACGTTAAGTAGAAAAAAAAAAAGAGGAGACTGTTACCGTTTTGCATGACTAATAAGACTAATACGCTGTTTGCCAGAAATTGTGGCTCATTGATTGCCCAGGGTGCGCCGTAGTCACCACACACACAGCAATGGTGTCAATTCCCTTGTTTACAAACTAAACAAAATTTAAGTTGAGTGCATCTTTTTCTTTTTAGGTATTTCATTAAGAAAAGGACAGAAGATAAATTTTAGTTTAGTTCTGTCAAATTACTTTATCAGCGCCTGACGTAAATAATTGACGTAATTTTAGTAGACACATTTTTAATCACGTCTAAACTTGTTTGGAGTAGTGTCAGGCGCTGATTAATTTGACAGGACTAAACTAAAATTTATCTTCTGTCGTTTTCATAATGAAATAGAAAGAAAAAGATGCACTGAACTTAAATTTAGTTTAGTTTGTGAACAACAGAATCGGCACCAATGTCTTATTAATGTCAAAGTCTATTTTACAAGTAAGGCAATGAATCCTGATTGCGACAGGCTATATCTTATATTAGGTATCTTCTGCGAACACTAAGTTCACCCAATTCCCTGACTTTTGGAGATAAGCACTGATATCAGATTTTTTAAAGCTTCTAACTCTATTAGTTACGGTTCAATGAACTACCAAGAAGATGGGCGAAATATTCAGAAATATAAATTTTCCAGCTGTCATTTGATTCGAAAAACTCACGATTGTAAAAACATAATAGGTATAGTAAAGTCAAAACATTGCTATTAGGCGCCATTTTTTAGGGTTCCGTATTCCAATATGGCGGCGCGAGTGGTAAAGATACCTACGAGATGGCAAAGTTGAAATTCGGAAAGAGCACATCGAAATCTATAAAATTACCCATTTTCAAAACTCCCGGAAAAGTACCAAATGACTCTACTATTAGGTAGTTGGTCGGCAAATCTGGTGTTAGGCTTCCGTACCAAAATGGTAAAAAGGAACACTTATGGTGTGACTCAGTCTGTCAGTCAGTCCGTCTGTCACAACTGGATATCTCAAGAACTAGTAATGCTATGCTATCAACTTGAAATTTAGAATAGTTTTAGATGACGTTTGCGCAACTATTTTGCAATTTAAGAAAGATTTTTTTTTTGCAACTGGGACTGAAAGGGTGTCTGAAAAATTCGAAGTGGGGTTCATATGAAAGAACGCAGTTTGCACTTTCTCAAAAACTTTTTCTTTTTTTAGGCCGTTTAATTTTCGACTTTTGATGAAAAATTAAAAAAAAAAATACCGTTCCCCCCCTTGTCTCCAAAGTTTGCATAGAGAAAAATCTGGCATTATTCTATGTGATAGAAGTTTATGTAAAGATTACAGGAAAAATAAAACGAAGTCTCTAAATAACACACTTTTTCAGAAATCATCAACAAAAGTTACATTAGTTTCACTATCGGTCAAGAGATGGCGCTGACATAAAATTGCAATATTCTACACCGCAGTGCACAGTGTTAAAATTCTCTGATGAATATAGGCCTCGCCGATGAAAATTTAAAAACATGATGGTACGGAACCCTCGGTGCGCGAGTCCGACTCGCTCTTGCCCGGTTTTTTACTGGTGAATCATCAGAAAATTTGTCAGAATGATAAAGTCTGGATTTGTGCCCGGTTGAGTTAACCGTAACTGTCGAAATGTGGGTGTACAGACGCCAGCACTTTAATAGATTTTCAACTTTATCGGTAAAGCATAAGGTTCAAAGTGGATTGGGAACATTTGACAGTTTCGGTTAGCTTGATATGATGGCGTCTGTACCTACTAAACTACTGGAAATACAGGCGTGATGTTATACTATGTATTTATAAAAAATCAGCTCCCCAATTGCGCAATACACTATAATTAGAATCTGAATCATTTTGAAGGATATTGCTAATCCATTGCTTCATATGTTCGAAAAATTTATCTGCTCAACAACGTAAATAACGCAATGAATGTTGTTGAACTGTCAAAATGAAAGCCATTCCTACTGTTAGTGTGTTACGCAATTACCCCGCAGCATGGGATCAAATACCATAGTTATAATTATAATAACTGGAATACAAGTCGGTCCGTCTCCTCGGTAGCTGTGGAGTTTGTTTAGCTGCTCCCGACCGGAAGTCACGCGGTCAACGATAGTGCTAAACATGTGTTAAAGAAACAACGGTTTTATTTGAACAAGGAACTACAAAATGACCCGCTTTTGTTTAAAACAGTTCGTCAAATGGTTTCTTTCGACTTTTGCACGACTTGCGAAGCATTTTAGAGTGCTTTACTATCGAAATACATTTTTGCCTCCTTTCTGCAACTGTTTCTATTCTTATACTCCTGCTGGTATACAGAACCCACTTAATTTATATAGGTACCATTGTATAGATAATTTAGTGGAGATTAATTATATGTACAACTACTGTTTCAAAAATTGATTTAATGCAGTAGAAATGAAAAAAACATCAAAATAAGTAGGTATTTCTGAAAATTTTCCCGTCAATCAATTGTGAAACCTGAAAACATTGTGAAAACACAGTCGGGACCAACGGCTTAACGTGCTTTCCGAGGCACGGAGGGGTCTCGGTATGTAAAGATGGTCATCCACCCACAGACCAACCGCGGCAAGCGTAGCTTAACCTGATCGATCGACCTGTGCGGCTGTTATTATTTAGCCACGGGCCCCTCCTGGAAGCCGGCCCCAACATAGTTGGGAAAAGGCAGGCAGATGATGATGAAGATCCTTGAAAATAATTCCTTTCCCTCTGTCCTATTGTTATATTAGACGCTAATATTAGATAAAGTAGAAAATAACCTCCGTTGAAAACGAAATAGTAAGTATTCATTCGCTCCAAGAACTAGAGTAACACATCTTCCCGTAGATTATATTTCTCTTAAAACCATCTGAATAATAACTCTATAGCACGATTTGCAAGAGGTACCTATTACATAAGTCTCAGCTATGCAAATACGTGTGCGGTCATGATATAAAGTTAAACGTTAAGCTTTGGAGCTCAACAACAATGGAAGAAAATTGAAAGTCAGTAAAACTATGTTTCCTACAGCCTGTACCCATTTTCCCGATAAGAATAATATTATGTAAAGCTGTGCTCACACGGAGTTTGTGGTTTTTTTATGTACATAGGTACTGTCCATACTTTTTTTTTAAAGAATCTATTAAATTAATCATAGAATAGTAGATTGTTTGCCAAGGGAGCAAACAACTATTTTGAAGGCGAGAGGGATTCAAAGTATGTCACTCGAGCGTTGCTTCCGAGGTGGACACTCTACTTTTTATCACCCTCTATGAAAAAAGTAAGTGCAACTTAAGATTAAGAATAGTACGTTTATTTATTTACATAAAAATTTTAGTAAACAATTACGAACGAAGGCAGAATGCTTCTCGTGCGTTTTTAATTTTTTCAAAATTTTTTTTTATTTTCTGGGATGCATGAAGAAGCCTTCCCGTGTAGTGCAGTTTGTTCCGCCAGTTACCTAATCAACTGAACCAAGCGCTTGGCGCATCTTGGACAGTCACACCCAACACCTTATTTGATTGGCCAATTCTTCTCTTGCTGTGACTGTGATGCACCTGTGAAAAGGATACTGCGTTACATTCGTATCGAGGTAAGAAGGTGTACTTACCTCTCTACAAGGAGAATGAAACATTTTCATTGACCTATCCAGCAGAATCCATTGAGAATGCAAATAAAACGAATAGGAACGAAACATTTGAACGGATGTGACGAGTGGTCGGTGGCATGTTTTAAATTATGTTTCACTTCTGAAAATTACATATATTTTATCTAAGTACTAAAAGAATAGAATGATAAAAATAATTTATTTGTCATCATGTGTCGAATCTTATTGGATGTTTTAAATGTAAAAAAAGAAATCAAGCGTACCTATTCTTAGTTAGCCGGTCCTTTATTTGTTAAAATCAACTATTGAAACTACAAAAATACCAAATCGCAAGCAATACTGTAAAAACAGGTGAATAACCAACCGTCCGTCTGAACGCGCCCTATCTCCGTGTCCTAGCCACAGGTGTGACGTAACAGGTACACTTGTATAAAACACTCGACAAGTAAGCACCGACGCCATTTTATTCTTGCCGCCATCAGTGCAAGTTTCCAAAATCAGTTCACGATACTTTTAACTGTAATTATCACTAAAATTAGTTTGTTCTTAAAGTTAAACACTCCTAAATTAACAATTAGAATAATTACGTTATTTTCTTTTGTCATTTTGTTTTTGACGTGTTTTTTTCTTAATTTGGAAGTCAATTGAGTGGTGTTTCAGTCATTTTTGAGCGGGAAATCTAGTTATTACGATTGTTACAAAATATTATTGATAAAGCGATATGATTGGATTGTTTTATCGTACTATAGATAACAATTAAAGTTTTCTGGCCTGTGATTGGTCACATGACGGTCGGCAGGGCGTCGTAACGATGGACCAACTAATGAGATAAACATGTGATTCAAGATGGCGGATCATTTGAGGGCGAATCTCGCTGTGGAAGTTTTTCACATTGGGTAAGATTTTTTTTTATTTTAAAGGTTTTCTTAAATGAATTGGCGATTCAAATGAATTAGAAGCTAGAATTTATTTAATCTTAAAATAAATTTTGAACCTCTTTTCCATTTTTTAAGATATTTTAGTTCCGTCAGAAGAATATTTTCTAATCAATGTGCAAGTCACTCTTTACCTATCTCGCAACTGCGAAGAAGTAGGTACAAAATTAAAATGGGATAATTTTTCATGTTTATTAAAATAATAAGTACCTACCTAAGTAAATAATAACTAATACCTAATTAATTAATAAAAATAACAAAATTAAATCCTATCTTAACTAAAAATAAACACTAATTAAAATTCATAAATAATTTTTAAATTAGGATACCTACCAGAATTTTAGTGAGTGATAATCTAAAAAATAAGTAAAACATTTAAATTAGGATCTACTTGTGACTCAGGCCAAGAAAAAAATAACTTAGGTATTTATAAATCTAAGTATACAGACACCAGCACTTTAAGGCTTGAAGTGCTTGAAGCTTGAAGTTCAAGCTACCAGAAACTGTCAAATTTTCCCGATCAACCTTGAACCTAAAGCTAATAGCGATAAAGTTGAAAATCTATTAAAGAAATTTGGCAGATTGTAGTAGCATGATGTGTTGGCGTCTGTACATATGTTTCAAGCATTAAAGTGCAAAGACCATTCAAAGACTTTACATCTTCTTCTGTCCCTGGTCGCGTTATTTGGGGTCGGGTCTCCTCACTTTTCTGCATCAAGTTATTCTGTCTTGGGTTGTCGATTCAGGCAATTGAGCTTTCGCCCTATTAGCCTTTGCGTCACTTACGGGGTACGTCCTAATATTATATATATGTGTTGGCAAATTGTTTTACGGCCGGTTGACACCTGACGCTAATGCAGTAACTCATCTGGTGAGCTCGGGTCGGCTCGGGTCCAAGGCTCCGTTGGACCGAAGTCTCTTCCGCCGCACTCCCTACTGGCCTATCTACATAGTAGTGCAGCTCCAGGGTCTTGTAGCAGCTTTTTCACTGCGGGTATGTGCGCCTGCGCCAGTGCGCCTGCTCTGCCGTACCGATAGCTACTATTTCCGCCTTCACAGCCGGTGAAGTCTTCACCTGTAACCCTAGACCGTGTTATACCCCACGGCACCGGGTCCCTGTCCGGACTTCGCTACCAATTTACCCGGGCCTACTGGGGTAAAGGGTGCCAATCCCCGCGGCTAGGACGCGCTGGACAAGAATTTCCCTGGTGGGAAATAGAGGAGATGACTCTGCTTCCCCAGGGGCTAAGTTAATGGTTGTGTTTGATGCCACAGCCAAGGGCGACTTGAAAGACTTTACATACGCCATCTTATTAAAAAGTTCAAACCATAAACTAGCTTTCCAAACATTTAAAATGAGAACATCCTTATCACCTCAATTAACGTTTTTAAAAAACAAACATTTGCTTTAGCACAATCTAATGCTCGGGGTCACATTGCTAGTTCAAATAAAAACGCCATATCATAGATTATGAGAGCAGTAAACGAAAGATAACACTATCATTGAATACAACACTATTTAGTTAGTTTTAAGTGGTTAAATTTACGATAGCATGCTTATTTCCTTTTCTAGATTGTTGTTGATTACGTAATCTTTGGCAGGTTATAGGGAGAGAGCATTTTCTGGATAAGTTAGTTGAAAAGATTCGATAAATGTCAGGCAGGGGGAATCGAGGCAAAAAAATCTGCTGTTTAAAAAAAAAACACCAGATCTATGGAATGAATCTATTCAAAATCTATGGAAGAGCAATTTTTTTTAATAACTGACGAAAAATTTGTACAGACGCCAGCAGGTCAACCTACCCGAAACTGTCAGATTTTCCCAATCAACCTTGAACCTTATGCTTTAGCAATAAAGTCGAAAATCTATTAAAGAAATCTGACAGATTGTAGTAACTTGATGTGCTGGCGTCCGTACATTAGACTCATGTGCTGAATTAATGTTTACAGTTTGCTTGTCGATGTCCCTGCTAGCCTTAATAGTTAATTTATAACTATGAACATAGTCAGATAACCAGACAGGCAGTCGCTCCATGTAAAATACTGGTATAAATTTAACTGCATCCGGTTAGACTGAAAGCAGACGGCCAACATAGTTCAGAAAAGGTTAGGCAGACTATCAGTAAAACTGACTAATCGACGAAACTGGCGAATTAAATAAACTGACGACTGAGGGGCCCCTGGCTAAATAATAACAGCCGCACAGGTCGATCGATCAGGTTAAGCTACGCTTGCCTCGGTTGGTCTGTGGATGGGTGACCATCTTTACATACCGTGACCCCTCCGTGCCTCGGAAAGCACGTTAAGCCGTTGGTCCCGGCTGTCATTCGTGGATCTTTGACAGTCGTTACGGGTAGTCAGAAGCCCGAAAGTCTGACAACCAGTCTTACCAAGGGGCATCGTATTACGCAGTAACTGGGTTGTGGAGGTCAGATAGGCAGTCGCTCCATGTAGAATACTGATGTTCAGCTGAATCCGGTTAGACTGTAAGCCGACCCCAACATAGTTGGGAAAAGGCTCAGTCATCATCATCTGCCTGATGATGATGAATGAGGGAAACTGACCAGTGATACGCAGACTCTGATTTTTACCACGCTTTTTCTTACACTTACTAGTAAATCAGCGCTCTTAACGGCGGAGGAAAGCATGGTGAGGAAACGGGCATGTGACACGACAGCCCACCTCTACCTTTCATAGAAAGGAAGGAGGCTGTGTCCCAGGCAATAAGAATATTTTTGGCTGATTATGCTAAACATCATGGTGACTGTCTCGTTGATCAATTGGTTGCAAGAGCTACTGCTAAGCACGGTGATCAGTCAGGGTACGATCCCCCTGTCTGGCAGAGTATTATTTGGTACAAACATATATTGAGTTTTTTTTCTAAGGAGAAGTCTTATTAAAAGTTCTGAGTCTAAAGATCGTGGCTATAAGCCTTTACCTATTACTCTTTCCAAACCTTTTTCTTTAACTTAAGAATGATGCTGCAGCCCATTCTTTTGACAGGTGCAACACTTCTACCCCACTATTCCGGTTTTTATTGGTCCAAAATTGCAATACCTAGGTACTTAAACCAGTCATTAAAAAGGCATCCACCCTGTCCATCTCATACCGCCATTTATTTCTGGGCCTGGTGCGTGGCATACCTACGTGGCAGTTTCTTGCCATTTGGTATCCACAGAACAGTAGTGTTCGCTTGTGACTCTTTCCACATATGACCAACCACGTCCCACTTTAATTTACCAGCTGTTTTACCAGCACCATTTAACTTTTTCTTTCCAATGTCCAGCTAAAACCAAACCACCTTCCACGCTACTAAAAAAGCAGCGCTCTCTCGGAAAATTCCCAATATTTTCTCCATTCAGAAATACAGAAATAAAATTGTTTCACAAACTGAATAAATATGGTCTAGCATCAATTTCGATCAGAGACTGGGTCGATAAGAGACCTAATCAAGATGCTTATCGGTTGATAACAGGAACGTGGTAGATATCCGTGCAAGTGGTAGCGTTTACTACTCGCCAGTCGCAAGTATTTATTACCTAGATTTTAGAGTCATTGTGATATTTCTGTCGTAATTTTGGCAAGGTCATGTGCATAGAAATCTTATATCTATGGTCATGTGTAACCGCCTCATCTATCTATACTAATAATCAAGCTGAAGAGTTTGTTTTTTACCGACTTCAAAAAAAGGAGGTTATCAATTCTATACGTATGTATGTAATATTATTGGAATTGCATTATATTCACATAAGACAATCTACTAAGGCTCCCAAACAAATATACAAAATTTCATAGACGTATGTATGTATGTATGTTTGTCCACGCATTTCTCAGCAACTATTAATCGGATCGTGACCATTTTTTTTGTATTAGCTTACATTTACTTCAACTTAGGGAACAGTGCAAGTTTCATCAAAATCGGTTCAGTAATTTTCAAGATATGGACTAATACTTGTAAGTGTGACGGCACGGCGTATTGATACGAGCTACGGGTGTAGTGTCAAAGGGAAAACATCTCAAAACCTTGGTCAAATTCTAGTGCAAAAACTAAAAATTACGAAATAAAAAGTAATTTAAAGAAATTAAACTAAATAACTTTAATTTCGGAAGTCGGTGTCTTGGGATCTGTATTTTAGTTTTTTGCCACCGACTTCCGAAATTAAAGTTATTTCATAATTTTGAGTTGATTTCTTTTTGAAGTCGGTTTAATTTTTTTAAATTACTTTTTTTTGCTTGATCGTGTTAAAATCTGAAAGTATCAGTCAGTTTTGAAGATTTATTTTTGCATTTGATTGCCCGATTCTTGAGGGAGAGAGATCAGGCGCAGGACCAAAGGCTTTACGTAAAAGAATTAGGCCAAAGGATCAGAATTGCTATCCAACGATGGCAATGCTGCCAGCCTTTTGGTCACGTTTCCCATTGAGACCGATGCAGAATCTTCTCTTTTGATAGATACGTGTACAGACGCCAGCAGGTCAACCTACCCGAAACTGTCAGATTTTCCCAATCAACCTTGAACCTTATGCTTTAGCAATAAACTCGAAAATCTATTAAAGAAATCTGACAGATTGTAGTAACTTGATGTGCTGGCGTCTGTACATCCTACTTCCTACTAATCCATACTAATAATAAAAATTCGAAAGTAACTCAGTCTGTCTGTCAGTCTGTCTGTCAGTCTGTCTGTATGTTACCTTTTCACGCCTAAACCACTGAACGGATTTCGATAAATTTTGGCAAAGAGATAGATTGCATCCCGGGGAAGGACATAGGATACTTTTTATCGACATACCTCGCATGCGAAGCCGCGGGCGGAAGCTAGTATATTATCAACTCGATAGTTTGTGAGGATTGATAGATGGATGCATGTTTGTTACTCTGTCACGCAAAAACTACTGAACGGATTTTGATGAAACTTTACAGTAATACAGCATTATACACCAGACGGTCGTTGCTAGTCATTTATATAATGTTAGCGTCAGCTTGTATTTAAGATTTGTCAAAATAAATAGTATCTACCTATGATTCAGTTACACATCCATCGCTGCTTTCAAATATTGGCGCCGCCGCTGGCGCCATGTTGTAGGTACAGTCACCAAAACCAGCTAACATAATAGGCTAATAGTAAGTACCACATACCAAGCAGCCTATACGCAAAGAAGTACCTGCGTAAACCATACATTTTAGTATCTAGTAAATCTTTGCGTTTATGAGTAACGTTAGGGTCCGGTCACATATATAAAAAACAATAAAGATATTGAGTATATATATATTCTAAGTGGCCTCTAGAGTCAATTTTATTGATTGTCACATTCAACTGGCACCCTAAGTGCGTAATACACTTTCAATCACAATCGGAATCATTTTGAAGGATATTGCTTATCCATCACGCTAATATTATAAAGGCGAAAGTTTGGGACTGTGTTTGTATGTTTGTTACTTTTTAAAATTTGGTACGGAGGTAGCTGACACCCTGGAATAACGCTAAAGCTACTTTTTTCCCGATATTCCCACGGGATCAACATTTCTGCGGGTGAAACCGCGGGGCGCAGCTAGTTGCTTCATATGTTCGAAAACTTTGTGCAACAACGCAAATAACGCAGTGAATGTTGTTGAACTGTCAAAATGAAAGCGATTGAGACTGTTGGTGTGTTACGCACTTACCCCGCCGATCTTTTATGTAATCCTGTTGACTCTTCTAAGTTCCTTCAATCCAACTCGTTGGCTGTATCCATACCTACTAATATTATAAAATGCGAAAGTGTGTCTGTCTGTCTGTTACCTCTTCACGCTAAAACCGCTGAACCGATTTAGAGGTATAGAGATAGTTTGAGTCCCGGCAAAGGACACAGGATAGTTTTTATACCGATCTTCCCACGGGATCTAGACTTCTGCGGGTGAAAGTCACCCAAAGGGCAATTGAGAGGGCTATGCTTGGAGTTTCCCTGCGTGATCGAATCAGAAATGAGGAGATCCGCAAGAAAAACCAAGGTAACCGACATAGCCCGAAGAATAGCCAAACTTAAGTGGCAGTGGGCAGGGCACGCAGAACAGATGGCCAATGGTCCCAAAAGGTTCTGTGGCGACCGCGTACCGGAAGAAGTAGCGTTGGAAGGCCTCCCACAAGGTGGTCCGACGACCTTGTGAATGCTACAGGAACCCGTTGGATGCGAGAAGCACAGAACCGGTCGAAGTGGAAGTGCTTGGTGGAGACCTATGTCCAGCATTATTATGATGATGATGATCTCCAAGACTGAAAAACGCTGTGGATTATCTATCTTTTCTTAGTTAAGCAACCCCTGAGAAGTCGGTTTTTACTCTTCTTTTAATGATAAGCATCAGTCAACAATAACAACCCCTTTTCATACTTACTAAGTACATCAATTTCAAAATGGTGGTCCAACGTGGCATTATAAATCGGCGCGGCGCCGGAGTCTTCAATTTATAAATATATTCGTCATTTTGTTACATGTAATGTAACCGCAGTTCATATGTTTTATGAAATGCGGTTTACAGGTGTCTAGTAATTGATTTTGTACATAAACTTTATTGGGTATTCAAAATGTGGTCAGTTTTTGTTAGGTTAGTAGGTATCTAGTTCGTGTACTCGTGGGACAACGTTTAATAGTCTTGATATTTGTGTAGTTTCTTGCCATCCGTTTTCACATAGGTATAAAAAGCGATTTACATACATACATACATAATCAGCCTATAAATGTTCCCACTGCTGGGGCACAGGCCTCCTCTCTGTGAGAGGGAGTGGGCCGTAATCCATCACGCGGGCCCAGTGCGGGTTGGTGGATGTCACATGCCTTCGAATTTTTGGTTCTAGGACATGCCGGTTTCTTCACCGTTGTGGTGATAAAATAATTTACACAAAGTAAAGCGCCTGTCTGGGTTCGAAGCTACGACCTACGACTTGTAAGTCGCGGCCGTTACCACTTGGCCACCACTGCTCTAAAAATAAATAGGTAGTGGAGTTTTTTTTATGAAGCAGCTCGTGCGGAGAAGTTTCAAATTGGATTTGTTTATTTGTCCCTTGCTGCCCTCTACCAGCGACGCCCTAAGCCGAGGTCCGTACCCCCAAAGACTACAATATGATGCTGTATAATAGACAGGAAGCTCTCTTCATTTTGTGTTGACAGCACAATTTGCCATCTAGTGTACGCGTAACCAAAACTATTACCTATAGTCACGGATATAGATGGTAGATGGAGCTTTATTATATTATTATTGTGTTAGAATTTTTACATTGTCGTATAAATTATTGTTTACTACCTATTAATGTTTTTTTAACAATTACATAATTATTAAAAACACATTAAGTAGTAGTAAACAATAATTTATACGACAATGTAAAAATTCCAGATTTTTACCTGCAATAGGAATATGTACTTAAAGGAATGAAACGTAACTCAGAATATTAAAGATGAAAAAACTGTTTATTCTTATAAAAACACAGAAATACATTCAAATTAAACATTTACTAACATATTAGAATCAAAATCATTTAGGCTGAGAATCAGCACTTTTCTTTCCTAGTCACTAGACATCCAGGTACACAACAAGAGTTTTGAGACATGATGGAAATGCAGTCAATGTTCAGTTCACTATTCACAATAATAATTATGGGTCCAAACTATAAACTGTTAAAATTGTCTTTGGGCAAAAAGGCAATGTACTCAATTATAAACATATGTGTTTTTATTGTAACTGACATTTCATATGTCATTATGTGAACCTCTCTCTCTTGTCTGTGGTGCATAGCAAGATGCCTGTAAGTTGTAATAATTTCTATTAAAAAATATGTAATACATACAAATCTGGTCATTTATTAAAACCTTTAACAGGTTATGGGCCCAGATACGTCAAGTAAACAAAAAACAGTTGGGTATAAAGTCTAATTTATTTTAATTTGATGCAATGTCATCACCGCCACGTTCGTCGTCTCAGACGAAACCAATCTTTGAAACGGCAATCCGGATGAATCCCAATCATCCTCACATGGTATCTATTGAAAAACTAGAAGGTGCTCGAAATTATTCTGCATGGAAGTTTCAAATGAAGCTTTTGCTCATTGATGCAGGGCTTTGGATACATGTGACTGGTGATCACAATGATGATGATCATAATCAACGAGCTTACGCAAAGATTTGCCTCAATATTAGTCAAGCATGTTACCCGCATGTACGCAATGCAAAGACTGCAAAGGAAGCATGGCTTGCTTTACAAAAGGCGTATGAAAATACTGGAATTAGTCGACGCTTATATCTAAAAAGGAAGCTTGCTAGAATGCATTATTCTACTTTCAACTCTATGGAAAGGTATATATCAGAGATAATATCTGCAACTCAAGAATTATGTGAAATTGGCTGTAAAATTGATGACAATGAGATAGCAGAAATTCTCTTGATTGGGTTACCTGATGATTATGACCCTCTCATCATGGCCATTGAAGGCTCTCAGACAGATTCTTTGACATCGGAAATGGTAAAGCAAAGACTCATGAGTGGTGATTTTAGGCGTTCAGAGCTGACCTCTCAAACCAGTGCGTTGATTGCACAGAAGTCCAATAGGAAGATGATCAGATGTCATCACTGTCAAAAAGAAGGACATATTCGACCCAAGTGTCCAGATTTGAAGAAAAATGTTGCAGCCAACAATTTAGCTGCGATGTGTGACAGCTCAGTGACAAGGTGCGATGGTTCAGCTACCGTTACAGCACTGGAATGTGAAGAGAAGCAGGCTACTGCATTGTTCACAGGTTTATGTGGGAGCTCAGATTGGTTAGTAGACTCTGGTTGTACAACACATATGTCTATGCGAAAAGACTGGCTACATAACTATTCTGATAAAAATAAAACTGTAGTCACCGTAGCTAATAATCAAACTGTTTATGGTTGTGGATCTGGCAATGTTGAGGTCACTCTTAATAATAATTTAAAGAAAACCATTACCAATGTTGTTCATGTGCCAGATATTGCTGCTAATTTACTGTCTGTAAATAAAATTACCAAGAGGGGTTATATATTAGTATTTGATGATAAAGAATGTAAAGCATACACTAAAAATAATATTAAAATTAATGGAGATTGTATTTTTTCAGCTTGTAATATCAATGGTGTATATAAACTCAATCAGCATCTGCAGTCTTTGAAGTCTCCGAAAAATACTAATACAGAATCATTTGAAAGTTCATTAGTCACAGCTTCATGTAATGATATTGATTTGTGGCATAAGCGATTAGGACACCTCAGTTATAAAGGTATGTTGTTATTACGTGATGGTCTTGCAGATGGAATTTCATTTGATGATAAGGCTCTAAAGCCATGTGTTCCTTGCATTGAGGGGAAACAGAAAACTAAAACATTTCCAAAAGGTGTATCGAGAAGAGCAACATGTAAGTTAGATTTAATACACTCAGATTTATGTGGTCCTATGCCTATTCTTTCATGGGGAAATTCAAAATATATATTGACATTAACTGATGATTTTACTCGGAAATCGTTTGTATATTTACTTAAGACTAAGTCACAAAATGAGATTCATTCTAAATTTGTAGAATTTAAAACATTAGTGGAAAATCAAACGGGGTTAAAAATTAAACGAGTTAGAACAGATAATGGTTCTGAATACTGTAACAAAATGATGAAAGATTTTTTCTCTGCCAGTGGCATCATTCATGAGACTACTATTCCTTACTCTCCTCAACAAAATGGAGTATCAGAACGCTTAAACCGGACTCTTATTGAAAAGGCTCGAACAATGCTTCGTGACTCGGGTTTAGATCAGCGTTACTGGGGTGAAGCAGTATCAACTGCTGTTTACCTTAAAAATGTAAGTCCTACGACTGCTTTGAAAAATGCCACCCCAGAACAAATGTGGTCAGGTACCAAAATAGATTTGAGTAATCTCAGGGTTTTTGGATGTCGAGTTTATGCGTTAACTCCAGATATGAATCGTAATAAGCTTGATGCTAAGTCTAAACCATATATCATGTTAGGTTATTGTGATCACTCTAAAGGTTATAGATTAGCTGATCCATTACAGCCAGGAAAAATGATAAAAGCAAGAAATGTAGTTTTTCTAGAAAATATTTCTGGATGTACTTCTGTAACTCAAAATCCTAATATAATCAGTCCATTATATTTTGATCATGGTTCTGAGTCTATTGATAATCCTCATATTGAAATCAATTCATTGTATCCTAGTCAAATATTAGAATCTAATGTTGTTGAGACTCAAAATACTCCTTTAGAACCTATTGTAACTCATGATTGTGATTCATCAGATGATGAAGACATAATAGTGGAACCTTCTGATAATAATCAAGATGTTCCAAATATAAGTAATAGTGTAGAAAATGATACAATAGAAAATATACAGCAAAATATTTCTAATAGAAATGAATTCACTGAACAATTGTCAAGACCTGTACGAAATCGTCAACCACCTGTATGGTTAAATGACTATGTTAGTAATTTGGATAATAGTGACATTTCAATGCTGGTCACTGAACCTAAAACATATGCTGAAGCAATGTCTTCTAAGTATTACCTTGATTGGAAATCTGCCATGGATAATGAATATGATTCATTAATACAAAAGCATGTATGGGAGTTAGTTGATAGGCCAATAGATAAAAATATTATCCAATGTAAATGGGTTTATAAGGAAAAACGAGATGCATCTGGTAATTTTGAAAGATATAAAGCTAGACTGGTTGCCCGAGGATTTACACAAGTGCAAGGTATCGACTATGATAAGACATTTTCACCCGTAGTGCGTCACTCAACATTAAGATTACTTTTTTCAATTGCAGTAGATAGAGACATGGACATTGACCATGTGGATGTTAGTACTGCGTTTCTTAATGGGGAATTAGAGGAGACAATATACATGGAACAACCTCCTGGATATGAAAAGGATAAGACTAAAGTTTGTTTATTAAAAAAGGGCATATATGGGTTAAAACAAGCTAGTAGAAGTTGGAATTTAAAAGTTAATGAGGTCTTGCAGAAAATTGGTTATAAAAGATCAAGATGTGAACCATGTGTTTACTCAAAGATAAATAGTGAATGCACTGTAATAGTAGCTCTTTATGTTGATGATTTTTTCATTTTTAGTGCTAATAACTCTGAAAAACAAAAACTGTTAAATACTCTAAAACAACATTTTGATATAAAAGTGTTAGGTGAAGTTAAGAGTTGTCTAGGAATGAAAGTTGAAAGAGATAGAAAGAATGGTTCATTAAAATTATCTCAAGAGGAATATATAAAAAACTTGTTAACACGATTTGGCATGACACAATGTAAATCAGTTTCCACCCCAATGCAAGTGAATGTTGTATTAGAAAAATCTGACCTATGCGATTATAAATATCCTTATCAAGAGTTGATAGGTGGGTTGATGTATTTGTCGGTATGTACACGTCCAGACATTTCGTTTGCATGTAGTAAGCTAGGACAGTATAATAATTGTTACACTGAGATACATTGGCAAGCAGCAAAAAGGGTATTAAGGTATCTCGCTGGGACACCTAATTATGGGTTGCAATTTATGAAAGGAAATAATAAACTTGAAATATTTGCTGATGCTGATTGGGGAAATGATATAGATGATAGAAAATCATTTAGTGGGTTAGTAGTTAAATATGGGGAATGTCTCATTAATTGGGAAGCACGCAAACAGCAATCAGTAGCATATTCCAGCACTGAAGCTGAGTATTATAGTATCGGAGAAGCAGTAAAAGAAAGTAAATATTTGCATAATTTCTTTATTGATATTTTTGATTACTGTTTGCCTGCAATCACTGTTTACAATGATAATTTAAGTGCTCATAATATTGTTGAGAATAATGTATGTCATCGAAGGACAAAGCATATTGATATCCGTCATCATTTTATTCAAGATGCTGTTAACGATAATTTGGTTAAGATAGTTTTTAAACCCACAGCAGATATGATTGCAGATATCCTAACAAAACCTCTTCAAAAGTGCAAACATAATCAATTTGTTAAAAGTCTTGGTTTAGTTTAAATACCTACTTCTTATTTTATTTTTCTGTATTTTGAGTTTATTGTAATAAATAGAGTGTACCTAGTTTGTAAAATTATTTTAATGCCTTCATAATTGAGTAAGGGGGAGTGTTAAAATTGTCTTTGGGCAAAAAGGCAATGTACTCAATTATAAACATATGTGTTTTTATTGTAACTGACATTTCATATGTCATTATGTGAACCTCTCTCTCTTGTCTGTGGTGCATAGCAAGATGCCTGTAAGTTGTAATAATTTCTATTAAAAAATATGTAATACATACAAATCTGGTCATTTATTAAAACCTTTAACATAAACAGTGCTTATGATCACTAGCGAAACAACCAGAATTTAATTTTATTGCAAATTGCAAAAGCAAAATCCGAAACTGGCACTCGCGCTGACAGACATTTGAATTTAAGTGTTACCAATGCAACAATAACAAATTCCCATTATTGAAATGAAAAAAAAACTCCTTTCAGAACTCTGTTGCACACACCATCTCCCAGTATCATCATTATATATTTTAATATTGTATCACAGTATTTTTAGTTCTGCTACGCGTCCAGAAGACGGCGCTTGTGTAAACCGAAATTGACGTATGTTCCAAGCTGCCATAGCATGCGTACCCCACAGAGGATGCCCTTAGCATGTAGTCGTTTAGTTTTTAAATTTTTTAAGCCCTGGCTGAGGCACCCACAGAAAAATCCGGTTAAGCAGACGATAACCTCCTTGGTTGATCTGCGAGATGCTATAAAAAAAACAAAAAGGTACAGACCTACTACCACTAACCTGTATTATAGAGGTCAGTGCCTACTATTGTACGTCTACCGCCTGACAGCATTTCTTTCTAGTTATGTCTGGTTTGCAAACATTTCAGCTTTTGTCTCTGATATCAACTGAAATGACAACGCAATTATGCCTCTGGTGTTGTCGATGGCCATATACGCTATTGAACACTTGCCAGACCGTCAGCTGGGTCCTCACCTTGTTTGCCACTAAGTCAAAATCAGCCTAGCCTTTTCCCAACTAAGTTGGGGTTGGCTTCCAGTCTAAGCGGATGCAGCTGAATACCAGTATTTTACATAGAGCGACTGCCTATCTGACCTCTACAACCCAGTTACTATAATAGGTAATATCTTCCCTTTTGTTAGACTGGCTGTCAGACTTTCGGGCTTGTGACGACCCATAGCGACTGTCAAATATCCAAGAATGATAGGCGGGGCTAACGGCTTAACGTGCTTTCCGAGGCACGGACATCTTGATATTTATAGATGGTCATCCATATCCGCACCAACCGCGGTAAATCGACCCGTGCAGCTGTTATTACTTAGCCCCAAGCCCATTGCCACCAATTAGGTAGGTGTAGTATAAAAACATGATTGTCTATAGGTATCATTTACCAGGAATTACATTCATCTCTATAACTACAAAAAAGTTTGAAGTTCAGCTTCTCTGAATCAGTCGAACTCGAACCACGTTCATTCCTTAATGAAACACCAAACTATTTGGACAGCAGCAGCAGTCTTTTATGAATCATGTATGTGTGTCTGTGGCACTTCAAATAACACCTGCCTAATGTACACCTATTGTATACCTTATTGTGTTGAGAGCAGGGTTTGTTTTAGCATGTAGCTGCTCATCAGCTGTTTAAATATGAACTCGGAATGGTAACAGACGCCAGTCAGACTTGAATTGTTTCTTTTGTCATTTATTTTGTATCAAACGTTTAAGTAGGTAATGAAGTACCTTTAAGGAAGTTTTTCTCATTTTGCAATGGAAACTAAGGATTCGAAGACAGCATAGCATAATTTATCAAAGAAGCAAAAGCTCCTGGATCCCTATGCCAACCATACTGTTAGAAGAAGCTGTGGCGGCACCTACATCGCCTCTTGCGAACTACGCCTTTTTTTTTTCTTGTGGATGGGAAATCATCAAATGACCCCTCCCGCTCTGGGTGGAGCGGAAGAGAGTGTCTCCGGGCCAGCGGTAACCCTTTCGGACAATCCCGCTGACCCGGCAGGCTTCGGCTCGATGCTGACATCTCTTTGAGGGGTACGCGCTGTCCGGCACGGGGCTGGTAGCGATCGGACGGTGAACTCTCCGTCCGCAGGCCCGCGCCTACGGTGGCCGGGAGTCGTCACGCGGCTCTCGACGCCCGGAGCGTCTGCCGCGGCGGCTGGGACGGGAGGCTCTCTCCCTGAGACGTCCCGCCACCTCCTTTGCTAGCATGACTGCTTCGCGAACTACGCCTCATACTGACGTCACGGAAAATCTTGCATCGCGCAAGCAGAGTTTACCGCGCAAATAGCATGTCTAAAACGTCCCGACATAAATCGTCGGGCAGTTGCCCACCAGACACAACACCCGTCTGGTCGGAGATCCTCCCTTTCCTTTGGAGGATGAGTGAACTTTACACCCTGTTCTTCATGCCTTTAAACAACATTATTTTTAGTATAAGCGAAACCCGAAACACGTGTCTAGTATTATGTAAAGAATCTATGTCAAAATTTCAATATTGTATCATGAAAAATCACAAAGTTATAACCTTGTTAAGTTACCTGTTTGTCCGTACAAAAACTAGCTCACCGCACCGCTTGCGCTCACTGATAATAGTACCTAGGTACCTAACCGTTCGGCGCGGAGATTGGATAACCTATTTAGTGTCGCTCGATGTCCAACTTTTAACCTTTTTTAAATATTTTTGGGACAAAATATAACATGGGGTAAAAATTATTGGTATCGATTCAGTTACCTACTTATTCTGAACAAACTATATTCAGGTTTCGCATATTATTATAATAACGTTGTATAGCCAAAAAGTTATTAGCTGATAAGACTTGAGAATAGCCGAAAATTTTTCACTTGCGACGACTGAACCAACTATTAGATTGTTAAATCTAGGCCATAGGTACACAATTGTAATCAGTATACTTCTAGCCTTCTACCGAGGAGCCCTACAAAGTGTTCATCGTAAAATGTTCGCTAATATAACATTAACTAAGTCACGCTTCTACGATAACTCGGAGGTATCAGTGGTAATGGAAAACATTTTGTTTTGTTATTAGTATTTGTTGTTATAGCGGCAACAGAATTACATCATCTGTGAAAATTTCAACTGTCTAGCTATCACGGTTCATGAGATACAGCCAAGTGACAGACAGACAGATGGACAGTAGAGTCTTAATAATAGGGTCCCGTTTTTACCCTTTGGGTAAGGAACCCTAAAAAAGAGCCGCTTAGGCTGCCTGTCCACCGGAGCGGAGCGAGGCTGCGGAGCGGAGAAACGGAGAAATATTAACCAATAGGAAAATTGGACAGAAGAGGAGCGGAGATTTTGTGCAATCCTATTTTTTCATATTTCATATTCCTCCGTTTCTCCGCTCCGGTGTACATGCAGCCTTATTATGCATCCGCCGACGACACCGCGACGCCACGTCAAAAAGAAACCAACCAAAACTTTAAAATAACTCTCCAACTAATTAAATTAGTAACACCACGAGAAAATGTATTACAAACTAAAATATCCTTTAAAATAGGTCACATATAGTTGCATAAGGCATTACGTATTCCTTTCTTTGCCTGACAAAACGCTAGCCGTCATGTCGACAATGAATCCGAACAAAACGAATGCAAATGGCGGGAAACAAAACAAGATGGCGACGATTTCTAAGAGTTAATTTGCGTCACAAAGACAAAATATGCTTTTTAGTTTCAAGACTACCGTTTAGAAGTGGATGAGTTGTTTTAAAGGCGGTTTGTTAGGAGATTTCTCGTTAAAAGCTGCACCTTCTCTCTCTCTCTTTTTTTTTTTGCGCCCAACGTCACTGTATTTATTAGGTTCTTTACTTAATTTATGAACTTAAGGGGCCCTAATACTTTGCCGGGTCAGCGGGATTGTCCGAAAGGGTTACCGCTGGCCCGGAACATAAAGGGCTAAGGAAGGAACATGGGTGGGTTTTAGTCAGTAAGAGTCTGACACTCCCTTCCGCTCCACCCAGAGCGGGAGGGGTCATTTGATGATTTCCCATCCGCAAAAAAAAAAAAAAAAGCCCCTAATACTTTAAAGAGCCTATATAATATCGGTTTAAAAATCTAACTGACTTTTTCTGTCCTTGTCGATGGTACCTACCTAAATGCATGCAAAAGTACTCCATCAAGAATTATCACATGGCAAATGGTAATCGTAGAAAGACCTTGTCTTAAGAAATGGTGATATAGCTCTCCAAATAGCTAGTTATATCTTATATTACCATTGACATATATATTACTAGCGTAAGGACCGGGCTAACGGCGCGATTAAATGGCACCAACGCGCTGGCCCTAAAATGACGGTTTTAGGGCCAACGCGACTCAGTTGACAGGGTGCGCGCGAACTTCCAACTTCCAACGAAGAACTTCTATGTAAAATGTTCAGACGGGCGTATCCTTACTTTTGAAATCATTGTATTTACCTGAACTTTTAGGATCGAGCAAGGCGCGTTCGTTATTCCCTTTGAACGCTTCCTATCCTTTGCCTATATTTTCCAAATGTCATATGCCATTGAATTTTAAAATAAAATAAAAGCTAGAATGTCGTGAGGAGGGTATCGTGTATGACGGGTATGTATGGGTTTTGGCTATAAGGGTAGGGGAAGATCAATGAAACGATGGATGGACTGTGTGAAAAATGATATGGGTAGAAAGGGGGTGACTACTAAGATGACGACTAGTAGAGAAGTATGGAAGATAAAGACATGTTGCGCCGATCCCAAACAAATTGGGATAAAAGCAAGAAAATTATGAAAAGCTAGGCATTACCAGATGTTTCGTCTGTTGCCTACTATCCTAAGTCTAAACTATTCCCAATATCGTAACTGACCTCGAAGCAACGGTTCTTGAGCAACCGCCGCCAATCAAATTAGCTCTCCGTGAGCCTCCACTTGACACTTCAATGCGTGCTGTGATAATTGACGCTTATACACGTCAGTACGGTCAACTGCAAGGCAATGTAGCTTTTGACCTACGAAAAACGCCCGAATTGCTACGAAATAAAGACGCTGTCGATGTCAAAATGTTAGGAGATACGTGCGGTTGGCTATACCTGCACTTAAATGTGTCTTTTATTGAGCTATTTTTTATCAACACACGTTTTTAGGTAATTATTTGGTAACGGCATGAGGTTTTACTAAGTGATAAATTGGAGGATGGAGAGTTTTAACTGTTCAGAAGCAGCGCACTTTGCGCATTTTCTGAACAGTTAACACGTTCACTGCGGATCACAGAAAATCGGCCCGACGCGGCCCGACGCGGAGCTTAGCGCTGGTGCGCACGGTCAAAACTATATTTTTCTCGCTGGTGCGGAACGATTATCTTCGGTATTTGTAGGAATTCGACAGAAACAAAATAGATTTCGGCTCGTGGTTACAAATGTAGGTATTTGGCATTAAAACATCGTGGCGGGCCCTTTTCGACCACCATCGCACTGACGGTGAAAAATACACGGTCCCTGATGGATGTCCATTTCGACCCGCCACCGCACCAGATGAAAGTTTATGATTTTTTTGAAGCAGCTAACGTGTTAACGAAACTGAACTGCTGATCGGGGACGCTAAATCGTACTCGGGTCCGGTAGGTTGCTAACGATGAATCGCGTATACTCGGCTCCAGTCGTACCTAAGTTTCCACTTTTATCGTATGGTCATAGCACACAACCTCTTTTGTTTTTTAAACCACCGCCAATATTAAGAGTTTTCAAGGAGTCAACCGTAGCGATAATGTTAAAACGGTTCCATAACATAACATAAATATAATCAGCCTATAATGTTCCCACTGCTGGGACACAGGCTACCTTTCTTTGGGAGGAAGTGGGCTGTAATCTACCACACGGACCCAGTGCGGGTTGGTGGATGTCACACTGTGTCTTTAAATTTTTGGATGTAGGACATGCCGGTTTCCTCACGATGTTTTTCTTCACCGTTTTGAGAACAGTGCAAAGGAAAGTGCTTTTCTGGGTTCGATCTCACTACCTACAACTCGTAAGTCGTGGCCGATACCGTTGGGCCATCACTGCTCAGGCAAAACGGTTCATAAGCAAGAATTTTAAAATACCTGCTAGGCATAAGCTATAGCTAGCTACGCGGTCGTGTAAAAGTAACTAAGTAGGTTTTCGTCATTGACTACTGTAACGATTAGTTCTCATGGAATAGGTATACATATAGAGGTATGAGGAACGGGGTGTAAAGTTCACTCATACTCTATAGAAAGGGGAGGATCCTCCGACCAGACGGGTGTTGTGTCTGGCGGGCAACTGCCCGATGATTCATGTCGGGCCGTTGTATTTAAGCTAGTTGCGCGGTAAACTCTGCTTGCGCGATGCAGGATTTGCGTGACATCAGTATGACGCGTTGTTCGCATGTTGCGTTGTAGATACCGCTACAGGTATAGTTGAGGAGCCAGACAAAATATTAGTTTATACTTACTAAAAAGTCTATAATTTTCCAGTTTATGCAGATAAAAATTCAAGTTCATTGGTACTTCGATAGCAACTTCGCCAAGAGCACTAACTTTTACTAAAACGACTAACGTGTGAACATCAAGGTGTTTCGTAGAAGGACCGACACAATTTTCTTAGGCATAGCAAGTGTCATATTATCCTAGTTTTCACCCATAACACTTGTCTTATGTGTCATGGTAGGTAATAGAGATAATAATATTATGTTTCTTTATAATCACACGAAATATCGTCACCACTTTTTGTTTGTGGTTGTAATAGACTGCGATAATTTTTTGGTGTTATCTGCAATGTGTTGGTTCTAGAAAATGACTAATTGGGTGCTTCCACAGAAATTTCAATTTAAAAGTTCATAATAAAAAAAAAATACGAGTATTTTGTTCTAGCAATGACATCCCCAATCCCTCAAAAAATTATGTCGGTCCTTCTACTCTACCAAACTGCCTCATCTGCCTAGCCTTTTCCCAAGTATGTTGGGGTTGGCTTCCGGTCTCACCGGATGCAGCTGAATACCACTATTTTATATGGAGCGACTGCCTATCTGACCTCCACAACCCAGTTACTGGGTAATACGACACCCTTGGTAAAACTGGTTGTCAGACTTTCGGGCTTCTGACGACCCGTAACAGCTGCCAAAGATCCACGAATGAGCGCCGGGACCAACGGCCTCGTGCTTTCTGAGGCACGGAGGGTTCTTGATATGTAAATATGGTCTCCTATCCACAGACCAAGTGTATCTTGATAACCTGATCGATCGAGTCGTGTGGCTGTTATTACTTAGCCACTCTACGATACACCCTGTATAGTTAATTAGCATAGATATAGATACACCTAGATAACGCAAGAGCAACTACTTCGCGTGCCAAAAATCGCAACAGCTTACGATAAAGAATCGTAAGCCGCCACTTTCGCGCTCAGTCCTGTGTACTGTTGGCTGGGTAAGCGTGAGCGAGAGCGCGAGCTTTTGACGTCATAGTAGGTAGTCAAAAAATGGCACGCTTGGTTTTCATACAGTTCGTGATACTTGCGTTATCTAGGTCTATCTATATCTGTGTTAATTAGCTAACGGTTTTTAACGGCAATTCGGTTCTCAACGAGTCGACTAGGTGACGAGACCTTGCAGACTATGTTAAAATCAATTGTTTCCTTAGTTATTCATAAAACGTCATTAATCTTTACTATATAATATTAATATTATAAAACTGCAGAGTTTGTTTGTTTGTTTGTTTGTTTGAACGCGCTAATCTCTGGAACTACTAATCCGATTTGAATGATTCTTTTAGTGTTGGGTAGTCCATTTATCGAGGAAGGCTATAGGCTATATAACATCACGCTACGACCTTTAGGAGCCGCGCAGCGTGTGACACCGCGGGGAACAGCTAGTACTCGTATAAAATGAATGTCTGTCTGACCTTTTTGTGTTAGAACTTTAGACTCACTGATCCCACTTACGTGAGATATTTTTTATTTCATTTACCTAAATAAATTTTCTCTGAAGGAGTATGTAAGATCCCTTTTTGACGTTCAAATCAAATCAAATCAAAACACTTTTATTTGTTAACACAGGTAGTTTGGTGAACAGAACGCTATGTTATGCCAGGAGCTTGCCAGGAGGCGTACAAATATGGTGTGCATCTAGCTCAATATTACGAATTTAAACAAAGTAAAAAGATGTTTGAAAATCATGCATGTTAAAAAAAAAAAAACAAGATATAAGTTGACAATTATATCGTCGACCGTAGGTTCAATTGAGGTAAGGGACATAATACGATTTTTCAGGAGAGGCCGACAAAGTTTTTTTTCGGACTAAATCGCCTATAACTTTTTTTGTTATTAACCTTTTTCGGATCTGATTTCACACATAATCTTGTATTTTAGTGCTCTATCTACCTGTGTAACATTTATTTAAATAAGTTAGCTATGTAAGAAAATAGACGTCCCTTACACCAAAGTATTTTGTTAGTAATGTCCCTTACATTAAATTGATCTCTACGTTGGATCCAATCTATAATGAAAAAATAGTGTAAAGGTCTTGTTGAAAAAATGTGTGAAGAATAATTCGTTGATTGGGAAGACCCTTACCTTATTTGAAGTGGATTGGCGGCGGTAATTACACCATTTCAAGTTGCTATATTGCATAGTTTTTCAGATACATTGTTATTATGGGGCTGATTCGAAATTCGAATCCAAAAATCAGTAGGGTAAGGGACATTTTTTTTAAGCTAGAATTTTTTCATATACACCATTCGAAAGAGCGCAAAATTCTGAACAAAACTGTATACTCAACTCATTTTGGGTATTTTGTCCCTTACCTTAATTGAACCTACGGTCGACGATATAATACTAGCTGCGCCCCGCGGTTTCACCCGAATAAGTTTCGATCCCGTGGGAATATCGGGATAAAAAGTAGCCTATATGTTAATCCAGGGTGTCAGCTACCTTCATACCAAATTTTATCTAAATTGGTGCTGCCGTTTGAGCGTAAAGAAGTAACAAACATATAAACACACCCCCACACACACACACTCACAAACTTTCGCCTTTAGAATATTAGTGTAATTATTTAAAAAGTGGTTCAAAAATGCCTTTTAAGTGCCTATTTGAAATAAAAATTTTTTCGCGACCGATTTCGTTCTAAATCTCATCGGGAATGTATGGCTTATTAATATGAATAAAAATACCATAATTTTAATTGTTTCCAATAACTTCAAGCTTCTACCATTTAATATTAGTGTCGGCCATGTGATAATCGTATATTATAATAGCCAAGAATTCTAGACTGTCAGTCGTGAAGATACTTTATATTCGATTGTCTTTGCGTCTTTTGTTAGTGTCTGTTGTAATGGAGACCATTCCTTTCATATTTTATGTTGGTAAGACCGTTATTGCACGAGTGGATTAAAATAGCTACTATCTCGAAGCTAAATCGATTGAAGGTTAAGCTAAACTTGCTGCGGTCGGTTCATGGATGGATGACCATCCATTACATATCGACACCCCTCTCTGTGCCTCGGAAAGCACGTCAAGCCGTTGGTCTCGACTGTAATTCGTAGTTGTTTGACAGTCGTTAAGTGTAGTCAGCGCAAAAAGTCTGACAACCAAACTTACCAAGGGGTATTGTGTTTCCCAGTAACTGGGTTGTGGAGGTCAGGTAGGTAGATGCTTCATGTGAAGTACTGGTGCAGCATCCGATTAGACTGGAAGCGGAATCTAACAGAGAGATAGCGAGTTAGGGTCAGTTCACACCGAGACGCGACGCGAGGCGCAGTTTTCAAGATAGAAATACAATTACAGACCTTATCTACTACACAAAAAGGTACACAATTCAGTGTCTACTAGCTACGTCGAGCTACGCAGCGCGGCGCCGCCGCCGCGCGGCGTAGCTCACTGAATCGTGTACCTTTTTGTGTAGTAGATAAGGTCTGTAATTGTATTTCTATCTTGAAAACTGCGCGTCGCGTCACGTCTCGGTGTGAACTGACCCTTAGGGCCTTAGGAAAAGGGTAGGCAAATTGATTGATGTGTGGCGATACTTGAATGTAAGTACGTCCAGCATACGTACAGACGCCAGCACATCAAGCTACTACGATCTGTCAAATTTAATTAATAGATTTTCAACTTTATCACTTAAAAATAAGGTTCAAAATTGAATGGGAAAATTTGACAGTTTCAGATAGCTTGCTGTGCTGGCGTCTGTACAATATAGAAACGGTGATACGGGTCAAAGTTGAAAAACTCAAAACGTCCAAAAGCGTGGGCTCTTGTGGGAACTTGAATGTTTTGACAAATAATCAAGTAGACCAAGAAAAGGCGGCTATAGTCACAGCCAGAGAGACAGGGTTGGCAACCTGCATAACTTGAGTGATTGGACAATAAAAAAAAAAAAACTAAACGGTCGGTGTTGAAAAAGAAATTAGTCAAATTAACATTTCTAGATATGTAGCCATAGACACTCTCTAAAAGAAAGAAAAAGTATTTATTGGGCACTTGTAGTGTGACACTTGACATATGGGTAGGTATAGGTACCTATGTCTTTCTTCTTCTGATCCGCCATGAACCTCCATTTTATGAGTCCTTCCCACTGACCTGCAGGGTAATTGCGTAACACACTATCAGTAGCAATGGGTTTCATTTTGACAGTTCAACAACATTCATTGCGCTATTTATGTTGTTGAGCAGACACATTTTTCGTACATATGGAGCAATGGATTAGCAATAAGCTTCAAAATGATTCAAATTGAGAGTAATAGTGTGTTACACAATTAGGGTGCTGTATTATACAAGTGGTCCTTCCAAAATGGTTGCCACACAGTAACGTCTTCTGTTACTGTGAAAAGTGAAAAGTCTGAGGAGAAATTATTTTTGTAAAGTAACTCATACAACAATGATCTTTGAGGGTCTTGTCGTACAAGTCAAATTATATGAATTCGTAAAAAAATTGACAATATAGTTATATCTCTCATTCGTCAATTTCCTTGGTAGGTAATCTCTTAAGCCAAGTTACTCTAAATGGTGCCGATTCCCTTGTTTACAAACTAAACTAAAGTTCAGTGCATATTTTTCTTTCCATTTCATTAAGAAAAGGACAGAAGATAAATTTTAGTTTAGTCCTGTCAAATTAATCAGCGCTTGACGTAAATTGACGTAATTTTAACAGGCAAGTTTTTAATTACGTCTAAACTGGTAGTGTCAGACGCTGATTAATTTGACAGGACTAAACTAAAATTTATTTTCTGTCCTTTTCTTTTTGAAATAGAGCGAAAAAGATGCACTGAACATAATTATATGTAGTTTAGTTTGTGAACAAGGGAATCGGCACCAATATCGATTTTTCAAAGAAAATAATCACACTGACAGCTCTTAAACGTGGTTTAGGTATGTGCTGATCGCGTTCAGTTTCATCGGTAAAATTCGCCTTTATTCGTCAATGGCCTTGGTAGATAATCTCTCTCAAAATTGGCTTCTTCGACAGTACCAACCCTATAGTCCCGTTAGACCAGTAACGAACCCAACAATGAAAGTCAAACAGTAGCTGACAAACACGTCGGCGTGTCGGGCCATTTAGCACCTCCGTGCTGAGCCCCATATGTCATCGGCAATAAGTTGACGCGAAATGTCAGAGCATACGAACATTAGTTTTTGAATGAAGGTGGGAAGAAGTGTGCGCACGACGACATATTAAGCTAGCTGTACATTTCCAGTGTAAGCTAAGCTTTTATTGGACTCAAAGCTACTACAATACGAGGTTAGCTTATACTGGAAATGTATCTATAGTCTGATGTGTAGTCGTGTGTTCTAAAGAGTTCCGAAGAGTGTCTTCGTTTTGAGTTGAGTGGCGTGCGATTGGAGAGGTCTGTGTCTGGCAGTGGAATACTGTAGTCTAATGATGAGTGATTTTGTTTTATGAAAGTGCATCTTAGGTTCCAAGTCCTTAGTTCTCAGTTATGCAAATTTTGTTTTATACTGACCAAATAATTTTTTTTTTCATCATCATCGAACCTTTTTTAACCAACTCCTGAGTATACGCCATTCTCTTACGTGCCATGCTTCCCTGCGGGGTAATTAGCAATGGCTTTCATTTTGGCAGTTCATTAATATTCATTGCGTCATTTACGTTGTTAGCAGACAAATTTTTCCAACATATGAAGCAATGGATTAGCAATATCCTTCAAAATGATTCAGATTGTGATTGATAGTGTGTTATGCAATTAGGTCTGTGCGAGTCTCATCTAGGTCTTCCCCGATCGTCTGAACATACTCGTACATAGGTAATTAGGTAGGAACATTTTGTATTACCTTAATCTTTGTTTCAGAGTGCAGGCGTATGATATTTTAACCACATGAATTAATACTAATCCCTTCTTCATCGCCTTTAGGACACCAAGTATTTTTTCCTACACCCTGAACCGCCTGACGAAAACTCCGACGCCACAGCCACAGCTTAGTAAAAATCTAGTAGTTTTTGCAGAAGATGAATCAACAAAAGAAGAGAAGATGCCTATAATCTGTTAATGAAGAGAGCTATCCGTCGACAGTATTGCCAGTAAACACTGTCATGGAGTTGCTCTCTTTATGAACGGTCGCTGGCTCGACGAGAAGAGAAGAGAAGATTCAGAAGATGGAAAAATTTTTACTATATATTTTTTTTCAGTTTTTTTTTTTTAATTGTTATTACGTATAATTTATTTACTTAAACGAGGTCAAATTTAATTAGCTAGCCAAAAATCCGCAAACGAGATGGATATATCGATATCTAAACACAACAAAACATTAATAATGGTGCCGATTCCCTTGTTCACAAACTAAACTAAAATAAAAATTTAAAACTTTAGTTTAGTAATGGCAAATTAATCAGCACCTGACACTACCTACTCCATACAAGTTTAGACGTGATTAAAAACTTGCTTACTAAAATTACGTCAATTTACGTCAGACGCTGATTAATTTGACAGGACTAAACTAAATTTTTTCTTCTGTCCTTTTCTTATTGGAATAGAAAGAAAAAGTTGCACTGAACTTAAATTTAGTTTAGTTTATGAACAACAATCGTTTATTTCAATGAAGTATTTTTTTATTTTTTTTATTACCAACAACGTCACCCTGTCAAAGCCAAAAGATGCTTCTAGGTCTATAGTTTTGCAAGCACCTATACTCCATTTGAAATAACATTAGACATATAAACCTTTTTTACAGTCCGTTCAACCGATTTCGAATTCTGTTGCGTTGGTGACATGACATATGGCAGCCGCAGTAAACAGTTGGTATTGTAACCACTTTTTGCTTTTAATACCATCCCTATGCCTACGGTATAAAAGTCAAAATCGGTTGAACGGACTGTAAAAAAGCTTTATCTAAATGTCTTATCTTATTCCAAATAGAGTATAGCAACAGCAGAAGCTATCTAAAAAAGTAGGCCACGGAAATCACGAATTTACCCTGTCAAGATATTTTTACAGTAGGTAATTTTATCTACAAGTACTAATATTACCTATAAAGAGGTAAAATTTGTTTGTTTGTTTGTATGTAATGCTCAGACCAAATAAATAGTCACGCTGCGAACAATACCTACAGTGAAGCATGCAAAAACTATACCTCCGCTCTGTGCATACACGCTCACACGCACACATCGCACACTCAGATAAACACTGCACTAACTCTAAATACCTCTTTTTTCAGAATCGACGAAAAACCGTTATCTCATATTGATTGTGACAGTTATCTATTGATTGTGACAGTTATTGCGAATGTTCTGCACATTGCATGTAAAGAATCAAATGCAGGACATTCGCACTATAACTGTCACAATCAATATGAGATAACGGTTTTTCGTCGATTCTGAAAAAAGAGGTATTTAGACTTAGTGCAGTGTTGTTTTGGGTGTGCGGCATTTACAACCATTTACAATCAAACTACACCTCACTATGTGCACACATGTTTACGAACCCGGCTTCACTTTACTGTTGACAGCCCTCTGTCTTGGTGTTTTATTCGGTCTGAGATGTAATGGTAATCTCTGGAACTGCCAGTCGGATTTAATTTTTTTGATGGGATTAGATGCGGTGGGTCGGTGGGCGCGATATTTCACGCGGACGAAGTCGCGGGCAGAAGCTAGTATCTAAATGTAATTAACTCAGTTAATACTTATTTAAACACTGATAATGTCTGTCTTGTGTCTCCTATCTTTATGATACTGACGTCTCTCACTTGGAATGATTAAATCTTTGTACACAGTCTCATTTGAAAAGTCAACAGAAGTTTGGTACCTATGGCATGAAAAACATCTTTGTAGTACGCAATAATTTAACCTTATGCCTGTAATCTCTGAAGTTTTTTTTGATAACCGACGAAAAATTTCTACGGCAGAATCATGTGCTTGTTCACAAACTAAACTAAATTTAAGTTCAGTGCATCTTTTTCTTTCTATTTCATTAGGAAAAGGACAGAAGATAAATTTTAGTTTTGTCCTGTCAAATTAATCAGCGCCTGACACTACTCCAAACCAGTTTAGACGTGATTAAAAACTTGCATAATAAAATAACGTCAATTTACGTCAGGCGCTGATTTATTTGACAGGACTATACTCACGGATAAACTACTGCTTAAGCATGCAAACTAACTTATTCTAAGTAAAATTTAAGGTAGGTAATATTTTATTAATGTAATCTTAAAATTGTATTATTAATAAAAATTACATATTAAGACATTCCCCCAAAACACCCGCCCTTCACCATTTCCTAGTGGTCAATGGCGGGCGTTTGTTTATTTTTAGCGGACGTTGAATCGTTGATTTTTGACCTTTGGTCCTAGACCGTTTAAATTATTTTTTGTAGATACGCCATTCAGCGAAGAGTCACCCAAAAACAACAGCAAAATTCGTCATCATTCTACTCAAAAGTACGAAACCTAAATACATAATTCGCTTCCATAAAAATGATCTTTAATCAAACAGAGTCTTCTCGAGTATTGCACACTGTGTGCCCAGAACATTCTTGTGTTATCAAAGATAAGTGCAAGATAAGGCGATAAAATATACCTACCTAGTCACCTGTTGCCTGGGTTTTAGAAATGAGGTCGGATTGTCAAGAAATTGTTTTGAGTGAATAGGTTACTTCTAGGTATCTAAACATATATGATACAGTCAGGGTTATATCTATCTGTGTAGTAATAATTAAATGCTGTTACTTCATCGTCAACATCAGCCTATAGCAGCCCACTGCTGGACATAGGCCTCTCCTTTACAACTCGCATCCAGCTGCAACCAGCCATCCTGCGAAGATCGTCGCTCCACCTAGCCTGAGGGCGTCCTACCTTACGTTTATCGATTCGCGGTCTCCACTCCAGAACACATGCAGTCGCTTGAAAACGGCTAGACCGATTTGGCTATTTTTTGTTTTAAAATGTTCGTAAATGTCCGAATTAGGTTTTTATGGAAAGAAAAATAGGATAAATGTCATACTAGATCTTTCTACCTGATGCTAGGGATCGACACTTTTGACAGCCCACTTCAACTAAGTTTCACGCTAAGATTCACACAGAATAATATATCGGTAGCGGTAGGTCATATGCAGCGTTAAGGTATCTCGCACACGTTACACGTATCAAATCGGAAAGGGATCGGCACCGCTGGCAACTAGGTATAGAAAATTTAAAATGGCGGGCGGTTATTGTCATGACGGGGGATTTTATACTTGTACCTAACGTTGAGGTTTTCCCGTAGATGATTTAGTTTTGTAGTCTAGGATAAAATGGACGATGACATGATATTTCTGTTATTAAAGTTATTTTTTTGTTTTTAAAAGTTGTTTTATTTTAGGAACTTAATAATAATTTTGTCAGCCTAATGTCTTTCTAACTTTCTATAGTAGGTAACCCAAAACGCAGACGGATTGACATGGGCGCCGGGAGCGGGATGCAAGAGGGTGAACTTGCACCTCCCTGGCTTCATAATAAAATGTATATAAGTGTAAAAACATTCCGAACTAAAAGTATCCGAATACGCATAATAAAATAATAAAGAACTCAACCCATTTGAGGCGAGATCCTAAAATTTTCGATTGTATTCTGCAATCTCTAGATTATTAAAAATTATCGAGCCTGCGGTGCTATTCTGTAAAAACCACACCGTGAAAACTTAGGTGAAGTGAGCGTGGAGTGAGCTGTCAATAGTGTCAATTCCTAGCAAAAACCAACTCACTTCACCTAAGTTTTCACGGTGAGATTTTTATAGAATCGACCGCCTGCTTCGTTGAACTGAAGATGCACCCCCCTGAAAATAAACTTGCCGGGGCGGCGCGCATGCGGATTGATGATCACAGTATGTTGTTATTAGCAGAAAGGAGGACGCTGCTGCCCAGACGCCCAGTACTCTCCTTGAAGTAATTTTTATAATCGAGAGAATGCGTTCCTGCCGGTCGATTCTGTAAAAATCTCACCGTGAAAACTTAGGTGAAGTGAGTCTGTTTTTGCTAGGAATTGACACTATTGACAGCTCACTCCACGCTCACTTCACCTACGTTTTCACGGTGAGATTTTTATCACACACAATAGCACCGCCGCTGATATCCTATCAGTGCGACAATTCTACATAGTAGCTAATTTATATCAAATTCGCAAAACACGTACAGTCACGAGCATAAGTATGTATATGTATACAATTATACACTTGACTTTATTCAATGACGATTTTCTCCTTCACTTTTGAATGAAATTTTATGTTATTACGAACAAAGTATTTTCGAAGGTAAGGTTTGTGTAAAGTGTCGTATTTCAACATTGCATTCGTTATTTCACGAAAAAATCGCAATTGAAAGTTGGCAAGTGTTGACATATTTGTGCTCGTGTCGATAAAAATATGAATTACTGTCAATTAAAATTTCTATTCCAAATTGCATTTGCCTGCCTCCTCATCCAGTCTATGCCAATCAACTCTTCAGGGATCAGTCTAGCTGGAGAGTATCCCGCGCCATGATGCCGTGTTCGTCGATCCGTGGTCTCCACTGAACACCACGGATAATATATTGGGGAACTGGACTCTCCAGTTTTCCAATATATTATTACTTCATCCATACTAATATTATAAATTCGAAAGTAACTCTGTCAGTCTGTCTGTATGTTACCTTTTCACGCCTAAACCACTGAACGGATTTCGATAAAATTTGGCAGAGAGATAGACTGCATCCCGGGGAAGGACATAGGATAGGTTTTATCGACATATCTTGCGGGCGAAGCCGCTGGCGGAAGTTAGTAGGTACTTTATAAATAATATTTTTGTCACTAAATAAATAATGGTACCTAAGCAGAGTTATTTTCTATGTTAACCCAGTTATCCAGTTAGTTAGTCTATGATATATATGATAAAATTGATATGATATCAGAAATTATTGCAAAAATAATATTAGGGCCATGGGGTCCGAGTGCCCACTTGGTTTTTCGAGATATCGCCAAGCGGTTAGTCGACTCTTCACGTGACCAGAGGGCTGGCCTATTTCTTGGCCAAAGAATTAGCATTGCCATACAACGTGGCAATGCTGCCAGCCTTTTGGGCACTGTTCCTGTTGACAGCGATGCGGACGAATTTTTTGATGCCCTATGATCATTTTGCTTATTTTTTTTTCATATAAATGTACATATTATTATTATTTTAAATAGGTATTAAAAATAATATTGATAATGCAGGTGCTTCCTTTGGTTGTAGGTACCGCTAGCATGAGCTCGGTATTTTGAAAATAAACTTTTTAAGAAGGCTGTGGTGATGAAATAATTTACGTAAAGTAAAGCGTCTGCGGCTACGACCTACAACTCGTAAGTCGCGGTCGCGTTTCGTACGCGCGTTGCGGTAGTAGTCGTAAATCTATACTTACTATACAAATAAATAAAATGTAAGTATCTGTTTGTAACGTAAAAAGCTGTTATCAAAGTATATACGAGTACGGTACTTATAACAAAAAAAGATTTTTTTTTTAATTTTTGTGTCTGGTTGTTCCGGCTAATCTCCGAAACGTCTCGGTCGATTTTGAATAAAATTGGTATGGGGATACTTTGAACCCTGAGGAAGAACATAGTACATCATTTTAATTAATATATAATTGATCGGTTTCTAAAATGGTGGCTCTGTGGCAGAGCATGACACAAATAAATAAGTGAAAATGCAGGCACGTGAATCTACAGTCACTATGTGGAGGGACCGCTCAAGTTTTAAAATATTATACTGTTATATGCCATTGAATTTGTTACCTACGACGACTATCCTAAATAGACTTTGAGGTAGGGCGCCCTCAGGCTAGGTGGACCGACGATCGTCGCAGGGTGACTGGTACCAGCTGGATGAGAGTTGCCGAGAGACTTGAATGGCGTGCAATAAATTGTAAAGGCCCATGTCCAGCAGTGGACTGCTGTAGGCTGATGATGATGATCCTATATATAAATTTTAACATGAATGATATAAGCAAGACTTTGTAACCATATTATTTTGATTTTAAAGAGGAGTTTCTTGCACGTTCTTCTCCAAAGGTACCTATGCTTTCGAATGGGCAAGTAGCTTCATCTTTCTGACTGACCGACCCCTTGACAATTCAAAAGTGCCTGTAATTGGTTTAATTGAAATAATATTTCAATTAACTCAAACTCAAAGCATATATTATATGCTTTGAGTTTGATATTTGAGTAATGATACTTTGAAAAAGGGCACGGTTTGGCATGGATTCATAGGATGAACCACGTCACTGTGGGTGGTACAGACGCCAGCATACTCGTATTAAGCTACTAAAATCTGTCAAATATCTTTAACAATAGATTTTCAACTTTTTCGCTAAGGCATTAGGTTTAACTTCAAAGTTGATTAAGAAAATTTTACGGTTTCGGGTAGCTTGTTAAGCTGGCGCCTGTACATCATCTAATACCGCCTCATCGGTACAGACGCCAGCACATCAAGTTACTACAATCTGTCAGATTTCTTTAATAGATTTTCGACTTTATTGCTAAAGCATAAGGTTCAAGGTTGATTGGGAAAATCTGACAGTTTCGGGTAGGTTGACCTGCTGGCGTCTGTACATACCTCTACGACTAGTACGACTATAATTGTAAGGAACTCCTTGTAAACTTACGACGGATAGCTTAAACACTATCCCTGCTTCTCCTGCTCCTCCTTCTGCAGTCAGAAGGTAAATTCCCGTAACTAAAAACGTTCAAAATCTAGTCGCAATCTCATCTCAGAGACAATCAATGTCAAAAACTTAATTTAGGGAAATTAGAGGTAGGTATTTTTGACAGATTGAGACTGATATCAGACTGTCAACGCTCTTAAAATTACGAGAATTGCCCCTCAGCCGGTCGATTCTGTAAAAATCTCACCGTGAAAACTTAGGTGAAGTGAGTTTGTTTTTGCTAGGAATTTACACTATTGACAGCTCACTCCACGCTCACTTCGCCTATGTTTTGACGGTGAGATTTTTACAGAATAGCACCGCAGGTGAAAGTAAGAGAGCAAAGACAATAAGAAAACTAAAATGATACAAAAACACGTCTGTTGCCCCCAAACAGGACATTGATACCAAATCCTTATCAACATCGTCATTACAAACTTCCTATGATTCAATTGATTGATTATCTTGCCGATAATTACAATAATAATATCGTTTCAGATAACACTTCGCCACATACAAATCAGTGCCATGTTTGTCGACATACAAAATGGCTGGCATAAAAATATTCTTTTGTTTTTTCGTGCTGTCTTTGTTTAGCTGTGTAATTGTGGTAGCAGACAACGATATTTTGTGTCAACAAGGATTTTGTAGAGTAAGTACATAGACTACTATATTTACGTAGATATTTCAACGAAATCTCCAAACGGCTGGTTGACACTTCCCCTGACCCAAAGGCTGGCTTTTGCCTTGACCAAAGGATAGGCATTGCCTTGATATATTTGTCATACAACGTGCTAATGCTGCCAATTCTAACCATCAATCTAACCACTGGGAAAAACCCATTTTTTGGGTACCCATTACTGCTCCGGCGACAGCGATGCGGAGGAATTTTGCGACGCCACATTTCAGTTTAGGTTTAGTTAGGTTATTTTAATGTTAATAATTTGTTAGTTAATTTAGTACCTATAGGAAGTTTATCCAGTGTAGATACTTGTATTTTCCTGCTTAAGTTTTTAAAGGTTCAGTCATCAATCAATTTTTCCAGTGTGAATACCTACTTAGGCATCCGGATTCCGCTGAAATCAGCTGTCAAATCTAATGTACTAAAAATAGTGATTGAATCATCAGAATACCAATTATAGCACATTTATATATGTAGGTATTAGTGAATTTAAGTATACCTACACTACATATTTGATATTTCATCTATAGCGAGTTTAAGTAGGTACGTATATCAGAAGCACGACTACTGGTACTGAGTATGGTGGGGTAGTCCTTAGTTTGATTCCCAGGTAGACTAAGGTGTTATTGGGTTGTCAGGAACTCAGGAGTTTCTCGGTAGCGTCCCGAATCCTGGATTTGTGCCTGGTTACTAGTAATAGACTCGTTCAGTCGCGTCCATTAAAACTTAGGCTGACAAAATGTGGGCTTGGTGTAAAGCAGTGGCGAAGGTTCCATACAACTCGAGTCCTACTGGCAGTTTTGTTACTTGAACTATGAGTTGAAAAAAATTGTTTTCTTTTGTTTAATCATATTTGGATACCGCGATACCTATCACATCTGCGTAGTTTCGCTAGCTAATTTAATTTGACCCTAATCTAAAAGTTGCACCATCTAAATTTTAAGTAGATATGGTGCCGATTCAGCGGTGCTATTTTGTAAAAATCTCAACGTGAAAACTTAGGTGAAGTGACGGTGGAGTGAACTGTCAATAGTGTCAGTTCCTAGCAAAAACAATCTCACTTCACCTAAGTTTTCACGTTGTGATTTTTACAGAATCGACCGGCTGTTGTTCACAAACCAAACTAAATTAAGTTCAATGCATCATTTTCTTTCTATTTCATTAAGAAAAAGACAGAAGATAAATTTTAGTTTAGTCCTGTCAAATTAATCAGCGCCTGACATTGGCGCCGATTCTGTTGGTTCACAAACTAAACTAAATTTAAGTTCATAATGCATCTTTTTCTTTCTATTTCATTAAGAAAAGGACAGAAGATAAATATTAGTTTAGTCCTGTCAAATTAAGATACTCCATAGACAGCTTTAGACGAGATAAAAAAATTGGCTATTAAAATTACGTCAATTTACGTCAGGCGCTGACTAACAGCGCCTGACGTAAATTGACGTAATTTCAGGAGCTGATTAATTTGACAGGACTAAACTAATATTTATCTTCTGTCCTTTTCTTAATGAAATAGAAAGAAAAAGATGCCTGAACTTAAATTTGGTTTAGTTTGTGAACCACAGAATCGGCGCCATTGACGTAACTTGACGTAATTTTAGTAGGCCAGTTTTTAATCACGTCATAAACTTGTATGGAGTAGTGTCAAGCGCTGATTAATTTGACAGGACTAAACTAAAATTTATCTTCTGCCCTTTTCTTAATGAATAAAAATAAAAAGATGCACATTAAGACTTAATTTAGTTTAGTTTGTGAACAAAAGAATCGGCACAGTGCAACTTTTATTGTTGCTTCAACCAATGATATGCCACAGGCAATACAACTGCTCCATGTACAGACCTAGACGCCAGCAAATCAAGCTACTACAATCCGTCAAATTTCTTTAATAGATTTTCAACTTTATCACTAAAGGATAAGGTTCAAAGTTGATTGGGAAAATTTGACAGTTTCGGGTAGGTTGAAGTGCTGGCGTCTGTACATTAAATTAGGCTTTATTTTTATGAAAGCACCTAAACGAATTACGGGTTAGATATCATGAAATTTCTTTTTTCAGACGTATCGCTTCGAGGAGGGGTGCGCAGACGCTGCCATCCACTGCGGCATCAACAATGCCACACATAGGGGGCTCAGACTAGCCTCCCCTACACTATGCAACTGCTGTGATTACTGTTTGCCGTTCTATGGTAAGGGATTATGGCTAGGTTGAAGACACGAAAGGAATTAATCAGTAGACAATAGGTATGATGTAAAAACTGGCCAAGTGCGAGTCGGACTCGCACACGAAGAGTTCCGTACCACAAGGCAAAAACGCCGAAAAAAAACACGTTTGTTGTATGGGAGCCTTAAATATTTATTTTATTCTGTTGTTAATTGTAGTAATTGTTGTTATAGCGGCAACAGAAATACATCATCTGTGAAAATTTCAACTGTCTAGCTATCACAGTTCATGAGATACAGCCTGGTGACAGTAAAGTTTAAAGTCGATGGTTTGATCAAAATCCAACAAATTCATCACGAAACACTAAGTATGATGGTTTTTATCATTTTCTGAAAAATATACAAAATGGATTTAACGGTTTTTGATTTGTTAGGTACTCCTCGAATTATTTGGAAAGTAGGTACGATCCCGTATGGATTAAGGGTAATTCTTCAGGGACAAAATTTTCGATGTCTGTGGGTATATTTCTGTAACCAACTAAAAAAACGGCATGTAATATTTTTTTTTGTACAGTTTAGCTTTATCCCTTACTAGGACAAATGATTTTTTTTTAATAATTGCTGTCTAGGTACAAAATAAAAATATTTGAAGGTCGTTCTTCTGATTCATATAGCGCGTCCGTTTGCCATTTTCCGGAACAAAATGGTCGATGTCGCATTTTCCCTTTGATACATCAATATAAATTATAATTATATCGAAAGGAAATGAATTGTCCTCTTACAAAAAAAATGTGTATTAGTTATAACTACGTTAGTCTGTTTATAAATAAGTAAAAAAGAAGTGTCCGGCGTATAATACTGATTAATGTGGCGTAAGCTGCACTTGACCGTACTTGGTCGGGTAATAATAATGAGAGTCTGGCTTCCAGCGCGGGGGGAAGCCAGTCGTGCAACGGACGACCTAGAAGGTGGATGTGCGGCTGGTTGGCTTAGATCCGGTGTTACGAAGGAAAATACCTGATTCATCTGTGTTTGGTTCAGGTGGCATCCTGATTACAATGCCTACTTTATAAAATTTATTTTATTGTTTTAAAACTTCAATCTGTGTTTCGTGTGATGCTTTTGGGTTATAGATTCTTGTAGAAAAATGAAAATAATGAAGTCTGTATGTACGATGAGTTATGCATGATTGTAGGCAAAATCCTGATTCATCTGTGCCTGATTCGTATGGTCAAAACCCCATATGAATAATAAAATAAATTAGTTTTTCCCCTCTCCAGCACGATAGGAGCGCTTTTGTTGCGTAATTCTCCTTGTCCAATTTTTGACCGTGTACAAGTCAGTAGTTTTAATCTTATTTATTATTATTTACTTAGCTATAACCTTTTGAATAATAAAAAATTACAGGAGTATAATCTTGTTCTAAATATGATACTTTTGATATGTCTTAGTCCTATTTAAGAATTAATAATTATTGTTTAGAATTTACATTGATAACTAACGGTGTATTTATTACTTTTTATTTCTGTTTCTGATTAATATGTAACACATTCTGATTCATCTGGGCACAAAATTAATATCTTGAAAACTACTTTATAAAAACGAGTCCCTCATTCAAATATATGTTATTTAGTATACCTATTTTCATATGAACATGTGTTACAGAGCTGAAAGTGAAATTAAATTTTGGCCATATGGATCAGTCAAAGAATCAAATTTCGAAGAACTACCCTTAACGGAGAGCAGTGATGGCCATTGGCCAAGTGGAAACGGCCGCGACTTACGAGTTGTAGGTCGTAGGTCCGAACCCTGACAGGCTCTTTACTTTGTGTAAATTATTTCATCACCACAGCTCTCAAAACAGTTAAGGAAAACATCGTGAGGAAACCAGCCTGTCCTAGAACCAAAAATTCGAATACATGTGACATCTACTACCAACACCAACCCGCACTGAGCCCGCGTGGTGGATTACATCTTACTTCCTACTCACAGAAAGGAGGCAGCTGTGTCCTAGCAGTGGGAAGATTATAGGCTGACTATGACTATGCTATGGAGAATCTTTGCTACGCTTGCCGCGATTGGTCTGTGGATGGGTGACAATCTTTACATACCGAGACCCCTCCGTGCCTCGGAAACACGATAAGCCGTTGGTCCCTGCTGTCATTCGTAGATCTTAGACAGTCGTTACGGGTAGTCAGAAGTCCGAAAGTCTGACAACCAGTCTTACCATGGGGTATCGTATTACCCAGTAACTGGGTTGTGGCGGTCAGATAGGCAGTCGCTCCATGTAAAATACTGGTATTCAGCTGCATCCGATTAGACTGGAAGCTTGAATGAAACCATGTTGGGTGCATATTTCAGGGGAAGGCGAACACTGCACCACCGGAGGACCTGGTATGGGCACCACAGTGGGGCGCTGTGGTGACGGACTCACATGCACTACCGAGGATGAATGGAGCAGTTGTACTAGAAGTAAGTTGTTACTATAATACGCGCCACGAAAGATGAGATTTAACCAGCTCAGTAGATAGCTTGCGCAGGTAAGTCGTGTACGAAACAATTACCCATAATGTATGTCTATTCAGGGATTTATAGATGACATTTAGATTAAAATTCTTCAAAATATTAAAATATTTCTGACGAAATAATAAAGTTGATAAAAGTCAAGTCTCCTCTTTCGTGGCGCGTATTGTAGGTACCTGTCTCTCTTCAAGTAAACTGAATTGAATTGCAGTATGCAGTTACCTGGATATAGTCAAGGTATAAGCCGAGCGGAGCGATAAAATCGATCAACAATTGCCATTTGTTTCTGACACATCAATAATTAATAGCACATCCTTTCCTATTACTCTAGTGACATCAAAGTGCCATATTTAATTTCACACTCTTTTCAATAATCCAGTGAAATCAGAGTGCCACACTGCCCAAGATGAGTACGATGCAAGAGAGCTGAGAGGACTGATTGGAGCACTGGAACATAGTGAAATCAAAGTGCCATATTTAATAACACACTCTTTCCAATAATCTAGTGAAATCAGAGTGCCACACTGCCCAAGATGAGTATGATGAAAGAGAGCTGAGAGGGCTGATTGGAGCACTGGAACATAGGCCACACTGTGATGGCAAAGGAAAGTATGCAGCCTACGAGTGTATTCCTGCACACACGTGAGTAGTTTAAACTGAATGGTGTTATACATGCGGTGATCCGGCAGAGAACCAAAAGCTTTCGACATAGCTCACAGAATAAGCAACCTGAAGTGGCAATGGGCCGGCCATATTAGCAACGGGATTCGATGACTGTTGGGGTAGACGTGTTCTTGACTGGAGACCGCGAATAGGCCAACGTAATGTAGGACCTTCAGGTTAGGTGGACCGACGATTTTCGCAGGGTAGCAGCTGGATGAGAGTTGCCGAAAATCGAGATAAATGGCGTGCAATTGAAGAAGTCTATGTCCAGCAGTGGACTGCTGATGATTCATGCGATTGTGACCAGCCAGTCGATGTCCAAAAACGCTCGACAGGCTGTTCACAATGGTGAGCTAATGCCTACGCTTATGTATAGAAGTGAATGTTAGGTGTGGCAATAGAAGCATGAGAGTTGAATAAATGCTGTGTAAAAATAAAATAAATAAAGTCTGACAACCAGTCTTACCAAGGGGTATATCGTATTACCTAGTAACTGGGTTGTGGAGGCCAGATCTAGGCAGTCGCTCCATGTAAAACACTGGTATTCAGCTGCATCCGGTTAGACTGGAAGCCGACCCCAACATAGTTGAGAAAAGGCTAGGCAGATGATGAGTTGAATAAATGCTGTGTAAATACGTTCCTTCCGAAGCGTGTGTGGTGTAACTAGGAATGTTAGTCTGAGCAAGGCAACATTGCGGTTTAATCATCTTTTTCTTTCTATTTCTTTAAGAAAAGGACAGAAGATAAATATTAGTTTAGTCCTGTCAAATTAAGATACTTCATAGCAAGTTTAGACGTGATTAAAAACATGGCTACTAAAAATACGTCAATTTACGTTAGGCGTTGTCTAATTTGACAGGACTAAACTAATATTTATCTTCTGTCCTTTTCATAGTGAAATAGAAAGAAAAAGATGTAGTGAACTTAAATTTAGTTTAGTTTGTGAACAAGGGAATCGGCGCCATTGTGTTTTTCTTTTGAAATAAAGATGTTTTTCTATTTTTCAGATGTTTCTGTCAATCAGAGGACGGCGAGAGAATTTTCGGCGAAGTCCGGAACCTTGGAGATATTACCAAGAGGAACATGCAATGTAGTCAGTATTAACATATTTATTAAAAAAAAAAAAAAATATTTTAAATTCGAAAGTAACTCTGTCTGTCTGTATGTTACCTTTTCACGCCTAAACAACTGTACGGATTTCGATAAAATTTGGCAGAGAGATAGATTGCATCCCGGGGAAGGACTTAGGATAGTTTTTATCCCGATATTCCCACGGGATCGACACTTATGCGGGTGAAACCGCGGGGCGCTGCTAGTACCATATCATTTTATTTAGTTAGTCATCCTAAATGTCCTAATGTACAAGCTAACACTAAACTACAGTCCGGCCGTCGAGCGAATACGTTCTTGACATCCATCAGTTTCATAAAATTAATACATGTTTTGCGATTTTGATCTTTATTAGTTACTAGCCGCGCCCCGCGGTTTCACCCGCGTAAGTGTCGATCCCGTGGCAATATCGGGATAAAAAGTAGCCTATATGTTAATCCAGGGTACCAGTTACCTCCATACAAAATTTTATCAAAATTAGTCGAGCCGTTTGAGCGTGAAGAAGTAACAAACATATAAACACACACTCACAAAGTTTCGCCTTTATAATATTAGTGTGACTAGAATTGTTGCACTGACAGGTGTCAGGAACGCATTATCTCAACGGCCGGACTGTCTAATCAAAGTTGATTGAGAAAATTTTACAGTTTCGGGTAGCTTGTTGTGCTGGCCGTCTGTACAGTCACGAGCACCAATATGTCCACACTTGGCAACTTTAAATTGCGATTTTTTCCGAAATAACGAATGCAACGTTGAAATGCGACACTTTACATATACCTATGGGTTCGAAAATACTATGTTCCTACTAATATAAAATTTCATTAAAAAATAAAGGAGAAAATCGCCTTTGTATAAAGCCAAGTGTATACATACTTTTGCTCGTGACTGTACGAGTAAAATGTATATTAAAATAAAGAGAAGAGCTCATTTGGCATAAAAAAATTTTATGGGATTTGCCCAAAAGGCTGCCAGCATTGCAGAGTGAACCTCGATCTACACCCTATTGCGTATTGCGTAACACACTATCAGTCGGAGTCTGAATCATTTTGAAGCAAATTGCTAATCCATTGCTTCATAACTTCGACAAAAAATTCTGCTCAACACGTAAATAACGCAATGAATGTTGTTGAATTGTCAAAATGGAACCGATTCCGATTGATAAATGTGTTACGCAATTGCACCGCTGCGCGGTAATTAACAGTAGCACAATTAGGGAATGCAAATCCGTTCTGTTTTAAAATCCGGATTTAGAACGGATTTTTGGTCTAATCCGGATTATCCGGATTTTACGGATTTTTCATGAAAATAAACAAATCTACCCATATTAGTTTGTTAATATAATGTTTCTGATATTTGTGTACCTAAATGGATTAAAATAAAATAAAAGCACATGAAAATCAAATCAAATGAATGTTTTAATAGTACACCCAACAATAACACCATAATTATGGTATTTTTTTTTTTTTTTTTTTTATTAAAACGTTGCCCCACTCTAGGAATTTCTCCTGTATCGTGGGTGCGTTTACAAACATTTAAACTCACATACACAAACAGCCAGACCCGGAACAACTAAAAAAAACCCACAAAAATAAAAAATAATTTGATTTGATTTTCATGTGCTTTTATTTTGGGTGTACTATGCCATATCCAATGCCAAATAATCCAATATTACTTGATCGACCACTTTAAATCGAACGTCTAAATACTCGAAAGTTCTTGCTCGATATTTTGAACGCTCGATGTATTGAGTGGACGGTAGATTGAATGTTCAATTTATTAACCATTCGATATTATGAACGTTCGAGTATTTAGACTTTCGATTTATAGTGGTCGATCAATTTATATTCGATTATTTGGCATTCGATTTGGATTTGTACACCCCGCTCGCTACCCCCGTGAACCGATAAACTCGATAGGTACTCAAGAAACCGGACGCGCGAACAGCGAACTCGCTTGTTTCGATTTTTTTGTTACAATTTCTTATTATTCAAAAAATCCGGATTCGATTTTCAAATCCGGATTTGGAAGTCTATTAAAAATGTGCGGAAATCCGGATTTTTCGGATTACGGATAGTCCGGATTGCATTCCCTAAGCACAATGGCTTTCATTTTGACAGTACAACAACATTAATTTTTTTCAAACTTACGTACGCAATGAGAGTGCAGCTCTTGTTACGACTTGATTAAAATGGATCTGAATGGATGAGGTCTGCAATTCATATTTGAACTGTCACCCATGTAAAACGAAGGATATATACTTACCTAAAATGTTTTTACCATACACAGAACCTACCTATCGACTTCAACCTCCTTAATAATAATAAAAACGCGCCCCCCGGTATCGGGAAGAGGGTCCAAGCTACTGGCGGTCAGGGCTCCAGAGAGAGGAACCTCCTAACAATGCGGGCTCTTTCTGAATCCCCTTAATCTAGTTGCCCAACGAGAACCTCCTCAAGTGTTGGTCGAGTCTCTTGGCTATTAACCCATTGGCTGTCATGACTTTCGGCACAATGTTCCCGATATTGTAAAAACGCGAAATAAAATGTCAAACACAATTATCAAAAAATGTATGGTTAAATAGTGGTTATGAGGAACAGGAATCCGCTGAATTCTGTTGGTTGCGGGAAGCACTGAACCGGTTGAAGTGGCGGTGCTTGTGGGAGGCCTATGTCCAGCAGCTTTCGGCTGAAATGATGATGATGATCAGGAACAGGGTGTAAAATTACTCATCCTCCATAGAACAGTTAGCATACTCCGACCAGACGGGTGTTGTGTCTGGTCCCGATGTTTCGTAGAGACCGGGCGACGCCCCCGCAAGGGGGCGTGGCGAGCAGTACCGGGACTGAGCCCCCCAGCCGCGAAAAGCCATACGGTGGCCTGTAAATACAGGCCCCTCGTTATGTTGGCGACAGTGGCCAGAAGTTTAGTTGGGCGCGCCCATGTGAATGGTTGCATGTTGTATCTCTGTAGGCGCGCCGCGACGCCCTGTTTGCAGCGCCGCTTTCTTCACGACACCTTGGCGGTCAGTCCCAGCCAGGTGAGACCCCCAGTTACCTGGGGGTCGCCCGGCGGGGGCCTGGGGGAGGCCCGATGTTTGATGTCGGAACGTTGTTTGGATGATAGATTCGCGTCGAACTTTGCTTGCGCGATGCAGGGTTTTGGGTGACGTTGAAGATGCCATCATAGTTTTTCTGAAGGATACTGGTTTATAAGTGGGTGAGCAGCAACATGAGCGACACGCGCCGGGAGCTGTCGCGAAGAACATGCCGCTCGTGTATTTGAGCATCGTACTCAAGTAGGTACCTACTCGAGCGACACCTTGTCGGTGGCGGCCGTCGACGTACATACGTTCCTACACTAACTTTATTCCGCGTTTACTCATAAGGGTGTATGTCTGCATCACTCGTCCAAAGACTTTTTAAAATTTGTTTTAATTCTGAACCTTCCATTTCCAGGATGCTCCCGCTTCCACGACCGCATAAAGAAGTCAATAAGCCCTGGTGTTTCTTTCCCCGTGGTCGGTCCTCGCTGCACCTCGGACGGTAACTTCCACCCAATCCAGTGCATCGCCAATAAATGCTACTGCGTCGACATCCTGACTGGAATCGTTAACGACAGGATCGACGCTATTGATCTTGATAGGGAACCTATTACAAAATTGGCTTGCTGTGAGTATTCTGGTTATTTATCATCTGCCCATCTGCCCAGCCTTTTCCCAACTATATCGGGGTCAGCTTCGTCTAACCGGATGCAGCTTCAGCTTCGGGAACAGTGCAAGTTTCATTAAAATTGGTTGTAGTTTTCAAGATATTAGTTAATACGAGTTACGGGTGTACTGTGAAAGGGAAATTAATTTTACAACAAAATAATCAACTACTTATTTCTTAATTCAATTTTTAATTACCTAAAAATAAAAATTATGAAATAAAAAGTAAATAAAAAAAAATTAATCGACTTCGAAAAGAAATGGACTCAAAATTATGAAATAATATTTTTATACCTACATACACGACATTTTTTTAGAGGTCGGTGTCAACTGTCGGTAGTTTTCCAGTTTTAAAGTTTTTTTTTTTATTGGCTCCGAGGACCTCAATAAAAATTTCGTGTACCTACTTCATGTATATTTATACAGGGTGTCCCAGAAGTCGACGTCAAGCCGGAATCGGCTAATAGGCCTAGTCATTTCATTTTTTCAAATACTTTTTTTATTGATATTACTGCATGTAGAAATTGTTAGTTGTACGCTCTATCTTTTAATCGCTAGACTTAGATTATATTCACGGAACAAGCAGTGTCAGTCAGTACCTGGCGATCATACTTAAGTTATTTATTAAATGCCATCAGTACATGGCGAAATATATCTTTGCACTCAATATTACCTATATGTAACATCTTTTGTACCTTCCACATTATAGGCAAATAAACGATTTTGATATGATATGTAATCATTTCCAGATGACGAAGATACAGACCTATTTAAACAGTACTCCGAAGGTGAACGTCCCTACAAATTCACGACTCCTTGCCTCGAAGACCTAGAGGAGAAGGTAGATCTGATCCGGAGGAGTGAGGAGGAGGGTTACAACATAGATTACTATATCGGTTTCACGGAGTGCCTTCCGGATGGAACATTTGGGAGGATAAGAGTTACTAGGGATGGCACGTATGTCAATTACCTTTGTTTCTGTAGAGGCAAATGCCTCGTTGATTTATGAACTCTGTTGTAAGCGCGACCGCAATGCATGGTGTGGCTTGGGTTCGATTCCTAGGTCGGGCAAAATGTTATTGGGTTTAAAAAAAAAATTTTTAATAATTTATCATAATAATCTCTCTTCACAAAGCTGACTTGAAGTTAATGGAACAAAAAAATGTATCAGCTGTATGAGAAACTGGTGCCTGATATAGGTTTTTTGGATAAACCTGTGTTACAGGTCACCAGGCCCCTTCCACGGCTAGAATGAGCTTTTACAGAGATACCTGCAAGAGTCGAACTCAATCAATCCATCATAGCCACGTCTATTGCATACATAATCAACCTATAACGTTCCCACTGATAAGACAAAGGCGTCCTCTTGGTGAGAGGAAGCGGGTAATACCCGCGTGGTGGATCCCACGCGGGCCCAGTGCGGGTTGGTAGATGGCACATGTCTACGAATTATTTGGTTCTAGGACATGCCGGTTTCCTCACGATGTTTTCCTTCACCGTTTTTTGAGGAGTGGTGGTACGGAAGCGTATCGAATTGTTATGAAAAGCTATGCTGGTCATACACGCACTCCGGTTGCGGGTACACGCACCTGACTTTTGTGAAGAACATCACCAATTTACTTTTTCCAAGGCTGGAAAAGCCCCTAGTTAACATTACATTTACATTTTTGTATACCATGTTTTTCAGAAAAATCTGTGTAGATGAGCGAGGTGTTCAAATTGAAGATTACGGAGTTGAGCCAACATCAGAGGCCTTTGATTCTATGGATTGTAGTAAGTTGATGATTTTTTAATGAACTTCGCATGGATCAATATAGGTACCTACTGTCTGGAATTTAATATATTGAATAAATATTGCGGTTTGACAGCTTTTGTAGGAAACTATGTCAAACTGTCATATTTATTCTTCAGTTAAAAGTTATCTGACTATTGAAAAATCAGCCCAGAAAGTTTTCAAATTCGTGTACAACGATACAACGTTTTTTTGATGCGTGGCCAAAATCGGAACTAATGCCGAACAATTTTTGTAAAGCAGTTTGTTGGCAGACGTAGCCCCTTTTTTTACATGAACAATGTTATATTTGAAAATTTCCGCAGAAACGACATTTTTGGTTTGGTATCTCGCGATACAATTTCACAAAATAATGTTTCTCAACTTTCAATGTCATTTTGGCGCCAAAGGGAAGCACTCTACCATTTGAGCGGGTGTACTTTTCATATGGTGCAATAAATATATTATTGAAGCTAACTCAAAATTCCTCAAGCAAAGTTAATAAAATTGATATGGGATCACCAAACGGGTGTCTTCTTGGTAGAAGACACCCATTAATGGAATAAAAAAGTTATTAAAAAAAATAAAAACCCGACTGCGGTAAAAAACTTAAGTTAAAAGAACTGAAAAGCTAAAAACAAGCCCATTTTAAATTAAATAAAAGTTGGAAGCAGGCGGGACCCATACCATTTTTATTATATTTTCAAATTCAAACGGGTCCCGCCTGCTTCCAACTTTTATTTAATTTAAAATGGGCTTGTTTTTAGCTTTTCAGTTCTTTTAACTTAAGTTTTTTACCGCAGTCGGGTTTTTTTTTTTAATAACTTTTTTTATTTCCAGCTTTTTAGTTTACAAATGTGAAAGATTTCGCTGACGATTTAGTTCTTGGTACGTGTTTTTTACGATTTGTCACTTCGAATTACTTTTAACCATATAAGTTGTTTATATTTTTGTAATCATATTTTAAAGCCCTTTATTTTGATACCCCACACGATAGGTTTTGAGAAAAAAAAATTTTTTTTTGAAGACATATATACGTACATAATAGTAGTCGCCATATTGAATTTTCATTAACGTCATGTCTTTAGTGACACTCGCCGGACTCCGAGGAATCGATTGATGTGTGAATCATAAAAATCGGCCCAGGCATTTGGTCTGTATAGTGCTTCAAAGGAACATACAAACATACATACATACATACCTACATACATAGGCTGATGAACACATTACCACTCCTTTGCGTCGCGCAGTCGGGTAAAAAGAAGATTATTGGACATAGATCGGCCCAGTAAACACGAAGAAATTGGTGATAAAAATACATGAAAAAAAAACTGCGAATGTAACCCCTTATTTTTCTTTGCTTGTGCTTCAGCGGTTTCATAGTGGATCTAAAATTTCGTCAAACTACAACGAGACCTAGCCGCACTCACTAAAACATTTACCTTGTCTGCCCTTTGTTTGTTTAGTTCTGTACCTAGCTCTTTGTTTTGCAGAATGTGCTAAAACAACCAACGTAATGGGCAACGTGCCGGAGAAGCCAATATGCTGTAAAAATGGCAACTTTCGGAGGGTACAATGTCGCCGAGGATTGTGCCGTTGTGTTGATTCCGATGGAAGGCAGACTTCTCCAGAGTCAGCTTATATTAACCAATTAGCCTGCATAACGTCAGACTGGAAAACATGCTAGAACCTATACATAATATGATTATTTTTTTACAACAATAAACAGAACAATAAAGTACAACTTTTTGGAGTTTTTTTATAGTAGTTACCCAAAACACGGGCTGGTAACATTTTTCTCGCCCTGTTCCACGACATTAATATTACTTCAGTGCTACCAACATAAGAAACAATAATATATCTTCACGCTTGATTTCTAAATGTGATGAGCAGAAAGTCAAAACTACATTAAGGCGAAAGCGCCAGGGTAGCCCGCGAAATTCAATTTTTTTTAGGTTTTTTGCAATTTGCTGGTCAGTATTAAGTTGTACGTTGATTAAAATATGATTCGCGGCCGTAACAAATATGTATTTACAGAATTATTATCATTAAAGTCATCAACACAACTCTCTAAGACCATGTAATCCCCAAGAATGACTATTTCATGAAATCTTGACATTTGGGGATTACATGGTCCTAGAGAGTTGTATTGATGACTTTAATGATTATAATTCGGTAAATACATATTTGTTACGACCGCGAATCATATTTTAATCAACATACAACTTAATACTGACCAGCAAATTGCAAAAAACGTAAGAAAATTTGAATTTCGCGGGCCACCTTAGAGCTTCCCCCTTAATGAGAGGTTTTCTTTTTGAGTAGTTTCCAAGAACTCTGTAGATGGCGTTGTACTTACTACGTTACTAGGTGCCAAAGCCAAAACGCGTGGAAAAAAAACATTGCGTCACATCACATACGCTCGTTTACTGACACTTTCGTTTGCTTTCGTTTTACGATCTCAAAATTACATCCAAGTGAAATAATCAAAACATGATGTGAAGTTCCGTTCCTTGCAGTAACTTACCAAGGTCAGCGCCATCTATCCAGCGACTAGGGAAGAGTAAAAAAAAAAAGGAAAATACCTCATTATTTTTTCATAGCAGTTACCCAAAACACGACGAAAATGTTCTGGTAACATTTTCCTCGTCCTGTTCCACGACATTACTATTACTTCAGTGCTACCAACATAAGAAATAATAATATATCTTCACGCTTGATTTCTAAATGTGATGAGCAGGAAATCAAATTAAACCTACATTAATTATTCGGTAGTGCTGCTACTACAGTTTAAGGTTATTATATAAATGTAAGTAAATGATCCACATTAGAAAAACATTTTGTGTCGATTGATAGAGAGTCGTTTACCGTAGAAGAAATTAAACCGCCTTGATAAGATATTACGAAGAAGGCTAATAACTATCAGTAAAAACTAACTGGGTGTTTGTTAAGGTCTAACTAAAATAGATTTATAAAAATCTTCAATCATGCTGGATATTTTTGTATCCATTATCCATGTACAGACGCCAGCACATCAAGCTACTCGAAACTGTCAAATTTTCCCAATATACTTCTTTGAACCTCATGCAATCACATCAACAATCTTTAAGTAGATTTTCAACTTTATCGCTAAAGGATATGGTTCAAAGTTATTGGGTAAAGACAGTTTCGGATAGCTTGATGTGCTGGCTTCTCGTCTCGGTAATTCGCATTCGGCCTCTAATGTCATAACGCGACATATTTTATCTGTGGATGATTGTTGAAAGTAAATGTTTTTTTCTTGAATTTTATTTGTTCAGAAGTTCTTGTGCGGTGGATTTTGCAAATAATATTGAATCGAAAATAACTAGTGGATATGTGATTTGATATTATAACACGCCGCCGATTAATTAGCTTTTATATTTTTGTAATGTTCCCCAATCGGCGTTATAGGTTATAATACATTCGTCATCATCACCAGGTTATGCCAAACTTATTTTTAGCTTCTAAAAACGCTAAAACAAGGCTGTGTTAAGAGTTTAAAGTGTTCTATATTAAATTCACTTGCTATTTGAAGTTATAAAGTCAAGAAAATGGGTCTGATCATATCAAGATTTCGTGTAAGTATATTGAGTGTGATTGATTTTTACATATGTTTTGTAATAGAGCCAAAACTATTTCGAAACGTTTGGAATATTCTTTTGGCGGCAACTCAAATGTGTGTCCATGACCTGAGGGTTTTATAAATGGGTCTAATCAGGCGTCTAATCGTTCCTGGGCATGTTTCTTCTTCATTATTTTGTGGCATCCTTTCTCTTTCGTTTCGGTTGCTCTTTTTGAAAGTTTCTTAGACTTAAGCTACTTATTTGAGCTCGTAGACGTACCCTGGTGACATGGGAGTCCTCATGGACCACTCCAATGGGCATCAAGTGTTGGTAATATGCCATAGTAGAAAATAATTTCAGATTAACACTTTCAAAGACATCATAGCATAATTTTTGAATGATTTAAAAACTTCCTCATACTTATGAAACCTCAATAAGTATCCTACTAAAATAATAAAAGTGTAAAACTATTTATAAATATTTAATTTCCCTATAAAATTGTTATTTTTCTGCTTCATTCATTTCATACTTTCTGCACATCTGCTACTTTCATTTACATTTAAAATTAATAAATGAACATGTTACAATATATCAGCATTATCTACTAATTAATTAGTACACTAAAAAAACATTTTAATAATTATTTTATAAGATTTTGTCATTGATAAAGTTTACATAGCATTCACTATAAACATAGGTTCATTATCATTGCTTGAAATTTATCTTCTATAGTCTAATGTCTTATTAAAACAACAATTTGCAAAGCATATTTTTATTACAAACTAGCAGCGCCCCACGGTTTCATTCCCAAGTCTCGATCCCGTAGGAACATCGGGATTCAAACTATCTCATGTCTATTCCAAATTTCATCTAAATCGGTTCAGCGGTTTAAGCGTGAAGAGGTAACAGACAGACAGACAAACTTTCGCATTTATAATATTAGTATGGATGCTTATTCTTTTATATTCCCACCACCACACCACCACATTATATTGTGTGTGATGTGTGTGACATCACACACACACTTTTTTTTTTGCAATCTCTCATAGAGTGAGGAGGCCTGTGTCCCAGTTGTGGGAACATTATAGGCTGATTATGCATTCTTTTGTATTTCATTATCATCATCTGCCTAGCCTTTTATCAACTATCTTGGGGTCGACTTCCAGTCTAGTCGGATGCAGCTGAATACCAGTATTTTACAGGGAGCGACTGCTTATCTGACCTTATCATTCTTTTATATTTGTTCCTAGATTATTGTTATAGATCTATAAAATTTTTGAAATGTGACTTAATTAAGTTACCTTTAAAAAAAAAAATGAACATTTTTAAGAATAAGCTTTAAGCCAACCCCCCTTCCAGATGTAAGGAATGTATAAATGAAAGTAAAAAGTAATTAAATAATAATTGAAAACAACTTGAACAATAGTGACTATTTTCTTAAAATTGTTTCAACATCAAATTATTGTTTTTTCTGCCAATCTGGAAAACTGTACAAAGCTACTGGATTTCTAAACAACAAACTTAATTTTTTATGGTTTGGTACCCAAAGGGTGCCAACGGGGCCCTATTACTAAGCTTCGCTGTCCATCCGTCTGTCTGTCAGTGGCCTGTATCTCATGAACCATAATAGGTAGACAGTTGTTCACAGGATGTGTATTTCTATTGCCTCTATAAAAACAAATAATAAAAATAAACTAAACTTAGAAATTAAAGAAGTACCACACAAGAAATGTGTTTAAAAAAAAATTGTTGTGTTAAATATTGTATGGTGGTAGGGTGTGCGTGTCCGACGCGCACTTACTTAGCCTTGGTTTTGTTAGAATAACATTTACTAACAATACATTAATATTATGTTGGTGTAAGTTTCTAAACAGCTGACCTACACAATTGGGTATTACACCTAGTATCACAGTACTTTTCATTATTTTTTTTTAATTTGGCTTGTGCGTTTTACTTTTTCATACAGCCTGTTACTTGTTCATACAATGTTCGTGATTGATCTCTTTGGTGATTGGAACTTTTGCTAACAATATCCTCATTCCATTTAAATCACTTTTAGTCCCTAGGTATTAAAGAGCATTTTAAGTCCCTGTTTACGAAGAATACACTAGCTCTTTTTGAATAGATGTAATAAAAAACAATTTTTAAAACATGTAAGAAAAGAGTGAACTAAAGAGTATGTATGATATCATAAATTGGATAAAACTTCAAGCGTACAACAGCAATGTTTATCAATATTCAACAATAAATAAATAAATATGAGTGTGAAACAATGTGGTATTGTTGACTGAATGTTTATTATGCATTGTTTTCGTAAACGTTTCAAAGGTATCCTTGAGTGTGTACGTAAATTAAATCGATCGTACGCTTGAACTTGGGAAATGATAACCTTTTAAATATAAATTATATACCTAATTAGGAAAAAAAAAACCTTGAATTTTACAGAGGAGGACAAACAAGGTCCTCCTTTACGATTTTTAGAAATATCAAACATTTTTGCACTATTCTGGCATTATTCCACCGGTACGTGGAGGGGACATACCGAGACCCCTCCGTGCCTCGAAAAGCACGTCAAACTATTGGTTCCGGCTGTCATTCGTAGATCTAAGCCAAAAGCCAGAAGCCCAAAAGTCTGACAACCAGTCTTACCCAAGGGTTATTGTGTTACTCAGTAACTGGCCAAATAAGCAGTGCCTCCATGTAAAATACTGATAAATAATCAACTGCATCTGCTTAGACTGGAAGCCGACCCCAACATAGTTGGGAGAAGGCTAGGCAGATTGATTCGTGCCCGCGCATGTGTACTGACCGCCTGCCTCAATACTTTTTTTTTTTGCTGTCCATACATATAAGCTCTCGCTTTTTTTCCATATAAGGGTAGACAGAAACGAAACACCATGCTCACATACTCCTTTTACTTCGTCCATCACGTTCATTTGATCATACACGCGTGACGCGTCTGTTGTGAGTAAAACCCTGACCTTTTTGAAGGACATCACCAAAATATCGATATGAGTCCTTCTAGGGCCTCCCGACGTCTGCCTTATTAATCCATTTTGTTAATCGCCTTTGAAACTGAATCACAAACATCCATACTAATATTATAAATACGAAAGTAACTCTGTCTGTCTGTATGTTACCTTTTCACGCCTAAACCACTGAACGGATTTCGATAAAATTTTACAGAGAGATAGATTGCATCCCAGACAGACAGAGTTACTTTCGAATTTATAATATTAAGCATGGATTTTTATTTTTATTATTTTATTTATCTTTTATATAGATTTTGTGCCTTGTAGACTGTAAATATGTAGACAATTTTCTATTTTGTTTGTTAAGTACCTGGTACTTGTTGACAGGCCTACACTGACCTCCCATACCTGTTAACACTGTAATTTTAAAACATTGTAAAACTCAGTTATTTTTAAAAGAGTAAGGGTCAGTTTACACCGAGACGCGACGCGCAGTTTTCAAGATAGAAATACAATTACAGACCTTATCTACTACACTAAAAGGTACACAATGCAGTGTCTACTACGTCGAGCTACGCAGCGCGGCGCCGCGCGGCGTAGCTCACTTAATCGTGTACCTTTTTGTGTAGTAGATAAGGTCTGTAATTGTATTTCTATCTTGAAAACTGCGCGTCGCGTCGCGTCTCGGTGTGAACTGACCCTTATAATGCTTTGTTTGGTTTTTTGTTTGTTTGTTTGTACGCGCTAATCTCTGGAACTACCAGTCGGATTTGAAAAAATATTTTTGCAGTTGATAGCCCAATTTTTGAGGAAGGCTATAGATGACGTGTGTCGGGGGAATAAGAAATTAACGAAGTCGCGGGCAGAAGCTAATATCTATAAAATCGCATCACTTGAGAACGGCTGGACCGATTAGCTTTGGATTAAAAAAAAATCTAATTCAGAAAAAACAGAACGACCTTTTTTGTATGAACTATTTCGACAGGACGTGCGTCTGTCGGATCAGCTTGATAGATTCATATATCTCAACAAATAATGAAGCCATAAGAAACCAAAAGTCTTTCTAAAACAATACAACTCCTAACGGTGTATTTTTATGAGTCACATCGTGATTTGTGATCTCATAAAGGTGTGGATTACTAAGATGGTTACTGTACGTACCGCGGTATGATGCTATCGTGTTACAGGCTGATGTTTTCAATGCCAGATGCGCTAGATAAATAGGTATACGTTAAAAAAACTATTTGTCTACGTCAAACACGATATACACGGTTTGAAACCAGTCTACAAACCAAGATGACCTTGAAGTGGTTGTTGTTTCGAGATGCCTGCTACACGGTTTAAAACCAACATTTTCTTCTGCCACTGGTTTGCAACGCAGGCCTTTCTACCAAGGACTTTTAAAGGTCATACGAAATTGGTTTCAAACCACTGTCTACACAGTTTTAAACTTAGGTTTGAAATCACCGTTTTAAACAGTGTAGATCGTGCTTAACTCTTTCATGATTTGTAAATCAGATGGCTTATTTTTTTAAAGATGGTTTACTATGGACGCTTTTAACGTGCACGTCATTCTACATCATTCTCACATGTATAATTTCAACATGCATGATGTAACCAATATTTTGATGTATAAGAGTGTCTGTGTAGTTTTTTGTTCGTTCTTCCTCGCTACGCTTTGGAATGGGCAACTAGCGTCATCTTTCTGACTGACCGACTCCTTGACAATCCCTGTAATAGGTTTTATTGAAACAAATAGTTTGAGGTTACCTCTTCCATGATTTGTACATAAGCCGGTCCTAGCAATTTCTGGTCAGGAGGTGTAAACAGCACTGCAGTTATTTAGTGAAAACGAATTGGGCAAACCTTACGCACTAAGCCCGCGTGGTGGATTACAGCCCACTCCCTCTTACGGAGAGGAGGCCTGTGTCTCAGTCGTGGGAACACTACCTGTCCATATCGATAGTAACCGACATATAGGGACTGGCGACCGCATACCGAAAGACGAAGTGTTGCGTTGGAAGGCCTGTCAAGACCGCAGAAATCCCTTGGATGCGAGAAGCACAACCGGTCGAAGTTACGATGCTTGGGGGAGGCCTATGCCCTCGTTGCGATTTTATTTTATTTTAACTGTCTTGTGCGTAACGAACCTGCGGATATACCATGACGAGCCCTATGCGGGATGCCTGCGGGCGATTTTTAAAAAAAACCACCAAAAGGCCCTTCTCAGGGCCAAACCAAAGGCCCTTCTCAGGGCCAATCCAACGCTGGCGACGCTTTGGCATCGGATGCTGACCGCGCACCATCTGCGGCCAGCTTGTTTAGCAGGCCAGACGAGTTGTCGGACTCCGACGACTCCAACATGGACACGTCGGCGGCCGAAACCGACCGCCTCAAGCGGAAGAGGGCCTATCTGAGGCCCGGGTCCGAGGGCTCCTCGGAGTCCGTCGGAAGTAAGGCGAAGAAGAAGAATAGGTCCAAAAAGGCCTCGCCTTCAAACCCGGCTTCTACCCACGATGTGGGCCTGGTAGACGCCGAGCGCCAGCTAAACCTGGCGAAAAGGGCACAACTCCAGCAAGACCTGGAGGAGAGGATCGATGCCAGGGAGCAGCAGGCGCGGGCCGCCAGGGCGAGGGCTGGCTATGGCACGTCCACAGTGCTATATGCCGACCACTCCCTGGCGGAGCTGGAGCGGATGGCGCTCCAGGACAAGGAGGAGGTACTGGAGGTCGCCTCCAAGTCCTCCAACTTGAAGGGGACCTTCCAAAAGGCCCTCAAATGCCGGGCTGCCAGTCTACACGGCATTGTCCTGGAGCTAGTGAAGCGGACCACCACGGACGAGACGCGACAGCTGCAGGCGAAGGTGGATCGCTTGCAGGCTGAGGTCAGCCAGCTACACCAGAAGCTGGCTGAGGCCACGGCCCGGCCTGCTCAACCTGCCCCAGGTCCGGTGATAGGAGGCTCCTCCTCTTCCCCTTCCAACCTTGAGGATATAATCCGAAAGGTTGTCATGGGGGAGAGGGCCTTCACCAGAGCCTGCTTCGCGGGCATCGAGGACCGGCTCTTGCCGGAAAAGCGGCTCCGCCCGCCGTTAGCGGCGGATAAGAGTCCGCCACCGACGGAGCCGGTGCCCGTGCCTGCGCAGCCTGCGGGAGACCCGCGATCGGGTGCGCAGACCCAGGCCTCGAAGCCCTCCAAGGGCAAAGGGAAGGGCAAGAGGAGCACTGTGGCCCCTCAAACCCCCACCACAAGCGCGGAGGGAGCGTCTGCCACTCCAGCGGCTCCCCAGAACTCGCAGGGGGAGGACGCCCTTCTCCCCTCCACCACCCCGGCCAACCAGTCGTGGACGGAAGTGGTCAAGAGAGGAAAAGGGAAGGGAGGGAAGAAGTCGGCCCCCAAGCCCGCGGCGACTGCCCCTGCAGCCAAAAGGGCCCCAGCCGGCGGGAGGAACCTAGTTCCTCCCAAAACCGCGGCCGTCGTGGTGACCATCACCCCGGAGGCCGTGGAGCGGGGCGAGACGTACGAGTCGATCCTAAGACGGGCTCGTACCAATGCTGATCCCTCCCGGCTGGGGATCGGCAACATCACGTGCCGCCGAACCCTAACTGGGGCTCGAATTTTCGAGTTCTCGGGGGAACAGCGCGGCGCAAGTGCGGACCTCTTCGCAACCAAGTTGCAAGAGGTCATTGCGGATACGGCAACGATCGTCAGGCCTGTTAAGACCGCAGTCCTTGAGGTGGCCGATCTGGATGATTCGGTCACCAAGGAGGATGTGGTGGCGGCCGTTGCCGTTGCGGGAGGCTGCGACGCTGGCACGGTGAAGGGGGGAGCCATCAGGCCCGGTCGCCGCGGCATGCGCGCAATCCGCGTCGAGTGCCCAGTCGCCGCGGCGGCGGCCGCCCTTGCTGCGACCAAGGGACGGCTGCTTGTGGGACTAAGCTCGGCTGTGGTCCGGCCACTTGAAAACCAGCCTATGCGCTGTTTCAAGTGCTTTGCGTTCGGCCACACCCGAGCCACGTGTCCCTCCAAATCCGACTGGGGAGACACGTGTTACCAATGCGGGCAAGAGGGACACAAGAGTGCCACCTGCCGCGCCACCACGCCACACTGCAGGGCGTGTGCCGCTAGTGGCCGACCCGCGGACCACAGGATGACGGGCAGGAGTTGTAAGCCCCCCGTGAGGAAGGGCATAGTGCCGGCGCAGGTTCGCCCTGTCGCCGCCACCGCCGCTGTCGCCGCCGCTGTAACTCCAGTTCCAGCGGCGGTAGCTGAGGAGGGGGGTGCGATGTCGGAATAATGGTTTCCAGTCATCGCATCCTCCAGGCGAACACCAACCACTGCAGAGCGGCCCAGGACCTGCTGGTCCAGGCCATGGCTGAGTGGTTGGTGAACGTAGCGGTGGTCGCCGAGCCCTACTCGATCCCCGGCAGTTGGCTGGGTGACGAGGACGGCTTGGTGGCAATAGCGGCGCGGTCCTCCACAGACTCCCCTCCCCTCTCGCTATTAGAGAGGGGACCGGGATACGTGGCCGCCGCGTGGGGAGAGGTAGCCCTCGTGGGCGTCTATTTCTCCCCAAACCGCCCTCTCCAGGACTTCGAGAACTATCTCGGAGTCCTGGCCGCCGTGGTCGGCAGGGCGGCGCCGCGTCAGGTCTCCGTATTGGGAGACCTGAATGCCAAGTCGGTGACCTGGGGCAACCCGGCCACCGACCCTCGCGGGCGGGCGGTGGAGTTGTGGGCAGCCTCCTCTGGGCTCTCCCTCCTCAACAGAGGGAACGTCCAGACATGCGTGCGGCGGCAGGGTGGCTCGATAGTGGACGTCACGTTTGCCACCCCTGCGTTGGCCGCGCGCGTGCTGAACTGGCGGGTGGACCTGGTGGAGACCATGTCGGACCACCGTTACGTGCGGTTCGACATCTCCACCGGTGGCCCCGGAGAGACGCGGCCCCCCTCGGGGCGGTCAGCGTTTCCACGGTGGGCTCTCACCCGCCTGGACAGGGAGGCGGCGGCGGAGGCGGCGTTTATCCAGGACTGGCTTTCGCCGCCTTCCGCTGGCCTGGACGTGGACACCGTGGCGGGACACCTAAGGGAGTCTCTGACCGAGGTGTGCAATTCTAGCATGCCTCGGTCAGGCCGACCGCTGCCCAATCGGGCGGTGTACTGGTGGTCGGTGGAGCTGGAGGGGCTTCGAGCGGCGTGCGTGGGGGCCAGGAGGGCCTACGCGCGTAGCCGGCGGCGGCGTCGACGAGACCACGCCCACGAGGACCACCTCTATGAGGTGTACATAGAGGCAAAACTGGTTCTCGAGCGGGCCATCGCCGACGCCAGGGACTCGGCGAGAGCGGAGATGCTGGAGGGTCTCGACAGGGATCCCTACGGGAGGCCATACAGGGCGGCGCGCAACAAGCTGCGCCCCTTTGGTCCCCCGGTCGCCGAGACCCTGGAGCCCTCATTCCTGGATGGGGTGGTTCAGTCCCTGTTCCCGTGCAGGGACAATTTCACCCCACCAGTGATGGACCCTCCGCGGGGGATGGCTCCGCCAGCTGAGGAGGAAGAGGAGGCCCCTCCTGTCACGGAGTCGGAACTTAGCGCGGCGATTGTGCACATCCGCGCCAAGAAGACGGCTCCGGGCCCCGACGGTGTCCCGGCGAGGGTGGTGGCAATTGCCGCCACCCAAATGGAGGAGCGGTTTCGGGACCTCTTTAACGCATGCCTTGCGTCTGGGAGGTTCCCGAAACCGTGGAAGGAGGGGCAGTTGTGCCTCCTTCGCAAGGAGGGCCGCCCTGCAGACTCGCCCTCGGCATACCGACCCATCGTCCTGCTCGATGAGGTCGGCAAAATGTTCGAGGGGATAATCGCTGCCCGCCTAAAGAGCCACCTGCGGAATGTGGGGCCGGACTTGTCGGACGCTCAGTTCGGTTTTCGGGCTGAGCGTTCCACAGTGGACGCGCTGGCCCGCCTTAAGGGCCAGGTGAAGGATGCGATGCAGGCGGGGGACGGATTGTTGGCGGTGTCATTCGACATAGCCAACGCCTTCAACTCTGTTCCCCACAGCACCATCCTAGAGGCGCTCCGATTCCACGGAGTGCCTCTATACATGCGGCGTCTACTGGCCAGCTACCTGGAGGATCGGACGATCGTCCTCGTGAACAGGGCTGGCCAAGTCCGGCGGTACGCAGTCGAGGCCGGCGTTCCACAGGGGTCAGTCGTGGGACCTCACCTCTGGAACGTCGGCTACGACTGGCTCTTGCGGGGAACTCTCCTCCGAGGCACGAGTGTCGTCTGCTACGCGGATGACACTCTCCTCACCGCCCGGGGGGAGAGTTTCAGGGAGGCGGCCAACTTGGCCTCGGCAGGCGGATCCTTGGTCGCAGGGAGGATCCGCCGCCTAGGACTGACGGTGGCGCTGCACAAGACCGAGGCCGTGTTCTTCCACGGGCCTCGGCAGCGCCAACCTCTAGACGCTCACATCTTCGTGGAGGGCGTCCGAATCGAGGTGAAGGCCCAGATGAAATATCTGGGCCTTGTACTCGACAGCAGGTGGCGTTTCGGCCCGCATTTTAGCGGGCTGTCGACGCGCCTGCTGAAGACTGCGGGCGCCCTCTCGTGGCTGCTCCCCAATCTGGGGGGGCCCAGCGCGAGATGCCGGCAACTCTACGCCGGCATCTTGAGGAGTATGGCCCTTTACGGGGCCCCTATTTGGGAGGACTCCCTCCACAGGAGGGAGAACGCCGCCGCATTGCGGGCCTCCCAAAGGGCCATAGCCCAGCGGGCGGCGAGGGCCTACCGCACGGTCGGCTTCTCCGCGGCATGCGCTCTGGCCGGCACCCCGCCTTGGGAGCTCGAGGCGTGGGTGCTCGCCAGAGTGTATGAATGGACGGCGGGGCGGAGGGCGAGTGGAGAACGCCCAGCCCCGCAAGAGCGGGAGGCCGTCCGGCGGGAGGCGAAGGACGCCATCGTCGTCCACTGGACGCGGGACCTCGCCGCCGCAGCCTTCGGCCGCCGAACCCTCAACGCGATTGGGCCGGTCTTGCAAGACTGGCTCGAGCGGTCGCACGGGTTCCTCTCCTTCCGTCTGGTGCAGGTGCTGTCCGGACACGGTTGCTTCGGATCGTACCTGCACCGTATCGGGCGGGAGGAGACGCCGTCGTGTCACGACTGTGGCGCGGCGGAGGACACGGCGCAGCACACTCTCGAGGTGTGCCCGTCGTGGTCCGAGCCGCGCCGCAGTCTCACCGCGGCGATCGGAACGGACCTCTCGCTCCCCGGCTTGGTGAACGCCATGCTAGGGGATGAGGGGTCCTGGGCGGCAGTCGCCTCCTTCTGCGAACACGTCATGTCCCAGAAGGAGGCGGCGGAGCGCGTGCGGGAGGAAGACCCTCTCGCGGCGCCGCTCCGAAGGCGGAGGAGGGGTCGAAGAAGACGTCAGTATGACAGTCATCTCCGACTCCTCCCAGGTGGAAGCCAGCAGGCGACGGGTGCGGGGGCACCCTCGCCTGTATTGCACAGGCTTCCACCAGTGCCGGACGGGAATGGCCAGGTGTTCTCGGCCATTCCCGTAGCCCCCCCTCAGACGGGGGGACATGCGGGGCCCGCCAGCTAGGCGGGCATGCGCCGGGGGGGTTGTGGATGCAAAGGCTGAGCCGGATTCCCATGACCTCCCCATCAAGGCGATGAGGGAACACCGCTGAGTTTTAGTGGGTATACTGCCACCCTGGCAGGGAGTCCCACATACTCCGTCTCTTCCCCCCACGAGCGGAGATGCGTAACGTCATTTCTCAGCGAAAAAAAAAAAAAAAAAAAAAAAAAAAAAAAAAAAAAAAAAAAGGCCTATGCCCAGCAGTGGACGTCTTTCGGCTGAAATGAATTATGAATATCGATAGTGAATCAGCTTTTCAACGTGGTATGTCCAAAGGGTTTTCTTCTCTGAAACTGACACCATAGGCATTACTTATTACTTTCATAATCTATACGATTCACACAAAAATAGCATTCACTTTCTTTATCTTTTGGCTGGGGTTACGGAATAAACTATCTTTGCGTTATTTAAGCTCATTTAATTTTCAACTTTATTTTTATTTTCTGTAAAGTACAAAATTGTTGGACACCGTTGGAGCTTAAAACTTCTCAAAGTAATATTTGGACGTTCAATTTTCAGTTTTATTTCATGTGTTGTAAGGTTTCCAATTGCACGAAATACAGCCTGCGTTAGACATGCTCCAATTACCGTCAGCTTCAAACTTTCAAGGAAAGTGAACGTTTTTTTGGTGGTCCGCATCGAAATTGCAAATACCCTCATGTTCGGCTGCACGTTCTGAAACATTAGTTCCCACGACATTAGTTCACGATCTGTCGATTTTGTTTTTTATGCGTGTCTCGGTCTCTCGGAGAGCACATTAATTCTTTAGTCCCAGTTGTCATTCGTAGGCCTTTGACATTCGTTTCGCGTCGTCAGAAGCCCAAAAGCCTGAAAACCAGTTATACCAAGGGGATGTTACCCAGTAACTGTGTCGTGGAGGTCAGATTGGCAGTAGCTCCATGTAAAATACTGGTATTCAGCTGCATCCGGTTAGACTGGAAGCCGACCCCAACATCATAAAGAAATCATAATCATAGGTGGGAAATGGCTAGGCATTTTGATTGACGTCTGATACTGAAGTGGTTGCGAAGATTTCGGTTTCTATGCATTTGATTCATAGTCTAAGACCATGCCCTAACGAAAGCGATCGTCGTGCAAACACGCCACCGTCGCGTTCATTTTGTTCGACAAACCCAATCGCGTCGTCGCGCTGATAGAAGACCTTCCGATTTTCCTATCAAATGAGTGTCACATTAACATAACGATCGCCCATTCGCGCGACCGACGATCGCTATAGTTAGGACACGGGGTAACGCAAAAAAAAATCCTCTGTTCTAAATTAGGTAGTGCACCTGCTTGTACAGCCTTAGGTAAGCGTCACGCATACAAATGGCTTACCAACATTGGTGTAACCGGGCGTCATTATGACAAATTGTGCTTAAGAAAGACACTGTAACCCAGGTTTTGGGGCGAGAATCTTGCCTTTAGTGACGGAGGCGACGTTCTACAAAGTCGTTTTTTTTTTTAAACGTTTCGGCCTTGACTTCGTCGTCCTTAGGTGTCAGGGTAATATGTCGACCAGACGACAGACCAGAGGGATAATTCTTGTATCTTTAAGAAAATTCGCATTCGAGTTTCAGTACTCCCAATGTGTCAGAAATATCTCTAATTTTTTGGCATTTTTGACAAGATTTTTAAATTGATTGTCGCTGAGATGACATTGTGACTAGATTTTGAACGTTTTTTATTACAAGAATTGACCTTCGGAAATGTGAGTGTACTATAGGTACACCTCTCTGCCTAACACTTGGAAACAGGCGTGATGTTATGATGTTAAATTACCAGCACCTAATCAACAAGGTCAGACAACTACTGCTTAGGAATTTCTAGACGAAACGATCGATTATTCCAGCAAAGCCATATAATTATGCAGTATTCAGGAAAACAAATGAGGAAGATGATAATACAAATAACAAACCTAAATAACAGCTCATAAGCAGGACCGTCACCAATTAGCATCAATTGTCATGCATGCTCACTATTAATTCTACGGTAACGCATTTGCACTCGACTTGATAAACGATGGTGGACCTTAATTTGTAGTTCCTGCATTAGATTGCCCACTGACTGACGACTTCTTCGGCGTGCCGATGATTTCAAATTATTCAGGGTGGCAAGACTGGCAAGGACATCGACTCGCAAACTTGAACCAAATTCAGGATAATTATGATTTTGGACTTCCTAGCGTAGAAACATTTAGTCGGTTATCAAAATATTAATCTGCTGTTGCATGCAATACCTCATCATCATCATTTCAGCCGGAAGACGTCCACTGCTGGACATAGGCCTCCCCAAGCACCTCCACTTCGACCGGTTCTGTGCTTCTAGCAGCCAAGGGGTTCCTGCGGCCTTCACAAGGTCGTCGGACCACCTTGTGGGAAGCCATGCAATACCTACGCGGTCAAAATATATGGAACAGCAAATGTTTTTTTAATAACCGTCGAAAAATGTCTACGCCACCTGTGTTGAAATTTTTCATCGGTTGGGTTCGTGGGTTCAGAATGATGTACTGAATCCATGGTTGCGCATCGATGTTCCTGCCATCTTGTATTACTACATTTACATGCAATAATTCCCTAAATACTGCTGCAGCAGGATCGAGAGAAGTGTGTGTTTACATATTGCTTCACTACTCACTTCGCCCGAGTTTCGGCAATGGCACACGTCGAGGCGCTCGGCGAGAACTGAGCGACGGAGCAGAATGTAAACACGCACTGCCGCTCGCGCTGCCGCTCGCGCTGCCGGTCCTTTGACTTCCGCACAAAAAGCCGCTCTTTTGGGGAGCACCGGGCAGCGCGAGTGGCAATGACAGTGGTATGAGAAGTGTCGTGCTTACACACTCGTTCTGCCCACTTTCCTGCTCACTTCGGCTGAATGTGAATGTAGCATATAAGTTTCTACTAATATTCAGTCGCGTGGACAGCGTTACCATTGACTTCGCAAAGGTCTTTCATAGTGCAGGTGGTTTACAGAGCACGACAAGATATGAGGCATCGTTTGAAGTGTAGCGTGACAATCGCATTGAGGCTCTTTGGAGCACCCCAACCTAACGGAGCTGTGCCTGCAGCGGAGCCCACCTGGCGTCGTAGTCCCTTTAGGGACATCCAGATGAGCCATGGTTGTTGGTATCCTGCTGGGAGATTTTCTGCAGGCTCACTATAGTCAGCTGGAGGGGGATGTCTGAGCCGAGAAGCCACAGATTTTTTCGTGCTAACTAAAATGAATGAAGGTTATTGCTATTCTTTGCTAATTAGATAACGTAGAAAGAGGAACAGCTCGGAACTGTAGTGACATAATATACATATAAGTTTAACTTAGTTTCTTTTATTTTTGGCATATTATTTGCTACGGTTTGAAAGTTGTTCTAAGTTTCAACGGTGTCTCTAAAGTTGTCAACGCCTACGCGAATATCAGGCGTTGCACTTTCTTTTAGGTGGGTCGTTGGGCCTGTTTGCCAACCTATAACACAACTAGCTTATGCCCGCGAATTCGACCGTATGGAGGCAACTATATCATAAAACATATCCTATGCACTTGGCAATAGTGTAGCTTTCTATCAATGAACTCATTTTTGTAATCGAAACAGCAGTCCCAGAGATTACCTCTTACAAATATATATTTTTTTTTTAGCTAGCCTATTTTGTGCCCCACTGCTGGGCAAAGGCCTCCCCTTTTTCCTTCCAAACCTCCCTATCTTGTGCGATCTCTGGCCATGTTGGCCCTGCGAATGTTATTAGATCGTCACGCCACCTTCGCCTTGGTCTACCTCGACGGCGATGTCCTGCCTCAGGCGTCCAGTGAGTGACGATCTTTGCCCATCTCTCCGGGTGCATTCGTGAGACGTGTCCGGCCCACTCCCACTTCAGCCTGGCTGTTTTTCTCCAGCATCCGCTACTTGAGTTATAGAGCGCAGCGTGGTGTTTCTTACAAATATTTTTTAATAATTTTAGATAAGATAAAAACCTCTGCTAGCTCTTCGATTTTTTTTCCAATGACAATTACGTCTTCAGAATCTCCATATCATCATCTGTTGGGTCGGTTTCTATTCTAACCGAAAGCATCTGAATTCTAATATTTTACATTTAACGTCTGCCTATTAATCCTTCACGACCCAGTTACTGGGTAACGCGATACCTCTTGGTAAGACTGGTTGTCCGACTTTCGGGCTTCTGACTCCTCGTAACAACTGTCGATCGTTTCAAGACTTTCAAGGTCTCGACAGTACTACAGAAATCTTTGAATTTTCAAGATCGCGTTATATGAAAAGATTTAATATTTATTGAAGAAACGTGTCCCATGTTATTTTTATAGCAGCATTTTGATCAGTAGTTACGATCTAAAACGCTGTAAAGTCTAGTTATAAAATCAGAATTTAGTGCTATTTCTCTGCATCAATTTATTTCTAGTCTTTCACAGTGGTTGACGTCAGTTTTCTAAGGCCAAACTTTTATTTTAAAACGTGAAAATGGTAAAGTGGATTCGGATCAAAATGTCGCAAACTCGACAAAAGGCTTGTATTTTTCATCGTTAACTATTTACGGCCGAACCAATTAAACTATTTTTAGTGTACTAATAATATACCAATTTTTCCTCTTTAGTAACTGTCCTGTCAAACAAATAACTGTCAACATGTTATAAGATATAGGACGCGTATTTTTGTCTTTTTCAAACAAATAGCTATCCGTAGTAAGCGATTTACCCCCCCATCGATAGATAGCATGGGTCGGTAAGATTCCTTAATCTCATACCTATAGATTATTGGGACGTTAAAACCAGAGATAGATAGGTTTTTCTATCTCCAGTATGCCAAAACTGGTGATATTATGGTTATTGGGTTCAGCCGTTAGATAGCTTTGAAGGATCTAGTTAGGAATTGTTCAAAATCAAATTCATTTATTTCGTGAACACAGGGTAAATACAAAAGGTGTTATAAATACATAAGATCCGAGCTGTGCCCCGCCAAAAGGCATACAAAATATCAAAGGTTACATAATGTCATGTGATAAATAAATAAAAAATTAATACAACAATAATCAAAATTAACAAAATTATTTAGTATGTCATAATTGGATTTAGTTAACAAGTATTATTAAAATTTGTCATTTAAATATTCATCAACAGAATAATACACCTTGTTAATTAACAATTTGAACAGATTTCTTTTAAATTCGTTAATGTTAATACTTGAGATAACTTGTCCTGGTAACTTATTATATAGTTTTTGAGCCATTGCATAAAAACTGTTGCTATGAAATTGTGTTTTTGTTGCCTGCATTTTTTTTGAGCGCCGTTTACTTTCTTCAAATCTATATAAATTCATGTTGTGTTTTATGAAAATACAGGCTTCATAAATATAAAGTGACGGTAACGTTAATATGTTTAGCTTTTGAAAATGTGGCTTGCATGATTCTGTTTGTTTTATTGTTCAACGGGTCAATTCTGTAAAAATATCACTGAAAACTTATGAAGTGAGCTATCAATAGTGTGACTGGGAATCCCTAGCCGACCCTAACATCAGGTAGAATGACAGCTACACTTCACCTAAGTTTTCGCGGTGGTATTAATTTAAAGAAAAGACCGGTAGATGTAATCTACTGGCGCCTTTGTTGCGCCACTTCTTCTTCTCAGTTAAACCCCACTAGGTGTTGGTGTAAATTCGCACAGTGCAAAAATCGTATTGTGCGAATTTACCCCCGTCTTTGCATCAAGTTACTGTGCGAGTTATGGTGCGAGTTAACTAACACTCTATTCGTAGCATAGGTAACGGTAAATTGTCACTGACAACTAGGAGATGAGAATCATGAGTTTTATAACATTTTCTACCGTTCACGATTATTTCATGTAGCAAGATTTTCTTATTACCGATATCATGATTTTTATCAACAATCTACATGCCAATCGTGGCGGATAAATCGTTATCGCTGAGTGAGTCTGAACTCGCTGTAGCAGAGGTATCTAAAAGGATTATTTTTTTGCAATCAACTTACCTTTGTTTCTAATGCGGGCCATACACGATCAAGATCACCGTCAAGTTTGCAGCGGACTTGAAGCCGCGTCCAGTAAACTTGACGGTGTATGGCTACTTGCATGCATACCCATACCCATATATAGCCATACACCGTCAAGTTTACTGGACGCGGCTTCAAGTCCGCTGCAAAATTGACGGTGAACTTGATCGTGAGTGGCCCGCATAATGCGAAAGGATTCTTAAAGCACTGCGTAGCGTTTGAGACGGCTGCGGCAGTATAATAAAATTCGTGGCCCCGAAAGTGCGTTGAGCGCATTACTCCTGTCACGGGCCACCTGTTAAAACCGTCAGTTTCTAAACGTCATTTGTGTCGTAGTGCGAGTAAACGGTGACGCCCATTGACACGCTTATTTGTATGAAAAACTGATGACAAGCCGCTTCTAGCAGTGGCGGCCGAGGCGTCTTCGTGCTCTGTGATTTCTATGAACCGATTCATCATTCATTCCTCATGATGAAAGACGTCCACCGCTGGACATAGCCCTCCCCCAAACATCGTCACAACGACCGTACAATACGACCGAAGTAACTTGGCGGACCTGAACTTTGCGCAGAAGGCTGCGCAGTAAGACTTTTTTAGGAACCAAATGGTGACATGAGGCGAGTGCGAGTGAGAGAACATGCGCGAAAGTTCGTAATGCCTATGTTCAGACCCGCCAAGACGTCGGTCGTATTGTACTTACCTCCCGAGTCCAACAGATTCCCGTAACCATTGCCAGGTCATCATATTTTAATGTATAAATCGATTGTCAAATCCCTTGCCAATTCTTATGATTAGTAGTTGTTATTTTGGTCGGCCTACCTCAACAGATAATGTGTAAGTATGTAATGAAAGACTTGGCAACAGATTCTCTATAGAGGCGGCACTTTATGATAGCTTGTGACCTTTGCGCGATTTTATAAATTATATTATCTATATATATAAAAGAAAGTCTGTTAGTTACACCACTTATAACTCGAGAACGGCTGAACCGATTTGGCTGAAAATTGGTGGGGAGGTAGCTTAGAACCAGGAGACGGACATAGGATACTTTTTTATTTTTTTTATTTTATTTTTTTTTTATAGTAGGAGTAGGGTAGGAGTAGTGTAGGAGTAGTGTAGGAGTAGGGTAGGAGTAGTGTAGGAGTAGGGTAGGAGTAGTGTAGGAGTAGGGTAGGAGTAGGGTAGGGTAGGGGTAGGGTAGAAGTAGGGTAGGAGTAGTGTAGGAGTAGCGTAGGAGTAGGGTAGGAGTAGTGTAGGAGTAGGGTAGGAGTAGTGTAGGAGTAGGGTAGGAGTAGGGTAGGAGTAGGGTAGAAGTAGGGTAGGAGTAGTGTGGGAGTAGGGTAGGAGTAGTGTAGGAGCAAAACAACGTTTGCCGGGTCAGCTAGTATATTAATAATTATATATTATTAAGGATATTGATTGGGGGATGTTGTTGGTAAACATTTGTGGAAATGTCACAGAAATGGTATTGAAAAAACAATATGGCGGCGTTTGTTCCGATTTTGACGTGTCTAATGTTTTGTAACATTGCTATAAACATATTATAGCAGTGCGCCGCGGTTTTACCCGCATAAGTTTCGATCCCGTGGGAATATCGGGATAAAAAGTAGCCTATGTGTTAATCCTGGTTATAAACTATGTGTGCGCCAAATTTCATCCAAATCCGTTCAGTAGTTTTTGCGTGAAAGAGTTACAAACATCCATCCGTCCTCATAAACTTTCGCGTTTCTAATATTAGTAGGATATATTATTATTTTTTTATAATTTGTAAGCTGTCACAGGCACCATCATACAGTGCCGCTCGTTTACTAGTCCTTGCTAGTTTTCGTAATTTTCAATCAGATTTGTAAGGAACATGCCCTATAAACACAAATTATTTATCGCTGACTGCTATGACTCATCATAAAACCCAAAGGTCAACAACACCTTATCGACTGTTAAGGTCTAAATTCGCTTGACATATTTTTAAAACTGATATTTCATGACTGCAGGTAACAGTTACTTTAAATATAAGTTTAAAAAATCTGTTGTTTTTTGGGTAAACTTCACAGACGTGATAGATATCGATATTAACACGAGAAAATAAATAAAAACTGATTTTCTAAATTCATGTTTCAATTAAGTAAACTTCTTGCGGCCACCATAACCATAATCAGCCTATAATGTTCCCACTGCTGGGCGGCCGCTAACCCCAAAAAAAAAAAAAATCGACTTATATCGATATACCCCGCACGTCTGTGGAGTCTTGCTAACTAATTTCATTTGACTCTGTCTGTATACAGGGTAGCAAACTGTAACCGTGAATTCAGTAGGTAGGTAAATGATCCTAAACCCCCCTACGTTGAAATTTTTTGACCGCGGAGGCATTTCACTTTTCTATGCAAAACCTTTTTTTATAACCGACGATCAATTTGTAGAACCCTTTCTATAGGCCGACCGCAAAACTGATCCGTTGTAAGGAGGTCACTGCGCGGTGCGGGAGGGGTGACAGTTGTCACAAGTTGACGAATCACTGAGCTCTCGCATCGCGACACTACACCCCTCCCGCACCGCGTCACCACACCCCTCCCGCACCGCGTCACCACACCCCTCCCGCACCGCGTCACCACACCCCTCCCGCACCGCGTCACCACACCCCTCCCGCACCGCGTCACCACACCCCTCCCGCACCGCGTCACCACACCCCTCCCGCACCGCGCTGCTACCTCAAGCAACGTCTCAGTTGAACGGTCGGCCTATAGCAGGGGTGGCCAACCGGTCGACTATTAGTCCAGTCGATCGTGGCAAGGGAAAAAATATTTCCAACTACAAACCTGGTTTTGCTAATCTAGCGAAAGATGCTCAAACGCAATGCTCACATTAATATAAATAAGTAGTTACTAAAAGTCATTTTCAGTTTTATATTTTTCCTCTTAAAAAAATACTACATAATTGTGTACTGAACTATGCTGTTTCTTAAAAGATTTCAAGAAGTATGTAATTGGTAGATTGCACAGGGAACAGTAAGTAGATCTTGGGTCTAACCAAGTTGGCCTCCCTGGCCTATAGAATCATAAGCAGAATTCATGGTTACAATTTGCGCGTCGATGTGGGATGCCACCATGTCTTATGATCCCTAATTTCTGATTTCTCCTTTCACAGCGCAAGAAAACCACGATTGAAGTCCTCGATCGACTCGAAACTACAATAAAAAGTATCGAAAGGGATGGGCAATATAAGGAACAGAGCCACAAGCGGGTCATAGGCTATATAATGGCGTACTCCGTCGGACTATATGTGCTGTTCGCTATACTATACTATTATATGTATGTTGGGAAGAGTCAGCATTGGATGTACTCTCTGCTGTATGCGTCACCGTTATTGGTTCTGCCTATTTTGTGAGTATCCATACTATACTTAATATTATAAATTCGAAAGTAACTCTGTCTGTCTGTATGTTACCTTTTCACGCCTAAACCACTGAACGGATTTCGATAAAATTTGGCAGAGAGATAGATTGCATCCCGGGGACTTCCCCGGGATGCAATCAATCTATCTCTCTGCCAAAGGACATGGCTAAATCGATGTATGGACGAATCACCAGCAATGTATAAACATGGTACCTAGCAATATGTAATGCTGAATAGCTGAATATTAATATTTCATATAAAAAAAGTTACAGAAACTTTTTATATCTTTACAATCCTGAAAATAAAATCGTGTAACTCCTACGTCAAAAGGCATTTAAAAAACTGCAAACAAATGACATTGCTATGAACTTTTACCTAGGCTTTAGGATGTATCTGCGATAATATTGATAATTGTATTTTTGACTAGTGACTGGGATATCTATGCTAGCGACCCACCCCGAATCCCGTTTAGTAAATATGTACAAATGGATAATTGCACCAAAAAACGTGATACAACAGGTATTCTACAATTCGCTCAAAAATCACTCCCCGCACGCGTGAAACTCTTGTTAATCCTAAACTACTTTCCAAATGAGTTGAAATAAAGACAGTTTTCAGAGACAATAAATAATATAAATAAGTGGTTGAATAGCTGAACCTAATCTATGGTGCTCAGACCTGATCGCTCACCGAGTCGCAAAAGTTCCGCCTTGGAGTTTGCCAAAGAGCGATGGAACCACAGATATAGAGATACACCTAGATAACGCAAGAGCAACTACTTCACGTGCCAAAAATCGCACCAGCTTACGTACAAAAATCGTAAGCCGCCACTTTCGCGCTCAGTCCTGTGTACTGCTGGTTGGGTGAGCGTGAGCGCTGGCGCTAGGCCCCGGGGATGGGGGAGACGGGTGCCGCACGCGGCGGCGTTTTTGAATATGTAACGTCATAGTAGGTAGTTAAAAAATGGGCACGATTGGTTTTCATACAGATCGTGATACTTGTTATCTAGGTCTATCTATATCTATGGATGGAACGCAGCATTCTGGGTGTAAAAAGACAGGACAGAGTTCGGAACACCACGCTGCGTTCCAAAACGGGCATACTGGATGTAGGAAAGAGCGCGAGCACACAAAATAAGTCCATTATACAAGGATTTTCATTGACCCTCCTCGGTCAATGAAAATCCAAAATAAAAAATCACAACAAACAAGCAAACGGCAGTGCGTTCAAACGAAACGACGAAATAAACGTCAGATGTCAGACATCTGACGTTTATTTTTTTCAAAGAGATGGGATTGAACGTCGAGTGAAACAGAATCGATAAAATAATCGGATGGGTTGAAAGATAAAAATCGAATTAGTTTTTGTCGACCACTATTCAGTTTATTTTTCGACACAAAACAGGTAGTAAGATATAAGTAAGAGAAATAGGGAGTAAGAGAAATAGGGAGACGAAGAAACACATTCCTATGCTTTCAGTTATTTTTATTTGATTTTGATAGAGTAGAAAAGAGTGGAATTGAGTAGAGTCGATTGTCACTTTAAAAACAACCCGAAAACTCTGATTGCCACTTCTTAGTTTCAGAAAATAAATTGTTTTGATACCTATTATCAAAAATCGATATAGGTACAGTTTCGGTTTGACATTCTGGAAAAGCGATATGACTCCTCCCTAGCTTGCAGTACTGTATTATTTCCCCTTAAACTTGTCATGTTAATCAAAAAAAGCAACTAAGATACTTTTTTTATGTATAATAGTTCACGAAAGTTCTAGGAAATTATTAAACACTAAATAATTCATGAATGAATACTTAAAAATTACGAGTTAATGTGAGATTACTATACATGCTTGAGGTAGTCATTTAGCCATCTCCTTTTTGTCACATAGGTTAGTTTTTATCCCGATATTCCCATGGGATCGACACTTATGCGGGTGAAACTGCGGGGCGCTGCTAGTTATACAAATAAATAAAATTGAAGTGTCTGTTGGTTATGTCAAAATAACAATTAAATTATTATTAAAATACTTTTTACTAAGTACAACAAAAAAAAAAATTGTCTTTCGGTCTGTCTGTTTGTTCCGACTAATCTACGAAACGAAAGGACCGATTTTGACGGGAGTTTCTCTGGAAAATAGCTGATATTACAAGGAGGAACTTAGGCTTAAGGAGAACCCAAGCAGGCAATTTACTTTGTGTACATTATTCCATCACCAACCACTGCTCTCAAACCGGTGTAGGAAAACGTGAGGAAACTGGCATGTCCTAGAACCATTAAAAAATGGAAGACATGTGACGTCTATCATCTACCAACCCGCACTAGGCCCGCGTGGTAGATTACAGCCCACTCCCACTCGAAGAGAGGAGGCCTGTGTCCCAGCAGTGGGAACATTATAGGCTGATTATGATGCATATGTTACATTCCCTTTATGTAGATCCTTCGTTTAACAACCTGTAACGGTATCTACAACGCCACATGCGTACAACGCGTCATGCTGACGTCACGCAAAATCCTGCATCGCGCAAGCAGAGTTTACCGCACAACTAGCATAGATACAACGGCCCGACATGAATCATCGGGCAGTTGCCCGCCAGACACAACACCCGTCTGGTCGGAGGATCGTCCCTTTTCTATAGGGTATGAGTGAACTTTACACCCTGTTCCTCATACCTCTATAAACCCTTTATGGTGATCTTAAGTGACTTGTTTTTTTGTTCCAGAGTAATATTCTTAAGGTCAGCTATATCTTGGTACTATAACTGGTCCCTTAACAAGAATAGGCTCAAACTAAGCAAGATGAGGGAGGAAAAGAAGAAGATTCTAGAAGAAGTTATGAATACTGAGACATATAAGGTAAGCAGAAGAAGAAGAAGGCATGGTTGGCTGAATTTTCGCACTGCAGCACTTTAGACACTGCACTACGTATGGCGTTTAACTGCCCCGTTGGTCTCGTGGTGACTGCTAAGCGTGTGGTCTTGGGTTCGATTCCCAGCTCGAGCAGTGGCATTGGGTTTTTCCATCAGGATTTTTTGTAACTGCCCAGAATTTGGAAGTTGGCGGTGTGAGACCCCCGTGCCTCAGAAAGCACGTTGAGCCGTTGGTCCTGCGCCTGATCTCTCCGGTCGTGTCGGATTGCCGTCCCATCGGACTGAGAGAGTGCACTTGTGCCTGCGCATGTCTCCCGCGCCGAAGGCTAGTCTTGAACATAAGTGACAGCATGAATTTTAATACGTCTTTTCGTAAGCAGAATTTCTTGAGAGCAATGTAGCACTTTTTGTAACTCCTTATAAACTAATCCATTGCAGGTTGCAAAAGAGATCCTAGACAAGTACGGAAGCCCGGAGGACCAATCGAAAGCGCTGAAGCCGTTCGTACCGTCGACAAACGTTCCCGGTAATTCCCCTAGCTCGCCGCTCCCAGGTAGAAAATCCTTTGTAAATAATCCGACCCTATAGGTTTTTGAGATAGTTGAATAAGAGCGTCAACTTGAATTCACAACCTTAGATCTTAACGTACTTTCATCCCCTATTTAATCCCTTATGGGAATGAATGTTTTAACACAGTCTCTATGTCGTACATGACAAAGTTCAAATTCCATTACAACTAAATAAAAATGGTCCTTTGTCACAAATTGTCACTCAAAAATCAACCTAGTCTACATAAAGCTAAAGTTGTAATTCGACTAAGTGGCAATTAATTTTAATTAGATATTACGATTCTGAATTCAAGTTTAGTAAGTAGTTCGGATGAGGCAGTTAAAAGTTGTCTAGCTTTATTACCGTGCTTATAAATTCTGTCTAAATCGGCCTTAAAACCGGTTTTCGCAGATACGTAAAAATATCTAGAATAGAATAGAATCGTTTATTTCTGAGTACATGGACATCTATCTTTTCCTCAGTAGGTACTATGCAATTAAGCAATATTACAGCCAATATTTGAGGTAATATGTCTCAACTTTTTAAAAGTCACTAATGAAAACATAAAGATTCCATCATATTGGATGAACCTGTCGAATCCGGCCTATTAAGGGGGAAGCGCCACGGTAGCCCGCGAAATTCAAATTTTCTTTCGTTTTTTGCAATTTGCTGGTCAGTATTAAGTTGTACTTGATTAAAATATGATTCGCGGTCGCAACAAATACGTATTTACAGAATTATAATCATTACAATCAGTAATACAACTTGTTAAGTTTTTATAATCCCCAAATGTCAAGATTTCATGAAATAGTCATTCTTGGGGATTACATGGTCTTAGAGAGTTGTGTTGATGACTTTAATGATTATAATTCCGTAAATACATATTTGTTACGGCCGCGAATCATATTTTAATCAACGTACAACTTAATACTGACCAGCAAATTGCAAAAAACGTAAAAAAAAAATAATTTCGCGGGCTACCGTGGCGCTTTCGCCTTAAAGCAATAAGTCCGCCTTTGTACCATTTTTGTGTGTGGAAAGTTTGAATAAATAAATAAGTTTGCTGTTCCATTCAATTGTACTTTTATGGGGGTCCAGAATCATGTACAGTCAACAAAAGAGATAAGTATCCAAAATCGTCGGATATAGTTGAAGTTTAGTAAGAAACCGATGGATGTTCTCGAATAAAAATTAATTGTATTAATAGAAAACAAACAGCTCATTTATAAAATTAAATTTCAGTCGACAACATCCATCGGTTTCCTACTAAACTTTAACTATATACGACGATCCTGCATACTTATCTCTTTTTAACCGACGAAAAAGGAGGAGGTTCTCAATTCGACGCGTATATATTTTTTTTATGTATGACCGCGTATCTTTTTACAGAGTAGTCCGATTTTGATAATTCTTTTTTTGTTGACTGTACCAAATCAACGGTAACTGTTTGTGCGTCCCTGCCGTATAGTAGTTTGTGGTTTTATGTAGAACTGCCTGATCTCCGTAAAACCATTAAAGCAATGGCATGTTTCTAGACTGAACAATTTTGTCTCATCCTGCACTTACTCAATCCAGAATTTTTGTTTGAATTTAGCATGAATAGAGTGTTAAAACCACAGAGGCAGGCTTTTGTGTGAATCAGTTCCCAATCCTAATATATTTCTTAGGGAATACCAATGAAAACAAGAAACGTATTTATAGGTAGTATTTCTGTCAACTAGCTGGCGGCATCAGACGGTCTCCAATCAGCCGCCTCTTCTTAAAAAAACTGGCCAAGTGCGAGTCGGACTCGCACACGAAGGGTTCCGTACCACAAGGCAAAAACGCCGAAAAAGACACGTTTGTTGTATGGGAGCCCCCCCTAAATATTTATTTTATTCTGTTTTTAGTATGTGTTGTTATAGCGGCAACAGAAATACATAATTTGTGAAATTTTCAACTGTCTAGCTATCGCGGTTCTTGAGATTGAGATACAGCCTGGTGACAGACAGACGGACGGACGGACAGACAGCGAAGTCTTAGTAATAGGGTCCCGTTTTTACCCTTTGGGTACGGAACCCTAAAAAAACTATATTTACATAAAAAATCTGGAAAATAATAAAAATATTTACAAAAAAACCATCAGCAACTCCAGGCCAGCTACGTCAGAGACAACTAGCAATGACGTCCACGCCCATCAACAACAACAGAATGCTGGTGCCGGTTGTCAACTCACCAACCTACAGAGGGGCCCGACTCAGGGTGAGTAGAACACTTTATGACACTGAACCTCAAAAGACCACCTCAGACATCGATCTACATGGTCTTCATATAACCTGACCAAGATTATGTCTGGACTTTCAAAGAGACTGTGACCTCTGAGTTTGTTTCGGCCTTTCTTCTCAGAGTAGTCAGGTAGGAAACGCCGACTTCATCTAGTTTAAAAAAAAAAAAACATGATTGACGTGTAAAAGTGTTTGTACAAACCTACTTACAAAAAATAAAATCATTTCATTATGTTGCTGGCCCAGAATTCCACCACCTGTGGCCTTAGTGTGAGTTTTTCACTCACGTTCGATTGCAAGCGCGTTAGAATTTTATATGGAAAAAAGTTATAGCGCCATCTGGTGGTCACTACGAGAAACCTCATTTCCCATACAAAATTCTAACGCGCTCGCAATTGAACGTGAGTTTACGTGAGTCGAAAAAACTCACACTAAGGTCACTGGACGATGATTTCATCAGCATTCGTCAATTCCACCTGGGGGCCTATAAAGGCCACTTTGGAAAATCATTAAAGGATAACATCATGAATCATAATATGGCGAAGACAGTCCGTGTTTTTCTTTTTTTTTTTTCACTACGTAGGTATAATCAAAGAGATTGATTGGTATAGCACAGACAAAAAAAAAACTGAAAAATGCTTATTTGGGGTTACAAGAAAAGAGGGTATATTTTCTGGTTTCTTTCAAATACATAGCTATACGCTAAGTACAATTGCAAGAATTATCAGCATTTCCTGTTTTTTTTAAAGAACTTTCTTATTCTCAATCTGTCAAAAATACTTATTTTACATCTAAATGACCTACATTTTTGACAAGTATTTGACATAACAATACATAATTATGTTCATGTTGTCACTTAGATGAGGTTGCGACTAGATTTTGAAAGAAGAATTTTTTTTTTTAAATACGCGAATGGAACTTCTGGTGATTTAAATATGGGCAAAAATAATTCGGACATACGTAAGTATTTAGTTTTTACATTTACTTTCAGTCCGACCAACTTCCACGCCCGCTTCCCGAAAGGAACCGCTCAGCTTTGGACAAAGTGGTGGATTTCCTACTGAAGGACGGCCCCAACCATCGCATGGCGCTCATATGTTCCGAGTGCTCTTCTCATAATGGTAAGCATATCTAAGTACCCAAAAGGTATATTTAGAGGTATATTATGTCACCAGGTCGAGAAGGTCGAGGGAAACCACTATATGCGGGAGCTGCAGGACTGGTCTCCCAACCAGATGTGGCTAAAACCTTTTTGTATTATAAGCATATGAAACTTATTATATGGGCCCGTGGCTAAATAATAACAGCCGCACAGGTCGATAGATCAGGTTACGCTACGCTTGCCGCGGTTGGTCTGTGGATGGGTGACCATCTTTACATACCGTGACCCCTCCGTGCCTCGGAAAGCACGTTAAGCCGTTGGTCCCGGTTGTCATTCGTGGATCTTTGACAGTCGTTACGGGTAGTCAGAAGCCCGAAAGTCTGACAACCATTCTTATCAAGGGGTATCGTATTACCCAGTAATTGGGTTGTGGAGGTCAGATAGGCAGTCGCTCCATGTAAAACACTGGTATTCAGCTGCATCCGGTTAGACTGGAAGCCGACCCCAACATAGTTGGGAAAAGGCTAGGCAGATGATGAAGCATATGAAACTTTTATTTTGCAACACGTTAAATTCACAGTATCATCCGAAAGATAATGTAAGACATTTTGTTTAATCCAATATTTGAAGTGTATTCCTTCCGTGTGGCATGTAACACCCTGCAGTTGTGTGATGTCTTGTTTTTGTTTGCACTAAAATAGATATTTAATTTCTTCCAAAAATATTATTAATTGTTTATTTTATATATTATTTTAAAATCTCCCTACCACTATCATTACAGGTAACCCAATGCGATAGTGTGGTCTTAAAATTAATTTAACTTACAATTAAAACTATGAATAAGGAAAAATACTATTAGCACAAGTATGCACCAAATTACCTAAATAAAATAAAACAAAATAAAATAAAAATAAAAACAACAACTTATTATACAGCCTACTCTAATCTACATTATAACATAAAAGGAACAGCAGTATGTTATTATGTTTGTATTGGTAAGTCAGAGATAAAGTTAAATGAATAATTATTATTCTTCTGGGTTGTGAAGGTTATGTCGGCCATAACCTCCATGTAAAATACTGGTATTCAGCTGCATCCGGTTAGACTGGAAGCCGACCCCAACATAGTGTGGGAAAAGCTACGCAGATGGTGATTGTTTTGGCTCATCTTGAATGAAACTTGTGCCTAGTTTGAGAACATTGAGATTGCCATAACTGAAGTTGTCTATTCAACCTTACCCTTAGCATCTATTATAAATAAATAAAAAATCTTTTATAAATAAATTAATTTAAAAAAATATTAGGCGTACCACAGCTTATATTTCAACAAAATATTAATTTTTACCGACTTTACAAAAAGGAGGAGGTACTATGTTCGGGTGTTTGTATGTTTTTTTTTTTTTTTTTTTTTTTTTTTTGTATGTTTGTTCATCGAATACTCCGCCAATTGTCGACGGATTTTCAAAATTCTTTTTTTGTTCGAAAGTAGATAGTTCTGAGGTGGTCCCATTGTCACCAAGTTAGGATCTGATGATGGGATCTTAGAGAAATCGAGGGCAACCCTCAAATTTTATAGGCTCACTTATTGTTTTTCGCATATTTTATGAAGTATCTTGTGTATTTGTGTATGGTTGTCACCATCTCAGGTAGCTGGGCTGATGATGGAAGGTACAACTCCTTAACACTAAGAAGTTACTCGAACAGGCAAGGACTGTAAATTGTTTTGATGTTTGATAGGGCATTTGCCACATTTGGTCTCATGATCATCAAGTCATGACCTGATGCTACCTAACTCCTCGACAACTAACAGCAGATATATCGTGTTTAGGCTCATTGAAAAGGGCTCGATGTGTGGATAAACGTTACTGAGGAACACCGAAGACCTGATGCTGAAGCCAGGAGCATCAGAAAAAGTACAAACCTTGAAATTACAGCACCGTAGTCGTGTTTGGGCTCATTTTAAACAGGACTAATTTCAATTTCAATGCAATGTTGACATAAGTCTGGCCTGATGCTGCAGCCAGGATTATCAGCATCTAATCTAAAAACTAATAAAAGGAGAACTCCTCAACAATTAACGTCCCTGCATCGAGAAAAGGAATATTTTATAAAAAGGCGATGGGCAAGTTGACATTAGGCTATTGTAACTTAGATAAATTATAAACAGACCCACTAAAAAGCGAGAAATAAAAACTTTTTAACAAAAAAAAAACCGACTTCCAAAAAAAACACTACAAACTGAAAAATAACTTTAATTTCGGAAGTCGGTGGCAAAAACTAAAATACTGATCCCTAAGACACCGACTTCCGAAATTAAAGTTATTTTTCAGTTTGTAGTGTTTTTTTTGGAAGTCGGTTTTTATTTAAACCAAAAAGATGTGTACGTTTCGGAATGGGTCTTCGGGAGTGGTAGTGCTTGGTCACGTAAGAACGCGCGGGCGCAGTGACGGGTGCGGGCGCGGTGGACTTGGTTCGCCGCACCTGCGTTTTGTACGTGAACACTTGCATACTATGCTGTGTGTTTGATATTTCGTGACCAAGCACGTATAGTGACGTGTTCAAGCACGTAGAGGCGAGTAAACTCGTCGTACTGGACATATTGTTGTGTCTCTCGTCGTGAGTGCCAGATACTGGGACACGGGCCTCCTCTGTGAGAGGGAGAGGGCCATAATCCACCACGCGGGCCCAGTGCGAGTTGGTAGATGTCACATGTCTTCAAATTTTTGGTTTATTTATTTATTTGGGACAAACAAACAGTAACACATTATATCTGCGCAAATAATATAAATAAAGATTATTATATAAATGTGAAACTCACACCGTTATCCACAGCATATCAATGGTTCTAGGACATGCCAGTTTCCTCACGATGATTTCCTATAAATAATTACACAAAATAAAGCGCCTGTCTGGGTTCGAACCTACGACCTACAACTCGTAAGTCGCGACTGTTACCACTAGGCCACCCACTACAACTCGTAGGTGATGTAATCTGATATTGACACTATAAAGACTGTAGTGTTTCAATGTTATTTATCACAGCGTTGCACTGAAATGTTGTAATTATTTTTTCCCAGGAATGGCGATGGCAGAGGAATTCGACTACGTATCCTACATGTGCGCTTACTGTGGCCGCTTCAACCCTGCTCGCAAGCAGAGGCCCGCAGCGCCCCTACTAGCCGCCAGACCTTTGCCGGCTTTGCAGAATTCTATGCGAGGTAAGGTTTTATATCAACAGTAATGGTAGGAGGTTTTTTCTGAAGCAACAGCATGTCAACGAACATGTAATGTCCTCGCATTTCATTCTGCCCCTGAAATTTACAATCAGGGAAATTGATTGCTAAGTAAATTGACACCTTACGTCATTTCGCCATTTCATACAACTGTCAAAGAATATAGTAATTTTATCTCACGTAGTGACGTGCGCTTTACATGTGGTTGACAAGTATATAACCATGGGTGTGAATGTGTGTGTAAGCGCAGGAACTCCTCTCAGTATCGTCCGAGACATTGGCGAAATCGGAAGTGTGTATGTGTGTGTGTTATGTGCACTTAACACATTAACAGCGTGTTTGTACACTTGCGTTATCACTGTGGTTATGACAAATAAAGCGCGCGTCGCTTCGTGCGTTTAAAATACTGTAACAGTTGTGGTTTCAATACACGGATCGTTTATGGTGGTCAATTTGCTTAGCAATTAATTTCCCCAACTTCACCATGATATCGTAGAAAGCAGTAAACATAATGTAGAATTACAGTAGTGTATCAAATGATTCAATATTAGCTAGGTATGTTGCCATGTCGCATACATCTATATAATTATCTATATACTAATAAATTAATAATCTAAACTAATAATACGAGTAAAGCTGAAGAGTTTGTTTGTTTGAACGCGATAATCTCTGGAACTACCGGTCAGATTTGAAAAAATCTTTTTGCATTTGATAGCCCAATTCTTGAGGAAGGCTATAGGCTATTTAATATCACGCTATGACCCTTAGGAGCCGAGCAAAAAGAAAAAAAGACAGAATGAACGCTAAGCGAATACGAAGTGTTGCGATGGGGTGGGGGTACAAGAAATTTCACGCGGACGTAGTCGCGGGCGGGCAGAAGCTAGTTTCTTATAAAGATCTATAAAGAAAATTAGTTACACTCAAAGACAATTAGATTTTGCAATTTCTCAAATATAACGCCTATGGCATTCAGTCCAACTGTATATTTGTGTGCTTGAAGTATAAAATTTTAATAAATAATGTAGTATGTAGCAATACAGGGTTAAATTAAATTAGCTAGGGAAACTCCGCAGATGTGATGGGTATCGATATCTTAAGAGCCCATACTACCTCAGCTAAAATTCACTCTTTATCTCGCTCGCACGATACTGCTCGCGGACTGTGTGAGAGCGAGACAGAGTGCGGTGCTGGGCGGAAGGCAGCGCCTATAGTTTAGGTATTTGCTTTTTACGGTAAAAATAAAGGTCATTCAAAAAAATTAAAAAACATAAGACCTGCTTTATAATTAGTTCAGTTAGTATGCAAAGCTTCATGATCTAATTTGAAGTATTTTTTGAATACCAGCGGTTTATTGTTACATTTGGAGGTAACTTTGGATTTTTTTTTCTATCGAGAAAATTTTATGGAATCGTGTTTTCGTGTAACATAGTTCTTAACATTAATCCTCAACTTTACCACATATTTATTTCAAAATTAATGCTGCGGTATTTTCGACATAACGGAGGATCATGGTAGTATAGGCTCATAACATGATAAAACAAATAATAAATTTATTTTACGAGTTGTATTGTGGGTCATCGACCGCAGTTAGTGTACTTGAAACATCAGTTTAATTAGTTTTTTTTTGTGTATACTTCATAGAAATAAGGGTAGGTACCTACACTACCTACTTATGTAATCACGATAAAACAAAAGAAAGCAGATCAACTCATACTTCAAGTAACAACACTCCCAGCGGTCGTTGACCCCCCAAAAAGAAACACCATTTTTTATAATATTTTTACTTCATCGTATTTAGATATCGATATTATCACGTCTGCAAAGTCTCGCTAGCTAATGTAACTTGACCTTGTATGTATAATTTATGCATAATATGCATTCGTGCAGGCGTAAATAAAGTACTCTTCACCCAAGAAGGTGGATCCTCAGATTCTAGGAGGCCCGGTAACCAGCTGGGTAAGATAAGATGTATACTACTTTATTGCACACCACAAACATACAATTAAAAAGGTCAAAGCCAAGTGCGAACCGGACTCGCACACGGAGTTTCGTACCACCGTACATTATTTAACACTACATATTTCTTTAAATACTTAAAATACGTTTCTTGAATGTTATTTTTATTATTTGTTTTTTTAGCTGCTATAAGTAGTTCAAATCTGTGAAATTTTCTAAAGTCTACCTATTAGGGTTTAAAAGATGCAGCCCTGTGACAGACGGACGGACTGTGGAGCCTTAGTAATAGGGTCCCGTTGGCACCCTTTACGGTACGGAACCCTTAAAACTTATAACTTACATAGACTAAGGGGCCGTCTCCACGAGCGAGAGAATCGCGGCGATATTATCGTCGTGCCACGTATTTTTATACACTCTCTTAGAACGTGCTCACTTAAATGTCTCACCGATGGTGGCGCGTGTGTTGGATCATTCGGTTCCCTACAAAATGGTTGAGCTGGATGGTGCTGATCCACGCGTCATGTTCGTGAACGGGCGCCGTCGGTTGAGACTGGTCATCTCTTAACTGCCAAGGCTTATTTTTAATCTTATGTCTTGAATTGTTTCTTCATTTCTGTCTTTTTTACATTGTTCTCACATATAGAAGCAACAAGAATAATGTACCCAGGATTTTGTAATATCTTGATTTAAAAGAGTGTCCATGGAGTTTCTTGCCCGTTCTTCTCCATAGAGATCTACGCTTTGGAATGGGCAACTAGCTTCAACTTTCTGACAGACTATTTAATTTTGACAATTCAAAAGTGCCTGTACAAGGTTTAATTGAAATAAATGATTTGAGTTTGAGTTTGAGTTCGTGTCTCCCCACACGGCGATTTCACGGCGAGACTATCGCCGCGATTCTCTCGCGCCCGTAGAGATGGCGCCTTATGAAGAAGAATAAAATGTTAATAATAATGCTGCTCTAGCGATAGTCGCGGTGCTCTCAGTCACGGGTGCCGCTTAGGGGTACCGTAGATGCGCGCGTCTGTGTGAGTGTGCCGTTTCGAACGTTAGTATGTACGGTCTACAACAAATTTGCATAGGCACAATAAAGTTGAAATTTCTGTGAACACGCGCCCGCGCCGCGCAGGCCCGTACCTACATCTGTGTGTGTACACTGGCTAACGTCGAACGAAACAAAAAATAATTATACCGTCGCTTTTTCACACGCGCGGCGTAATTACGTATGACCTTGGTTGGTTCATACGATTGCTAAAATTCACATCTTCATAACAAGTACCGCTAGCGGATAGCGTTGCGTATTGGATTATTAAACAAGTTGGCCTAGGTTCGAATCTCGAGATGAAACTTTAATTTATCTTTTCAACAATATTCTTATCTTTTTTTATTATTATTCGATTAATTAATACACGAGAATAATAATGTAATATTTATTTTATTTGTATTATTATATTTTTATTGAAATATGGGATAAAAAAAAAAGATTTTTAAGTGATTTCCAAAATTTTATTCGTTATAATTTTATAAATAAACTTTTAAAACAGTTTATTTTCTCATAAAGAACAATTTATTGAAGTAAAGCATGTGAACTACTACCATTAGACTTAAAATATTGTAAGTATCTTTAATAAAATAATATTGTTCTATATATATATATTGCGGTTATAGCTTAAGTATTCATTTTCATTATGAAAAGAAGATTGAAACTATAAACCTCAAAATAATCCTTAATACGGTTAAGACACAATATTATTTTAATATTACTAAAATCAATTTGTAATTTATAACTTAATACGTTGTATAACCCCCATTATTATCCATGCTATCAAGTAAACGCTGGCGTATGGATCCTATAATATTTAAACATATTTCTGCATATTTCCTTGCAATGCAACTTCATCTGGTAACTGGTTGGTTAAAACAACATTTCTTTCTTATTCACTGACCAGCTGGGGCCTTCCACTGTCGATCGCGTTCGACTGGCACGGACCCTCCGACCTTTTGACCTTCCTACTCACAGTAGGTAGGTAATTTCTCTAAAACAAAAAAGGAATATTGTAAGGCTACTAGCAAAATGATAATATATTATTAACTACTATTTTGAAAAAAAAAAAAATTGAAAATAGTTCAAATGATAAGATTATAATTTATACTTAATGTTATATTCATCATTCCAAAAGTAAATAAATAAACTCTTGGAAATATATATTTTTTCTTCTATTTAGACCCTATGGTAAATATAAAACGTTTAATAAAATAACTACAAGGATCAGCAGTTATACATTAATTAAATAAATGTTCGATAAAAGAATTAAATCATAATACTCACAGTCAGTCCGGTTTCATCAAATATTTGTGGTATAATATTAAGTCCACTTTTACGCAGCGCGATAATATCCGCTTTCATCTCAATATTTAAATTTGCTTGCGTTTCAAAATTATTAACACCTCTAATAGATTAAACACACTTCACTAACCCACAATATCAAATTATTATCAACCAACAAAGAACCACAACATTCTTTCGCGGTGAATGGTGCATCTGTCCACCTTATAATTAATTTATTTATTAAGATTTCTGTGGGTATAATCATAAAGTTTTACGAACTATGTGAACAAGACGAACATGACACGGAACTATATTCAATAGCGTGATTATTCGAGTAATATGCGGGTGTGTGTGTCAAATTACTCATTAAAAGAAGGTCGTAAGTCACTAACTAAACTTCAAACTATAACTTTGCGAATTTGCTTAAGGACTTTTGATCGACACTGTACAGTCAACAAAGGAGTTAAGTATACAGGAGCGTCGGATATTGTTGAAGTTTACTAAGAAACCGATGGATGTTCTGGACTGAAATTTAATCTAATAAATGAGCTGTTTGTTTTCTATTAATAAACTAAAATTTTATTCGAGAACATCCATCGGTTTCTTAGTAAACTTCAACTATATCCGACGCTCCTGTATACTTAACTCCTTGGTTGACTGTACGTAGTTTCCGTACTGTTCATATCTTTACTGTGGTAGTACTCAGAACCGGCGTGTGTTGTTGACCAGTGGGGCCATTCTTGTAATTTAAAGAACGTTCACAGTCTGATCAGTCTCAAACCTGTCAAAAAGACCTCAAATTTCTCAACATTTTTGACAGGATTGATTGTCACTGAGATGAGACTGCTACTCGATTTTGAACGTTTTTTTTTATTACGGGACGTAAACGAGGCAAAAGGAGTATGTGGTTTTTGATTGAAAAGATTGTAGTCGGTGGCATTCTGTAGTTTCTGCCTACCCCCATGGGAAGATGCCGAGACTTTATTTACATGTCCAATCAAACACATGTTACCATAACTAACACTGTTTCCTCAATAACCCCCCTCCATTACACATAGGTTGTGTATCTACAGGCAGCGGAGACGACTCTTCTCAGCCCAGTTCTGCGAGTGATAGCGATGATGATAAGACTTCAAGAGATACAGCTTTGAAGCAAGGTACCTTTAGTTATTTTCAACTATCTACTTAAGATGAATGGGTAGTGGTAGGCCGCGAAATTAAAATTTTCTTAAGCCGCAATTATATTTAGCCCGCGCCGCGTGTCGCCACGCGTGGGTAAGCTATCGGTTACATACATTTAGTGCGTGGCGTGGCGACACGCGGGGCGGGACTAATGTAATCAATCCTATACTAAATGTATGTAACCGATAGCTTACCCACGCATGGCGACACGCGGCACGGGCTAAATATAATTGCGGCTTTATGTTTTTTGCAATTTGCAGGTCAGTGTCAGGTTGTATCTTGATCAAAATATGATTCGCGACAATAACAGGTCCATATTTAGAGAATTATAATCATTTTAAACTTTCTTCTTGGGGATTACTTGGTCTTAGAGAGTTGTGTTGATGACTTTAATTCTGTAAATACATATTAGTTACGGCCGCGAATCATATTTTAATCGACGTACAACTTAATACTGACCAGCAAATTGCAAAAGACGTAAAAAAAAATTAACTTCGCGGACTGCCCTGGCGCTTTCACCTTAATAAAAATCTTAAATTCACTGACAGATAACGCACAGCCTAAACCGCTGGGTCTGGTAAGGTTGAAATTTTGCTCAACAGTTCCTTAGCACTAAGAAATACATTTTGAAAATTCATCCCCTTAAAAATTGCGAAAGTCCATACAAAGTTTCATCTCCTATGACACCCCTACAAACTTTGTATGGACTTTCGCAAATTTTGAAGACACATGGAAGTGGATACTTAGATTTCTACCACCAACCAAAAATCTCTTATGGAAAAGTGTTAATCTATCTAACTTAGAAAGCTGTATTAATGACTCTAATGATTATAATTATCTAAATATGTACCTGTTATGGTCGCGAATCATATTTTGATCAAGATACAACCTGACACTGACCTGCAAAAAACGTAAGAAAATTAGAATTTCGCGGTCTCAACTACCCATTCACCTTAAGAGTCACAATTTTAGACCGTAAAACAATCTCTTTCTAGTTTCCGAAGATGGCGAAGGCGAATCGGATCGGCCCCCTTCAGTGGAAGGGTCGCCGAAATCCCATCATGAAAAGAAAGAAGACTGAGTGACATTGTCAATTTAGAACATTATTATATGCGGACCGTTCCGGCGGTGCGCGAGGTAACATTAGTGTGGTGTGTTTGACAGGAATTTAGACGTTATGTCGAGGTGTTAGAATTTAATTTTGAATGGTTGTGTGTTGGTTGTTATTACCGTTTGATTTGGAATAGGAAAATAGGGATGTTAATCAACTCTACATAGTTGAGCTAAAAATTCGTACGGAAATGTGTCATAACGCATATTATTCGCTTCCTTTCATCTATGTGCCTCAAAGCAATACGTAGTGAAGCGCAATGCTTTTATCGATAACTTTATAGTAGTGATGTCATTGTCCGATTTTTCTATCGATAATGGTGCGGCTTTATGCTTGCTTGTGCGTTGAGTTTTTGGCTCAAGTATAGTTTCGGTTTTTCAGTAGTGAGACTAAATATATTTTTCAAAATATATTCACGAATTGTTTGGACTAAAACCTCGCATTTCAAAGAGGATGTAAAATATCAACGATTGTCAGTTTTTTGTGTTCACGAATGCACCAATTTTAGTAGGCACCAAAAATTAATTTTAATTTGAAAAGTAAGGTAGTTCTTAGTCAAAATCGGCATTTCGTAGTAAAAAGAAAAATTGTAGCCTAAAATTAGGGATAAAAATAAAAAGTCAAGAAGTTTTCGATTTTGAACTTTAATACCTTGAACATAAAGTATATGTTTCCTGTCAAATGCACCATTTTAACTATCAAATCTGTGGCGGAATGGGTATACCGTTTTATTTAATTATTTATTCATTATGTTTATATCGAAAAACTCGATCTAGCAAATGAGAAAAGTGCTTATTTCTAACTCATATTAACTCTAATCAAATATCTCACATCATCTGCCTATCCTTTTTCCAACTATGTTAGGGTTGGATTCCAGTCTAACCGGATGCAGCTGAACACCAGTATTTTACATGGAGCAACTTGATACCCCTTGGTACGACTGGTTGTCAGATTTTCAGGTTTCTGACTACCCGCAACGACTGTCAAAAATCTACGAATGCATATCGTACTTTCCGAGGCACGCGCATGGAGTGGACCACCCATCCAAGGAACGACCGCGGCAAGCGTAGCCTAACCTTGATCTGTCTGTTACGAGCCCCTCCGTAAAATATTCAGGATTTTTTTTATTCAGTGCGCAAACTAACCCTGAATTCGGCATATGATTCTGGATCCCCCAAGCGTATACATTTTTCGTCGGTTATCCTTTATATTAGTCGTTCATTCGTTTGAAGTACTTGACAAGGATTATATATCTTTCTTGTTCTGTTTAGTACACTCTGTGCAAGTTTGAGCAAGATAGAATAAGTAGTTATGAGGGAAATAGACGTCAAACATACGAGTGTGAGCGCGTCCGAATTGGACGCATCACAGTCAACTGATTGACAGCCGCGGCCGAATCGGACAACTCAACATCATGATATAATACTTTACATCTCGTTTGCTGGATCGAGACAGTAGCATACGATCTCGATCGGTCCTTTGTTTGACTACTGACAATAAATTTGTTAACATATTGTCATTTTTTGGTGTTGTGTATAAACTCTATTATTGTTGGGACGGATGACTAGAATTTATCCCTAATTACTATTCATTAAAACGTGATGCATTCAGGGTCAAATTAAATTGGTTAGCGAAACTCCACAGACAATAAAACAAACCAAGTCTATTTACAAACCAAGGTTTTCTTTAGACATGGTGTAAACCATTGACCTAGTTTAAATATGAGCCTAACTGTTTGCAAGATACAGTTCTTTTTACTGACAACTTAGTCCGGTATTAAGTTGACAGTTATCGGAATAAAGTACGAAATACAAAAAGTGGCTCGTAGGTTAGGCTATAAGGGCGGAAGTTGGATCTTGTTTATTAAAAAGACTGATGATGTCTATGAAGTTTTGCTAGTTCATTTTATTTGACCCTGTATAAACCTTTTTTCACGTTATTTGCCCTTTTCATTGAAAAGAGAACGCAATAGATTATAACATCTTTAATTATTAATTTGAAAATGAACAATTTTCTCGATAATGTGAAAGCTAGTACAAAATAATTCTGATTCTATGAAGTTTTATAGATTCTATGAAAATTATATTTTATTGAATGTTATGTATTCTATGCATTTTATTTTTTCATGTTTTGAAAGATACAAAATAACACGTTTCAAATTGAGCTTCCAAGGAGTTTCTTAAGAGGAAACGCAGTCACGTGGTTGTTGGCGTTCATTCCACACTAACGTAATACTCTGTTATCATTTATGTCTTATGTTGCCGTAAATATATAAATATTAGATGAAAAATTATGAAATAAAAAAAAATACGTCAAAAATCAACACATAAGGTCTTGGCAGTGGCGGTTAACCTACTACTACTCTTTCACGCAAAAACTACTGAACGGATTTTGTTGAAAATTTACAGTATTATTACATATACATCAGAATAACACAGGATACTTTTTATCCCCATATGCCCACGGGATCGAATAGCTTATACAGTAGAATAACACTAAGGGTACTTTTTATTCCGATATTCCCACGGGATCGACACTTACGCGGGTGAAACCGCCGGGCGCAGTTAGTACATTATATTGTAGGAATACGTTAGTATGGAATGAACACCAACGACCCACGGGACCCAGTTTCCTCTTAACATCTCTAAACAGCAAAATCTTTTCTAAATAGAAAACACATTATTACCTACTGCCATCTGACTTCCATGATATTTAATTACTATTTATCCAATATTATATTTGATCTTCCAATAGTTATCTTATCATTCGGTCATCCGTCCCAATATCTCCAACGAATACAAGAAAATAAGCTTTTTACAAACAAAAATATAATAAGTTTAAAATAACAATTTACGTGCCTTGTAACGAATAAATTATTATTCATTATTTATTTCCATCAATAAATAGATTTAAATATGAAGAAAAAGTCGTGAGGTGTCGTGGGACACCCGGTTGAGGCGAAGTTCCTTTCGTAGTATATTATGTATATTTAAATAACAGGCATAATGAAATGAATTAACAATGTTTGAGAGTAACTAAATAAATGAAAAAAGTTAAGTTACATCTGACGCGCATCCCGCTCGTCTATACTACAGCACTAGTGTGACAGAGAGAGTTATATTTTCCTCTCTCTCATGTAACGAAATGTGCCTAAACGTGACGTTTGTCTATTCTTCCGTCTATAAAAGCCATTTCTACGGTGGTGCAGCAATATACCTATACTTTGACATACGCTTGCGCACTTTTGCTGTGTGTGTTTACATAAACACACATACAGCAAAAGTGTCATGACGGTCAAAATGTTAGTGCAATTTCTTAGGCGGTTCGATAATTGGACGAGAATTGAGAGTGAAATTTCAAGGACGCGTCACGTTTAGGCACATTTCGTTACATGTGAGAGAGGAAAGATATAGCTCTCTCTGTTTCTCACACTAAATCTCTTATTATTTATTTTTAAAGGTACGCGTCACGTTTCGGCAAATTATGTTACGTTAGAGAGAAGAAAGATATAACTGTATCTGTCTCTTACACTAAATCTCTCTTATTATTTATTTTTTAAGGGACGCGGGAAAAAGATTCTTTTTCTCTCTAATGTAACATAATTTGCCGAAACGTAACGTTAAAAGATATAACTCTCTCTGCCTATCTCACATAAAATCTCTCTTATTCTTTTCACATTTTCTTTATTTTTTAAGTCGTTTAAATTTTTTTCGGTCTTGCTCTCATTCGCCAATAGTGTGCAGAGCACATGCGATAAGGGACTTCGCTCCAACAAAAATCCATAGAATTGGAACTGCCCCTCCATTCATAAATTCATTATAGAATGTTTAGATACCATCTGTAGGTTCATTTTAGCTGCGTCATTATTGGTTTAGGCGTTTCGAAGTATGAATAGAGAACGCGTATTTTAATGTTGAGGATGTGTGCTGATAATGGAATGTAATTGTCAAAAGATACAATCAATTTTTAGTATTATCACTTGAAACTTGGACAATGAGGGTTTTCATGAAAATTTACGCCACCAGTTAGCGCCACTTTGACAAGACCGTTCATTCGTTCATCATTCAGTCGCGACTAAAGAAAGTATAGGCGCTTTGACACTTTTGACAGGTGCTCGGACCTGACGTCTCAGTGCTGCCACCTAGTGAACGTCTTTTCAGAAAATCCTCATTGTATTATGTTCACACAGTGTTAAGGGCCACTTGCACCATAAATCACTAAATACGTTCCCTTCTAAACATATTTGACAAACGTCATTCTGTCGTCGTCCTCTTCAAACGATTGACTGAAACAAAACGGTGTTTTAGATAGGTTTAGCGCTAAACGCATTTAGTTATTTTTTTGTACAAACGGGCCTGAGTAATGATGACATGTTTTGCCTATGTTAATAATATTATGTTAATTTTGCGAAATCACTAAATAATAAATTTTTACTTGACATGAAATTTTAAATCCCATAAATTAAACTGACAATGACTTAATAGTAATATAAATAAATATTATATCACTTCAATATTTTTAGTCAGTTTTTGTTTTTTAAAAAAAAAAACACCGTACAGTGAATTTGCTAGAGAAATACCATCAATTGATTGTTTCTTTCTTAATAAATATGTATATTATATTGTGCTAATAATATTATAAGAAAGACGTTTAGAATAATCTCCTAATAGATGGACTTGCTCACTTATCAATAAATATTCATGAAAAAAAAACTTGAAGAAAGACTGACTGAGTTCTATTGGCATATGCTGTATGAGATAGCTCATGCCGTGGTTCATCCACCAACCCAAACCCGGCCCGCCTGGTGGATGACGGCATACTCCCTCTCACAGAGAGGAAGCCTGTGTCCCAGCAGTGGGAACATTTATGCTATAAATGGTTACAATATTAGCCAGTCAGCAAGGTGGTATCAGCTTAACTTACAAAATGAGCAACTATTTCTGTTTATTAGAAGCTATATTCTAAAACAACTTTCGAACATTAAGTCGGTTGAAAACATCCTGAAAGGTCCGAAAAAATCTTTTCAAATGTTTGTGCTCATCAAGGATATTTTTAATTTCGGAATTTTTCTACAACAGAACAGAATTTTAGATAAATTTGACAGCGATGAAAAGTTCCGTAACAGAATTTCTTATGAATTTGACAGCGATGAAAAGTTCCGTAACAGAATTTCATATGAATTTTACAGCGATGAAAAGTCCCGTAACAGAACTTCATATGAATTTGACAGCGATGAAATGCTCTAGGTCGATTCTGAAATATAGTCGAGTCGACGCGATGAGAAGTTCCGAAACGAAATATCGGATGTATTCGGCTGACTTAATAATGAATAAAATAATTTATAATTTCTTGTAAGTACTCGAATCTTCATAGAGTTAACCAGACATTATTTATTGCGTTAATGTTGGCTGGTACTTAATATAAGTAGGCGTAGATTAATTTATTTTACTAACAACCTAACCAGGGACGTACTTAGGTCGGTTATGGGTGCAAAAAGTGTTATCTGTCAGCAATAAATACTTGTCGATTAACACTATTAAATAAACTTATTTTCATGAAATAGAGACAGTGTGCCAAATTAAGGATTAATATTTTCTTCAAGGTGCGCTTGCAAGAAACATCAGCAAATTACATTCTATTGACGATTCACTTCCATCATAAATACAATTAAATCATTAGAATGCATCCATAACCTAACTTAATTATGTCTCTGGCAATAATGCCTTCCAACTTCCACACGTTTAAGAACAAAAAAAAGCATTGCTAATAATACTAAGTCCTAAGATACGTCCGTACTGCGTGAAGTCAAACGTCTAAACAAAATGGCGGCGAATGTTCGTCCAAAGCGCACCCGCACGCATTCGCGACTTTCATAGCGAAACGAGTGATTTTACCATTCGGGCCGTAACCTCGCAAACGACGTGTCTTAATAAATTCAATTTAAATAAAAGGCCTTATTTACAACAAGTTCTTGGTTGAAAAACTACGTATTTTTGCACAAAAATATCTGATTACCTCGTACCAATTTTTTTTTAACAGAAAATTGGCTTTGCTGGTCTTAAAATCTCAGATATTTTTGAATGTAGCAGTATTTGAAAAAACAATTCAACTACTAAAACTTAAGTTTTTAAATATTTTTTCTTCTTTTTAAAAACATTATTTGTACAGTTTTTAAGAAATATAATTATTTTTTTCTTTATGTAACTTGGTAAGGGCTTTTGTTTGATTGTAAATTTCTTTTTGTTAACATTTAATGTGTTCCTTGTACCAACAATTCTATTTATTTATTAACAGTACTAACAAAATTTTATTTTGTCGGAACTTTGGGTGTAGCGGTCATTTTTTTGAGGCTGTCACCTTTTCTTCATCAGGAAATAAATGTTAATTTAACTACGATCTTAGCCCAGGTTAGCACAGGCGATTTTTTTCGCGCAGCGTTGAAAATCGTGGAACACGAAAGAAATCGCCACGATACAAATACGCCCGTGTATACCTGGGCTTATAATGCACAAGAGACCGTGACTAAACGCCGACATTCGCAGTAACAGCGGTCATAAAAAGTGAGAGCGAGATGACACGAGACCAAATATTCACCGCTCTACTCGCACATTTTATAACCGTATAAATTACGAGTCTTGACTCTTGGCGTTAAGTATTACCACCATAAAGTATTCTTCCAACTTAATACCGCTAAATTCGAAGTTGCCGACTTCTTCCTACAGAAGCGTATACTCAAAATGCTTTTTTTTCTAGTCAAAATACTAATTTGCGTTTCAAAATCAAAGATGATGGTTGCATTTATACTAAAAGTTGTCAAACGTCAATTGTCAGTCATAGCTGTGACGTCATATTAACTATATTTCGTCACAGTTCGATGACGTAAGGAAATTCTTTATGAGTTTAGATTTTATAGTGTTCAAAACCTGTTTTGCATCTTAAAATATACCCTTTTAAGTATAGGGTCATTTTTACAAATTTTTTAAAAATGACTAATTCGTGAACTTCAGAAACTTTACCGCTAGGGATGTTAAAAATGTGAGTGCCCATAAAGTGAGTTTTTCTCGAGTTCGTGAATATCTATTAATAGTAGATAAATGTTTGTTTCAACCCTAGACATTCCTAAATTAACATTTTTGGCATTGATAGCGTACTTTGTAGCGTATAATAGATTTTATCCATGGAGTTTTTATATTTTGTAAATTAGTCGTAAATGGAAAATAACAATATTATAACATGAACGATTCTTATAATTCAAAATACAAATTTTTGCACGCATTAGAAATAGGGAACTTGCATTTGTAAAATGACTACTTCTAATTTAAAAAAAAAACTAAATTTTCTTTTCATTGCAACACCAAGCATATTTTTACAAAAAAATTTTACCACATAACGTGACTTTTATTTATTTTTTCAATGAATAATACAAAAAACATACACAGATGTTTAAAAAAACTAACCATTTCACAAATGCAAGAAATAAGTTGTTGATAAAAATTTTGAATTCCTATTCTAACCACAAGTTTGACAATATAATGAGTATCAAACCTCCTTGGTTACCGGGAATTGGCGGGAAAAAAAATAAAAACGTTGAGAGCGTTATGGTATACATGTGAAGAATTCTCATAATATTGTAAATAATGTGAGTCAAGTGAATAGTGTTGTTGAATTTGTTATTTATTGCTTGTATCGTTGATTAGCTATTTTATAATGGAACTAATATACAAGTACCCAGTTATCAGTTGTTTTATTTAATTCTTATTTCCTATATTATGTTTATTTAAAAATAATAGCCGATCGTTACCACAACAGGAGATTTTATTCTTATAGAAAAAATACCTTGCACTAGCAAAAACAGAAGTACTGAAGCTATCATCATCTGCCTAGCCTTTTTCTCAACTATGTTGGGGTTGGCTTCCAGTCTAACCGGATGCAGCTGAATACCAGTATTATTACATGGAGCGACTGTCTATCTGACCTCCACAACCCAGTAACTGGGTAATACGATACCGCTTGGTAAGACTGGTTGTCAGACTTTCGGGCTTCTGACTACCCGTATCGACTGTCAAAGATCCACGAATAACAGCCGGGACCAATGCAACGTCTTAACGTGCTTTCCGAGACACGGAGGGGTCACGGTATGTAAAGATGGTCACCCATCGTGCAATTTGTCGGTCACTGGTTCAAAAGATATAGGTAAGGGTTTATTGGTGGCCGATCTGGAGAGTTTCCCCAGGAGGGCCATATTTATATCTCAAAAACTAGGGCACCTAGCGAAGATCCGATTTCTCCCATATTTTGTCGCCAATTAGTCTGAATCAGTCGTGTGTCATTTGATAGGTTTAGGTCTAAACGAATAGGGCAAAAGAAATTGTGGGAGGACTTTGTAGGCCTTGTAGACTTTAGATCTGTAGACCATTTTTTATTTTATCAAGTACCTGGTACTTGTTGACAGGCCTACGTTGTCCTCCCATACCTACTGTAATTTGAAAATATTGTAAAAGCCAATTATTTTTAAAAAGAGTAACCGTGGAGTTTCTTGCCGGTTCTTCTCCATAGGAAACCAATTGCAACCGTGCACCTAGCTTCTGACGTTTCATAAGTGCCCATATAGGCTTATGTGAAATAAAATATTTTGATTTTGTGTATTTAGGGTAAGTAATCTGTTTTGAAGTCAATGTTATTAGGGATTTTCGATAGGTACCTACTGAAAATTTACAAAATAATGTAAAATTTTATGTTTTTGTTCTGTAAACTTTTTTTATTGTAGGCAATACTATGTTTATTGTTTTGTTTTAATATTGTAGGCCTGATTGATCGTCTAAAGCACTCTTTTGAGACGTCCGAGCTCTGGTAACAAATTAATTTCATAGAATATTCATGGGGTATTCCCTGGGTATTCCATATTCACCATTTTCGAACGAAACAATAATGACACTTGATTGACAGTGACAATAACAACAAACGTCGATTGATTTGACATTAGTCAAAGTCAATTCGAGTTTGAGGAATGTCTTGATTTGCGATTGCGAAGAATTGCGGAGCAACGAGTTATCTATAAATAACACGATAACTTATCAACGTTCGTTTACACGAGAGCGCGAACTGGCTATTTAATCTAATCGCCACGCCTCTACATTTAATTACTAACAGAAGTTCACGAAAACGTCATTCAGTACTTCTTTGATTGCGATAGTGGAAACCCGTTTATGAACTAAGTGTTTTCGGTGTGACGAAGACATTTATTCCTATCGAAATTCGATCATTGTCTTATAGATAAACCGGCTGAAAGACAAGTCAATAGATTAAGTGTAACCTAACTTTTTATTAGCAGAAGTGAACTTTTTGAAATGTCTGTCTTAAATAACTTTACAGTGTCTATCGCGAAGGGGTTACGACGTAAGTATCTATTGTTTATTTATTAACGTATTTTTTCCATATAATATTATATCCATAAGCGTAAAACAAATATTTATAGAAAAAAAATTTTACCTACTACACAAAGAAATTTAACGAAAATATTCGAACTGTTGTTAAACTTTCTAATTTATTTACTAATAAATTAGAAAGTTTAACTTTTTATTGAACTCAATAATTATAGAATTCAATTTTTTTTTTCTGAACATTTTTTCATGCATGCTATTTTTTTTCTAAAGTTACTAATTAAGTATCTTAAAAATATCATAATTTCATATTGTTTATAAAGCGGGATAAAGTGTAAGAATAAACGGTTTCATAATCTGTTGATTGCTATTCACCTACAGTTCTTTAGATAAAAAAAAAAACATATTGTTGTTCTTATTAATAACCACTGAACAGTATGGAAAGATCTAGAAGTTGCTGAGTTTTATTAATAAAACTTCGTAAGTTATTAGAGTTAGTTCTTGTTTATGTAAATCTTAATGGTTACACTACTTGAATGGAAAAGGTAAATGAAAACAAAAATAACCTTCCGATATCTGATTCTCACAAAGCCCTGTATAATTCTGTAGCTCCTACTTCTACCTGCCCTTGGGAGAAAAAGCATTATTTAAAAAAAAATGAAAGGGTGGTGGTAGTGTGATAAAGGTACACCTTTGCTTACCCTTCAAGGTAAACAGGTGTGATTTTATGTTAGTGAAAAGGTAAACAAAAAGGGTTTTTTGACGTGACAACGTCTTAAATTAGGTTGCGGCTGGGAGTCACTTATGAAAAAGTGTAACGCTCGGTAACGTTACGATGAGTCACCGAACGAGAGAGAGGCCCGCCGAATGCCTTGCGTCTCTCTCCCACTCAACTATCATTCAATTCCTTGTTCCTATTGTGCAATTTAATTATATTCATATCAATAAATATTCTACCGAGAAAAAGACGTTGTCACGTAAAATCTTCGCCCGTAAAACCGACTTTACAGGCAACCATTTTTTTTTTTTTGCTATCTGTGCTGCCCTCATTGTCTCAATTAAACAAAAGTTTTGTTAACCTTTTTTTGCAGTGCTCAGGTAACTTTGACATTCACCGCACAGGTATCTGACATTCACATTACACGTAAAACCCAGCATACCGCCCGCAAACTGCATTATGCAAACAACATTATGTACAGTCAACAAAAGAGATAAGTATGCAGGAGCGTCGGATATAATTGAAGTTAAGTAAGAAACTGATGGATGTTCTCAAATAAAAAAATAATTTTATTAATAGAAAACAAACAGCTCATTTATCAAATTAAATTTCAGTTGACCAACATCCATCGGTTTCTTACTAAACTTCAACTATATCCGACGATCCTGCATACTTATCTTTTTTGTTTACTGTACATATACAGGCTGAATTTTTAAAGTGTGCATGTGGCCAAATTCGGATCTATGAGGAATAGCGACACATACTCAAAGGAGTCTCTCTCGATTTTGATGAAAACTAAAACTGCATCATTACATTTTTGAAAAATCAATATTTCTAGCTAGGGATTGAACCTGTGGATTTTGATAAAAAAAACTCACTGTATTATTACACCATTTGATAGTGTCCCTAATAAGGATCAAATTCTGGGAAGTAATGACATTGGCAAACTTAAGGAAAATGTCAGATTTTAATATACTGCTTCTTATTTTAAAGTATTCATACAGCTGCATTACCTGTACCTTGTTTGAAATGATGCTCAATATTTTTGTTAACACGCAACCGCAGCGCAGTGACGCAGTCACCTTCACAACATTATGTTCTAAATTCAAATTTTTATTATAATCTTTGGAAAATATTCTAATGGAATCAATAATATTGTAATGCTGAATGCAGTACAATCCTTGAGACGTTGAATCCAGCTATGTATTGAAAACAATGGTCATCATTTTGAACAATTTAATCAGTTAAGGTTTAATATGTAGGTAACATAAAAAAATAAAAGAAGTATTCTATTCTCTTTTCTTTAGTTGTTTAAATATCTTTTTTTTGTCACATTTATTTATCTTTCCAAGTAAATATTTGCAGAAATGTTAAAATGTTTTTAATACTAGATAGCATTCCTTATGTTTTATAGGCTGTTCTGTTTGAATAACAAGTGTTAAGGCTTTTTTAACCAACTTCAAAATAAGAGGTTCTGTATTCGACCCATATTTATGTATGTACCTATGTATGTTTGTCGCGATTTTCTCAAAAATTAATAAACCAATTTTGATAATTCTTTCATTAATGTGATCTACATGCTTTCAGGAAGGTTTTATTTTACAGGTTGCGGTACTTATTGTTAACTAAGTCAATGAGCAGTTATGTTACTAGACAAATTGGCAAGTGGACAAAAGATAAGAACAATGATCTTAGTAGGTACCACAACCTGTTTCGTTTGCATGATGCCAATGACCATTCTAATCAGTTTTATACACTCCCAAACATGTCTAGACTATTCAGTCAGTCACTGACCTAGTTTTCTTAGTTCACTTTATAATGGAAATTACCAATTGATACTCAATTGCCTATCGTAATTTAAGGGGCCGGCGGAGTATGCATAGTTCTTACCAAAATAATTTGTAAATCAAACATTATTCTTAATTTAGTGTGTATTTTTTCCGATTGGATTACAGAATATCTAGGTTCCCAAATATATATTTTGAATGGACACTGATTTAAAGACGAGTTATGAGAAAAATATGTTTTCTATAGAAAGAAATTCCTCGTATCTCGTCTTTATATCAGAGTCCTTTACGCATTAGCATGCGTAGTTCGCCGAAGAACTAGCATAATTGGAATAATAAATAAAAATCCTCCGGACCGAATATCGGCCGGTGGGGCCATCTCAACGAAGTTTAGCCAAGTAGATACGCAGTGTACGCACGAGATATTATAGTGCACTAGTGTGTTTGCAAACACAGGTGCATTCTCTGTTCCATCCATTACATACATACCAGACTCCTCAGTGCCTCGGAAAGCACGTTAGGGGGCTTACAGGACCTAAACACAAAAAACCCAAGTTTTAGAAACAATAAAAGTATCTATATGATCGACTACGGTAAACAAAATCAGAAAAATATATATTATGATATTCTTCAGGATATATGCTACCTAGCATATATACTTATATGTTTTCAACACACTATCTACCTAGATAGTGTGTTGAAAACATAATACAACTCATTTTATACGATAGAAAAAAATCATGAAGATAACTCTAAAAACTTTCTTCTTACAATACAAACCATACTAATATACATAATAACAATCATTCTGTTTTTTTGTCAGATTATTCTACAAGCAACATACTAAAACACAAGTTTTTTGATTTTTTTGTCCAAATAATAGATTTTTTGTAATTAAATAATTGCTTCATATTTTGCAATAAATTACCAGTGTTGTGTCATCGCGCTTCTCTTTCTTTTCTATGCAGTCCGACAGTGACCGCGCTTTAGGTCATGTAAGCCCCTTAAGTCGTTGGTCCCGGCTGTCATTCGTAGATCTTTGGCAGCCGTTACGGATAGTCAGAAGCCCGAAAGTCTGACGGCCAGTCTGGCCAAGGCGTATCGTGTTACCCAGTAACTGGGTTGTGCAGGTCAAATAGATCTAGTCGCTCCATGTAAAATACTGGTATTCAGCTGCATCCGGTTAGACTGGAAGCCTACCCCAATTTAGTTGGGAAAAGGCTAGGTAGATTGATTAGATAGCATTCTTTAGATAATTCCGTGCGCAAACGCAGTAAGTGGTGATTATTTTGTTATTGTTATCATGATTAATTGAAATTATTTAATCTTATTTGGAATATCTAATTTGGTATCAGAACGAGTAGGTTATACCCCCTGCTGGTCATAAGCACCTCCCAAATTATATGATACTAGCAGCGCCCCGCGGTTTCACCCGCGTAAGTTTCGATCCCGTGGGAATATCGGGATAAAAATTATCCTATGTCCTTCCCCGGGATGCAATCTATCTCTCTGCCAAATTTTATCGAAATCCGTTCAGTGGTTTAGGCGTGAAAAGGTAATTACAGACAGAAAGACAGTTACTTTCAAAATCGATCGATTCTCTTCTGCTCTCAATGTATCATGTATGTATTCAGGAACTGCTCATAATAAGGATATTCTATTCTATTTTACCAAATACTCTTTTTCAAAAATATACTTACAGTTTTCACTTCGTTACTATTTTATATGTATGTATAGATAGATATATGCATAGTATAGAGGAGCTTATGGCCAAGTAATAACAGCCGCACGGATCGATCAATCAGGTTAAGCTACGCTTGCCGCGGATGGTCCGTGGATGGGTGGCAATCTTGACATATCAAGACCTCTCCGTGTCTCGGAAAGCACGTTAAGCCGTTAGTCCCGGCTGTCATTCGTGGATCTTTGACAGTTGTTACGGGTCGTCAGAAGTCCGAAAGTCTGACAACCAGTCTTACCAAAGGGTATCGTATTACCCAGTAACTGGGTTGTGGTGGTCAGATAGGCAGTCGCTCCATGTAAAATACTGATATTCAGCTGCATCCGATTAGAGTGGAAGCCGACCTCAACATAATAGTTGGGAAAATGCTAGGCAGATTGACTCAAAACTGATTCATCAAGTCAGCCACGAATATTTACTTATTAAATGGGAAATGAACAATATTGAACCTTATTAATCATCAGTTTATAACGTTCCCACTGCTGGGACACAGGCCTCATCTCGGTGAGAGGGAGTTGGCCGTAATTCACCACGCGGGCCCAGTGCGGGTTGGTAGATGTTACAAGTCTTCGAATTTTTGGTTCTAGGACATGCCGGTTTCCTCACGATGTTTTCCTTCACCGTTTAGAGAGCAGTGGTGGTGCAATAATTTACACAAAGTAAAGCGCCTGTCTGGGTTCGAACCTACGACCTTCAACTTGTGAGATTCGTGTGATAATGTTTATTGCTTACATTCATTACATTAATACTAATAACCTTGTCAAAGACCTTGTCTTCATGTTTGATGGATGACCTTCAAGTTCGCATTTTTATCTTTCTTACTTATCACCATAATTTATCGCTTATTTGCCTCTGCTTATGTACGATAGGTATGTTTTATTTATCCATCTCCAGAACGTGACGTAACTATTGGAATTTGGCTTCGTAAAGAATGTCAGTATGGTGTGACAAATCAAATGGTCAGTCAGCCTCAGTGGTCAGTATTTAGTCTTCTTGTAGTCTGTTACGGGAAAGTCAATCAAGTTAAGTTTATTTGGTCAATGATACGATCGCAGAAAATTGACAGAATTCATAATATTTCATACTAGCTTTTAATCGCGGCTTCGGCCGCATGGAAGTCGGAAATTATCCCATGGTAACGTATTACCAGGAATGTGTTAATCCAGGTTATAAACTATCTGTGTGCCTTTCATTCGTATCCTATTAAAAGCATATTTAATACCTACTAATGATTGAAATACTATCGTGAATACATGCAAGCCTAGTACTTTTAGTAAGAACACTGCTCAGAAAGTCGGCTCATATTATTATTTCAATCATGATTCGAAAGATACGTAGGGCCATCTAGCGTCCTGAAGAAATTGTGACCGTCGAAAGCTCGTCGTCGGGGTCCACAAGCCAGTCACTGGGTTGTGGAGGTCAGATAGGCAGTCGCTCCATCTAAAATACTGGTATTCAGCTGCATCCGGTTAGACTGGAAGCCGACCCCAACATGGTTGGGAAAAGACTCGGCAGATGATGACGAATATTGGAATATTGTCTTCTAAATAATGATCAGTGATGTCAACTCTTGTTAGTTTATGTCGTATCAATATAAAGCACTAGATATTCATTGAAAAACACTCGTGCAAATTGTTATTGTCAATTAAGTTGTTATTGCGACGCCGCGCCGCGCCGACGCGGTTTGTTCTAAATATTTACTAAAAATACGTGATTGTACGGTAATGATTCCCGACGCGCACTGGGCCCGCGTGGTGGATTACGGTTCGCTCCCTCTCATAGAGATTAGGTCTGTCCCGGCAGCGACACCATCAGCATGCATCATCTGGCAAACCTTTTCATGATACAGTTTTGAATTTTTTTTAAAAGTGCCGGTTTCGGTTCGAACCTTCGACCTACAACTTCTAAGTCGCGGGCGTTACCACTAGGCCACCACTGTTCTTCTTTCTAATCATAAACATGTTTATTGCAAAATAATATTATGATCATAATTTATATGACACTAAGAGATATAAATAACTTTAGAATGTGAATAAATTAATTTGAATAACAACAATATTAGTCTTTATCAGTATACAGGGAGTCCCTGGAAGTATGGATGGAGAAAAAACTATCAGTGCTATCTAAAAAAATTAAATTGGTAGCCCTGATAGTTTTTTGAAGTGAAAACTTCTTTAGCGGCGTTGTACACTTTTTTTGTAATGGGTAAAAAATGTTAAACTCGCGTCAGGACACGTGACTTGATCGAAAATTCGTAAGACGGATGGAGAGTGCTACGGCGTAGGTCAAACTGTGCTACGGCGTAGCTCACACTATACCAGCATACCAGCGAATATGGCTGTTTTTTGAATAAAATATTTCGTTTGACATTTTGAAGCTTTTTTTAGATTCTATAATTAGACTCAAACTATTTTAAATAGATATTTAGTTAAGAGCGTTTACGCTACGCCGTGCGGCATTTTATACAAACTTTCAAGCCCTTATTTTTCGAAATGAATGAACCGATTTTAATGAAACTTCATACGCATAAGCAGGATACAAAGGTCTAAAAATACTAACTTTTTAGACTTTTGTATCCTGCCTAACTCGCGCCACTGTTACTGTAAGCGACACCACGCGTGTTTTGTTTATAAGACGATTAAAAAAAATACCCGCTTCGGATGTGTTCGGCTGTCCTCGGGATGTACTCGGTTTTAATGTATATCCGATATGTCAGATGTATGATGGCAAAGTATTCTTTTTGTGTTTTGTTTTCACTTCTGTCGGCACTCCCGGAGTGCCACTGTTTTTTTTTTAAATGTTTTTTTTTCTTTGAGCACTATGCGAAGTGATTGAAAAAAACAAAAATTGGTCATAACATTTGAACCGTAAAAAAATTCACTGACATTCTCAGGGTTAAAAAGTTTGGAAATGACCTTCCCACGGCCCTATTCGATTTGATCCATACTTCAAGGGACATCCCGTGTATTACCTACGTAATACTCGAGAGCACAGATATAGATAGACCTAGATAACGCAAGTATCACGAACTGTATGAAAACCAAGCGTGCCATTTTTTGACTACCTACTATGACGTCAAAAGCTCGCGCTCTCGCTCACGCTTACCCAGCCAGCAGTACACAGGACTGAGCGCGAAAGTGGCGGCTTATGATTTTTTATCGTAAGCTGGTGCGATTTTTGGCACGCGAAGTAGTTGCTCTTGCGTTATTTAGGTGTATCTATATCTATGCTCGAGAGTTTTTACTTCCCGGGGTCATCGTGCGGACTGAAGGAACAGAAGCCAAATTTTACTGAATGCAGTATTCAAACTTGTTTCAAATTAATATTATTTCAAGTTTTCAGCTGCATCCGGTTAGACTGGAAGCCAACCCCAACATAGTTGGGAAAAGGCTAGGCAGATGATGAATTCTATATGTCATACTTAGATCAATATAGGTACAGTCAGCAACAAAAGTCGATTAACACTTCAGTTTTTTTAATCTCAGTTATTGAGCAAAATATTTGTTCAAAATTGCATTGTATGTACTTCTGCTGCAATTTTGAACAAATATTTTGCTCAATAACTAAGATTAAAAAAACTGAAATGTTAATCGACTTTTGTTGCTGACCGTACAACCTGATGACCTGCAAATTGCAAACGTAAGAAGATTTGTATTTCGCGGGCTACCAAGGTATCGTTAGTTGACATGACATGTCATGTCACGTATTTATAATAAGTATATGTTTTTGCTTTTCACTTATGTAATTCCTAGAACATGTTTACATTCTCATAAATAATAATTCCTACTATAATCTATATATATCTATACTAATATTATAAAGCTGCAGAGTTTGTTTGTTTGTTTGTTTATTTGTTTGAACGCGCTAATCTCTGGAACTACTGGTCCGATTTTAATGATTCTTTTAGTGTTGGGTAGTCCATTTATCGAGGAAGGCTATATAACATCACGCTACGACCCTTAGGAGCCGCGCAGCGTGTGACACCGCGGGGAACAGCTAGTACTAATAATAAAGCTGAAGAGGCTGTTTGTTTGAACGCGATAATCTCTGGAACTACCGGTCAGATTTGAAAAACAATATTTTCATTTTATAGCCCAAGTCTTGAGGAAGGCTATAGGATATTTAATATCACGCTATGACCCTTAGGAGCCGAGCAAAAAGAAAAAAAGTCAATGAAAAAAGAACGCTAAGCGAATACGAAGTGTTGCGACGGGGTACAAGAAATTTCACGCGGACGAAGTCGCGGGCAGAAGCTAGTATCTAGATAAAACCACATGATTCAATTACTAACCCCACATGTAGTAGATAACAGTGATAATCATAATTATTAGAAAACTATCCTTATTATGGTCATTACTCATTAAGCTATTTATTTTGAAAACTTTACCTAATTAGTGTCACCTCTACCCTGTAATTATCGTTCGATAGCACTATTATTAATCATTCGGGGAAGTTATCGACAAAAACATATCGATAAGTTATCGACATGTGGCTATGTGTTAAACCAGTAAGATTGACCTGTCGATTAGCAGAGAAAACCCTAGTTTCATCATTATTTCCTGGAGGAAAATTACCTTAATTGACACTTTAAGATATTTTTCATATTCCCACAATGTTTCAACGAAATCAGTTCAGCCGTTTCGGAGAAATTGAGGAACAAACATGTAAACATTTTGGCATGGTCAATGGTGGTGAAAAACACGCATGCGTGGTGTGTACACGCGTGCGTCTTGAGTTACTCAGTCCACATAAGCATGTGTCATGATAAGGTCGTCGGTATCTCATGCGTTTTTAATTAATGAACTTCATAATTGGCCGGTAGAGGCGGTAGATGATTGGCATTTTATAATTTCGTCATAATTCGCAGAGGTCATCAGTTGCTTGAATTTTGATTTAAATAACCTTGGGAAACAATACGAACAGATTTATCATACTCGTTAAATTAAATTAATTTGCCAGAATGCCAATGGTTTATAAAAGATTGCTCATTAATAACGTAAACGTCAAAGTTAACGTTACGACTATAACGGGCCAATTAATCGATAACTTTACTTATCATGGTCAAAAAAAAAAATTAAAAGAAAAAAAACTTTTTTAAAAACAAGCTTTTATTTAAATGCACTAAAAATAATAAAATAAACTTCACCTCAACTTATAGCGTCATTACACAATTTATACCTATGATATAAAAGCTTCGCCATCTTGGATGTTCCGCCATGTTGGATTTAGAATGACATCACACAGCTAACCATGCATTGTCATCCAAACTAAACGTGTATACAAAATTTCAGCTCAATCGGTTGAAGATATCTGCTTGAAAATTGAGTTGCAATATTCCACCCGAACAAGCATAGTTACATACATTGCAAGTTAAATAAAAGCTTGTAAAAAGCAAATTGCCACCTAAAAACCTCACACTTGACCAATTCACATAGCATACGTCACACCCGTAGTTCCCGGAACGGTTAGACAAAGGTGTAGCTATAGTGGTACACTCACATTTCGTCAGTTATTGTAATAGGGGGCGAGCCTATTGCCATCAACCGGGCGCAAATCCAGACTCCGGGCTGCTACGGAGAAATTCCTGATGGAAAAATCCAATGACACTTTGCTCGACCTGGTAATCGAACCCAGGACCTCTTGCTAAGCAATAGCGCTTGCGACTACAAAACCAACGAGGCAGTGTAAGATAACCTATTCATCCATGCAATAATCTAGAATTCTAGATCAACCATCGAATTCGCGCAAATGAAAGAAAGACGCCACTGTGCAAATATGTGCCCGAAAAATCTTGTCACATGCTCGTATTTGCGTATACCTACAAACCATACTTATCTCTTATCAAATTAGGCATAATTTGGAGGTTCTTACGTCATCTCCTTATCATTATAACGAGATAACACGCAAAGTTTATTGATTCTTGAGTTAATCACTCGACATTGTAATATGAACTACATTGACATTATTCACGCCTTCAACGGGAAGCATGTTAGGCCATTACTCCCGGCTGGCATTCATATAATTATCTTTGACAGTCGTTACGGGTAATCAGAAGCCCGAAAGTCTGGCAACCAGTCTTACTAAGGGGTATCGTGTTACCCAGTAACTGGGTTAGCTAGAAGCTTGGTTACTCCCTAAGCATGAAAACCGTAGTTTTAGCCGAAGCCGAACTTACGGGCGTTTCCAACTCCGTATCACTTATGAACAAAACGCATGCTTAATGGAATTACTGACTTAACTCAAAAAAGACGATTTTTGGGAAATCGCAAAAGAAGATCTTGCTATGAGGACTTATGTACATACTACTGTTGACGCATAAAATTAAAACTGATTTGATTATTAATTAATCATGAAAATACAAGCATTTTGAACGTATGATTATCTTGAGCAAAAAAAAAACCTGACCTATCTACTAATGGGTCAATGTTCCATTAAGCATGCGAAGATTAGTTTGAGGCCCGGACTAAAAATGAATGACAACACGATTTGGCAGCTGTCCCTACTCCCGAATACTCCAGATGTGTTTTTGCCCGTCAGAAATATTGTATTTGTTACTAAGCTTGTTTTGAGGGATCAAGTACTTTCGTATCTTCGTTGACGGACATAAAGAGTAGAAGAAGCAATATTGGTCCTTCGAATCCTTGGCTTTGAGATTCGAAGGACCAATATTGCTCATTTCATTGTTGCTTTATATCTAAATATTTCTACGCATTTTTAGCGATAGAGGCAACCGAATATTCTGGGTCGCAGGTACATCGACGCGCAAACTGAAACCATGAATTCAACACATGATTCTAGACAGGTGTAGAAATTTCTCGTCGGTTATAATAAAAAATCTGCTGTTTCATATTATAAGAGTGAACTACGCGGTCAAAATGTATTGAACAGTTAATTTTTGTTTTAAATAAACGACGAAAAATTTCAAAACGCAGGGGGTTGAACCATGTACTGAATCCTTATGGTAACACGTTGCGTCGATGCCCCTGCGACCTTGTATTCTTGAGAGACTTTATACCTAACGACCGATGTTTACAACAGATATTTATAGTGTTTATAATAAACAATATGCACTTTATCATTTTATCATTTTGCGGAAGTTATCCATTTAACTAAGGGATATCTTTGATGATCTTTTAAAGTCAAAGGTTTTAAGAAGTTTATCGTTTTCGTAAAACAAAAACTGCGACTCTACTATATTATGTATGTGCAAAATTCTAAAAGCCCTAACTTTCTAAATGGCATGTATTTAATCATCATTTTGGCCGAAAGACGTCCACTGCTGGACATAGGCCTCCCCCAAGCACCTCCACTTCGACCGGTTCTGTTCTTCCTGCATCCAGCGGATTCCTGCGTATTTCCTGCATTTAATATAATCTAATAATTTCCATTCTGCGCTCCTAGGAGCGCAAAATGGGAATTTTAGATTGACCCTAAATTTATAATGATTCCTCCTTTTTGTGAACCTCAATTTTTTTTTATTTTGGGGTCCTATAATACTAAAAAGCCAAGTAAATGCGACCAACTTGGATCTAGCGCGGTTGGTCACATTTCTAACCTAACCTGACCCATTTGGTCGGGGTGAGGTCAGCTTAGTTACTGCGACCAATTTGGCTAGCGCGTGAATGATCACAGACCCAACCTAACTTTACCTGTTTTGTCGAGTTCATGTCTTTTTGGGCTCTTTACAAAATATTATAATTATTATTATTATAAATCTGACAAAAAAATGGTGCTGAAGCAGTTACACGAAGAGTAGTTTAAGAATAAATTACAAAGTTTAACATACTAATATAAAAGGAAACTATCGTAAAAAATAAAAAAAATAGAAATAAAAGTTCGGTTAACGTATTGTTAAACAAGAAAGTGTCATCTGTAAAAAATCCTTTTTAACCGACTTCAAAAAAAGGAGGAGGTTTCTCAATTCGACCGTATATATTTTTTTTAAAGATTTGTTTACCTTCAGTGAATTACCTAAACCAATGGAGTATAAATAACCTCATCGCGTTAAATTCGTGACCTCAAAACTTGTAAACTTATCAGGGATGACTAATTAGTACTTAATGTCCTAAAATTCCAAAGTGTTTTCGAATGCTATGACGTATCAATGTTGTTGTTACCATTTCACTATGGAAATGTGTACAAAGATAACTATACGAATTACGCAGTAAATTCTATATTAATACAATTTTGCGCAGCAAAACATATAATTGATAAGATTTTTTGACAAAAAAATTGTAGTAGGTCGTAGTATTTATCAGTTAGGAATGATAATGTCTAAGTAAACGGATTGTTATTTTTAGATTTTTTTTTAAATCCGTTTAGAATTTATTCTGATAAAATCAATTACCTACACAACTGAATCAAGTTTACTACCTTATCAGAATACAATGCAATGGCTTTCATTTTGACAGTTCAACAACATTCATTGCGGTATTGACGTTGTTGAACAGGCAAATTTTTCGAACACATGAAGCAATAGATTAGCAATATACTTCAAAATGAATAATTTGTGATTGGAAGTAGTATTGAATCTACGCAAGTAGGGCGCTGATAACTTTTGGCTTTGTGGGATTTAAGAATGGCAAGGTGTTTTTTTTGTTAAACAATCCAAAAATATTTTTACTTACAATACAATACAATGGTAGGGAAGAAGGGCGCAAAATAAATAACATCTTATTTTTATTGTAAAGCGTGTTGCAATGGAAAATTATCGAAACCATTGAGTAATTTTTTGGTCGCAAACAGACAAACTTTCCGTGCACGCGCTTGATGTAAACAAAAACAAATAATACGATATTGGTAACTAAATTAATCAATTGTTTTGAAACACTATGCAAGGCTGTTGGAATCATGTCCAGCTAATGAACGTCAGTCTTGTTGACTTGCCTATTATTTTATTATTCAACTATTCTCGCTTCATCATCATCATTTCAGCTGTAAGACTTCCACTGATGGACATAGGCCGTCCCCAAGCGGCGCCACGCCACATTGACCGGTCATGTGCTTCTCGCATCCGAATCGACCTTCACCAGGTCATCGATTCCCTTTGGGGGAGCCCTATCAATTTCCGCATTCTCGCTTAGCACTTATAAAAAACGAAACTGAAACGTGTATACATATAGTCGTAAGATAGGATATATGTATAATTTTCTCTGGGTCTTCTGCACCTCGTATAGTCTCAAACGCCCACGAGGTTGCGATAACACCCACGTTGAAAACATATTTATTTATTTACTCAAAACAATTGTAGTACACGTTAAAAATACAGTTTTACAAAGTTGTAGATTATGGTCTAGCTCTTTGAAAAATATTAGCAAAACAGGAATGAACGGCTGTATATCTCTACTTTGGGGATATAGTTGGAATGTAGTGATAACTCAGTAAACATAACCTTTGCAACCATCTGCCACAAACTGGCTCCCAGAGAAATAGGGCGATATCTAGACCTCAAAGGAAAACGCCCTTGGTGATAAAACAGCAATAACTCACCCAAGTTATCTCACAAAATATTCCATTCACTACCGTTTAGTGCTGTTTGTTATTATACCACTTTCAAGATATTTATATCGTTCTCTGCAAAAGGGGTCATTCTGTCCTTTTTATCTTTAGTTGTATTATTTATAAATAAAATTGCACTTATCGTTGTAAAAAGATGATTATGCTTTGTTGATCATTAGCTTTTGCCCGTGGCTTCGTGTGTTTAGAGCTCGGAAATTATCCTACGAGATTGTGCTACCGGGATAAAGGATATCCTATGTCCTAAGTTCCTGGTCGTGCTCTACCTGTGTCCCAAATTTAATCAAAATCCGTTCTGCCGTTAATGTGTTAAAAGGTAACTGACAATCAGAGTTACTTTTCATATTCTTCTTCTTAGCGTGTCGATAGCAATCTAAATATACTCGGCCCAGAATTCGGCCACTTGTTTGGAGCCTCCACCAGCGTCCATCAGCTCCTGCAACGTGCAGCTGACAGGACACGCAGGACACGACATTAAGTGTCCCATCGTTTGTGGAACAGCACCACATTTACACTCCAAGGCGGAGTCGTCTATGAATCTCCACCTGAACAGGTTTTCCTTGCTTCGGCCAACCTGGGTCCGGAGTCTGTTTAAAGACTTCCATGTTACCCAAGGTAGCTCATGTCCAGGTGGGAGGTCTTCAGCGGGTGGGACGAACGGTCCGGGTAAGGAAGCACTGTCTCGCCACAGCCTCAGTCTCTCTTGTGATGGTTCACCATTGAGTGGAACGACACACTTTACTTTTTTTTCATATTTATAATATTATATACGAGTAATATGTAGTATAGTATGGCTTCGCTGAAAAGCAAGATATTATTTTTGGTCCTTAGAGCCAACCCCAACAGAATAGAATACTCTTGATTATGTACACCATAAATTACAGACATAATTATAGAAACTGTACAAAGGGTGCCACAATGGGCGGTCTTATCGCTAAAAGCGATCAACATAGTTGGGAAAAGGCTAGGCAGATGATGATGCGCCTTGGTCTTTTAATTTCCGCTATACCACCTGGTTCTCTAGTTTCTAAGTCTAATGTTAACCATTCTTCCAGCTGCATCTGACTTTTTATGGCCTTAGAATTCGATATTATTTGCCATAAAAAAAAATGGTCCTAAGTAAATTTTTGGTCCTCCGGTTTTTTTCGCTAAATTGCTGGACCGACGTCAACAATTTTACCTTCGCCGATGTATGATGATAACATGACTTCTATTCCTTCCTAACCCAAAATTTCTCCTCAATTCCAGGTCTTAGACAAAAACAGGAGCTTCGTGAGCTGGTCCCCAGTGTTTCCAGAAGAAAAGGCAACGCAGCATCGACGGAAGATGCGAAGCTAAGCATGGAGAAGTGCCTCATCGTCTCCAAGGTTACCAGATACGAGTATGAGAAGTGAGTTGACATGACAAACCCTTTTTTTTACTTTTGTTAGATATTTTCAAGAGGTATAATATACAGTAGGACAAACACAGATATAGATACACAGCAACACAGATATACATAGATACACAGCAACTACTTCGCGTGCAAAAAATCGCACCAGCTTACGTACAAAAATCGTAAGCCGCCACTTTTGCGCTCAGTCCTGCCTGAGTACTGCTGGCTGGGTGAGCGTGAGCGCTCTGGTGCTAGGCCCGGGGCCCCGGGCGTGACGCCGGAGGTGGGGCGAGGCGGGTGCCTCACGCGGCGGCTTCTTTGAATCGATTTGATTTTCCCATCACTAAATAGTGCACGCTTGGTTTTCATACAGATCGTGATACTTGCGTTATCTAGGTCTAACTAGTATCTGTGAGGATGAACGTCAGATGTAAAGAAAAAACAATAAGCTGGCCTCAGAATGTATTGAAACTCCGTACTGCGCTAGGCCGACTGAAGGGCAAACTGTTACCGATGGACAGCAGTCTACCGTACTTACATCGTCACTCGTCACTTTGACCTAACCTATAGCCCGATTAAAATTTTATGGCGTCTCTGAAGCGCGCTACTGTCTGCGCAGTACCTCACCCTTCACCCCCGCTGACACGTGAATTTGTTACTGCGCAGCGACTCGCCTCATGTTTCAAACCGCCATAAAGTTTGAATCGAGCTGCACCTGCACGATTTTTTTTTGGTGAATCAGTTGTTTTTGCCTTTGTTTTCATTGGTCATAATTCAATTTTGTCTTCTTTCTTTGTTTTTCTTTGTTCTGATAGAAAACACATGGAATGACAAGCATTACTCGTTATAATTTCCATAAAATTATGAAACATCTGTACAAGCAGCGACAGACACCATTTACAAGTAGTAACAAATTTTAAGAAATAATCAGAAATGGTTAGACCTGTGCGGCTGTTATTATTTAGCCACGGGCCCCCGTGGCTTGCCGCGGATGGTCTGTGGATGAGTGACCATCTACATACCGTGACCCCTCTGTGCCTTGGAAAGCACGTTAAGCCGTTGGTCCCGGCTGCCATTCGTGGATCTTTGACAGTCGTTACGACGTTACGGGTAGTCAGAAGCCCGAAAGTCAGACAACCAGTCTTACCAAGGGGTCTTATCGTATTACCCAGTAACTGGGTTGTGGAGGTCAGATAGGCAGTCGCTCCGTGTCATCATCATCATCATCATTTCAGCCGAAAGACGTCCACTGCTGGACATAGGCCTCCCCCAAGCACTTCCACTTCGACCGGTTCTGTGCTTCTCGCATCCAACGGGTTCCTGCGGCCTTCACAAGGTCGTCGGTCCACCTTGTGGGAGGCCTTCCAACGCTACGTCTTCCGGTACGCGGTCGCCACTCCAGAACCTTTCGGCCCCATCGGCCATCTGTTCTGCGAGCAATGTGCCCTGCCCACTGCCACTTAAGTTTGGCAATTCTTCGGGCTATGTCAGTTACCTTGGTTCTCCTGCGGATCTCCTCATTCCTGATTCGGTCACGCAGGGAAACTCCAAGCATCGTCGCTCCGTGTAAAATACTGGTATTCAGCTGCATCCGGTTAGACTGGAAGCCAACCCCAACATAGTTGGGAAAAGGTTAGGCAGATGATGAATTAGAAATGGTTAGTGTAAAATTGCATAAATTTGTTCTGTTATAGGTACAGACGCCAGCAGGTCAACCTACCCGAAACTGTCAGATTTTCCCAATCAACCTTGAACCTTATGCTTTAGCAATAAAGTCGAAAATCTATTAAAGAAATCTGACAGATTGTAGTAACTTGATGTGCTGGCGTCCGTACATACAAGAAAAAAAAAAACCAGTGCGCAAATTGTAACCACGAATTCAGCATATTGTTCTAGACCCCTAGCGCAGACATTTATCGTCGGTTATAAACAAAAAATTATATCTATTAATTCATTTTGAGCACGTAGTTATTACACTTTTTTTTTTATAACCGACGAAAACTTATCTCCTAGGAGGTCAAGGATCATAATAAAATGATGCTGAATTACTGATTACAGTTCGCGCACTGGTTTATTCTGCTGGAATAACAGCAATTATTCAAAGGTCATAGACACGTATCAAATCGGAAATCGATCGGCACCGTATCGCCTTTCGCCTCGCCGTCAAACAGGCGTCAACCTAACGTAAGCACGTAACCAAAGCGGATCAGAAGCTCCGATACGTCGACTCGGCTACGGCTAGGCGACGACACCGCGCTTACGGCTCGCCGACCGTTGGTTGAGGGTGCACCGTGCAGCAGGCAGGCCGGAGGGTTGAGAGGGGCAAGGGTGGACGAAGAGACGTAAGCTCGGGTACGGAGAGACGTAAGTGCGGGACGACGAGCCGTAACGCACCGCAACGCGGTTCGTGAGCCTGTCCCGAAGCGAAGCGATTACGTTATACCGCATTTACACAATCGTGTTCGCCATTCGCCTCGTCACTCGACGAACGATTCGACGAAACATTCGTAATACGAGGGCCGTCCCGAACTACTGTTCACGCATTCGCGGGGTGAATTATTTTGACAACGCGAGCGCTCGAATCGCGAGGCGAGCCACGAGGCGAATAGTGAGCGCACTGTTTACATATGCGTGTTCGTTATTCGCCTCGCCATTCGCCTCGCGATTCGCACGAATGTGTAAATGCGGCATTACGATTCCGATTAGTGTGCGTTGCATTTTGGAGTTTCATACAAAGAATACTGAACGGCTCGAGTTGATACGGTGCCGATCCCTTTCCGGCTTGATACGTGTGCTATGACCATATTTTGACTAGATAATCAACATGGCCGCCGACTAGGCTAAAATAACTTTACAAAATAATTTCTGAATCATCGACACGATAACAAGAGGAAGATTAATCTGAACTCTTACACGTGGCTAGCTGTTTATGAGATAAATGCAGTTATATTTAATGTAATAACTGCATTAAATTACCGTTAAAAACGGTGCAAAGTCTCTAACTGAACTAATAATAGAGTTGTATAAATATCTTACTTATATTTATGATAAAGTTGAAGAGGTTTTTGTTTAGCATAATCAGACTATAATTTTCCCTCCCTACATTTATGTTCGTATAACTCGTCAAAATGTAGGGAACAGCTGATTTTTTTTTTCGCGATTGCAGGTATAGTGAAAATTGTTCATAATGATGAGTACAATGACCTCTTAAGAGGGTGTTAATGTTTTACCAATAACCCTGTATAACTAAGATTATGATAATTAATTTTCATTTTATAGGGGTGGAAGGGGTGCTGGAATTTGTAGGAAACAATACGAAATTCACGCGAACGAAGTCGCAGGAACTGCTAGTTACTAGATATATCTAATCTAACTGCCCCGTTGGTCTCATGGTCGCAAGCGCGACTGCTGAGCGTGGGTCCTGGGTTCGAATTCGGGTCGGGCAAAGTGTTATTGAGTTTTTTCACTAGGAATTTCTTAGTAACAGCTCGGAGTTTGGAAGTTGGCGGTGTGATACCCCCGTGCCTCGGAAAGCACGTTAAGCCGTTGGTCCTGCGCCTGATCTCTCTCCGGTCGTGTCGGATGGCCGTCCCATCGGACTATGAGAGTGAAGGAAGAGGGAGTGCACTTGTGTCTGCGCGCACACTTGTGCACTATAATATCTCCCGCGCCGAAGGCTAGTCTCCGTTGAGATTGGCCGCCGTGGCCGAAATACGGTCTGGAGGACTTTTTTCATGTTCTAAAAAATTATCTGCTCAACAACGTAAATAACGCAATGAAGGTTGTTGAACTGTCAAAATGAATTAAAAGGCTAGGCAGATGATGACTGGTAAACAAATTAATGACGCATGTTAATTATTTTTATACGTAATCTGGGCTATTTTATGAGAATTATTCTAATAATAATTATTCCTGAGTGCGTTGCAATTGTAGTAAGAAACTTTTTTGTAATATTATAGCTTGAGTAAGCAAACGTTTGTCGAAGGACCGTTTTCAGTGGAGCACACGAGTCCTGGAGTGGAGACCGCGCATCGGCAAGCGTAGTTTGGGACGTCCTCCAGCTTGACGACCTTAAGAAAGTGGCTGGGACAAACTGAAGGCGAAGGACAGGGTGTGTGGCGCATCCTGGGAGAGGCCTATGTCCAGCAGTGGACTGCGATAGGCTGAGTTGATTTGATTTGAGTAAAAAGAAGAAACAGAAAAACCTGATGCGGTTGAACATCAGTGGAAAATTATGGAATTTATTACAGCAGTATATGTTTAAAAAGCGTTATCTATTTAATGCAAAAAATCACGGATATGACCTACATTAGATGTGTTGGTTTCGACCTGAATTTTGATAAGAGTGCGATAACTGAATCGGAAGTCATGAAAATTTTCGTGTTCGGGGCTCGGGGTGACTAGTGGATTCACGTGGTAGATGTTCTGTTTATACCTACAGTGTGAGTCGTCATAATGTGCACATATCGAAATGAGGGAAACTAAGCTTAATTCTATCGTATCGTGTCGTATTACACAGTAACTGGGTTGTGGAGGTCAGATAGGCAGTCGCTCCATGTAAAATTCTGGCATTCAGCTGCATCCGGATAGACTGGAAGCCGACCCCAACTTAGTTGTGAAAAGTCTATGCAGATGATGATAACTTTTTTATAATCACTGCGTAATCACTCTATAATTTTCCCACTGCTGGGACACAGGCTGTGGAGTCCTACCGCTTAGGTGCGATGTGTGCCGGGAATTCTTATGTGTAATGTGGAAGAAAACACCGACGTGTGTATTCACCAAGCAGCTTTATTGAACCTAAGCGGTAGGACTCCACATATTTTTGCTTCTCAACTTGACTGGTGAGACCCGCTTCTGGGAGGCCAGCCGAGCCGATTCGCTATTGATGAAGACACCTTCTCTCACACTTCACTTGTAGTCTCGAAGGACCAAAAATATGTGGAGTTCAATAAAGCTGCTTGGTGAATACACACGTCGGTGTTTTCTTCCACATTACACACAAGAATTCCCGGCACACATGGCACCTAAGCGGTAGGACTCCACACAGGCCTTCTCTCGGTGAGAAGTGGTGGGCCATGATCCACCATGCGGGCACAGTCCGGGTTGGTAGATGTCACTTGTCTTGGTTCAAAATACATGTCGGTTTCCTCACGATCTTTTCCTTCACCGTTTTGAGAGCAGTGGTGATGAAATAATTTACACAAGGGACTCACGACCTAACTCGTAAGTGGAGACCCTTACCACTGGGTCACCACACCTATTCGACTGATACTGAGTCGGGTGAAATTTTTGTTTTTTTTTGTTCGCCCTTTTTGTCCAACTTCTGGGCAAAGGCCTCCCCCAAATCCATCCAGGAACTCTTCCCGCGCCACCTCGAACCAGCCCTCGCGGTACGCGTCCAGGTCATCTCGCCATCTCTTTCTGGGCCGGCCTCGGTGGCGCAGTCCATCTTCTAGCACCCATTGTGTGGAGATTTTTGAATATTTTTATCCCTTTTTAGGGTCCCGTACCCAAAGGGTAAAAAACGGGACCCTATTACTAAGACTTCGCTGCCTGTCCGTCTGTCTGTCTGTCACCAGGCTGTATCTCAAGAACCACGATAGTTAGACAGTTAAAATTTTCACAGATGATGTATTTCTGCTGCCGCTATAACAACAAATACTAAAAACAGAATAAAATAAATATTTAAGGGTACAACAAAAATTTAAGGGTACTCCGATACAACAAACCTGTTTTTTTCTGTGTTTTTGCCTTGTGGTACGGAACCGTTCGTGTGCGAGTCCGACTCGCACTTGGCCAGTTTTTTATTACTCACACATATTTTATGTCTGGGCTCAATTCGGTTCATCACGTTTCCGACGATCTAAGGATCGTGATCAATGGTGGCAAAAAACTAAAACTGAAATACAGATACCAAGACACCGACTTCCGAAAATAAAGTTATTTCATAATTTTGAGTTAATTTCTTTTTGAAGTCAGTTTAATTTTTTTAAATTACTTTTTATTTTTTTAACTGGCTTACATCTTGGTAGAAGCTTGGCTAGAGGACTACACTCGCCTATCCTTACAGTTACTCCTAAGAGCATAAACTGCATATTATAAACTTATTTGTTTTACATGTTATCGTAGCAAATACTTGGAATTCAATATTTATGTTACCTATCTTATTTATTTTGTCATTACGATCGGAAAAATCGGGACGAATCCAGTTGATGGTCGTTGTAGACTGGCTGCTAAGTGATGATAACTCTGTATTTATTAAATGTTTTCTTCATTGAGTCTTTGAGAAGTATGTTCTTCACCAAAACCAAACCAGGGCCAGCGCCAAACCAACGCCAGGGCTCTGTCTCGCACAGGTTCTTAGCATTTTGCCGATTTTTTATATTCTAATATTTAAAAATACAATTTATATGTATTTAATGAAATATAGGAGATAAAAAATCTTAAATTCATTCATTCACTCATTCACTGGCAGACAACGCACAACCTAAACCGCCGGGGGTTTAGAAGCATGAAATTATTTTCAGTTCCTTTTAAAACAAAATGGAGCACTAAGGAAGGATTATTGTAAAATCACCCCGCATAGGGGTTGAACAGGGCATGAAAATTTGTATGGAATTTCGTCATTTTTACCGATAGAAAATTCCATCGCATACACGACTTGAGATTTCTGGGAGCAGTAGCGGCTCAGTCGTAACGGCCGCGTCTTATGAGTTGGTAGATCGTAGGATCGAATCAAAACAGGCACACTTTGTGTAAATTATTTCATCACCACTGCTGCTGTCAAAACGCTGAACAAAAACATCGTGAGGAAACCGGCATGTCCTAGAACCTAAAAATTTGAAAACATGTGACATCTACCAAGCCGCACTTGGCCCACGTGGTGGATTACGGCCACAGATATAGATATACCTAGATAACGCAAGTATCACGAACTGTATGAAAACCAAGCGTGCCATTTTTTGACTACCTACTATGACGTCCCAAGCTCGCGCTCTCGCTCACGCTTACCCAGCCAGCAGTACACAGGACTGAGCGCGAAAGTGGCGGCTTACGATTTTTGAACGTAAGCTGGTGCGATTTTTGGCACGCGAAGTAGTTGCTCTTGAGTTATCTAGGTGTATCTATATCTGTGATTACGGTTCAATCCCGCTCACCGAGAGGAGGCCTGTGTCCCAGCAGTGGGAACATTTATAAGCTGAATATACTTATTCTTGTATTCGCATAATATACTTGCCTACATCCTTTCGTTCAATATTGTTCTAATGTCAGTTGATAAAACAATATACTTAATATTAATAACACAATAACGTGTTTATCGTTCACTTATCTGTAATGTTATTTCAAATTAATCCGACAGGGCTCAAACACAGCATTGTGTAAGTACTAAAATAACATTAAACCATACTATACCTAACAGGAAAAACAAACGTTTGACGATACTTACGTAATTGAAGAAACAATTCATCACATGCTATTCAACTTACACCTTCATAGGGTCAGTTCACACCGAGACGCGACGCGACGCGCAGTTTTCAAGATAGATATACAATTACAGACCTTATCTACTACACTAAAAGGTACACAATTCAGTGTCTACCTACTACGTCGAGCTACGCAGCGCGGCGCCGCCGCCGCGCGGCGTAGCTCACTGAATTGTGTACCTTTTTGTGTAGTAGATAAGGTCTGTAATTGTATTTCTATCTTGAAAACTGCGCGTCGCGTCGCGTCTCGGTGTGAACTGACCCATAGAGTACTGGGTCAACTTAAATCAGCTAGCAAAACTCCACAGAAGACGTGATAAAAGTCATCGTGAAATGTATTTATGGTTTCAATACAAACCGAGAGCCGGGGCCCGTGGCTAAATAATAACAGCCGCACAGGTCGATCGATCAAGTTAAGCTACGCTTGCCGCGGTTGGTCTGTGGATGGGTGACCATCTTTACATACCGAGACCCTCCGTGCCTCGGAAAGCACGTTAAGCCGTTGGTCCCGACTGTCATTCGTGGATCTTTGACAGTCGTTACGGTTAGTCAGGAGCCCGAAAGTCTGACAACCAGTTACCCAGTAACTGGGTTGTGGAGGTCAGATAGGCAGTTGCTCCATTTAAAATACTGGTATTTAGCTGCATCCGGTTAGACCGGAAGCCGACCCCAACATAGTTGCGAAAAGGCTAGGCAGATGATGATACAAGCCAAGAGTGCTGTCGATAAAAAAAAAAAAGTTAAAGTATGTAACTAAGTACCTACCTACCTAGTAAAAATATTTTTATAAGTATTATTAGTAAGAATATTTTTATCGTTTTCATCTTCTTTATTTATCATCATACAAAAATTGGGATTCCCATTCAAAACTGCGCTGTTAATGAAACTTCATAATTACGTTTTATTTAGATTATGACAGATAGCATAAACACACGCGTGGTTCGGTGAAAGTTAATACTTATGTAAATTATCTTTACATCATGTACGTCAGCACGCCATGTTTGTTTGAAATAGGTTTTCCTTTGTTTACGTAGGTACTTACTTGTTTTTCTTTATCAAGACGTGTTTGAGTGAAAATTAATTAAAATCGTCATCATAATCATATTTTTTTTTTATGACCGCCACAATTAATGATTACAGGCAATTTTGGATTAATTAATCAATTATCATGATTAATCTTTGCTTAGTCTCGTAATATACGGTAACAAGGACCAAAAATGAATAAAAGGCAAGTTTTGGTCTTTCAAGCCGAAGCACTTTCATCATAAAAAGAAACTGTTCTACCCCATTTTAAAATCCATTGTACTCTTTGCTACACTTTACCAGAAAATTCACGAACTCAAACCAGAATCGCGTATTTAAAAAAAAAAAAAAACAGTTCCAATCTTTGGTCCTTCGAGCCGGATACCTTCACAACATCATTAACCAAAACTTTTTTCTTTTAATTTCAGACACAGCCACGACAACTGTTCAGATCAACAGTTGGAGAAGGTGCTTCGTGAGCGAGGGTCTGATTACGACAGCATGGTGTGCGCACATAAGAGACAGAAGGCGTTCGAAGAGAACGTTGCTAAGAGTCTCACGGAAATGGGGCTGAAAGTTGAGATGGCTAGCAGGTACAACCGATTTATATTTGTTTATTTTTCTGTCAATAATTCATATCATGTACAGACGCCAGCACATCAAGCTACCCGACTGTCAAATTTTCCCAGTCAACTTTGAACCTTATTCTTTAGCGATAAAGTTGAAAATCTATTAAAGAAATTTGACAGATTGTAGTAGCTTGATGTGCTGGCGTCTGTACTTTCTTAGTTTATCTTTGATATCACTGACCTCGTTGAAGGAAAACATTGTGGACTTATAGTAAATAAACCGCCTTTAGCAAGCTTGGTGATGAATGATAGTGCTTTCTGTGTATGAGAGGATCCCTTTGCCCTACAGTGGGACAATCTTAGGCTGGTATTTTTAACGCCCTTGTATTGATTTTCACTTTAGGCACTATATCATAAGTTGGTTCACTACGTAGACAGAGTAAACTATAGACTGCTGCATATCTTCTTTTTCATTCGCACAAGAAAAAGAGAAATATATTAACGTGCGTACGTACGTAGTACATTTGCGCAACTGTGAAAATGGTAAGGTGCAGTGTAATAAGCTGTAAAAATGATAGTGTGATAAAGATTGCCGGATTTTTTTGTCGTTTTATGTGTCGTTTGTTTTGTTCGGTGACACAGATAACCATGAGTCTATAGATTTCTCGGTCTACGGTTCACTAACAGTAGCACTGGTTTTCATTTTGACAGTTCAACAACATTCATTGCGTTATTTACATTGATGAGCAGCGAACATACGAAGCAATGGAATAGTAATATCCTTCAAAATTATTCAGAATGTGATCGAAATTATGTTATGCAAATAGGGTGCTGTGCGCTGTTAGGGATCTGTTTTTTAGGGTTCCGTACCCAAAGGGTAAAAACGGGACCCTATTACTAAGACTTCGCTGTCTGTCCGTCCGTCCGTCTGTCTGTCACCAGGGTGTATCTCAAGAACCGCGATAGCTAGACAGTTGAGATTTTCACAAATTATGTATTTCTGTTGCCGTTATAACAACAAATACTAAAAACAAAATAAAATAAATATTTAAGGGGGGCTCCCATACAACAAACGTGATATTTTTGCCCTTTTTTGCTCGATATCAATAATGGCAACAGATAGGCACTTGAAATATTCACAAAATACTCAGTTGTATTTTCACTTTAATAATAAAATCAAAATAAAATAAATATATAAGGGGGGCTCCCATACAACAAACGTGTTTTTTTCGGCGTTTTTTTACCAAGTTAAATATTGTACGTTGGTACGGAACCCTTCGTGTGCGAGTCCGACTCGCACTTGTTTTAAGATGAGAAAACATCATTCTTTGGAGAATGTGAAGTTTCGCTAGCAAATTTAAGAAAAATGTAGACAAACCGCAATGACTTTTAGGGTAAAGCATCAGAAATCTTAATTATAAATAAAAAAAAAAAAACTGCACGATACACTCTTTTTTTTTTTTTGTTAGCCTATTTTATGTCCCACTGCTGGGCAAAGCCTCCCCTTTTTCCTTCCAAACCTCCCTGTCTTGTGCGATCTCTGGCCATGCTGGCTCTGCAAATGTTATTAGATCACGATACACTCTAATTATATTAATAATTTTCTTTTCCAGGTTAACATACAATGAAGACCTAATAAAGTGGTGCGACGTGGTGGTACCATGTGGTGGTGATGGCACCTTCCTGCTAGCAGCGTCTAGAGTTAGAGATGCCAAGTAAGTTCCGTTTTTGACTAATGGAATTTTGGCGACATTTGTTTAATTTTAGTGAAGAAACTTATTGATATTAAATTAAAACTGGAATGTGAACACGCTAATCAACGAACTTTTAACATGATATGATAGAGAATTCGGGCTTATGATGACATAGCGCAACTTTAAAATAAAACCGTTACTAAATAAAATTATAAAATTTTACAGGAGAGCCAATATTAGAAAAATGACACTGTTTTTTGTCAATAAAATCTGAGTGCAGGGTTCTTTAAGACATTAATTTAAGAACCCTGCACTCGGATTAAAATTTCATTGACATCACTTCTAAATTAGGCAATTATTTTTTCAGTAAGCCAGTCATAGGCCTCAATAGTTCACCAAAGAAATCAGTAGGCCGCCTCTGCCTACCAACATGGTGTTCGAAGGACGTCAAGGGTGCGTTCCAGGCTCTAAAAGAGGTATGTCTACTTTATGCCTATAGTAGTATGTCTAGAGGGGCCCGGGGCTAAATAATAACAGCCGCACAGGTCGATCGATCAGGTTAAGCTAGGCTTGCCGCGGTTGGTCTGTTGATGGGTGACCATCTTTACATACCGTGACCCCTCCGTAAGCCGTTGGTCCCGGCTGTCATTCGTGGGTCTTTGACAGTCGTTACGGGTAGGAATTCTGGGTAAAAATAAAGGAAAAGTTTTTATTTGGACTTGCACAGAAAGATAATTATACAAACTGAAATCCATACTAATATTATAAATTCGAAAGTAACTCTGTCTCTTTCGGACTCTGATTTCGATAAAATTTGGCAGAGGGATAGATTGCATCCCGGGGAAGGACATAGGACTGTGTTTGTCGACATACCTCGCGGGCGGACACACACACACACACCCCCACACACACAGGACACAGGCCTCCTCTCTTTGAGAAGGAGTGGGCCGTAATCCACCACGCGGGCCTAGTGCGTGTTGGTAGATGTCACATGTCTTCGAATTTTTGTTTCTACGACATGCCGATTGCCTCACGATGTTTTCCTTCACCATTTTGAGAGCAGTGGTAATGTAATAAATCACACAACGTAAAGCGCCTGTCTGGGTTCGAACCTACGACTATAACTCGTTACCACTGGCCCACCATTGCTCTCCTATCTAATTAATGGTATTCAAAATCAGAGAGAATTAACAAATTTATATGATTTCAGGGTAGGTTCAGATGGATGCGTCGCTCCAGGATACGTACCACAATCACCTGCGAACCTAAACTGCTGGAGACGATCACCCCCATTGACTTACACACGCTACATTATTGCAGGTTAGTCCGCCATTTAACCTTCAAATTTCATGTTGGTAATTACATAAAAGAGTATTTTTGCCACGTGACACATGCAAAATAATTGGAAAATGTCATACAAGCTGTATTTAAAATAACTGTGTAGCGGTATCTACAACGTCACATGCGAACAACGCGTCATACTGACGTCACGCAAAATCCTGCATCTCGCAAGCAGAGTTTACCGCGTAACTAGCATAGATACAACGGTCAGACACAACACCCGTCCGGTCGGAGGATCCTCTCTATGGAAGTTGAGTGAACTTTACACCTTGTTCCCTTATACCTCTATAACTGAAAGCCTGAAAAAGGGTAATTCTACACATCATTAGGAACAGCTTAGCAAATATAGTAAGCGTCAAACTTTATGGCGGCTCTGAAGTGTGCTTCTCGCTGCGCAGTACCTAACCCCTCCCCCGCTGACAGATGAATTTGTTACTGCGCAGCGAATCGCCTCATGTTCGGAGTTATCATAATATCATCCTATCAAAAAAAGTACTCAGCTTTTTAGAAATAATCAAATACTATGAACTGTTGATGGCTCTGATTGCTCTAAATTGCATTAATAACATTGAATTACGTGTTATAACAGTTTTAGGTATAACAAACGCATTTGTAAACCTTCAACATGCATTTGCACACTTTTTACACCTTAAACATAAATATTCAGTGTTTTAAAATTAATTATTGCAATTTTATTCTTAAATCAATATTTTAGTGCACAAATTAATCAACACAGCGAAATATTTGACAGCTATTTTCGATGTTGCCAACTTTCGTAACCCGTAAGTTTAAATAAATACTTAAAGTAAAATATATTTTTTTCTGCAGATACCCGCCTGTACAGAACTCGCATGAAATGACAGACTCCTACAACTTGAACTCGAAACAAATGAGTAACAGTCGGGAACCGGAATGTCAAAGTCCCACCCTCGCAACTAAAGTATTACCGGTTTTGGCGCTAAATGAGGTAAGACCTTTCAAAATCTAGATGTTTTCCAGGTCAGTCTTACCAAGGTTGACCATTTTCTCCTCCTATACCTAGTGTAACTAGAAAACATTTTAAAAGCCAATTCATTTTAAATTTCTTGCCGACGACTCATCTCCCTAGGAAACTACCAATTGGAACCGTGCACCTAAAGTCCCCGTCACGTGAAGCTATAAATTTTGTAAATAAAGAACTTCTACAAAGTTACGTAGCGACAATTCAATCAACAACAAATGATCCCAAATTCAATCAACTCTAAAGTAACATACGTGTAATACGAAACTAACGAGCAAATTCACTTGGTTGGGTTATATTTTAGCGATGTAAAGCGCTGTCGCCTAATCTTTTTTGGTACTGGAACGCGTCTGACTCATGGAACGTAAATATATGGGCCGCCATTTTGAAGTATGTTCACGCTGACGATGACGCTGTCAATGCTGCAGAATGCAGATGCAGAATGCTCGGAATCATCTGACGACAGTAATTAGATGTGTGTGTTAACATAATTATATCCCTATATAAAAATCATTACAAAACTGTTTTTTTCTTGTTTGATCCATAGGTTGCGAACCCCTGAATGCGTGTTTACAGAATTTATAGCTTCTCGTGACGGGGACTTTAGCTTCTGACGTTTCATAAGTGCCTATGTAGATTTAAGTGAAGTAATTTGAAGGGGTAACGTGTTACCCAGTAACTGGGTTGTGGAGGTCGGATAGGCAATCGCTCCATATAAAATACTGATATTTAGATGCATCCGGTTAGACTGAAAGCCGACTCCAACATAGTTGGGACAAGGCTAGGCAGATGATGATGAAATCAATTACAATGTCGACTATATCTAAACCTATTTCCCCATAAAATGTAATATTAATTCTACGTTTTTTCCAGGTATTCATAGGCGAAAGTGTAACATCCAGAGTATCCCTTCTGCGACTACAAATAGACAACGGAGAATGGTCTCACACGAAGAGCTCCGGGCTATGCGTCACTACCGGCACCGGAAGTACCTCCTGGCACTTTAGGTACCATATTTATATTATACTAGATCCTTCTTCTCAGCGTGTTGATGGCAATCTAAATGGACACTGCCCAGAATTCGGCTACTTGTTTGGCGCCATCACCAGCGTCCTCCTGCTAACTGCTGGGCGAAGAATCCTCGAGTGCTGTGCCCACCAACTAAAATTATATAAGTCATCAGAATAAAAAGCGGCCAAGTGCGAGTCGGGCTCGCACACAAAGGGTTCCGTAAAATATTGAACATATTTCTATACTTTGTTGTTACAGCGGCCATAGTAGGACACACTCTGTGAAAATTTCAAGTGTCTACCTATTACAGTTCAAAAGATACAGTCCTGTGACAGACGGACTGACCTTAGCCTTGGGCTGCCTTTCCACCAGTGATGAGCGAGGATGCGTAGCGAGGGATGTGTGTAAAACTAACCAATACCAACGCTATCTTAGTTCAAGCTATAAAGCGATGTTATTGGTTGGTTTCACACACATCCCTCGCTACGCATCCTCGCTCATCTCTGGTGGAGAGGCAGCCTAAGGGTGGGTTTCCACTGAAGCGGAGCTGGGCGGAGCGGAGCGGAATCGTCCAATCACAATGGTTGAAATTCCTCATCGCGTCAGTCGTCTCGTCTGTGATTGGACGATTCCGCTCCGCTCCGCCCAGCTCCGCTTCAGTGGAAACCCACCCTAAGACCGCGTTTCCACTGACGCGGAGCTGCGCGGAGCGGAGCGGAGACGTGCAGGAATCGTCTAATCACAGACGAGAACAGACGAGACGAGTGACGCGATGAGGATTTCAACCATTGTGATTGGTCGATTCCTGCACGTCTCCGCTCCGCTCCGCGCAGTGGAAACGCGGCCTTAGGCCCGGACTCTACTGAAGCGGAGCTGGGCGGAGCGGAGCGGAGACGTGCAGGAATCGACCAATCACAATGGTTGAAATCCTCATCGCGTCACTCGTCTCGTCTGTGATTGGACGATTCCTGCACGTCTCCGTTCCGCTCCACCCAGCTCCGCGTCAGTGGAAACGCGGCCTTAGGGTCCCTTTGGCACCCTTTGGTTACGGAGCCCTAAAAACCATTAATTCCATGCCCTAATTCCATGTTCAACCGCCAATTATTCCTCAACTTCAACCAAGTATTCTCTTATTTTCAGTATAAACTGCCTCCGAACACAATCAGTGCAGGAATTAATGAAGATACTATCACATCAGTTCGGAGTCCAGATTGACACAGCACTGGAGAAGGCAAGACAAGTCACGGAGTCATATAACCAGAAACTAATGTTCGCAGCAGGTGGGAATTTGTTTTAATTCAGAGGAACAGGGGCCCGCGGCTAAATAAAAACAGCCGCACATGTCGATCGGTCAGGTTAAGCTACGCTAGCCGCGGTTGGTCTGTGGATGGGTGACCATCTTTACATACCGTGACCCCTCCGTGCCTCGGAAAGCACGTTAAGCCGTTGGTCCCGGCTGTCATTCGTGGAAATTTTTGACAGTCGTTACGGGTAGTCAGAAGCCCGAAAGTCTGACAACCAGTCTTACCCAGTAACTGGGTTGTGGAGGTCAGATAGGCAGTCGCTCCATGTAAAATACTGGTATTCAGCTGCATCCGGTTAGACTGGAAGCCGACCCCAACATGGTTGGGAAAAGGCTAAGCAGATGATGACTTTTATTATGGAACAGTGCACAGTGGTGGCTTTGCTAGGCACTTTGTGTTATTTATTTCATAACCACTGCTTTCAAAACGGCGAAGGAAAACATTAGTGCCGATTGTTCACAAACTAAACTAAATATAAGTTCAGTGCATCTTTTTCTTTCTATTTCATTAAGAAAAGGACAGAAGATATATTTTAGTTTAGTCCTGTCAAATTAATCAGCGCCTGACACTACTCCAAAGAAGTTTAGACGTGATTAAAAACTTACCTACTAAAATTACGTCAGGCTATGATTAATTTGACAGGACGAAACTAAAATTTATCTTCTGTCCTTTTCTTAATGAAATAGAAAGAAAAAGATGCACTGAACTTAAATTTAGTTTAGTTTGTGGACAACAGAATCGGCACCAATGTGAGGAAACCGGCATGTCCTAGAACCAAAAATGCGAAGACATGTGACATCTACCAACCCGCACTGGGCCCGCGTGGTTGATTACAGACCACTCCCTCTCACAGAGAGGAGACCTGTGTCCCAACAGTGCTACCTCCACGCGGGCGAAGCCGCGGGCTAAAACTAGTGTTGTATAATAATGTTAATAACTTTTATCTCTTTTGTCACCAGATTCCGACCAGCTAGCATACTCAGTCCGTGAGTACATCACGTTCGAGGAGTGGCCCACCCCTCGCGGGCTCAAGGTCAGGGACAAAGCGAGCTCCGTCAAGGTCAAGTCGCATTGTACTGATGCAGGTACGTAATCATTGTAGACTACGTTTTTGATTTTTTGACCTGTGGCGGTCAAAAGGTTATATATCCTGTAAGCAGGACGCGCTTAGCTATCGAGCTTGTGACCACTAACTAGCCCAACGACATCACGCTTGTATTTCCCGAAGGGTCAAATAGAGATGTTTTAGGGCACGATTCGCCAGTTACGCTTAAGGGTCTTACAGGACCTAAACGCAAAAAACGCAAGTTTTAGAAACAATAAAAGTATATGATCGACTGCAGTAAACAAAATCAGAAAAATATATGATATTCTTCAGGAGATATGCTAGGTAGATAGTGTGTTGAAAACATAATACAACTAATTTGACACGATATAAAAAAATCATGAAGATACCTCTAAAACTTCCTTTTTACAATAAAAACCATACAATCATTCTGATTTTTTGTCAGATTATTCTACAAGTAACATACTAAAACACTACTGTTTTAATTTTTTAGTCCAAACAATAGATTTTTTGTAATATTTAAGCGCAATGAAATAAAAAAACCGATTATTCTTTTGTTTTAATTATTATTCACATTTTAACCAACTTTTTCGTCATCTTTTCAGGGTTAGTTATCGATGGCAGCGTATCATTCCCGTTCAACGATGGCACGGAAGCAATTCTAGAGATACATCCCGAAGACTCCTTGATGACCGTCCAAATGGACGACGATCTACCCTAAGGGTGATCTAGTACACTTTTGACTTTGAATTCTGAAGTTGGACAGGGTAGAGGAATGGCGGCTTTTGTAAAAGTGAGATCTTGCTAGACTTGTCTTAATTGAGCAGAAAAAATGCTTTGATGCGAGAGAGAGTTTGAAATATCACTCCTGTTTATCCAGAAAGGGGTTGGCAGAAGTGGAGAGAAGAAGTGTGGCGGTTTTGAAGTGTAGTCAGTACCATCAACCGCGTGATAGATAACAATCCACTCCCTCACAGAGAGGAGGCCTGTGTCTCAGCAGTGGGAACATTATAGGCTTATTATGCTGTACTGATTACGGAAAACTTCTGGTGGTCTGAGAGTCTGAGCTTAGTAATCGCGGTGTCTTTAGATCGGCTAAGATTGGCTTGAATTTGAGCTTTAGTCAAACGGCGTAGAGTACAATTTTCTATAATGTCATTGTGTGTCTTCAGTTGAGTTATTTAAGAATTAAGATATACACTGATGGGACTACAATATTAATAATTATAAGTACCGATTATATATTATTCTAAACACATAAAAAAATATGCTAAACATCACAAAAAAAAAAAGCTACCTGAGTGATAAAATTTCAGTAGTAAGTAACTTTTATTCCATTTACGAAGACCAAATTTTTTACTATACCTTTGTACCTCTTGTATTACGAAATATTCCATTCTTACATATCATCCGTTTGAATAAATGTTTTCAGAAAATAAAATAAATATAGTTTCAGGATTTTAATACTAACAACATAAACAACAACTTTTGTTCTATGGCTTTTATTAATTCATCAGACTACTACTAGTTCCCTAAAGCATTTTTTGTAATACTAACAGCGCCCCGCAGTTTCACCCGCATAAGTTTCGATCCCGCTGGAATAACGGGATAAAAAGTATCCTATGTGTTAATCCAGGGTGTCAGCTACCTCCATGCGAAATTTTATCAAAATTGGTCCAGCCGTTTGTGCGTGAAGAAGTAACAAACACACTCACAAACTTTCGCGTTTATAATATTAGTGTGATAAATATAAAATGTATTTTCCAGTCCTTCGCTGTGGTTAGGTTTAAGTAGATGAAAATGTAGATTTGCGTGCAGGCTCTGGTCTTGCGTACCGCGATATTTTATTTATTATTAATCTTTTGACCGCCACAGTAATGTATATAACATTATTTTTAGTATATGCGAAACCCGAAACACGTGCCTAGTATTTTTATGTAAAGAATCTATGTACAAAATTTTAAAACTGTATCATGAAAAATCACAAAGTTATAAGATTAAGTTGTTAAGTTACCTGTTTGTCCGTACAAAAACATGCTCACGCGCGCCGCGCCGTCTTGCACTCGTTGATAATAGTACCTAGGTACCTAACCGTTCGGCGCGGAGATTGGATAACCTACTTAGTGTCGCTCGGTGTCCAACTTTTAACCTTTTTTAAATATTTTTGGGACAAAATATAACATGGGGTAAAAATGATTGGAATCGATTCAGTTACTTATTCTGAACAAACCATATTCAGGTTTCGCATATACTAAAAATAACGTTGTAGATGACAAACCAAAATGTGCCCAGCACGCCACGGTTCGACTACATGACAGACTTTGACGCCGAGGGCACGTTTTTGATTTTTTGACGTGTGGCTGTCAAAAGGTTAATAACCTATATTGGCAGACTCGTTTTCCAATAGACCTGGAAGTCTTTTTTGCATTCGTCTTTTAATTGGCTGACGAAGTATGACGATGAATGATGACGGATTGCAGGACCACAACCTTTGTGCGCGAAATGTAGTTGATTATAATCTTAAATTTACATATTCGTGCGTCATATACAGTTTAACCAGAAAATGTATGCGCTTCGGTAATCTTCTTGTTTCCGAATTAGCACGAACGCCATAGAGTAGCCGCTCACACATGCAAAGCTTCTAAGTTTTGTAAGATATGTTAATCTATAACTTTGTTGGTATGTATGGTAGTAACAGCTCTTTATTAGATCGCAACAGACGACGATTATCGAAGCGCATAGTTTTCTTGAGTTATTGTATCGGTGTCTTAATATTTATCCTTTTCCTGCTTATTGAAAGGGTTTTAGGTTTAAAAGTAAATGTATATGTATATTTAGAAAGGGAAAATATTTAAATGATCCTCTAAAAATTTTTTTGATCTTTTTATGATGATCGCCTTTTTTACTATTATCTTCTCTTTCCTTTTTGGTGTTTTTAAAAACCTATCTGTACCGTTAAAGTTGGTCGCAGTAACTAAGCTAGGGCACCCGGACTAGATGGGTTAGGTTAGGTTAAAACTGTGACCAAACTAATTGTTCATAGTAAATAAACTAGGGTTCATCACAAAAAAAAAAATTGATTAAGTATTTGGAAAACGAGAATTATTTTTGAGGATCGATAAAATATTTACCTTGAGAAAGTAATGTTTTCGCTAAAAATATGGTTTGCTCTGAATTTTGCGCTGAATGCGCGCAAACTGTGAAAGAACCATCCTTTGATCACGTGAGGTTTTTTAGGCCATTTTTAATCCCCCTTGGTGATACGCCGTTGTAGGCTCCCCTCCTCAGCCCCTCCCAGCATCACGTGTATTTTTTATTATTGATAAGATTTTAAAAGATAAAAAAATATCATATAATTAGAATCTGAAAAACCATTTTTTTTTTGTTAGCCTAGTTTGTGTCCCACTGCTGGGCAAAGGCCTCCCCTTTTTCCTTCCAAACCTCCCTGTCTTGTGCGATCTCCAAAAAACCATAAATATTAATAAAATTGAGAATTTATTTGGTATTTACTGGTAAATAATAATTCACACGTAAACCATAAAACAATTTTTTTTTGGTGATTGTCACAATCCCCCTAATCTTGATTAATCGTGATTTTACTGTACCCCCTCCCCTCTGTTCGAATCTCACGAGATTAAAGGATGACCCCAAAGGAAAGTATAAAAGACTAGCTTCAGCCCGCGGCTTCGCCCGCGAGGTATGTCGATAAAAATTATCCCATGTCCTTCCCCGGGATGCAATCTATCTCTCTGCCAAATTTTATTGATATCCGTTCAGTGGTTTAGGCGTGAAAAGGTAACATACAGACAGACAGTCAGAGTTACTTTTGAATTTATAATATTAGTGTGGATACCATGTGGCGATTCGGCGAGAGCAACTATGTTTGGCAAAAACTTTATAAGTGTTAAAAGTTTTGAAAGAAAAAGTATTGAAACTGAAACTGATATGCCTGAAAATTCTGTGATTATCTTAAAAGTGGCACTTACATGTTAATTTTCTTTTATTATTTTGTAAATTATAATCATAATTTATTAATTAATTACTGTTAAGACTGACGGTTTGTGTAGGTTAAGTTACTATTTAATTTTATTTGTGGTGATTTTTGACCTTATTCGAACCAGGGGGTCTACTCCGAAGCGGTTAACCACTGTATCGGCCGAATGTTCGGTCATTTTCTGATTCGAATATTGTTGTCCTACTACGAATTTAAAAAAAAAAAGGTAAAAAAAGAGTTAAGGGTTCTAAAAAGGTTCGGATTGGCACAGTTTGGTCGGGACCAATAGTCAATATAGGAAATAAATGGTAGTAGAAAATGACCGAACATTCGGCCGATACAGTGGTTAACCGCTTCGGAGTAGACCCCCAGTATCCTATGCCTAAGGGGCCGGCGAACTACGCATGCAAATGCGTAGTTCATACAAACGTAATACCAAAATAATTTGTTAATGAAACATATTCATATGGTAGTTTTCTAAAGGACTCTGATTTATAGACGAGATATGAGGAATTTCCCATAGAAAACTTTATTTTCTCATAACTCGTCTTTAAATCAGTGTCCATTCAAAATATATATTTGGGAACCTAGATATTCTGTAATCCAATCGGAATAAATACACACTACATTAAGAATATGTTTGATTTACAAATTATTTTGGTATTACGTTTGTATGAACTACGCATGCTCCGCCGGCCCCTTAACACATTTTCAATCACAATCGTCGGGTTTTGGAGGTAATTTCTAATCCATTGCTTGATAAGTTTGAAAACATTCGTCTGCTCGACAGCGCAATGGAAGTGGCTGAACTGTCAAAATGAAAGGAATTGAGATCAATTGTCATTTTATGTGTGTTACGCAATACCCTAGAGAGAAAAATGGCGAAACGAACACAGGGGTCAAAGTCCAGACGTAATTTAGGTCTTATGAGGACCATATATTATTAAAATTTGCTCTATCGATGAATATGGTAACAAAATGTATGGAACAGCAGATTAGTTTTTTCAAATACGACTATTTTATTGAAACGATTTCATGCATAAGCTTTTATTATTGTGACGCAGAATATATGCAGTATAGGTCAGCCGAATACATGTTCTGATTTTTCAACAAATAAAATCATAAATATTTAAATTAATGTTTAAATAAATTATCTTGAAAATTTTAATATCTTGCAAATGTAATGCAAATAATTTAAATGTAATTATGTATAGTATAAGTTTTAAGTACTGTAAATCGACTAAATGCACTATGTAAAGTAAATTATTTATAGTGTTACGTATTGGTATGTTGTTTATGTATTTTCTACATTATTGTATACACGGAGAGATTGTAAGATTGGCGAATATATTCATACAGTTATAGAAGATTAGCGTTTTATTTTTGTTCTGGCCGGTTTCCTCACGATGTTTTTCTTCACTGATTTATTTCATCACCAATGCTCTCACATTGGTGATGAAATAAATTACACAAAGTAAGAGCGGTTCGTGTCACTGACTCTGGCAGGGCCACCATCAGGGATTTAAATTTTGCTAACACAAAAAATTAGTCGAAGTTTGTCGTCAAATATCAGAATTTGTCGGTCACTGGTTCAAAAGATGTAAGGTTTTATAGGTGGCCGATCTGGAGAGAGTCTCCCCAGCAGGGCCACATTTATATCTCAAAAACTAGGGTACCTAGCGAAGATCTGTTTTCTCCCAAATTTTGTCGCCAATTAGTCGGAATCAGTCGCCAAATATCAGAATTTGTCGGTCACTGGTTCAAAAGATATAAGGGTTTATAGGTATAGGATAGGATAGGTACAGGACAGGCCACCTATAAACACTGGACTGTAAAAAGAAAAGTAAGTATAAAGAGTTTGCATGTATTTGTTCATTTGATGAGAATTTTAGATCTAGCTGGGGTGCGACTGTCAGTCTGTCATCGAGGGTGTGATGATGGCTATCGAGGGAAGTTCTTATTTGAAAAGGAAACTGAAAAGCGAAGAATAGAAAACCTTTTTACAAAAAAATTAACCGACTGTTTTAAAAAATGGGAATTTATTTAGTCAGGTTTTTTGTTTTTCCCATATTTATTTTTTTGTGTTGATCAGGCTCTGAGAAACTTAGAGAAAATAATGTAGAAAAATAAATAAAACTCAAAAAACTTATCAAGTCAGTATATTTGTTAAAAAAAAATTCGTACACTGTCTTACCGCTCGGTATCGTTCCAGAACCCCATTGTATTAAACTAGTTATACAATACAATAATTAGTTGAAAAAAAATAACTAAAAAAAATATATTAACAATGGGGTAGTATGAAACGTATATCGATAATGTTCGTTGTTACTTTACATACATAGTAAAAACTAAAAAAAGACATTGTCCATTGGTAGTGTGCACAACCCTTTATTTTACGCACTTTGAGAGTGCTGCCATCTTGTGAGCTGATTTAAAACTAGTGTGATGAAAAAAAAAATCTTTTATAGCAGACTATCGCAATACAGTTACAATACTAATAATAAAATAAAGTATTCATTCTAAAAAAATATCTTGAAAAATCATTGAAAATTAAATCGATATAAAATTATTTTTTGTTTAATGGACAATGGCGCAAGTAACAAGCAAAAAAGCAACTTAAAAAGCCCAGATTAAAAATTATAAAATAGCACCGTTTGGACGGAATTACTGGCAGAAAGGAAACTTAAAATTAAAACTTAAAAAATATGGCATCCATCTTGTCCAATTAAATTTTTAAAATTTTAATTCACGACTTAAGTCAGAGAGAGTCAGTTTAACTAAGTTTCAGTGAACTTTAAGTCAATGAACTAAAATTTTGAACGAACCGCGTAGAAGAAAACAAGTTCCCGCCACCTTTATAGAAAAGATAAAGGCCTGTTATAACTAGAAATTATTATTTATTAACACAAAAGAAGAATCATTTTAGAATATTTTTGTCATAATAAAAAAATACTACAATATATTTTTTCAACCAAAAATTATTAAGTAGAGAAAGTAAAATAAATTCTGATAAAAAATACAGAATTGATAGTAAAGAAAAATATAAGTACCTAGCTCCTTACTACTAAAACCAGAAGGAACTGTTCGAATACTTTTATTTAAAACTTTTTAAAATCTAGTTTCACAGGCCTTTACAACACCCTAAGAAATGACTTTTGTCATTCATTTAAGTCTACTTCTTTACGTAATGCAAGGCAACCAGTATATTTCTTAAATTACAGTGTTTTTTATGTATAATATCGAATCACGTCGTCTACGAACGAACGAATTATCACAAATTTATTATTATAAATATTGAAAATGTGGTTTTAAATCGTGTTTATATTATTGAAATAAATGAGTTTTAATTAAAATTATGTACAACTTCCGAAAAAGTTCTCCAACTATTTATTTTAAAACTTTTTATTTCATTTTAACTGTTAAAAATGTAAATTTTATGTGACGTCACATTTAAAAACCACGTTTTCATATAATTTTTACATTTCTACTTTCCATGGAGTGTATAAAAGTGATGCTTGTTATATAAAGGAAATTATTATTTTAATCTGACACAGATGCACTCCTTTCTAGTTTATTGTAATGGTAAATTTAATACACGTGGTAAAATAAACTAAAAATCTAAATACTAAAATATGACTCGATCGTTGTGAAAATTAACACAACAGTAAAAAAAGTTACTATAATTTCACTGAAAAATTCTTCGATGCTCACCTCCAACTAGGCATTTCGATTCCCAAATTATTTAAAACTAAATTTTAATTTAGGCGCAACGCTTTTATTTTAATGACGTAAAATTTATAAAAAAAAATACAATTTGTACACCTTATATCGTTTTTCTAGTAAAAAATTCGATGTTTTAGAAACCAATGCGTAAATAATATTAAAAAAAATATAATATGTCCAATACTTAGATGGCACTTAGCAAAATGACATACACACACTATAGTTTAGGAGCTAGAAGACACAATTTATTTTTGTAAATCAGTTCCAATTTTTTTTTTATTTTCATTACGACTTTTTGCACAAAAAAAAACCAAGTCCAATTTTTAGTTTAAGAGCTCGGTACCATATTTTCTAACCACACATAAATCCGTTTCTTTTTTACCAAATAAACAAAAATAAATCATTTCTAATCTTCAAAAAATGTCATGTGTACATCATCAGCATTGAAAACTGTACCAAAATATCACTTTAACTGGTATGCGAGTACCCGGTATTTGTGTAGGGACCACTGTACAATGAGCTGCCGGTTCGGGAGTACGTCTTCGGATTCCTCCTTCTAGCCAGGATGCAGGCAATGGCTGCGATGACGCAAATCATCAGGATGACTCCCGCTATGCAAATGCCGATCGCAAAGTTCCGCTGGGATATGCAGATCTCGTCTTCTTTCTGAAAATTTCATTGATTTTCTGTGATTATGACGTAGGAGAAGAAGAAAAAGACCTAAACAAGATAAAACCTTGTACTAAATCTAATGTAAGTATATTATTACAATAAGCAATGCATGCAATTTGGTGACCTTTATCAGGAGTTAGTAGGGACGATGATCGTTGAGTAATGCCTTGCTCGCCTTTCCCAATACCTACTTATGAGCCTTAATGATGTGTGGCAAAGGGGTGATCCAGAAGCCACTTAATCAAATCCTATGGCAATTGAATGCTAAACATAGACATTAGAGAGTGGAAGTGGACGTAATTCGTCTTCCTCATCATCAGCTGGTACTCGAGAGATTAGCTGGTCTATTCTGTAAAAATCTCTCCATGAAAACGTAGGTGAAGTAAGCTGTCATTCCAAGGGATTGTAACTACTGACAGATCTTTACTTCACCTAAGTTTTCACTGTGAGATTTTAACATAATTGATCGGCAGATCATGATTTTAGTAAAAAGTAATGTCTCACCTTCTCGCTAGTAACCTCGTCGTTGTCAGGCGAATCAGCTTCGTTCACATACAGCCCCTTGAACAGCTCCACAGTAGCCGGAGATCCCTCGTCGTCACGTCGCACGCGCCGCTTGTGTGCGCATGGCTCCTGTAGTTTAAAGAGAAACATGTTTAGAAATATACATTCATTTATGTAACGCTTTATAAATAATTTAATATCGATGAGAGCTTCTTGCAGATAGACCCAAAAAAACACTGGCGCGACGACCAAGCCTCGTTCTTTACTGATTGGCTGAAAAAGGCAGCTGATAAAAACGATTGGAAAAGTTTGGGGGAGATCTTTGGCCAGCAGTGGGATAGTATAGGTTAAAAAAGAGCTTCTTGCAAATGGGCAGTTGGAAGAACCAATGCTTTATTGATTTCTGCTATCCAGCAACAATGTTATATTCAGCCGATGTATTCTGTAAAAATCTCACCGTGAAAATTTAGGTGAAGTGAGTTTGAAGTGAACTGTCATCGTACATGACGCTAGGGAAACTAGGAATTGACAGCTCACTTCTTCACCTAAGCAATCACGGTGATATTTTTACAGAATAGCATCACTGTACCCTAATTGCGTAACACACTATTAATCACAATCTGAATCATTTTAAAGGACATTGCTTTGTGTGTTCGAAAAATTTGTCTGCTCAACAACGTAAATAACGCAATGAATGCTGTTGAACTGTCAAAATAAAAGTCAAGTGTAGGTATGTGCGTTACGCATTCTGCTGATGTGAAAGTTAAAGCTGCAGGTAAAATTGGAGTCACATGAGTTCTTCATATTTAACTATAGTAGCTGCCACAAAACAACACGGAAAAAGAATTAAAACCAGTTTTTTTTTTCTTTATTTTAATCCTCGCATCACGACATTCGCATTCGTATATTACCACTTTGTCGGTGTCTTGACGACAAATTACTCACAAGGCAAGTAACAAAAAAACTATTTGTAAATTGGTGTAAGTACCTAAATGGTAGGCCGGTATCTTTACAGGAATTAAATAAATGGATAACTACCACAAAATTGAGATCATTAAGATCCTCGTAACGAAGTAATTCTTGTAACTTTTGTCTGACTGAGAAAATTTTGTATCACGTAAAAAAACCTTAGTCATGCAGGACATGTCAATAAAATCTTTTTCAAGTAGTCTGTACCAATACGTAGAAGACTGAAGAGTTAATAATAACTAAGTATCTATGATATTATAGTGTAGGTATCTCTATAGAAATATTATGTTTACCTATTTGTTGTTGTTGGACTGAAAGTGGGTCTTAAAAATTTGAAGTGGGGCTACTAGGGCATGTAGGGTATCATATGAAAGAGCGTTGTTTGCACATTCTCAAACATTTATATCTTTTTTTTCAACTTTTGATGAAAAAAATACCGTTCAAATCAAATCAAAATCAAAATGTTTATTGCAATTACTTACAAATTATAACACACAATGAGTTGGAGATCACCTTTTAAGCAAGAAGATGCTTGTGTTAGGTGAACTCCGCTCTTCCACTATCATAAATAACAGGTAGGTATGCAATTGAAACAAGAATAACAAAAATAAAAGTAAAATAAAAATAATCTAATTTAAATAAAACAGAAAAAAAAAAAAAAAAAAAAAAAATAATAATAAAGTAAAAAGGAAATGAACAATAAAAAGGAAGGAGCGCACTTGTATGATGTATGAGAGTAGGTTTTGTTGTGTGCGTGTGTGTGTGTGTGTGCGTGTGGGGGGTGTGTGTATGTGTTTGCGTGAGCAATGGCAAGAGTGAGTTGTGTAAATGGACTGCTGTAGTGTAGGATGAGTTTTGATTGCAATTACCTTAGTTGTGTGTTTATTAGCTATAAGTATCCGTTTAGGTTTAGGCTCAGGGTTTGAATTGGTTCAGTTTTAGGTTTAGGTTTAGGTTAGCCCTGCGACAATGTCTTGGGATCGGAAGAAGCCAGGCACAGCTTCTTCCACTAACAATTTCACTGCCACGGTGTTTTTAATTATTGGACAGGTCATGGAAGCGAAGATACTAAAGTCTCAATCTCATCGTAGGTTTTTTCCTTAAGCCATTCAGTAATAGCTTGTTTACAGTCACGGAGTTTCAAAGGATAAATGCGTAACTCTTTATTCAGAAGGTTGTATAAGCGGGAAGATTGCCTTTCATACTGCCTCTCAGCAAAAACAGATCTGACAGGGACAGATGGAGCGACTAAGTAGTTTCTCCTGCTACTGACACTCGTCTTTGTGGGATCATACGGGAGGGCTTTGTGCTTTCTCAGGACAAGATGGAGTATGTAAAGTTTTCTAACAGATAGGAGGTCAGAGGTTAGGTACAGGCTATGGGTTGGGAATCTGTAGGGTTTAAAGAGCATAACCTTGAGGAGAGAACGCTGCGCCCTCTCAAGTTCCAGAAATTTCATTTTTGTTGTCCCACCCCAGCATGGCAAACAGTACGTAAGAACCGATTGGGCTAGTGATACATAGACTTTCTGCAAAAGATTCTTTGAGGCAACATGGCGCAATGTTTTAAAAGTCCAAATTAATTTCCTAACCCTTTTCATGATCAGTTCAGTATGCATGTGCCAGGATAGGCGCTGGTCAATCATGATGCCCAGGTATTTAGTATATTGTAACCTATCAATCTGTGTACAAGAGCAGTCGGGAATTGGGGGGTTGGCACAGCAGTGGATCTTAATTTGGAAATCGGGTGGAGGTTGGGTGTGTGCATACTTGGTGAAGCAAATGTAGTTAGACTTGGAGGCATTTAGAGTGAGGAGGTTACGATTGAGCCAATTTGCAATCTTTGAAAGGCCTGTTTCGGCTGATCTTCTAACTTTTGACCAAGTCTTATCAGCAAAGACTATGGCGGTATCATCCGCATATGAGAAAATGCGACCCCCGTCAATACTCATATTGAATTTAACATAGGCCTCCCCCAGGCTTTTCCATAGCTCACGGTCGTGATTTTTTCCTTCTTATGAGGCGTTAAAAAGCTTTATTTTCATGCACAGCCACGCCGTTCACGCCATTCTGTCACGTTTCAGCATAACACCATCCAAACAACACTAATACTCAATTTCTAAACTTTCAGGTGGCGTCAAATGTACGTATAGGAGACACCTTGAGCCTCGTGGTATCACTGGAGAAGCAGCGTCAGTTCGGTCTGCTGGTGTCCGAGTGCTCCGTGAGGGATGGACTCGGATGGGCTGAGCAGAGCTTGATTGCTGATGACGGGTATGTCCTACGTTTATTTGAATATCTATTGTCCCAGTGCTGGACAAAGGGTCTCCCATAGCATTCTACTCTACTCTTCCACTTTTAGATATCATTTAATTACTAACGAGCGCATTCAGATGAAAAATCCTTAATTAGGTACAGTCAACAGCAAAAGTAGATGATCAAAATCGGAAATTCAATGTGAGTTAAAACTGATCACGAATATATGGCAGCTGTACTAGTAGTAAATATTTGGTATAATTTACAATCACATACTTTTGAATCACTTCGACGCCACACAGTTCTGACGCGAACTCCGTTCATTAGTATTGAATTTCTGATTATGATCATCTACTTTTGCTGTTGACTGTACACTGAAGAGGCAGATAGGTCAGCTAGAAGCGGTATCTATCAAAGTATCAATGCACTTTACGATGGTGATTATCGCGGGCCCGAGGGTCACGCAGCCATTCTGGAATCATCACACTAATATTATAAAGGCGAAAGTTTTTGAGTGTGTGTGTGTGAGTGAGTGTGCGGGGGTGTGGGGGTGTGTGTGTGTTTATATGTTTGTTACTTCTTCACGCTCAAACGGCTGGGCCAATTTACCCTACCTACCCTACCTACCTACCTACCTACCTGCTACCTACTTTTTATCCCGATATTCCCACGGGATCAACATTTACGCGGGTGAAACCGCGGGGCGTAGCTAGTAAAATATAAAAATCAGTTGCCCGGACGGTGTCGCACATACATATTCACCACGAAAAAAAAAGGCTGTTCGGAATGAACAGACATTATTTCCATGACTATCATGACAGAGCGGTTCTGCACTACATCCGATATAAATCCGAATTAAAGATCCGACTACAATCCAAATTGGGAATGTTCTATATTCGGACGGATAGAGTTCGGATCTAGTGCGCAACCCCTCATACAAATAGGACTATGGTCAGCACAGCGTTCCCCCCATAACTCCGAAGTTTGCATAGAGAAAAAGCTGAAATTATTCATGTGAAAGTTTATATTAAAGATTACAGGAAAAATAAATCGACGTCTCTACACACACTTTTTCAGAAATCATTAACAAAAGTTACATTAATTCCACTATCGGTCAAGAGATGGCGCTGTCCTAAAACTGCAATATTCTACAAAAATTATCTGATGAATAAAGGCCTCGCCGATGAAAATTTAAAAACATAATATATGATGGTACGGAATCCTCGGTGCGCGACTCCGACTCGCTCTTAACCGTTTTTTTTTGGAATATTGATTGATATGTTTATTCCTTAAAAAAACACGTTTAACGTAAAATTACAAATTAACTTACGCAGTCCGTAGGATGGTTCAGGTCACACAGCTTGACTTCGCACGTGTAGTAAACGCTGGCGGTGTAGGGGAACTTGTGTGCCGGGAAGGAGACACGTGCCGTCTGCCGGTCTGAGGAGTACTGGAACTGGCCCATGATCTCGCCGTCTAAGGGGCAGCTGAGGAGATAAATTGGAAGAAATTATTATAAGAAAATCTATTTGAAATGATAAGGTTCATGTAATCACTGGTTTGGTTGTGAGAAATCCATTTTAGTGGTCAGCCAAACATACCTACGTTCCAAGCCTGGATATGAGCGGATCCGACAAAAGGAGACGGAAAACTGTTAGAGCGGTTCTGCACTGATCTGAGAAATGCCGGTCCAAAGTGACCATAGTCCTATTTGTATGAGGGGTTGCGCACTAGATCCGAACTCTATCCGTCCGAATATAGAACATTCCCAATTTGGATTGTAGTCGGATCTTTAATTCGGATTTATATCGGATGTAGTGCAGAACCGCTCTGTCATGATAGTCATGGAAATAATGTCTGTTCATTCCGAACAGCCTTTTTTTTTCGTGGTGAATATGTATGTGCGACACCGTCCGGGCAACTGATTTTTATATTTTACTAGCTACGCCCCGCGGTTTCACCCGCGTAAATGTTGATCCCGTGGGAATATCGGGATAAAAAGTAGGTAGCAGGTAGGTAGGTAGGTAGGTAGGGTAGGTAGGGTAAATTGGCCCAGCCGTTTGAGCGTGAAGAAGTAACAAACATATAAACACACACACACCCCCACACCCCCGCACACTCACTCACACACACACACTCAAAAACTTTCGCCTTTATAATATTAGTGTGATGATTCCAGAATGGCTGCGTGACCCTCGGGCCCGCGATAATCACCATCGTAAAGTGCATTGATACTTTGATAGATACCGCTTCTAGCTGACCTATCTGCCTCTTCAGTGTACAGTCAACAGCAAAAGTAGATGATCATAATCAGAAATTCAATACTAATGAACGGAGTTCGCGTCAGAACTGTGTGGCGTCGAAGTGATTCAAAAGTATGTGATTGTAAATTATACCAAATATTTACTACTAGTACAGCTGCCATATATTCGTGATCAGTTTTAACTCACATTGAATTTCCGATTTTGATCATCTACTTTTGCTGTTGACTGTACCTAATTAAGGATTTTTCATCTGAATGCGCTCGTTAGTAATTAAATGATATCTAAAAGTGGAAGAGTAGAGTAGAATGCTATGGGAGACCCTTTGTCCAGCACTGGGACAATAGATATTCAAATAAACGTAGGACATACCCGTCATCAGCAATCAAGCTCTGCTCAGCCCATCCGAGTCCATCCCTCACGGAGCACTCGGACACCAGCAGACCGAACTGACGCTGCTTCTCCAGTGATACCACGAGGCTCAAGGTGTCTCCTATACGTACATTTGACGCCACCTGAAAGTTTAGAAATTGAGTATTAGTGTTGTTTGGATGGTGTTATGCTGAAACGTGACAGAATGGCGTGAACGGCATGGCTGTGCATGAAAATAAGGCTTTTTAACGCCTCATAAGAAGGAAAAAATCACGACCGTGAGCTATGGAAAAGCCTGGGGGAGGCCTATGCTAAAGAGCAAAGCAATCTCGAAATTTCGGATGTCTAAAATTTTTAATTTAAATATATTGTTAAACTATTTCGCATGTCAGACGAACAATGGGCCAAACTTACGACCCAATGGGTCCCACTTAATGGCAAACGACATCGTGTCAGGCCCAGACGGAGATGGCGGGATGAGCTGGACTCCTTCGACAAGAACTGGTCCTTAACAGCTTTGAACAGAGAGAAGTGGAAAGAGAGTAGGGAGGCCTTTGCCCTGCAGTGGGACATCACAGGCTAATAATAATAATTGTTAAACTAGTTTGTAAGATAGCTATTATAGGCTATTTGAATTTGAATTTGAAGAAGGAAAAAAATAGGTAACAACTTTGAAATCGTGAAATGTACAAATACTAGACAGAGTGTTGGCATACATACAGTTAAGCCTTTTTGTAATAATTGTTTTTTTCTGAGGATTTTGAGTTGCTACCAAACTGAAATGGAAGCCATGTACATAGTGTTTCACCCTTTTATTGAGACTGTAGATTTTCGAGGGCTCAGAGATTAACAGGAAGGATGATGCACGAATCCTCACAAATATAGCTGAAAAACTGCGATGCTATTCTGTAAAAATCTCACCGTGAAAACTTAGGTGAAGTGACCGTGGAGTGAGCTGTCAATAGTGTCAATTCCTAGCAAAAACAAACTCCCTTCACCTAAGTTTTCACGGTGAGATTTTTACAGAATCGACCGGCAGGAGACGTAAATAATGTCATTCTTAATAACTTATTTTTTCATCATCCCATTTCATATGTATAATCCAAAAAAAAAACATCAGTCGGCTCTCGGCAGTCAAAACTTTTCTCAAAAATAAAACAAATGACTCCACATCCCACCGACGACGCATGCTCGCTGCGTATTGATAGCATACGATCATTATCTTGGCTCCATTGTGCATTAATACTAAAACTGGTTGAGCGACAAACTGCCCGTGGGCGCAATCAGTATGGAGAGCTTTAAAACTGGGTTTCCTTGGCTTTTACGAGTATTTTTTCAAGGTTTACTGAGAAGTTTATTGTAGGTAAGTATTATAAATTCCTCTAAGTATATCAGGAATTTCTGAAGTGTCTTGAGAAATCGTTGTAAGATCTTACAAATATTAGGCTGATGCTGATATAACTGAATCTGCCGCTTCTTCGCAAAAGGCTCGCAGAGTTCGTGTCAAAGGAGTCGCATAAACAAAATGAGAATATGTCTTCATGATGCGATTGTCGATGCTTCAACGACTAAAGGAATTCAGTAGAAGAGTTGGTCACACCTATTACATTATCTATTTTATCAAAGTCCTGGTTGAGGTTATCAATAGCGCATATGTTCAGGCTTCTAACTTAAATGTTACTTACTTCTTTATCTTCGGGGTCCCCCTTATAAATCTTCATGGATACGGAAGGCAACAGTCCTGAGTCCTCGTCGAATTCGTCACTGGAAAATTTATGCAAATAATTACTAAGTTTTTTCTCTAATCGGGTCGAGCTCCAGGGTCAGCCACAGGTGACAGGATAAGCTAATGCTGTGGGGAAAATTAAAATTAGCCTGGAATCAGCTGACTGCTTAAAGACCTGTGAAGATTCCTATAATGTACAAGTAATTGTTGCTTGTCCTCCCTTCCTTATTCGCGTACTAGCTTCTGCTCGCGACTTCGTCCGCGTGAAATTTCAATCTCCCTCATTCACCCTCTTAGAGGTGGAATTTCGAAAAACCCTTTCTTAGAGGGTACATTTCACCCTCCCCCATTCACCCTCTTAGAGGTGGAATTTCGAAAAACCCTTTCTTTTTGGGTACCTACTCTTCACAAAGAACACACCCTCCAAATTTCATGTCTATAGGACCAGCGGTTTTGGCTGTGCGTTGATATATCAGTCAGTGAGGACTTTGAATTTTATATATTTAGTTAGATGACCTGCTGTCTTTAACTGCTATTTCAGGTCTTGATTCCAGGCTAGATAGGAACAGAATCTATGCTGCTTACTTTTTTTTTGTGTGGAATAGAGACCTGTATCCTGCAGTAGGACACCTGCCATTTTAATTGTGAAACTTAATAGGTACCTACTTGGGAAGTAGGATTCCCTTAAGTTACAACAAAATGGAAGAATATGAGAAGGCCAATTCCTGTAACTAAAAACGTTCAAAATCTAGTCGCAATATCGTCTCAGCGACAATCAATGTCAAAAATGAAGGGAAATTAGAGGTATTTTTGACAGATTGAGCTGATCGTTCTTAAAATTACGAGAATTGCTCTTCAGACCCGGCCTCAAGCCCGTATAAGATTTTGGAAAGCTTGAGGGCAAATTACCAAGGTATAGTGATGATTTAAAACCAATACATACTTGCTATTATCACTAAAATCGTCACTGAGAGAGTTAGTCAGCCTGTCAGCCCGCGGGCGGTACAGATGAAAGTGCGTCAGATCCCGGCGACGGTAGCGACACCTGACGTGGTACCCTCGACCCTGTCCGGTCACCAGTCGCAGATGAGGCTGCACGATGATGTTGTTGTAGTACTCTACGGTTCCGTCCTCCTGGGGAAAGAAAGAAGATGAATAAATAAGTTTTAAGGGAAAGATATTGAAGAATGTTAGTTGTATTAAGTCAATTCGAAGACACCTGTATGGCCCCCAGTGAAGGCGCTCACAAGGCGGCACGGCGATGACACGGCAAAGCATTAATATGATTCGGCAAGCCGAAGCCTTCCGCGCCATGCAGCATCCTGCAGTTTGCTTAGGTCCTCTTGTGACGTTTTCGAAAATAAGATTCAAAATCATTTCCGCTTATGAAAAGCCCCGCCGCGCCTTGACAGTCATTAGGTACTGGTAGTTAGAAGCCCGAAAGTCTAACAACCAGTCTTCCCAAGGGGTATCGTATTACCCAGTAACGGGTTGTGGAGGTCAGATAGGGAGTCGCTCCATGTGAAATACTGGTATTTAGCTGGCAGGACTAGACTGGTAGGCGACCCCAATCTAGGTGGCAAAAGGCTAGGCAGATGATGATGATGATGATAAAAAGCCTCGCCGTGCCGCCTGGTGAACCGGTGTTACCTACAGCTACACCCGACGACTTTTCTTTCGTGTCATAAAATAGTTAATTGAAAAATATCACACTTGAAAAAAGAATTCTTTTCGACTTCTTCCCAGTCTTCACAGTGAAAATGGGTCGATTGTGCTAAAGCCATTTGCCAAACCTACTTATTATTACCACTGTCGAAGCTAACTGACTGCATAATCTTAACGTTACATTACCAATCCGATCACGTGCGCACGGTGCGCAGACCAATTCCAAAATAAATAGTACGATAAGTCTACGTCTGATCACGTTGGTTGCTACCACGGTTATAGATAGACCTAGATAACGCAAGTATCACGAACTGTATGAAAACGAAGCGTGCCATTTTTTGACTACCTACTATGACGTCACAAGCTCGCGATCTCGCTTACCCAGCCAGCAGTACACAGGACTGAGCGCAAAAGTGGCGGCTTCGTAAGCTGGTGCGATTTTTGGCACGCGAAGAAGTTGCTCTTGCGTTATCTAGGTGTATCTGTGGTTGGTACATTAAGGTCAGCCAGCGACGAATAAAAAAAGAATGCTTCAAAAATAGAACAGTATACTTCGTTCCAAAACACAAATTGCAGACGTGGGCAACACAGCCTCTAAAGTGGAATTGGGCAGGCCACATCTGCCGCATGTCGCAACAGAATTTGGCAAAAGTAGCCACTGACTGGATTCCGAATAACAGGAATCGGCGACGCGGTAGGCCCAGAAAGAGATGGCTTGACGAATTGGACGCCTATCTAAAGGATTGGCCAGATATAGCAAGAGACAGGAAAAAATGGAAAGACGGAAGGGAGGCCTTTGCCCTGCAGTGGGACATAACAGGCTCATAATAACCAGCCTATATTGTCCAACTACAGGACAAAGGACTCTTCTTAAACAGAGAAGCCATGAGCATTGATCACCACGCCAGATCAAGGTGGAATGGCGATTTCAGACATAAATTAATGATTGTAAATTCCCATTTCCCAGTTTCCTCACGATGTTTTTCTTGACCGATGCCAATGATGTCTAAGATAAACTTAGAAAGTTACATAAGAATTGAAAAAGCCACATTGGTACGTGCTGGGGAGTTTGTTGCGCCACTTCTTCTTGCCAGCACTGCGATGTGGTGAAGGGCGCTGAGAGTAAAAAAAAAAACTAAACATAAACCAAACAATAACCTCTCAGCCTAGTTTGAATAAATTACTTTTTAGTTAGATTGACTTGCTCGGATTTTGGCACTTAACTAATCATTATGTAACATGTTTGGAACCATGTCCCCAGTGCATAGCAAGTTATCACGGACACTGTGGCAACAAGCTAGACAGATTGCAACCAAGTAAGTGCCCCTGACCCACAACACCATAATTATAACTTTTTTTCTGTCGCTGAGAAATGACATTACGCATCTCCGCTCGTCAGGGGACGAGACGGAGTATGTGGGACCCCTGCCAGAGTGGCAGTATACCCACTAAAACTCAGCGATGTTTCCTGTCATGGGAGTCCGGCTCAGCCTTTGTGTCCACAACCCCCCCGGCGCATGCTCGCCTAGCTGGCGGGCCCCGCATTTCCCCCCGGCTGGGGGGTTACGGGAATGGCCGGGATCACCTGGCCATTCCCGTCCGGCACTGGTGGAAGCCTGTGCAATACAGGCGAGGGTTCCCCCGCACCCGTCGCCTGCTGCCTTCGACCCCTCCTCCACCATAATTATAACTAACCTAACTCAACCTAACCTTTCCGTGGAGTATATGTCATTCTAGTTCGAAAAGTGTGCAACATGTCTTGAGGTCGACAGGTCGTTAGTGTGACAAACAACGTACGTTTACCAAATGAGGTGAAGTGACAAAATTTTCGAACTCGCTTCCCTCATTCATTCAACCTGCGTTTCCTTTTTGAAACTAATAGGATTTTTTAAAAGAATATTTCGTATTTAGTTTTTATTATGGCATTTACTTAGTATTCCGTACCCATATATGTATAATACCATGTCTAAATATTCTCCGCACAAAGCAAACTATTTCGGACACTGTAGCAACAAGTAAACAGATTGCAACAAAGTGCGTGTGACGTAGTGACCCGAGACCATGGCCCACAACACCATAATTATACATTTGTTGCGCTTGTTTGTTACCTACTTTAGTGCTGATTAGTTTGTTGTTTAATTGGCTTTAGGCTCCTACAAACAGGCGCGACACGCGACGCGAATCGCGCGCGACACAAAGGCACCGCAAGTTGCGTAACCAGCGGCAGCGGTGCCTCTGTGTCGCGCCTGTTTGATTATTTATCTAAAGGGTCCTACCCTTTAGATAAATAATCTGCTGTTGACATTTCAACTTATAATTTTCCAGGATTAAAAAAGTGGTCCTGTTGACTTGTTTGTTATTTGAGATGTAAAGTGACTGACTCAACTCGACATTTGACTCGCAAGTATGAATTTTTTTTTGAAGTGGAAGCTTCTTTAGGCGCCTCGGAGATTTTTTGAGATAGGAAAAAACCTTTGAATTCGCGACACTGTTAACTGCTTATCTGCGTAACCGAAGCCTGTTTTAAGTTTTGGCCATTATAAAGACATCAATGCGCCGTTTCTTTGGGAAGCATGACCTTCAATCATATTTATAAAATTACCACGAAAATTACTATGCTTTTTCAAGTTTTCACTTCTGTCAGCAATCCTGGAGTGCCACTGTTTTTTTTTTAATGTGACTCTATCCACGAACCCTGACCAACCCGCACTAGGCCCGCGTGGTCAATTACGGCCTACCCCTCTCGCAGAAAGGATTCTCAGCAATGAGCACATTATAGGATGACTATACAATATACACATTTATCACATGTTATGTAAAGTTAAAAACCGGTTGCCTGAATTTGGCCGGATTAAAGGTTTAACCTAACATAAGCTTATTCCTGAACCCTGCGGCTTAGGTTCCAAGTATACCTACTTAACTTGAGTAGAGTCCAGTAGTACCTTTTTTTTTAATGTTGGGGGGAAACTTTCCCCCCCCCCCGTGCAACGCCTGTAAGGCACATCCCTGGGGAGACTGTAAAAAGGCCTCCCCTAATAGTACTAATACCTAGTAGACGTGGAATGTGGTTTTTAGAATTATTCTGCTCTACAATAAATACAAAAGTATGTTGTGAATTTGTAATAGGTACTGATATTTTAAACCGTTATACATTCCAAATACAAACAAAAGCAAATAAACTGTGAACCAAATTCAAAAACCACAAATTAAAATTCGAACCCGACTCAATTTCCTTCCCAAAATCGTGCGCCGGCGCAGTCTGGTTGTACAGGAAATGACGTCACATCCCCCTATTGTGTTGCCTCGGTGGGCCCGCTTGTTTCGCTGGCCCTACCTTAGACATTTATGGTAATTTCGAAGTTCAACATAAAAGGGTACTTAGGATTTTTTTTTACTGTGTATTTTGAAGGTAGGTATTGCAGTATTACTAATTACTGCAGATTATGATTTCAACATTCCATCCTTCTTTAAGATTTTAGACAACCTTTTTTTGGTCGTTTTTCTGATTAAAAAAATCAAACTTTTGAATTTTGAACTGATGCTGTCAAATGAAATTTTTCTCTTGAAGTTTGGCAGAGGTTTTTTGGTGTTCATTGCTGAAGGTTGCAATTATTTTTTTCTTTGCTGATAATCGTTAAGATATTATGAAAAATACGTCCTTAATCGTCTAAATTGGATTTATGTGAAGTCTTCGACATATAGTTATATGTTGATCTTTTGATCTTATCAGGTATGTGTATTTCTACTCGTTACCTATTTTTTTGGTAAAAGTGGTTCAGCTTGTTACAGCATTCTTAATGTGCGTTATTTTGTCTAGGATACGCCTGAAAATATAAGACGTAACAAGCCGAGTTTTCGGTCTTACCCTACCCCTATGCACTAATCTGTTCCCGGATTTTTGAATGAGTTGAGGAGTGGAGATCTATTCGAGGGAGCAGTTTCAAAACCATACCGACCAGACGTGAAATGGAATTCAAGATATAATTCAGAGAGATATAATCCAGGATCTATCAGATTTTTTTATTATTGATTTTTTACTAATATTACTGTCGTTTATAAATAATTGTTTCGTGTAACTTTAATTGCAGAATACAACAGGTTTTTATATCGTTCGTTCTCGATTGGCGCTACGCGATCGTAGCGAAAATTACAGTTATAACTGCAGTTTAACTCGACGCGTAGGTGATCTAACTAAATTTTGAAACATTATTCAATGAACAAAAAAAACCTCAAGTATTAAATTATTTTCTTTAAGTTTTTGTAATTTTTTGTAAATTCGGCTATTAATATTAAATCAAATTATACGTTTTTAAGTGGCGATGAAGTCGTTTCCTTTTTATATCGCTACAAAATGGCGCCCGAAGTAAAAGTAAGTAATTTTATTGATTCTGATTACTGAAATATCATTTTTTTCTGTTTCTGTGAGGATGGTTGCTCATCCGAGCAAATTTTAATGTTTTATTTCTATATGTTTCAGGAGTTCAGAAATTTATTTCTCATTCTGTCAAACAAGATCGTTGCTATGGTTACCAGAGTTATGCTGTGATCTATGAAAAGGTACTCTGTGGCTGTGATTGACAACTTCTGTTAACCCTTCTATTGCTGATGGTGTTCGTTATTATAATGTGCTATGTTATGATGCAATATAAATGATAACTTTGTAGAACCTTAAAACATATAAAACGCTTTTATTTCTTCCCGTTAAATACATCTTTATCCTGGGTTTTATTCCACTCCTTAGTTAGAAGTAGTTAGCATCCTGTAGTGTATGATTGGTGTGCGAATGATTTAGACTTCGTGGCTAAGGTAAGCGTTGATTTTGCACGGTTGTCTGCTAGATTCTATTTGATATTTTTTTGTGATTCTAGCCCACCTGTACGTTGTTTGTTTTTTTTTTGGTGCAGATGGTTTACTAGTTTCTATTTGTTTCTCTTTGAATTCTTAGCCCAACCGTTCCTGTGATGTCACGTCGTTTTTACCATTCCTCTACCAGTCATATATTGCTGGTTACCTAACACTTTCGTGCTACGTGGAACCCCGTATATTTGTTGGTTTTGTCTTTATTGATGCAGTTGAGGGTTATTTTTTTGAGGTTGTCTGATTATTTGTAATTAAATTCAATTATCATATTAGCAAATTTGCGTATTCCAATTTGATTTGATCTAGTGGTGTATTACCATGGCAGAAGAAGATTATTCTATTCGTGAGACGCCGCGACGTATGAGTCCCATTATCTCTAGACCTCCTTTAATACCTCCTCCTATACCTCCTAGACCATCTTGTTCTTCTTCTCCGTCAATAATCCCTTCCCCGAAAAGATCCGATGATGGACATCAAACGTTTAAAAAACAATTCTCCCTTTTAAAATGGAGGCTTAGTTATTCTGGCGATTCGTGTGTACGGGAATTTTTTACAAGCCTGGAAGAACTGAAAGAAGCTGATGATATTTCTGATAGTTACCTTTTAAAACGTTTTCATGAGGTGCTATCAGGAATTGCATTACAATACTTTAGGTCAATTCGGCGACCTGAATTGACTTATCACGAAGTTAAACAGGCGTTTCTTGGTACATTTGGTTCCGTGGATTTCGAATTTAAGACCGAACAAGAGGTCAGAAATTTAAAACAAAAACCTGATCAATCAGTTAGAGAGTTTATTATACATGTTACTTATCTGAATCAAACCTTACGTAAGCCTATTGAAGAATCAAATTTACTGGAAATCGTAACGCATAATATGCATCAACGCTATTTCCCTTGTTTGTCGATTCACAGATTTACTGATTTCAATACTTTAATTGAAACAGTAACTCATTTTGAAAGTTACTTACAAAAATCTGTAAAATCTGTTTCCAGCATACATAAATCATCCCAACTTTGTCTAAATTGCGAACAATCCCAACAATGTTGGAAATGCAATAAATCAGGACATTCTCATCGCTTTTGCCCGGATTTTCCTGGCATAGTGTGTTTTAAATGCCGTACTCCTGGTTTTATTACTCGCGATTGCCCTAAATGTAATCCAAAAAATGTATAACTTGCCGGCGGCACGTCTCTCTCCGTACAGTGTCACCGGTGATTAAATCTAATTCGACAGATAATCGACCATTTATTGAAATAATATTGCGTGATCGTTTGGTTAAGGCTCTTCTTGACTCAGGCGCTCAAATGTCTCTTATTAGTGAAAGTCTGATTCAGGATTTTGGTGTCCCATTGAAGTCAAATGATTCACATCCTTGTGTTATTTCTGCTGATAACTCGCCAATTGATATCCTAGGAACTGTTTATCTTCCGGTTAAGTTTAATGGAACGACCATTGACCATGAGTTTTTAGTAGCTCGATGTATGTCTTCTACAGTTATTTTAGGTATTGAATTTTGGAACAAATTTGGTTTAACATCAGTTTTTAGTAGTGCTTTTAATAAAAATATTAAAGGTAACATGTATCTTTCTTCTGTAAATCATTCTCATTCTCAACCTTCCTGTTTAAGTGAGGTACGTTATATACATCCTCGCAATGTACTAACGCCTGACCAAGAACAAGGTTTACAGCTTGTGATTGATGAGTTTGAGGGAATCTCGTCAGACAATATTGGTCTTGGTAAGACTACTTGGCTCTCTCATAAAATTAATACAACTGGACAACCAATTAGACAGAGGTTTTACCCTCTCTCTCCTGTTAAATTGAAGATTCTTAACGAAGAAATTGATAAGATGCTAGAAGTCGGAGTAATTCGTCCTTCTCGTTCTCCGTGGGCCAGTCCGGTGGTAATGGTCACCAAGAAAGATGGTTCAGTTCGCTTCTGCGTTGATAGCAGGAAATTAAACAGCGTTACTATCAGGGATTCTTATCCTCTCCCACGCATACAGGATATACTTGATAATCTTCGTGGAGCTAGATACATTAGTTCCCTCGATTTTAGGAGTGCTTTTTGGCAGATTCCTCTTGCAGATAAGGAAAGTTGTGAGAAGACTGCTTTCATAGTTCCTCAACGAGGTTTATTTGAATTTGTTAGGATGCCATTTGGACTCACAAATGCAGCTTCAGAGATGCAACGTCTTACAGATATGATTGTTAATTTCGAATTTACCTCAACTAGCGATGACTGCGTCTTTGGATATGTTGACGATTTAATTTTGATTTCTAAAGACTTTAATAGTCATCTCGCTCTCCTCAGAAAGGTACGAAACCGTCTCAAGGAAGCTGGTTTGTCAATTAACTTAAATAAATGCGAGTTCTGTAAGAGTGAATTAAAGTATTTGGGGTACATTGTAAACGAAAAGGGTTTACAGACTGATTCTAGTAAACTCGATGCTATTAAGGATTATCCTACTCCGACCACCGCAAAGTCCCTGCGCGGCTTCATCGGAATGTGTTCCTATTATAGACGTTTCGTTGAAGGTTTTTCTTCTATAATTGCTCCTCTCACTTCCCTTATAGGAAAAAGGAAGGGTCGTGATCCCATCAGTTGGGATGATGACGCCGAACGTGCATTTGTTAAACTAAAGGAGGCGCTTATGAACACACCTGTGATGGCTTGTCCTGACTTTTCAAAGCCATTCATTTTACAGTGTGATGCTTCAGCAGTTGGTCTTGGTTCGGTTCTTTCACAAAATATTGATAATATTGAGCATCCTATTGCTTATTACTCACGGCTTTTCTCCAAAGCAGAACGCAATTATAGTACTACAGAACGCGAACTTTTGGCTGTTCTTGATTCAATAAAGCATTTTCGATGTTATTTAGATGGAATCAAGTTTACTGTTATAACAGATCATATGGCTTTAAAATGGCTTCTTACTTTAAATAATCCCTCTGGCCGTTTAGCTAGGTGGGCTACTGTTATATCTCAATATACCTTTGACATCGTTCACCGCAAAGGATCGCAACACGTCGTTCCAGATGCTTTATCTAGGATTCATGCAAGTCCTATTTCTTTCGATCAAGGTCCCGAGCATACCACTGATAGATGGTATAAAAAGGTTTATTTAGGGGCACGCGATTCACCACAAATGTTTCCTGCTTACGCCATACAGAACGGCGTACTTTTAAGACGCATGCCTATCACCAGTCCTTTATCTTCGGATCCATGGCGTGTAGTATTACCGGTGGAGAAGATTCCACTCGCTATTTGGGAGGTACACAATAGCTTCCCATCTATACATCCTGGCGTTACTAAGGCTTATCTTAAGTTAAAAGAAACCTTCTACTGGCCGAACATGTTTCGTGACGTTGCCGAGACCTTGAGGCAATGTGAGGTTTGTAAAGCTTATAAAATAGCAAATACTCAACCTCGTGGTCAGATGTGTTATCCGAAGGATGTTTCCATGCCGCTACAGTCAATCTCTATCGATGTCATTGGTCCATTGCCCATTGCTTATTATGGTTATAAGTATATTTTATCTATGGTAGACGTTTTTTCGAAGTACGTTTGGCTTGTACCTCTTAAGAAAGTTAACGCTTGTTCTGTTATTAAAGCCCTCGAGTCAGAAATATTTTTCAATTTCGGAGTACCGCGAAGTATCCTCTGCGATAACGCAACTGTTTTTCGCAGTAATCATTTTTTATACTTTCTAAGATCATTTCACATTGAGTCTCCGACCTATACCCCTTATTATACGCCTCAGGCAAATACTGTCGAGCGTTATAATCAAAGCGTGGTTACATGTTTAGGTATTTTAGTTGGTGAGAATCAAAGAAATTGGTCAAGAATGTTGCACAAAGTTAAACTTTACCTTAACTCTTGTATTAATTTAGCAACGGGTTTCACACCAAACTTCCTGATGTTTGGTAGAGAAGTTCTCATGGTTCCTACTCGTACTAATAGTCAGACTCAAGGCGTAAATTTAGCTGAAAGTCGGACTCAGTACGCGTCGAACTTATCATCCTTAGCAGAAGTTTATGCGAAAGTCGCCGATAATATTTCTATGGCTTTTCTCCGTAATTCGCGAGCTTATAATTCGCATCGTTCAGCCGTCACGTTGAATGTTGGTGACATTGTATGGAGAAAGAATTTTTCCAGATCTTCTGGTGATGATTATTTTTCCGGGAAGTTAGCTCCTCGTTTTATTAAATGCCGGGTGACTAGAGTTATTTCCAGGACCACTTATGAACTTGATGACTTTGATTCCTCCCATTCTGGAAGATATCATATCAAAGATATTCTTAAATAATGCGTGTAGTTTCTTAACCCGTAATCTCATTAACATTTTCCATTCGGAACGTTATTTTTAGATTTTATGTCATTCCTTTTAATTGAAATTCCCTTAATAGTTATTTAAATAAATAATCTCATTCATAATTAATATCTAATTCGATAATTAAAATAGTAAAAACATTAATTGCGACATCTAGTTGTGCCTAATTGAAACAATTTGTTTAAAATTTTTTCTTAACTATCAATGCTTATAGTTCTGGCTTTCGCCCACAGATGTCGTTATGACTGTCATTCCCTAAATGACATAATGACAGCTCTTAGTGTTGGGAAACGGAAGATTAACATGTATCGATAATTTAGTTTAGGGACGAGACATAGTCGACATACTCTTATCTATAGATCACAATGATATAAGGTTTTAATTTTTATTTTTTATCCATTGTGTTCATCATTACAATTATTGATTACCTGTTTTTCTTTGTCTATAAAGCAAGCTTTAGCTTCTTATTTCACCGAAGTTCTTTCTTTGACTAACAGTCCTTCGTTTGGCTTTAGTTCTCTATTAGATTTAATGTTCTTTTTTACTTATGTCTTTTGTTTGACGTAAGTTCTTTGATTGTTTTAGGTCGTCTCTTTCATTAGTCGTTTCTTTAACCGGGTTTCTTCTTTTTTTTTTCTTCTTTTTTTTTTTTTGGAAAGGGGGTACTGCAGTATTACTAATTACTGCATATTATGATTTCAACATTCCATCCTTCTTTAAGATTTTAGACAACCTTTTTTTGGTCGTTTTTCTGATTAAAAAAATCAAACTTTTGAATTTTGAACTGATGCTGTCAAATGAAATTTTTCTCTTGAAGTTTGGCAGAGGTTTTTTGGTGTTCATTGCTGAAGGTTGCAATTATTTTTTTCTTTGCTGATAATCGTTAAGATATTATGAAAAATACGTCCTTAATCGTCTAAATTGGATTTATGTGAAGTCTTCGACATATAGTTATATGTTGATCTTTTGATCTTATCAGGTATGTGTATTTCTACTCGTTACCTATTTTTTTGGTAAAAGTGGTTCAGCTTGTTACAGCATTCTTAATGTGCGTTATTTTGTCTAGGATACGCCTGAAAATATAAGACGTAACAAGCCGAGTTTTCGGTCTTACCCTACCCCTATGCACTAATCTGTTCCCGGATTTTTGAATGAGTTGAGGAGTGGAGATCTATTCGAGGGAGCAGTTTCAAAACCATACCGACCAGACGTGAAATGGAATTCAAGATATAATTCAGAGAGATATAATCCAGGATCTATCAGATTTTTTTATTATTGATTTTTTACTAATATTACTGTCGTTTATAAATAATTGTTTCGTGTAACTTTAATTGCAGAATACAACAGGTTTTTATATCGTTCGTTCTCGATTGGCGCTACGCGATCGTAGCGAAAATTACAGTTATAACTGCAGTTTAACTCGACGCGTAGGTGATCTAACTAAATTTTGAAACATTATTCAATGAACAAAAAAAACCTCAAGTATTAAATTATTTTCTTTAAGTTTTTGTAATTTTTTGTAAATTCGGCTATTAATATTAAATCAAATTATACGTTTTTAAGTGGCGATGAAGTCGTTTCCTTTTTATATCGCTACAGTATGTAGATTTAGAGATATAGAGCTTTATAATGATAGGTAATGTAATGGAAATGATGAAAAAAAAGCATGAATTGTTAGTGAGGATATTTTTAAGATCTTTACGCTTGGATGACAGGTTAATGACCCCAGAATCTAAACTAATACTAAAACTGAAGAGTTTTTTTTGGTTGTTTGTTTGTTTGAACGCGTTAATCTCGGGAACTACTAGCCGGATTTGAAAAGTTTTTTGCATTTGACAGCCCAATTCTTAAAGAACGTTATAAGCTATTTATCATCACGCTATGATCCTTAGTAGCCGAGCAAAAAGAAAAAATCAGAAAGAACGTTAAGCAAAAACAAGGTAATAGCGCTAGTGGTCGATGCGATGCGACGGGGTGGGTCGGAGGAACAAGAAACACGCGGACGAAGTCGGGCGCAGATGCTAGTATTCTTATAAGCAGATATAATACTTAAGAATATTACCGTAATAACTTTACTTAACACACTAATATTATAAAGGCGAAAGTTTGTTGTGAGTGTTAGCCTTTTTCCAACGATGTTGAGGTCGGCTTCCGGTCCAACCAGATGCAGCTGAATACCAGTATTTTACATGGAGCGACTGCCTATCTAACAAAATTTTTATTCACGCCTCAACTATGAAATATATAAAATATCTGCTGTTTAACACAAAAAAGAAGGGATCAATGAAAATGCATGAATTAGTTTTTCTTCTATTTTCAGGGACTTTTCTTTATCCAGAGTTCAGAAAAAAATATAGGTAGGTACTTTTGATCTCGGAAATCCAAGGGCATCAATCAAGTATGAACTCATTATTCAATCGGAAGCCGCACCCCAAAAAATACGACGCCATCTTTAAATGTCAAAAATAATTGACAACAAAAACATTACTGACATTACACAGAGAATCTTGGACATTACATTACATAAATCACATTACACAAGACAAATTACATACTGTAGATGTTCTGCAAATCAGAATGTGAGCAGGTTTGTGTAAAATATGCCAAAGAAAGACTAGTGGCCTTTTGTTTGACCTTGTATAGTTTGTCCGAAAGGCGTGAGTGGACTCAAATGAGGTGAATTTAAAGTGTGGTATAATTATGTAGTGAATATAGATGGCGGTAGTTGGCTGATTAAGTTGAAAATTGACGAACAATTAATTTAATGCAAGAAGAAAAAGTGGCTAAATCCTTAATAAGTACTGTAGGTAGAGGTTATCTATGTAGCCTAACCTTATATAGTGCAGGCTGGCTATAATTTAGCGCGGGTTCCATTCGAACATTCAAGCAAGCTTAGAACGGGGTGTCAAATATTTTATTAGGTTTTTTTTGTTTCACGTCGGGGTCACCAGTATAGAGGTATGAGGAACAGGGTGTAAAGTTCACTCAAACTCTATAGAAAAGGGAGGATCCTCCGACCAGACGGGTGTTGCGTCTGGTGGGCAACTGCTCGATGGTTCATGTCGGGCCGTTGTATCTATGCTAGTTGCGAGGTAATTTCTGCTTGCGAGATGTAGGATTTTGCGTGACGTCAGTATGACGCGTTGTTCTCATGTGGCGTTGCAGATACCGCTACAAATCAGTGCTAGTTTTACACGGGAATGTGTAACGTTGTTTTACCAATATAAATTTAAAGAAATCCTATCGGTATTTAATCACTTTCCCTATTATTTATTACGCGCCCTACGTTGTTCGATCTACAGTCCCATCGAGAGAATGCCTTCTTGACATCTAACAGTTTCATACAAACGAATACGTGTTTGTCGAATTTGTCCGGTGTAAAGGTCGATCCCGTGGGAATATCGGGATAAAAAGTAGCCTATATGTTAATCCAGGGTGTCACCTACCTCTACACAAAATTTTATCAAAATTGGTCCAGCCGAAGAAGTAACGAACATGTAAACACAAAATAACAATTTCTAATGTATTAGAAATTGTTATTTTGTGTTTATATGATTGTTTAAATTATCATGATTTCTGTAGAAATCATGATAATTTGACCCAACTAAGTTTTTGTTTGCCAACCCGCACTGGGCCCGTGTGGTGGATTACGGCCCATTTCCTCTCATAGAGAGGAGGCTTGTGTCCCAGCAGTAAGAACATTATAGGCTGTTTATTCTAGACTAGCTTCTGGCCCGCGACTTCGTCCGTGTAAAATTTCACCATCTCCATTCTCCCTCTTAGGGGTGGAATTTCGAAAAACCCTTTCTTACTGGATAACTACTCTTCACAAAGAACACACCCTCCAAATTTCGTGGTCCTAGAGATATGAAATGAACCAACGCACAGCCCAAACCGCTGGTCCGGGTTAGGCTGTGCGTTGATATATCAGTCAGTCAAGACTTTGCTAAATACTCTACTTAGGAAAAAAATTGGGATAAGGGCAGATGGAGATGATTTTAAGAATCCTACTTGACTTATACCCCTTATTCAGCAGTCATGAAGATACAACCTACTTTTAATCGCATAACAGCACCTGTTTTGGCAGGGCGATCCACATAACATTACAATTTAAAAACTAAAGAGGCGTAATGATTGCAGAATCCTGACAAGATGGCCGACCCCGATTCTATAAGTATGTATCTCTTATGTAATACTTAAAAGGCAGACGTGGAAATAATATTATCTGATTTTTTGTTGTTTATACCTTGTAACAGATTTATATGGGTTGTTGCTGTTGCAGGTGATTTTGAGATTTTTTTCTTCGCATTTCTGGCAAGTTTATTGGCAATGATTGGTTTGAATGAAAATTAATTACTTAGGTACTCGTATTTATCAACGAAACTTAGATACATGATATCTTCGTGCTATGCATTTTTGGATCACATATTCTAGGAATTTTTGTATTATTTTTACATAAAGAAAAACATCTCACAAAATGCAGTCTTTAAAATTCAAGTTTACAAGCAATCTATTCACAACAACAACCCACGTTAAGCCGGAGGTCGCATCGGTCACCGCTCATAATAATTATAAATATCTGAATAATTATTAAAGATTGTAGTAAATTAGTACTGATAATCTGGTCGTGGCGAGGCTGAAGTGGGACTGGGCGGGTCACACTTATAGGATGCATCCAGACAGATGGGCCAAAGTCGTCACACAGTGGGTGCCTGAAGACGGGCGTCGCCACCGAGGCAGGCCTAAGAAACGCTGGCGTGACGATTTAGACTCGTTCCTAACCGACTGGACGGAGAAGGCACAGTATAAGGAAATGTGGAAGGAAATGGGGGAGGCCTTTGGCCAGCAGTGGGACAGAACAGGCTAATATAAAAAAAAAAAAAAAATCTGGTCGTGAATGCCGTCGCTTTATTCTATGTAGCTATTTAGCTATTGTGTTCATTTCGGTTCCTTGTGAAGCACAAATTTGCTGGTGCTGTGTACTAATGATTTAAAGTTGTATGTACCGTCAAACGGGGTGAATAGGGATGCAGGGGCGAATCGGGACGAAACTTTAAAAGCGATTTCATCATGAGAGGTTTTCTTTTTGAGTATTTAAAAAAAAAAATAGTTTCCAAGAACTCTGTAGATGGCGTTGTACTGACTACGTTACTAGGTGACAAAGCCAAAACGCTTGGAAAAAAAACATTGCGTCACGTCACATACACTCGTTGACCGACACTTTCGTTTTACGATCTCAAAATTACATCCTCATGTGAAGTTCCGTTCCTTGCAGTAACTTACCAAGGTCAGCGCCATCTATCCAGCGACTAGGGAAGGGTTGAAAAAAAAAAAAAAGGAAAATCCCTCATTGAAATAATATAGTTTGTGACAAAAAAGGAGTCTAATGTGTTTATTGTATTATTATTAACGATTAAGTGTCCTTTTCGGCAACAAACTGTATTATTTCAACGCTAAAATTTAATCGCTTTTAAAGTTTTGTCCCAATTCACCCTTGTATCCCTATTCACCCCGTTTGGTGGTAGTAAATAAGTATAAGCTATTTCAAGCGATTTTCTTTTGTACTCAATAACAGGTTATACTACGCTTGTCGCGGTTGTTCCGTGGTTGGGTGAGCATCTTTACAGACCCTTCCGTGCCTCGGAAAGCACGGGTCTACGCCGTCAGTCAGGGATCTTTGACAGTCGTTACGAGTCGTCAGAAGCCCGAAAGTCTGACAACCAAGGTGTATCGTATTATCCAGTAACTTGGTTGTGGAATGGAGGTCAGATAGGCAGTCGCTCCATGTAAAATACTGGTACTCAGCTGTATCCGGTTAGACTGGAAGCCGACCCCAACATAGGCAATTGGGAAAAGGCTAGGCAGATGATGACTAACTAGGTATTACTAAACCCCGTTTATGGAGGAGGGGGAGGGGGGGGGTAAAGAAAACCTTGCTTATGCTCGAAACTGCTGAGTGCCACGTGTCTGGAGTTAGGACAAGCACAAGTTGATGTAGGTGTAGCTAACAACATCCTAATAATATTATAGGTATTTATCGTCGTTGATAGTCCAATACCGCGTAACTAACATTATTCAAAACCGCGAATGTACAAAAAAACAGCAAAAAAAAAAAAATGACGTAAATACGGGTTGACGCCAATCACAATCAAGTTACCTACCTACAGCCGCGAAATCTCATTTTTGCTTTTTTTTGTACATTCGCGGTTTTGAATAATGTTAGTTACGCGGTATTGGACTATCAACGACGTTACGTGAAAGTTCGTGAAGATGTTTGGATGTTTGTTACTCAATCACGCGTAAACCGTTAAACAGATTTGGATGAAAATTGGCACATAGATGGACCATTTCTTGGATTAACACATAACATAACATAATCGGCCTATAATGTTCCCACTGTTGGACACAGGCCTTAGGATTAACACATCGGATACTTTTTATCCCGATATTCCCACGGAATCGAAACTTGCGCAGGTGAAACCGCGGGGCGCTGCTAGTAAATAATAGTTTTACTGGTACCTATTTCGCATATTATTTTAATGCTGCACCGTTTCGCAATAAACTGGGCAGCTCCTTTTGCGAAATGTCAAATTTTTATTGCAATTTTACTTTAAAAGGTTTAACTGTTATAGCTCTATTTAAGCATATTCTGTATAAGCAACATAAAATTATCATAATAAGAACGATTCCAATATTCTACTGACTGTTATGAAAAACCTAGTTTTAAAGGTACAGTCAACAAATGAGATAAGTATGCAGGATCGTCGGATATAGTTGAAGTTTAGTAAGAAACCGATTGATGTTGTCGACTGAAATTTATTTTGATAAATGAGCAGTTTGTTTTCTGTTATTAAAATAAAATTTTATTCGAGAACATCCAAAGGTTTCTTACTAAACTTCAACTATATCCGACGATCTTGTATACTTATCTCTTTTGTTGACTGTACATAACCTATATTATGTTGGCCAATTTAGAAGGGATAAAAGTTTTTTGAAACGATTTTTTTTTACGAGGCAATAACGTAACAAAATAGCGTTATAGCCCCTCCATGTGACTTTCTCTCTAGTCAATCTCTTTCTTATATATAATAGAAACACACAGAGAGCGAGAGATAGTTTTCATGGTTTTGGAGAGTGCTGAAGCCAATAGTTAGGTCAAAATGAAAATCCAAGATGGCGAAAACTTGGTCCAAATTTTTTGGAAATACTTAGGAATACATCGAGCGAATGCTTTCCTGACACCTTCAGTGCGTCAATTCTGGTAGCCAATATAGATCAAATTCGCAAAACACGTATTTGTTTGCATGAAACTGACAGGTGTCACCACCTGACACCTGTCAGTGTCATACAAACAACACATTCTTACCCTGCGTTCCGTGTTGGGAAATAATCGTTGTGAGCGTGCTTAAACCCGTACCGAATCAGCGTGAGCGCGATAACGATGTCCCGTGAATCGTCATAGATGACGTCATGACATGCGCCATCTTGCGATAACGCCGACCATGCCCTAGAATAATATCACCGTGAGCGCTGTCAAAAATGACAGTGTGTGTGTGAGGATGTGTCAATGTGTGTTTTGTTTTGATTTGCATCATAACTTAAAATTAAACTAACGTGGCATTTTCGAAATTGTGCTTCTGGCTGACAGTCGCCACCTAACCAAAGAAGAAGAAATGTGGTGTTAATACAAAGAAATACTGTAATAATATCGCTTTGACGTTGAGTAAGCACTGTGAGCGCGTTCACTGGCGTTCCGAATTGTTGACAGCTCTCAGCTGTCATAATCGTAATATCTAAATCGGAACGCATGTGAGATGATGTGAACGCTGTGAGCGATTATAGCTAATTCGGAAAGCGCCCTTAGTCGGCCGCACTGTAAGTGAGGCCTATACTTGTCTTACTAATTTGCACATAACTTCCGTGATTAACCACTTCGAATCAATTGCCAAAAATTAAAAGGTAGTTAGTAGTTAAAAGCCATTTTTAAATTCTCACGATTTCGCTGTTTTGACCTCGATTGAAACATCTTGAATTTAATTGCGTAATATTTCGACTCATCTACAAGGCGTAACTGAAATAATTCAACGCCTCAATTCGTTTTTATCATCATCTGCCTAGCCTTTTCCCAACTATGTTGGGGTCGGCTTCCAGTCTAATCGGCATTCGGTTAGACTTTAGAAAGAGCCTTTGGCTCTCGCCGATTTTCTTCTGCAATATTGAACCAATTTAAAAGATATTTCATAAACTAAATAAGGAGCATGTTTTTCTTTTTTCATAAATAGTTATCAAATTTGTACACTAGGCCTTTGTTGACAGCGGTTTAAATCGGCATTTTTTGAGGGTTCTAGTGCTTATAAAAATAATGTATCATCAAAAAGGAAAACATAGGGAAGTACAAGTAGTTAATATTTAATATTATGTAAAAAACCATTGCTTTATGGTCAATAATCAGAAAGAAAACAGGCGAGAGTGTTTCTATGGAGAAGAGACCACCCGCATTTCCTCTTAACGTGTGACGATATACTGTCCTTAAATACAGAAACATATGCAATATACAGGGTTATTCTCTCAAGAGGTCATTGTACTCATCATTATGAACAACTTTTACATGGGACCAAACCTGAAATCGCGAAAAAAGAATCAGCTGTCCCTACCTTTATGTTCGTAGGTATAACTCGTCAAAATGTAGGGAACAGATGATTTTTTTTTCGCGATTTCAGGTTTGGTCCCATAGTAAAAGTTGTTCATAATGATGAATACAATGACCTCTTAGAGGTTGTTAATGTTTTACCAATAACCCTGTATAATCATGACCAACGAGGTCTCTACATCGTCAGCGACATAATGAGCACAGCCTTCCGCTCGTACGCGCGTTAATGTTATGTATTTTACATAACTACTTAATACATAATCATTCATCATCATCATTTCAGCCTGGAATCACCCACCACTGGATATCCCGCTGGATGGCCTCCCCTTTCGTCTGCCATACTTCCCGATTCAATGCGTCTCTCATCCAGGTATTTCCCGCGACTTTTTTTTTTTTTGCTGAATGGGCCCGCTCTTGACCTCGATCACGGCTGATGGAAAGCGATGGATGAGGTCTATGATGGAGCGAGCGTGCCCAGAAGATGCCTAAGGCACTGGGACTTCCGTGCATCGACGAAACACAGCAGGCTGCTCCGATAGGAGGTCGCAAACCAGGCGGGCGTTAGCCCTTCCACCGCAGGAGAAGAATTGGCCAGTCAAATAAGGTGTTGGGTGTGAGTGTCCAGGATGCGCCGAGCGCTCGGTTCAGTTGAGTAACTGACGGAACAAACTGTGCTACACGAGGGGTTCCCAATTCACTTTGACGATACCTAAACAAACACAAGTAAAAACATGAGAAAAACAATGTATATATTTGTTTTTCTCAGCCTCTTTTGTTTTGTGACAGATCGGTAAATGTTAAAATCAACTTTGAAATAGAAATGTTTTGTGTATTTAGGTTCAGACGATATTTTTTTCTTGGTTATCTTATGTTTTTTTAAACCAGCAGTTTTGTATGTACTTTAGTTTATTGTGGGGTGTCATGTCATTGGTTTTCGGTTTTCGGTCCATTATGTTATCCTTTTATGATTCTGCCAAAGTGACCTTTTTAGGCCCCCTGGTACTCGCTTTATCTACTGATTATCTATTTACGAGTATCTATACTATAATAAAGCTGAAGAGTTGGTATGTTTGGACGCGCTAATTTCTCGAACTACTAGTCCGATTTGAAAAATTCTTTTTGCATTCTCTCTCTTCGTTTTTCTTTATATCTTTGATTCTATTTTTATCTTTCTTTCTTGTTGCGTAACACACTATCAGTAGGAATGGCTTTAATTTTGACAGTTCAACAATATTCATTGCGTTATTTACCCAAATGCAATTGCGTTTTGTTGTTGTGCAGACAAATTTTTTGAACATGCCAAGCAATGGTTTAGCGATGTCCTTCAAAATTATTTAGATTGTGTTGAATCAAGTAATTATCTTTACTTATAGGTAAATAACTATTATTTTCTTTAACAGAAAAAACGTAATAAGTAACTTGATTACTTATGTTAAAAGGCCTGACATAGTCGTGGCATTACCTCACTGGCTCGCTGACTAGACTATGATGTCATATAGGTAGGTACATTGCGCGAAATGAATTAGTATGCAGGTACATTCTTGGTCTCATCTAGCATTGCATTTAATTGGACGCATTGATCAGGCCACCGATACAAATTCGGAATTTAATGTTAGTGTAGCTCGTTAGAAATCTTGAGACGTTTTCACAGGTTGTCTCAAATGGTACGTATATTTTCAAAGAATACACAACGTTTAAATTTGAATAACTATGATAATTGGTTTACTTACATATCTTTTACAATGGCGCCGATTCTGTTTGTTCACAAACTAAACTAAATTTATGTTCATGCATCTTTTTCTTTCTATTTCATTAAGAAAAGGACAGAAGATAAATATTAGTTTAGTCCTGTCACATGCTCATGCTCTAAAGTCACCTTTATACCAACTTTTACGCCTCAAACTTTTACAACACCGAATTCAGTGGTATTATTGCAGTTCATAATCAATTTAGTACACTACAGATCAATATTTCATGATTTTATTTAGCCATATCAGACCAAGTAATCAAAACAGCGAAATATTTGACAGCTATTTGCAACGTTGTTAAGTAAACTCTGATTTTTAATTTGCTAGGCCAAAATGACAGCTAGTAATATATTAAAGAATATCATGTCGACAAAAAGGGCAGCTGTCATTTTGGTAAATCAAAGCCGCTATTGACTCAGAATAGAATAGAAATACTCTTTATTATGTACACCATATAAATTTGAGACATAAAAATAGAAACTGTACATAGGGTGACACAACAACAATAACAGCAACTAAAAGAAACGGTTAGCCACGGCCATAAGTGCAACTAAGTATTATTATAAGCTTAGCAACAATCCTACAACAACACTCCTACCTCAGACACCTTTCTCTTTTTAACCGACTTCCAAAAAGGAGAAGGTTATTAAGATTGTGCATTTTATTACCCAGTGCCTGTATACCTGTAATCATGACGTTGAGATAAATAAACAAATAAAAATTATGATTCCGTCGCATGTAGCTCCGCGTCTGCGAGACTTCTCTCATATGAGACAGACTTTAAACTAGACATTACCCCTTATTTATAAACGTTGCTAAAACTTACTTTATTTGACGTTTAAACGTCTCTTCTCTTTAAGCAACATTTATAAATAAACCCCTACCTGCCCTGCTCACTAAACCGTTTCGCCGTCTGTACAAAGTACGTCTTTGCAGGAGAGTCGTGATTCGCTCACACAAGAAATCAATAAACGAGGAATGATAATAAAATTATTGTCTACATGTAAGTTTATAGCTTCCTGTTCGTTTCGTAATGGGAATTTATGTTCCGCGGTGCAAATAAACTCGATGGAATGAAGTAATGACTTTAAAATGGCAATTAATTTTCTACGGGCATTTTTCTGTACGATCAATTTCCATTTGCATAGTCTTTAGACATTTTTTATAGGCGTAATATAATACCTGTCACTATAAAAATATCATTGAGAGATTACACAAGAGGAAATTGTTTTTCTGCGAAGAATCACACAGGTTGGAATGAACAATTAGTCTTTCAAATATTTTTCTTCTTAGGGCTGATTTTTCCAACTAGGAATTAATAACAACGAGAAATAATTTTGAATTATTGACAGTTCTTCCATACGAAAACTGTCAGATGTAAATTTTATTCCACGAATGAAAATTATCGGTAGATTGAAAAATCAGCCCTTAGTCACTTGCTTTCTTACTTACTTATTAGTCTTTTAAAGTTTTCGACAACAAGGAATTCAATACATCATCAGCCTATGCTTAGTCTTTTCCCAACTATGATGGGATCGGCTTCCAGTCTAAGTCTAAGTCATACACACGAGCGTCACTCGTCAACTGCAGAGGCCGTCGACAACATGCCACTCGTGTATTTGCGCACCGTACTGATACACGAGCAGCTGTCGACGACAGCCGCCGACACTCGTCGACGGCTGTTGCCTCAGCCGTTGACGCGTCACTTGTGCACACACCAGCATTTTATACAGGAAGATATTTTTATCACCATCCAAATTTTTACAGGGTGTTCTACCCATGAATATGAACAACTTTCACTATGTGACCAGCTCTGAAATCACGAAAAAAAATCAGCTGTTTAATACAAAAGTTCAATACCTATCTACTTGACCAAAATGTATGAAACAGCTGATTTTTTACTGTATAGAGCGACTGCTTATCTGACTTCCCTAATCCAGTCACTGGGTAGTACGATACCCGTTGCTAAGAGTGATTGTCAGACTGATAACAAAAGATACCTAACGTAATATTAAGATACCTAACGTAATATTAAGATGCCGTTGGCCCGTTGCTCGCGCGCACTGCCAGACAGCACGCGTAGATTCTTATCACGCATTCACAGCGTTTCCTGAAGTTACGCAACGCGTGTGACTAAGCAATATAAAGTTTACCGTCCACTGCTATGTACGGTCTGTTACAAAAGTGAATTAGGTAAACAAATGGAACAGAAAACGTATCTGTGGGTGCCAATTTGTAATGTCACTTACAAATTCAGTCTTTTGATTTGACTATTTGAATACTTTCAGGCGGAAATTTTAATGTTAGATCATCAAACATCTATAAGGGGATTCAACTTTAGAATTTTAGGAAATTAACTTAATTATTAAATGTATTTATTTATTTTTATTAATACCTAATTATCTTACAATTTAACTCTAAAATATACATATTATATAGTATATACAAGTATATAAAAAAAAGAAGGGAAAAGAAAAAGAGAGGAGCTCATTGGGCATCAAAAAATTCGTCCGCATGGCATCAAAAAAGTATTAAATTAAATGCACTACTATTTAACAATTAACAATTGAGGTTAGTTTTATAACCTCAACTTTCCTCGATGATTTTTCATTAATTGCAATTAAAACATATTATTTATGAAACAATAATTGTTGGTAAAACTGGTGAGGTATAAAGTTTAAACCTTCTAAATATAGTTGAATGTGTTACCAATTCCCTTTGCTGGGTCATTGCGTAAGAATTTAACTTGAACAAGGTTTGTTGATACTTTTATCAGATAATTTTGGAATAAACTAATGTGCACAGAGGTTTTTGCCATTTTAGCTGCGTGGTTCATTTGTTCGCCAGGATTTGTTTCGTGCGTAGGCCGAGTATCGCAGTTGATGATTCCGCCTACATTTTATTTTTATTTTTTTTATTACAAAGCGAAGCTAAGTATAGGTACAAGTGCGTAGCTTAGCCGCGGGCTACTGTGTGGCGGCGCCTTAAAGAGACTCCGATATTGAGCAATATAGTGCTAATTGAATGATTTGGTTCTTCTGAGTGGGTTTAGAAAACATTTTTGGTTAGTTGAAGTGAGACTTGATATTACGTGTGATAGACGAAATAGGCATCTACAATGGTATGTATATAACAAAATTATGCTGTATTTGCCCACGCAGGATTTATTTTATTTTTATTGAAAGGCACAGCAAACAGTTACATTATAGGAACTGTGGGCAGAGGTAACAACACTTAAGTTTTTTAAATCTCGGTTATTGAGCAAAATATTTGTTTAAAATTGCAGCAGAAGTATTTTGCTCAATAACTGAGATTAAAAAAAACTGAAGTGTTAATCGACTTTTGTTGCTGACTGTACACCCCACGTTTTACTAGTTATTTATAAGTCCTATTGGATTAAGGCTGCTACTGAGAATGTCCTATTAGAAAAGCCTAATAACGATTTGCCAGACCCGGAATCGAACCCAGAACTTCCAGAATATAATGAAAATATTAGGAACTTACATACTTTTCTGCAACAATAGTGCCGTTTTCGCGAAAAAGCAAACGTTGGTCCTGCTTTTCATCATGGAGTCAGGGGCCAGTCAAACAAGATACGGTAGTTCTATACTTCCGAATGAACTGTACACTCAAATAATTAACTTTTTCGGACGGGCAAAAACATATTAGAAGCAAGAACAACTGTCAGATCGTGTTGAAATTAATTTTTAGTTCGGGCCCCAAACTAATCTTTGACCGGAGGTGATACGGAGTTGGAAACGCCCGTAACGCTGGCCAAAGCTTCGGATTTCGTGTCTAAATACGAAATCTGTAGTTTTATCCATAGTTCAAATCAAAATTTTCAGGTCAAACTTCAGAAATTTTCAAAATGATATCGACACTTTCGTTACTTCACTCGTAGAGACAAATGCGGACGTCAGCATATTAATTAACTCCTACTACTAACAATACAATAAACCGGTAGCCACAATTTTATATTTTTATTCGCACAAACACATCACACAGCAATAATAATTATATTTCCAAGGTCTGTGTAGGATGCACTTTAGAATCTAGCAGCCAGCAGGTAGGTGTGATACAGACAGAACAATGGTCTAGCGAGGCGAATTACAGGCTGCGTCGTACCTTTATGTATAGTCAGCAAAGGAGATGAGTCAAACACGATAATATACACATACCAAACCATGCTACTCTGTAAAAATCTCACCATGAAAACTAAGGAGAAGTAAGTTTTTTTTTTTTTTTTCGGATGTGAAGACGTCAAATGACCCCCTCCCACTCTGGGTGGAGCGGAAGGGATTGTCAGACTCTTACTGACTAAAACCCACCCGTGTTCCTTCCTTAACCCTTTATGTTCCGGGCCAGCGGTAACCCTTTCGGACAATCCCGCTGCAATACCTAGCATCAGGTGGAATGACAGCTCACTTTAAGCTCACTTCACCTAAGTTATCACGGTGATATTTTTACAGAATAGTACCGCTGAAATCACCTCTCTAGACTCCACTCTGGAATTTGTATCCCGAGCCCCAAGTTCGGTTCGAGGAACACTGGCAAGTAGTACCACAGATTACTGAATAGTTACTACGGTAGTACTTTGTAACATAGCTAGGTATGGGTAATATTTTCAGGTACCTACTAATATCGTCTCAACTTGTGCTTACCTGTGAATCTGCTTATTGTAGGTATTACCTGGACAATAAACTTTTTGAAGTCAAAACTTCTTTAGGCGCGTTCGGCATTGTTTTGAGATGGGAGATGGGTTTTCATACAGATAGTGATACTTGCGTTACCTGTATCTGTGGGTCTACCTGAGGTAAGTTTGGGGTCTGAAATAGCTGTAGTACTTTCCAGGACGATTCCCTTAATTTTTTATTTTTTGCCTGTCTACCAAACTGTTTTGTTGACTGTACTTGTATGCAAATTAGGTAGGTACTGTAATAGGTAATAGCTTGGGAAGTGCGTTGACTTACGAGTACTAGTGGATTATTCCTAGCCAATTATTCTGAGGTTTTTGCTTATTTTATTCCGAAAATAAGTTTAAAATATCGAGGCTAAAATAAATCCCATGTAATAGGGAGTAGGGAGGATAGCTATTTCAAAAAAACTGGTACAAATACGGATTATAAGCTTCTACTCTGAAATTCCCAGACATAAGACCCCAGGGTCTTATTCTTATTACAGCTGTCGCACTCGTGTCTACATAATCAGCCTATTACGTTCCCACTGATGGGACTCAAGCCTTTTCTCTGAGAAAGGAAGTGGGCAGCAATCCACCACGCGGGCACAGTGCGGGTTGCTAGATATCACATGTCTTCGAATTTTTGGTTCTAGGATATGCGGTTTCCTCACAATTTTTTCTTTCACGGTTTTGAGAGCAGTGGTAATTAAATAATTTATACAAAGTAAAACGCCTGTCAGGGTTCGAACCCACGACAATTTGTAAGTTACGCGGCCGTTACCACAGATCCACCACTGTGAAATTTCTAATGGAAAACCCAATAACACGTTACCCAAACAGGGACCGAACCTAGGAACCCGCATTCAGCTGTTGCACTTGCGACTACTAGACCATAAAGGCTCTCAATTGAAGATAGCTTTTCCGATAATTAGGTAAAAAAGGTACTCACATTATCATTGGACATAGTATTACACCCTCTTAGAGGCAGGGTGTACTGCAGATCCCCTCGTTCCGACACGTACTCTCGAAGACATGAGGAGTTGCTGCCCAGACCAGCTGGGTACACGATGCCGTTGAACGAGTCGTAGATACTGTGGGGAGAGAAGAAGATAAGTATAGAGTTTATGAAGAACTAGCAGCGCCCCGCGGTATCACCCGCATAAGTGTCGATCCCGTGGGAATATCGGGATAAAAACTATCCTATGCCCTTCCCCGGGATGCAATCTATCTCTCTGCCAAATTTTATCGAAATCCGTTCAGCGGTTTAAGTGTGAAGATGTAACATACAGACAGACAGACATACTTTAGCATTTATAATACAAGCTTCCGCCCGCGGCTTCGCCCGCGAGATATGTCGATTAAAACTAGCGTACGTCCTTTCCCGGGATGCAATCTCTCTGCCAAATTTTATCGAAATCCGTTCAGTGGTTTAGGCGTGAAAAGGTAACATGCAGACAGACAGACAGAGTTACTTTCGATTTTATAATATTAGTATGAATTGGGGAGGAGAATAAAAATTAAAAACTACTAAATTCATAAGTTGGTAACATAAGATTATTAATACGTATCTGCGTTATCAATTGCTAAATAACCTACTGGATCGGTGGATCCGCCACTCCCGTGTCTCTTGTGCTTGTATAACACAGAACCTGAATTAGGGTTCCAATAACTCAGTAATTAGGGTGACCCCTAATGAGCTAAATTTAAGGCGAAGTAATTTTCTACATACAAATTCACGCGGGTCATTTGTCTCATTTTCCCGAGACCCGTCGCGTCGCGTGCCGCGTTGTAGTATGAGATTCACTTAAAGAAGAACTGCTCTATTCTGGTAACAGCATTATATTGTGCCTCGTATTACCAAGCAAAGAATAGACATACACAACATGGTCAATTACGTTCCAAACGGTATTTAAAACTGTAAAAAATCTATTGTGACCCGCCATCTTTTGTCTAATGTCATTCTAGTCTAGCCTAGTTTCCCAACACCCTGAAATTAGTTCATAATATTGTGCAAATGGTAGCTTTTACAATTTGCATGTTGAAAGTCTTTTTACTTATTATCTATTGTTTACCTCTCATTATAAATGACTAGGTTCTGCCCGAGACTTAGACCGCGTGAAATTTTGGCCTCCGACCCATTGCGTCGTATCCTATCGCCTGCCCGCGCTATACAGGATTTTTTTTTATTTATTTTTTTTACAATCAGACGCGACACGCAACGCGAATCGCGCGCGACACAAAGGCACCGCTTATTGTGCGACTTGCGGTGCCTATGTGCCGCGCGCGATTCGCGTCGCGTATCGCGCCTGTTTGTAGTAGCCTTAAAGGAGGTCATTCTTATCAAAAAATCTTTCTACAACAGCATGGCCATAATTTAATTGTCCTAAAAGTTATGAATATTTTTGTATACCGAGTTCTTTTACAATTAGACTAATTTTAAAATAAAACGGTCAGGTTCGGTTTTTCATCGGCGTGGCCTATATTCGTCAGAGAATTTTAACACTGTCCACTGCGGTGTAGAATATTGCTGTTTTATGTCAGCGCCATCTCTTGACTGATAGTGGAACTAATATAACTTTTGTTGATGATTTCTGAAAAAGTGTGCTATTTAGAGACTTCGTTTTATTTTTCCTGTAATCTTTACATAAACTTCTATCTTCTGTAAATACATATTTGTTACGATCGCGAATCATATTTTAATCAAAGTTCAACTTAATACTGGCCAGCATATTGCAAAAAACATAAAAATAAATAATTTCGCGGGCTACGCTGGAGTTCTTTCTGACTTTTTTCTTTTTGCTCGGCTCCTAAAGGTCGTAGCTGATGTTATATAGCCTATAACCTCCCTCAAGAATTGGGCCTCAAGAATTTTGGTTTTATTTTTATCAAATGCTAAAATATTTTTTCAAATCCTACTGGACAAACAAGCAAACAAACTCTTTAGATTTATTAGTAGGTATTTAGTAGCGATGATGACTCGTGTAGTCGTGTTTCAAAATAATTACTGAACTCAAGGTTAGTTTGCTGAAAGAATGACTGAATACTAAAAGTAATATTTTAAGTGCTTAGAATTATTATAATAAGTTGTATTTTTCCAAATTGGGGAATTACCATATTTTACCGCCATACCTATTTCTCACTTATAGCATCATTGTTTTTAAATGTAGGTATCTAATTTTAAACTGCACTCAAAATATTAATTAAAAAAAGACGATAAAAAATCAACACGCTAAATTAAATTACTAGTATGGAACTATCCATACTAGTAATTTAATTTAGCTTGCAAGGCAAGCATAAGCATTATATTATACTTAGTTAGGTACATATTACCAATTTCTGTTGTTTTAATTACTGGTTATTTTTGGACACAGTCCTTTCTAATTGCCAAAACTTTGACGAAAGTGTTCTGTCTCTCTCTTACCTATTTCTACCGTGTGTGCTTGCGAGTGAGACGGTGACATGCATGCTGTCCTTCTCGCACGCCACTGTCAGGGTGTCGAGAGGAGCTACGGAGCCGGGCCATGCTGTCGTGTCAGCTTGTGTGGCTGATCCCACCGTAGTCGTTGCTAATTCTGTGGAAAAAAAACAATCAAATAAAAAAAAGAACATAATTGTGCTGTGCACAGCGAGGTTCAGGGGAGACCGCTTTTCCGAACCCAGGGTCCTAACATACATTACATAAAGGGGGCCGGTTCTTTTTAACCGACTTCAAAAAAAGGACGAGGTTCCGAGTTTGTCGGAATCTTTATTTTTTTTTAGAGGACGCGTTGCCCAGGTTGTCCTATGTCCTGAAAACCACTGTGATAGTCACCAACCATCAAAAAGGTTTTAGTGAGGTGTCGAAATACGGTACGCGGAGCGTTGGTAGGACAACAGACAGGATTACTTACAAAAGATCGCGGGTAAGACCAGGGTCCTATTTGATTTCAAAACATAATTGTCACTTTTTCAGGGCAGGTATAGCAGAAAGGCAATTCTCGTAATTTTAAAAACGTTCACAGCCTAAAAATGCCACTTTGGCAGAATCATAAAAGGATAACATTATGAATCATAATGGGCCAGTTAACTGTTAAGTTAGTCGTATCAAATCCCATTCGTGAAGGATTTTTCAGTTATTTTTTATGTCTGTGCTAAAATACCAATCAATCCAATCCAAATCCAATCCCAATCTCTTTGATTATACCTACGTAGTGCAGCGAAAAAAAGAAAAAACACGGACTGTCTTCGCCATATTATGATTCATAATGTTTTAGCCTTCACCAATGGGATTTGATACGATTAACTTAACAGTTAAATGTTCATTATGATTCATAATGTTATCCTTTTATGGTTCTGCCTAAGAGGCCTTTTTAGGCCCCCTGATCTCAGTCTCAATCTATCAAAAATACCTCTAATTTCCCTACAATTTGACAAGTTTTTGATATACTTTGACAGGACTAGATTTTGAACGATTTAAATTACGGAAATTGGCCTTCAGAAAACTTACAAAATTATCAGAAACTGCTTTCTTAAATAGGCACGAGGATGAGGCCCTCACAGACCAGGGTAACATGGCAGGGAGAAGGCCTATTAGGTACTCAGCAGGGTGGAAGATGGCTGCCATTGAATACAATGATTAGATCAGCAGGAAAAAAATAATTTTCACTACGAAAAATCAATAGAACATGCATTTTTAAACATTACCTATTGTATAAAAGTTTTTTTTTTCATTTCTGTTTTCCATAATCTGATCAAGTAATCATGGTCAGAAGGCCAAGTCCCGTAATCAAAAACGTTCAAAATCTAGTCGCAATCATGAGATTGCGAGATGACTCAGCGACAATCAATGTCAAAAACTTGTCAAAAATGGAGGGAAATTAGAGGTATTTTTGACAGATTGAGACCGAGATCGGCGGGGCTATTCTGTAAAAATCTCACCGTGAAAACTTAGGTGAAGTGAGCGTGGAGTGAGCTGTCAATAGTGTAAATTCCTAGCAAAAACAAACTCACTTCACCAAAGTTTTCACGGTGAGATTTTTACAGAATCAACCGGCAGATTGTGTACGTTCTTAAAATTACAGAAATCATCGACGAATGGCGTCGCTGTCTGATGTCTGACTTAGATTGCATTTATTTTCAAGTCGTTATATGTATAGGTATTTATGAACGAAGCTTGGAAGTTTATTGCCGTAACTGTAAACCAAAACTTTATAGAACTATTATTAATTGTAATTACATGGTATTACTTGCAAACTAGACCACATAACATTATACAGATACTAAAATTATATACTATGTAATGTTACCATCTACATTGAAATACCAACTCTATTGCCCACGAAACAGAGTCAATTTTCCTTTTCAAACAAAGCTATTGTTTACATCAATTATCGTACATAATAATTACGAAGGCAGAAAGCATTACAAATTATATGTAACTGATATGTGAGTTTAGAAAGTTAAGCAAATAACGGATCTATGTGCGGTAGTGGAACAAGATTGTGATACGGATTTTTTTACGGTTTTACGGTGAAGGGAAATATGGTGAGGCAACTTGAAATCGCCAATATACAGCATGGTCAGAAAGGTGTGGTCATATTTAACCTTTTAACCATCACACATCAAAAAATCCAACACGTGCCCTCGGTGTCAAAGTCTGTCATGTAGTCGAACCGTGGCGTGCTGGGCTCATTTTGGTTTGTCATCTATAGGTGACTGTGGCGGTCAAAAGGTAGGATGTAGTACCTACAGACCACCAAACTGAACATCTTTCTCTTTGGGACCAACATCGGAATCGCCAAAAAAATATCAACTATCAACCATACAAAACTTCAATACTTACACGACCCAAATGTATTTTCCTGATGTCACATAAATTATGAGCGTTTACGACTTACGGCATTTCATACAAACTTTCAAGCCCTTGTTTTTCGAAATGAATGAATTGATTTTAATGAAACTTCATACGCAGTAGAATACAAAGGTATAAAAAGTTAGTTAAGAACATTTTTAGTTTGTACGCACTTTAGTTGATTATTTCATCACCACTGCTATCAAAACTGTAAAGGAAAACATCGTGAGAAAACCGGCATGTCCTAGAACCAAAAATTCAAAGACATGTGACATCTACGAACACGCACTAGGCCTGCGTGGTGGATTACGGCCCACTCCCTCTTACAGAGAGGAGGCCTGTGTCTTAGCAGTGGGAACATTTTAGGCTCATTATGCTAAATAAGACATGTAAGAAATAATTTTTTTTTAACAAAAATAATAAACCGCCAAAAAAAGTGAAAAGCAAAAAATAATACTTAAACCTTTTTTATTATTTAACCATAATAACTAAGTTCTTAAAGTATACCTAAGTAATTTTGAGTCGGCGCCAAACAATCAATGAACAAAGATCACTAAATTACCTTAAATTTAAAGAAATAACCAAATCAAATTAACAATGCAACGTGAAATCTCCAGCGAATTTAATTGTAAGTACACAATTCAGCATTAAAATCTGTGAGTGAGCAATAAATCACCTCTATTTTCCCATCCTTAGGGTAGGATTTTTTTTTCGAAACATAATATATATGGAACTAACTTCGAAGTATACCCTATCCAATAAACAAAGAATTAATTATCAAAATCGGACTACTCTGTAAAAAGTTATGCGTGGTCATACATAAAAAAAAATATCTATTTACACTCGTCGACTTGAGAACTTCCTCCGTTTTTTGGTCGGTTAAAAATGCACTTTAGGTATGTAGATACAGTGCGTTTTTTCAAATGAGTACTCATTTCAGTCGATAATTAAAACTATCTTATTGATCGAAGTGCTCGATTATCTAGTTTACCATTTAAAAGTGTTAATAAGTTTTCCTGTTGGGAAATTCTCAGTAACTATAGGTACACATACCTATCTATGACACCTCGGTTTTTCCACAGGCTCAAAAATTCTGGTTCAATAAATTATCACATAAAATGACTTCCATTTCTACATGTTATTTTAACCATATATCGAGCTATCTTAAATGGCAAAACAAACACATTCAAGTCAGTGTCTCCCATAAAAACGTCTTGGCAGCGTTGGATGCGCGTGCGCCGGGTCAATGGCCAGTCAACGCCGGACAGCGCGACTTTATACCCAATAAGTATAGTATGGGTGACTTTTTATATAGTAAAGGTAAACGGTCTTAGTTATAATAGGATATTTTTTGTCTTAATATCGTGGTTGGAAGATTTTTGGTAGACATTACTAAATAGGTGTTGAATCGTGTTGCATTCTTCTTGTTAGGTAGTCTTGTTTGGCGATTGTTTAGTCTGACAATATTAATGGCTTATTTTAGTTTTCTGTAGCCAAAAAAGAATGACTGCATTTCAGCGATTGTAGACTCAATCAATGAATGAATCTAGAGATGCTTTCTAAGTCACTAGTTGCGCCCCGCGGTTTCACCCGCATAGGTGTCGATCCCGTGGGAATATCGGGATAAAAACTATCCTATGTCCTTCCCCGTAATGCAATCTATCTCTCTGCCAAATTTTTATCGAAATCCATTCTGTAGTTTAGGCGTGAAAAGGTAACATACAGACAGACAGAGTTACTTTCAAATTTATAATATTAGTATGGATTTAAAACCTTTTATGATGATGGTGATGTCTGTCAAAAGACCTACAGTCGTTGGAGCAGACGAACCCTTGAGCAGATACCATGAATTGGCTTATACCTCTCAACTGGATGAAAATTGTTGGTCATTAAGAACGCGGCTGGAACAGACTGGATGCATAAGGAATCTGTCTGTTGTAGCGCTACATGGGAGTGTCCTAAGGCTATTGTCCAGCTGGTTATGGACTGACGACCTTAAAAAAGGGGCTGGGGCAGACTGGATGCGGGAGGCGGAGGACAGGGTGCTGTGACGCAGCCTGGGAGAGGCCTAAGTCCAGTAGTGGACAACGATAGGCTGAGTTGGTGGAAGATGCTGAACTTACCGGTGGATGAAGGAAGCTGCTTGGAACGCGCGGTCGCTAGAAGCACCGTCATGAGCAGTAGTCGCCACATGGTTCAGTCTGAAACAAAAGAATACACGTTGTTAGTCAAATCGATAGTATGTTCCTTCCAAAGAACCAACAATAAGTGAGCTGTAGGACCCATTTTAACCCGTTGAACGCCATTGGCACATATACGTGACAAGCAAGCGCGTGCCCTGTACGCCACTCGAGTGTCGCCTATCCTATTACGAGCGACGCAAATATGTGACAAAAAATGCGGTGCACTTTATCACGAAATAAAAAATTAAATCATTACATTTGTGTGTTTTTATTTGTATACCTTAAATATTTAAAATTGTGGCTTGGCGTGGAGGGCACGCGCGTGCGTTTAAATGCTCTGGCGTTCAAAAGGTTAAAACCTAAAACCTAAAAATAACAGATGAGTCTTTGTGGTCCTGTCATTTCTGTGTCTATGACTGAAATTGGGAACCCTAATGTAATAAACGTAGAGCATTACTTTGTTGGGAGGAAGTCGCTAAAGTCGAATGCTGTGTGCATTCATTTAATTGCTTTTTCTAAATTGTTTTGTTGACAAACCGCTTCGATGATCCTTTTCTGAAAAACATTTCCTTCCTTGGTAATCCATACATCATACTTCTTATAAACCGACTTAAAAAAGGAGGAGATTTTTCATTATTCGTCCGATTATTGTGTTTTCACCTGTAAAACTCCATTACGGTGTCACAGTCATAGTTTCCTCTCAACATTACAATCATTTAACACATAGAAATCGTGTTAAATATAACAATAGTTATATAACAAGGTCGGGCAGGCCCTTGTGGCGAATGGCAGCAAACAGTAGGTGAAAGGACCCAGCCTTGCTGTTGATACGTTTTGGTCAAGTTTCAACGCCTTTAAATACTTAGTAATGTCAGTTTATAAGTGTCTCACTGCAGGGTAAGAGATGAAACGAGTATTGATCCCCAGACTTTCCACTGCCTGTTAGAGATTTACGCGGATAATATTGTTAAATAATAAATGTTTTTTACTGTAAGTAGGTTTGTACAAACACTTTTACACGTCAATAATTTTTTTTTTAAACTAGATGACGTCGGCATTTCCTATCTGACTACTCTGAGAAGAAAGGCCGAAACAAACTCAGAGGTCACAGTATCTTTTAAAGTCCAGACATACTCTTGGTCAGATCATGTAGATTGGTGTCTGAAATGGTCAATTGTCATGTCATGGTCTTAATTGGGAGCCCCTTCACCCGTATTACATGGGGCTTAAATAGTTCTATCAAATGTACTTAAAACCTCTTTTTAGCCTTTCAAGAAATACGGACTTGATAACCGATGTGATGTCCGTGTCCAGAATATACATATTCTGGAAGCATAAAAATGCCTGAAATGACATATCAAGGAAGATGACTCTGGACTCGTCTTATAAGTAATGCCTTTTTTTTTTGCGGATGGGAAATCATCAAATGACCTCCTTCGCTAGCATGACTGCTTCGCAGAAGGAGGTGACTGCCTCCCACTCCCTCTCGCCCCGGACCATGGCTTGCACCAGGGCCGGACGCGAGAGGTCGCCGCCGCTGCCGATCGCCTCTACGAGGACACGGCGGTGCTCCGCCCAAGCGGCGTCTCCCCGCTTGGGCGGAGCACCGCCGTGTCCTCGTGGTGGAGGTCTGCCTCCACCGTGTCCTCTGGGCGATCCTGGCAATAAGTATGCCTTAAAGATACTTTTGACTGAAGAATTGGTCCCTCGAGGCTAAACACTTGGTCCTGCTTATACTTAGCCAAGTTTCAACTCAAATTCAGTAGTCAAGACCACATGTTATATGACAAGAAGGATGGTTGTAACTTGTAACACGAATGGTTACATTATCAGCTATCACGAGTGAAAGGGACCAATCCTTGCCGATTAAGGCTGATACAGTTTTGGACAACTATCTACTCAAAATATTCTGTTCTTGATAATAAATCTGTGTTTTTGGGTCTGTCAATGAATGTTATGTATTATTATAGGTACTTAAGATACAACTTGTTTGGATGTATGCTATTTTGGTTATGACCTTTGCAGGGTTATACAAAATTCCAAGCGTTCTTATACTTTTTTTTATTGCTGAATGGGCCCGCTCTTGACCTCGACATAACTTAAGTTAGCTCTTTTAAAGGGTTTTCCTTTGACCACTAAGTATCTTCGATGAAGTGACAAGAACTCCTAAGTGACATTTTTGCGATTTTAATTTTTTTACATAGATAGACTTTAAATAATCGTTTGTGTGGGCTGGCAAAAGCAGCTAACTTTATATCTTCTTTTTTAATGAGTTATTTATAACTGACAATAACTATTAAACAACTGTGTATCAAATTTGCTGACAATATCACCTAATGAACTAATAACAATAACAACTAAATAACCTTAGCGTAATTATTTCTGTCAAGACCTCCTATCTCCTGCTAGATACGTCTTTATGCTTATATAGTTAAAACTTATACAGAAGCATTGTTTTATTGAATTTTGTATTTGTTAAGGTTATTTGAATACGCTAAATCTTCAAATAACAGTATTTTTAAAGTTGATGAAGTTTTGTTGCTTTTTCCGAGCTATATTACTAAAATATAACGCTTTTGGTGTTCATCTACTTAAATTAAGTTGTGTTGTGTGTTATTGTTCGAATGTACAAATTTCATTTGTATATTTTAAGTAGATAGAAGCAAAACGTTTTTTTCGTTTCCTGTAAAATTATGTTCTGGTAGATAAAGGTTCTTGTCACTTCATCGTCGATATGGCGATGGTTAGAACATACTGGTGGGAATTTATTTAACGTCACATTATATATTCGACGTTTCGAACGTGCAAATATTTTAAATCACACTAATATTATAAAGGCGAAAGTTTGTGAGTGTGTGTGTGTGTGTGTGTTTATGTTTGTTACTTCTTCACGCTTAAACGGCTGGACCAATTTTGATAACATTTTGTATGGAGGTAGCTGACACCCTTTTTATGCCGATATTCCCACGGGATCGACATTTACGCGGGTGAAACCGCGGGCGCAGCTAGTTTAACGTAAGCTATTATAAATACAATAAACTGTTGCTTTTTGAACCTGAGGACCACTTTTATACTAGCACCTAGAACCAAGTTTAAAAGCGACAGTGTCCTAATATTGCATTTGCAAGTGCCACATTAATCAGTATTCGTGTAATAGGTAGCTACACTATGCAAAAAACATCACGTTTGCAGTCAAGGACAATAGAGTAGAAACAGCGCGAAAACGTGGGCATACGCAATGTCAGTGACTGTTGTTATACTGGACGTGATAGTGTTTAGTTTTTGGCATAGAAGCCTTATATTTAGGGCATTTATTGTAAGCAGCGGCGGCCCTACAATTTTTTTAAGTGGTGCAAAATCATGTACCATGTTCCTATGATATATGCATATGCAGTTGCTTGCTTGCTTGTAGACGATCGGCTTTATTAGAAGTTGCTATCATCAATGACTGGTGCCTGGTGGACTGTCCACCGAAATGCGACCACCAGTGGTGCTCGCATTTCGGTTGATTTCAGCGCCTCTCCCATGACGGCGCCCGGTGCCCTCGTACCACTCGCACCACCCTAGGGCCGCTACTGTGCAAGTCAAAGTTATAAGTACGCTGATTAAATGGCAGAAAAACATTGGTTTCAGTACATGAAATTTTTTGTAAAACTTTCTTTCAATAATCTTTAGCATAAGCTGATTATGCTAAAGTGGAGTTTAAAACAAAACCACAATTCTAGTCCAGCACTTAAATAAACAAATTCCACATTTATATTTGTACTAAAAGTGTAACAGTTTTATTTAGCCCATTTACCGCGCCACTTGTTCAAACAATAAAGTATTGCGTAATCTACAAGTAAAAGTATTGTAATGTAGGTATGGGACAAAAATAAACGAACGTTTTGGCAATGAGCTACTTAAGTTTCAGCACAGTATAAAGATATACAGTATTTCGACTTCATACAAACGGACGAAACGCGAGCTATACCTACGCGCCTCGACCTCGGCATGCGCTTGGCATGCAGACAGTCGCGACTGTGCCGCAGTGACGAACGGACGGTGTGTTGTTTTTTTTAACAATAACCGCGCAAAATAAATTGAAGTACATATTTAATATGACGAGTAGGATATATTGTGCTGTTTTTGGTTGCATGAATTCGTCAATAACGCATCCAGAGATAACTTTTTTTAGATTACCTTGAAACTCTGAAAGGTAAGACTATAAAATAATTTTACTTACTAGTAGGTAGGTACATAATGTGTGTCTTTTTAATGGATAAGTATTTCCTTTTATCTCCCGAAAAAAAAGATGTCTGGATTAATAAATAAAGTGAATAGAGTAAAGGAAAGTGATAGACACGAGTGAAATAGGTAGTTATAGGCGGTTCATGAATCATTATACGGTAGGTACGCTTGTGTTAAAACCTCGGGGCATGTGTGTTTTGTTTTGTTAGTTTGTAAAATTCAAAGTAAAGACGTGGTTTTTATTATTAATATTTATGTACACACAGTAAAATACAATAACAAAACTAAATGGAAACACAAAGTAGGCAAATGTAATTAAAATGCTGGAGGCGGGCAGCCCTATCGCATGTTTACGTACCGCGCGGCTGTAGGCATTTATTTCAAGGTTACGGCCGAGTTACAATACTGTATGATCTTTATACTGTGGTTTCAGGTAGATGCATAACAACCGAACTACGTGACAAAAGTGGGCAGAAGGACCACCTAATGCTACTATCAGGACTGTGGCGTAATTGCGTATCTAATATCCATACTATAATAATATTATAAATTCGAAGGTAACTCTGTCTGTATGTTACCTTTTCACGCCTAAACCACTGAACAGATTTCGATAAAATTTGGCAGAGAGATAGATTGCATCCCGGGGAAGGACATAGGATTTTATAGACATACCTCGCGGGCGAACAAGCTAGTATAGTATGTAACAATAGTAATCGCTTTCATTTTGACAGTTCAACAACATTCATTGCGTTATTTACGTTGTTCAGCAGACCATTTTTTCGAACATTATGAAGCATTGGATTAGCAATATTCTTCAAAATGACTCAGATAGTGATTGATAGTGTGTCAATTAGAGTGCGGATTTTTGGCCAATTATTATCTATCTACAGCAAAAAAATTCGACTACCCTTGAACCCCTTACCCCTTGTACCCTTAGTATACCCTTTCTTTTATCCTTTAGAATTAAACAAGATTAAGTATACAACATTATTTTTAGTATATGCGAAACCCGAAACACGTATTTTTAGTTAAAAACTATGTACAAAATTTCAAAACTGTATCATGAAAAATCACAAAGTTATAAGCTTGTTAAGTTACCTGTTTGTGTGTATTTATTACGTGTCTATTATTTTTATGTAAAGAATCTATGTACAAAATTCCAAAACTGTATCATGAAAAATCACAAAGTTATAAGCTTCTTAAGTTGAATGTTTGTCCGCACCATAAGGTTTCCGTTTTACCATTTTGGTACGAATGCCTGTCTGGGTTCGCACCTATGACGTACAACTCGTAAGTCACTGCCCTTACCACTGGGCATATCACTGCTCGCTCCTACCAAAGGTATCCAAAGGTATCGATATTTCAAATGTTGTCGCAAAACTAATGAGGGGCCTGTATTTATAGGCCACCGTATAGTCTTCCGCGGCCGGGGGCTATGCCCTGGTACCGCTCGCCACGCCACGATCTCACGAGTGTCGAAATTGTTTAGTAACACGCGTAGCTATTGCACAAAGTGGTCCTTCTGCTAACATTATCTGGGATGTACAAAAAGTGGTGATCGCGTGAAAAGGGTTACGTGAGATTTAATCCGCTTGTACCCAAGAAAAAAAAGAAGGATTACTATTAATAAAAAATCCACTCGACCAGTGAATGTACAAGACTCTTGGTTTACGTAATGTTATAAGCTTATGATTACTGACTGACGTTGGATTATACGTCATCATCTACCTAGCCTTTTCCCAACTACGTTGGGGTCGGCCTCTAGTCTAACCGGATTATAAAAAATAACAATATTTCCTTCTTTTTTATGGCATTCTACATTTATATTCAATCCTGTGAATTAAGTCTCAATAAACTTGAATTTTGAAGATTTTTTACTCAAAAATCAATGTGATTCTGTCATGACTGCTTGGTAGAACATGCGTTTCCATTATGTAGGTATAATCTGGAGATTTCTTATAAACAAACAAATACCTCTTTACTTATAATATTAATATAGATTATTAACCCATAAAAACTTAATCGTAAACATACTTTAAACACATAAAATTTTCGTAATCATACAAATATCCTATTAGTAAACCTACTGTATGTGGTCTAAATTCTCCAGCTGTACCTACTACTAAACGGTTAAGTATATAACTGGGACACACTTGTGCGTACCTATATGTATTATTCGTTGCGACACGCACCTATTAAATTCGTGTCTATCTCGTTAGAGAATGTGTGTACGAGTAAGTGTATACTTTTACATCTAGCAGTCGGTGAACGCCGCATGGGCACGTTTGGCGACCTATCTGATTGGCTTGCCTACAGCTCGATTTTTGATGAACGACACGCGTGGTTAAATAAAAGTGAGGTCCACTTACACCACAAATCACAGTAATATTATGTGAGGGTGTGTGTGTGTTTATTATATGTTTGTTACTTCTTCACGCTAAAACGGCCGGACCAATTTTGATAAAATTTGGTGTAGAGGTAGCTGACACCCTGGATTAACATATAGGCTACTTTTTATCCCGATATTCCCACGAGATCGAAACTTGTGCGGGGCGCAGCTAGTTACTAAATAAGTCGATACATTCAGCTTTTATCAAATGGAATGTCTTCATTCGAGTAAACCGACTAAGGGAAAACAAACTGAAAATTATCTATACCTAAATCACCGTGAAAACTTAGGTGAAGTAAACTTGAAGTTAGCTGTCAATAATGTCAATCCCTAGCCATGTCCACTTCACCTAAGATTTCACTGTGATTATTATGCAGAATAGATCAGCTAGTATATTTACTTACTTACATAAGAATCATCATCATCTGCCTAGCCTTTTTCTTTTCGCTTCCAGTCTAACCGGATGCAGCTGAACACTATTATTGTACACGGAGCGACTGCCTATCTGACCTCCACAACTCAGTAACTGGGTAATACGATACCTCATGGTAAGACTGGTTGTCAGACTTTCGGGCTTCTGACGACCCGTAACGGCTGTCAAAGATTCACGAATGACAGCCCTTAAAATATATGACATGAGAAATTTATAATAAGTAAACTTACTGATCAAGTTATCGCAAATATTATAAAGACCTCAAACACATTTGGCAACACAAAAAACCCAACGTCATTTTGATCAGGTAAACTACACTCACATATTATACTAGTTTGTTCGATGACTCTTTTGCCTTTTCGTATTCGGTTATAAACAGTAGTTTCTATACTGCTTATCCCCCTAGGAACTCGGCATTATTCTAAACTATATACATAATAGAGAAAACTGAAAGTAACCGGTTACCCAACTCCTATGGGACTCGTCCGTAACGGGGCGGACGTGACGTCGATATTATATTTCTGGACACGTCACGAATGTCACGATTCACTTGATTGACAGTTCCTACTTCCGGGGGAAGTGGCGTATTAATTACTGGTGCACCATCTTTACTTTTATTAGTCTTTAGATATCCAGTGATGGACTAAGTATGGCATAAAATTAAACCTACATTTTGCATAGAAACGAGTACGAAGATCTCGGACAGGTTTTCGGCACGACAGACATGACTGCAACTTATCATGATAGGCAAATTAGCGGGGAGACGCTGTGTTGGCCGAAGCAAAAAAGTCCTGATTGAGGATTGGGAAACATTCGGGGGTGAACTGGATTCACGAGTGCTGAACTGAACTGATCCAGTTCGCAATGGATAAAGCGAGAAGAAATATTGAGTTGTTAGTCAACCTTCAGTAGGAATTGGAGAAGCACCAGAAGAAGAATAGAAGATTCTGGGCGCATCATACCTCGACGCCTGGAAATAGGGTCATCTCTAGTAAATGGTTTTCCCATCGGACGAAATAAGAATAAAAACTTTCAACTTCGGACAAGAGGAAGAAGTACAATACACTATCTAAAAACTCGACCTAGTATAAACTAAATAGGTACATAATATATTGAATTCAGGGGCCTAAAAAGGCCACTTTGGCAGAATCATAAAAGGATAGCATTCATCATAATGTGGCGAAGACAGTCCGTGTTTTTATTTTTATCGCTGCACTACGTAGGTATAATCAAAGAGATTGGGATTGGATTGATTGGTATTTTAGCACAGACCAAAAAAAAACTAAAAAGTACTTCACCAATGGGATTTGATACGATTAACTTAACAGTTAAGTGTCCATTATGATTCATAATGTTATCCTTTTACGATTATGCCAAAGTAGACTTTTTAGGCACCCAGATCACCCACCGGCTAAAGGTTACCAGTACAAAACTACCCACAGTATAACCGCCAAGATATTTCGTCTCAGTTTTAACAGGAGAAAGCTTCGCACTCTTATGCAACACTTGCATAGTTCGGACATTCACTGCGACAAAGACTAGATATTATACTTAGTTATAAATACTAGAATAGGAAGGCGTTGGCACTTGACTGTGAAGTAATACTTGGAATAGAGTACTGTTGTTGTGAAGAAACTTTTATATACGTAATGGTTGGAGGGAAACCCAAACTGCGATAACTTATTTATTTAAACTTTATGCACAAGTCAAAGAAATACTGTACAAAGACGGACTTAATGCCTGAATCATTTTATACCAGTCAACCATAGTGTGATGCAGAGACAAAACATGACAGGTGCCACTTACGGGATGGATATGTAGTTTAGAAACACTATAAAAATATAAGAATAAATACATGCATACATACAAAATGAGCTGATAATGTCGCGGCAAAAAGTCGCGTCGTAAGGAAAGTTTTGAGAATGAATGTCGATAATTATAAGAGCAGGGGAAGACCAAAGAAACGATGGATGGACGGTGTGAATATAGGAAAGTATGGAAGAAGGAGTCATGTGGATCGTGATCGAGTCATGTGATCGTGATCATGAAGAAGCCTCCTCGTGTTGCAGATTTAGTTCCACCAGTTACTCAACTGAACCGAGCGCTCGGCGCATCCTGGACAGTCACACCCAACACCTTATTTGACAGGCCAATTCTTCCCTTGCGGTCTAGGGCTAAAGCCCGCCTGGTTTGCGACCGGACTCCGGCATCAAGCAGCCTACTGTGTGTGTAATCTTCGAAGGGTTAGCCAGATGAGGTGCATCTATATAAAGTACGACTCACATTTCGCTTGTTAATTTTAAATCACGGGAAAAATTCACGAAAAAAAATGAAGATTATCTGAGGCGGGAATAAAGATAGTCAGCTAGTTATAGGTAAATAAAGAGAAAACATTTGATTTTTTGTATGTTTGTTTGTTACGCTTTCTCGCTAAAACGGCTGAACGAATTTGGATGAAACTTTGCACCCATACCATATACCATGACCATGACCTGGATTAGGACATAATTTATTATACTTTTTATCCCCATATTTCCACGGAATCGAGTTTATGCGGTTGAAATCGCGAGCGCAGCTGGTGATGTTATAAAATAAAAAATATTGTATTGCCTTGGCGTACAAATATTGTCTACACTTAATAGCTGTGCTGTATAGCATAGAGCGATAACACCCTCTCATGGGCGTTTGAAACTTTCAGGAGGGCAGTACCCAGAGAAAATTATTTAACTATCCTATTTTACTACTGTATAATTAATTATTACACGTTAAAATATAATCTTGGCAATAGCTATTTCAGATTCGCGACTTAAGGTAAGTAAAAAATATGGGGAACTCTCGAAAAACCAAATCCCAATGTGTTGGGCAAAATAATGCTGATGATCTGTGGTGTACTTACAAGTACCGACGCCAGCACATCAAGCTACTACAATCTGTCAAATTTCTTTAATAGATTTTCAACTTTATCGCTAAAGCATAAGGTTCGAGGTTGATTGGGAAAATTTGACAGTTTCGGGTGGCTTGATGTACTTGCGTCTGTACAATATGCCTATATTGTATAGGTAATGTCAACCGGTGTTGCTGTTATCTGTAGGTGTCATTGACAAATACATAAAAAGGCCCGCGGAATAGGTAAATAGGCTCTGCCTTTGCAACACTTAGTTAGGAAGTCATTTACCTCATGGACATACATAACTTATGTGTTCACGATTGCAGTTCGTTTTCATGCTCTATTTGGATTCTATTTGGATCATCATCATTCTGCCTAGCCTTTTCCCAACTATGTTGGCGTCGGCTTCCAGTCTAACCGGATGCAGCTGAATACCAGTATTTTACATGGAGCGACTGCATATCTGACCTGACCTCCACAACCCAGTTACTGGGTAACACGATACCCCTTGGTAAGACTGGTTGTCAGATTTTCGGGCTTCTGACTACCCGTAACGACTGTCAAAGATCCACGAATGACAGTCCATTGCTGAATTCATTTCAGTCAAAAAATGTCACAATCACGGTGAATAACAGCATAATCAGCCTATAATGTTCCCACTGCTGGGACACAGGCCTCCTCTCTGTAACGGAGAAAGAACATCGTGAGGAAACCGGAAAACACATAATTATCTTCGAATTTTTGTTTCTTACTAGAAACAAAAATTCGAAGATAATTATGTGTCATCCGCCAACCCGTACGGGGAGTACGGGTCGGCTTACGATGTTCTTTCTCAGTTTTCAGAGCAGTGTTGTTTACACAAAGTAAAGTACCTGCCTGAGTTCAAACCTACGACCCACGTCGTAAGACTCGTAAGTCGGAGCCGTTTCCACTGGGTCACCAATGCTCTAAGAACTAGGTATATTATGTAACCGTGCACGAATAACTAATTTTCAACTTCCCGCTCCAACAATTTCAAACCAGCAACTGTGGTAAACCTTCAAACCGACATATTCATAAAACTGTACATCTAATTAGCGAGTCTAGTCATCATTTAGCTGTAGGTACATCTTTGTCACGGTTGGCGAACCCCCGCGAGTTCCGGGTTCAGTCCGACGACGCGTAGATTTATGTGGTACGCAAAAACCTGACATTGTGGAGTTAATGGGCATGAAGAATTGAAGACATCAATTTAAAACCACAATTTTAAGTATTGTTTTGCTGTTAGTAACAATGGGTTTTGGATATTTTTTGCTTTGACGGTATCTCGTGTACGAAGTACGAAGGCATATTGTGCTGGGTAAGCGTGACTGATTGATAGATTTATTTTTAATTATTTTATTTTTGAATTGTTGTTTTCTTACTATTTGCTGTACTCTGGACGCTTTTAACGTCTTTTTTACATCGTTCTCACATATAATTATAAATTCAACATTATTATGATGCAACTAATATTATTGCTAGCTTCAACTTTCTGACTAACTGACAGACTATTTAATTTTGACAATTCAAAAGTGCCTGTACAAGGTTTAATTGAAATAAATGATTTGAGTTTGAGTTTGAGTTTATTGTAAAAATGTAATTTAAAAGAGTGTCCATGGAATTTCTTGTCCGTTCTTCTCCATAGGTACCTACGCTTTGGAATGGGCAACTAGCTTCATATTTTTCTGACTGACCGACTTCTTGACAATTCAAAAGTGCCTGCAAATGGTTTAATTGAAATAAATGCTTTGAGTTTGAGTTTACGTTTTTGGACATTCTGGCTTTAAAGAATTATTTTATTTTGTTAAATGCAGCAACGACTTACTTTTGCGAAATGTGGAGGACTGGGTGCTGTTGCGCAACTTTTAGAGAGCCTTATGACCAGCATGAATTGCCTCAGTTTTAGTTGATTGACGACCTTGCAATTATTTAGTAGAAAATAACTACACTGGAGGATTCTTTAGTCAGTTCGAAAAAACCTGGAAACCAGACCAGTTTGACGACACGGTTGGCGCAGTGGTTAAGCGATTGACTGTTGCGCTGCGTGTCGCGGGTTCGATTCCTGCACGGAACAAATATTTGTATGACCTACAAGTAGTTGTTCCGGGTCTGGCTGTTTGTCTATGAGAGTTTAAATGTTTGTAAACGCACCCACAATACAGGAGAAATTCCTAGTGTGGGGCAAGGTAAAAAAAAAATAAAAAAATCAATAAAGGAGGTTATATGTTCGACTTTATATAATAAATGCCGTAAAAGTTCCCTTGGTAGTGCCCCATAGTGACTTGATTTATTTGGACTCTAAGGGCATTCATTACCTTGCTTCTACAGAAGTAGAGCTCTGCTTAAACACAGCTCTGGACTGGTTATAGTCAGACAATGCTGATAACTTAGATAAGATTTCTTAACGTTACCTCTTTAGCGCGTAAATTGGCGTTCACGTTCAAAAGTTATTTAGCACGTGCTTTGGCTACGCAATACTCCTGTCTTTATCTAGCACTTTTACTTTGGAGTTGTGCGACAGTGACAGGAGTATTGCGTAGCCAAAGCACGTGCTAAATAACTTTATTTTTATTTTTTATTGGCATGGCTGGCTGGATGGCTCCTCTTCCAGATGCATGTGTGTGATTAACTAACAAATCAGTTACCCCAGTCGTCTAAAGTCAGAACTGTCGACAAATATGTCCTTTATCCATACTAATAATATTATAAATTCGAAAGTAACTCTGTCTGTCTGTTACCTTTTCACGCGTAAACCACTGAACGGATTTCGATAAAATTTGGCAGAGAGATAGATTGCATCCCGGGGAAGGACATAGGATAGATTTTATCCTGATATTCCCACGGGATCGACACTTAAGCGGGTGAAACCGCGGAACGCTGCTAGTATCTTATATATCTTCCTTCTTGGGCAATCTAGGATCTTTTCTCATCAGGCTATAGCAGTTCAGAGTTATTATTTATTGAATACTTCAAGCACATAAATGTACAGAGGCGGACTTAATGCCATAGGCATTTTCTACCACCCATCCAGCATCCAGGCACCCAGCCAGGTATCAAGCTAACTACTAAGTGATAACGACTAACAAATTAGTTAACCCAATCGTCAGAACTGTCGACAAATATGTGTTACATAGGACTTAGTAACGGTGAGCGTTGCGCAAGAGTCTCCAGTGTAACACTTTCGTTGATCAGTACATACAGTGCTAGGTACTTGTTACGGAGATTAATGAACACTTAAACGCCAGTTATACATAAGTGGTATAGTTTTTTATTTAACTACTGAGACTTGAGTACCTATAAATTAATCTAAACGCTCAGGGGACTTTGTTGCGCCATTTCTTCTTCCCAGCTAAAGCACTAGGAAGTGGTGACGTTTTGGGAGACTGTCATGTAATTTTGACGTTTAGACGATTTTCAACTTTATCGCTAAAGCATAAGGTTCAAAGTTGGTTGGGAAAATTTGACAGTTTCGGGTAGCTTGATGTGCTGGCGTCTGTACAAAAACGTGCTGATTAGTTATTTTTTATCACGTCTATTCAAAAAGAGCTAGTGTATTCCTCGTTAACAGGGACTAAAATAGCTTTTTAATCCCAAGTGACTTAAAGTGATTTGAATTTAGAATTGTTAGTAAACGTTATCTTTAAATGAACCTAAAGGCAGAACTCAAAATGGGATTTGATTCAACTACTTTCTACAGCCTCGATGGGTTTGTGGCTCGCAAGCGCTACTACTGAACGCAGGGTCCTGAAAAGTGCATCATCATTCATCAGTTGGGGTCGGCTTCCAGTCTAACCGGATGCAGCTGAATACCAGTTAATTTCCTGAGAAGTTATTTACATGAAATGTAATGTTAACTATTGTTAGAATATTACAGTCTATTGATCTTTCTCTCTTACTCCCTTGAGCTAGAAAAGGAACAATTATTTCTATAACCCAAAGCTTGAAAGTTACAACCGAACTTTTTATGCCACTGACAATCTCCAGCAGCATACAAAACAGCACAATTTCATAGCTCAATACATAATCACATAAAACCGATTGCAAACTCATTGCGTAATACATTGCCGGTTTTGTCACAAGCGCCAGCACTTCTCTCGGTGCATTAGTAGCATTGTTTAAATGCGTGCTCTAATTCTCGTTTGGATTTTTTTTTGAAGTGACATTTATAAGTTATATAGTCTTACGACATGAGGTGAGTTTGTATTTTTGTTGATGAGGAAAAGTCAAGGTGAAAAGTGTCTATAAGATTGATGTATTTTTGAAAATTGTTGTCTCATTTAAAATAATAGTTGTAGGTATTTCATTAAAGGTCGATTTCTATAATTTACAGACAGTTGGGGTCGGCTTCTGGTCTAGCCGGATGCAGCTGAATACCAGTATTTCACATGGAGCGACTGTTTATCTGACCTCCACAACCCAGTAACTGGGTAATTTTAGTTGGCAGACTTTCGGGTTACTGACAGCCGGACAAACGGCTAGACGTGGTAGTGGTGGTAGAAGTGGTAGGCACGGAGGGGTCTTGAATAGTCTTGATATGTAAGGATCCATCCACGGAGCAACCGCGGCAAGGTTCGATCGACACGTGCCACACACGTGACACGCGACGCGTCCAACCCTCACCGGTCCTGCGTGGTTTATTCAAATTCAAATTCAAAAACTTTAATTCGAGCTCTTCGCTCATATAGGGTTAGTAACAATGTTCTTATAACTAAGTGTTAGTAGACAACACGATACGATGGCACATGTAACTGACAGCAGTGACTTATATACGGACAGTCCACTCTGTCAGCAATCACTTTCAGAACCCTGTTGGGGCTGGCCATGACTCGAGCCACCATCGATGCTGCGCGTTTGCGCATTATTGTGTAAAAACAATCTACACGCGCCGCCGCAAACATCCCTGACGCACTGCAACGCCATGGCAACCCCATCAGTTTTCTGAACGCATTATTAAATTGGACCCGAAGGGCTCCATACGATGCCCGCGAATATCCCTCCCACAAGCTACACGTGTAGAAGGTGCAACAGAATGCTCTAAAGAGCGTCACCTTTACGTCTGCTGTACAATGTGCAAACCTGCGGGCTATCATATTCGCACGCATTATTACGGACCCTCTCATAGGGAGGCCTGAGTCCCAGGAGTGCCACACCAAACGCTGACAAAGACTGTCAAAATGTTGAAATAAATTGCAGCCCAATCTCTTTTTTTTATTGCTGAATGGGCCCGCTCTTGACCTCGATCACGCCTGATGGAAAGCGATGGATGAGGTCTATGATGGAACGAGCGTGCCCAGAAGATGCCTAAGGCACTGGAATTCTCACGCATCGACGAAACACAGCTGTCTGCTTGACGCCGGATTCCGGTGCGAGGGTGGTCGCAAACCAGGCGGGCGTTAGCCCTACCACCGCAAGGGAAGATTTGACCAGTCAAATAAGGTGTTGGGTGTGACTGTCCAAGATGAGCTGAGCGCTGGGTTCAGTTGAGTAACTGGCGGAACAAACTGCGCTACACGAGGAGGCTTCTTCATGCATCCCAAGAACTGCTGAGAAGGCTGCTTTGCATCTTTCAGTTTATAAGGCGTATCACGATTAAAAGTAGACAAAAAGAGGCATTCAATAAAAATAAACCGGTTTTCGCCGCGAATGCATTATCCCTCGATTCCTTAAAGAGACATTCTTGGAACAGTCCTTAAATCTAATACGTGAAGCTATGTCCTTTTATCGCAACTAGACGTGGAATAAAAATAATATCTAAATATCTATACAAAATATTGTAAAACATTTTAAAAGAGTAACGGTGGTGCTCGTTCTTCTCTATACGAAAATTACCTTTTGGACGGGGCGACTCAATTCTATTTTATTGTAAACTATGACGTTCAAAAGAGCCTTTTATGTGCCTGTTTGAAAAAAAAATTTTTGACTTTGACCGATTACAAAAATCAACATATTCATCCCTATTTTAGCCTATTTTATCAATTAATATCATCCCAGGTCCATCAACATAAATGGTAACTTCTTATGCACATACATAGCATTAGCTATGCTAGTGTCGCTATCACCGTGCGTACACGTGCATGCTGACACAAGATTGACAACAAATCAAATTGTACATCTCAGTCTTAAAAAAAACTGGAACTGCGTCCTCAATTACCTCATGTCTTGCAAGTTCTTCTTAACTTTATAACCTGACTTAAAAACTGGACAGATACGCTCCTGACCAGGCCGACCGCGCGACCGGTCCTTTCTTGGCATGGAGAATTTCGTGTTTCGCCCGAAGCGACTTATGTCTGAACTCTATAAGCCTTTCGGAAACCAGTTTTAAGCCTCATGTTATGGTGGCATATATGGGTGGCATGTCTACCCGACTGGCGCAACTGCGCGACAGGAAAGACAGGGTAATATTTTTCAAACGTATCTGTGTGTTACCGAATGGCCGGAGAAGATAAAGAACAAGGTAAATTGTAACAGTATCATCCTAACAGTTAGACTAGATGCCGACCCCGAAGTTGAGAAAATGGCAAATGATGAGAGCTCTTTGTGAAGAAGCTCGCCTGGGGAAATATAACTCCAAACCTATTTCTGCCGTCAAACAGTGTTGTTGTGTTCCTGTTTGAAGAGTATGGTTACCGTGGTTACAGGCGCATGATACATTTTTATCTTTGTCTTTTGAGGTGCCACGTAGATTTCTACTACTAAACTACTAAAAACACACTCAATCTACCTGTCTTTTCCCAACTATGTAAAGGTTGTTTCCTATAATTTACGGACCGTTGTGGTTGGCTTCCAGTCTAGCAAGATGCAGCTGAATACCAGTATTTTACACGGAGCGTCTGCCTATCTGACTACACAACCCAGTAACTGGGTAACACGATACCCTTGGTAGGACTGGTTGTCAGAAATTTGAACTTCTGACTACCCATAGCGACTGTCGAAGATACCAAAAACAAACTATGAAAACTTATCTTGGTACACCAAAATATCGCTATACTTTTTCTTGTCTTCATGCTTAATTTCAAGATCAACACAGCAACTATAAAACTATGGACCAAACTACTATTAAAACACAATAATGGGTCCAGCACACGCAACATGCGCCAATGTCGTTATAAACACGAATAAAAAAAAAATAGCAGAAGTTCCACTAGCCTCAGAATCTTTTCTCGTTGACATCGGCATGTCGGCACAATGTGAAAAATCCTTGCTCCAGTAAAAATATTATGGCCAGTCAGCAAATTAATGTAGTAAGGATAAGGGTTGGGTAAGGGCAGACAGCCGTGATCCCTTTCGCCTGGGGTGAAAAGAGGGTTTCTATTCCTACCGACTAGAATTCCACGGATCCTTCCATGGGCAGACAGGTGCTTCATCATGCTTCTTTAACTAAATCAATTACTCGTAACCTCATCTTGCTACGACACCGATGTCATAATCAGCCTACGTTCCCACTGTTGGGACACAGGCCTCCTCTCTGTGAGAGGGAATAGGCCTGGAGATTCAGGTTGGGCGAACAGCCATTCGGCCATAAATAAATGCTTCGAACTGTTCTGTCACAAATTATTTGGCTGGCATCTTTATGCGTCACAAAATCGTCACTAAAAACTGGAGTAGCAGCCAGCTCCCTACCTCGATTTGCCGAACGTTCCGATATACATCACGCCACGCGGGCCCAGTGCGGGTTGGTAGAAATCACATGTCTTCGAATTTTTGGTCCTAGGAAATGCCGGTTTCCATTGTCAAATTATGTCTAAAGTGATACTTCTGTACCTTTCTATATATTATGTGTAAGTAATGAAAAGTGATTCGAAAAGCTGCGCCTGCGCTTGTACCGAATGCGTGCAGCATGTCGAGCACAAAAGTGTTAATAAAAGTTTACGGAACGAATGGGGTACTTAAAATGTCAGTCTGATAATTATAAAGTGAACACAGTGTTCCGGACGATATACATAAACTTCGAGCAGATGTTCAGACTTCAGACCATGGAAATAAGCATTTTTCATTATGGTCACATTAATTAATTCTTATTTTTTTAGTTTATGTTCATTTTCATACAACCTAATACCTTGACGTAATTCACCCGACATGCATGCCTCTTTATCCGAATTGGCAACGACGTATTTTCTATAATAGGTAATGTATAATTGGGCTATCAAATTCAAAAGGTTTTTTTCAAATCCGACTAGTAGTACCGGAGATTAGCGTGTCCAAACAAACTCTTCAGAGTTTATTTATTTATTTATTAGTTTTTTTTTTTTTAGTTATTGTATTAGTATATATTTAAAGATCTATCATTTATCAAGCACTTCTGCCGCCGTCAGTACCGGTTGGACTGCTCGGCTGGTTGACTGGTTGCACAAGGTTGAGGTGACGTAAGAGTAACCGAACGTTTTCGGCAACCGGCCCCTACGGTGCAACGGTCTTATTAGCTCCTTTAATAGATCAGCTTTGGGTTTGGATCCCGTTATTTGGATCATGTATCATTAATTTCTTTTCTACTGTTGTTATTTGTTATTCAATTTGAATTGACCCAGGTGAAACATATTTCAGACTTTAACTATTGTACTTTGCAGGATCATCGTCATCATCATTATCAGCATGGTCGGACATAGGCCTCTCCTATTGCACGCCATTCAACGCGATTTTCGGCAACTCTCATCCAGCAGCTACCAACCGTCCGGCGAAGATCGTCGCTCCACCTAGCCTGAGGGCGTCCCACCTTACGTTAACTGATTCGCGGTCTCCACTTTGCAGGATAAGGATCACATAATTTCATATCTCTGCATTTTGTGTTGGTGATTCAAGACAAGTAATTCCAATTATCTTCACTATGTTTAGCTTCAACGTAAGTCAGTTTAGTAGTATCTTAGATACCCTTACGCATTTCTTATTGCAGGTCACAAAACCTTCGTATGAAGTAGGTTCTCATGCCAATAGATGAGCATAATCAGCCTGTAATGTTCCCACTGCTGGGACACAGGCCTCCTCTCTTTGAGAGGGAGTGGGATCAACAACGCGGGCCCAGTGCAGGTTGGTAGATGTCACATGTCTTTGAATTTTTTGGTTCTAGGATGTTCTTGGTTCTAGGTTTCCTCACGATGTTTTCCTTCATCGTATTGAGAGCAGTGGTGACGAAATTATTTACACAAAGTAAAGCGCCTGCCTGGGTTTGTACCCATGACCGACAACTCGTAAGTCGTGGACGATACTACTGGGCCACCAGTGCTCATGCTAATTGCTCATAACATTAAGCATAAGAGACTGGCAGAGTAAATCTGATGTCAGCTAGATATAGTTTTCTGAAACCTACGATCATCATCTGCGTTGCCTTTTCCCAACTATGTTGGGGTCGGCTTACAGTCTAACCGGATGCAGCTGAATACCAGTATTTTACATGGAGTGACTGCCTATCTGACCTCACAACCCAGTTACTGGGTAATACGATACCCCTTGGTAAGACTGGTTGTCAGACTTTCGGGCTTCTGACTACCCGTAGCGCCTGTCAAAGATCCACGAATGACCGTGCTTTCCGAGGCACGGAGGGGTCACGGTATGTGAAGATGGTCACCCATCCACAGACCAACCGCGGCAAGCGTAGCTTAACCTGATCTATCGACCTGTGCGGCTGTTATTATTTAGCCACGGGCCCGTCTTACCTACGATGGTAATGCTCAATACCTTGATTATTCAAGCTACCGCTACCGGTTCAAAATCTTCCCTGAAGACCACAGAATAACAGTAACTAATAGTACTGCATGACTTAAATTCCAAAGTGTAGGTACTATTACTACGGAGTATGTCAATGTCGTAGAAGTGTTATCCTTACGATCTATTTCCTTGAGAGTCTAATCTAATGTCAATGTAGAACAACATTAAGAGTAAACTAGTTGCGAGCTCGAACTCACTGGTGGTCATGGCCAAAAAGCACGCTGTCTCACCTGGCTTCATGTCCGACTGATGTAGTATCAGTGATGAGCAGTTAGACGCTAGTCCACATGTACAAAGTCTAGTTCTCACGCACAGAAACACCGTTCCGAACTGATAGGCGCGTTTAAAATTCGAAAAGTGCATGTAAATTCGAGTATTATGAAAAAACCACTGCATATCAATTACAAATAAAGTTTATTGAACTCTTCGATAACTAAGCTTTGTCGGTACGGACTTGGTTTTGAAGATTTTAGAGATCTTTTATTACTTATTTACACCCAAATTACGTTAAAAATAGCAAGAAAAACGAATCTTTGTTGGCTCATAACGTAACTTTTTAATGGCTTTTTATTTTACTATTCTGTTTCCGTACAGACAACATTAATAACGACATTAAAACGATATCATGTTTAACTTTGGATGCACAATGTCAAACAGTGGAGTAATACTCTCCCGAAATTTGTATGGAAAAATATCGACTAGTGGCACCTTAATATAAAATGTTAAGAATCATAGTATAGTGAAAAAGCAACAATTTTTGCTAGTTATTTTTTCGATAAATATACAGAGTGAAATTGAAAACATGCGACAAATCGAAATGGGAGATTTTACTCATCATTATGAACAACTTTTACTATGGGACCAAACCTGAAATCGCGAAAACATAATCAGCTGTTCCCTACATTTATATTCGCATAACTCGTCAAAATGTAGGGAACACTTGTGTTTTTTTTTCGCGATTGGAGCTTTGTTCCCATATTTAACTTGTACTTTGTTCTTAACTTCATCACTACATTATTTCACAGCTCACAGTTAGTTTGAAATACTGTTTTTTTCATGTCCTAGACTCGTCTAACAAGAGTGGCCACTCCACAATGATACGTTATCATTCCTTTAGAAGAACGTGTCCATATGAGGCGCACGCGCATAACGGGCGGGGTTCCACTGTGCCGTTATGTTCCAATCGTGGGCCATTCTGTAATGAGTGGATTGTTTCGTGTTTACTTTTGATTGTAATGTTTATAAGTATTTGAAGTTTGAAGATTAGCAAGTAATTATTTATATAGGCTCTTATCACAGCCATATTTTGGCGTAATGAGTAGTGTGTTGATTTCCTTGTTGATCTTATTATTAGATCCAACTTACTCGCCGCGGGTGGAAGACCTGGAGTCCTGAAATACAAGGCTGCCCTAGTTTAGGCTCCAGTCCACTCCATTTATTTTAATAATGCCTGTACTGTGTTTGATTAGTGTGGAAAATAAATAAATTTTTACTTTACTTTTATTAAGTACTAGCTTCTGCCCGCGACTTCGTCCGCGTGAAATTTCACCCTCATAAAGGTGGAATTTCGAAAAACCCTTTCTTAGTGGATACCTACTCTTCACAAAGAACACACCCTCCAAATTTCATGTCTCTAGGAGCAGCGGTTTAGACTGTGCGTTGATATATCAACAATCAGTCAGTTTATCATTTTATTTATAGAAGATTTGCAAGTGCGACTACTGAGCCTGGTTCAGGCAAGTTACTGATTTTTTTTTCTGTACATTTCAGTGCTGGATCATCTCATAATCAGCCTACAATGTTCCTACTGCTGGGACACAGGCCTCGTCCCCCTTCCTCAGAAAGAAAAGTTTTCCCCCCTTGAGCATACACCTGAATCAACCAAGATTGATTGATAGAACCAACCTATCGATATCCCTGACATTTGCATCGATCAAGCGTCACGCTACAACAACATGTTCTAAGCCTATGCGCATGAGCGCATAACTCGACAAGTGTGGACAAGGTCAATACCGATGCACATCGGTAAACCTAGCACGAATATCTACTTAGCGACATAGTTTAGAGTGACACTGTGACACTGTGAGTGTGACATAATATCGTCACAAACGAAATAATAGAACATAACATAACGTCACACATGAAAGTCAGAAGCCCGAAAGTCGACAACCAGTCTTACAAAGGGGTATCGTATTACCCAGTAACTGGGTTGTGGAGGTCAGATAGGTAGTCGCTCCATGTAAAATACTGGTATTCAGCACATAGTTGGGAAAAGGCTAGGCAGATGATGATGATGTAACGTCACGACTGTAATCGCCTAAGAGTTGTGCAGAAGTGTACCTGTAGTTCACCCACATTTCACCAGTTATGTTTAAGTCCCATGTAACAGGGTGGCAAGCCAGTGGCATGAACCAGAATCCAGACTCCGGGCTGCTACTCGACCTGGGAATCGAATCCAGGACCTCATGCTTAGCAGTAGCTCTAAAAGCTCGTTTTCGAGTTTTTTCGAAAGACCTATTGATAATAATTAAATCTATACTTAATATAATAAAGCCGAAGTCGAAGAAGAATATACATAATGAAGCCGAAAAGTTTTGGTCCCATAGTAAAAGTTGGTCATAATGATGAGTACAATGACCTCTTAAGAGGTTGTTAATGTTTTACCAATAACCCTGTATAGGTCTCATGCGTCGCCGCGTCGCCGCCATTTTGAAAATGGCGCGCCACAGATCTTCAAAGCCCATAAATTACACACCCAACCCTGAACGAAAAAAAACATTGTTTTAAATTAATATAAAGTTAGCCTAAAATTTGGCGTAATTTCCCCGAGCTATACAGGCACTAGAGCAGTGGTGGCCCAGTGGTAACGGCCGCGACTTACGAGTTGTAGGTTCGAACCCAGACAGGCGCTTTACTTTATGTAAATTATTTCATCACCACTGCTCTCAAAACGGTGAAGGAAAACATCGTGAGGAAACCGGCATGTCCTAGAACCAAAAATTTGAAGACATGTGGCATCTGCCAACCCGCACTGGGCCCGCGTGGTGGATTACGGCCCGCTCCCTCTCACCGAGAGGAGGCCTGTGTCCCAGCAGTGGGAACATTATAGGCTGATTATGTTATGTTATACAGGAACTGGGCGTCTGTAATTTGCCAATAATATCTATCCAACGTTTGTCATCAACCTGCCATCAAACAAAGGTTACATCAATATCTATCAAGCGTTGCGATGTTAATTCACCGAGTGGCTACGTCTTGTTAACCTACTAACCATTAGGAATTGCATTCGTCTTGGTAAGGTTAGTAAATGATTATAAAATTAAGTTACTTCTCGCTGAACTTGGTAACAATCACGTACCTACTTTGTTATAGTACTTTTAATCACACTAATATTATTAAGGCGAAAGTTTGTGAGTGTGTGGGGGTGTGTTTGTTACTTCTTCATGCTCAAACGGCTGGACTGATTTTGATAAAATTTTGTACGGAGATAGCTGACACCCTGGATTAACATAAAGGCTACTTTTTATCCTGATAATTCCCACGGGATTAACATTTACGCGGGTGAAACCGTGGGGCGCAGCTAGTTTAATTTAATTTTGTCTGCTCTTATACTCTGAGCAGTGGTGCCCCGCCCAGTGATAACGGACCCCATTTAGGAGTTGGTCACAATTCACTCACTCCACTCTTCCTCATTCGTCACTTGCGGTCGGTCGTGGGTTCGAAACCAGGCAGGCGCTTTGCTTTTTGTAAATAATATCATCACCATTGCTCTCAAAACGGTGAAGTTAGGGATAACATCGTGAGGAAACCAGTATGTCCTAGACCCAAAAATTCGAAGACATGTGACCATCTACCAACCCGCAATGGGCCCGCGTGGTAGATAACAGCCCACTCCTCCTCGAAGAGAGGAGGCCTCTCGGTATGTAAAGATCACCCATCCTCGGACCGACCGCGGCAAGCGTAGCTTACCATTATCGATCGACCCGTGCGGCTGTTATTACTTAGCCACGAGACCCACCTTTACCTTTCAAATCATCATCTACCTAGCCTTTTCCCAAGTATGTTGGGGTCGGCTTCCAGTCTAACCGGATGCAGCGGAATACCAGTATTTTACGTGGAGCGACCGCCTATCTGACCTCCACAACCAAATTACTAGGTAATAGTAATACAGATTACATAAGACTGGTTGTCAGACTTTCGGGCTTCTGACGACCTGTAACGACTGTCAAAGATCCACGAATGACAGCCGGGTCCAACGGCTTAACGTGCTTTCCGAGGTACGGAGAGGTCTGGATACGTAAAGATGGTCACCCATCCACGGACCAACCGCGACAAGCGTAGCTTAACCTGATCAATCGACCTGTGCGGCTATTATTACTTAGTCACAAGCTACTTTCACCTTAACCTAGTATATATGATAAAAATAAATAAGTATATATGATAGATACCGGAACGATTATGTATGTACCTATGTGTTCTCATCGTATTTCATTGGGAAAACCAGTTTCCTAACATGACGTCATGGCTATGCATGATGAACAATTTTCTGCTTAACGAAGATGTTGGTGGCAAAAACCACAGTTACCTAAGTGTGTTTCTATGAAAGGTCACTGATGTTGAGGATAAAGATTGCTAGGTATTTTAATTTGATTCTGTCAAACAAAAAATAATCTCATAACTATGGTCTGTTTTCCGCTGTTTTTAGGGTTCCGTAGTACCTACAAGGAACCCTTATAGTTTCGTCATGTCGGTCCGTCTGTCGGAGGTTTTGCTAAGAGACCCTTAGTACTAGAAAGCTGTAATTTTGTAAGAGTGTGTATATTAATTACGCCGACAAAGTGGTACAATAACATTTTGGAAAATATTTTTTTTTAGGGTAGCTCCCCTACATGTGAAGTGGGGATGAATATTTTTTTCGTCGTCTACCTCGTCGTGTGGGGTATCGTTGAATAGGTCTTCTAAAATGACTTGGGGGTTGCTAAAATTATTTTTCGATTTAATGCCCCATTTACGCAATATTAAACTTTAAAGTGCAATTTTTTGTTCCGTCCCCCCCCTCTAAAACCTAAACTGCGGGCTTGAAAAATCTGGGAAAATTCACGATGACAGTGCATTTCATGAACTTTAAAGAAAAATTATAGCGGTTAAGATAACTTTATTAGTTTAGCAGTAATAGTCGTTGAACTTAGGTGTTGGATAATTTTGTACCAAATACAAAATCCTTAGCATTAATCCTGTAAAGTGACTAAGATGAAGTAGTTGCTTGTTAATAAAGTAAAGACTTGCATTGAAAAACAAAATATGTTTTTTTTTAATATCAGAATAAAGAACAACAGAATCGTACTACATTGTAATAGCGGGCTACTACGGAACCCTACACTGTGCGTGGCCCGACACGCACTTGGCCAGTTCTTTTTTATAAGTTTTATATTTTGACGAACATCTTTAGTTTAATTACGTTTTGAATAAAATAAAATTGGGGCATTTATTTTGACAAGGAAGATGTTTTATTGAGATCGTTTTTGGTTCAAATTAAAAAAAAAACACTAGACAAATAAAACCAGCACTTAATTGGATTAGCAATATCCTTCAAAATGATTCGGATTGTGATTGTGTGCTATCACAATCTCAATCATTTTGATGGATATTGCTAATCCATTGCTTGCTGAAAAATTTGTCTGCCAATAACGTAACAACCGCAATGAATGTTGTTGAACTGTCAAAACGATAGCCATTGCTACTGTGTGTTACTTACGCAATTCGTTACCCCACAGGACCTAGGTTATACCTGTTATGATACCCTACCATAAATTTAAAAACCAAATATCTATATCATCATCTGCCTAGCCTTTTCCCAACTATTTTGGGGTCGGCTTCCAGTCTAACCGGATGCAGCTGAATACCAGTATTTACAAGGAGCGCCAAAAAAAAATTGTGTTATATAAAATTCAAAGTCCTCACTGACTGATATATCAACGCACAGCCTAAACCGCTGGTCCTAGAGACATGAAATTCGGAGGGTGTGTTCTTTGTGAACAGTAAGTATCTAAGAAAAGGTTTTTCGAAATTCCACCCCTAAGAGGGTGAAATTTCACGCGGACGAAGTCGCGGGCAGAAGCTAGTGATCGCATACGACAGGCATAGAGAAAATTGCAAATACCCGAGAGTCTAAAAACTGTCTGACTTATTACGAAACTAAATGAAAGTAGCCCAACTCAATACATTTGAAAAATAAACAATAGAACCATTTATTAAAACAATCACATGAACGATTTATCAGTGAAGTAAGATAGTTATTATATAACATAACATCGGGTTTGTATTCCGAGAAAGGAAGGGTAGAGGTGTACAGTCAAGAGCATAAGTATGTATGTATGTACAGTCAACAAAGGACTTAAGTATACAGGAGCGTCGGATATTGTTGAAGTTTACTAAGAAACCGATGGATATTCTCGAATAAAATTTTAGTTTATTAATAGAAAACAAACAGCTCATTTATTAAATTAAATTTCAGTCCAGTACATCCATCGGTTTCTTAGTAAACTTCAACTGTATCCGACGCTCCTGTATACTTAACTCCTTTGTTGACTGTACACTTGGCTTTATTCAAAGCCAATTTTCTCCTTTATTTTTTAATGAAATTTTATGTTATTACGAACATAGTATTTTCGAACCCATAGGTTTATGTAAAGTGTCGTATTTCAACGTTGCATTTGTCATTTCACGAAAAAATCGCAATTGAAAGTTGCCAAGTGTTGACATATTAGTGCTCGTGACTGTACCTCTAGTACACCCACATTTCGCTAGTTATGTTTCAGTCCCATGTAATAGGGGGCGAGCCTATTGCCATCAACCGGGCACAAATACAGACTCCCTGCTGGCCTGCTGCTACTGAGAAAACACGGATGGTAAAACCCAATAACATTTTGCCCGACTCGGGAATCGAATCCAGGACCAGCTCAGCAGTAGCGCTTATGACCACTAGACCAACGATGCTGTCAAAAACATAGAAAACTATATTTAATTTATAAATGCGAAAGTGTGTCTGTCTGTCTGTTACCTCTTCTCGCTTAAACCGCTAAACCGATTTAGAAGAAATTTGGTATAGAGATAGTTTGAGTCCCGGGAAAGGACATGGGATAGTTTTTATCCCGATATTCCCACAGGATCGAAACTTATGCGGGTGAAACCGCGGGGCGCATCTAGTTATTATATTAGGTACTACTAGTAAATAAAAAATATCCGTAAGTACAGACGCCAGCACATCAAGTTTAGTAACTTCTGTCAGATTTCTTTAATAGATTTTCAACTTTATTACTAAAGCATAAGGTTCAAAGTCGATTGGGAAAATCTGTCAGTTTCGGGTAGGTTGACCTGCTGGCGTCTGTACATAAAACAAACTAGGGAAAGGGATAGTTATTCAATCAACTCAGCCTACCGCAGTCCACTGCTGGACATAGGCCTCTCCCAGACTGCGCCACAGCACCCTGTCCTCCGCCTTCCGCATCCAGTCTACCCCAGCCACCTTCTTTAGGTCGTCCGTATAGTTATTATATAATTCTTATTGTAATATATATTATCTAGACGCCTAAATAAAAAGAGGTTTAAACTCGTTCTTATTACAAAATATCCGTTTCATAATATTCCCATAAGACAATGGGGTTTTGGTCGGAGTGTGAAACCATTTCTCAAACACCAACTTAAATTTACACCTCTTTTAACCCGAACTCATTTAACTTTCGACCTTATCTATTAGAAAATAAGAGTGTCATAAGTGGTTTTTGAAGTGTAAAAAGATAAAGTGGTTTCCATAGGTAGAATGCGAAAATGGCCGGTTAGCCGACCTTGTAGATAAAAAGTAGTGTGCTGATATTTTGTCTCGAGTGGGTCGTATCGAGGCTGTTCCGCGAGTGTATGGGCGATGAATCAGATTGTAATAAAAAATTGTTTTATGTGTTATTTCATGATTATGGAGTAATATTTTAAATACTAATATTATAAATGCGAAAGTGTCTGTCTGTTACCTCTTTAGGCTTAAACCGCTGAACCGATTTAAAGAAATTTGGTATAGAGATAGTTTGAGTCCCAGGAAAAGACAGGGTAGTTTTTATTCCGATATTCCCACGGGATCGACACTTATGCGGGTGAAACCGCGGGGCGCTGCTAGTCAACAATAAAGGAGAAAGGAAAATAAAGCCTTAAACATATTACCTAATACCTACAAATACGAAGCCAATGACAATCTATAAGATCTACATGATGACGAAACAATTCACAATGCTACACAATTCTAATCGCAGTTCGAAACACCCACGAGGAAGCCGCGGCAAGGTCCGGCGGCCAAGAAATGTGTGAATAAGTTAATGTAAAGAATTTGTTGCTATTGTTTATAACAACAAGAATATTGTTCTGTTGATGACAGTGTAGTATTTTGTTTCGTTATTTGCATAGGATATAATTTTGAATCGTGTGATTTGTATTGTGGATAAATAAGATACCCACATAAGTGATTCAAATAATCCGTAATAAAAAACTAGGGAAACTTTCCCTAGTTTGCACCATCTAAGACGATAATAAACGATATTTTTTGCAATAATTTAAATTTGGGAAATGAGAATTTATATTGATTAGGTAAGTATACCGGTCGAAGTGGAAGTGCTTGGGGGAGGCCTATGTCCAGCAGTGGACGTCTTTCGGCTGAAATGATGATGATGATGATGATGAGGTAAGTATACTTATATGTAACAGTTACGGCACCTCCTATTTCGATTTGGCGCAAGTTTTCAATTACATCCTGTAGAAATAATTTATATTCTTAAAATAATAATATTAACAGGGGGAAGGAATCATAATAGGGCATTAAAAAAATCATCCGCATCGCTGTCAACAGGAAAAGTGCCCAAACATCGCTGTCAACAGGAAAAGTGCCCAAACATCGCTGTCAACAGGAAAAGTGCCCAAACATCGCTGTCAACAGGAAAAGTGCCCAAACATCGCTTTCAACAGGAAAAGTGCCCAACCATCGCTATCAACAGGAAAAGTGCCGAAAAATTGCTGTCAACAGGAAAAGTGCCCAACCATCGCTATCAACAGGAAAAGTGCCGAAAAATTGCTGTCAACAGGAAAAGTGCCCAAACATCGCTGTCAACAGGAAAAGTGCCCAAGCATCGCTGTCAACAGGAAAAGTGCCCAAGCATCGCTGTCAACAGGAAAAGTGCCCAACCATTGCTGTCAACATGAAGAGTGCTGGCAAACCAGGTACAATAAGTATATAAATTGATTGAGAGCCGTGAACTGTCTTGTTGGTCTAGTGGTCGCTAAGTATGACTGCTTCGCATAGGGTCCTGGGTCACAGGGTCAGGAAAAGTGTCATTTAATTTTTCTTTTAGGAAATTCTCAGTATCTGCCTGAGGTATGGATTTTTGCCTGAATTATAGCAATAGCGTCCCTCCCTATTAAAGTGAGTGTAGGTACAGCCACGAGCATAAGTATTTATACACTTGGCTCTATTCAAAGGCAATTTTCTCCCTTATTTTTGAATGAAATTTTATGTTATTACGAACATAGTATTTTCGAAACCATAGGTTTATGTAAAGTGTCGTATTTCCACGTTGCATTCGTCATTTTAAGGAAAAATCGCAATTGAAAGTTGGCAAGTTTTGACATTAGTGCTCGTGACGGAACACATACAACACTGTCTACCGTGATGCATATTGCCAAAAGTTAGCAAAAAAAAACAGGTTTTTAATTACTTATGCATAATTTTCAACATCAGCAAAAGCGTCAAAATCCGGAAGACTCCTCAAACATTCAAGGTTTGATCGTAACTACGCATCTATTTAAAAACTAGTCATAGATTCCGCGCATTAATGTTTTGTAACGAGAAGGCTCTTTGAAGACTGGTCGGTTCAGAGTTCGACCTCCGACTGATGACCTTACAGACGTGTCAATTGTTACCTTAGTTACTTATATAATGTTTAACATACCTTCGTGCAGTGTTGTGTGTGCTAAATAGATGATGATAGATGGGTCAGTTAGGACTTGAAGAAACAACATAATATCACGCTTGCTTTAAGGGAGAAGGCAGGGGTGTAAGATGAAGCTATATAATGGGACCCCTTTTATATCACCTCTTACAAAGGACTTATCGTAGGTATATTACTGCCCCGGTGGTCTCGTAGTTGCAAGCGCGACTGCTGAGCGTGGGGTCCTGGGTTCGATTCCCGGGTCGGACAAAGTGTTATTGGGTTTTCCATTAGGAATTTCTTAGTAACAGTCCGAAGTTTGGAAGTTGGCGGTTTAATACCCCCGTGCCTCGGAAAGCACTTAAAGCCGTTGGTCCTGCGCCTGAACTCTCCCCGGTCGTGTCGGATTGCCGTCCCATCGGACTATGAGAGTAAAGGAACAGAGAGTTCACCTGTTTGCGCACACACTTGTGCACTATAATATCTCCTGAGTACCTGGCTAATCTCCATTGAGATTGGCCACCGTGACCAAAAACGGTCGGGGAGGCTATTATTATTTATCGTAGCTATTGTTGTGATACCAGGCAGAAATTCAGACTCCGGGCTCTTACTGAAATTTTCCTAATAGAAAAACAATAGGCAAAATTTTTCCTGAACAGGGAATCAAACCCACGTTCTTAAGCTCAGCTCTTACGCTCGCGACTACCAGAACAACGACGCAATCCGTAAGAAAAACAAACTAAAAAACTAACTAATTAAAACTTGCAAAACTATTAATGTGATTTTTCAGTAACCTAACCGGATGCAGCTAAATACAAGTATTTTACATGGAGCGACTGCCTTCTGACCTCCACAACCCAGTCGCTAGGTAATACGACACCTCTTGGTAAGACAGGTTGTCAGACTTTCAGGCTTCTGACGTCCCGTAACGATTATCAAAGATCCGGGAATAACAGCCAGGACCAACGGCTTAACATACTGCCACAACTTATACGAGTGGGTCAATTAAACCCTTTTATTAATTGCTAAGGTCCCAGAAACGTGACAAATGACGACACGGTTGGCGCAGTGGCTGAGCGATCGACTGCTGTGCTGCGTGTCGCGGGTTCGATTCCCGCACGGAACAAATATTTGTATTGCCTACATGTAGTTGTTCCGGGTCTCGCTGATTGTGTATGTCAATTTAAATGTTTGTAAACGCACCCACGATACAGGAGTTCACATAGTGTGGGGCAACGTTTAAAAAAAAAACATAGTGGGTGTTTTTACAAAATTTAAAGGCCACATTCTGAATCACGACATCGCCGCCAATTCATGTCAATAAGCTTACATAATATTATATACAGACAGACCTTTGAGACATAACATTGTCTTATTTTTTAGCGTCTTGTCGTAAAATATGACATATTGTGGTGACTTTGAGGATGTTGTTGAATAGATTCTTTCCTGGTTTTTGTCGTTGAAATCTATTGTGAAGTGTGAATTGTTTCTGGCTGTCATATGGTAAATTTACAGTAAATATTTTTTAAATGAGAAAGTGTCTGTTATGTTTTAAAGCTTAATTACCTAACCGATGTGGACTAAAGATGGGAAAAGGACTGTTCGCGTCCATTGATTTAATGGATTTACTCCGGTCTGATCCCCTGAACCCCCCCTCCACCCCCCCACCTCGATCCCCTGCTTGATCGTCTTCTGTTTTAATTTGTTTCTTATCCAAGAGTCATGCAACCGAAGCGTTCAAAATGACGTGAATAGTTGGTTCACGTCATTTTGAACACTTTCATACAAGTTAGTTGACATTGACACATTAAGCTCGAGCGAAGTTATTCCCGTATCCTGCGCGGGATTCGACTCCGTTTGGCCCAGAGCGTTTATAATCGTATGCACAAGTAAAACTGCACAAAGACGAACTTAATATGCCATAATCATGTTCTACCAGTTTATCTGAGATAGTTATGTTACATATATGTATAACATACCATATATTACGAAACATCTAGGTACAACTCCTGTAATAAATAAATAAATATACTCAAGATTGGATGAAAATTACGATGTCAGCAATCCATCACTTCAATTTATCGACGTCCCCTACAAAACACATTCCCTTTCTGCATACCCTATTTATGTCAAATACATAAGAACTAAACTAATGGTTGATTCAATTTGAATCAAACTAGACAAACCATTTGCCTATTATCTTTACATGTTTGGCTATGTGCAATTTTGTATTGAAGCTACACTCACGATCACGTATTTAAACCGTTTATGGAAACATCAATGAATAGATCTTTGAATTTGTGGATTTATTTATATCATTCAAGTGAATTGCCTGCCGAAAATTCTGACAACCAGTCTTACCAAGGGGTGTCGTATTACCCAGTAACTGGGTTGTGGGGATCAGATAGGCAGTCGCTCCATGTAAAATACTGGTATTCGGGTGCATCCGGTTAGACTGGAAGCCGACCCCAACATAGTTGGGAAAAGCTAGGCAGATGATGATGATGATTCATTTATATTGCCTCTACCTTCTTCTTGATTCTTGAAAGTAGAAGTATAACAAAATTAAAAAAATTTTTTTTTGAAATGTTTTAAAGTGAGTCAAGTATGAATTTTTAAATGTGTATAAAGACTCGTCAGACCCCACAAATCATTACTACGGTTTTGTGGGGGCTTACTTTGTAAGTTTTTTTTTGCCTGGTGTGAACTTATAGATAATAAAATAATAATAAATAAAAATTAACATATTTTATAGACAGTCGGCAGTATTGCTGATTGTCTATAAAATACTTATCTACAAGTCTAAACATTCATAGGTGGATTTTAGCAATAATTTGGGAAACAAAGACCACCTGTTCTAACAGACCAATGTAAAATTCAGGTTGTCTGTCTGATTTGTTAGTCTTCATAGCAAGACTACCGAACCGGTTTCCGGAATTATCTGTGAAGTTTTCTGAAAATCGGTTTTTATGAAGGTACCTAGATAATTTCACCGTGGAGTACTGTGGACGCTTCGTGCACACATAGGTACTAAAAAACTGACCAAGTGCGAGTCGGACTCGCACACGAAGGGTTCCGTACCACAAGCCAAAAACGACGAATAAAACACGTTTGTTGTATGTACCCCCCTTAAATATTTATTTTATTTAAATTGTATTATTTATTATTAAAGTAAAAATACAACTGAGTATTTTGTGAATATTTCAAGTGCCTACCTGTTGCCATTATTGATATCGAGCAAAAAAGGGCAAAAAAATCGCGTTTGTTGTATGGGAGCCCCCCTTAAATATTTATTTTATTTTGTTTTTAGTATTTGTTATTATAGCGGCAACAGAAATACACAATTTGTGAAAATTTCAACTGTCTAGCTATTGCGGTTCTTGAGATACAGCCTGGTAACAGACAGACGGACGGACGGACAGACAGCGGTCTTAGTAATAGGGTTCCGTTTTTACCCTTTGGGTACGGAACCCTAAAAATGAATTATGCACCCATTTTCTATAAACAATTCTTACCACACAAAAGCCAAAGTATCTTTTATCGAAATATTCCAATCACCAATTTCCTCTGAACAAATTTTCTCACTTAAACAACCTACATGGCGCGCATCGACTCCCGCGCAGACTTCATTACGTAGATGACGTCAGTGAATGACATCATGCGCCCGCGCCAGTAGGAACGACCTACACCGCACACACTGTTTAGAATGTCAACTCAACAGTGATCTGTCAACAATGTACAGGTATGTATTTTAGAGGTTTTCCTTATGTATAAGCGGTATTGAATATGAAAGCTTAGTTCGAAGATGTGTTCGGATTTTAATTTTGAAGATGCTCTTTTTCAAGTGAGTTTTTCTGTTGGTTGGTGAAGCTGGTAGAGGGTTACTGTTGCAGGGGTGCATGGTTACAGGCGCAGTTTCAGATATTTTTCTTTTATAATGAAATATGTGAGATTTATTAGGTATAGGTACCGATAGTAGCCTATGGTGTCTGTTATTGCTTTAAAATGACACGACAGGGTCAATATATATGTATATTTAAATCTTTTATTGAAATAACCAGGTTCTCAATACAGTTCTTAAGACTTGGTCAAATGACCAGATTTAAAGGATTCTAAATTAGTACCATTAAGACGTGAAATTACGTTTTGAATCCCAACAATAGCACAGTTTTGCAATTTCTCTGGGATCGGTATGTTAGTCATCGGAGATTTGTCAATTCGACATAGGGCGGGAGTCAAAATAACTGGGGAAAAGTTTAGTTGTCAATTTCTTCAAGAGTTCTTCTAAGGTTGAAGAAAAGTTTCAAGGTATAAAACATGTATCTAACACCTAAATTACGTTGTACAGACTAGATGTATAAAAAACTTGTCAAAAATGTGAGTAAAAGTTGACAAAACATGTCTGAAACAATGTCAATATATTATGTACGGTACATGTTTTTGACCAGTACCGTACATACAACATTATTTTTAGTATATGCGAAACCCGAACGTGTCTAGTATTTTTATGTAAAGAATCTATGTACATAACAAAACTGAAAAACCACAAAGTTATAAGCTTGTAAGTTAGGTACCTGTTTGTCCGTACAAAAACATGCTCACCCGCGCCGCTCGCGCCGCGCCGTCTTGCACTCATTAATAATAGTACCTAGGTACCTAACCGTTCCGCGCGGAGATTGGATAACCTACTTAGTGTCGCTCGGTGTCCAACTTTTAACCCTTTTGTAAATATTTTTGGGACAAAATATAACATGGGGTAAAAATTATTGGAATCGATTCAGTTAGTTATTCTGAACAAACTATATTCAGGTTTCTCATAAACTAAAAATAACGTTGTATATTGAAGCCAACCCCAACATAATTGGAAAAAAGGCTAGGCAGATGATGATGACATGTTTTTGACAAGTCTAGTTTTGACAAGTCTAGTCTAGTCTAGTACACTAGTGTAAACGCGGCGTTAGGTATACAGTCACGAGCACTAATATGTCAACACTTGGCAACTTTAAACTGCGATTTTTTCACGAAATAACGAATGCAACGTTGAAATACGACACTTTACTTATACCTATGGGTTCGAAAATACTATTTTCCTACTAATATACAATTTCATTCAAAAATAAAGGAGAAAATCGCCTTTGAATAAAACCAAATGTATACATACTTTTGCTCGTGACTGTACATACTATACTGTAGTTATGATTTTATGATGCTAGCTTAGAAGCCTTGCTTATTCTATTAACTACTTAACTTCAATTGTTTCATCCTATGATCTCATAGCTATGACCAATTCCTAGCCATGGGTAATTAAAATCATCACAAAATAATCATCTACGTGACTCTATACCCGTTGTTCTTTATATTAATAAGTTGGAAGACGAGCGACGATTACTGCCGACCTCGATCCGAGGACGACACGACCACGACACCAATACAGCACGCGTCACCCTTATCTTTAAGGCCACTGAGGCCAATTTATGGTGACCAGACTGTGTTGCATAAGTTGGTTTTTGTGGTGTACCTTATTGGAGTGGATGAAGGTTGGTTTTCGTGCGAGTTGGTTGTAATAAGATTTGCAATGATAATGATGTTATAGGTAGTGTTATATAATTGTAGCATATTGATTGGGTAGAGATTTTAATTTACAAGATGATCTCTTGTTAATCAATTTGCATAATAAAGTTGGTATTGTAATTTTTACTAAGAGTAGTAAATTCAGTCAATAAAATCTGTTTCAAGAGTAATTTATTCATTCAATTACATTGGGCTATCAACAGGTACCTAATGCTTATAGAGAGTGGATTTTTGAGACAGGGCAGTAACCTATCTTAACTATGTAGTTACATAAAAACGGTCTTGTCCTAATTTTTTGAGAAATTTTGGTAGCAATTTTTTTGATGCCACTCGATCCTATTTCTTTTAAGGATCAAAAAACTCTAACCGTATTACAAAATGTGTTCTAACGGGAGACCTAGCCTAAACCTGCGAGACAGCCGGTCGATTCTGTAAAAATCTCACCGTGAAAACTAAGGTGAAGTGAGTTTGTTTTTGCTAGGAATTGACACTATTGACAGCTCACTCCACGCTCTCTTCATCTAAGTTTTCACGGTGAGGCTTTTACAAAATAGCTGTACAGTTACTGTATTTTAAACTTTACTCCGACGAACGTAATTTTCATTGACAACTTAAACTCGGGCTTAACGTCAGATTTGTAATTTAGCAACTTTAACTTTTTCAGATTAACTATTACAGCCGCTCGATTCTGTAAAAAACTCACCGTGAAAACTTGGGTGAAGTGAGTTTGTTCTTGCTAGGAATTGACACTATTGACAGCTCACTCCACGCTCACTTCACCTAAGTTTTCACGGTGAAATGGTTACAGAATCGCACTGCAGTTCGAAATCTAAAAATGGCTTGATGGTCTCAACCTGTGTCTAAAGATAAACCTTGTTTTGTAATAGGTAAGGCCGTATGGAACCAACTGAGTTAAGTACTAAAAAAGTCAGAAATCGTAAAAAACCTTTCCCATAGATTTCCTCTTTTTTTGCTCATCTTTTCGTGTTTTAACGCCCATATGCTATATTGATAAATGATTTTATTTTTGTAAGTAGGTTTGTACACGTCACTTTTACACGTCAATCATGTTTTTTTTAAACTAGATGAAGTCGGAGTTTCCTATCTGACTACTCTGAGAAGAAAGGCCGAAACAAACTCAGAGGTCACAGTCTCTTTTAAAGTCCAGACATAAATCTTGGTCAGGTTATATGAAGACCATGTAGATCGAGGTCGGAGGTGGTCTTTTGAGGAAAGAACCACACAGATTGAGTGCTTCTTTCAAGATTGCTCTCGAAAAGTTTCAACATAGAAATTAATACAATATTCAAAGTTGTAAAATGACTAATCCGCTACAATCTAAATACTGGTGAAGACTGAAGATCATTCGCGAATGTGGGTGTTTCGTGTGTTGCACAAGCAGAAGTCGCCCTCGCTCGCCCTTGTGACACCAAACGCAGGCCATCAGGGGCACCTCACATGGAACGTTGAGTAATTACGTTCTGAATGTTAATATTTCAACAGATTACGTGCGGATTACGTGTGATTGGATATTGTAGTGAAATATTTCATAACACAACGCCGGTATACCTCGAAGGGGTAGATAGAATCATCATAATCAGCCTATAATGTTCCCACTGCTGGGACACAGGTCTCTTCGGGAGGGAGTGGGCTATAATCTACCAGTACCACGCGGGCCCAGTGGAGGTTGGTAGATATCAGGGGGCTTAAAAAGGCCACTTTAGCAGAATCATAAAATGATAGCATAACTGTTAAGTTAATCGTATCAAATCCCATTGGTGAAACATTTTTCAGTTATTTTTTTTTTGTCTGTGCTAAAATACCAATCAATCTGATCCAAATCCAATTCCAATCTCTTTGACTATACCTACGTAGTGCAGCGAAAAAAAGAAAAACACGGACTGTCTTCGCCATATTACGATTCATAATGTTATCCTTTTATGATTCTCCAAAGTGGCCTTTTTAGGTCCCCATTTGTCTTCGAACTTTGGTGCAAAGACATGTTGGTTTCCTCACGATGTTTTCCTTCACCGTTTTGAGAGCAGTGATGAAATAATTTAGACAGAGTAAAGCGCCTGTCTGGGTTCTAACCCACGATCTACAACTCGTAAGTCGCGGCCGTTACCACTGGGCTACCACTGCTCAGACGTAGGTATTGTTGATCAATCATGCATGTGTTACCGATGACATTGACTCAACTATCAGTGCTCTGTGATTTATTGCTTGCTTTTATCAACTGGAGAATATACCTACAATGCTGAGCGCCTACATAACTGTTCATAAAAACAAAATAATTATTTATAAGACAAACTATTTTCGACAACTCTCCACTCTTGAGGAAACAAATACTCGAGGGTAGAAGAGGTTCTCCCAAAACAAGTGGGTATGTCCTGGCATTTCCGAAGCCTTCCTTTGTGTTAGAGATAGATTACTACCTATTACTACCGAGTTTTGTTCTTTTCGTGTGCCATGAGATGCAGCTAAGTACCTACGAATATTTTAGATGGAGCGTCTGCCTATCAAATCTCCACAACCCAGTTACTAGGTAAAACGATACCCCTTGGTAAGACTGGTTGTCAGAATTTCGGACTTCTGATGACCCGTAACGACTCTCAAAGATCGACGAATGACAGCCAAGATCTACGGCTTAACATGCTTTCCGAGACACGGAGGGGTCTTGACATGTAAAGATGGTTACCCATCCATGGACAAACCTCGGCAACACGTGCGGCTGTTATTAGCTGACCAAAAGTCCCTGTTGCCATTGTTGGTAAACATTTGTAAAATTGTTTCGCGAAATTGTATTGTTAAACAAAATGGCGGCGTTAGTTCCTATTTTTGCCACGCGCCAGGAGGTCCTTCTTTATTTGAATTAAGAATTTTCAAGTTATGGAACAACAAATTGTCATAATTAACAAAGTTCAAGTTTCATTAAAACCAAAAACGTATTAGGACCTTTTTGTTACAAATGGTCACTCAAAAATCAATTTAGAATACGTTTATTTAAAGTAGATAGAATGTAAATTAAATTAAATTATCTGAGATTATAAACACTGCTATTTAGATACAGTGAATGACAAATGCTATAACCACAAAATAACTGAAGGCTTTAAAAGCTATACTTAACGGAAGATTGTCAGGTGATCACTTATACACATCTATTAGTCAACTAAACACAAGTTTCCAAGAACACAGCCTTTTATCTACCCATAGACAATTCAATAAATATTCTCCTCTATAAATGGCGGACTTATCAAGTTGTGTAATAAATAAAACGGAATTAATAGTCACGGTCCGAAGTCGGCAAGGTGATTGAGCAAACGGGTCCCTCCTTTTTAAGAGAATCAAGATTATTCGCGCATATATGAGTTTCGCAATATGGCGACATTCATTTATTTAGATTCAGTGTTTACAGACCAAGTGTTGCCACTTAATTTTCTTCGTTAGGTTTTGTAAGTGGCAAGTAATAAATTAAACAGATTTGACGTAAACATAGTGCATTGAAACCTCTCTTGGAGGTTAAGTGACGTTTATACTTTACTAGGGACACACCCATGCTTCGCACGGTTTATATGCACTTGACAAATAATTCCGGAATTGAACTAGAGATGATGGTGAAGAACGCATCAAAATCCGTTGCGTAGTTTAGAAGAACAAAGCGCTAACACTAACACGAAAATTGGCTATAATCTTAAGGGCTTACAGGACCTAAACGCATTAAACGCAAGTTTTAGAAACAATAAAAGTTTATGATCGACTACAGTAAACAAAATCTGAAAAATATATGATATTCTTCAGGATATATGCTAGGTTGATAGTGTGTTGAAAACATAATAGAATATACCTCAAAAAAAAACCATGCTAATATACATACAATCATTCTGATTTTTTTGTCAGATTATTCTTCAAACAAAATACTAAAACACTAGTGTTTTAATTTTTTAGTCCTAACAATATTTTTTTTTTAAATTAAATAATTGCTTCATATTTTGCAATAAATTACCAGCGTTGGGTGATCGCGCTTTTCTTTCTTTTCTATGCAATCGGACAGTGTCATGTAAGCCCCTTCAGTTTGCTTGTTTGTTTGAACGTGCAAATCTCTGGAATTCCCAGTCGGATTTGAAAAATTATTTTAGGATTTGATAGCTCAATTCTTGAGGAAGGCTATAGGCTATTTAGCGCTAGGACTCTTAAGAGCCGAGCACAAAGAAAAAAAAATAAGAAAGAACGCGAAAACGAAGTAATAGCGCGGGCAGCCAATGCGATGCGACAGGGTAGGTCAGGGACCAAGAAATTTTACGCGGACGAAGTCGCGGGCAGAACTAGAAGACAGAAGATTTTTTCTTTAATTTCCTATTTAAGTTTCCCGGAATCTTTATGTAAAAACCTATAATGTAGGTAATTTCTTTCCACGAACGAATGTAGGTAATTTCTTTCCACGATTGTCAAAACTTTCTTGTTAACTGCAGTCACTGCTACCCCTACCTATAAGTACTATCTGTTGGATCTACGTACTACACGTAATCCTATTTGGAACATATAATGAATGAAATCTCATGGCGTCCAGTTCAGGCGTCAACTAATATGATTCTCAAACATTACATAAAGCTACATAACTATTTAACACCGATATGAAGGCAAACATTGAGATCACCCACGCAGAATACATAGTAGAGCTATGTACCTTCCTGTGTAATACTAAAACCGAAGAATCAACTGTGTAAGCTTAGTCTGAATCGCTGGTGGAAGAACTACATAGGAACTACGACACTTAACAGCCGTTAAAAACTCCTGTAAGTATCGCAAAAGAAAGTTTCAAAGTTTCAAATAAAGAATATCATTGCACCTACCAGTGAGTCGTGTCTTACCTGACATTTAACCTACCCAGCACCTTCATTGCGTAACATACTATGAAACTCAATCTGAATCATTTTGATAGATACCTATTGCTAATCCATTGCTTCATATGTTCGAAAAGTGTGTCTGTTTAACAATGTAAATATTACAATGAATGTTCTTGAATTGTCAAAATTAAAGCCATTGCTACTGATAATGTAAGTGTGTTCCGGAATTGCCGAACAGAGGTCCTAGACAAACTGACATTCTATCAGTGATATGGCTTTTTCTTCATCGTTTTGAAGAACAAGTCAAAATTGTATGGGACTGATATGAGCTTCCAGAAAGCTTGTGTCGATCCTTTTGAAAGTCGTTGGAGGAATATGAAACGCTTTCAAAGTGATTGCCACTTGTGTAAACACTCAGGATTAAAGATTCTCCATTTTTAATACAGGGACATAACACTCCTCAACACTGACATTTCAACCTAATGTTACTAGATTCTACACATGATAACTTATTACTGGGTTTACTCTTACAAACCTGAATTTGCAGATTATTGATGACTAGCTTCCGCCCGCGGCTTCGTCCGCGAGGTATGTCTATAAAAACTATCCTATGTCCTTCCCCGGGATGCAATCTATCTCTCTGCCAAATTTTATCGAAATCCGTTCAGGTGTTTAGGCATGAAAAGGTAACATACAGACAGACAGACAAACAGAGTAACTTTCGAATTTATAATATTAGTATGGATTTGCAGAAAGTAATTTTAGCTGCTCCTATTTATAGAACGTTGTCCATATTCCCTAGACAAAACTTCATACAAATATTGAAATACAAAGTTATATAAAACCTCACAAAATATAAAGTGAAGTGTAGCAAAAGATTGCGTCAAGGTTGCTCGTTTTTATGCTAAACGGTACGTAGGAGGTCCCTGCCGCCCACGTTACCATTAGAGGGGACATGGTGACGTTGTAATAGGTGCTTTATTTACTGATAGAGGCCTTTTAATTATTACTGATACGTAATACTGTATTTGACCCTGCGTTAGGCAGGTGCTATGTTTTGTTGCCGAGATGATCAGTGTTGTTAGGTGTTATCCTATGAGGACTTTCTTGGTTACTCTGGTTCAGGATTTCTGAACAATGAAACAGAAATAGTACATTCCGATAGTAATGTATTGAAAAAAAAAAAGTGTTTTTTTCTATTTCGTGTAACTTGTCAAGTATGTGGAATAGGGATTTAACATTTTGATATATGTTTTTTGACTCTTTGGTCTAGTATCATGTAAAAGGAATCTGGGGGCACGGGAGTGCCCCCGCCAAGACGAGCCAAGCGAAGCGCAAGGGCACTACCTACCTTTTCTCGAAGCACTTCGTCGTATTTTTGAACCTTCTTAACTTGGGTTTGGATTATATCAGTTAAACAAAATTTATCTTATTACTACTTATTTATATCGGGATATGATGTCAGTGGTTGACTTATTAAACCTATAAAGTTTCAATTGCATAGCTGTTATACTGTAGATTTTATTGATATCTAAAATACCCCGATTTCGTCACTGACTCACTGATGATCATCTATATTCTAAGGTTCTTCCTAAAGTCCTAGAAAGCTGAAATTTGGTATGTAAGCTAGTAATAGTACATAAAACAACAAAAAAACTCTAAAACTTGGAACTTTTACCCTCCAACCCCTTAAACTAACATTTAACCCGTCTGCCTTCAAAGCAAGAGTGAACAGGCATCTTCTGGGCACGCTCGTTCCATCATAGAACTCATCTATCGCTTACCATCAGGCGTGATCGGGGTCAAGAGCGGGCCCATTTAGTAATAAAAAAAAAAAAAAAAAATAGGGGATGAAAGTTTGTACGAGACTTCCGCAAATTTTGATGCTAGAGTTCTGAAAATTTATATAGGGACTCCTTGTAATAAATAATAAAATACGTATTTCAGGATTTTTAGTAAAGAACCCCCCAAAAAAATTTTTTTTTATTTCTTAAGCAACTTTCAAAAATATGTGAAATCCCACCAAAAACATTTTCATGTAAAATGTTGCCAAGACGACACCACATAAATGAAATGAAATGATTTATTTTTGTAAGTAGGTTTGTACAAACACTTTTACACGTCAATCATGTTATTTTTAAAACTAGATGAAGTCGGCGTTTCCTATCTGACTACTCTGAGAAGAAAGGCCGAACAAACTCAGAGGTCACAGTCTCTTTTAAAGTCCAGACATAATCTTGATCAGGTTATATGAAGACCATGTAGATCGATGTCTGAGGTGGTCTTTTGAGGAAAGAACCACACAGATTGAGAGGACCTGTCCAGTCAGTGCACGCATTTGTCAAAAATCATGCAGCTCAACTCAATATGGCTCGCACTGCCAAAAAGTTATCAGATCTCATGTAGAGCCAAGCTTCTAACTCTACACGCCGTAACTTCACAAACTCTACACTTTAGTCAAAATATGTGGCTTGGCCGTTTCGCTACCAACATATGGCGTAAGGTGAAAAATTTATTCACTGTTCATTACTTTTCTGTTATACAATAGTTCTTGTAGTAACGTAAAGTAAAAAATACCAGAACGAGAAACATGAAACCTACTGCACCATGATCAAGTTATAGTGACCACCAGTCTAACACACTAGATGCTATCATGTTTACAGCCCATAACCCAACAATATAAAGCAGTCTACACACCAAAGCCGCCGACCCGATGACCCGGCGGCGCCGGCCGACACACGACAAGTCGCCGACATGATTCTTTTGAAATAAAGCCGCCGACATCAAGTCGCCGCGCTGTGACGGCGGGTCGGGTTTGGTGTGTAGACTGCTTTAAACTTACTTAATTGCAATAGGAGTGGTAGGTACTAGCGATTAATTCTTCATTAAAAGTTAAGTTAATTAAAAATATCATGTGATGCAAAAGTGTAGTGTAAATTTGTATCAGACGCCCATTAAATACATAGAGATATCATCTGCCTAGCCTTTTCCTATCTATGTTAGGGTCGGCTTCCAGTCTAACCGGATGCAGCTGAATACCACTATTTTACATGGAGCGACTGCTTATCGGTCCTCCACAACCCAGTAATTGGTTAATACGATACTCCTTGGTAAGACTGGTTGTCAGACTTTCGGGCTTCTGACTACCCGTAACGACTGTCAAAGATCTACCAATGACAGCCGGGACCAACCAACGGCTTAACGTGCTTCCCGAGGCACGGAGGGGTCTCGGTATGTAAAGATGGTCACCCATCCACAGACCAACCGCGGCAAGCGTAGCTTAACCTGATCGATCGGCCTGTGCGGCTGTTATTATTTAGCCACGAGCCCCTCTACTACTACAAATCACTTTATAGGAAAAAATAATCCTAGTTTGGAACCAAAAATGGACACAGATACATTTGAAATCAAGCTCATGCGCAGGATGTGGGGCGGTTCCAACAATAAGCATGGTTGCGAGTCGTCTGGACTGTGTATACGTGGGTCACTGTTGTGCCGTCTCTCATGAGATGTCGCAACGGTGACCAACCGTTATTTCTAGTGTTTTTGTTTAGTGTCTGTACTTACTCAGATAGTCGTAAGTTTTACTCACAATCCTGTTTGAGTCTTGGTTACTTTAAGAAAAATCTATTCTATAGACCACAAATCAATAATCTGTCTCAAAACTTGTCAACTAAATTGCAATATACATCACTAAAGCGTATTCAATATAATGCTCCAAAATCGCCAAAAAATAAGTGAAAAACACATTTCAAAAGTCAATGAAATGGTCGACATACTCTTTTTTGCATCAATCCATGATTCATGAATTCCGAAAATGGTTATGTACCTACCATAAAAAAGAAATTCTCAATCAAGATCTAATCAAGGATAATTAAAACATCGAATGGCTCACGTTTTTGGATTTTGGTCATAATAAAGGTGGTGTTAGGATCAATAACATTGGTTTTTATGGCGTTGTCATATTAATTATTGTCATAAAAACTTGGAAACCGTAAATTACTAATGCTGAAAATGGTATTCTTATGAATCATTGTAACTGTGTAGGTTAGGTACATGCCGTTTTTAGTCGTTGTGGCTGGAGGTAGGTACTTAATTATTTATTTACGATCTCCAATCAATCTTTACTAATATTATAAATGCGAAAGTGTGTCTGTCTGTCTGTTACCTCTTCACGCTTAAACCGCTGAACCGATTTAGAAGAAATTTGGTATAGACAGACATAGTTTGAGTCCCGGGTAAAAGTAATAATTAATCATTAAAGTTTTGATGAACGCAAAATACAAGATACAAGATTTCTTATACTTTTTTGGCTGATTTAAAGGGCTTTTTGATGTGTAAAGATTTACCTAACCCATCCATTCACTGTGACAGCTTAACCTCACAAATCTTTTCAAAACTCAGATTATAGATGTAGTATCGACGGGACCACACAGCAGTAAACAATTTACATAATAAACCTATATTCTGTAGTTCATCTCGTGAGGTTATTATTTTATAGCCATGTCGTTGTGCAACACACCCACATGGCGCATCTTGCAGTTACAACATGTCATTGATTATCGACGTTCACGTGTTTTTATTTCAAATTATAGTGGTATTACGCAGGTGGCAGTTATTACTGCTTTGTTTTGCGTTTTTTTTTTATGGGAAAATAAGAGACGAAAGAAAGAAAATATGTTTATTACCGGCGGCGGACGGCGAGCAATGGGCAGCTCGCCGTCCGGTAAGGACCAGGCCCGGGTCGATGGCGCGTTGTGTTCCACGCGCGCCTCAAAGAGATGTCAGCACTAACTGACGGGGTCCGCTAGGGCCGATGCCTGGCATAGGCAACTGAAGGAACACGGGTGGGTTTTTGTCAGTAAAAGTCTGACACGCCCTCCCGCTCTACCCAGAGCGGAAGGGCGTGTCATGAAGTTATTTGATAATTTCCCACACAACAAAAAAAATAAAAATAAGGACCCCATGCTCAGCATTTTGCTTTTCTGACCACGAAATCAAGAAGATAAGAGAAGATAACATTATCCGACTATATAATCAGCCTATAATGTTCCCACTGCTGGGACACAGGCCTCCTCTCTGTGAGAGGGAGTGGACCATCCACCACGCGGGCCCAGTGCGGGTTGGTAGATGTCACATGTCTCCGACAACGGTAAAGCCAAAAGGAGGATTATGATTTTACCAGGCTCTGTAGCCACATAGGTATAAGCAGCTGCTCCCTCATTTGGCACCACTTGTCAGCAGCCCACAGCCTCACCACACCCCTGTCCTTCTGTGCGAGCATCAAGTGAAGTGGAATGAGACGACAACGCTACACTGTGCGCGCGCGCTGTCAAGGCCACGCCCACTGGTCGCCGACGCATGGCGCGTCACTGCCGGAACTAGCTACTGACAGTTAGGGTAGGAACTGGTATGAAAGGTATTTGGTGTTGACTAATATTTCGGTTTGAATCTTAAATAAAAAACATCTTTGTCGTCTGTTGTGGAGGTCAGATTAAGCAAATCGAGGAAGATTGCGCCAGTTGGGTATTGTGGGATTTCTTGACAGCTTATCGACAGCTTTCCCCAGTCGCATAATCAGCCTATAATATTCCCACTGCTGGGACACAGGCCTTTGGAGAGGAAGGGGGCTGTAATCCACCACGCGGGCCCAGTGCGGGTAGGTAGACGTCACATGTCTTCGAATTTTTAGTTCTCGGACATGCCGGTTTCCTCATGATGTTTTCCTTTAACATTTTTGATAGCATGTGCAGCGGTGATGAAATTATTTACATGAAGTAAAGCGCCAGTATGGGTGCGACCCCACGACCTACAACTCGTAAGCCGGAGCCGTTACCTCTAGGCCACAAAATCGCATTACCCACTTAATAAAATGCTCCCACAAAATCGCATTTCCCAACTAATAAAATGCTCCCCCAAAATCGCATTACCCACTTTGGTTTCATAAATGATTTTGGTAAATTACAGCCCACTCCGTCTCGAAGAGAGGAGGTACAGCTGTGCCCCAACATTGAGACAATTATCCGCTTATTATGAATGCGATTTTGTTCAATGTAACTGGTCAGTACTTAAGAACAAACCTACTTTTACCAGATGAGTCAAGAGAGGTAATGTGTTGTCGCAACGCAGCGTTTACTTCGCGTCTCAGTTACTTAACCATTGCGTGTTGCTTACGAGCGACTCTTGCGCATATTGTTAAAAGCCTGGGAATTCAATAAAAGGTTCAAACTACAGCTAACTGAGGTTAACTTTAGATAGTGTAATTGATAAATGGAAACAATATTATGGAGGGTCGTAAGACCAGGTGGCTTTTGATGACCCAGGAAAAGAGGATACAGGAGGATATGTGAAAACATTATCCCAACACTATCCTGCAATCGATAACCGCCCGGGCAGACAGGACAGCCCACTACTGTGGGCGCTCACAAACAGTATCTGATCTGGTTTAGTTATTAACATAGGCTACGCTATTTTGTTACAAACACCAGACATTACAGAGCTGTTTATAATTGAACCAAGCCTTATCACTCGGCTTGGTCCTATTACAAACAGCTGTGTCTATTTTCCCATTAGAGACATTTTGAACTACCTAATTGTATAAGATATCAATCAATCAACTCAGCCTATCGCAGTCCACTGCTGGACATACGCCTCATAACGACTGTCAAAAATCTACGAATGTCAGCCGCGACCAACGGTTTTTAACGTGCTTTAAGAGGCATGGAAGACATGTTATGCCTTTCTGAACTCCAGTAACTAGGTTCGGTTTTCGGTTTAAAACCAAATAAATCTAAACCATTTTGTATTATTAATCAATTATTGATCTCTCCCGGGCTGCGCCACAATACTCTGTTCTCTGCCTTCCGCATCCAGTCTGTCAGCCACCTTTTTAAGGTCATCGGTCCTTCTAGCTGGGGGCGTCCCACACGGCCACACTATGTTTACCGATAAAATAAGATATAGGTACTACATAAATACTGTAAAATGTCAGACAAAACAGTTCTCAATACTTTTTAAACTCTTTGTTGTACAGTTCAGCATGAATTGATATAAAACTCGAATGAAACGTTCGCTGATACTAAATTAGATTGCGGGCAAGTTATCTTACCGATCAAGTAGGTAGGTACTTTGCTCTACTTCAAATGAGACTAATGCAACATTCGTTAGAAACATTTATCCTTACGAAACGGTATGTTTTATTCATTCTGTTTAATTTATGACTGGGTTAATAAAAGTAGGTGTTGAAGGGATGGAAAACTCGGTGTCGAATCGTGGACACTGACAGTCGGGCTGGTCCACAAAAAGGTCGCTCAGCGCGATATGGAGGGGTCTATAATACTCGGAGTTTCTTTGTCAGATAAAATCAGAAACGAACACATTCGGAAAAGAACCAGAGCTACCAGCTGAGTAAGCAAGCTGAAGCAGCAGTGGGCTGGACATGTTTGTCGAAGGACCGATGGCCGTTGGAGCAGACGAGTCCTGGAGTGGAGAGGTGGAGACCGCGAATCAGCAAGCGTAGTGTGGGACGCCCCCCAGCTAAATGGACAGACGACCTCAATTAGGTGGGTGGAACGGGCTGGATGCGGAAAGCGTAGGACAGGGTGTTGTGGCACAGCATGGGAAAGATCAATTGATTGATAATACAAAATGGTTCAGATTTATTTGGTTTTAAACCGAAAAGCTGAACCTAGTTACTGGGTTGTGGAGTTCAGATAGGCATAGTCTTCTATGCCTCGGAAAACACGTTAAAAACCGTTAGTCCCGGCTGATATTCGTAGATTTTTGACAGCCGTTACGGGTAGTCAGAAGCCCAAAAGTCTGACAACCAGTCTTACCAAGGGGTATCGCGTTACCCAGCAACTGGGTTGTAGAGGTCAGAGGGGCAATTGTCGTAATTTTAAGAACGTTCACAGTCTGATCTATCAAAAATACCTCTAATTTCTCAACATTTTTGACAAGTTTTTGACACTGATTTTCACTGAGATGGTTAGATAAGAAAGAAAAAAAAAATTTGGCCCTGGTAGTTAAGGTTGGATTAATTTATGCTGAGAAACACTGGTATTGTATTTGAAGGATTATATAGTTGTCCTAATGAATTTAATCTAACAGATAGGTAGAGATCACTCGCGTATAACGTAACACATTCATTCACTACATATTCAAGGCGACAAGTTATGCAATACAGAATGAAGTAGTTTCTGTTTAACAGCTGTTTTTGATGCATTTTTTATGCCTTTTTGAGTTTCTTTCTGTTAATATTTGAATCATTATTTGCCGTTGTAATTTATATGCATCATTTTCACATATAATTATGATTATATGTTTATGTATGTATAAAAAATATTGTAAAACATTTTAAAAGAGTAACGGTGGTGTTTCTTGCCCATTCTTCTCCATACGAAATCACATTTTGCAAGGGAGATCAGCAGCAACTAGAATCAAAACTTTGACGTTCTAAAGCGCTTTTTATTTGAAATAAATGATTTAATTTTGCTTGTATCCTGCTGATTCAAAATCAAAAGTCATTTATTCAAACTAGGCTGAGAATCAGCAGTTCTGCACGTCAATATTACATAAAGACAGTCCTCCGAAACGCCCGTCCTTCACCACTTCCTAGTGCTTTCGCTGGGAAGAAGTGGCGCAACAAACTCCCCAGCAGCACAACTGTCTGTTCAGTTAGAAGAAGTTGAAAAACTTGAAGTACTAGCCTCATGTCTTTCGGGCTCCGTTGAGAGTACCAACGATCCTACATTACTAAAGCCACAGACACATTACTGTGTCGTGTTGTGTCGTGACTCGAGATACACCAATCAAATGAATCTGTTCAGGACTACGTCAAATTACAACGAGTTTTGATCTAACACTGCTTCAGAAGGTGTCACGACACGACACAACACAGTAGTATGAATCCGGCTTTAGTCTTCGCTGTTTGTCTGTCTATCACAGGTATATTTAGAACCGTAGTAGGTAGTTTTCGATCCTGGAGGAGCTAAAAGTCAAGCAGAGATTATCGTCGACTGTGCAAACACGAATTATCCAATATTTCGGCCACGTGGTTCGTAACGAACACTCCATGGAGCGACTCGTTGTCCAGGGACAAGTGGAGGGCAAGCGGTCACGCGGTCGGTCACCTACGCGTTGGACAGACCTTATCAAAGCGTCAACACAAACCTCCATAGTCCAGAGTTTCCGAGACGCTGAAGACCGGAATAAGTGGAGGAGCATCGCGAGGGCTACTTTGGCCAAAGAAAATGCAGAGTCATCAACCACGACCACTCTGTCAAGAGTGAACTACAAGGAGGAGGAGTAGGTAGCCACTTAGCTAATTAACATTTCCACGTGTAATCTGCTCTATTTCTATGGTGATTTATCGATCGGTCAAATATGTGTGGTTCTTTTATCAAAAGACCATTTCACTAATCTATTGGTCCTCACATGATCTGACCAAGATTATGTTTGGATTTTAGCAGAGACTTTGACTTGAACCCTGAGTTTGTTTCGCCATTTCTTCAGAGTCAGATATATAGGAAATGTCGACTCCATCTATTTTTTTTTAATATGACATATAAAAGTGAAGTGATACCAATATCCTATTTTTATATCCTATTCATTTCATTTCATCTACCATTCTAAGGCTCCGTACAATAATTTCAGGAGTCATATATTTCAGGTCTTAAAAAAATAGTGAATAGTAGGTATGTACTTGAATATAGAAGCCAACAATTCGTGCTTACTCATTCGTATCGACGGCGTCAATGATGTAAAACAAAACAAAGAAATCGATTGTTATAACCTTTACAAAACATGTACAATAATGTTGTTTACTTTGGCGTTAAAATAAAAGTTGGTCGTGTATAACCAAATATATGAACAGAAACGAAGCTAAAGGAAGATGTAGATCGTAGCAGCTGGTGGCGTTCTGTAGTTTCTGCTTACCCCCATGAGAAGAAGGCGTGAGCTTATCTACGAGTACATAAACAAAATTCAAAGTCCTGACTGACTGATATATTATTATCAACGCACAGCCTAAACCGCTGGTCCTAGAGACATAAAATTTGGAGGGTGTGTTCTTTGTGAAGAGTAGGTATCCACTAAGAAAGGGTTTTTCGAAATTCCACCCCTAAGAGGGTGAATACGGGAGGGTGAAATTTCACGCGGACGACGTCTCGGACAGAAGCTAATGTCATCATCATCTGCCTGCCATTTCCCAACTATATTGGGGTCGGCTTCCAGTCTAACCGGATGCAGCTGAATACCAGTATTTTACATGGAGCGACTGCCTATCTGACCTCCACAACCCAGTTACTGGGTAATACGATACCCCTTGGTAAGACTGGTTGTCAGACTTTCGGGCTTCTGACGACCCGTAACGACTGTCAAAGATCCACGAATGACAGCCGGGACCAACGGCTTAACGTGTTTTGCGAGGCAGAAGCTAGTGTATGTATGTAAAATAAAGGTTATACACCTGATGGCCAATTCTTCAAAATCTAGTCAAAATTACGAGAATTGCCCCTCCGTAATAACGGAATTATTAGGAAACATAATTTTATGGAAGATGCCTATGTCCAGCAATGAACGACGATAATTGGTTTATACAAATGATCCTACTGGAAATCAAAGACCTTTCTTATACAAAGAAAAACAGAGGATTGGTCATCACGCTTGCTCGGGCGGGCGTGCGGGCAATTTGAGAACGAGACGGCTAGTTGATAAGATCGTCATCGATAAACTAAAGGTCTCATATGTTGGCTAGGGTTGATACAAAAGGTATTCAATCTTGTCTATGGGTACCGGAATTAAGGCGTTTAAAACCTATAGTTAATAGGTACTTATTATTATTTATTTAATGATGATGAAACTGGTTTTATTTATACAAAAATATAAGTAGATCTATAAATACATTAGGTGGTAATGTTGCTTGATCTGACATCATAGGCTTGTCTGCACAAAGCTTTGCATCAAACTTCGCAAGAGCATAAACAATTTTTTACTTTACAACGTTGTAAATTAACCTTAGTCCTATTAGTGTAAGAATGTAACCCCTATACTGGTTATGAGAACCGGCTTGCTCGTCGCCAACCTTCAACTACTTACAATGACCAGGGCTATTACATTTTAATAAGCATTTGCATTCAAAATGCATGAAGGACTTGAAGGACCAGAAAATTATAACAGTCGGGTATAACCTATCATTAAAATTTTGAATAGCCGGGTATACCGATGTCTGATCTATAGTGATGTAAATTATTAAGTTTTTTACAGTATTGATTGGAATAAAAACGTAAGACAAAAAGACCAATCCGTCATGCCATATTCGGTTTGACCTTACGGGTAATCCGAAGGTTTTTTTTGAGCCCACGATTATCAATGGCCAGATGTTTCGCAAAGTATCAATAATTCCTTACCTTTGAAACACTTTTATCCCACACAGTAACTTCGAGGTTGACACCTCATTAAAAAAAACAATAAAAAATCACACAGCACTTCTTTTGTGCATGGACACTACCACATTCCTACACATGAAGAAATAAGAAAAAAAAAACTTTTTCACATTATTCCAATTTTGAATTTAAAACACACGTTCGATTTTAACAAAATACGTTAGAAGAATGTTAAATTTTCAATTTGAAAATGGAGATTCGTGTTCGTTTTTTAAAATGTTCGTTGGCTGTCGCATCGCGGCCGCGCGTTCTGCGTCGGGTGTTGCACTGGCAGGCTGCGCGGGCGCCGACCAAACGGCCTTTACCGAAAAGGTCTTATGATCCATGTAGGCGATTATCGACTTAATTGAGTAGATGTAAAAGGATTTTTTAAGTTTCATGTCTGAATGTAATAGGAAATATTTATAGTTAATAAAAATAAATAAAATTTTGTTTAGGATTTTTTAAGCTTTGCGTGACCGAGTGCAATGGGAAACGTGTTTGAGGTTTAAAATTACAATTATTACATTGAGTTAAATAATTTAACTTAGATACTTAAGTTAAATTATTTAATTAAGCATATACCTACAAACAATTACTGAGATTACGTGACTGAAAAACACTAAACCAGTTGAAAATATATTATGTGTACAGTCAACAAAAGAGATAAGTATGCAGGATCGTTGGATATAGTTGAAGTTTAGTAAGAAACCGATAGATGTTGTCGACTGAAATTTAATTTGATAAATGAGCTATTAATAAAACTAAATTTTATTCGAGAGGGTACGGAACCCTTCGTGTGCGAGGCCGACTCGCACTTGGCCAGTTTTTTTCATACTTCTGCTCATAGTTTGCGGTCTCTACACAAGTATGAACAACTAAATCAGCTATGCGAGCTAAGCTAGACTAAGTTAGCTTAGCTCTTCGTCTGCAACCCGCTTTAAGCACGAAATACACGGTTTAAAACATTGACATATATATTACTAGCGTAAGGACCGGGCTAACGGCGCGACTAAATGGCACCAACGCGCTGGCCCTAAAATGACGGTTTTAGGGCCAACGCGACTCAGTTGACAGTGGTGCGCGCGAACTTCGAACTTCGAACGAAGAACTTCTATGTAAAATGTTCAGACGGGCGTATCCTTACTTTTGAAATCATTGGTTTAAAACCAGTCTACAAACCAAGGTGACCGGTGGTGGTGGTGGTGTGGTGGTGTGTGAGGTGGTGTGGTGGTGGTGGTGTTGGTGGTGGTGGTGAGGTGTGGTGGTGGTGGTGGTAGTGGTGAGGTTGGTGGTGGGTGGTGGTGAGGTGGTGGTGGTGGGTGGTGGTGTTTAGTTTTTGTTGTTGCGAGATGCCTGCTACACGGTTTAAAACCATCATCTTTTTCTACCACTGGTTTGCAACGCAGGCCTTTCTACCAAGGACGTTAAAAGGTCATACGAATTTGGTTTCAAACCACTGTCTACACTGTTTTAAACTTAGGTTTGAAACCACCGTTTTAAACCGTGTATTTCGTGCATTAGTCGTCGTCATACTTCTTAATAAAAACTCGAATATCCAACACGAAAACATGTTTATTACTTAGGTAGGTATATATTTTAATAGTCGGTACTTAAACCGTCTGAGTATATAAAATAATATATTTACATTCAAGTCTCAAGACGCGGAGGTGTTAAGACCATTTCAAGTCCCTTCAAAATGTTGATTACTTTGTATTATCTACTCAGTACAGACGGCACATCAAGCTACTACAATCTGTCAAATTTCTTTAATAGATTTTCAACTTTATCGCTATTAGCATTAGGTTCAAGGTTGATTGGGAGAAATTGACAGTTTCGGGTAGCTTGATGTGCTGGCGTCTGTAACTACCATAATGAAAACTGTGAGTTATTTTGAGATATACCGACGACGTGGCATGTTTATTTATGTTTACAGTTTTGCTTAGTATTTATTTCGCGTGTTTCCAACTCAAACGGTGCTCTCCCCCCTTTATTTTTATTTTAAACGTTGCTTCAAGTCCAGAGACGTTTTTAACGTCAAAAAATTATGGTTAAACAGTTGCTAATCATTTTAAATTAACCCTATGGCGTTCAGCTTGTCATGCGACGATAAATCTTTTGTTTCTAAAGGCGCTCCCACACCGGGAGCATCCTGTGTTTCAGGCGATTGGAGGTAACATTAATTGATTAAATATTCACATACTTATAATTTATCTTGTTGGTATCATGTAAAAAGGTGTATAAAATTATATAATACGAAAAATATTCACTTTAGCACAAGTAATAATTTCTCTGTATCTTCATAGGACATAGGTAGTTTGAAGAGCCTCCATAAGGATTTTCTTGCAGTTACTTATAATTAAAGGAGTAGATGTTTCCTTTATTATTTAGCCTATTGTAGAGTCGCTACTCTCCGAGTCCGAGTTACTTATAAAATTTTGGCTGTGAAAGCATGTTTTATACTTTTACATAATACTATTATACATAATACATATATAATAGTACCTCCCCTCCGTGTCCGGCTGTCATTCGTGGATCTCTGACAGTCGTTACGGGTAGTCAGAAGCCCGAAAGTCTGACAACCAGTCTTACCAAGGGGTATCGTATTACCCTATAACTGGGTTATGGAGGTCAGATAGGCAGTCGCTCCATGTAAAATGCTGGTATTAAGCTGCCTCCGGTTGGACTGGCAGCCGACCCCAACATAGTTGGGAAAAGGCTAGGCAGATGATGACATACATAATAGTACTTTTAATGACATAAACTTAAAGGCTTTGCAAGAAGACTGCGCAGGCCGTCAAATGCTATGTAGCGTAGAGCGATGATAAAAACCAGCAGGATAGGTTAATACATATCATTAAATAGTTAGACGTAACACGGCCTAGGTCTCAGGTATAGGTTATATTACAGGGGAATACTCCCGCGGTTTAGCTGCGTAACACACTATTAGGAATGGCTTTCATTGTGACAGTTCAACAACATTAATTGCGTTATTTACGTTGCAGACAAATTTTTTGAACATAAACAATTGATTAGCGAAATGTCTTATTTCAAAAAAGATAACTGGAAATCTCTGTGTCTATGGAAAATTTAAAATCGATCTAATATGGCTTTAACACAATTTTCCGAAAATGTTCTCTACTAACTTTTTAGACCTTTGTATCCTGCTTATGCGTATGAAGTTACATTACATCGGTTCATTCATTTCGAAAAACAAGGGCTTGAAACTTTGTATGAAATGCCGTACGTCGTAAACGCTCTTTTTTTTTTTTTTTTTTTTTGCGGATGGGAAATCATCAAATGACCCCTCCCGCTCTGGGTGGAGCGGAAGGGAGTGTCAGACTCTTACTGACTAAAACCCACCCGTGTTCCTTCCTTAGCCCTTTATGTTCCGGGCCAGCGGTAACCCTTTCGGACAATCCCGCTGACCCGGCAGGCTTCGGCCCTCGATGCTGACATCTCTTTGAGGCGCGCGTGGAACACGTACGCGCCGTCCGGCACGGGCCTGGTCCTGATCGGACGGTGAGCTACCCATTACTCTCCGCCCGCAGGCCCGCGCCTACGGTGGCCGGGAGTCGTCGCGCGGCTCCCGACGCCCGGAGCGTCTCCCGCGGCGGCTGGGACGGGAGGCTCTCTCCCTGAGCCGTCCCGCCACCTCCTTCGCTAGCATGACTGCTTCGCAGAAGGAGGTGACTGCCTCCCACTCCCTCTCGCCCCGGACCATGGCTTGCACCAGGGCCGGGCGCGAGAGGTCGCCGCCGCTGCCGATCGCCTCTACGTGGACACGGCGGTGCTCCGCCCAAGCGGGGCAGACCTCCACCGTGTGCTCCACCGTGTCCTCTGGAGCTCCACCGTGTCCTCTGGTCGTAAACGCTCTTAAAGCGTGATGCTACGAGTATGTTACGTCCATTACAATCTAGTAATTATTATTCAACTAACTAAGATCATTTCGTCTGCAAAGGTGGTGTTTACAGCATGATCTTCTTAGTCATTATAACGGTTCACAGTCTGATTAGGTATATGAGATCGTAGCCACCGGAACATCGTACGTGCTAGGAGTAGCGGTCCTTTTACACGTTTAAAATTAGCTACATGATTCATAAAAGTTCATTTTTTAAGGTATACGTGACGAAAATTACGTCGGTCTGATGGTTACGCTTGAACACAAAAGGGGTGAACCAAAAGTTTTGTTCAACGTGCATGGTTGGCTGAAGCTTGTAATGGATTCCGTGGAAGAAGGGACCATAGATATAGATAGATGTAGATAACGCAAGTATCATGATCTGTATGAAAACGCGTGCCATTTTTTGACTACCTACTATGACGTCACGAGCAGTGACGAGCACAATTTACTGATGGGAAAATCAAATCGATTCAAAGACGCCGCCGCGTGCGGCACCCGTCTCGCCCCACCCCCGGGGCGTAGCGCCAGCGCTCACACTCACCCAGCCAGCAGTACACAGGACTGAGCGTGAAAGTGGCGGCTTACGATTTTTGTACGTAAGCTGGGCACCCGAAGTAGTTGCTCTTGCGTTATCTAGATGTATCTATATCTGTGGAAGGCACTAATTTCCCGTCAACCTGTCATACCGATAGTTTCTTCCCCAAGCAAATTATTCTGATAAATTGAATGAGAAGTTACATTAACCTATTTTACTGCTAAATATTTATTACTTACGCATTTAAAATTTGTTATGACTCATTTTTATTTAGTTTACAATAAACATATGGGCTGATTTTTCAATCAACATCCTATAATTTTTTTTTTTTAGAGCATTGTTGGCCTAGTGGTAACGGCCGCGGCTTACGAGTTGTAGGTCGTAGGTTCGAACCCAGACAGGCGCTTTACTTCGTGTAAATTATTTTCATCACCACTGCTCTTAAAACGGTGAAGGAAAACGTCGTAAGGAAACCGGCATGTCCTAGAACCAAAAATTCGAAGACATGTGACATCTGCCAACCCGCACTGGGCCCGCGTGGTGGATTACGGCCCACTCCCTCTCACCGAGAGGAGGCTTGTGTCCCAGCAGTAACATTGTAGGCTGATCATGTCATGTCGTATAATTTTTATTCGTGGAATAAAATTGCCGTCTGACAGATATTGTATGTACCTAACTGTCAAAAATTTAAAATTATTAGGTACTCCCTCTCACTGAGAGGAGGCCAGTGTCCCAGCAGTGGGAACATTATAGGCTGATTATGGTAGGTACTCCGATAAAGTTATCTTTCGTTGGAAAATCAGCCATGTGTATCAACACTTGTGTAGGTAGCTAGCAAACGGAATTCAGATGAGAGAATCATGATTAGATTAATCGGTTGAATGCCGTAATTACAGAAACAATTAAAAAGCCATTGTGTCTCGCGTGGACCCATGTTCACGCACATATGAAGGGGCTGTGTGAATGATGACATGTTTAGAAACGGGATGACTACCAAGATGACGACTAATAGAGAAGTATGGAAGAAAAAGACATGTTGTGACGACCCCAAATTAATTGGGTTAAGAACAATATGAATGATGATAATATTTCTTTCAAGCAATTAACTCCTTTTGCACTGGCTCGACTCAGACTTTGAACATGTTATTTCAATGTATTTATTTATCTATGGCAGTACTATCAAATAACATTTCAATTCAATTCCCCTTTCCTGTAGCCACCGCTATAAAAACACATGTCATTTCATTGATCCCCTTTTTTACCTGTGCGCCGGGTCGACACAGATGTTAGATACTATACACCTGTCACATAAACACAAGGTACACTGACGTAAGGCTAGTCGTGTTGGTTCAGTGGTTAAGACCTCGCCTCTCATGAATAAGGTTTTGGGTTCCAATCCAGGCAAGTACCAATTCTTTCTAAATAATTTAAAAAGTCATATTGGAACTTGCTTGGATTATTCATAAGCACTTTTTGAATTTTGAGAGGGGCTCGTGGCTAACTAATTATAACAGCCACATGGGTCGATCGAAGTTTAAGACAGAACTAAACTAAAATTCATCTTCTGTCCTTTTCTTAATGATATAGAAAGAAAAAGATGCACTGAACTTAAATTTAATTTAGTTTGTGAACAACAGAATCGGCACTAATGTTAGGTTAAGTTTACTAACATATTTGAGTCCATTCATCATCAGCGTACAGCAGCCCACAGCTAGACATAGGCCTCTCCATTTGCACACCATTTAGCTAGACCCTCGGCAAATCTCATCCAGCTGCTACCAGCCACCCTGCGAAGATCGTCGCTCCACCTAGCTTGAGGGCGGGCGTCCTACCTTACGTTTGCCGATTCGCGGTCTCCACTCAAGAACACGTCTACCCCAACGGTCCTCGGTTCTACGGCTAATATGGCCGGCCCATTGCCACTTCAGCTTGTTTATTCTGTGAGCTATGTCGACAACTTTGGTTCTCTCTCGGTCTATCCCTCAGAGAGATTCCAAGCCAAAGGAGCTTAGATTTTATATAAAAAAAGGGCTAGCTCGTTCCTTTTTTTTTTTTTGTCAATTTGAGTCCATTGTTATTTGTATAGCGAGGGGTCTGTGGCTAAATAATAACAGCCGCACAGGTCGATAGATCAGGTTAAGCTACGCTTGCCGCGGTTGGTCTGTGGATGGGTGACCATCATCTTTACATACCGTGATTCCTCCATGACTCGGAAAGCACATTAAGCCGTTGGTCCCGGCTGTCATTCGTGGATCTTTGACAGTCAGAAGCCCGAAAGTCTGACAACCAGTCTTATCAAGAGGTATCGTATTACCCAGTAATTGGGTTGTGGAGGTCAGATAGGCAGTCGCTCCATGTAAAATACTGGTATTCAGCTGCATCCGGTTAGACTGGAAGCCGACCCCAACATAGTTGGGAAAAGGCTAGGCAGATGATGATGTTATTTGTATAGTATTATAAATAAAATAATAAATAAGGCTGGTAATACACTGACGCAATGTTAGTCAATCAATAGTCAAGCATTTACTTCGTGATTGCTTGAGTAATGTATGTGTGTGATGTCATTTTTACTTGGTAATGTTTGTAATTACATTAGTCAATAGTGTTAAGAGCCTATACTATACTACCTCAGCTAAAATTCACTCTTTATCTCGCTCGCACGATACTGCTCGCGGACTGTGTGAGAGTGAGACAGAGTGCGGTGCTGGGCGGAAGGCAACGCCAATAGTTTAGGTATTTGCTTTTTACGGTGAAAATAAAGGTAATTAAAAAAAACTAACTAACATAAGACCTGCTTTATAGTTAGTTCAGTTAGTATGCACAGTTTCATAATCTAATTTGAAGTATTTTTTGAATACCAGCGGTTTATTGTTCGGTTTGGAGGTAATTTTGGATTTTTTTTTCTATCGAGAAAATTTCATGGAATCGTGTTTTCGTCTAACATAGTACTTAACATTAATCCTCAACTTTAGCATATATTTATTTCAAAATGAATGCTCGGGTATTTTCGACATAATGGAGGATCATGCTAAGCCATTTGAGGTAGTATAGGCTCTTAAATATAGGTTTTGAGTCATGAGTGAATACGTATAGTTTGCAAAAGGGAAAGGATCCTTGCTGACGGGATATATTTTGCTATTGTATTGGTTGATGATAGATGTAAGATTGAAAAATAAAACATAAAATAAGACCTGAAGAAGTCTTGGAGAAATGAAAAATATTTTATTTGGGATACGTACAATAAAAACTGGCCAAGTGCGAGCTGGACTCGCACACGAAGGGTTCCGTACCACCAACAAAAAAAAACTTGACACTAATAATATAGCTGAAGAGTTTTTTTGAACGCGCCAATTTCTGGAACTACCCGTCAGATTTGAAAAATTCTTTTTGCATTTGATAGTCCAATTCCTGAAAAAGGTTACAATGTTATTTAAAAAAATAAAGAACGAAGGCTGAGCGAAAGCAAAGTATAAGCGCGGGCGGGCGATGCGATGCGACGCGGTAAGTCGTGGACCGAAATTACACGCGGACGAAGTCGAGGGCAGAAGCTAATATATTAAAACGTAAACAAAACAAACTTAAAACAACCAATTTTCCCTTTTGTTTTCTTATATACCGTATAAATCATATGAAGACAAACCACTTCAATTTCAAAGTAAACGTTTTCATCACTCACCCGAAGGTTCTTGCAAAAGTGCAGACCATTCACATAAACGCATAAATACATAATAATATAACCAGCATAAACGAAAGGACACTAAAACTCCAACCGCGCATCGGCAAGATTTTACAAAGCATAAACTCTTTTTTTTTCATGTTACAGAACGAGTTTTGTTTCAATATACAAAAGGTTTCATGTACCATAGAGTTTGGTTAAAGAAAATCAACCTTAAACTATTACAAACTTATTGAAATGTGTTTTACAATTACAATTTTGGAACTGTCAAAAATTTTGACAGTTCAAAAAATAAGAATCATTCCAATACGGTTCAGAATCCACTGACTTAATAGATTCTTCTTACCTTTCACAACTGATTCAGAAAGATTCAATATGTAATAAAATTAATGCGATTCGCAAGTTCGCAGAGGCGTATCTTTATATAGATTTTGTTCGTCTTTTTATCGCCATCTCGAGAACAAATGTGTTGCTTTTATTCAACGGACTCTTAAAGTTGATATAAGCAATTTTATATTTATATTCTTGGTAAGTTACTAGCACTTTTCCGTGTTGCGGAAGGCACATTAAGTCGTTGATCCCGGCTGTCATTCGTAGATCAGTCGTTACGGGTAACCAGAAGCCCAAAAGTGGGGAAACTATTCTTAAAAATGATAATTTCAGCCCGGAATTACACTCCTGGGTACGGTCCGTCTCTCATCCAGGTGTTTCCCGCGGCTTTGACGATATCGTCAACCCAGTTGAGCTGTTTTTGCAACGACAGGAGCTATTTTTACAAAGGCCGGAGCTTTTTTGTATCGACTTGAACTATTTTTACAACGACTTGAGCTATTCTTGCAACGACAGGAACTATTTTTGCAACGGCATGAGCTATTTATTATGTATAATTTGTCACGAAGCGAGAAAAGAAGAACAATTGTATTTCTGCTAATGAACGACTGGCATTAATTTATGTGATAGTCAAGCATGGTGATTAACCCTTCTGACCATTTTTGTACTGGCGATCCTAAGAAAATATTGGAAATTTACTGCATAAGATTATGTTTTCGATTGAGGCTTTTATATACGTAAGTGTAGAGACGTAACATTACCCAAGAAATGTATGTATCTTCAAATAAATATTTATAGAATATATTACTTTTATGTCCACTGACATCACGGTTATATCTTCTATCTAATAAAGATAATATTGAATATTAAAACAGCATCAATACTGGTTTAGTTGTTTCTGAGATTGCGTCACACACACATACAGATATTGTTTTTTCCTTTGAATAGTTTAATGTATGCGGTTCGAAGAATATTGATGTGCAAACTTGATTCTCAAGGCATTTGACATTTTCTGTGTGTCTTATTTTTATTTAAAAACAAAATATAAAGAGAAGGGACTCGTGGTTCACCACGTGAATTAAATTATGTGAAAAGTTAGGCTGCGTATGCCGCGGTCAGTCTGTAGATGGGTAATGATTTCATTAAGAGGCATGTAGACAAAACAGAGGTTTCTTTTATTCAAAATTGACGGCACGGTTGGCGCAGAGGTTAAGCGATTGACTGCTGCGCTGCGTGTCGCGGGTTCGATTCCTGCACGGAACAAATATTTGTATGACCTACAAGTAGTAGTTCCGGGTCTGGCTGTTTGTGTACGTGAATTTTAATGTTTGTGAACGCACCCACAATACAGGAGAAATACCTAGTGTGGGGCAACATTAAAAAAAAAAAAAAAAAAAAAAAGACGGAAGCTGTGGCGAGAGAGTGTTTCCTTACCCAAACCATTCGTTCCATCCGCTGAAGATCTCCCACCTGGACATGACTTGGCTTGCGTAAGCTGGAAGATTTTAAACAGACTGCGAACCCAGGTTGGCCGAAGCAAGGGAAACTTGTTCAGGTGGAAATTCATAGATGATAAAAAAATAGGGTCTCTAGAAAAAAAAAAATCTCAAAGCGCCCCGATGGGAAAAATAAGGTTGAGAACCTATAATAACCTATAGTAATAGAAAGAGGGGCCCGTGGCTAAATAATAACAGCCACACAGATCGATCGATCAGGTTAAGCTACGCTTGCCGCGGTAGGTCTGTGGATGGGTGACCATCTTTACATACCGAGACCCCTCCGTGCCTCGGAAAGCACGCTAAGCCGTTGGTCCCGGTTGTCATTCGTGGATCTTTGACAGTCGTTACGGGTAGTCGGAAGCCCGAAAGTCTGACAACTACTCTTACCAAGGGGTATCGTATTACACAGTAACTGGGTTGTGGAGATCAGATAGGCAGTCGCTCCATCTAAAGTACTGGTATTCAGCTGCATCCGGTTAGACTGGAAGCCGACCCCAACATAGTTGGGAAAAGGCTAGGCAGATGATGAACCTATAATAATCTAACTCATGATCTTACGCCCAACAACCACCAGCATTACAACCATTACTCAAGATTAAACAGCCTTAGTCTTGCCGTTAATAACTGTGATGCATTAAAGATTGCAAAAACACCTCTCATGTATGTGAAGACAGGTGGTTAGTCTTCAATAATGTTATATTAAACCATCACCCATAAACCTGGTAATTGGTTATAACTACTTTTTTATCACATCACTTTAAAAAGAGCTAGTGTATTCTTCGTAAACAGGGACTAAAATAGCTATTTAATCCCTAGGGACTAAAAGTGATTTGAATTTGGAATGTGGATATTGTTAGTAAAAGTTCCAATCACCAAAGAGATCAATCACGAACATTGTATGAACAAGTAACAGGCTGTATGATAAAGTAAAAGGCGTGTGCCAAATTAAAAAAAAGTTTGTGAAAACATGAAAAACGCGCGAAAAGCATTCTGCTCATACTCATACAATTACATCATAATCAGCCTATAATGTTCCCACTGCTGGGACACAGGCCTCCTCTCGGTGAGAGGGAGTGGGCCGTAATCCACCGCGCGGGCCCAGTGCGGATTGGCAGATGTCACATGTCTTCGAATTTTTGGTTCTAGGACATGCCGGTTTCCTCACGATGTTTTCCTTCACCGTTTTGAGAGCAGTAGTGATGAAATAATTTACACAAAGTAAAGCGCCTGACTGGGTTCGAACCTACGACCTACAACTCGTAAGTCGCGGCCGATATCACTTGGCCACCACTGCTCTTACACAATTATACAATTACATATTATTATCGTTTTTATATGTTGTTTGTCATTTTTGTGCGTCTGTGTATTTTTGTAATGTTCTTGTAATTGTATGTATAAATAAACGTACTATTCTTATTCACAAGTTGCACTTACTTATTTTTTCAAAGAGGGTGATAAAAAATAGAGTGAGAGAGACCTCGTGAGCAACACTATTTTAAGCTCGAGTGACGTACTTTGAATATTCTTCTGGGGGCCTTCTGTCCATTATGAATCATAATGGACAGTTAACTGTTAAATTAATCTTAACTGTCTTCGCCATATTATAATTAATAAAGTTGTCCTTTTATGATTCTGCCAAAGTGGCCTTTTTAGGCCCCCTGTTTAATTGTTTTGTCTTGTCGACTATAAACTTTCCCATTCCGGTCTGATACAGAGTTAATTCATAATTTTGAATTGTGCCAACAAAAGACATCAACGCGCATACATTGATAAGTGCTATTGAGTAAAAGATATTTATTTATCTTTTACTTAAAAAAAATGTTTGTCTAATAAAAGATTACGTTTTTAAACAAAGTTTTTTTGTACATTTGTCACCTCTAATCTCTTAAACTAATACACTGGCGTTAGACAAACCTTGAAATTAAGTAATTTAACTTTTTTTAAGGTTTAAATACAATGTTGATTTAATAGTTCATATCTTTAATATTATTATGGAAATATAGATTTTGTATTTATAAGCTGAATTATGTTTTTTTTTTAAATAGATAACCCGTTTACTCCATAAAAGAGTTAAACCATGATAAATAATAATATATATTCAAATATATTTTACTCAAAATAAATAATTTGCCAAAAATTTTACGAAAATACCAACACTTCGCTGTTTGAAAGTCCAGTAACCGCTAAGTATGACAACTGGCGTCACTTCTACCCACCCAATTCTGTGTATACAGGCGTGAATATAACGCTCATGGTGCCATCTATACAAAGTTCAAACCTGCGGTGATTTTCTGAGACTCTCAAACAACTATCGCCCCTATTGGATACTATACGAAGCCTTCAAAGTACATGATAGAAGTAATAGATGGCGCTGTGTTATGAATGGGTAAGTATATGCGCTTGAACAGAAAATATGTTCAAGTATTCATAATACTTTCAAAATCATACGGTCTTATTACAAAACAAAGATTTTCTTTAGATGGGTTTAATCAATCGAACCAGTTATTGAAATAAGAACATAAAAGTCATCGAAATTGACTTACACGTATTTTTTCACAACTGACAATTTAGTTAGGTACTCTTCTTCTTAGCATGTCGATAGCAATCTAAATGGACTCTGCTCAAAATTCGGCTACTTGTTTGGCGCCATCACCAGCGTGCATCAGTTCCTGTAACGTGCAGCTGACAGGACACGTAGGACACGATATTAAGTTTGTGGAACAGCACCACATTTACACTCCAAGGCGGAGTCGTCTATGAATCTCCACTCCACCTGAACAGGTTTTCTTTGCTTCGGCCAACCTGGGTCCGGAGTCTGTTTAAAGACTTACCAAAGGTAACTCATGCCCAGATGGGAGCTCTTCAGCGGGTGGGATGAACGGTTTGGGTAAGGAAGCACTGTCTCGCCCCAGCTTCAGTCTTTCTTCTGATGGTTCGCCAGTGAGTGGCACGACACACTTTAAAAAACTGTTTCGGCTTCTCAGCCTTTGTGGCACAAGGATGTTGTCGTGCAAAGGGTGTCGTGTGTCGTAGACCATTCCGACGAGTCCAGTACTAAGTTCCCACTTTTGTATTAAAAACTTTAAATTCGTTGGAATAAAGTTTGCAATTCAACTGGCCCGTAGGTTTAGTAGGCTCTGAAATAGCGACTAATATTAGAAATGTTCGAACAAATAATGTAATTTCAAATGAGATAATAGAAAAAATCTGTAAAATTCGGTTTCGGATTCCTGCCGATTGTTTGCACTATTAGCAAATATTTTTAAGTGGAGCTCCTCAGGCTCTGAGTTGAGCTGCACGATTACTGACCATGGTCATGATTTGACCAAGATTATGTCTGGACTTTAAAAGAGACCTCTGAGTTTGTTTCGGCACATCTTCTCACAGTAGTCAGATAGGAAACGCAGACCTCATCTAGTTTTTAAAATATGATTGACGTGTAAAATTGTTTGTACAAACCACGGACCAGTATTATTTGTATGATAGAGGTCAGTGGTACGAGGGGCCCGTGGCTAAATAATAACAGTTGCACAGGTCGATCGATCAGGTTAAGCTACGCTTGCCGCGGATGGTCTGTGGATGGGTGACCATCTTTACATAATGTGACCCATCCGTGCCTCGGAAAGCACGTTAAGCCCGGCTGTCATTCGTGGATCTTTGACAGTCGTTACGTACCCGTAACGACTGTCAAAGCCCGAAAGTCTGACAACCAGTCCTACCAAGGGGTATCGTATTACCCAGTAACTGGGTTGTGGAGGTCAGATACGCAGTCGCTCCATGTAAAATACTGGTATTCAGCTGCATCCGGTTAGACTGGAAGCTGACAACAACATAGTTGGGAAAAGGCTAGGCAGACGATGAGAGGTCAGTGGTACAAACCTACTTGCAGATATAAAATCCAAAAACAAAAGAGTTTAAAATATTTAAAAAAAATTTCGTCATTCATAATAGATCTTGTTTAGCAACAAGTCGGATCGAGTCTAGATTGGTAGTCGAGTTTTTTATAACGTTGCAGGCAAATTCTCTTTTGGTAAAGTTGTAGGTGGCGATGTCGTAAATGATATCTTTTTAATAATCTGATTGGTATCAATTTGACATTTATGCACGAATGTACAGTCAACAAAGGAGATAAGTATGCAGGATCGTCGGATATAGTTGAAATTTAGTAAGAAACCGGTGGATGTTGTCGACTGAAATTTAATTTGATAAATGAGCTGTTTGTTTTCTAATAATAAAATTTAATTTTATTCGAAAACATCCATCGGTTTCTCTTTTGTTGACTGTACCTAACTGCTAGATGTGGGAGGACGGTCTAATTTTTTAATTCAATGGAAAGATTATGTTTTGTAAGTCTTTGTCGTGTGTTAGGTATTACATAACTTCACTGACTGCCTCGTTGACCTAGTGACCGTCATCGCAAACGCTGCTGAGCAATGAGGTCCTACGTTCGATACAAGTCGGGAAAAAGTGTTATTGGGTTTGCTATCTGGAATTTCTGTCGCAGTCTGGAGTCTGGACGGCACGGTTGGCGCGGTGGTTATGCGATTGGCTGCTGCGCTGCGTGTCGCGGGTTCGATTACACAAATATTTGTATGACCTACAAGTAGTTGTTCCGGGTCTGGCTGTTTGTGTATGTGAGTTTAAATGTTTGTAAACGCACCCACAATACAGGAGAAATTCCTAGTATGGGGCAACGTTTAAAAAAAAAAAAAAAATTATGCCCGGTTGATCTGGCTCGCTCCATTACATGGGACTTAAACATATCTGTTGAAACCTGAGTACTATTGGTACACCCTTGGTTGGGCACTTCAGGTAAACAAGGCGATGTTATGTTACATTAAGTTCTTACGTGATCTGCTATACAGGTATTCCTAGTGCAAACACCAATCTCTCACAAACTAGTTTCTAAGCTTGTCTAAATTTATATGATATCATTGTTTGTGAATGAGGAGATCCGCAGGAGAACCAAGGTAACCGACATAGCCCGCAGAATTGCCAAACTTAAGTGGCAGTGGGCAGGGCACATTGCTCGCAGAACAGATGGCCGATGGCCGAAAGGTTCTGGAGTGGCGACCACGTACCGGAAGACGTAGCGTTGGAAGGCCTCCCACAAGGTGGACCGACGACCTTGTGAAGGCCGCAGGAACTCGTTGGATGCGAGAAGCACAGAACCGGTCGAAGTGGAAGTGCTTGGGGGAGGCCTATTTCCAGCAGTGGACGTCTTTTGACTGAAATGATGATGATGATGATGATGATTGTTTGTGAAGAGAAAATAAAATTATTTGAATTTTAATAGTAACTCTTTACCGACAAAAGCGACATCTTTTTAGGCCTATTCATTAATTTGCTAGCGAACCCCGTAACAACTTATATGATAGGCAGATTGGTTTTTTTTAATCTCCTAAATAATCTGCTTTCTGAACAAAGTCCATAATCCCTGTTAAGGTGAGTCGATATTTTTTCCATACAAATTTCGGGAGAGTATTACTCCATTGTTTGACATTGTGCACCCAAAGTTAAACATGATATCGTTTTGACTTATTATTAATTGTGTCTGTTCGGAAACAGAATAGTAAAATAAAAAAACATTAAAAAGTTATGATTCAACAAAGATTCGTTTTTCTTGCTATTTTTAACGTAACTTTGGGTGTAAATAAGTAATAAAAGAACTGTTAAATCTTCAAATCCAAGTCCGTACCGATAAAGCTCAGTTATTGAAGAAATCAATAAACTTTATTTATAATTGATTTATGCAGGAGTTTTTTCATAAAACTTGATTTTCTAAAGCACTTTTCGAATTTTTTTTGTGCGCCTTTCAGTTCGGAACGGTCTTTCTGTGCGTGAGAACTAGACGTTGTGCCTGTAAACTGCTCATCACTGATACTACCTCTGTCAGACACGACTTCAGGTGAGACAGCGTGCTTTTTAGCCATGACTACCAGTAAGTTTGAGCTCGCGTCTAGTTTACTCTTAATAATCATGTTTCAAAATTTGAAATTATTCATTATCAAGTTTAGATTTAAATCTCAAGTTAAAATTGACCTCAAATGGCAGGATTTTGTGAAATAATCATTCGATAGGATAATTGGATTGAGATTGTCATTTTAATGATTTATAATTCTGTACATACATATTTGCTACGTTCGCAAATCATATTCTGACCACCTACAAAATGCAAAGAAAGGGTTTTGCGGAGGTAGGTGTGTAACGGGAACACATGAGCAATCAACGACAAAAACAGCACACATACAAAAAAATATTTTAATAACATACAAAAAAACATTAAATAAAAGACAATAGGTCTAACAATAAATAGATTTACACTCTAATCACGTAATTCTTATAATTATTAACATTATGGACCACATAGTCCTTTGGAATCCTAATTTAGGACTTTACGAGTATTTTGTTACTTTTACCCTTGAAGGGTAAAGTTACCCATAAATATTCACGTTGGGGTAATTATGATATAATATTCATAATGATTATGATAATGATATTACCCTGATATTTATAAATTATGTAACTTCCGATGAAAAAATGTAAATGTAATAAAATTGGTACGATTTGATATGAAAAAAAAATACTATTTTTTTTCCACTTTTTTTTATTGTATTGATGAGATCGCAGTGATATCAGCATTTTGATGAATTATTTATGATATTATTATCATCACAATTTTAAAATTGCTGAATGTATGAATTAATATTTGAAAATTAATATTGAATATCGTGATGATTATAGATAAGTAGTGACAAAAAAGTGTATACCGTGATGACGTGACGTGAAAATATAAGACAATATGAAACTTGAATGAATTAAGAGATGTCGAAATAAAGGAATTTTCCCGCGCAAGACGTCTCAATTTCCATGAATGAGTATTGATGAATTCTTAAATGTAAATAATTATATGATGAAAACATAATTTATCTCTGATGGCATGTGAATTAATGTGATGATATAATATGAGGGTGTGATATGTCTTAAATTTTTCATGTGACAAGACTGACAAATGATGTATTGATGATTCCGATAGTGAAATGAGACACGGTTAACAAACGATTGAAAATGTTTGCAACTGTCATGATGTTAAATGACTGTGACATGATTCGTGAGATGAGATGAACAAGAATCGTTTAATAAAATTGGTAAAATTAATAAACTTTTTATAGTGGTCGACTCATGAATGATCGATTAATAGAATGAATAAATGATTCAATGAATGATCGTTGATTTGATGATTCCATGAATGAGATGAAAGGTAGCTGAGATGGACTGGATACGGAAGGCGGAGGACAGGGTGTTGTGCGCAGCCTGCGAGAGGCCTATGTCCAGCAGTGGACTGTGATAGGCTGAGTTGAATAATTGAATGAATGAGACATAATTCTTGAAATCAGTATGTTTTCATTATCAAGCGAATGGGTGATTTTAATTAAGTTATTAACGTTTGATACTGAATGATTAATGAATGGTGATCTGCTTCGGATGATCATGAATGATGTTATGTATGATGATATGATTTCATGAATACAAAATTTCTTTAATTTGTATACTTTGACTTTTTGGTCCATGATTCCCACTATTTACAATTATTTATTAAGTTTTTTTCCTTTTACAAGTCAAAAATATTCAAATTTGTAGACTCCGAGTATATTTTTTTTAAATTATTATTTTTTGTAATCTAAAGCTTGACCAGATTGTTAATCCAGGTAGATGTTCACGTCTGCAGCCTTCGCCCTTCTAGCTTCTTTATGAATGATTTGTTGTGAATGAATGATTAAGCGAATGAATAAATTATTGAAATATTCATTGATTGTAGCAGTGAATGTTCGGATGAAAGAACGATATGATGAATGAATAATTCACAGATTGATTGAAATCTCAAATCGATTTTTCATCAATGGTTTTTTTTGTTTTCAGGCTTAAATAATATTAGTATAAACTGCAGGCAGATGTTTTTTTCCGCAGCCCCATGACGCCAGGCCTGAGGGTAATTCAGCCTTCTCAGCTTCATCGTGAATGAATCAATTGTGAATAGATGACCGAATGAATGAGTAAATTGTTAATGAATTATTCGTTGATTGATACAGTGAATGTTGGAATGAATGATTGATCTCATGATTGTATTGAATGAATAGATCTTCAACGATTGACTGAAAAACCTTTCTGGTTACATTCAAAATCTTAGAAACGATTTTCTTAATCGACTTTTCTCCCTTCATGTAGATTGTAGATACTATTTACAATAAGTTACGTCTCTCTTTTCAAGGCACACATATTTATAGACTCCAAGTATTTTTTAAATTATTTTGTAAATATTCTAAGGGTGCAAGCCAGTGCACAAACTTCTGTAAGTAATTATTAATTCCAGGCAGATATTTCCATCCAGGCTTATGAGGGTACTCGGCCCTTCGAGCTTCATTGTGAATGAATGATTCACTGAGTGAATTTTCGATTAAATGAATGATTGAACAAAAAATGGACTTGAATGATTAAATGCCATCTGAGGCTTTTTGTGTAGGTATTCTTAATTTTTTCATACTAGTCAATCCTATTTACAATTTTAAATTATGTATTTCTTCAAGGCACTCATTTTAGTAGACTCTGAGTTTTTTTTCTTACATTATTGTTTTAAATATCTAAGGGCTGACGAGTTTGTCAATCCAGGGCACAAACTTCTGTATGTTGGTATAAACGCCAGGTAGATGTTCTCGTCCGCAGCCGATGCCCCAGGACACGAGGCCTATAAGGGTGCTTCGCCCTTCCAGCTTCATCGTGAGGGGACCTCCGCTGTCGCCCTGGCAAGAGTCACGACCGCCCTGGAAATGAGAGAGATGATAATGAAACTTTATAGAACAGGAATTGCAGACTAGAGTAACATTGCAGTAGGGATTCCCAACCATAAATAATTAACCGGACAGGTTCAGAAGTATTGCCCTCCGACGAAACAATATCTAGATTTATTAATTAGAAAAACTTAATACTGTCGGACCAAATCTGTTGAAAGTAATGTTAACAAAATATTTGTAAATAAAATGACACCGAGATCCGTCTTTATTTTGTTTTGTGGTGCCAGAAATTTTGAATGCCAGATTAGAAACCAAGTCAAAACAAGTCAAGTAGGTAAGTAAAGCGAAGGGTAAGTGAATCGCACGCACGTTCAATGTAGGTAAAATAAGTTGGTTTCACATCTGAAGCACCTAATACGGTGATAACGGTTGGATCACCCTTGGCAGTTAGCAATAATCATATTACCTCTTTATATCCCGCACATAAGAACACATCATGTATGGTTTCCCGTCGTCCCGCTGCCCTGAACCATCGCTGACAACGCTCGTTGGGAATCACTTCTACGTCTACTTCCTGAAATTAAAAGAAAAAATACTTCAGTTCCATAGATCATAATGCTTGGCAAGATTTTTAAACAAGCGCCTCGAACTTTGGCACTATTATATTTTAGGCTAAAGTACACAGAGCAACCGAATACACCAATTCGAAGTTTCAGTATGTTAAAAAAAAAACTCGTGGACCTTACGAGTAACGAACCAGGGCCTGCTAATGTTTTTCACAGAGGCTTGTGTAAAAATCATGTTAACTCCACGAAAGTGTACACAAACGGGCTCAACATTGAACCTTGAGGAACGCCTGATATTTTATTCTCTCAGACTAGATATAGCAACCATCTTCGCAAAGTAACTGGTTATAGAACGATGAGAAAGGCCAAGGATGAAGATCATTGACGTGCGATTGGAAAGGCCTATGTCCAGCAGTGTACTGCTATAGACCGATGATGTCGAAAGCCTGATATTTGTCCAAAAATATTCATAAGGAGAAGAATTACCTGTAACACAGAAGGTACAGTGCTCTGTCCATGCCTCGTTCGTCCCCATCCGGCGACGGTCGCCATCTTGCCCGCTAGCTTCATCTGTTTCTGAGGAAGGCACACCTGGAAACAAAATGGGTGAGGTTTTCGTTAGATTATTGTCAGAACAGATGTAGAAATAATAAAAGTTCTTTCAAAAGATCTTATTTTGGGCACAATGGGCGGTCTTGTTGCTAAAAGTGATCGTTTCAAGACTACCTTTGGATGGATTAAGACAGAAGGAGGAACACTACTGAAGGTAGTCTGCGGTGTACCATTAGACAATAAGGACCTGCCAAGTAATCTGTTCAATTCAATTAATGCTTTTATTGTTTAAACATTCCACTAGTTCGTTATTCTTGGACCTAATTGGACCTAGATCCTGGGTACTTACTGGTAAAATATGCTGCTTAAACACAACCCCCCTATCCAGCTGCACTAAAGCCACGTCGTTCCTGAAGTCAGCTGGCTCATAAGACGGATGGACCTCCTTCCGTTGTACTGCGTACTCCTCGTGGGAGTATCTCTCGCCGGAGTCTCGGACGTCCCATTCTCCGAGTCGGACTCGGAGTTGGTTGTTTGGTGTGCTGGAAGATGAAAAGAAGAATTCTAGAATAGTTGCAGATTCTATTCTAATCGGGAACGTATGACCAAACAGAAAGTGTAGTTAATGATGTAACAAATATTTTTGTAACAACATAATTTAAAAGATGTCCATGGAGTTTCTTGCTCATTCTTCTCCATGGGTACCCAATACTCTTTGGAAAGGGCCACTAACTTCATATTTCTGACCGACCGACTCCTTGGCAATTCAAAAGTGAATGGTTTAATTGAAATAAATGCTTTAAGTTTGAGTGTTTTAAGCAGAGCCTTACTGGCACTACTTTGCTCGTTGGAGTCTGTTGTTAAATACTTCTATTATCATCTGCCCAGCCTTTTCCCAACTAGTTTTGGGGTCAGGTTCCAGTCTAACCTCTAGTCTAGTATTTTAAGTGGAATGACTGCCCCTCCCCACTGGTAAGACGGATTGTCAGACTTTCAGGCTCCTGACACGATTGTCAAAGACACAAAATCCACGAAAGTCAGCCGGGACCAACGGCTTAACGTGCTTTCCGAGGCACGGAGGGGTCTCGGTATGTAAAGATGGTCACCCATCCACGGACCGACTGCGACCGATCGACCCGTGCGGCTGTTATTACTTAGCCATGGGCCTCTCTTTACAATATAGTAGGTATAGTGCACAATTCTGACCACTGTCGTAACGGTATTTCCAAGTTTTTTTCGATTGAAATTGATTCTTGGAAACATATATATGGTAGCCATCCATGCATACAGCTTTCGCTAAGTCATCAATTAGTCTACACACGACCACATCAATCACAAATTGCGTTATAAACTATGATGATTCAGCAGTCAGTCAAATATATTTCAAAACAGTCTTAAAAGAACGGATGTAGATATAGCCATTAGCTAGTCATGTTAGAACGTAGGTTATGTAAGATGAATGATGGACGGATGGACGGAAGCCTTGGCTTTTTTCAACTGATTTTAAGATGGCTTCTTGCCTAACAAATTCAAATCATCATTGGATCTTTATATAAATAAATAAATCATCATTGAATCTAACTAGATTCAATAATGGTTTTGATTCAGTTGCATCCGGTTTAACTGGAAGCCGACCCCAACATAGTTGGGAAAAGGCTAGGCAGATGATGATGAAGTATACATGTACAACATAACAGGTTAAGTGCCAATTTCACCAATGACACTACGATGAAGGCGATATAACACTTAGTCTGGCCACAGTCTTTTTTGGGCTTATTTTTATTAGTTTACTCGCCCGAAATGGGCGAATCATAAAACAAAAACAGTGGCACTCCAGGATTGCCGACAGGAGGGAAAACTTGAAAAAGCATTGTAATTTTATAAATAATATGTTTTTAAGGTCATTCTTCCCAAAGAAAATGTACCGCGCGTTGATGTCTTTTTAACGGCCAAAACTTAAAATAGAGGTGTCGGTTACAGTAACAGTGTCGCGAGTTCAATGGCTTTTCCCATCTCAAAAAATGCCAAAATAAGTTAAGAAAAATGTAAACGTTTTATAATATTTACCTGTTTTCACTGCTGTGCGCAGTGTACTTTTTTCTATACTTTTTACATAAAATTCTAAATGCGCCAATTCGTGCGATCGCCTATATAGAATAGGTAATATTATTTAAAAGTGATTCACCCGATGCCGGCAAATAAATTCATGCAAAACGACTAGTAAGCCGTTTTCTGACACCTAAGTTTCAAATACTGGTTCACGAGTATTTTCATTCATTCATTTTCAACCGACAATTTTTTTATGACGGCCGTTTCAATTTGACGGAACCCCTTTCTTAGGACACTAAAGTTTAACACTACGAGTCTACGACCCACAAAAAACGTGAAAGTCAGTAATTATGGACAAAAATAGACTAGACTAAAATGAGTTGAGGTTGAAAAAATCTGAGAAATTAACGTGAATGATCTTGAGTTTTTTAGGACGAACTTTTTTGCGGTGGCGTGAAATTAAGAAAGCCGTTGACGCGTGCCGCTCGCATGTATGCACACTAACAAACAAGTAAATAAATAAAGAAATAAAAGGCCACTTACGTAGCAACACAATGAGCAGCAGTAATCACCCATCGATCCGATATTAGCGCTCCCCCACACGCTAACTTCTTGCTCAGAAAGCCAGATTTGATCAGCGCTGCTTGCCAGGGATGTGAACCGAAACCCGTGGAGTGACCTCCCACGATTCGGTTTGAACGGGTGAAGTGTTCACCGCAACCTGTGAAGATGTTGATGATGATCAGTAAAACAAAAGGGGGGTAGAAGATGGATGATTGATAGAAAGAGATGGAGAATGATCTGTCAGTGAGGGTGAAAAACAAATGACTGTAAGGTTTGAGATTATTATCAAATAGACAGTGCTAAATCTGGATTATATATGTATAAGGGATTTGTTCTGGTGTAATTAATGAAACTAAAATGTGTTGCTGTAACTGTAATTAAAGAAATTTAATTAAAATCTAAATATTACTAAGTAAATTAAATATAAACTAAAAATATGTAAGTAAGTATTTACAAAAACAAACCTGTAATTAAAGAAACGACATTTTAAGTGTTTTATTACACCAGTCGATTCTTGTTAGGATAAAGATAAGATATTACTTATAATATTTAACAACAATAAAATATAGTTTTCAATCTGTCATGCCATCTTGACATCTCTCTGCACACGTACAACTACCATAAATAATATCTTTGGTGTAGTAGACCAGAGTATTAAAGCAAATATTAAGAAATATACTTTCTTTACATCTCCCCCCTTAGAGAAGAAAATTTACAACAAATTTTCGTATTATACTACTCATCCTCTTCTATTACTTCTTCTTTATTTCCGAATGCTGGGACTGGAATAAGTTTTGTGATATGGAAAAGATTTGATTCATTTTTTCTGTGTCTTGTTCCTATTCTGTATATAGAGTTTGAAATTTTTTCTAGAATCTCATAGGGGCCAATTTTCAGTTCATCCAATTTTTTCCTGTTTAGTTTGTTTCCATTTTCTACGTAAACCATGTCTCCTATATTAAATTCATAGTGCTTACGATTTTTATCAAATAGTATTTTGTTGTAACTATGTGATTTCAATGTATTTTCAAGTGCTGTTTTTCTATCTCTAATCCAGTCACTATTAGATTTTTCTTCTTTTAATTCATTCGGTAAAATTTTGAAATCTGTACCATATAAAAGATAACTTGGTGTAAAACTAGTGACCGAATGATTAGTTTTATTATATTTATCGACGCATTCTTGAGCGATTGTTGCCCAGGCTTTCTTTTTTTCTGCTCTATTTATTTTGCACCTGATTTTGTTAACTAATGTTTGATTTAACCTCTCATTTAGGCCATTTGAGAATGGTGCATTTACTGCTGTGAAGACCATCGGTATCTGCTTGTCATTTAAAAATTCCTTAAATTCTTTCGAATTGATTCCCGGGTACTGATCAGTGAGAAGCATAAAAATGTGATCCGTTTCTGTTATATTCTTGACTAGTTTTATGAAATCATTGGCACTTTGCGTCTTAGAGGTGAGAATAAATGCGTACCTAGTGAAGTGATCTACTAATAAATGTAAATACCTTTTTGTCGATCTTGAACCTCCAAAACCTCCAATTGTGTCCATAGACATTATTTCGAAAGGTTTTGTGGCCGGACCTAGGTGAGACATCAAGCCAAACCGATCGTGTCCTCTTGATTTATTTTTAATACAAATTTCACAGCTTCTACAAGTATTTCTTATATTTTTTGTCAAATTTTCGGCAGTGTAAAGTGGACTTACCATTATTTGCATTTGTCTTATTCCAATGTGGCACAGGTATTCATGTATATGTTTTAGGAGTTTGATGCTAAACTCTTCTGATAGCATTATTTTCTCTTTTCCCCTGTCTTTTCTTAAATATACACTATGTTTTTCTATTAATTTGTTTTTATTACTTTGTATTTCTTCATTCTTATTTTGATCTAATATAATATCCTGTAGTTTTATTAAATTTACAACTTTTAATTGTTCATCTCTATTTTCATCTGATGCTAATACTGGATTTCTGCTTAGACAGTCTGCTTCTAAGTTATTTTTTCCTGGAGCATATTTTATTTTAAAATCATATTGCGATAGATAATAAGTTAAATCACCTAACTCTTCGTCAGTTCTAGATTTTAGATTCATGTTTTCTAGTGGTTTGTGATCTGAATAAACTGTAAATGATTTACCTATTAACCAGTATTGCCAATATCTCACCGCTTCTTTTATAGCTAAACATTCCAAGTATATTGCTTTTTTTTTCTTTTGAGCTTCATTAAGTTTTTTTGAAAAATAAGCCACTGGTTTCTCTTTACCATCAGGCTGCGTCTGTTTTAAAATGGCTCCAACTCCTTCTAAAGAAGCATCTGTATAAATATTGATTGGTAAATCTTGATCAAAAATTTCCAAGACTGGTTGAGAACATAATAGGCCTTTTATCATCTCAAATGTTATTTGGCATTCATCAGACCAAATGAATTTTTTATTTTTCCTGAGTAAATTATGCAACGGATCTAATATTATTGCACTTCTTGGTATATACTCATGGTAAAAATTGATCTTTCCAAGAAATTGTCTTATGTTCTTTTGTGTTTTTGGAACAGGAAAATTCTTTATTGAAATCAAATTATCCTTTATGGGTCTGACCGAATTATTTTGTATTATATGACCCAGATATTTAGCTTGGTCTGTCGCAAAAGTACATTTTGTAAACTTTAACCTGAACCCCTCTGTTTTGATGGCTTCCAGCAACTGTGTTAGATGATTGATGTGTTCAGAGTACGTTTTAGAAAATAGTAAAATGTCATCGATATAATTTACAGCAAAATCAGTAAGTTTATATTTCCTCAATATGTTGCTTAATATTCTCTGAAAAATTGCTGGTGAGGTTTTTAATCCAAATGGTAAGCAGGTCCATTGGTAATGTCCGTCCTGTGTTACAAATCCAGTCTTTTTCCTGTCTTCAATTCGTAAAGGGATCGACCAAAATGCAGAATTTATATCTAGACTTGAAAAAAAATTACAATTCCTCGCTTTTATCATTAGATCATCAATCAGCGGAAATGGTTGAGCTTGTGGTACTACTATTTTATTCAAGTCTCTGAAGTCTATACATAGTCTGGATTTTTTGTTATCCTCTTTTTTGAATGCTAATGTAACAGGTGCAGCAAATGGACTGTATGATTCTTCTATTAATTTGCTATCGAGTAATTTTGCTATTTGGTCTTCTATTTCTTTTTTATCTTCAACACTGCATCTGTAAGGTCTCTTACTACAATATTTGTCCACCAATAAGTCTATTCTCGCTTCATATCCATTAACCGTGCCCACATCATATTTATGTTTCGCAAAAATCGAATCATATTTGCAAATCAGTTTATCTATTTCAGACTTTTGAAAGTGATTCAAATGATTTATTTTTATTTCAAAATCTTCTTCTTTTACATGTTCATTAAAATTTATTGTGTATTCTTGTATAGCGTCATTGCTTTTTGTATCCGTAGAAATTTCTTCCACATTATTTTCATTGTATAAACTCTGTTTACGAGTTATTTTTAAATCTTCATCTTGAATTAGTTTGAACTTTTTTATCAAGTCTAATCCTATCAAAAAATCGTACTTGAAATTCTTGTCATCAATAATGTATACATCAACACTTTTTTCTAGATCAAATATTTTAACATGTAAATTTGTCAAACCACTTGTTTTTTTAACACCATTAATCGTTACTAAATCTGCTTCGTTTATATTGTTTCCTTTTCCTTTTATATTCAACAATTTTGAATTTATCAAAGAAACATTTGAGCCTGAATCATAAACTCCATCTATTTCTATTTTTCCATTCAGCAGTAGTTTGACATTTATTAATGGTGTTACAATTAGTTTTTTTGATCAGTTTCATTTAACTCCGCTTCTATGACTGAATTGTTTACATGTTTGATGAAACTTTTCTTTACTTTATCATCTTCTTTTATTCTAAACCAACAAATAGCCTCAGAGTGATACCGAGTACCTTTATTTAGCTTTTCACAAATTTTACATGGATTTTGATCTTCATTTTTACCTTTGGTTCTTTGATACACATTTTTTTTTTTATCCGCAAAGCTCTTTTTATTTACCAATTGTTCGTATTTGCTCACTTCATTAAATAAATCAACAGTGTCTTTTAACGTTTCTCTATCAATTTTATTAAGAATAAATTCCGGTAAACCAGCTGCAATAAGATCTATCAAGGTACCGGTGTCAATTGATTCTCTCATATCTAATAAGAGTTTTTCTTTTTTTATAGCATAATCCAACAATAAACCATCCTTGTATTTAAACGATAATGCATAAGTAACTGGAATCCATCCCTTGTTTGCAAACGTTTCACAGAATTTATTTTTCCATGTTGACCATTCCGAGTCCATTGTTAATTTTATAATCATTGAGCCGTACCAATCCATACAAGACTTATCCATGAATAATCTGAGTATTTCTATTTTATTTTCATCTGTCCTCACATCAAAGCGTATACATTCTTTTTCAAAAATATTCATCCACTGGTTTGCATTCGAAGTTTTGCTTGTAAATTTTTCAATAACAAACTGATCTGCAATGTATTTTAAGTTCTGCCGTTTATGTTCCTGTGAATTTTCTATTAATTTCTCTAATAATCTCTCCAATGTACCGGGTTCAGTTTGATGTGCATCAGCAAATTGTTCTTGATTTGTCTCTTCCAGAAATTGGTCCCCAAATTGTAAATTATCATCTTCATCTATGTAAATTGTTCTAAGTTCTTCTGTCATTGTTATCCAAACTCTTCTTGTCTGGTACCTTTTTTTTAAACTATTTTTTATTTTACGATACGCATTGGTTTTTATTATTTCCACATGACAAGAAGCTGGTTGTAACTCTTCTGGTATTGCGTATACTTTATTATCACATGTGCCTATTGTGCTTATAGACAAAACATTTGTTTTTCCATCACTTCCAGGCAATAGCGTGAATTCAAAGCGAAGTTTCGCCATTTCGGACATATTTTTTAACAAAAAATGTCGTTTTATAAGGGATTTGTTCTGGTGTAATTAATGAAACTAAAATGTGTTGCTGTAACTGTAATTAAAGAAATTTAATTAAAATCTAAATATTACTAAGTAAATTAAATATAAACTAAAAATATGTAAGTAAGTATTTACAAAAACAAACCTGTAATTAAAGAAACGACATTTTAAGTGTTTTATTACACCAGTCGATTCTTGTTAGGATAAAGATAAGATATTACTTATAATATTTAACAACAATAAAATATAGTTTTCAATCTGTCATGCCATCTTGACATCTCTCTGCACACGTACAACTACCATAAATAATATCTTTGGTGTAGTAGACCAAAGAGTATTAAAGCAAATATTAAGAAATATACTTTCTTTACATATGTTGTGTTCTTATCATAATAAATGCAAGAGATACAAGTATTAAATGATTTAAAGTAAGAGAAGCAAAACTTATTGATTTTATTGATGAACCTTTCAAGACCCTTCGGACTCTAAAGAGAGCCACATATTATGATCTAGATAATTAATTGTCTCAAGTGGGTCTCGAAAGGTTACATGATTCCGCTATACTCTTGAAAGATAATTAAAAAGTGCTTAATATACATAATATAAAACATAAGTACATAAATACACCAAGAGAGAGTAAACTGAAGAAGTATTACTTAATTGAAGACAAGCCGGATTTCAATAAAATTTCGATTCCTTTTAACTGCATCCTTTTTACTTAAGCAATTCCAAACATTACGAAAGTAATTTATAAACTTACAAGCTTTCATTTCACATATATTTTTGAAAGGACCAATAAAAATTACTCATTAATGTCTTGATTTTAATGTTTAATTTTATGAACGGAGGCCTTTTCGAAATGTTATATTTAATCATTTAGTTTATACGGCTATTCTTGATTTACCGCTTAAATGCCACAGGAACAGATATAATAAAACTATTATTATTGTGGCTTGCGTTGATTAACGCTACGGCAGGTTAATCATTTATTTATTATCATATTATTAAATGACATTTAATTTAACCCTTGTATGTGCCTTCAAAGCAAGAGTGAACTTCTGGGCACGCTCCTTCCATCATAGACCTCATCTATCGCTTCCCATCAGGCGAGATCGAGACCAAGAGCAGGCCCAATCAACAATAAAAAAAAATAAAAAGAGTAGTTTTGGGGAATAGTTGTATATACGCACGACGACATGTTAAGCTATACATTTCCAGTATAAGCTGACGTTTCACTGTATGACCGTGATAAACCTATACAATGCGACGTCAGCTAAAATCGAAATCTTATCAAAGTTCCTTCAAAAAAGGTTTGACAAGTTAAACTTTCGGCGTAGCCCTTGCTAAAGAAAAGTAAAAACCATTTACATAAAATAAATACATACTTGTACATAATATACAACATAAAACAAACAATTAAACACAACAACAAATTATTTACATAATATATAAACTTAATTCAAAAAAGCGTGTGCTGTACCGTGCTTTACCTCAGTCATTTTGCTTACATGCAACGTCTACTCAAAGTCACTTTGTCCAAACGTAACGTTACTTTGAAGTCACTTTGATCAAAACGTCATGACATTTTGTTGAAACGTAACAAAGTCACTTTGCTGAAAAATGCGCATATTGACGTAAACGGTGCGTGATGATTATGGAAACGCAGTGCAGGTATAAAGCAGAAAAGAGATGATAGAATTTACGACGAAACTCAAGATTGTAATATTTTTTAGCTAAAAAACTGTGCCACTATTAATTTTATAGAAGCAATATTGCATATTGTTCTCCAAGTTTTGGCACACATTATTTTACAAGTATTAAAAACTTGATTTGGGGTTATTTTTCTTTTTTTGCAGTGATTATCTGGAAAATCCTGGTGCCTCAGCAAAGACAGAGGACATATTTCAGGACTTCTGAAATGGGTAAAATAGTAAAACACAAAAAGATAAATAAATTAAAAGCATTAATGTTAAAAAAAATCTTGAGTTCCATCGCCAAAAATTTAGAAAAAAAAAATACAAAAAATTAAAGCCTAGTTCACAAAATCTCACCGGGAAAACTAGGTCTCGTCGGCTTATGGTTCGTGTGTACTGGCACATAATCATCATCACCTTGAACATTATTGCCTTCATGATAATCCGGCTTATAATAATCATCAGGTTTTTGCGTACTACCCTCATGGTACGACGGTTTTACGTGGTAAAAATGATTTTGGTTCCAACTCGGCCGGTTATTACCGGTTTCATCCAGTTCGGGGTGGTTTGCGTCTGGTTTTTGGTGATAATTCGGCTTTGCGTCAGTGTATATGATTATTGGGTCCTCAAATTGGTTTGTGTTGGTCTGGTAATCGTAGTTTTCGTGTGGGAATGTTCCGATCAGTTCTATCAGATCACCTGGTGGAAGTTTTGTGGTTTAGTGGTTTGGCTTGAGTAGGTTGTGTTGGAGTTGGAGAGTATGGTAATAGAATCGTCTTGTAAAGTACTTAATGATGTAAATTTGCAGTTTTTATAGGATGATAGTATGTAAAGCGTCGACACAAAATTAGCAAAAGGCTATAAGCTTTTTGTCCATAAGCATTTTACAACTAGCGTTTTGTATTTTTTAATTTCTGCTGGGTTTGAACTCATAGCTAGTATGGCCGTATCCATTTGAAGAGTTTTTAGATATAGACCAGTCTTTCTGTCATCTAAGTGCTCACACACACGAGCGACACGCGTCAACGGTAGAGCCTGCCGTTGTCGCGGGTCGCTCGTCTATATGCACACTAAGCAAGGTTGAAAAAACCGTGTAGAGCTGTTAATGTATGTCTTTGGTTACGAAATAAACGTCATAGCATGTCCTGTGAGGCAAACCTACAAGATCAAGCTATATTAACGTGATCCTTCGGAGCAGTCTTCTTGGTATCAACCTTAAAATATTTCTTTCTCCGATAGTGAGCCTAAATTAATCATTATAACTTCAATTTACGTAGTTAGAGCTCCGAATTTCGACGAATAGAAGCGTCGTCACCTTGAAAAATTTGGTGAAATGAGCTGTCATTCCGCTTGATCCTAGGGATTGGCCCTATTGACAGCTCACTTCAACTAAGTAAAATTTTAACAGAAAAGATAGACTGATCTCTGTGACTAACAAAGCCCCGAGCTTCTCCTAATCCACATACACCTGGAAAGTCTTCCATGACCACGTGTCACACCACAGACTAATAGCAGCCGTCAAGCCGTCACGCCTAACAGAATCGTATTTATAGCCCACAGCTTAAAGCCTGAGAAATCGAGCCCCGAGTGAAAATTGGAGAGAAAGTGGTGTCCATTGGAGCGGTAACACAATAGTGTGTAATGCTGAGGACTTGGCCGTTTTAGGGAGGGGTTTGTAATTATGGGATTATGTAAGATTGGGGTATCGGATTTCCGGCAGTTGGTGAAGACGAGATGTTTGTTCTACAAGGTATGGGACGAACATTGTGGTTTCTACCTCGCTATCACTGCCAATATATGCCAATTATAGATAGAAAGAGCAGCGGTGCAATTCTGTAAAAATCTCACCGTGAAAACTTAGGTGAAGTGAGGGTGGAGTGAGCTGTCAACAGCCAATTCCTAGCAAAAACAAACTCACTTCACCTAAGTTTTCACGATGAAATTTTTACAAAATCGACCGCCAGTTCACTATTTGAAACTTATGTGGAGTGCAATTGTTTACCGTTACCTTGACCATTCCTGCATTTGAACTGATTCTATTACGGACCAGGACGGCAAATAAACCTGTGTCTGATGCGTTTTGTTTCACCTAATACACAGTGCTCTTTCAGACTGGTTGAGCTCAGGACATCCCGGAACACTATCTTCAACAAATGCAAACCATATCTACAATGATAACTATTTTAATCAAACAGTGGCATGACAATAAAGCACGAGGGGCTCAGATAAACTATTAAACTATCTAACGGGACCAATGTTTTATGGCTGAATGAAGAGGAGGGAAAGACACAGTACAATTAATATCCTAGCCAACATTGCCTATTCGGCCGGCCATATTAGCCGTAGAACCGATGACCGTTGGGGTAGACACCGCGAATCGCCAAACGTAACGCCCTCAGACTAGATGGAGCAATTTTCGCAGGATGACTGGACTGATGTAGGCAGAGAGCCAACATTGATAAATCATCGCAATTTAAAAATCAATTTGATCACTGAGCCATCAATTCAGCAAAATGAACTTTTGATTGAAAATGAGAATCCATCATCAAATCAGCTTTTAAAATGTTTAAGAAAAACTTTTTTACAAAAAAAACAACTGACTTCAAAAAAAAACTCTTTAATGTGAAAAATAACTATAATTTCGGAAGTCGACGTCGTTGGGTTTTATTCGTTTTTTGACACCGGCTTCCGAAATTAAAGTTATTTTTCAATTTGTGTTGTTTTTTTTGAAGTCGGTTGCTTATTTTATATATTTTTTTTTCACCATTTAATTGGACCTACCCCCACACAAATTCAATGAACACTACTTGCTATGTAAATATCAGCTAAAACATTATCAATATAAACTAAGTGGAAAAAAATCGTATTAATGAAACTAACTCAAAAACTACCCAGGCAAAATTAATGAAACCACCCCTGAGGCATATCATATCCATTAAAAACAATACATAGATATACAATTGTAGCCAAGCGGTGCCAAACTAAGGTACATTGAATAATTGAAGACACCGACTAGAAGAATCAACAAAATTCGCATAGAAATGCCGGAGATGCAGTACATTTATGCATACAATATCGTACTTATGAAAAACCTTCCTTTAGATCACATTAGTGAAAGAATGATCAAAATTTTTTATTTTGTAACTATAATATTTACATAATTTATGCTAATACCTATTTAAAATAATAATAATACACACATCAAAAGTGTCTAGGGATCAACATATATTTTTGCAATAACTTTTCTCCTGATTGATATTAATTAAAATTTTCTTTAAGGATTCATCAAATAAAGTGTTTTCGTTTGTCACAGTAACGATAAACCAAGTCACCTTTGCATTAATAAAGAAATTTGCCATTTTCCTAATAAAGGGATTTTTGACATTTGAACCACTAACACAAAAGTTCGAAAAAAAGACTGAAATAACAGTTTTCTTTAAAATTTTATTGGGTAACTTAAACAATTAATAATCCGTGTTTCTACCGCGAACACTAACAACACAAGAACATCGGTTTGGCATACTCAAAATGAGTTCATCCAAATCACGCTGTGGAATGGCCGCCCATGTTCGTTGCAACAACAAAAAAAGGTCTTCTTGCGACTGGATACCCTCCATATTCGGCAGAGCTCTTCTCTGTAGCATATCCCATGCATGCTCAATCGGGTTCAAGTCTGGCGACTGAGCAGGCCAGGGCAGGACATTGATGTTAGCTGCGGCGAGAGTCTGTCTTACAACTCTTGCGGTGTGCGGTCGTGCATTATCATGCATTAACTGAAATAAGGGACCGATTTGCACTTGTAGAGGAACGATGACGTCTGATACAATCGTCTCAGCATAAATTTGAGCGTTGAGGTTGCCTCTGATCCAAATCAACTCAGTTCTTCCGCCGATCCAAATACCCGCCCATACCATGATGGTTCCACCACTATAAGGATGGACTTCCTGGCAGGATTTTAATCGCTGTTGGCGTCCAGGGGTTCTCCAGTGTCGTATACGTCTTGTATCCGGTCTCATACCAAAACGAGACTCATCAGAAAAGCACACGAAACGCCATTGTTCTTCTGCCCAATTTCTGTGTTCAAGAGCCCATTGATATCGAATCCTACGATTGTGCATTGCTATAGGTGGTACCCGTAGCGGTCTTCGGGAATGAAGGTTCACTTCATGCAAGCGGTTTCTGACTGTTTGGTCGCTAATTAAGTTCCCTAAAGAGTGATGAAGCCTCACGGCTAACATCATGGCGGTTATTGTTGGAGCTCTTCGAGTTAAGATTTGAATGTATCGGTCTTGTCTCCATGTGGTGCAGCGATACCGTCCTCCATGGCGCTCAGCCACGGTACCAGTGCTTCGGTAACGTGTCCAAAGTCGACTGATAACACTCTGACTTGTATTCAGAGCTAAAGCCACAGTACGTTGCCGGGAACCAGCTTCTATCATTCCCACGGCTCTGAGCATTTCTTCCCTGCTTAAATGACGTCGCCGCTCCATAATAACGTTGGTTTTAATCAGTAGTAGGGAAACAGTAGCACTAATAATGTCTTCAATGCGTTGTATGTTTTTATAGGGAAAATATTGACAGCTGATTTTCATCTTTTACTCGAATTTGATTCACAGTTCCTGATTCAAATTATGAAATGCACCACAAAGGATCCATATAAATTTATAAAATCATAAATTTATTACAAAGCCACATCTCAATCTCAAGAAATCCGCATAAAAATGCTTGATCCCTAGACACTTTTGATGTGTGTATGTACATTTATATGAAAAAAAATAAGCAAAATGATCATAGGGCATCAAAAAATTCGTCCGCATCGCTGTCAACAGGAACAGTGCCCAAAAGGCTGGCAGCATTGCCACGTTGTATGGCAATGCTAATTCTTTGGCCAAGAAATAGGCCAGCCCTCTGGTCACGTGAAGAGTCGACTAACCGCTTGGCGATATCTCGAAAAACCAAGTGGGCACTCGGACGCCATGGCCCTAGTGTTTCAACCCCAAACGGCTCGAACATATAACTCCCAATCAGGTTGGAATATTTTCGCCGTTTGAGGTTTTAAATTGATCAATTTTTAATGATCAAAATTGGTTTATTAGTTTTTGAGAAAATCGCGGACATACAAACAAACATACTTACATACGGGTCGAATACAGAACTTCCTTTTTTGAAGTCGGTTAAAAAGATAAGAATGATAAAGGGTGGTGACCCGAATGGTGACCACGGTCGCCCGTGCCGCTAACCACGCGGTAAAGAATAAATTATAGCCAAATTAGACCATCACAAATCTTGATTGCAACACCCATTGTAAAACAATTGACGCTCCATGTTCAATGCGTTTTGAATAAATTATCAATCAGCTGAAATCGTGAAAGTGTGAAGTTTTCATTACGCCATACATAGTGCACAGGTAAGATGTATGTATGTGTGTGGGAGGTAAGGCTGCGGAAATAAATACGTGGAATTATCTTGTGCTGTCGAGCAATCAGTGCGTAAAGTTGTTAGATTGTGGTGTAAAGTAAGAGCGGGGCGTTTTGGCATTTGAAATTGACAAAAAACTTTTTTGATGTGAATTTTGGGACATGGACATAAAATGACTCCTTCTCACTGTGTTCAAAATGTACACATTTTAGAAACAACTCGATAAAGTAGATCATGCAATGTGACCATGGCCATAAGTTGATTTTTTGCCGTAAAAAAAAATCGTAAAGACTGCCACATTGTTTGCATCGACTATTAAAAGTTTTTTAACTGACTTCGGTCCCAGTCCGGTCCAGCTGAACAATTTGTCAGAGGAGAATAAAAAAAAACTACCTCTTTTATTGCTCGTGCTACACAAGTAAACATTATCAAAACTATCGTACTTTAAAATAATATCGACTCAGTGTTCTCGAGGTAGCGGTTTCTGATTGCTCTTATTCATACTATGTAGTTATTCTTCAAAATGAGCGAACATTGATCATAACGCTTTGATCAAAAAGGTTCTATCTACGCAAAAGTCTTGGAAAAGTTTACAATCCAAACCGCCCTCGCTTCCGCCCCTAGCTTGCACCACACTAGAGAGAGTGCATCGTATGTGACGTGTTATTTCGTAACCCCATACAATGTCACACGTTCTGTCACTTCTAAGGAACTACTGCGATCTCTACACAAAAAATGTCGCAATGTCATCATTTGACCTCGAAAGGTGATGTTAGAAGAATATTTACACGCTTACTGATGTAAAATGACCGTGAAAATAATTAGAATTGAATAAATTGAATCACTATACGTATTCTTCTGTAGTTTATGTAAGCACAGGTTAATAATTATAATGTCTATGCCTCTTCTAATAATTCTATGATTATGGTGATGATCAGTAATTTTCAAGGAGCACCACTGCCACTACCGTGACGCGGCTACGATAACTCAGCTAGCTTGTCAGTTAATTTCAAATAAAAATTAATTAAAAAATTCAGTGTAGGTACCATAGTATCAAAAGCAAGTTTGACGTGACATTTTGTAGTATTTATATGTATACTATACAACGTTATTTTTAGTTTAAGCGAAACCTGAATATAGTTTGTTCAGAATAAGTAACTGAATCGATTCCAATAATTTTTACCCCATGTTATATTTTGTCCCAAACATATTTAAAAAAGGTTAAAAGTTGGACAGCTAGCGACACTAAGTAGGTTATCCAATCTCCGCGCCGAACGGTTAGGTACCTAGGGTACTAAGCGCAAGACGGGCGCGGCGCGAACGGCGCGGGTGAGCATGTTTTTGTACGGACAAACAGGTAACAAGCTAACTTTGTGATTTTTCATGATACAGATTTGAAATTTTTACACAGATTCTTTACATAAAAATACTAGACACGTGTTTCGGGTTTCGCATATACTAAAAATAATGTTGTATAAGTAATATATGAGCTATGCTTGGAGCTATGCTATATGCGAGCTGCGGAACGAGCTATGCTTGGAGTCTCCCTGAGGGATAAAATCCGGAATGAGATGATCCGGCAGAGAACCAAAGTTGTCGACATAGCTCACAGAATAAACAAGCTGAAGTGGCAAAGGGCCGGCCATATTAGCCGTAGAACCGATGACCGTAGCGTCGGCAATCGTAAAGTAGGACGCCCACGACGATCTTCGCAGGGTGACTGGTAGCAGCTGGATGAGAGTTGCCGAGAGTCGAGCTAAATAGCGTGCAATTGAAGAGGCCAATATCCAGCAGTGGACTGCTGTACCGACGGCTGATGATGATGATAAAGAAGTAATATACGTCAGTTCAGAAAGCATATAAATGCATCGTGTAAAAAGTCCGCGACTTCAATGACTCACGCGTATTTCGCTCATTTACATGCTCGACTTACTTGCACCGTGTACAACCATCTTCAACTTGCGCCACATAGGAGAGAGTGTACTATGTAGGTATGACGCTTTATTTCGTAACCGAAAACAATGTCACACCTATACCGGTTTTGTCACTTCTTGTCGACAAATTGTGACATGGCAACATTTCATTGTTTTGTTATGACGATTCCTATGTTATGTATGATGACCCAGTATGAAATTGCTTAGCTTGGGCGCAGCAGTTTGGTCTATTGCCTGACTGACTGACCCCAGTTTCTGAAAATCTAGTCTGTCAAATTTTCAGGTTAATAAATCAATGTATGTATATTACAATAATATATTAATTCATAATTTGACATATGACTGACCCATTTGGCTACAGTTGTATGATCTACTATTGAGTTTATAGTATCGAATCTTCTTAGTATCATTAAACTTCTTTCACAGAGTATCCATTCATAGTACATAATCTAACAACGTGATAGTTAAATTAATTAACAGTTGCAAGTTATGACAACTACCTTGAACCGATGGCATCTATAGATATTTGCTTTATTTAGCCAAAATTCCTCCATCTACCATCTTCCATCCTCCCTCTAAAGAGTGTTGCCGTTTTTGAAAAACGCAGGCGGCCATTTTTGTTTTACATATTTGTAGAAACATTTTCAGTCTTTGCTATTACATATATTGAATATAAAATAGACCGGCACCCTAATTGCGTAACACACTATTACTCTCAATTTGAATCATTTTGAACCATATTGCTAATGCATTGCTGCATATGTTCGAAAAATGTGGCTGCTCAACAACGTAAATAACGCAATGAATGTTGTTGAACTGTCAAAATGAAACTCATTGCTAGTGATAGTGTGTTACGCAATTACCCCGCGGATGCTTTTCTAAGCCCTTTCTTTTAATCGCTACCGCCTATGCCTCGCTCCATATTAGAGAGTAGTCGTGGTATTTCGTAACTTGTATCACGTTCGACACGTGTCTACGTGATGAGTATAACCTTGAGATTTCACTGGAGAAACTGAGATGGATGGGTACTACTACATTTTAGTATTGTATTGTTTTGTACTACCTTGACGCAACGGCAGAAGGGTGTGATTGCGGAGCTATGTCACAAACCATGCTCCACCTCCTATCCTGCCCTCTGTGTCCCAAAACATGCAGTCAAGGTGACCTCTGCGTTGCCACCGACAACGCCGTGGAAGTGGCAAAGTTTTGGGAAAACAAGATTTAAAATACAGTCGTGCCAGCGACACGAAGAAGAAGAAGAAGTATTGTACTGTTATGTAAACTATAAATATTCGTCCGTGGGTAATGATTTTATTCAGTTCCACACACGACTAACTTACAGGACCTTTTTTTTTTGTGGATGGGAAATCCTCAAAGACCCCTCCCGCTCTGGGTGGAGCGAAAGGGAGTGTCAGACTCTTACTGACTAAAACCCATCCATGTTCCTTCCTTAGCCCTTTATGTTCCGGGCCAGCGGTAACCCTTTCGAACAATCCCGCTGACCCGGCAGGCTTCGGCCCTATGGGGCCCCTCCTCGATGCTGACATCTCTTTGAGGCGCGCGTGGAACACGTACGCGCCGTCCGGCATGGGCCTGGTCCTGATCGGACGGTGAGCTACCCAAAAGTAACACGCTCAAATCACAAACCAATAGCTTTGCCTATTTTTAGGGTGCTGGATCTTGTGACCGTTTTTTCACCCACTTCCCGTAATCTGATTAAGGTGAAATTTTAGATTTCCTTTCAATAATTATGTGCTAAACCGTTTTTTGAGCCTTTTCTAAAGGTTGAGTTAATTGTGTGTGTCGTTTATTCGCGTTTAATAGGTTATTTATAAATGATGTTGAGGATTTAGCCACTCACTTGATTTGATTAAAATAACTGTTAAAAGTAAGTAGTTAGGACACGTTATACAAAAAGTTACACACAGGACATTATAATGAAAAGACAAAATGTACAATAGACAATTAATATTTCTAAACTGAAGGGAACGAACTTCTACTGAAATTGTATTGTTACAAAAGGGTTCACAATCTATGTTTCTGTTAAAAAACCAATATTTGACACATGCAGAGACTGCCAAAATGTATGTAATTACACTATTAAAATGCTACTAACTTTTCACATTTTTCCATTTCCCGACATTTCAATCAGTCTTTCTTTTACTCTACATATTTAAGGTACGTAATTTATAGTCATAAAAATGACATTAAACATAGGTAAGTAATGCTTAAACACTGATTTATAGCACAGTGTGACCTAAATCCGCAAATAAGTCCCGCTTTTCTGTGACTTAAGTAGTCCATTTTTACACAGAAAAACGTCACATAAGGGACATGCCTGTAACTTGCACAAAAGTATGCAAGTAGCTGGCATACCAGTATGGTATTCACCAATCAGAAGTTGTTATGGCACACGGCATGCAAGCTAATTTGTGAATACCATAAAGACATGCAAGCTACTTGCATACTTTTGTGACAGCTTTGCATGTGTATCCTTAGCATAAGTGCTGGTTTAGATCACACAAGCTATAAAATGGCATACGATACTACATAAGTACATTATGATACACACGCGTAGACAGAGTAATCTATAGACTCGTGGTATCCGTGTCACCGAAAGGGACAAAAAATTCCGGCAATCTTCATCATACTATCATTTTTACAGCTTATTACACAGCACCTTACCATTTTCACAGTTGCGCAAATATACTATTATTGAATTATGCACGAAAAAGATCTTTTTTCCGTTTAATCGCGGTGTAGTTTTTATTATTTCATTCATAAACGTCAAACTTGTTGTGCACATTGATGTGCTTAGCCGACACGCAGTAAGGGACAGAAATATTCTTACTCTGTCTCTTTTCTTTGCTAGTGACGTTAATACATTTCTCTTTTTCTTGTGCGAATGAAAAAGAAGATATGCAGCAGTCTATAGTTTACTCTGTCTACGTACACACGTATCGTAATTAAAACTATTTCATTTAAAAAAATTTACTCAAAACGTCGAGAAATGAAAAAAATATAGGTACTTAGATAAATCCTTAATTTTGCTAAAAGTTCAATAAAATGAATACTTACTAGCATTATGCACCACAGGAGCAACCTCTGTAGGCCTCTCAGTGGTCTCCCTATCCACACAGCAGGCCCATATCATGCCCCCAGAACACAAGTCCAGGGGTTTGCCTCCCCCTAGGACGCAGGATATGCTCAGCCCGCAGGGGTAGCGGGCCCCCCGGAAGCGGCACGTTTGGGGGATCACTGGAACAAAAAAAAAATGTTAAACATTTATCATAACAGAACATTATGCATGTATACAGGGTTATTGGTAAAACATTAATAACCTCTTAAGAGGTCAGTGTACTCATCATTATGAACAACTTTTACTATGGGAACAAACTCAAAATCGCGAAAAAAAACTCAGCTGTTCCCTACATTTCGCATAACTTGTCAAAATGTAGGGAACAGCTGATTTTTTTTCGCGATTTCAGGTTTGGCCCCATAGTAAAAGTTGTTCATAATGATGAGCACAATGACCTCTTAAGAGGTTTTGGGTTAATTCAATAACAACTTGTATAAGCACAAATAAATATAAATAAATACATGAATATACTAAAAAGAAATAAGACAAACAATGAGAAAATATTAGCGTTGTGAATTTGTGATAATACTGCCAGTTTCTTGCGAATGTACTCGCAAATCTTAACTTTAAAGGATAATTTTAATTTAATTTCACCACCGCTCTCAAAACGGTGAAGGAAAACATCGTGAGGAAACCGGCATGTCCTAGAACCAAAAATCCAAAGGCATGTGACATCTACCAACCCGCACTGGGCCAGCATGGTGGACTATAGCCTACTCCCACTCACAGAGAAGAGGCACGGTCCCAGCAGTGGGAACATTATAGGCTAATAATGCTATTCTTCATGCTTCATAAGCAATTAAATCGCCAGATTAAACCGTTAGTTTTTTAAAGAGGAATTTTACAAAAGTTTGGCTACAGTTAAACACGATCTACACGGTTTGAAACCAGTCTACAAACCAAGGTGACCTTGAAGTGGTTGTTGTTGCGAGCTGCCTGCTACACGGTTTAAAACCAACATTTTCTTCTGCCACTGGTTTGCAACGCAGGCCTTTCTTTCTACCAAGGACGTTTAAAGGTCATACGAATTTGGTTTTAAACCACTGTGTACACTGTTTTAAACATAGGTTTGAAACCACCGTTTTAAACCGTTAGATCGTGCTTCACGAAGGATTATTTGAAGACCAGCACGGAAGTTCCACAATTTACAAACACAGCATGCCTGGGAAAGTTTCAAGATATTTTAATAGTAACCTGCAGATCTAGTGGCAATCTCAACTCAGCGACAATCAATGTCAAAAAATTGACAAAAATTTTGGGAAAGGATGACGGGCAAAAATGTATGGGACGCGTACCCACCGACCAATAACGACCAGACGTATGTCGTTAGAAAGCTCTTTTCATGACTATCATTTGTTATTATGGGGGCTAGTCTCAATTCGTTGTGGGGAAAATGTTATAGTTACTTAAATTATATCTATTAAAATAAAAGTTGTTAGTTCCAGTTTTAGGTATTTTTGACACATTGAGACCAGACTGTGAACGTTTTTAAAATTACGGGAATTGCCCCTCTAAGCACTCAACGGTTAGGCCAATGGCCTTATTGAACCTGCTTTAATCTAAATATATAAAATTCAAAGTCCTGACTGACTGACTGATATATCAACGCGCAGCATAAACCGCTGGTCCTAGAGACATGAAATTTGGAGGGTGTGTTCTTTGTGAAGAGTAGGTATCCAATAAGAAAGGGTTTTTCGAAATTCCACCCCTAAGAGGGTGAAATTTCAAGCGAATGAAGTCGCAGGCATAAGCTAAGCAGTAATACGTATAACGTGTGAACGTGGTGATGCTCGACGACAAATGGACTTTATTGTGACATGAATAATTGAAGCTGTTACGTGCGTGCGAATGAGAAATAAAATGCATTTACGATTGGTGTGCAATGTTTGTTAAAGTAACACTTAGTTGTTTAACAGGCTATTTAAAAACATTATTTTATTATTAATGTATAGTTAGGAACATAGTATTGCAAGCAACAATGTGCTCCTGCAATTCTTGAACTATAGTCGACGTCGAATTCGTTGGTGGACGAGGCTAATAAATTATGCATGCTATTCATTGATTTATTAATTAATTTAGTTTTATATTTCGTTTATATTTATTTAGTGATCTATAACGAAAATTAGTGTAAAACAGGATCAGACCTTTTGGCGTAGGTATAGATGTTATAAAAAACTACTGGATGTATTTATTCAAAATTAAGACATTTGAATTCTTGAATAAGCTATTTCCCTCCCTGTACGGTAACAATTTTGCCATTTTCATACTCCGGGAGTTATTTATTTAGCTGAACGGATTCGGATGTTTGGCACATGAGTAGACCTTGGCCTGCATTAGGACATAGAATACTTTTTATCCCGATATTTCCACGGCATCGCGACTTATGCGGCTGAAACCGCGGGCGCAGCTAGTAATACAATGCGATTACAAAAAAATGTTCACTGATAAAAACTAAACTAATGCCGAATATCAAAGGATAGGTAGGTTCTATGGTAGCTTCACAATATAATTAAAAAGCTTTGATTTGGATATAATATATTTACGACTTTACAATATCATGTTATAGCCTCTATTAAACAAAATATACCTTATTAGAATATTTGACACTTGCTAGAACGTTCGAATTGAACACACCGGCAATTATAACCAGCCTGTACTGTTAAGGGTAAAGGGCTACATAGATAGCCTCTACAGTACCTATAGTTGTTGTTAGTTGTTGTAGTTGTTGTTTTGTTGTTGTTTTTTCTGTCTTACTCAGAATAAATTTTGACATTGTATTTTGAGTTGAATTTAAATTTTGACGTTTTAATTTCAATTTAATTTTGACATTGTAATTTTCTTTTCTTTTTTTTTCTTTTTGTTTTTTTTTTCTAGTGCAACAAATTTTGTATGCCATAAATGGCAAAACATGTAGCCACGTCACAATAATTATAAGACCTTCATACTTTACTCATGTTTTACAAAATAAACATTATCTTATCTTGTCTTGACTTCCACACGAACGAAGTTGTGGGCAGAAGTTAGTCGATTATTAAACGTGTACAAACTAACATTAAAAAATCCCATACACACAATCCGTACAATTTATTACATAAACACGACAACAATCACGCAACATGATTTAAACATGCTCAGATCGATACCAAGCGGTTGAACGACCGTCCATTTTCTCTGCGCACGCGCACTTTTACTCTCGTCTTGCGTGACTCAGATCAAAGTTTTGATATCAAGTATTTTCTTTAGTTTTATTGTAGTTAAGTATATCTTTATCTTTTGTCAAGAATTTTAAGTGGGTAAGTAGTGTAACAGTGTTTTTGAATAACACTATTTTATGAAACGTGCGTTAATTTATTACTTGCGAAGTTTTTAGTACATCTAAGTATTATATTTTGCATTTCTGTGAGATGCACGTTTTGTGGTTATATTGATCGGGCAGAAATAAATAAAGTCTTAATTTGTGGTTGGTCAAAATATATTATCAGGCACAAATGAGCTTTACCTAGTGGAAAATCCTTTTACACTTTTTTTTTAAACTTTGCCTCACACTAGGAATGTCTCCTGTACTATGGGTGCGTTTACAAACATTTAAACTCACTTACACAAACAGCCAGACCCGGAACAACTACTTGTAGGTCATACAAGTATTTGTTCCGTGCGGGAATCGAACCCACGACACCATTGCGCCAACCGTGACGTCACAAAGCCCGACCCGTGAATCAAAAGCAGGGTCGCACTCAGTAGTCGCTGGTGCAATTCCTGGTAGAATCAGTTCAGTCTGTTCTATCAGGCGTTACTGGACGCAGATACCTTGCTTTATCTGGGTTACTGTCATCAAGTCACCTATTGTCCTATGAAAGCTCTTTTTAACCGACTTCTAAAATAGGAGGAGGTAATGCATTCAGCGAGTTTTGCATGTGGAAATCCTCATGGATGTGTGAGGGGACATAAACTAAAACTAAAACTAAGAAACTAAAGAAGTAGGGTAGGAGTAGTGTAGGAGTAGGGTAGGAGTAGTGTGGGAGTAGGGTAGGAGTAGTGTAGGAGCAAAACAACGTTTGCCGGGTCAGCTAGAGACTAAAACCATACGGTTTCTTCAAGCTATCTTTGGCCAGGGTGTTGTCCGAGCACTTGCACAGTTCCTTCCGCTTCCCCGGCCAGGTATTGGGCCGCATGACTTTCATGTGAACCCCAGCACCCGTCATAAGACTGCTCTGTCTATTAATGCTTTAGTCGTTGCATCAACAGATGCAACTAACTCTCATCCATTTTCGTTGTACGACGCAAGTCAAAATAACCCTTTTCAGAGCATACTGCCAGTCTTTTTACACGTGCAGTCTGTGGGTCAGGTATACGCTGAGGGCATACAACGCCCTGCATGTTCAGTACAACAATGTATTCAGGATGCTGTTGGGGCACGTAGTTGCACCGAGGCCAGGGTTGATGGTTTTTATGCCATTATACCGAAACGGTGCGTTTCTACACTCGGTAGGATGCGAGCTAGCTCCCAAAGCATTCTGAGTGTGTTGTGTGATAGGTGGGACAGCCCCATGCTGGCTCACTGGATTCGGCTGCACACGTAAGTGTCAGTCATTTCAATTTTGTGTTTTTACTAACATTATGTTAAGATTTTTTACTAACAGCTTATTATATTATTATTGTCATTATGGATTTTTAATCTGAAATAAAATTTATTATTATTATTTAAACTTTGAGAAAAAGTAATAAGTAGTAATTAATATAAGTCTGAAATCGCCAATAAACCTTGAGCAAGCGTGGTGTTCACTGCTCATGCCTTGTCTGTATGAGAAGGTGCCTGCAGTAGGACACTAATAGACTAGTATTTAGTATTGGTATTAATTAGTAGTTCAATTCTAATCAACTCTCTATCAACCTCTCTAGAGATTCTAGTATCGGAATAAATTAAAGTTTAAAATCTAATTGTAATTTTCTTCTTTCTATTATTTAGATATCGGGACCAGAATAGCCTGACTACTGACAATATTTGATACTTAGTATTTTTTTACAAAACAGCCGGTCTATGATTATTTGATACTAACTGACCCGGCGAACTTCGTACCGCCCCGCCAGCCGCTCTGCCCCGATAATGATATGCTGTAAAGGGCAATTTTGATCTCCATCAAATGTACAACGTATTTAATGTATTTAATTGGATAAGGAAAATTTGTTTAAAATAGCTTGATAAATAACCCATATTTTTTTGGTAATATGTAAAAGATAAAAATGGTTACTGTGGGTTATCCTGAGATAAACATATACCATCGCGAACTTTTTTATCGATATTTTTTAAATATACAATTCCGTAGTACAGACGCCAGCACATCAAGTTACTACAATCTGTCAGATTTCTTTAATAGATTTTCGACTTTATTGCTAAAGTATAAGGTTCAAGGTTGATTGGGAAAATCTGACAGTTTCGGGTAGGTTGACCTGCTGGCGTCTGTACATTAATTTAATCTATCTCGTAAGGTTTCGCCAGCGTTTGCAATGTAAGCGCACAAAAATATGTTTGTTACGACATCACATTACAAATCTTTGAATTTCTCGGCTTTTATTTACTATAATATGCATGTATTATCCATATAAACCTTCCTCTTGAATCACTTTATCTATTGCTGAGAACTGCATTAAAATCCGTTGCGCAGTTTAAAAGATCTAAGTTAACAGGGAACGGGAACGACTTTGTTTCGTAGAGATGATAAAACTTTAACATGACAAATGAAAATTTCTCCGTATGTTTATGGAGACTGTTGCATATCTTGACAAAAAATCTAAACTGTCTTGTTTAGAACATATTTGCATGGTGGTAGAGCTCGGAATTTACGTAGTTTGCATCAAAGTAATGCTTATAATGTAGAACAAGATCACTATCCTTCTAAATTCTCCTATTATGGCTAGTTGAAAGTCTAACACAGACATTTGACTAGAATATGTCCTGATCAAGATTATGTCTGGACTTTAAAAGAGACTGTGACCTCTGAGTTTGTTTCGGCCTTTCTTCTCAGAGTAGTCAGATAGGAAACGCCGACTTCATCTAGTTTTAAAAACCATGATTGACGTGTAAAAGTGTTTGTACAAACCTACTTACAAAAAATTAAATCATTTCATTTCAATAGTAGCATATGTCCTCTACATTTATAAAACTTAGATTTAATCGTAAGTCTTGTGATATCTTTTGAATTCATCTGTCGTCATCGCCCATTACAGAGAAAAAAATAGTTATTTCTCAGTCGATAAGCATAGAGATCAAGAAGACCGAAAGATGGCTAACAATTATGCTCGACGTTGTAAATTTATAATTAAGAGCTGTGGTGGCCGAATTTCCCCACTGCTGGGACACAGACCTCCTCTCTGTGAGAGGGAGTGGGTCCACCACGAGGGCCCAGTGCGGGTTGGTGGATGTCACATGTCTTAATTTTTTGGTTCTAAGACATGTCGGTTTCCTCACGATGTTTTCCTTCACCGTTTATTAAATAAACAAAGTATAGTGCCTGCCTAGGTTCGAACTCACGACTCTACAACTCGAAAATCAGGACTGATACCTGGTTACCACTGTTCGTAGGCTCATTCTTTCATAACTGGCAACACAGCGTAACCTTAGAGGAATACAGGCGTGAGGCTATATGTTATACTAGCAGCGACCCGCGGTTTCACCCGCGAAAGTTTAGATCCCGTGGGAATATCGGGATAAAAAGTATCCTATGTGTTAATCCTGGAAATGGTCTATCTATGTGCCAATTTTCATCGTAATCTGTTCAACGGTTTAACAAACATTCAAACATTATCACAAACTTTCACATTTATAATATTAGTAGGACTAGGGGTTTAACACACTTGTTCGGGTCGGCATGATTCGGCACAGCCGGCCGCAAATCTATATAAATAAAAAGAAAAGTCCTGACTGACTGATTGACTGACTCATCAACGCCCAGCCCAAACCCTTGGACCTAGAAGGCTGAAATTTTGCACAGAGGTTGCCTTTATAATGTAGACAAGGAATAAGGAAGGATTTTTCGAAATTCAACCCCTAAGGGGGTGAATGGGGAGAGGGTGAAATTTCACGCGGACGAAGTCGCGGGCAGAAACTAGTTTTACATATAGGGTGGCAGGCACAACGACGCGCAAACTGTAACCATGAATTCAGCACACGATTCTAAACCCCCTAGCGCAGAAATTTTTCGTCGGTTATCATAAAACAATCAGCTGTTTCATAGAAAAGTGCAATACCTACGCAGTCAAAATGTATGAAACAGCAATTTTTTTTTAATAAACAACAAAAAAATTCAACACTTATTCAGAATCATGTACTGAATCCATGGCATCAGGTTGCTCGTCATATCCATAATACTAACCTCATAATTATGGACATGCAAAAATAGTCTGAATTAAATGAATGTTATTTTATTTTATTTATTTATTAAATTTTGCCGCTCGGTTGTGCCGAATCATGCCGAACCGAAGAAGTGTGTAACAAGTCTTACATTACATAGATCGATATGTTAGTGTTAGAGTCTCCAGTTTGCTTAGCAAGTTTGCAAGTACGAGTATGTTGGCCACCTCAACGAGCTATTTCCGCTAGCTTTTACTTCTTGTATATTTATAAACAGGTGTGAAGATACGACTACTGATTTTCTTTCCTTTCTAGTTGGGGCAGGAAATGCTTTATTGAACTTCTTAGCGGGCTTCCGTTTTGGTATTTTAGAATATAGGCTTCAGGGTAGCAAGGTATTTTGTTTTCGCCAGGTTTTTTTGCAATTTGTAGGTCAGAATCAGGATGTGTAAATCAAACATGATTCGCGACCGTAACAAATAAGTATTTACAGAATGATTGTCAGTAAAATTATCAATACAATTTTCTAAATTCAAATTGAAAAGGACTATATTATCATGAAAACACGATAGTTGAGACCAATTCTTATTTGGAGAGTTGTATTGATAATTCTAATTATTGTAAGTCTACAGTACAGTCAACAAATCCTCCTCCTCCAACAGATCCTGCATACTTATCTCTTTTGTTGATGCATATACAGCCTGCGGGGCAATTCCGTAACACACTAACAGTAGCAATGGCTTTCATTTTGACAGTTAAACAATATTCATTGAGTTATTTACGTTGTTGAGTAAGCAAAATATCCTTCAAAATGATTTAGATTATAATTGATAATGTATGCAACGGTGCTGACACTGTCCAGCAAATTTGAAAAAAAACCGTAACATTTGAATTTCGGGTAACCTTAGCGCTTTCTCCTAAACAAGGTTCAAAACCCTGACTAGGTTACTGAGATTATCCTAAGGTGAAAACTCAGTAACGCCCTAAACGCTCAGCAGTTAAGATTATTCAGATTATGTACTACTTAGATTCTAACGAGGCAGTTGATTTTACAACCTCTATAGGATGATTTCCACCAAACGGCTCGTATCGGATCGGATCGGAAAGGATACGAACGGATGCGGCGACAGCCGATCTCGTCCAACAGGATGTCGACGCATACGATCGGCTCCGTACGTCGCTTGCGAACGTATCCGTCTCTGCGCCTATTCAAATAGTTTTATTCCTACCGTGTTGACGTGTTCTAATTTTTGAAAATGGTAGAAGTTGACGTAGTATTGCATTAGAAGAAGAAAATAATCATAAAACACAGAAGAGGAAAAGAAAAATTTGAACTACAGCCGAATGGATTCGATCGGATACGACGACAGGCGTACGGAGCCGTACGCGCTTCGCAGCATTCTTTCGGCTACGATCGCTAGTCGCGGGAGACGCCCGCGGTCAAGCTGCTGTTCGCGGCTTGGTAATATAGACTTTAAATACTGTGTACACGATTTAATATAGCTTAAAGATTGTAAAATCGATTCCGACCCGATGCGGTGCGAGCCGTATGGTGGAAATCATCCTTTAGTAGATATGAGTTGTGATCGAGGGTCAGATGGCATAGCTAATGGAATGTATAATATATTTATATTGGCATAATCAGGCTATAATGTTCCCACTGCTGGGACACAGGCCTCCTCTCGGTGAGGGATTGGACCGTAATCTACCACGCGGGCCCATTGCGGATTGGTAGATGTCACATATCTTTGAATTGATCCACACGATGTATTCCTTCACTGTTTTGAGAACTGTGCAGGTGATGAATTTGTTAACGCAAAGTAAAGCGCCTGGCTGGGTTCGAACCCACGACCTACAACGGTCAAAGGTAGGTGGGGGATTTTACCACTGGGTCACCACTGCTCCTAGCCTGGTTGGGGCATGAGATATAAATGTTAATAGATGGAAACGGAGATGAAGACCAAACAAAAGATGTCCCTCCATCTTTGTGTGTTGTTATTTGCGTTGCTATGTGTGCGGAATGCCATAAAAGATTTTTTTTGGATTTAATTATAGCTAAGTATAATTTTTACTCTTTTTGTAGGTCTGTTTTTGTGTTGTGTTGTCTTCGGTCAATCGTCATAACGACTGACAGAAAACAGAATGGAAGAAGAAAACATGAGGAGTAGGTAACTAATCAAAAACCGTTAAATCCATTTGGTTATTTTTTCAGAAAATGATAAAAACCTTATAGTGTTTCAAAGTGATGTATTTTTTGGATTTTGATCAAAACATCGACTTTTAAAATTTTTTTTTCAGTAGGAATTACTGGTTTTTGAAGCGGTTTGTTAGTATTTGGGTGTGTATTTGAAATTTAAGAAGCGAAAAAAAAAAAAAATGGTTGCCTGTAAAGTCGGTTTTACGGGCGAAGATTTTACGTGACAACGTCTTTTTCTCGGTAGAATAGTTGAGTGGGAGAGAGACGCAAGGCATTCGGCGGGCCTCTCTCTCGTTCGGTGACTCATCGTAACGTTACCGAGCGTTACACTTTTTCATAAGTGACTCCCAGCCGCAACCTAATTTAAGACGTTGTCACGTCAAAACATGTCCTGGTTACTAACGGGTTTTGTTCCGTCACTCCTCACATGTGACATAGAACAAGTGCAGGAAGATAATGAATTTATCTGGTAAGACAGCTAGCCGATTCGGGTAAATGCATAACGGATGTAAGAAGATAATCTTTGAGAAAATTACAATAAAGTAGCGATTTCCGGAGAATGGGTGTAGGTACTCCACTCTGATCTAGGTATGCGTCATGTTCGTGAACGGGCGCTGTCAGTTGGGGCTGGTCATCTCTTCTGCTTATTTTTAATTATTTTATTTTTGGATTGTTGTTTTAGTAATATTTGTTGTACTCTGGACTGTTTATTTTTTACACCGTTCTCACATTATTTAATTATAAATTCAAAAGTAATGATGTAACTAATATTTTTGTAAAATATAATTTAAAAAGAGTGTCCATGGAGTGTCTTGCCCGTTTTTCTCCATAGGTACCTATGCTTTGGAATGGGCAACTAGCTTCATATTTTCTGACTGACCAGCTTCTTGACAATTCAAAAGTGCCTGTTAATGGTTTAATTGAAATAAATGCTTTGAGTTTGAGTTTGACTCTGGGTTAAATTAGACATAAATAATTAGGACAGACATCGTGAGGAAACCGAAAGAACCAAAAATTCGAGGACATGTGACATTCACGCATTGGGCCCGCGTGGTGGACTATGGCCTGCTCCCTTGCATAGAGACGAGGCGGAATAGACTCCGCTTTGGCCATTCCAAAACACCTGCTCATTTAGCGAGACTGGGTATTGTTCAAGACAACAAATGTACAAGTTGCGGTTTAGCTAGGTATTGGAAATGTTGATCACATGCTTTTTGACTGTCCAAATCACAAGTTACACAGGCTGATTTTAGCGAGTGAATTGTGTAGTGAAAGTGATGTGTTAAATAATACCTCCCGCCGCTTGACCGAATTCCTAAAAAATAAGACTTGTTATCGAGCAATATACAAACATACTAAAAACACTTTCGAATAAATTTTGCGAAGAAAATTACTAAATGATTTCAAGATTTTCAAGTTACTTACTAAATGTCAATGACTAAACCAAATAAAGACTTGGCTAAAAGGTCCCAGCCAGGCCATTAAAATAACAAAAAAAAAATAGAGACGAGGCGTGTGTCCCAGCAATGGCAACGTTACTGGCTGATAATAATTATGCTAGTATACTACGAGTTAAGAAATTATAATCCGTCTACTTAGTTGATTACTAAAATCAACAAAATCATAGCCAAAGCTGTTAAACCATTGCTGTAAGATTTTAGCTATAACGAATGCTTTAATTACAATTTTCAATTTGTCAATTACTTCATTGAGCTTTTAACTCTAATTATAGCTATGCTATGACCAGTTACAATTTGTGAGCAATTAACTTTGACAGATTAAAAATAATTATGCACTCTGAGGAAATATTTAACTTCGATAGTAATAACAATTTATTCGAAAACAATACTTAAAATAATTATTATTTTCAAACATTTTAATTTAATCGGAAATTCTAAATAATAATTCGGACATGTTAAAGTCCGAATTATTATTGTATTTTCCGCGACCGTTACTAGAACGAAGGATATATCAAACTATATATTAAAAATACTCACTCTTTCCCAATAAATCCATGATTGAATCATCTTCTTGTGATGACCCATAACCATTGTGGTACCCGGAACCCTTCCTTCTTCCTAGGGCGCCTAACATTAAAATATCTTTCTCTTGTTCATTCGCAGGCCGTCTTCTATCCGATGGCAAATCAATATCTTTGTCATCAACTTGTAATGTCAACACGTCATTCTCATTACACAAAATACTATGAAAACAACTTAAAAATGCAAAAGAATACAGAAAAGTTCTGAAAATCATTGTATTGTAAACACTGGACGTTCTTCTACGCGTTTTGAAATTTTTCTTTTTAATTTTTCCCGCCGATCCATGAAGTCCGTTTTCGATTACACTTTTACACATTTCACTGGTTTATATTACACCTCATTTTTTTGACACTTTTTTTTCACAGTTGCTATTTTTTGTGTTTTTTTTATTTTTATTGTTTTGTTTTTTGTTTGTTTGGTGTTTATTTTCGTAAGACGTCTTGACGCGGGAAGTTGGTTATCGGAAGTAAACTGCGATCGCCTCGCGCCTCGCGCCTTTTCACTTTTCGTTAGAGTTCCTCAAGCGTTTTACATTTTCTTAAAGATACTTAATTGCTCATATTTTAAGATTCTCATTATATTATTGTCATCCATTAATGCTTATCATCTGAAAAGTAATTGTTTTAATTAATACGGTGTCACATTTATTTTAATATGGAAGTTTTCATTTGATATTTATGTGCAGAACCCAGTGGGTTATCTTTTTTAAACAAAACAATAGCGGTATGACCGTTGTTTAGCGTGTCTATGGTGTGCGTGACGTTTAAATATAAGGTAGGTATGTGTAATAATAGTTTATTTCACTTTGTAAATTCAGTGTAAACATATACCTACCTACTTCCAGATTCATAAACTAAGTAGGTAGTGATAATAACAGCTACAATTTGACTGTTGCACTTATATACGGACTTGTCAATTTAGATAGTTAAACTACTTTTTCATTTTACTGAAGTAAGCAATTGACACCTCTCATCAATCATTTTGAAAAAAGAAAAACGTTTTACAAGCTATCATGTTTGTTTTGTAAAAGGTAAACTTTTTTAATGGAACATTTTTTCTTTTAAATAAAGCTCCTATAGAGCTTTTAACAGTTATTTCGCGGTAATTGTTCAGTTCTCAAGATAATCTAAACTGCTTTAAAAAGTAACAGGATTATCCAATTACTCTGTACCTACCTAATAATTTGTCTCGTCATGTAACAGCTTCGTTTGAATTTATCTTTTTCGCTATACTGACAATTTACTTTGTAAAAAGAAAATCTAGCAATTTTCTTAATAATTTGGCTTTAAGAGGTTAAGCCTATTTTCGGGGAATTTTATTTGTAAGTAGCATTACTAATTTGGAAAAGTCAAGCCTATAGAAAGTGGACAGTGTTATATAATAGAATAGAGTAGAGAAGTTTTATTTCAGACAGAATCCATAGAGATAGACTTAAAGTAAGTAACACCATGAGAGAACAGAGACTATATGAATAAAATAGAAATATTGAGATAGTTATGTAGCTAGGAACGTTTCAGATTTAAATTCTTTACCTATTAGTGTTTAAAATTAATGCTGAGTAAGAGGATTATCAGAAAATCATCGTTAAAATAGCGACATCTTGATCGTACGGCGTTTACAGTATTTCCATATTTAGCACTAGATAATGAGATACAAAAACGGTTTTAATGCGTATTCAAGTATCAAGATTGAGTGGTCACACTTGAACACTCATAAGACGCCGACTTTCGCCGTAGCTTTCCAAAACATGACTTTAAATGGGCGAAAAACGTCGTAAGTAACTTCATATCGAATAAATTTAGATTTTATACGCAGTAGAATAGTGTCCAAACTCATTTGACCGCTGCTCATTGGTGACAAATCCCTCTGATTGATTTGGAATAATAAATGAGTTGGAAAATTCGACCTTAGCTTTGATGTGTTAAGGTACAAACTTGTCTGTTGTGAAGTCAGGACGTAATTTGTACAAATAGACAAGTCTGCTTTCTTTACTAATGACATCTGTTAAGGTTAATTTCGCGGTATTGCATTATCTGTGGCTAATTCGTTTTTGATAGGGCTGTGGTTCTTACGGAAGTACCCGGAATCTAGGTCAATTTATTTATATTACAATAAAAGGTACGCATTACAAATTGGATAATTGAATTTTATTGTTCTGGAAACGTTTCCCAAGAATTTGTTTACGATCGATTTAATTGGGTAAATTGCAGAAAGTTACCCGAAGGCGTCATGAATAATTACTTAGATTAAAATGAAAGGGGCGTTTGAATAATTGTTATAAAAGAGAGCTAGTTTGGAAAATTATTATAATCTAAGCTACGATTTTTTGATTAAGCGTAGACAATTAAAAAGACGAAAAATAAACTTAAAAAATCCCTGCATTTCTCACCGATAAAAAACAACCGGAAAAACACAACGAACGAAATCGAGAGTGTATCGGAACGTGGTTTGACAGCTCATCTTTCCCGCCATTTTCACTTTCGTTTCGAACGGCGCGGACTGCGTGAAATTAGGCGCCATATTGGCACACGATTACCGAACGATTGTAGGTACAATGGAGTTCGGAGTAAGGAAATGCATCATCATCTGCCTGCCTTTTCCCAAGATTCCCAACTATGTTGGGGTCGGCTTCTAGTCTAACCTGATGCAGCTGAAAACCAGTATTTTACATATGGAGCGACTGCCTGGTAAGACTAGTTGTCAGGCTTCTGACGATCCGAAACGACTGTCAAAGATCTACGAATGACAGTAGGGTCCAACGGCTTAACGTGCTTTCCGAGAGACGGAGGAGTCTCGGTATGTAAAGATGGTCACCCATCCACGGACCAACCGCGGCAAGCGTAGCTTAGCCTGATGATCGACCCGTGCAGCTATCACTCCTTAGCCACGAGCCTCTAAGGAAATGCTTTGATAAGTATATAATTAATTGATCGCTTTCTGAATACGAAATGTGCGTAAGACGTAAATTAGTTATTTTCCTGTACTATAATGAGGTTCTACTGACTTGCTTTGTATAAAAGTAGTAATTTGCATATTTTCACGCTTTTACTCCTGCGGAAAGTTTGTATTACGTCTTCATTCGTAGTATTCACTATTCGATCATCAGTAATTAACACATTACTCTGTAACTGGCTTAAACTTTGTAGTATACACTAATTACATAAGTAGCTACATAACTGAATTGAATAAACTTCTTATTTACTGCAGTGCGTGTGGCGATTAGTTTATTACCTACATTAATTAAAACCACGTTTTCTAGGTACATACATTACATATGTTAAACACACACAAATAAAATAATTAATTTAATTTTGTGATTAAAGATCTGTTCCCGACATTTTGACGAGTTATACGAACATTAATGTAGGGAAAAGCTGATTTTTTTTTCGCGATTTCAATTTTGGTCCCATAGTAAAAGTTGGTCATAATGATGATTACAATAACTTCTTAAGAGGTTGTTAATGTTTAACCAATAATCCTGTATATTTTTTCTCATAAATATTTAAACCCTCCGAATGTAGACCAATCACGACTCAAAAATTAAGACAAAAAATTTATGAGCTGAATCCAAATCAGGCTTCTGTTGTCACGACGTCTGCAAGTTGTGTGAAACAGAACGTAACACGATTATATTACGTATGCGCCTGCGCATCAAAGTTTCGTAACTTTGTTTTGTTAAAAAAATAAAACTTTAAGATTTTGCAAATGGTTTGTCATGAGGGCGGATGTTGTACTGTAACATTGTTGTTCGTTACGACAGAAAGTAATAGCCAGGGTTAATATGTCGTAACTTCATGTACAAAGACTTGACAGTAAAGATGGACGCCTGATGAGAATGTTGACAGACCATGATGGATGGTATCTCATATAATAAAGCTGAAGAGTTTGTTGTTTGAAGTGAAAACGTCTTGAGGCGCGTTGGGCAAGTTTTGAGATGGGAAAAATCCATTGAACTCGCGCCACTGTTACCGTAAGCGACACCGCGCGTGTTTTGTTTATAAGATTAAAAAAATACCCGCTTCGAATGTGTTCGACTGTCCTCGGGATGTATACCCGATATGTCAGTGAGTGATGGCAAATTATTCTGTTTGTGTTTTGTTTTCACTTCTGTCGGCACTGCCGGAGTGCCACTGTTTTTTTTTTTGAACGCTCTGTGCAGTGGTAACGGCCCTGACTTTTGAGTCGTAGGTCGTGGGTTAGAACCCAGATAAGGGCTTTACTTTGTGTAAATAAATTCATCACCACTGCTCTCAAAACGGTGAAGGAAAACATCGAGAGGAAACCGGCATGTCCTAGAACCAAAAATTCGAAGACACATTTACCAACCCGCACTGAGCCCACTCCTTCTCACAGACAGAAGAATAGAATAGAATAGAAATACTCTTTATTATGTACACCAAATAAATTACAGACATAAAAATAGAAACTGTACATAGGGTGACACAATGGGCGGTCTTATCGCTAAAAGCGATCTTTTAAAGACAACCTTTGGATGGATTAAAAAGGGGAAGGACAGACAAATACTGTAGGTAGTCTGTGGTGTACCTATTACATAATACAATAAAACATACATAACGTATATTATACTAATCTAAATAAATATATACATATAATAATAAACATGAAACAGGAGCAAAGAAATTATGATGATGACGTTTAAGGAGAGAGGAAGTGCTTTTTTATCATAATTTTAAAAGTGGACAAAGATTGAGCACACCTTACCGACACGGGCAAGTCATTCCATAACCGTACTGCTTGAACAGTAAAAGATTTATCATAGAAACTGGTGGAATGCACCGGCGGCATCTCTAGTCTCAGGTTTTCCGATGACCTCAGATATCTATTATGTGTGTCATGAAGGAACTTGAAACGTTCTTTAAGATAAGTGGGGGTTTTAGGATTAAACAAAATACTGTAGAGCTGAAACAAGATATGAGAATTCCGGCGAAGACGTATGGGAAGCCACTTGAGCTTTGTACGAAATTCTGAAATGTGATCATACTTGCGCAGGCCAAATATAAATCTTATGCAAAAGTTTTGAAGTCGCTCAAGTTTATCTAGTTGTGCCTCAGTAAGATCTGGATAACTGACATCAGCGTAGTCAAGGATGGGAAGTAAAAGGGATTGTGCAAGCGCAGTTTTAGTGGCAGTTGGAAGAAAGTTCCGCAACCGTCTCAGTGACTTGCCAGATGCAAAAATTTTGCGACTTACCTCCTGTAACTGAGGACCCCAAGAAAGATGTTTATCAATCCAAACCCCAAGGTTCTTAACCTTTTCGCTGAAAGGAATAGGAGTTCCGTTAAATTGAACCTGGGGGAGTTGCGACCAGTTTATCTTGGGGATCATCCTTGAGCTGCCAACAACAATGACTTGAGTCTTCGATGGGTTAACCTGCAACCCATGCGCCTCACTCCACTCACAGATTGAAACCAAATCCTTGTTGATAATATGAACAGCATCAGCCAAATTCAAGTAGTCAGCTTGCTTATAAATTTGCAAATCGTCAGCATAAAGGTGGTAGGAAGAAAGAAGTTTTTTGGTAATGGAATTTATAAATATTGCGAAAAGTAAAGGAGATAAAACGCCACCCTGAGGTACACCGGCAGAAGTATAACACCACGAAGAGCAAGACTCTTCTATGCATATACGTTGCCGGCGGCCATACAGGTAACTACGAAACCAGTCAATCACCGTTGGAGATATGTTAAGCGAGCGAAGCATGCCAAGCAGGATATCAAAATCAACATTATTGAATGCATTACTAAAATCTAGTAAGCAAAGAACTGTCAGATTTCCTCCCTCCATGCCTAACCGTATGTCATCAGTGACGTTAATTAAGGATGTAGTGGTGCTGTGACCTGGACGAAAACCGGATTGGAAAGGATTCAGCAGACTATTCTTACAAAGAAAAGTACTAAGCTGATTGTGGACCCTTAAAAGCCGAGCAAAAAGAAGTTAAGTCGAAAACGAAGTAGTAATAGTGCGGGTCAGAAACGTGGCTGTTATTTTTAACCGACTTCAAAATAAATAAATAGTTTAAAAAACACTAGAAAAACCCGCTTTTAGAAATGCACGTAAAAACAAAAACTCCATCATGAAGTTCCAGTTCATATCTTCCGGCTCCATCATCAGATCAGTTCGACAGTACGATATTATTGTATTGTCATCAGAACTACATACAGCTGCCAATATTCAATACGCTACGACCCTTGGAAGATGGTTAAATTAGTTACCTTAGATTCCATTACATAGTTAGTTACATACAGGTCGACCTAATAAAAGCGTGTTAAAAAGGAGGAGGTTCTCAGTTCTTCGGAATCTTTTATAGTATATTAGCTGCGCCCAGCGGTTTCACCCGCGTAAGTGTCGCTCCCGTGGGAATATCGGGATACAAAGTAGCCTATATGTTAATCCAGGGTGTCAGCTACCTCCATACAACATTTTATCAAAATTGGTCCCGTCGTTTGAGCGTGAAGAAGTAACAAACATATAAACACACCCCCACACACACACAAACTTTCGCCTTTATAATATTAGTGTGATTGTGTAGTGTCATAGGACTTCCACGCGAACAAAGTCGCGGGTAAAAGCTAGTCTTTAGATATGAAAAGTTGGAAAGTGTAATGTAATATTTCGCAATTTAAAGAGTGATGAAGACGGAAGTGGTAATCTTGATCGAAGGAAGTTGTTATCGAGATAGTTAATGGCACGATCTTGACAAGCTGTTGACGTGCTGAAGATTGGAAGAGAAGATAAACAAATGGTATGATTGAAGCCGTTGGTCCCGGCTGTCATTCGTGGTTCTTTGACAGTCGTTACAGGTCGTCAGAAGCCCGAAAGTCTGACAATCAGTCTTAACAAGGGGTATCGTGTTACCCAGTAACTGGTTTGAGGATGTCAGTTAGGCAGTCGCACCATGTAAAAGTGAGAGCAGTGGTGGCCCAGTGGTCACGGACACGACTTACGAGTTGTAGGTTCGAACCCAGACAGGCGCTTTACTTTGTGTAAATTATTTAATCACCACTACTCTCAAAACGGTGAAGGAAAACATCGTGAGGAAACCGGCATGTCCTAGAACCAAAAATTCGAAGACATGTGACATGTGACATCCACCAACCCGCACTGGGCCCGCGTGGTGGATTACGGCCCACTCCCTCTCATTGAGAGGGAGGCCTGTGTCCCAGCAGTGGGAACATTATAGGCTGATTATGACCATGTAAAATACTGGGTAGTCAGCTGCATTCGGTTAGACTGGAAACCAAGCCCAATATAGTTGGAAAAAGTCAAGGTAGATGATGATGAGGTATTTGATCCTACAGCAATGAAAATTACGAAAGAATACACCTATTATGGAAATGGGCAGGACACAAGACGAGGTTTTGCAATGATGTCAAGTGGAGGAAGATGTTTGTACAGCATTGTATGTAGGTACAGTCAACCACATAGCAGCGGTAACCCTTGCATTATGAAAAGCGCTGTTACTGCTACGACATAAAGGCGGTCGACTTTACCTATAATTTGTTTTTGTCTTTTACTATTTTAGTACTTCTATATCTTCATCTTCATTAGGCTTACAGCAAGTAATGAGTTGCAAGATGATGACTGGGGCCAGGAATTTGAGATAATTTTCAAGTCATGGAACATCAAACTGAATGACATAATTAACAAAGTTCAAATTCCATTGCAACCAAAACTTATTAGGACTTCTTTGACACAAATGGTCACTCAAAAATCAACATACCTACTAAAGTAGATAACTGATTAAGTGGCGATGAAATAAATAATTATCTGAGATCATTGACATATATATTACTAGCGTAAGGACCGGGCTAACGGCGTGACTAAATGGCACCAACGCGCTGGCCCTAAAATGACGGTTTTAGGGCCAACGCGACTTAGTTGACAGTTGGTGCGCGCGAACTTCGAATTTCAAACGAAGAACTTCTATGTAAAATGTTCAGACGGGCGTATCCTTACTTTTGAAATCATTGTCTGAGATTATGAACACTGCTTTAAAATACACTCTTAAATCGAGCCTGACCGCTTTTATAGAACGTTTGTAACAAATTCTATAGCTTTTTAAATGGTTGTGGATTCAAATTTGGAACAACGAGGTCACCAAAATGATGGCCGGTATGTGGCTTCATCTGCATCAAAACCTTTTTCTTTGACTTAACAAAATTTTTTCCCCGTAGAAGATGGTGGGACAAGCTGGAGAAAACAAATGACCAGTGATCCACTTTAGCCCTGGATTGAAAGAGCCAGAAATCACGGGGAGATGCCTTTACCCAGCAGTGCAGTGGGATGATGCAGGCTACCAGGCTAACTTACAGTAACAGTAACACTACGAGTATTTTGATATTGTAGGCTCTTATACCTAACATAACACCGGTCGAAGTGGAGGTGCTTGGGGGAGGCCTATGTCCAGCAGTGGACGTCTTTCGGCTGAAATGATGATGATGATGATACCTAACATGGGAATGCATGGAGGCTCTATTTAGGAGACCAAGAGTTTATTATAGTTGGACTGGAATTAGCAATAAGTAATAAGAGTAGGTCACGAGACTGCAAGGGTACTTGCACGTGGTCCCCCTGTCTAGTCCCCCTTGGGGTACCACGAACAAATATTTTTGCCCGCGGAACCCCCAAGTGGTGGTACCATAGTAGTAGGAAAAAGGAAAGCGGTTAACTAGATGACAGCTATTCAGGAGATCAAGTGCGAAATTGTATAGCTATTAGTTTAAAGTCGCTGAACTTGATCAAAGTGAAGGTTTAGAGAACCTACTGACCGATAAGTCTAGATACGAGGGCATTAACGAGGTTGGAAACGTGAGTAAAATCAAATAGTCTATGGTTCAATACAAATTCATGACAACTTTGCAAAATTTTCGTCAAAGTATTAAAAAATATTTGAAAAAGACATAGGAACGGTAGCTAGTGTATTGCGTTAAAAATCTTTCAAAGTTTTTTTTTATACAGATATCTGTGATTTCATAGATTTCAAAATGTTTTTTTTAAATATTACTGCTACATTAATTGTAAAAAAAAACTGTTTTTATGTAGAGATAATAAATTAACATAATATTCTCATTTGCATTTTGCAGTTAGTAACATCACACATAACTACTTAAATAAAAGTCACGCACACCAAAATAACAAATTAAAAAAACAACTTACCATAAAATAACAATAGATCTAATTAATTACGTAATATTTAAAACAAACCTATTCCGCGCATCAATCACAAAGATTTGAATTTCGAATGCAGTTTCATTTCTTTAAAAAGTTTACTGCAGCGTTATTCTGTAAAAAGTTTAGAATATTTTTTGTAACCATGGAGTTTTTAATAAAGTTTTAGTTTGAGTATTATTTTTGCACGTGCTTTAGTTTTTAGCCACTCCGCGACACTGTTAGTTCTCACGACAAGGCAACGGACGCACCCGCGTGGGGTGTTAAACATTCTACTTTCATTCGAATCACAGCAATTTGTATGTAAATTATATTTCTTTTCAACTTTATTTATAGGCTAATGTCATGTTTACGGCGTAATTATGACATTTTTAGTTATGTAATGCGTTATTCAAAAGGTATTTTTAGATCGATGGAAAAAAACGAGAGTATTTGATTATTAAAGTCAGTCTACAATAAAGTTTTTTAAACAAAGACAGAGATTACGTAATTATCTAGTCAAAACTGGTCTATAAATTGTGCGTATTCTTATTCACATTGGTATAGGAGAGTCTGAATCATAATAAGTAGATAGGTATGCGTGAAAGTTTCAAAACTGACTTGCGTATGTACCTATCTACCTAAAATGGCAACAGCTTATAAAATATGTTTTAAATGACAAAAAAACATTCCTTTGCCTGCCAATCTACAAGGTGGAGAGAACAATGACGTTCCCAGTCAGCATCCATATTCAAGGTCCTATGGTAAGTATATTAGGTATCCAATAGTTTAGTCACTGTAGCTAGAATCTTTTTTTTTACTAGCCTACGCTGTCCCATTCCTGGGCAAAGCCCGCGCGTCCTCCTTCCAGGTTTGACGATACGTGGTCTGCCGTGACCCCGCCTCACTGTCTCAGGGCACCTTAAAAAGTTAACTGTTAAGTTAATCGTATCAAATGAAGGATTTTTCAGTTATTTTTTTTTTGTCTGTGCTAAAATACCAATTAATCCAATTCCAATCTCTTTGATTATACCTACGTAGTGCAGCGAAAAAAAGAAAAACACGGACTGTCTTCGCCATATTCATAATGTTATCCTTTTATGATTCTGCTAAAGCGGCCTTTTTAGGCCCCCAGTTTTGTGTTATTTGGGCCCACAGTTTGTCCGGCATGTGGCAGACATGATATCGTTATTATTTAGTTATATTTAAATTCGATGATAATATTTATTTGATAGTTTAAAAATACATGCATTAGTTTAACCAGTCTTTTCATTTATTGCCGTATTGTTGCCTCTACATTGTACAGACGCCAGCACATCAAGCTACTACAATCTGTCAAATTTCTTTAATAGATTATTAACTTTATCGTTAAAGCATAAAGTTCAAAGTTGATTGTGAAAATTTGACGGTTTCAGGTAGTTTGATGTGCTGGCTGGCTGACAGGATGTCTGCAGTGCCGTAACTAGGGCGGTGCCAGTGGTGCCCAGGCACAGGGCGCAGACCCTGGAGGGGCGCAGAAATGACCAGACCTGGGCCACTAACACTACCTATTATTTATTTATACGTGTGGATTCGCGTCATCCGTGTATATTCTTACAAGTAAATAATATTATCAATATTAAAGACGATGAGATCGTAATAATAATCGTAAAAGTTTGTGAAGAATGTGATATCGAAGACGATTTTCCTGAAAAGCGTAAAAAGCGAGTAAAGAGACACGACTTGAGAGAAAGTTCAGACGCCAGCTACGATCTTACCCCACAACAAAACTTTAAAATTCATATTTTTAAAATTATTTTTTCATAATTTCTGAATTCGAATTTTCGAATAAACGTTTTTTCACCTAATTTATAAATGCAAATGTTACCCCAGGACCCGAACGGCTTGCCAGGTAAAGCCTGGGTCCTGGCTTCGAGGAATCTCGGGCCTTGACTGGAGGCGCTCTTAAGCGCATGTTTGGAAGACGGGGAAGCTGGTCCTCATTCGGAAGCCAGGGCGCCCTGCGGACTCCTGCGCTCTCCGTCCGCATACCGGCCCATCGTGCTGCTCGAAGAGGTCGGCAAGCTCTTTGAGAAAGTGATTGCGGGCCGCCTCGTCGGGCACCTGGTGAGGACGGGGCCGGATCTTGCGGACAGCCAGTTTGGCTTCCGCAAGGGGCGATGACGAGGGACGCGGTGTCCCGGTGTGGGGTCGTCGTGGCGGTGTCACTCGACATCGCCAACGCGTTTAACACCCTGCCCTGGAGCTGCATTGTGGAGGCACTCCGGTATCATCGGGTGCCGCCCTACCTCCGTCGAATAGTCGAGACGCATTTGACGGACAGGGCCGTCATCTAACCCGGTCGCGACGGGGAGTGGAACCGGCGAGAGATGTCGTGCGGTGTCCCGCAGGTATCGGTTCTGGGGCCGTTCCTGAGGGACATCGGCTACGACTGGGTGCTGCGGGCCGACCTCCCTGATGGCATCAGCGTGGTTTGCTACGCTGACGACACGCTGGTCCTGGTGCAGGGGAGGTCGCATCAGGTGGCGGCCGACGCAAATGACACGCGGGGTTGTGATAGTCGTGGAGAGGATCCGGCAGTTGGGCCTCGAGGTGGTATTGCACAAGTCCGAGGCCATGTCGTTTCATGGGCCCCGGAACGCGCCACCATCGGGATCCCAACTAACGGTAGGAGGGGTTCACATCGGCGTCGAGACGACGATGAAATACCTGGGTCTCGTCCTCGACAGCCGGTGGAACTTCGTCGAGCACTTCCGACGTTTGGCCCCCAAACTGGAAGGGGCCGGGGCCGCCTTCAAGCGGCTCTTGCCCAACCTGAGGGGGCCAAACGCTTCCTGCCGGAGGCTTTACGCGGGGGTCGTGCGGTCCATGGCCCTATACTATACGGGGCCCCGGTGTGGGCGCGTTCACTGCGGCGGCGAGCCGCCCACTACCTGAACGCGCCCCAGAAGGTGGTAGCCGTAAAGGCTCATCCGGGGCTACCGCACGATCTCGGGCGAGGCGGCAAGCCTCCTTGCCGGACTGCCGCCATGGGAGCTGGAGGCGATAGTCCTCGCGCGCACATATGAGTGGCGCGCGGAGGCACTACACCGGGAGGAAAATCCGCTTCCGCGGCAAATCACGGCGGAGCGGACGGATCTCCAGCGTGATCTCATGGCGACATGGAAAGAGCGACTGTCGCAACCCAGCGCAGGGCATGCCACGATAGCGGTGATAAGACCCCTCTTTGAGGAGTGGTTAGAGAGGCGCCACGGCGCCCTCACCTACCGCCTGACGCAGGTCCTCACCGGACACGGAAGTTTTGGGAGGTTCCTGCACATCATCAGGCGGGAGGAAACGCCCGGGTGTCACCATAGCCAGGATCGCCCAGAGAATACGGTGGAGCACACGGTGGAGGTCTGCCCCGCTTGGGCGGAGCACCGCCGTGTCGATCGGCGATCGGCAGCGGCAGCGACCTCTCGCGTCCGGCCCTGGTGCAAGCCATGGTCCGGGGCGAGAGGGAGTGGGAGGCAGTCACCTCCTTCTGCGAAGCAGTCATGCTATCAAAGAAGGTGGCGGGACGGCTCAAGGAGAGAGCCTCCCGTCCCAGCCGCCGCGGGAGACGCTCCGGGTGTCGGGAGCCGCGTGACGACTCCCGGCCACCGTAGGCGCAGGCCTGCGGGCGGAGAGTACCTAATGGGTAGCACACCGTCCGATCAGGACCAGGCCCGTGCCGGACGGCGCGTACGTGTTCCACGCGCGCCTCAAAGAGATGTCAGCATCGAGGAAGGGGCCCTTAGGACTGAAGCCTGCCGGGTCAGCGGGATTGTCCCAAAAGGTTACCGCTGGCCCGGAACATAAAGGGCTAAGGAAGGAACACGGGCGGGTTTTAGTCAGTAAGAGTCTGACACTCATTTGATGTCAATCACGGTCATTTGATGATTTACCATCCGCCAAAAAAAAAAAAAGGGCGCGGTTATAGCAGCTTGCACCGGGCGCATAAAAGGCTAATTACGGCACTGGATGTCTGTACGTGCCGTAGACAGAGTAAACTATAGATTGCTGCATATCTTCTTTTTCATTCGCACAAAAAAAAGAGAAAGAAAAGAAAAGAGACAGAGTAAGAATATTTCTGTCCCTTACTGCGTGTCGGCTAAGCACATCAATGTGCACAACAAGTTTGACGTTTATGAATGAAATAATAAAAACTACAACGCGATTAAACGGAAAATAAGATCTTTTTCGTGCATAATTCAATAATAGTACATTTGCACAACTGTGAAAATGGTAAGGTGCAGTGTAAGCTGTAAAAATGATAGTATGATGAAGATTGCTGGAATTTTTTGTCCCTTTCGGTGACACGGATACCATGAGCCTATAGATTACTCTGTCTACGTTAACGTGCTAATACGAATTTAATTATAAACTGACATAACTCCTCCAAACAACAAATAAAAAAAATGTTGCTAACATCACCTCTAGAGAGAGGTGCCGCGAGAGTCGAAAGTGGCAAGTCGTTTTACTTTTTTTGATTTTTACTCTAAGCTTAGCGTGACATGGTCTTGAATAACCAGATACTGTGAACTAGGTCGGTATTAGCATGTGATCAGGACTGACTGATGAGAAGGAGGACGGATTAGATAAAGATTATTACCGAAATGAATCATTATTTCCTGTTTTATCTACGAGTAAAGTAGACTACGATATCACACTAATATTATAAAGGTGAAAGTTTGTGAGTGTGTGTGTGTGTGAGTGTGTTTATATGTTTGTGACTTCTTCACGCTCAAACGGCGGGACCAATTTTGATAAAATTTTGTATGGAAGTAGCTCACACCCTGGATTAACATATAGGCTACTTTTTATGCCGATATTCCCACGGGATCGACATTTACGCGGGTGAAACCGCGGGGAGAACTAGTAATGTTATATACAAAAGTAGATTTTGCTCTTAGTGTTGTAGGTTTTTCCTTAACAGCCAGGAGTTACGATTTTAAGCAGTTGATGGCAATAGACTTGTTCTCTTTAACTTGGTACTAGAACATCAGTCCTGGCGAAATGCCGGTTTCCTTACTATGTTTCCCTTCACCGTTTATGAGAGCAGTGGTAATTTACACAAAGTATCTAATCGTTTAGTTAGAATGAATTGACAACTCACCCACGGGAGGAAACCTTCAAAAGGCACCTAGACTTTGTTGAAAAAGACCAGATAGTGTGGGATTCTTACCTCACTAAAACCACCCCGGTGATCACCATCAGCACATGGAGGGACGCCCGTTACCTCTTAATAGACCAATCCGGAACCACCTTTTTTTTTGCGGATGGGATATCCCGCTCTGGGTGGGCCGGAAGGGAGTATCAGACTCTTACTGACTAAAAACCCACCAATGTTCCTTCCTTAGCCCTTTATGTTCCGGGCCAGCGGTAACCCTTTCGGACAATCCCGCTGACCCGGCAGGTCCGGAACCACCTCAGTGCAACGCCTGTTAGCCCCACGTCTGTGGGGAGACTATAAAGGGAGGGGAGGGAGATATAATACCCACTTTGGTCCTACTCATTTTGAATCAAGTGTGGCGGATAACGCAATAATAAAATAAACGAAGGCATTGGAATTTCAGTAACTTATATCGAGCTACACCCTTCCCAAAACCCATACTTCTTTAGGAAAAATGTTGCTAGTTTTTACTTACCCATTTTTTGCTTCAAACTTGTTTTTTTTTTTTATAAAACAGCTGATAACCAAAACAAAACCAGCAACCAGCCTGCTTTCACTGCAACCTTCACATTGGTTACCTAACTCAGTAACTGCTATTTAAAACGTTATATAACGTTATTATCTCGTTTCTTCAAATTATAGCCTTGGGTAGCCATTTTGATGGTCAAATTCCAATACGCGATTTGATTTTAATAGAATAGATAGTAATCTTGTATTGTGGGTAGATTGAGATTGATGTTATGTGAAAATAAATAGACTTTTTTTCTTTTTATTATTGTTAAAAAGTCACTGCAGATTTGAAAGATAATATTGACAGCCGGAACCAACGGCATAACGTGCTTTCCGAGGCACGGAGGGGTCTTGGTATGTGAAGATGGTCACCCATCCATGGACCAACTGCGGCAAGCGTAGCTTAACCTGATCGATCGACCTGTGCGGCTGTTATAAATTTGCCACAAGCACAAGATGATGACGAAGATCATCATCTGCCTAACCTTTTCCCAACTATGTTTGGGTCGGCTTCCAGTCTAACCGGAGGCCGCTGAATACCAGTATTTTACATGGAGCGACTGCCTATCTGACCACCACAACCCAGTTACTGGGTAATACGATACCCCTTGGTAAGACTGGTTGTCAGACTTTCGGGCTTCTGACTATCCGTAACGACTGTCAAAGATCCACGAATGACAGCCGGGACCAACGGCTTAACGTGCTTTCCGAGACACGCAGGGGTGTTGGTATGTGAAGATGGTCACCCATCCACGGACCAACCGCGGCAAGCGTAGCTTAACCTGATCGATCGACCCATGCGGCTGCTGTATAAGCTGTCCAAGATGGAGACTATTTTCCTGATTATTATTTTTATTAATAACTTCATCATTGTGCTTGTAGCTAATTATTAGCAGCCGCGGATAAATATACAAATTACAACCACTAACTTCTGAAGTCAATGGCGCCGATTCTGTTGTTCACAAACTAAACTAAATTTAAGTTCATGCATCTTTTTCTTTCTATTTCATTAAGAAAAGGACAGAAGATAAATATTAGTTTAGTCCTGTCAAATTAAGATACTCCATAGACAATTTAGACGAGATTAAAAAGTTGGCTACTAAAAATACGTCAATTTACGTCAGGCGCTGACTAATTTGACAGGACTAACCTAATATTTATCTTCTGTCCTTTTCTTAATGAAATAGAAAGAAAAAGATGCATGAACTTAAATTTAGCTTAGTTTGTGATCAACAGAATCGGCGCCAATCACACTTACACTTAAACTACAATTTCACACAAAATTGATCGTGTAAAAGCAATAAATGTAAGAAAATTTATGATTACAGATAATAACATTACTTTAGATTACAGCAACGTGTTACGTAACGCGAAGGTTGTAGAGAAAGCAAACTCCGCTTTGTCTTGACTTTGGCAAGTAAGGCTGTGTCCACAGAAGAGGCTGAGGCAGAACTTAGTGCCTAAAGATATTAGTATAGAGGTATGAGGAACAGGGTGTAAAATTCACTCATACAGCATACTCCATAGAAAAGGGAGGATCATCTGACCAGACGGGTGTTGTGTCTGGCGGGCAACTGTCTGATGATTCATGTCGGGCCGTTGTATACATATATGCTGGTTGCCCGGTAAACTCTGCTTGCGAGATGCAGGATTTTGCGTGACGTCAGTATGACGCGTAATTCGCATGTGGCGTTGTAGATACTGCTACATGGTAGATTATGTAGTAAAGTTTTTGCCAGGCTTATTTCTAGGTCAAAGAATCAGTATTGCCATACGACGCGACGTGCCAATGCTGCCAGCAAATATATATAACTATTCTATTCTATTCAGCCTTTTGGGCATTTTTTTTGTTGACAACGATGATGCGGACAAATTCTTTCATGCCCTTTTTGATGCCTTAAATAATATCTTTGTAATAAAAAAATATATAATACTAACAGAATTCTTAATCCCACCAAAAACATTTTCATGTAAAATGTTGCCAAGACGAGACCACATATGGCTCGCACTGCCAAAAAGTTATCAGATCTCATGTAGAGCCAAGCTTCTAACTCTACACGCCGTAACTTCACAAACTCTACACCTTAGTCAAAATATGAGGCTTGGCCGTTTCGTTACTACAAGAACTATTGTATAACAGAAAAGTAATGAACAGTAAATAAATTTTTCACCTTACGCCCATGTGATCGTAGCGAAACGGCCAAGCCACATATTTTGACTAAGGTGTAGAGTTTGTGAATTTACGGCGTGTAAAGTTAGAAGCTTGGGTCTACATGAGATCTGATCACTTTTTGGCAGTGCGAGTCATATGTGGTCTCGTCTTGGCAACATTTTACATGAAAATGTTTTTGGTGGGATTTCACATCTTTTTGAAAGTTGCTTATTAAATAAAATAAAAAATTGTTGGGGGATTCTTTACTAAAAATCCTGAAATACGTATTTTATTATTTATAACAAGGAGTCCCTATATCAATTTTCAGAACTCTAGCATCAAAATTTGCGCAAGTCTCGTACAAACTTCCATCCACTAGTTTAAGGGGTTGGAGGGCAAAAATTCCAAGTTTTAGATTTTTTTTGTTGTTTGTGTACTAGCTTACGTACCAAATTTCAGCTTTCTAGGACAGGAAGAACTTTAAGAATATGATGATCCTCAGTGAGTCAGTGACGAAATCGGGGTATTTTAGATATCAATAAAATCTAAAGTAAAGAGCTATGCAATTGAAACTTTATAGGTTTAATAAGTCAACCACTGACATCATATCCCGAAAATTTTGTTTATCTGGTATAATCCAAACCAAATTAGGCCTTGTCTGACCTGAAGATCGTGTGTGTGGTCGCCCACCATAATATGCGTGCACGCAGGAGGTAGTTGTAGTGAAATTCAGATACAGCTGATATTTCAACTGAATACTAGGGTCATAGAACCATTTTGGCACCGTTCGCAAAGTGTTATGCCAAGAACATGTGGCTATTAGACGTAGGTAACCAAAGCACAACACGCGGTACCTACAAGTTATAGTAACCATGAGTTGGTCTATCAATCTAATGTAAGTAAACTCGAATGTTAACGGCCAAGCAAACATGATATTTTCGTAATAAAGTTTTAATTAAATCCTCACCTCATTCTGCCCGCGTCCTTACAGTAACAAACGGTTGAAGCCGGATGTCGCTTTCACCGCGGCTAACCTATGCCATAACGTTACAAAACACACCGCCTGCCAAAACATGGCCGCCTGGTAACTGCTAACATAATCGAGTTATTTAATTATTTGTTAACGAGAAAATATCAGTGAGTGCTTACTTTGTAAAGTGCATAACATAACTTCAAGCTTGTATTTCCTGAAGGGGAGAGTAGACATGTAAAGTTTACACATATTTGGTCAGTTACGATGTTTATGCCCCGTGTACCTTTATGAGGGGAGCTAGCAAGAATCCAAGCTGTTACTAAAAAAATCCTTAGGGGCTTACATGACCTAAAGCGCGGTCACTGTCGGACTGCATAGTAAAGAAAGAGAAGCGCGATGACACAACTGGTAATTTATTGCAAAATAGGAATCAATTATTTAATCACAAAAATCTATTGTTTGGACTAAAAAATTCGTGCGAGTCGCATATAGAAAAAAAAAATATTATTAAAAAACGTCGACTCGCCCGTATATTCGTGTGAATCGACTAATAAGCCCAGTAATCGAGACCAAGTCAGTCGAGTACCTCATAGGTAGCTGTTATCGTGGTGCGTATTATAATTCGAACTAAAAAAGTATAATCTACATTATATCGTACCTAAATGGATATTTTTGAGCTAGCATCTGATGTAGACTGGAAACCAAACATAAATAAAAGAAACGGTCAGTGAAAATAAAAAAATAATGATGATAACATGTACGAGCAAATCAAACAGACCTGCTGCTGTATAAATAGATAGGTAGTTTTATTGGAGCACTCATACCTTTTTTTTTTTGTTCTGGGGTGGAATATCCTTATGGATGTCCTCCACCCCGGGGTCTGTCAGACTCTTACTGACTAAAAACCACCCCAGTGTTCCATCTCCCACCTACGTCACGGTAACCGGAAACGTACGATCCTTCCGCAACCCTCGACTGGTGCCGCCACTGCGGGCCTCCTCAGGTCAGGGGGGGGAGTGAGGTTTTGACTCCCCCCGCGACGTCAAAGAGGGGCGCACGGGGAACAATACGCGCCGCCGCCTCAGGTCCGGTTGAATAAGGGGCGACAGACGTCCCCGAATCCGTCGCCTCTAGACCCATTTAGGGGGATTGGAAGAGGGCGTTATCCTCCCTCCGCCTACGACGCCTAGTGCGCCTGCTGCGGGCCGGGTGAGTGGACAGCCTACTTGTGCGAGATGACTGTTTCGCAGAAGGAAACCACCGCGTCCCAGGACTCTTCGCTGCCGACCATCGACTCTACTACGGCCAGCAGCGACGGGTCACTGCCGACTCTTGAGATGAGGGCACGGCGCAGCTCTTCCCAAGCGGCACACTCTGTCAGCGTATACCACGCCGTGTCCTCCCAGCAGTCGACGCAGTGGTGACACCGGGCGTCCTCCCGTTTATGCGACACAGGTACTTCCCGAAGCAACCATGCCCTGAGAGCACCTGCGTCACCCGAAACGACAGCAAGTCGTGCCTCCTCCCGAGGAGTACTCTTACCTGACCTAACCTAAGAGAAATTTGGTTGAGTCGGACTCAAAACAGGTTCCTGCTTTACCAAACTTTGTGGTTTTTTATTATTTTGTCACCGTTATGAGACGGTTATTCAATGGTTCACGTAAGTAGACAGCCGAAAATCAAACGCTAAATTAATTGCCAGAATCCCTTGAATGCAAGAACTGGAGGACCAGTCGATGTGACGATGCTTGGAGGTGGCCTACGTCCAGCAGAAGATGTCTTTCGGCTGAATGATGATAACTATGGTGATGATGAAAGGCATACTACAAAAATGTAGGTATTTTGAAATTTGAAGGTTTTTCGCATTCGTGAACGCAAATAAACTAATGGGATATAGGTTATCCGACTATAAGCAATAAGAAGAAGAATAAGCATTGCCATCCAACGTGGTAATGCTGCCAGCCTTTTCAGCACTTATCCCATTGACAGCGATGCGGACGAATTTTTTGATGCCCAATGAGCTCCTGTCTTTTTCTTTTCCTTTTTTTTTATATACTTGTATATAATATATAACATGTACCTATATTTTAGTGTTAAATGCACCAATTATGCATATTCCATGTGGTTGGATACTTTATTCTCCACGATTAATTAAGTCATTGACTATCACCGCGGTCACACGGTGTCCGCCAACAATAGATTTTCTATTGTATCTATTGCCTGGGCAGTCAACGTGTTCAAGTTGATTATGTTATGGTTGTTGATTATTGTTGTTGTTGTTGTTGTCTGCTAAGAGGCAGAAATAGATATATAATTAACCTATAATGTTCCCATTGCTGGGACACTGGGCTCCTCTCTTCGAGAGACAGTGGGCCGTAATCCACCACGCGGGCCTAGTGCGGGTTGGTAGATGTCACATGTCTTTGATTTTTTGGTTCTAGTACTTGCTGGTTGCCTCACGATGGTTTCCTTTGCCGTTTGAGAGCATTGGCGATGAAATAATTTACACAAAGTAAAGCGCCTGTCAGGGTTCGAACGTACGACCTACAACTCGTAAGTCGCGGCCGTTACCACTAGGCTACCACTGCTCAGACATAAGATACTGTTGATCAATCATGCATGTGCTACCGATGACATTGAATTAACTATGAACTTTTTTTTTTTGGGTGGGAAATCATCAAATGACCCCTCCCGCTCTGGGCCGAACGGAAGGAAGTGTCAGACTCTTACTGACTAAAACCCACCCGTGTCCCTTCCTTAGCCCTTTATGTTCCGGGCCAGCGGTAACCCTTTCAGACAATCCCGCTGACCCGGCAGGCTTCGGCCCTAAGGGGCCCCTTCTCTGCTGCTGACATCTCTATTAACTATGAACTGAGATATGATAAAAAGTGAGGAAAAAAAAGACAACGCTATGATTATGTTGTCAATGTAAGCTGGTGGCATCTTCTATCAAATCATCAAAATCCGTTTGTTTATCGAAACATAACACCAATATGTATAAAAATACCGGTCTACTATTGGTTTAATATTAGACTCTATTAACATTTAAGTAGTTACGTAAGTACCGTATACCGTTAGATTTAGAACATACCCAAACTCTGATTTATAATTTTCTAGACGAAAAAGAACAGCTGTGACCGACCTTTTTTTGTCAACATGAAATTATTTTGTGTACATGTCACGGCTAATACCCGAAGTGCGGCTACACCAAGTTTTAGCCGGCTGAAGTGCGGCTACACCTAGTTTTAGCCGGCCGAAGTGTGGCTAAACCTAGTTTTAGCCGGCCACATGTGGTTCGTGTGTATTTCGGGAGGCGACATAGGGTGCAAGAGCGAGCGAAGGGCACCTCGAGGTTCGGTTTGGTTAGGTTCCTTTAAACCCCTTACACAGAAATAGGAGCCCCGCGAAGCGGAGCTCCGTCGACGTAGGATGCAAGAGCGAGCGAAGGGCACCCCGAGGTTAGGGTTGGTTAAAACTAGGTGTAGCCGCACTTCGGTCATTAGCCGTAACATATTTATATAATATTAGCTGTCATTTTGATCTTGCAAATAAAACATCAGAGTTTTGTAGGGTTTATGTTACAATGGTTCTATAACCTACGTCCTGGATCTGGCAAACCTTACTGTGAACGAAATAAAGGTCTCTGAATACAAATGTCCAATACATAACGAAAAACCTGAGCAGTATCTCAATACAGATATAACGGGATAGGACCAAGATGATATAGGTAGTGTAGCGCGTAGGCATATTAAATACCTTTAGTCTTAGGCAATGTAATGACGTAGCTGTTAAGTTAATTCTAAGCCCTCTCAACCTCTGTACACATTACACAATGTCAGTCGTTCAGTAAACCTTCAACCGAGAACACGCTCTTTCATTTGCCAAACCTTCTGATCACTCACACACCAAATACATTACCGGCAAAGTGGTGACCCCGACGTGATAGCAGCATTCTCCTTTCTGCTTTAACAATATCTACGATCGCCAATATATCTACCATGCGTTGTGAATATATGGGAATATCTCCACCGAATATTGCAGTTATTGAACTCCCATTCTTATATTCAACTGTTGATAGTACTTGATAGGTCCTGCTAACATTGCATTGCAGCAGCACCTTTAGTATTTAGATCTTTGTCGTCAATTCTTTCTACATAAATATGAAATGAAAAGGTCCCGATTCACTCACAGACTTACTCTTCAACTCCCAGCCTAAACCCTTGGACGTAGAAAGCTGGAATTTTCCACACAGGCACAGAGGTTCCCTTTATGATGTAAACAACTAATAAGGTCGGTTTTTTCATTGGCAAAGTGCTGGTTAACTAATAATTAGTGTAGAATAAAGTACTTACGCCCCAATTCATCGAAAAACTTCGGCTTTTGACCCCCAGCTTCGAACTTCATTTCGTCTTCATCATAACTTTCAGTCTCCGGTCGGTCAATTTGTGTCACTTTGTCATTCACTTTAGTCAAACTCACTTCACTAATGATAAAATTGTCAAATTGCGATTTTGGCACAGCTGACTTGAATTTCAAGTTCTTCAAATTACCGTTATCGTCCATTATCGTTAAGTCTTCATAGTTATTGACCACATCATTTCTTTTTCCAACACTTTTAATGATATCCGCATTGAATTTGTTTTCATTCAAAAGTTTTGTTAGGACCACATCAGTCTTTTTGTTTAAAAAGTTTTTAGAAACAAACAAGTTTTTATTAACTATATCTAAATCTATATCACAGATTGCGTAACAAAATAAATGCATGATAACTAGCACTTTGGTTGGAGTAAACATTTTTTATTTTGACAACACTATTTTCTAAATTTTGACAGCACTTTGAATTTGAAACGTTCGATGTTTCTTTTATTGGTTCGTTATTAAAACTGAAAGTATTATTGATCTGCGTTCGCTCCGGCCAGAGGGGAGCGAATGACGAAGATTTTGGACACGACAAGTTTTGGTGAAATGTTTACGTAACCATTTAGTAATAGGTAGGTAAATAACAGTGCTCACTGTGGTCACGTGGTCAGGGCATTCGAAACGGTTATTGTTATGTTTTGGAACGAAGTGGGACATCCAATATAAGTGTTACATGACATGTCTTTCAAGATATTTTTTCGTTTTACTTGACGCATAAATCCGGGTATTACATGGATGTTATGTAATAAGGAGCTGATCCGTCTTCAAAGGCGTGTTGAGTTTTTATTTTTCCTTATCAAGAGTAGCCCATGTCCTTGTCTTTATTATGTTTTGGTCAGTTTCACTTTCTCATACGTTATACTATCCTCATTTAGATGGACACGAAATAGTCGTGGAGAATCCTACAAAGCTGGCATCCCACCTGCTGTAAAGTGGTCACTCATTGGTGTCTATGGACAGCAGCAAAAACAGGGGCTCCGCAAATGCGTTCCCATCCTACAGACAAGGCTGAAATGTCTCATAGAACACATGATTTTGCATTAAGTACCTGTCATTTCAGCCGAAAGAAGTCCACTGCTGGACATGTCCAAGCACCGCCATTTCGACCAGTTCTGAGCTTCCCGCATCCAGCGCATTCCTGTGGCCTTCACAAGTTCATCGGTCCACCTTGTGGGAGGCCTTCCAACACTACATTTTTATCTTATAATCTCTTAGAATTTGGCAACTTATCGATAGCTGAGTCTGTGCCTCTGAAATGGGTTTCAAGAAGAATGTGTAATAATAAAACCAGTTTAAAAATATTTACATAACCCCCCGTCTGTCGTCAGATAATTTACTCGTAACAAAAACTTTAATTATATATATTCCAAGATCTACAACAATAGGTTTTTCAGTACTTGGTTTGATCGATGTTTTTATAAAACTTAGTAGTAAAGTAGATACTTTCTTCTAAGTATTCATACTAGTACGCACGACACGACATATCAAGTTATACATTTCCAGTATACCTAAGCAGACGTCAGAGGGCCTAAAAATGCCACTTTGGCAGAATCATAAAAGGATAACATTATAAATCATAATATGGCGAAGACAGTCCGTGTATTTCTTCTTTTTGCTGCACTACGTAGGTATAATCAAAGAGATAGGGATTTTTTTTTTCCGGATGGGAAGTCATCAAATGACCCCTCCCGCTCTGGGTGGAGTGGAAGGGAGTGTCAGACTCTTACTGACTAAAACCCACCCGTGTTCCTCTTCCTTAGCCTTTTATGTTCCGGGCCAGCGGTAACCCTTAGGTAATAGGTAATACGGGCTGATTTCCGCAACTCCACGACAATACGCGTATTTTGCGTACGGAGCTCGAACATTCCCGCTGACCCGGCAGGCTTCGGCCCTATGGGGACCCTCCTCGATGCTTGAAGAGATTGGGATTGGATTTGGATTGGATTGATTGGTATTTTAGCACAGACAAAAAAAAATAACTGAAAATTCCTTCACCAATGGGATTTGATACGTTTAACTTAACAGTTAACTGTCCATTATGTTTCATAATGTTATCCTTTTATGATTCTGCCAAAGTGGCCTTCTAAGGCCCCCAGGTCATTGTACGAAAAGCCCATAAAATGCGAGGTCAGCTGAGACTGGAAATGTATTTATCTTGATAGGTCATAGTGTGTACCTACTTTATCAGGTAAGAACTTTTTAAATAACCTTATAACAGCTTTACATAATATTCTAAAGCTATTTACAATAATTATAATTCTTCTTCATAAATCACAGTTTACTTTTAGCGGTCTTTAGCATTTTTCTGAGTTCTTTGCGCAGGAGTTTCCCGGCCGGTGACTTTGGTATCTGGTTCACGAAGCGAACACCGCCGCGGAGGTGCTTGGGGTTTGATAACTGAAAAAGAATTCACATTATGAGACGAAAACCAAAAAAACAGTAGGTAGCGCGAACCTCCTCCTTTTTTCGTCGGTCAAAAATTTTATAATAACATTGGCTGGTTAGGTATATCGTGGTGAGAGCCAGCGGAATATCCGCGTTCCATCGGACAAAGAGGATAAGATTAATATTAAACGGTTCGGGCGGGTGGCAAAATGGAAATTCATTTTTTCGCTACTTCAGGTCGAGGCCTAAAGTTATAGTTTACGTTTTCAGTAGCACTAGGACATTTAAATGAAGGCAAAAATTTTATAAAGCCAAGCGTTGAAAATCCAAAAGCGAGCTTTTATTTAAGCATTCATGTAGGTGTTGCCTTTTTTACTAATGAAAATAAACATTAGAAAGTATAGTAGACTTGTGAAAATCCCCCCCCCCCCAAAAAGAACCCCTTAAAAAAAGAGTTTTTTTCATTGCTTGCTTCTCTATTAGTCGCTGTAAGGATCTCTGGAAATGTGACTAAAACGCTGATCGCCGATGCTCATAGTAGTATCTGCTGTCAAAGTCCTAATTGAATGCACAGCGGTGCTATTCTGTAAAAATCTCACCTTGAAAACTTAGGTGAAGTGAGCGTGGAGTGAGCTGTGAATAGTGTCAATTCCTAGCAAAAACAAACTCACTTCACCTAAGTTTTCACGACGGCTGCTCAGATTTTTATGCCAATTGGCGCAATGCAGAAAGCCATCAACATCAATAATTCTACCATCTATATTACTAACCCTCTCAGCGACAAACTCCTTGACTTCCTTCTCGGTCAAGGTCTTCCCTGGCTGAGCCACCACAAACGCCAGAGGCACCTCCCCGGCTGTTCGATCCTCAATGCCGATGACTGCTGCATCCCTGATGCCTTCGTGTTGTAAGAGTACTGCTTCTAGTTCCGCTGGGGGGACCTGAACGAAGATAGATTTATTGTGAGAGGCTTATAATAATGAGGTGTGAAGTTGAATCAGGTAAGTAATATCAAGCTCTCCAGGATAACAAAAAAACTAAGTGTTACGCATTGGAAATGGTTATCCTGATACTGAAGAGAATCCTGCTGTTGCCACCTTCAAATTTTCTTTAATTAAAAAAAAAATGTTGTGGATTCCAAAGCAGATCTATCAGATTAGCGACAGGCAAGTACCTACACAGCTTTAGGCAGAAAAATTTCAAACTCGCTAGTCTAATAGGCCGCAGCAGAGCCAGTGACAGTGTTCAAAGTATCAAGCAATATTTTTGACCAACTGGTTACAAGAGATCTGGAGATCCACAATACTGCTGCTGCTGTTGGGGCTGCGGCGATACTGTAGTGCATCAGGGATGTTTGCTGAACATCGCGTAGACTGCTTTTACGCTACGATGCGTAAAAGATGCGCATCCCTGGTGCGTAGAGTGCGTGGCAGCGCCAACAGCATCCTTAGCATGATAGCTAGTCGGCTGGACTGTAGCTATATCAATCATTGCGGCGCCATTTGTCATGGAATGGCGCAGTAATGATTGAGTTGATTGTTTGAGTTTATTTCTTTTAATAGGTTTTGTTGTGGGTATTTTTAGGTATTACTAACACTAGTTTATAAGAATCATTGTTACTAACAATTGTGGACACCTTGGTCTGAAATAAAAGTATTATTATTATTAATAATCCTTGGAGTGAGGCCACACGGGCGTTGCCGGTACGTTGCGTCGTCGCACAGCTATGATTTCGATGCAACGAGTGCCACACGGGAAATGTATTGTCACAACGCAACGCCACTTACTACGACGTCACAGCGTTTAGGTGTTGGGTGTGTCAGTTTTCTTCAGTACAAGCCACACTGTACTGAGCTACGATGCCGCTTAGATGCTCGGCATCGCACCGCAACATCCTTCTCCGCTTCGTTTCTCTGGTCTTCTTGGCCGTTGACCGTGCGTTGCGTCGTTGCACGTCGGAGTAACGCAGCGTGTGGCATGTCACTGTGATTTTTATGTAGGAGGCGACGCAGCGCACCGGCAACGCATCGCGTGGCATCACTCTTACCTACTACTATAAAGGCTTTGATGCACGATAACCATAACCAATATCTGACTGGGTGTTAGCCCGTGGTGTTAGCAATACGAAGCTTACCTGATACCCTTTATACTTGATGAGCTCCTTCAGCCGGTCCACGATGAAGAAGTACCGGTCCTCATCGTAGTACCCCACGTCTCCTGTCTTGTAGAATCCCTCATCATCGAAGTCTGACCCCCTGTTCTTGTCCACGTAGCCTTTCATCAGCAGTTCTCCTTTGGCGCAGATTTCTCCGCGCTGGTTTGGGCCTAGAGGTTTACCTGTTTCTAGGTCGGTAACCTGGAATATTCAGAGATGGATTATAACATAACATAATGGACCATCACGCCTGTAATCCCTGAAGGGTAAGACAGAATGTACCTGTAGTACACCCACACTCTGCACGTATGTTTATTAAGTCCCATGTAAGAGGGGCTTATGGCTAAGTAACAGCCGCACGGGTCGATCGATCAGGTTAAGCTACGCTTGCCGCGGTTGATCCGTGGATGGGTGACCATCTTTACATACCAAGACCTCTCCGTGCCTCCGAAAGCACGTTAAGCCGTTGGTCTCAGCTGTCATACGTGGATCTTTGACAGTCGTTACGGCTCGTCAGAAGCCCGAAAGCCTGATAACCAGTCTTACCAAGGGGTTTCGTATTACCCAGTAATTGGGTTGTGGAGGTCAGATAGGCAGTCGCTCCATGTAAAATACTGGTATTCAAGCGTAGCTTAACCTGATTGGTCGACCCATGAGGCTGTTATTATATAGCCACGGGCCCCTGCAATTTTAACAAATGATTAACGATATTTTCCACTTTTTTGTTCAGCCATAAAAACAGGACAATACTTTTAGCCAGACAGAATGTTAGAAGATGTAAAAGCATTGCCAACCTTTATCACAGTATTATGAACCACACGTCCTACAGTTCCAGTCTTATGGATATTCGGGTCATCGCCAGGGAACCTTAGAACTGCCAGGGTCATCTCCGTAGACCCGTAGCCTTGGTACACTCCTTGCAGGTTGGGGAATCTGGAATAGGTAGGAATACGGCTTTAAACTTTTGACCGCCACATGTCAAAAAATCAAAAACGTGCCCTCGGCATCAAAGTCTGTCATGTAGTCAAACCGTGGCGTGCTGGGCACATTTTGGTTTGTCATCTTTACATGACTTAAAAAGTTAATTATGCCCAGTACTAAGGCCATTACCACACTGTCTGCCCGCGCTTCGTCGCGTAGTGGGGCAACCATGTCCCGCGCGCAGATTGTGTTTTTGATACAAACTGCGGGACCAGTTGGCCCAGTGATAATGGCCGCGACTTCACGTTGTAGGTTCGATCGAGAAAAATAATTAGCTATGAGAGTTTTTTGTTTAGCATCTTCTCTCTATATTAGTTAAATATCTTCGAATTTTTGGGTCTAGGACATGCTAGCTTCCTCACGATGTTATCCTTCACCGTTTTGAGAGCAGTTGTGATGAATAGTAGGATAACATCGTGAGGAAGCTGGCATATCCTAGAACCAAAAATTCGAAGATATTTGTGATCTACCAACCCGTACTGGACCCGCGTGGTAGATTGGTTCGCGTGGATGTTGTAAAACAATGTCTCTCTTAGCTAAATATTTCTTTTAAATAAAAGTAGCCTAAATTTCTCCTTATAACATCAGCTATCTACCGTTTCGGAGATTCTCCGGCAAATAGATTGATAGACAGAAATTAAGAAAAAAATATTATTATTATTTATTTATTAATATATATATATATAAATACCGTGTCATCATCATCTGCCTAGCCTTTTCCAACTATGTTGGGGTCGGCTTCCAGTCTAGCCGGATGCAGCTGAATACCAGCATTTTACATGGAGCGACTGCCTATCTGGCCTCCACAACCCAGTTACTGGGTAAGACTGGTTGTCAGACTTTCGGGCTTCTGACTACCCGTAACGACTGTCAAAGATCCATGAATGACAGCCGGGACCACTTTCCGATGCACGGAGGGGTCACGGTATGTAAACATGGTCACCCATACACAGACCAACCAACCGCGGCAAGCGTAGCTTAACCTGATCGATCGACCTGTGCGGCTGTTAATATTTAACTGAAGGACCCCCAAAAAAAAAAGCAACCGTATATTACTTTCATAATAATATGCATTTAGTAAAAAACTATTATTTTGACATTACAAACAGATAATTAAATTTTATTTATTTGTAGGATATTCCCTAAAATCAGTAGAACTTACTTTTCATGAACAGAGTTGATAGTATCCTTATGAAGAGGGGCAGCACCTGAGTAGACAACCCTCACTGAACTCAGGTCGTACTTAGACTGGTTCTTACACACTGCTACCAGCACCGGTGGGACCACTGTTAGTACGACTGCCTGGAAAACAAAACAACAAAAATTAAATTCGGTTCAGCCGTTTGGGAGCTACGATGCCGCAGACAGACACACAGATACACATATAATCAGCCTATAATGTTCCTACTGTTGGGTAACAGGCCTGCTCTCTGTGAGGAGTTGGCCGTATATGACTGACCCAGTGCGGGTTGGTGGATTTCACATAGCTTTGAATTTTTGGGTCTCCTCGATGTTTTCCTTCACCATTTTGAGAGCAGTGGTGATGAAATAATTTACATAGTAAAGCTCCTGTCAGGGTTCGAACCTACGACTTAGAACTCGTAAGTCGTGGCTGTTACCACTGGGACACCACTGCTCTTAGACGGGTAGATACACACGTTAAACTTATAACACCCCTTTTTTTCCGTCGGGGGATATAAAAGTTATTATGGGTTTACTTAAGAAACACTGGACTATTGGACACTGGCAAAAACTGGAATCTTAATTAGATCCCAATTCGGGTCCTACCTCTATCCTTGGCGGTTTCACCCGCATAAGTGCCGATCCTCTCTGCTAAATTTTATCGAAATCCGTTCAGTGATTTAGGCGAGAAAAAGTAACTGTATACAGACAGACAGAGAGACCGACAGAGTTACTTTCGAATTTATACGAGTAGTACGGATGTTTTCACATTGAATTACAAGTCACGCTATCTTCTACCCCATACATTGGATAAACTTTTTAGCTTGATGTGCTGGCGTCTGTACATTCAGAAAACTCACCCGATATTTCTCAACAGTCTTCAAATACGTGTCCACATCGAACTTCGGGAGGTAGACCGCTGTTCTTCCAGTGACGAAGGCAGTCAGTGTCCCCACCAAGCCCATGACGTGGTACCAGGGGGTTATCGTGATTCCAATCATTGTAGGGTCGGTACTTGTGGGCCTGTAATGTTAAAACAACGTTGTGATTGGCAAAGAACCCCATTGCTACAACCGGCGGGTGAATTGCGTAACAAACTATCATTAGCAATGGCTTTCATTTTGACAGTTCAACAATATTCATTGCGTTTTTTACGTTGTTGATAATGGATTTCCTTCAAAATTATTCAGGTTATGATTAATATAGTGTTACGCGATTAGGGTACAGGCCCAATTCATATCAGATTCAGAGCTGCTGCTAAGGATCCTTAATGAAAACCCCAAATAACACTGACGGACCCGGGGTTCGAATCCGGGACAAATTGCTGACTGACAAATGCAACCTAGACCACTGAAGTTAATACAAAAATTAAAAAAGGTAAAACAGTAATGATAACTAAGGGCTGATTTTTCAATCATCTGATAACTTTATTCGAGGAATAATTTTGAAATGTTGACAGTTATTTCATACAAAAACTGTCAAACGTCAATTTCATTCCTCAAATAAAAGTTATTTGGCGATAATCAGCCCTTTCATCACTGTTTTATCAAAATACCTAGAGTGAGTTATCCTTCCAATTGCTTACTCAATAGAAAGATATTCCGCATATTACAAAATTCCAAACAGATAGGTTAGTTTATTTATACTTAATTCATATCTGCACATAGGTTCTCTACTCAACAGTACTTCATCATCATCATTTCAGCCGAAAGACGTCCACTGCTAGACATAGGCCTCCCCCAAGCACCTCCACTTCGACCGGTTCTGTGCTTCTCGCATCCAACAAGTTTCTGTGGCCTTCACAAGGTCGTCGGTTCACCTTGTGGGAGGTCTTCCATATAGTACAGTCGCCAGCACATCAAGCTACTACAATCTGTCAAATTTCTTTAATAGATTTTCAACTTTATAGCTAAAGCATAAGGCTCAAAGTTGATTGGGAAAATTTGACAGTTTCGGGTAGCTTGATGTGCTGGTTTCTGTACCTATAGCATAATAAAAATTAGCCTATAATATTTCCACTGCTGGGACACATACTTCCCTGTGAGAGGGCGTGGGGACGGAATCTGCCACGCGGGCCCAGGTTGCAGATGTCACATGTCTTCGAATGTTTGATTCTAAGACAAGCCGGTTTCCTCACGATGTTTTTCTAAAATAATGACCTTTAAAAAACTCACAAGCAACACGCAGTCATAACATTTAGATGCGTCGTCATCACACCCTTAGGCAGTCCAGTGGTCCCAGACGAATACAAAATAAATAATGTATCTGACTGCCCCTGTACTTCCACAGAGTGAAAATCTTCATACTTGACGTTTTTAATCTGACCGTTATTTTCAAAAACCATATCGTTGTACATTAGGACGCCATTTTGTTTTTCCTCGCCGAATAAGATGAGTTTCTCCACGAAATTCAATGATTTTAGAGTCTTTGCGTGTGTTTTGTACATTATTGGAGAGCAGATGATGTATTTTGGTTTCGATATGTTTGTTACGTGGATTATTTCACCTGAAATAGAGAATACAAGACAAGTAGTACCTAGATTAGTATTTGGTTACGTAGGTACATATATAAAATACGATACGAAACGATATTTTCAAAGCCTCACAGCTGCTTGGGCCCCGTTAACTTTGCACTCTGGTCAAAGAACAAAATACTCAAAACTAAAAATAGCCCTGTACCTACTTGAAAGTCCCTGATCTGAACCGTCTCCGGACACAAGTGGGAAGATGTATGTGCAACCTGGTAAAGTGGGGCTACCTTGACGGAACGGCAGTAGGGTGTGATTGTGGAGCTGTGTCACATACCATGCTCCACCTCATATCCTGCCCTCTGTGTCCTAAAATATGCAGTCAAAGTGACCTCTGCCCTGCCACCGACCACCCCGTAGAAGTGGCAAAGTTTTGGGCCAACAAGAACTGAAATACAGTCGTGCCAGCGACACCAAGAAGAAGGACCCTGGACTTATTCGGATTTTCTATAGCTTTTCTCCAAAAGGCTAGACAGGTGAACTGTACGCCAGTTTATATAAGGGGCGAGTCTATTGGCAATTTGGCATGCAATAACTGGACACAAGCCCAGACTGGCCAACTCTGGGATTTTCCTAACGTTAACCCATAACACCTCAAGTTCTGAGTTGCACGTTTTTTGACAAATGCGTGCACTGACTGGACAGGTCCGCTCAATCTGTGTGGTTCTTTCATCAAAAAACCATTTCAGACACCAATCTACATGGTCTTCACACGATCTGACCAAGATTTTGTCTGGACTTTAAAAAAGACTGTGACCTCTGACTTTGTTTCGGCCTTTCTTCTCAGAATAGTCAGATAGGAAACGCCAACGTCATCTAGTTTAAAAACAAATATGATTGACGTGTAAAAGTGTTTGTACAAACCTGCTTACAGAAAATAAATAATTTAACATAACTGTCCCGACCTAGAGATCGAACCCAGCACCTCTTGCAGTCGCCATTAAGACCACTAGACCAATAAAGCAGTCAAAGAAATCAAGGCGGGCTCATCTTTATCAGAAACCATCCCTAGGCAGGTTTAGTTAGATTATTGCTATATCATATGAAGATTGAGTTCCAGTGAATAAAGTCAATATTACATAGATCTTATACATACATACCTTTAACATACCCCGTACTAAAAGTAGTCAACACAGCGCCCGCGCACGCAACCCCCACAACAGCACCCCAGAACTCCTGCCTATTCTCAGACATCAGACCGATCGTGTCCCCTTTTCTAACGCCCATACGACTGAGCGCGACAGCGAAGTTCATCGCTTGCTGCATTATGTCGAAATAGGTTAGACGTTCCTCTGTGGCTCCGTTTATCTGAAATTGTTTTAAATATTATGGAGTTGTTACTGGCAAGATATGAAGTTTTTCCTTGTGGGCAGACCCCCCACAAGGTAGACCCATGACCTGATGAAGGGGGCGGGAATCCGCTGGATGCGAGAAGGACAAGACCAGTCGGTATGGTCATGCTTGGGAACACGTAGACATCGGCACGTGGATTCGGCTGAATGATGATTTATAGAGGTAAGTACTACCAGCGCCCCGCGGTTTCACCCGCATAAGTGTCGATCCCGTGGGAATATGGGATAAAAACTATCCTATGTCCTTCTCCAGGATGCAATCTATCTCTCTGCCAAATTTTATCGAAATCCGTTTAGTGGTTTAGGCGTGAAAAGGTAACATACAGACAGAGTTCCTTTCGAATTTATAATATTCAACACAGAACAGGGTGTAAAGTTCACTCATCCTCAAAAGAAGTTAGGATCCTCCGACCAGACGGGTGTTGTGTCTGGTGGGCAGCTGCCCGACGATCGATGTCGTCTTTCTAACTTTTTTTTTGTTTTGCTCGGATCCTAAGGGTAGGACCCTTACGATCCGAGCGAAAAACAAAATCAGCTATTCCCTTCTCGTATAACTCGTCAAAATGTATAGGGAACAGCTGGATTTTTTTTCGCGATTTTAAGTTTGGTCCAATAGTAAAAGTTGTTCATAATGATGAGTACAATGACCTCTTATGAGGTGATAAATAGGTCGACTTATCAGCCCCCAACACCAATGTGTCAGTATATGATCGTAAAATACGAAGTATTAATGGATCTACATAATCAAAAGATAACAAGCCAGAATATGTTATCTGATAATTTTTTGTTTGCAAAACGTTATCAATTATTGTACTGTGTATTACAGTTTATGTAATAAACGTTTTGTTATATAAACTTAAATACGTGATATATACCTACTTAATATTTTAAAATGGTGTAGATCCTGAAAAAAAAATCAGCTGTTCCCTATAACTCTATAGCTCGTCAAAATGTAGGGAACGGCTGATTTTTTTTTCGAAAAAAATAAAGTAAAAGTTGTTCATAATGCTGAGTACAATGACCTCTTAAGAACCTGAAATAGCGAAAAAAAAGATCAGCTGTTCCCTATAACTCGTCAAAATGTAGGAAACATGTTGGTGTTACAAAAAGTTATGGTTTTATTCTCTTTTCTGTATTCTTGTCACTTCATTCATCATCATCTTCCTGCCCTTATCCCATGTTACTTGGGGTCGGCGCAACACGTTTTCTTCTTCCATTCTCCCCTGTCAACCGTCACGCTATCATTCACTCCCTTCTCTTTCATATCATTCCCCACACAATCCATCCATCTTTTCTTCGGCCTTCCTCTCCCTCTCCATCCATCAACATGTATACCTATTCATCACTCTTTTAGTCACATGCGTTTCATCCCTTCTCATCACATGCCCATACCAAGCCAAACGATTTCCTTTCAACTTTTCTGTCACTGGCGCCACTTTCAAACTTCCTCTTTTTTAACTACCTACTCATTTCTTACTTTATCCATTCTCGTCACTCCACACATTCATCCAGAGGCGTCTCTAGCCCATGTAGCGCCCGTGTGCAAACATTACACAAGCGCCCCCTAGTAAAAAAAAAAAAGCGTCCCCTAGTAAGCGCGCGGTCAAAATGGAATGGGTACAAAGTTCAAGTAACAGCACATCAAGTTACCACAAATTGTCAAATTTCCCCAATGGATAATAAACTATTGTTTGGAGATGAAGAAGAAATTCGTCGGTTTTGGATACCATGGTGCGCTGTTGACTGTATATTTTGAATCAGGGTGTTCTGGTGTTTACCCTAATAAGCCAAAACGTACCTTTAGTGAACATTACCATTACCATTAACATTTAGATAGACATGTTAACATGTCTATCTAAATGTTATGTTACATCTTAAGAGTGTCCAAATTTTGAAATTTCTTCATTCTAATTACGACCGCGACCTGTGCGGCATGCGCCACGCGAACTCACGCTTTTCAGAAATGCCGCGCGCTTGACGTTCGTCCATGGCATGGCAATTTGAACTTTATTGTCTATCACAAACAGTTGAATTCGCATTATTCGCAATATGATTGTCGGCGTGTTTTCAAACGAATCATTGAAAGGTGAAACAAGTGCCGCCGAGCGATGCGGCTCACTACTACACTCAAAATATAATCTTTAATAATGTGTAATAAGGTTTATTTCATGTTGAAAAAAAAGTAAATATTGTAAAAGCCGCTCGCGTGCTCGTGGCGCGGCTTGCTTTGGTGTAATTCGACAAATATAAGAAGAGCTCCAGATTTTATGCAAAATGCTCTTTTTACGTTGGTCATTGAAAGTGCCGCGGCCGGCCATCGCGCGCGCCGAGTGGGGCTCCGAAGCGAGCGGCGCTCGGCGCCCCCTAGGACCGCTGCGCCCGTGTGCAACGCACACCCTGCACAATAGGTAAAGACGGCACTGCATTCATCTCAACATTCTCATCTCCGCTGCATGCAATCTTTTTTCATCCGTCTTCTTCACAGCCCAGGCTTGTCACTTCATTACTTCTTGGTATAAAAGCTTGGGTTCAAATGCAAATTCAATACTTTTCTTTTTATTAAGTTTCTTCTTTCAACAGAACAGCAGATTTTTTTTTCGCGATTTCAGGTTTGGTCCCATAGTAAAAGTTGTTCATAATTATGAGTACAATGACCTCTTAAGGGGTGATAAATGGGTCGACTTATCAGCCCCCAACACCAATGTGTCGTGTCAGTTTAAGATCGTAAAATACGAAGTACCTATTAATGGATCTACTTAATCAAAAGACAACAAGCCATAAAAATGTTATCTAATAAAGTGATAATTTTTGTTTTGTAAAACGGTTTCAATATGCTGTTTATTACAGTATATTATTATGTAATAAACGTTTTATTACCATAACCATAATCAGCCTATAATGTTCCCACTGCTGGGACACAGGCCTCCTCTCGGTGAGAGGGAGTGGGCCGTAATCCACCACGCGGGCCCAGTGCGGATTGGCAGATGTCACATGTCTTCGAATTTTTGGTTCTAGGACTTACGAGTTGTAGGTCGTAGGTTCGAACATAGTTACTTTACTCTTTGGTTCGAACCCAGACAGGCGCTTTACTTTGTGTAAATTATTTCATCTCCACTGCTCTCAAAACGATGAAGGAAAACATCGTGAGGAAACGTTTTATTATTTATACTTAATTACGTGATATATCCTAATATTTTAAAATGGTAGCTAATAAATACAGTACCTATCTTAAAATTATGTAAGTATGTAAAAAGGGACTTGGTGTGTAGGTCGCGGAGGACAGTAAATCTGCGGCGTTAAGCTCAGTTTACCGTGGTCAATCCATGGACTGGCGACGATTCTTATTCGCCATATCGACAAAACTTTGCGTTACGAGGAGCGCATACCACAAAGTCGGCTTTTTTTTAAATTTGATGCAATCTGCTGGACTGAATGGGTCCCGGCTGTCACTCGTGGATCTTTGACCGTCGTTACGGGTAGCCAGAAGGCCGCAAGTCTGACAACCAGTCTTACCAAGGGGTATCGTATTACCCAGTAACTGTGTTGTAGAGGTCAGATAGACAGTCACTCCGTGTAAAATACTGGAATTCAGCTGCATCCAGTTGGACTGGAATCCGACCCCAACATAGTTGGGAAAAGGCTAGGCAGGTTATGATGTAGGTTAGGCTTTTAAAATAAGTACCTAAGCGAATGAACAAGCAAGAAAATAGGTTCATAATGCCGGGAAATCGCTAACTGCGAAATAAGTTTCTAGGTGCAATTAATTACAAGAAAATATAGAATCCTACATACCATAGCCACATTATTTCTGTGTTCCCACATCCGACCCAGAATATAGTCCCCAAAGTTTATATTAGCCGGCACTAAAACACTCTGGGGCCCGTACACATAGTTAGGGTTCCGTAACATCTTGCTTTTAACTCGACTGGCGAAAAAAAATTTAAAGTTCTTGCGTAACTATACTGCAAGATGAACGAGTACGCGCGCCGAGTTTGCGCGTAATACTACTAGCGAATGCGAATTGCGATAAGTAGTACGCACAAATGCCTATAGGTAAGTAGTAGGTACCTTACTATGTACAAACAGTTGTAAACAGTTAGTACGCTGCAATTATAAATTACCTTCTCTACAGCGAGCTATAGAGAACATAATTTATAACTTCTTTCTCTCTTCTTCTTTTACTTCACTGGAATGGAGGGCCTTGTGGCTAAATTATAACAGCCGCACGCGTCGATCAAAGGTTAAGCTACGGTTGTCGGTCGGTTCATGGATGGGTGACAACTGACAATCTTTATATAATACCGATGCCTCGGAAAGCACATTATTGGATCTTTGACAGTCGTTACGGGTCGTCAGAAGCCCGAAAGTCTGACAACCAGTCTTACCAAGGGGTATTGTGCTACCCATTAACTGGGTGGAGGTCAGATAGACAGTCGCTCCATGTAAAATAATGGGTGTTCAGCTGCATCCGGTTAGACCGGAAGCCGACCCCAACATAGTTTGGGAAAGGCTAGGCAGATGAGTATTCTAAAACTGATGCAAAATAAAATCTGTGATAAAATGGTTCTCTAATAATTGATATTTATCATAAAGTGTTGTTTTGTCTAATCTTGCACATTAAAATTTCTAAGCTTAATAGTTTATTTAGCAAATGAACCCATCAGCCATCTGTTCTGCGAGCAATATGCCATTTCCACTGCCACTTAAGTTTGGCAATCCTTCGGGCTATGTCGGTTACCTTGATTCTCCTGTGGATCTCCACATTTCTGATGATCATATTTAACATAGCTTAAATCCATATTATCTGAACTAAGTAGGTAAGAGTAAAGACAACATGGTTTTAGTAAGTCAGAGAGAGAAATTTTAAGGGCGAATTTCACTAAACTTTTATTAAGTACCTCTAAGGGCTGATTTTTCCAATCACACTAATAATATAAAGGCGAAAGTGTGTGTTTATGTTTTGTTACTTCTTCACGCTCAAACAGCTGGACCAATTTTAATAAAATTTTGTATGGAGGTAGCAGACTCCCTGAATTAACATATAGGCTACTTTTTATCCCGATATTCCCATGGGATCGACATTTACGCGGGTGGAACCGCGGGGCGCAGCTAGTGCCAGATCATTTTATCAGAGGTAAAATTTTGAATTTTTGAGTTTTTCCATACAAAAGCTGTGTCAGACGTCAATTTTATTCCACGAATAAAAATTATTTGTCGATTGAAAAATCAGTCCTAACTAGATTATGGGTTATCTCAGAATAATTTTTGACAGCTTTTCAGGTACCTACTAGAACTGTCAGAAGTCAATTTTATTCCACGGATAAAATATATCCGACTTTGGTAAAATCAGCCATAATAAACGTGAAGCTGTATTTGAAAAACTATTTTAAATTCTAGGACGACTTGAATTTATAAATACTCTTTAGCAAAGTTAATCTTGGCCAAATCAAAGTTAAGATATGTGTACAGTCAACAGCAAAAGTAGATGAACAAAGGCAGAAATTCAATACTAATTAACGGATACTACGTAGAATACTTTTGAATCACTTCGACGCCACACAGTCCTGACGCGAACTCCGTTCATTAATATTGAATTTCTGCCTTTGTTCATCTACTTTTGCTGTTGACTGTACATACGCCAGCACATCAAGCTACTACAATCTGTCAAATTAATCGATTTTCAACTTTATCGCTAAAGTATAAGGTTCAAAGTTGATTGGGAAAATTTGACAGTTTCGGGTAGCTTCATGTGCTGAAGTCTGTATAAAATAGATTTAACCATAATCTGTTTGTCTGCTTGCTTGCTGTGTTATTCGGGAATAGTGTAGACGTCTATCAGTAAAAGAATTTTGTAATCGGTTCAGTACTTTCAGAGATTACCTTTTACAAACATACAAACAGTATAAGATTGCTGATAGCCGCAACTTGCATGTCATCCTTGATTGTTCATTGACGTAATTAGTTATATCTAGGTACCTACTCAAACACAATGGGCCTTATTAGAAGGCTGAAAGTCAGCCAGACTCTCAGTCTTTATAAAAAATATCTACCAGATAAGAAAACTGTGGAGAAGCCCCTTTAACCCAGCATGTGAGAGGTAGGTAAGAGGGATATCCTGGTTAGGTAGTAATCAAATGAAAGTCGTGTAGATTACATAATATTGTTTATATATCATTTATTACATAGTGCGGCGCAATCACGCGAGATAGCTGTACGTGTCCTTCTCGCCCTCCGTGCGCTCTAAGTACTCCTTCTCGATCAGTATGTCGATGCATTTCTGGAAAGAGAACAACCAATCATTAATTACTTTTAATTTTACAGTAATTTTCATGTGCATAGGGCTCGCTCAAAATTGACTAGTCAGTGTTTTTTTATGCCACTATTGTCCCACTGCTGGGCAAAAACCTCGCCACTCTCTTTCCACCACATTATATTATTTAGCGCTCAAATAAAAAAAAAATATATTTTTCTTTAGCAAGTCCATATTGCAAGGATTTGGGGGTGGCCTTTGCCCAGCAGTGAGACAGCATAGGATGGAAAAAAAAAGCCATACTATTGAAAATTCGGATGATGATATAAATTCGTTCACCGCTAAATGTACTTAGTTATTTTTGGTACAACAAACGGGCCTTCAATGTAATTGGATGTAAAACAAGCAGACGGCCCACCTGGTGGGATGTACTTAGTTATTTTTGGTACAACAAACGGGCCTTCAATGTAATTGGATGTAAAACAAGCAGACGGCCCACCTGGTGGGAAGTGCTCACTACCAGCTATGGACATATTGGACACCAGAGGCATCTCAGACGCGTTGTCATTCCATAGACAAAGCTGGATTGTCTCATGTGTCTGTTATTACACACCCATACAAACTGGAATACGGCAACGCTGCTTGGGGTCTCTCATACAATAGGCAGAACGGACCGTTCCCTGTGCAGGGCTTGCGTGGAGGCGGATGAAACCATTGCGCATGTGCTCTTTTGAGTGCACAGGCGTCACCCAGATAAGGTCAGAAACCCTCGGGACACCCAGATCGTACACAGATGTTCTCAACAGACCAGGAGACTTAATCAGCTTCTGGAGGGAGGTGGGCTGGTTGGGATAAACACCGACGGCCGCCATGGCCCACGCACAATGGTCCATTTGAAGGACTAAGTGCGGAAACCAAACCCATAATGAGATAGGGGGGGGGGGGCCTCATGCAGTAAGCACCCAAACTTACTCTTGGTCGGAGATTCTGCGGCCAAGATTGCGAAAAGTCGTGGTCATGGCCGCCTAGTGCACAAAATCCCATACAGGGCCCTGATTCACTATGACCATTTACCGTATTCTCTATCACACAATGGCGTGGTTTGAACTGTCAAATTACAAGATGAAATTGAAAACTTGCGACAAATCGAAATAGGAGGTGCAGTAACTGTTATATAATCATTTTAAAATGAAAAAAAAAAAGGTGTAATTATCGTCTTAGATAATGCGATTCAGTCGTCAGTAACGTGACTTTCGAAAGAAGATGACAAAGCGTTGTGTAAGTATACAGATGCTATACAACGTTTATAAGGCGGTTAGGCTTTTTCAAAAGTTTCTCCGACCGCTTTCCTCTTACAGTGGTAAAATTAAGTACCTTGATGACTGGCACTCGTGGTTTGAAGCGGGAAGACAGCTGGTTGAGTACTTCCACCACTAAATGCTGGTGTTTCAGTGTTTTGCGGGTCTTCATTATCCTGACTATTGCGGCCTGGAAACAAAAATAATTAAGTTAAAAAATAGTTCGATAGTTTTTCGATATTCTTGTCCACTTCCCGTGTATGACTTATTTACATGTCAAAGAACACTCCATGAGCTGTGGAGATACAGTTGTGATTAAGAGCGTTTACGCCGTACGGCATATCGTACAAACTTTGAAACCCTTGTTTTTCGAAATCATCATCATCATCATTTCAGCCGAAAGACGTCCACTGCTGGACATAGGCTTCCTCCAAGCAGTTCCACTTCGACCGGTTCTGTGCTTCTCGCATCCAACGGGTTCCTGCGGCCTTCACAAGGACGTCGGAATTTTCTTCTTTTTCGAAATGAATGAACCGATTTTAATGAAACTTCATACGCATAAGCTTGATTTGAATAAACAGGATACAAAGGTCTAAAAAGTTACTTAAGAACATTTTGACAATTCAAAAGTGCCTGTACAAGGTTTCATTGAAATAAATGCTTTGAGTTTGAGTTGAGTTTGACACCCCTGCCTACCCTTGCGAGTAATCACAATATTTGTTTTATTTATTTATTTATTTAAAACCACAATTATAACACCTTTACAGAATCATCCAAGGCGATGTTATAAGTCACTACGTCTATTTATTACAAAAATAAAATAAAATCACCTGACATGTAAGCAAAATTGCAACAACGATATAACGCTGCTGGAACCCCGCCCACATGACTAGAATCAATCATTGAAAATATGTAATGGTTACCTGAATGAGCATCTTCCGGTCCTCCTCGATGTGTTTGTGCGTGGCTTCCTGCTCCACCTTCAGCTCCGTCTTCAACGGGATGTTTATGTTCACGCGGAGTTTTTTGCTGTAACAGATAAACATTTAGTTACTTGGTTAAATACGTAACATAATGCCTATTTTCCCCCCAATTGTTAGGCAGAGGTGTACCATCGCGGCCTATACCGCCTGATTATTTTGTAGCGGTATCTACAACGCCACATGCGAACAACGCGTCATACTGACGTCACGCAAAATCCTGTATCTCGCAAGCAGAGATTACCGCGCATAGATACAACGGCCCGGACATGAATCATCGGGCAGTTGCCCGCCAGACACAACACCCGTCTGGTCGGAGGATCCTCCCTTTTCTATACGGTATGAGTGAACTTTACACCCTGTTCCTTATACCTCTATAACTTAAAAAAAAACCATCTACGGACGAACTATTTGACCTTGGCGCGCTTACTAGAGCGCTTAAATTTTTTGAGTGCAAGCAAAAATGAACTTAGTGTTGGTCAGACGGGAGTGTCTACGATAAATCAAATCAAATCAATATTTAAAAAAAAACAATAATATAGAACTAGCAACGCCCCGCGGTTTCACCCGCTAAGTGTTGATCCTCTCACCGAGAGGAGGCCTGTGTCCCAGCAGTGGGAACATTATAGGCTGATTATGTATGTATGTAAGTGTTGATCCCGCGAGAATATCGGGATAATATTATCCTGTGTCATTCTGATGTCTATGCTATATTACTGTAAATTTTCATCAAAATCCGTTCAGTAGTTTTTGCGTGGAAGAGTAACAAACATCCATCCTCACAAACTTTCGCGTTTATAATATTACTAGCTGCGCCCCTCGGTTTCACCCGCGTAAATGTCGATCCCGTGGGAATATCGGGATAAAAAGTAGCCTGTGCTGATAAAATTTTGCTGACACCCTGGATTAACTCCAGGGTGTCAGCAAAATTTTATCAAAATTGGTCCAGCCGTTTGAGCGTGAAGAAGACACTCACAAACTTTCGCCTTTATAATATTAGTGTGATATATATAGATGTAGGGAGAGCAGTGGTGGCCAAGTGGTAACGGCCGCGACTTACGAGTTATAGGTCGTAGGTTCGAACCCAGACAGGCGCTTTACTTTGTGTAAACTATTTCATCACCACTGCTCTCAAAACGGTGAAGGAAAACATCGTGAGGAAACCGGCATGTCCTAGAATCAAAAATTCGAAGACATATGACATCTACCAACCCGCACTGGGCCCGCGTGGCCACTCCCTCTAGAAGAGAGGAGGCCTGTGTCCCAGCAGTGGGAACATTATAGGCTGATTATGGTATGGTATATATAGATATAGAATGGTATTTACTCACTTCTTATAACCTACGTATAGATCGACGACGGAAGAATCAGACAGTTCAGACTCGTCATCAGTACAAACCAGCAGCTTCGCTTTCAACAGGATTTGTAGCACCTGCACACAGAAGAACATGTTGTTTAAATAGTTAATCAATTATATAATATAACTAGCTTATGCCCGCGACTTCGTTCGCGTGAAATTTCACCCTCTTAGGGGTGGAATTTCGAAAAACCCTTTCTTAGTGGATACCTACTCTTCACAAAGAACACACCCTCCAAATTTCATGTCTCTAGGATCAGCGGTTTAGGCTGTGCGTTGATATATCAGTCAGTCAGTCAGGACTTTGAATTTCATATACAAAGAAAAAGATACAAGATAATAGAAATGTTTTCATTTATTTTATACATATTTATCGCAAAAAGATAATCACCTGTTCCCTACATTTTGACGAGTTATAAGTACGAACATAAATGTAGGAAACAGCTGATTTTTTTTTGCGTTTTTAGGTTTGGTCCCATAGTAAAAGTTGTTCATAATGATGAGTACAATGACCTCTTAAGAGGTAGTTAATGTTTTACCAATAACCCTGTATATGCCTAAGCTAAGGTCTAAAATCACAGAGCAATCATAGTGATTAACGCTCCTCCAATGTCTCCTGTGTGTACAGTCACGAGCACTAATATGTCAACACTTGGCAACTTTAAATTGCGATTTTTTCGGGAAATAACGGATGCACCATTGAAATACGACACTTTACACAAACCTATGGGTTCGAAGATACTTTGTTCGTAATAACATAAAATTTAATTCAAAACTAAAAGAGAAAATCGTCTTTGAATAAAGCCAAGTGTATATATACATATGCTCGTGACTGTACAAGGAGCATTTTCGCTTCAGTGGGATAATTCCAGGCTGATATTATAATATCAGCTGCTTAGTAAACTATACCTGTACAAGGAAGTCTCCTTTGATCCCGGTGTGCTGCTCAAGCTGGCTGACGGTCCAGGAAGTGTTGTCGTTGTACTGTAGAAGCACCGCCATTTGGAACGTACTGGCTTGCAACGTGTATCTGTAATGGTAATGTGTTTGTTACACGTAGATATTAAGATTTGTACAAAATTATAATTTCTTTGTATCATAATTTTTTTTACCCTTTTCCCAAGTATGTTGAGTCTGAATTTTGATCTAACCGGATACAGCTGGACAAGTATTTCACAAGGTGCAACTGCTTCTAAGATTTCTTTGTATTTTAAAAAATGTAATGAAACATACTGTAAGGACTGGCACTAGCAAAAGACAGAATTGTGTGGAAAAGGGAGAGGGAGGCCTTTGCCCAGCAGTGGGACAGTACAGGCTAGTTAGATTAGATTTAGGTTAGAATGCAACATGAAGGGCAAGCTGCAGCCGTAGGCGTGGGCTTGCGGACGGCGAGCAATGGGCAGCTCACCGTCCGGTAAGGACCAGCCGGTCGATTCTGTAAAAATCTCACCGTGAAAACTTAGAAGTGAGTTTGTTTTTGGTAGGAATTGACACTATTGACAGCTCACTCCACGCTCACTTCACCTAAGTTTTCACGGTGAGATTTTTACAGAATAGCTCTGCAGGCTTGAGTCGATGGCACGTTGTGTTCCACGCGCGCCTCAAAGATATGTCAGCACTAACTGACGGGGTCCGCTAGAGCCGATGCCCGCCAGGGTCGCGGGTTGTTCGAAAGAGGTACCGTGGCAACTAGGCAACTGAAGGAACTCGGGTGGGTTTTAGTCAGTGAGTCTGACATTCCCTTCCGCTCCGCCCAGAGCGGTAGTAGTAGTGGTAGGCGGGGTCATTTGATGTTTTCCCACCCAAAAAAGGGCAAGCTGCAGCAAATGTTTAGTTGATTCTGCACCCTATTTGCGTAACACACTATGAATCACGATCTGAATCATTTTAAAGACAAATTTTTCATATTATGTTCGAAAAATTTGTCTACTCAATAACATAGACAGAGATATGAGGAACAGGGTGTAAAGTTCACTCAACCTCCATAGAAAAGGGAGGATCCTCCGACCAGACGGGTGTTGTGTCTGGCGGGCAACTGCCCAATGATTCACGTCGGGCCGTTGATCTAAGCCAGTTGCGCGGTAAACTCTGCTTGCGAGATGCAGGATTTTGCGTGACGTCAGTATGACGCGTTGTTCGCATGTGGCGTTGTAGATACCGCTACACGTACATAACGCAATGGATGTTGTTGAACTGTCAAAATGAAAGCTATTCCTACTCTGTGTGTTACGCAATTACCTCTGATTTATTAACTGCTTGTTGTTTGAATATTTATTCAAGTGTCATAGGTGTTGTTACGACAGGGCCCTAGTTGGAGGCCTAAGGTGAATGGATAGTGGTAGACCGCGAAATTCAAATTTTCTTACGTTTTTAGGGTTCCGTACCCAAAGGGTAAAACGGGACCCTATTACTAAGACTTCGCTGTGTGTACGTCCGTCCGTCTGTCTCTCACCAGGCTGTATCTCATGAACCGTGATAATTAGACAATTGAAATTTTCACTGATGATTTATTTCTGTTGCCGCTATAACAACAAATAAGTACTAAAAACAGAATAAAATAAATATTTAAGGGGGGCTTCCATACAACAAACGTGTTTTTTCGGCGTTTTTGCCTTGTGGTACGGAACCCTTCGTGTGCGAGTCCGACTCGCACTTGGCCAGTATTTTATTTACAATTTGCAGGTCAGTGTCAGATTGTATCTTGATCAAAATATGATTCGCGACAAGAACAGGTACATATTTAGAGAATTATAAAATCATTAGAATCATTAATTTCTAAGTTAGATTTCTACCACCAACCACCAATCTCTTACGGAAAAGTGTTAATGGTAGAAATCTAACTTAGAAAGATGTATTTCGCGGTCTCAACTACCCATTCACCTTAATACATTGAGGCATCCACAGGCAAGCCCGGTTAAGCAGACGACAACCTCATAGATTGAACTGCGAGATGCCATTAACCCTTTGAACGCCATTGTCACATATACGTGACAAGCAAGCGCGTGCCCTGTACGCCATTCGTGTGTCGCCTATCCTATTACGAGCGATACAAATATGTGACAAAAAATGCGGTGCACTTTATCACGAAATAAACAATTAAATCATTACTTTTGTGTGTTTTTATTTGTATACCTTAAATATTTAAAATTGTGGCTTGGCGTGGAGGGCACGCGCGTGCGTTTAATGCTCTGGCGTTCAAAAGGTTAATAAAAAAAATATTATTTCGACTGTCGGCACACGACAATACCGACCTGTTCTTAAAGCAGTTGGTGACCAGCTCTCCCTTGGACATGTTGTAGAGCCAGTTGAGCTTGCGACCCGAGTGCTGCGACGAGTAGAACGTTGTGAACCTGTGCACTGAACGCTCCAACTGGAATAGAGATTATATTCATCATCATTAGTATTTCAAAATTGATCGCCGTCGATTTTGTTTCACTTGCGACATTTCAGATTTGTTTTGGGATGAAATGAAATGATGAAATTATTTTATTTTTTGTAAGTAGGTTTGTACAAACACTTTTACACGTCAATCATGTTTTTTTTTAAACTAGATGAAGTCGGCGTTTCCTATCTGACTACTCTGAGAAGAAAGGCCGAAACAAACTCAGAGGTCACAGTCTCTTTTAAAGTCCAGACATAATCTTGGTCAGGTTATATGAAGACCATGTCGATCGATGTCTGAGGTGGTCTTTTGAGGAAAGAACCACACAGATGGCAATGCACCTGCGATGCCTCATATATTGCAGATTTCCTTTCCTTCCTTTTTGCTATCTACACCGCCACATGGGAGCTACGCCTAATACTGACGTCACGCAAAAATCCTGCATCTCGCAAGCAGAGTTTACCGCGCAACTAGCATAATACTACGTCTCGACATCAATCGTCCGACAGTTGCCCACCAGACACATCACCCGACTACTCGGAGGATGCTCCCTTTTCTATGGAACTTTACACCCCGTTCCTGATGCCCCTATAGGTGGACCAACTGCATATTTTCTTTCCATAGATTCTTTAAAACTCCATGTGATAACCTATCCAAGATTTATCGTCGCTAACTTACTTCTGTGGGCAGCTGGAAGCACGAGGACTGCTGGAAGGGCCAGGAGCCAGAGGACAGCACCTGGATGCTGAAGTCGATGTGCAGCGGTTGTTCCGAGCTGTTCGACATGTGCTTGCGGAAGTTCTCGTTTAGGTCCTTTGAGACGCCTATGTCCTGCAGAATTGAATAAGATAAAAATAATGAAGATTTGTTTACTTTGCTCTAGCCACTTTTGCGAGTGAAAGCCCTTATTTCAGTAATATTTTTATTTTTGAAATGTGCTAATTAAGCCCTTTTATTTGATACCCCACAAGGCATCATCCCAAAATATTTATTTTTAAATTCATTACTTTATGTCCTCTAGAGGGCGCCATGTTGAATTTAGTGTGACGTCACCAGCGGACGGTCAAGACGCTTCTAACGATACCTCATTTGTCAAATTATTATAAGTACTTTTGAAGTTATGAGGGAACACATGAACATACAAAAATACCGGACAAAATCATAAACCACCATTTTGCTTCGCCGTAGTCGGGTAAAAATACCATTAACTTGTCATGCGCATTTTTAATAAATGTCAAATTATTTTTCAGTTAAGGGGGAAGCGCTAAGGTAGCCCGCGAAATTAAAATTTTCTTACGTTTTTTGCAATTTGCTGGTCAATATTAAGTTGTACGTTGATTATAATATGATTCGCGGTCGTAACAAATATGTCTATAAAGAATTATAATCATTACAATCAGTAATACTACACCCCACCTCCCCCTTTGTGATATTTCGTGATTTTTTGTGGACCCCTTCCCCCGCTTGCGAGCCTCACGTGATTAATGGACAGCCCCTAAGGTAAACAGGTCCCAATATGCTTTTCTCTATAGAAAAAATAAATACCTGGAACATTCTCTGTAGTTTGCTTGTGTACTCGAATCCGCACGCTTGCTTCAGTTTTGAGATCATTGATGCCTGCGAACAAAAAACACATTTATTTCATGATTTCCTCATGAACTGACACTTATTTAAAACACTATTTCTAGAAAGCCGGACGGACAATCTTTTGTCAACTTAGATTCTTGATATTTTGGTCAACCAATCATACATTCACCTTGAGACTTGACAGCTGTTTTCTCAAAGCCTGCTTAAATCTCTGAGGGGTCATCTACACGAGTGAGAGAATCGTGGCAATAGTCTCGCCGTGCCATCAAATTTTCGCCGCGATGATCATCATCATTTCAGCCAAAAGACGTCCACTGCTGGACATAGGCCTCCCCCAATCACTTCCACTTCGACCGGTTCTGTGCTTCTCGCATCCAACGGGTTCCTGCGGCCTTCACAAGGTCGTCGGACCACCTTGTGGGAGGCCTTCCAACGCTACGTCTTCCGGTACGTGGTCGCCACTCCAGAACCTTTCGGCCCCATCGGCCATCTGTTCTGCGAGCAATGTGCCCTGCCCACTGCCACTTAAGTTTGGCAATTCTGCGGGCTATGTCGGTTACCTTGGTTCTCCTGCGGATCTCCTCATTCCTGATTCGATCACGCAGGGAAACTCCAAGCATAGCCCTCTCCATTGCCCTTTGGGTGACTTTTAGCCTTCTTATAAGGCCCATTGTGAGCGACCACGTTTCAGTGCCATAAGTCATCACTGGCAACACGCACTGGTCAAAGACTTTCGTCTTGAGGCACTGCGGTATGTGGGACGAGAAGATATTGCGTAGCTTCCCGAACGCTGCCCAGCCGAGTCGGATTCGACGATTGACCTCTTTCTCGAAGTTAGACCTACCTAACTGGACAGTTATGATATCAAAATCAAAATATTTTATTTCACATAAGCCTACATGGGCACTTATGAAACGTCAGAAGCTAGGTGCACCGTGCACTAGGTATCGCCGTGTGGAGACACGTTCTAAGAGAGTGCATAGAAATACGTGCCACGATGATTGTAAGGGCAAGCCCTTACATATAATGTTGAATGTTAATAATCTGTTTAATTTCCCTTTTGTTACTTTTTTTTTTATTATCTTGGATTTTTATTTTACTGTGTTTAGTTTTAGTTTGTAATCTTCCTGTACGAGTCGCAATAAATACTTTTTCTTTCTTTCTTTCTTTCTAATAAAATAAATGTTTAATGTTCGAGAAATATTTAATGAGAAACTGCACTAAATTAATGTAATAAGAACTTAATAAAAATGTTATAAAATGTAAGATGTTGCGCGAGCTCGATATAAAACCGAAGACTGACCTGCATACGTGACTATACTACATTTATTATTTAACAATATTTGCAGTATTTTTAACTAGGCCAAAGTACAATGTGCGGTTGCCGACCGTACAATGATAATATCGCCGCTATTCTCTCGCTCGTGGAGACGACCCCTTAGGCTCGCCATGCTCTTGTCAATAAATTCAGCCTATCGCAATCAGTCCACTGCTGGACATAGGCCACTTCAAGGCTGCGCCACCCTGTCCTTCGCCTTCCACATCCAGTTTGTCCCCAGCCACCTTAGGGTCGGCGGTCCACCTAGCTGGGGGTGTCCCACACGCTTGCCGATACAAATTTCAGGGTCGGTTGGTCGGCCGCTCGACATTCTCTTGATTGGCTGTAGATAAACGATCGATGCTCGCTTGACAGTTTGTCACCTTAATTTTGCGTTATTTTCGTTCGAGTAATTGGCCCTTAGTCTTCTCTTTTTGTAAATTAAACGTAACTAGCTGCGCCCCGCGGTTTCACCCGCGTAAATGTCGATCCCGTGGGAATATCGGTATAAAAAGTAGCCTATATGTTAATCCAGGGTGTCAGCTACCTCCATACAAAATTTTATTAAAATTGGTTCAGCCGTTTGAGCGTGAAGTAGTAACAAACATATAAACACACCCACACACAGACACACACACATTCACAAACTTTCGCCTTTATAATATTCGTGTGATAATGTTACCTCCGCGTCATCGCTGGCAGACATGTGTTGCACCAATCGCTTCGCCAGCATCTTGCTGTAGAACTTCTGGAAGACATCCTTGTCTTCAATGTATTTGAACACAACCATCTGGAAAACCACAGGACACATTATTAATTAATATTAAGTCCCATGAAATAGGGAGCGAGCCTTTTTTAACCGAGTTCTAAAAAGGAGGATGTTTTTTTAAATGTATGTTTGAGCCTAACTCCATCATATAAAGACGGATTTGCAAAATTTTTTTTTGTTCGACAGAGGTTTATTCCGAAATGGTCCCATTTAAACTTCGTAAAGATCTGATGATGAGTTTCGGAGACAGACAACGAAACTATTCAATAAATGCCAGTAAATCAACCGCGATTGCTGCTATCGCATATGTATGCATTGTTTACGCAATAACACAACATATCATCACGCCTGTACCCTTTAAAGGGGTAGGCAGATGTGTTCAATTGCTTTCTGTCCCTGATATTCACATAGCAAGTAGTGTTAAGTATATGAATTTGTTTGGGGTAGGTAGATACAACTAAAAAGTGAAAAATAAAAACGGTTGGTGTCATTGGTTCTGTATTTTCGTTTTTTGACACCGACTTTCGAAATTAAAGTATTTTTCACTTTGTAGTGTTTTTTTTGGAAGTCGGTTGTTTTTTTTTTAAATAAGTTTTTTTAAAGTGCGTTTTAGGCAATGTGACATACCACTTGATTGAGCGTGTCCTCTAGTTCAGCCTCTTCGGGGTTCTTGCTGGACTTCTTCAGCAGAAGATCGCAATACTTCGCCAGAAGCTCCGGACTCTTCGATGAGGAGTTCGCTGCTTTTGTCACTGCATTACCTGGGGAAACGGGGTTAATGTCGTTAAGGATATCTGGGTCATTGTCAAACTAATCAATTTAATTTGTTGTTAAATCTCATGAATTTTTTTTTCAATTTTCAGGTTTTTTTTTTTTTTGCGGATGAGGAATCATCATATTATGAAACTTCCCCTCTGGGTGGAGGGAAAGGGAGTGTCAGACTCTTACTGACTAAAACCCATCCATGTTCCTTCCTTAACCCTTTATGTTCCGGGGCAGCGATAACCCTTTCGGATAATCCTGCTGACCAAATTTTTAGGCTGGAGTCACCCATTGGTGAAATCAACGCTGTTGGTGAAATCTAGCGTCAGCGTAAATGTTACACTTGCTCTTTATTAAAACTGCAGTGACCGTGTCAAAGTGACCGCATCATTTCATTTTCATAGCATTTTGAAGCGGCATGTGGCTTTACACTGTATGTGACCGATGACGTTTATAGGAAAACCAGGCCCAGATATAACACAATACGGATTGCAATCCTTTTGAGGTTCCATTAGTTCTAGACAAAGCTGGGCATTAACTCGTTAATCCGTTAATTAACGAAGTTAACATTTCGAGTAACGGATTAACTTTTAAGTTAACTTAAAAATATGTTAAGGGGCCGGCGGAGCATGCATTGTTCATACAAACGTAATACCAAAATAATTTGTAACCAAAATAAGTTTTCTATAGAAATTTGAAATTCCTCAATATCTCGTCTTTAAATCAAAATCCTTTCAAAATATATATTTGGGAACCTAGATATTCAGTAAACTAATCGGAATAAATACACACTATATTAAGAATGTGTTTGATTTACAAATTATTTTGGAATTACGTTTGTATGAACAACGCATTAGCATGCGTAGTTCGCCGGCCCCTTAACGGACTCGTTAACTTCCGTTAAATTTCCCAAAGTCCGTTAATCGTTAATCCAGCACAGATTCAGACGAGAACTTCAACATATTAATGTTCATGAAGGGGAATATTCATATTATGCCAGTGACAGATGACTAAATTGACAGATAAATTGGACTGGTTAGTTGGTATCGTTTCGTCTTAGATGCAAGTGGTCTATGTAGCAATTCGTCTAAATAGTGTTTCGTCCAGAACGAAACTAGTATATCTTAATAAAATAAATTCTAAATCTTAATCCAAATTAATGAAAAACATTGTTTGTCATCATTTTTTTTGAGGCCTATGTCCAGCAGTGGACTGCTATAGGCTGATGATGATGATGATGATGATGATTGTTTGTCAACAACAGCCTATATTACACACTCTAATAATTATACCCGATTTTTTTTTATTTCTAACCTGTTAACTTCCAGAACCAACAGTTTTTAAAAGAAGGTGCAATTTTTATCACGTGTTAAAGCTACGCCGACCACCTAGTGGCGTCCTCATCGTTTGTTTGGTTATTTATTTTATTTTATAATGAAAATGCAGAAAATAAGCACGTTAAGTTGTGCTCCACAAGATTATCCGTGCTGGACATAGGCCTCCCCCAAGCACCTCCACTTCGACCGGTTCTACGCTTTTCGCATCCAACGGGTTCCTGCGGCCTTCACAAGGTCGACGGACCACCTTGTGGGAGGCCTTCCAACGCTACGTCTACGCGTCGTCGTACGCAAGTTTATGTATATCGTCTGGAAAACGGTGTATAGATACATACTGTTAATAAACCGGCCGCAAGCTTTGTCGAGCGCGGCCACAAAGCCAGAGTCATTGTTGAACGCGACCAGGACGAGTGCGTTGTATTTCTTGTGAACTTCCAGTATTGTTGATACGTAGACTTTTGGATCCTGTGGGAGAAAATAATCGGATTAGTCAACTGTAAGTACTGTAAAGCTTCTATGGGTAAATCCAAAGGGAACCTCATTAATATATACTTTATTGTACACCAGAAAATACATACAAAAAAATACGATTATTAATACAAAATATACAATGGGCGTCCTTATCGTTTTCTGCGATCTCTTCCAGGCAACCTTGGAATGGACAGTGATTGCGTGGATATAAAGATGGGGTAGTCAGTGGTGCCAAATAATATACTATAATAGATACTTAGATATATACATACTTAAATAATGCTGTATAATAGATACATACATAAATAATATACATATAAACAACGAAAATAAATGATGACTATAGATTATTGCAGCTACGAAAACAAGATAACAACAAGTAATGTTAATTCACGAGCCTCGTAAACACAGCTAACGATTGCGCGCGTTTTATTTGAACTGGCAATGCATTCCATAAACGAGCGGCCTGAACAGAAAAAGATTTGTCGAAAAAAGTTGTAGAATGCATTGGCAATTTAAGCTTTAAATTATCCATAATCAGCCTATAATGTTCCCACTGCTGGGACACAGGCCTCCTCTCAATGAGAGGGAGTGGGCCGTAATCCACCACGCGGGCCCAGTGCGGGTTGGCGGATGTCACATGTCTTCGAATTTTTGGTTCTAGGATATGCCGGCTTCCTCACGGTGTTTTCTTCACCGTTTTGAGAGTTTTAAATTATCCGATGATCTCAAAAACTTCGTGTGGGAGTCGCAAATATACTGAAGTTTTTTAAGATAGAGAGGGGGGTGGAAGGGGAAAAGAGCACATTACACAATAGGGACAGAATATGAGCATTCCGGCGAAGGCGAATTGGTAACCACTTGAGCTTCACACGAAATTCGGAAACATGGTCATATTTGCGCAAACTGAATATGAATCTTACCATTTTGAAGCCGCTCAAGTTTATCGAGTTGGTCTTGGGTAAGATCAAGATAGCTGGCATCAGCATAATCAAAAATGGGTTGAAGAAGTGATTGTGCAAGGGCAATCTTGGTGGAAGTTGGTAGAAAATTACGCAGTCTCTTCAAAGATACAACGGATGCAAATAGCTTGCGGCTAACTTCCTGTAGTTGGGCAGTCCAAGAGAAGTTTTTAACTTTTTCAATGAAGGGAATAATAGAGTTATCAAAAGAAACTTGGGGATGAGTCGTCCAGTCAATCCTTGAGACCGTCCTAGAAGTGCCAACCACCACAACCTGCGTTTTTATGGGGTTGACCATAAGTCTATGCCTCTTGCTCCAGTCGCATATACGGACCTGATCGCAATTAATCACTAAGATAGCCTCAGACAGATTTCCAAGAGGAGCTCGCGCGTAGATTTGTAAATCATCTGCATAAAGGTGGTAGGAAGAAATTAGTTCGTCGGAGATTGAGTTAATAAAAACTGCGAAAAGTAAAGGAGAAAGAACGCCACCCTGTGGTACTCCAGGAAGGCAATGTCTCTTCGATGCAAATACGTTGCCAGCGACCGAACAGGTAACTACGAAACCAGTCAATTACCGCTGGAGATATATTAAGAGAGCATAGAATGCCAAGCTAAACATCGAAATCAACAGTATTAAAAGCATTACTGAAATCTAGTAAAGCTAAGTCCGTTAGAATATATACCAAACCAAAATCATATACCAAAATCATAGGAGTTTTTATACAATTTATTTCGGACTTAATGTCGGTGTCTTTTCAATAGTTTTCGGATAAAAAACAACGAAAGGATCCAGATATTTTCAAAGATGTGCGAATTTTTACCCGCGTTGCACAGTATAGTCTGTCTGGCATGACTGTTGTAATGTACTATTTTAGCGCAAATGCGGCAAACGTTTTCAAAGAATTTTATTTTCGTCTCTTGAACTGTTACTTAGGTGCTCCAGCAGGCGCCGCAGCTCGCACACCCGTCGGGGATGCACTAGAGCGTACATACGTACATACCGTGTGCGCACACTCGCCACACTTGTCGATGGCCTGCAGCCCCTGCGCGTGGATGTGGTGCTCCAGCAGGCGCCGCAGCTCGCACACCCGTCGGGGATGCACTAGAGCGTACATACGTACATACCGTGTGCGCACACTCGCCACACTTGTCGATGGCCTGCAGCCCCTGCGCGTGGATGTGGTGCTCCAGCAGGCGCCGCAGCTCGCACACCCGTCGGGGATGCACTAGAGCGTACATACGTACATACCGTGTGCGCACACTCGCCACACTTGTCGATGGCCTGCAGCCCCTGCGCGTGGATGTGGTGCTCCAGCAGGCGCCGCAGCTCGCACACCCGTCGGGGATGCACTAGAGCGTACATACGTACATACCGTGTGCGCACACTCGCCACACTTGTCGATGGCCTGCAGCCCCTGCGCGTGGATGTGGTGCTCCAGCAGGCGCCGCAGCTCGCACACCCGTCGGGGATGCACTAGAGCGTACATACGTACATACCGTGTGCGCACACTCGCCACACTTGTCGATGGCCTGCAGCCCCTGCGCGTGGATGTGGTGCTCCAGCAGGCGCCGCAGCTCGCACACCCGTCGGGGATGCACTAGAGCGTACATACGTACATACCGTGTGCGCACACTCGCCACACTTGTCGATGGCCTGCAGCCCCTGCGCGTGGATGTGGTGCTCCAGCAGGCGCCGCAGCTCGCACACCCGTCGGGGATGCACTAGAGCGTACATACGTACATACCGTGTGCGCACACTCGCCACACTTGTCGATGGCCTGCAGCCCCTGCGCGTGGATGTGGTGCTCCAGCAGGCGCCGCAGCTCGCACACCCGTCGGGGATGCACTAGAGCGTACATACGTACATACCGTGTGCGCACACTCGCCACACTTGTCGATGGCCTGCAGCCCCTGCGCGTGGATGTGGTGCTCCAGCAGGCGCCGCAGCTCGCACACCCGTCGGGGATGCACTAGAGCGTACATACGTACATACCGTGTGCGCACACTCGCCACACTTGTCGATGGCCTGCAGCCCCTGCGCGTGGATGTGGTGCTCCAGCAGGCGCCGCAGCTCGCACAGTCCGTCGGGAATACGAGCGACTAGAGCGTACATACGCCCTAGGTCACTGTTCTTTTCGCCGTCCAGGAGTTTCTAGAAAAAAAAAAAAGAAATTAATTTACTTCTAAAAAAATATAAGCAGGCAAATCACAAAAAAAAAGTTTAGGGGGCCTCGCACGCTACGCGGCGGCGACTGTCGGGATCGCAACCTTGGGCGCAGAAGTTCCGACCGAGAAGCGGACGGTCATGGTGAAGGACACAAAGATTGGCTGCAACTAGTGGGAGTGGTCGCTCAGGCCGTAGGTCGTAGTTGATCGATATTGAGGCCGATATTGCCGGACCTGAAGGTAGAACTATAGAGATATGAGGAACAGGGTGTAAAGTTCACTCATACTCTATAGAAAAGGGAGGATCCTCCGACCAGACGGGTGTTGTGTCTGGCGGGCACCTGCCCGATGATTCATGTCGGGCCGTTGTATCTATGCTAGTTGCGCGGTAAACTCTGCTTGCGCGATGCAGGCTTTGCGTGACGTCAGTATGACGCGTTGTTCGCATGTTGCGTTGTAGATACCGCTACATGACTGACGTATGATATGCATCTGTTATGTATGTGGGTACGTACCTGGAACTCGGCGTGGAAGATCTCGAGATGTTTCTCTATGAGCACTCTGTCGCAGGTCTTAGCTAGTCGCTCCATTGTAGTCTCGTGTAAGTAAACTTGCACGCGTCGCTGTTCCTCTTGAAGACGTTGTTCAGCCTGTTGACAGAAAATAAATATTTAGTATCTGTGAAGAGTGTATTATAATACCAGCGTAGGTATTGGTATTTAAATGTACGGCCAGCACACCCTGGCCTTCCCCCTGGCACACCTTTGCTAACTGACAAGCATCGCGTCGGTGTCGGCATGAGCTTATCTCTTCTGGTTCCTTCAGATTTGAGAGAAAAATGTTCATTTAAGGCAAAAGCGCCAGGGTAGCCCGCGAAATTCAATTTTTTTTTAAGTTTTTTGCAATTTGCTGGTCAGTTTTAAGTTGTACGTTGATTAAAATATGATTCGCGGCCGTAACAAATATGTATTTACAGAATTCATCAACACAACTCAAAAAAAAGTCATCAACACAACTCTCTAAGACCAAGTAATCCCACTGAATGACTATTTCATGAAATCTTGACATTTGGGGATTATACTAACATAACAAGTTGTATTACTGATTCTAATGATTATAACTCAATGGGTATCGTATTACCCAGTAAATGGGTTGTGGAGGCAGTCGCTCCATGTAAAATACTGGTATTCAGCTGCATCCGGTTAGACTGGAAGCCGACCCCAACATGGTTGGAAAAAGGCTAGGGAGATGAATAAAGATCACAATGATTTTGACAGACTTGTCGATTGGCAGCAACCGAATAACAACCTTATTATTAGCCATATAGGGGCTGTGTTCCTTCAGTCAGTTATACTCCCTACCTTGATCATGTACTCGGTGACGGGATTGTTCCTGAGGAAGTCGGTGCTCTCTCTGGTGTAGAACCGCTCGGTGTCCTCCAGGAACACGGCCTCGAACGTGTCCTTGTACACCACCAGGTTCTGTCCCCGGGCTGAGGTGTCATCTTCATTCAGGCCTAGGGCTACGTAGCAGTTGATAACCTGGAAGGAGTTTAGGGTTCGAAATAAGGCTGGTTTAATATTATAGTGTATGGTTTTTATACGTCCTTCTTTGTTTTTGTATTGTGTATGGCAACTTTGCGTGTCATTTTGTTAATATGCCACGATCACCAATATTTTACTTGTTTAGTTAGTACATTAATATAATTAAACATGAATTTAATCTGCCAGGATGAATAAATTCGATGAAAAGGTGGTGAATCTTCGTCTTTTATGAACCGATGATTAAAAATGTTTTTTTTTTGTTATTTATTGGTTGGTTATTGGTAAAAAAATCTGTTGTTCCCTACATTTTGACGAGTTACACGAACATAGGGGGAGCAGCTGATTTTTTTTCGCGATTTCAGGTTTGGTCCCATAGTAAAAGTTGTTCTTAATGATGAGTACAATGACTTCTTAACACTCTTACCGCCATACAGATTTAAGGTTTTTCTAGAATATCAGGCCATGTGGGCGGCGCGCAGGCCATGCATTGTCTTTTGCACCACGCCACGCTAGATTTTGTGTAACTTTTGCAGCACGCCATGTGGGCGGCCGGCGGGACACGTCGATAAGTTTACCAACAGGCCGTGTGGTCCGCTGTGATCCCACAATTTCATTTATTTTTATAGAGCTTGGCTTGCTAGATAAGGATCCGATGTCGTCGGCTTGAAATTGTCGAGTGAAAGAGCTACCAATGAAAAAAAAAATCGATGAAAATCGGACTATATTTATAGATTTATAAGGTTCAAAGTCTAATAAGTAAAACTACTTTATTAAGTCATTTTTATTCAGTATCTTGTCACAAAGAAAAATGAAATCAAACAAAATAAATTGTTTTGACACAAAATAAAGCAAGATAAATTATATGAAAATATAATACCTACTAGAAAATTAAGCTTTAATTTATATTTAGGAAAACGTGAATTTTTCCGTAACATTGACTCTCTTAACGGTTCCTCACATAAAGTCAGACTGCGTCTGCGTGTACGCTGGCGCCGCCTCCCGGAGCTCGTTCAGAGGTAAACCATCGTCAGAAGATAAAAATGATTCACTTCTAGTCGATTCAGACCCGGATCGATCGTAAAATGATGGTGGTTGATAGTCAGAATCACTAGAATTCGACATTTTCTAAACACGCGCGCGAAGTCTGTGCGAAATTGGCGCAAAAAACTTTTACAGCAGGCAATGTGGGCGGCGCGCGTGCAACTGTCCCAATTACTCGTATGGCCTGCCCTTACAGATATTTACAAGTTACAAGAAGTACTATTGTCATAGAATTTGGCGCGCTAGTTGTGGTACGCAGGCAGCCCACATGGCCTGCCAGTGAAAATTCAAAAATCTGTAGTGGCTTGCTGCACTGAAATTTATGTGGGCGGCAGGCGGACCACGTGGCGGTGAGAGTGTTAAGAGGTTGTTAATGTTTTACCAATAACCCTGTATAATATAACATATCAATTATAATTATTTGTTGTCATATCAGTTATAGTTTTTGGCACTTACTCCAGAAACAAGTCTCGTATTAATAGTCTCCCCGTTGCGTTCTCTTTCGATAAGCTTGAGAACCGCGTTGGTGACTTGCTTGTTCAATCTCTGGAACAGGTTGTCTCGCCACGTCACCAGCGCCAGTTGGTAGATCTCGTAAATACCCTGGAATAAAAAAAATATATATATAATATAAAAATAACTGAAGAAATGTGTGTGTACTATAGGAACCACCTCTGTAAACTCTGTAAACCTCTGTAAACTCAACTTTATTGTGTAGGATATAAAGTAATTTTTCCATAAACTCATATTTGTTTACATTTTTGGCAAATAAATCGCGAATGCAGTATATGAATGTAATTGTGGTAGTTAAGCCGGGTCAGCGGGATTGTCCGAAAGGGTTACAGCTGGCCCGGAACATAAAGGGCTAAGGAAGGAACACGGGTGGGTTTCAGTCAGTAAGAGTCTGACAATCCCTTCCGCTCCACCTAGAGCGGGAGGGGTCATTTGATGATAACCATCCGCAAAAAAAAAAACTGTGGTAATTAATGTCACCTTCCGTCCTTCCTCGCACTCGCGCTTGACCCAATGCCTGTTGAGGTAGGCGCACACGCCGTTCAACACCCGGGACGAGAACTGGTACTCCTCCCATTGTTTCGTGTAGAACGCTAGCACGTCTTCACCCATTAACTCGGCGCCATTCTGAAAAATAATGAGATATTTTATGGGAAACATTAAATTGATTCAATAAAAACTTATAACGGAGTACGCTTTGTTTATTATTATTTGCCTTTAAAAACTTTTTGTGCTCCCCAAGTTGGTCGCAGTTAATTGGTTTTTAAGGTTCCGTACCCAAATGGTAAAAAGGAACCCTTATGGTGCGACTCAGTCTGTCTATCACAGCTTGATATCTAAAACTGCAATATTCTACAGCGCTGCGTGCAGTGTTAAAATTCTCTGAAAATTAAAAACATTTGATGGTACGGAACCGTACCATTTTTATTATATTTTCAAATTCAAATGGGTCCCGTCTGCTTCCAACTTTTATTTAATTTAAAATGGGCTTGTTTTGAGCTTTTAAATTTTTTTAAACTAAAGTTTTTTACCACAGTCGGGTTTTTTATTTTTATTTAATTACCTACTTTTTTATCTTTGAAAAACTCTATCAAAATATTTATAAACTGCAAGGCAGCGCGAAAACTGTAACCTTGAATTCAGCACACGATTCTGAAGGCGCTTTACTTTGTGTAAATTATTTCACACTGCTCTCAAAACGGTGAAGGAAAACATCGTGAGGAAACCGGCATGTCCTAGAACCAAAAATTTTAAGACATGTGGCATCCGCCAACCCGCACTGTGCCCGCGTGCTGGATTACGGCCCGCTCCCTCTCACCGAGAGGAGGCCTGTGTCCCAGCAGTGGGAACATTATAGGCTGATTATGTATGTATGTGTATGTTATGAACAAACCTGAAGCAAACTGGTGAGATAAAGCCTGAGGAACTCCTTCAGTCTCTTGTACAATTCGAGGCCGACCAACTGCGCGCCGCCCTGCACATGACCAGTCTGGAACACAAAGAAAACTCATAAGAACTAGGAAATAATTACATTTATTAAGACAAAGATCCTAGAAAAAAAAAATCAATCTATGGCAGTTAAAATATTCATATTTACTGGAAACTTTTAATAATACTCAGAGAATCCCTACTTTTTGTGCCCCAGCACGCGCAGCACGACTGCCGTAGAAACGGGGTTTGTCGACAGAAGAATAGACAAAATGACGGATTGTAGAAATATTAGTACGCATTCTACGCGTCTAAGCATGGTAATATGTCATTTTGTCTATTCTTCCGTCGACAAAATGTCGTCATGCTACGCGTGCTGGTAGGGAAGCTATATGAATAGATATGGAGCAACTTAATACACCAGTTCAATAAGCTGTAGCGGTATCTCTTGCTACAATTCCTACAGTCTTGGCATCAAGCGATAGCGAACTGCGGTAATTGTTGTAGGAAATAATAGCTGAAAAAATTGCCTGTGTAAGCGGAGCTTTAGGATATTTATGTCTCCATAAACTTAAAGTAAATAAATAAATAAAGCCCTCCAGACCGTATTTCGCACAAGTGTGCGCGCACACACAGATGCACTCCCTCTTCCCTCTCTCACAGTCCGATGGGACGGCAATCCAACACGACCAGAGAGAGATCAGGACCAACGGCTTAACGTGCTTTCCGAGGCACAGGGGTATCACACCGCCAACTTCCAAACTTCGGGCTGTTACTAAGAAATTCCTATTGGAAATTGCCCGTCCCGGGAATCGAACTCAGCACCCCACGCTCAGCAGTCGCACTTGCGACCTCGAGACCAACGGCGCAGTTAAAACTTGAAAGTATGTGTGTGACGTACCTGTTTCTTGCCACTATAGTTAGCCCTGCCGCCATTGTTGTTCGCGGCTCGACCACTGGAACTACTGCTGGCGCTCTGATGATGTACAGATGTACAGTAATTGTACACGTGACTGTATTCTGTTCAGGGGTTTTATTGTATAGATATTATTACCTACCAGATGCCAGCAGATCAAGCTACTACAATCTGTCAAATTTCATTAATTGATTTTCAACTTTATCGCTAAAGCATTAGGTTCAAGGTTCATTGGGAAAAATCCTCCATTTTTATTACATTAGAAGATGGTGATAACGCAACATAAACGGCCGATAAGGGTCGATCCATAATAACGTACGTCGTTGTTTTGTAAACAAACGCGTCGAATCACTAATAACAGCTTTAAATATAACTGCCCTGATTTCTTCAAACGCGGAGTTAGGAAACTTATAATGCATTTACACGACTATTCTAACTTTTCTGGATTTATTTATTGACTATCTTCTGCCCGTGACTTCGACCGCGTGAAATTTCTTGCTTCCCAATCCACCCCGTCGCATCTCATCGCCTTTTTATTTTTTTTCGGCTCCTGAGGATCTAGCGTGATGTTAAATAGCCTATGGCCTTCCTCATGAATTGGGCTATCGAATGCGGAGAGAATTTTTCAAATCGACCGTTTTTTCCAGGGATTAGCGTTCAAATAAACTCTTCAGCTTTATTATTAGTAAGTATTATTAGTAGTATTTTAACATATCTCGGGACCATGGGGTCCCGGTCCTTTGGAAGGCGTACGAGGGGCCGAAGCCAACTCGTAGAGGCCCGTTAGAGATTTTCAATGAAATGAGGCACCAATCGACGATTATCCCTGTATGCACTATGCAAGTGCACCCAAGGATAGCCCCCGGTTGGTGTAGGACTATTGCATGATATGGAAAAATAAAAAGTTGGACTATTGGTTTGGGTGGCTAAAGTGGACCGGTTTCCAGGAACAATGGTAAAACTATGACCCCTGCCTGATCAATGCTTTATATATACACAGATAAAATAGCAGTTGGTGACAACGTAGTATTATTATTATTCTTCAGTTTTATTATTAGTATAACTAGCGGCCCGCCCCGGCTTCGCACGGGTTTTTCGGCGTTACTGTTGCATATTTTAACATAGAAAAGTAGTTATTGTGACATAACTGTAATAGTTAGACATATGGTATCAGGGACTTTTTTGTAGATATTGATGTCCTATAAAACTGTAGTACATCACTGTGCTCAATTGTCAATAGTTTAAAAAAAAAATTTTTTTCACACCTTGGGTTACATTACCGAAGTTTTCATACGAATCCCTAACTTTTTTGAAAATATTTTATCGCCTATGTTCATCAGGGATAATCTAGGATTCTATGATCAAATAATTTTTCAAATCGGTCCAGTTGTTTCGGAGCCTATTTAATTCAAACAAACAAAAAAATCTTTCCTCTTTATAATATTAGTGTAGATTTGTGTAGATAAAGCTGAAGAGCTAATAAGAGACAAGATAAAAAGATACAAATGATTATCATGCAAAACTAAAAATAGAATGAGAATAATTCTTAATAGCGGAAGAAACTACTCAATTTGGCGATCAATAACCTCCAACGTGTAACATCTTAACTACAGTCAGATCACATACGGAAGTAATGTATAGTTTCCTTATGGAACTAACTTTGAACATGTTCATGGATAAGTTTTTCTCCGTCAAATACAGGTAGTGTTCCGGTGACATCGGTTTCGTAAAGTCCTCTTTGGAGCGCGATGAATGATCTGTATCTTCAAGATAATAAAGTCTTCTCGCTCCCTTAGTACTTAGAAGGTCGGGATCGTTCGTGCGTATTCGTACGTGATCGCATGAGTAAGATTTGTACGAAAACGCATCAAAAGTGCGCGCGGCCCTTACCATTGCTGCGCGGTTCATTTGTTTGCCAGCACGCATTCGTGCGTAGGCCGTGGGTCGCAATAGAAGATCCCATCTACACTTTCATACAAAGCTGATCTAAGTACACGTGGGTCGCTTAGCCGTGGGAGCCAATGTGGAGCGGAGCCTTAATTCCTGCGCCAGATTTACGCAGTAAGCTGTAGTTTTGAAAAGGATACGTATACAAGTCCATATATCTCTTCTTTTCCATGTGCTGCCTCTTGTAAACCTGCTCGATACCCTCCTGTAGGTCGCCCCATATCTGCAACAATATACATATGGATCCCATAATTATAAAGTTATTGAAACGTCATTGTAACGAAACTAAGACTGCACTCACACAGCCCAGTCCTGCAAAATATTTGATTTGACGTGTCGTATCGTATCCTGCGTATAATAATCCGTTGCGTTGTTTAGAAGAAAAACGCGGTCACACAGACATACACTTTTTTTCTTTATTATAAAAAGTGACAACATAGTTACAGACATTACAGTTACAACATACAGAAGTAGTATCTCAAGCTCCCAAACTAGGTTTATACCTGTGACTTAGGACTTTGGGAGTCAGTGTTCCTCCTAAAAAAGTCATTACGTATGTCGTTGGTGAAACAATATCGATGTATCATTGAGCAAACGCTGTGATATCAACATAGGCGAGTTTAGAGCACGTTCAAGTTTAAGATGTAAGTAAGCAAGCTCAAAAAATATGGATGTCACGTAATCAACTTTGAACGTTAATAACTCGGAAACGTGGGCCTTTACGGGGACTGGTCCTAGTATGTTTTCTGTTTGAATTGATGTCAGCTTTCGATTTATATAGATTTAACGCGGGCCCGCCATTTTGAAAAAAAAAAAACAAAATGGTGGACAGGTAGTTATGCTACGGACCTTCAAGGCCCTTTAATTTAGATTTAGGCAAGAGGCATAAGTGAAGAAAACATCAGCTGCTTCATACATTTTTGTTGACATAACTCGACATTTAGAGAAAAGCTAAATTTTTTTTTCAGTAAAGTTCTCTGCTTCTGCCATGTCAAATTAAAAATATGTTCCACATTTTCAAAAATATCAAAACCATATCTAAGATTACAAAGACTGTATAATAATCAAATCGCCATACATTGGCACAGAGCCAGGTGTATTTTAAATAAATCTCCTAGAAGTCCTTATTGGCTTGGAAACAGAGTTTATTTTAGCGCAGACAACCAAGAGAAAGCTGATCGATCAGAATGGCGGAAATAAAATTTTATTTCGTCATACATAACTGTGAGACAGGCAAAAGTCACTAAATAAGAAACTGTAGAAAATCAACAGTGATTATGCATTTAGCAGACATCTTGAGGTTTTGTCAAGCAATTGCTTCACTTCAGTCGCTTTTTAGGGTTCCGTACCCAAAGGGTGCCGTGCACGTAGCCGAATTCTGGGCCGAGTCCATTTAGCCTATTGCCATCAACCGACCACAAATCCGACCTCCGGGTTGCTACTGAGAAACCCACCCCAAAATATTTGTAAAATGCCTCGGCAGATTATTCTCTGCAGTGTACTTTCAGGTACAGCCCGATGCCGACTTTATGGCGGCTCGAAATATGGCGAGTCACTGCATAGTAACAAATCCACGTGTCAGCGGGTGTGCTCATGCTCAAACCATGCTCCACCTCCTATCCTGCCCTCTGTGTCCCAACACATGCAGTCAAAGTGACCGCTGCGCTGCCACCGACAAACGCCGTGGAAGTGGCAAAGTTTTGGGAAAACAAGATTTAAATAAAATACAGTCGTTCCAGCGACACGAAGAAGAAAAAGCGGGGGTGAGGGGCGCAGTACTGTGCATTTCAGAGCCGCCATAAAGTTTGACGCTTAGTATACTTTGCTGATAATAACGAAGATGATGACGACGCTATTTCGCTCAGAGTTGTTCTACTGTAGCTACCTACAACATGCACTTACGTCGCAACATGACGTGCGGTGATAGGTGCGATTCGATGGAAACGTGACGTTAGTTGGCATGGACGACGCGATAAACAGCGTCAGATGTTGAGACTAGACCTAGTTATAGGAATATTTTAAAGTCGAAAAGTGTTGATGGCGAAAATTATGTCGATAGTTTTGGGGAACAGTTTCTTTTTTTTTTTTGAGGGAAAGGATTTGTCAGTCGGCAAGTTTGGTAGTGGGTCGGACTGCACAGGGTTTTTGACATCTCATCAACCTAGGAGGTTGTCGGCTGCTTAAACGGGTTACTAGGATTAAGGATGCCAGCCAAGGCATCTATCTTATAAACTAAGCGACTACACGATAAAGGCATCCCCTGTGGGATGTGCCTCGGCTTAGGGCCTTGCTGGGGGCATCAAGGGACAGGCTGGATCGGATCAAACTGCACAGGGTGTGTCATACGTCCTTTATAACCTTCCTTAGTACTCGTGAAGGTGGTACCTCATCTAGTTTTTTAATACTTTTTCTTTTCTTTTTGACATGAAAAAGTGTTTTTTAAATCATTTATCAGGTTCTTTGAATTTTAACGAAGTTATAATTGTAGTTTTAATCCAAGTCAATACTCAATACTTTTATTGCTTTTATTAAAGAAAGTAGTACCGACAAAGGAAATGATTGCACGCTTGGTAGACGACCTAGATGTCTCTGGTTCTACTGCAATTATTTTTTTAACATTTTTATAAGCATCCTGGACTGCACCCTGGAGTTTGAGTTTTTTTTTTTTTTAATTCAAAGATAGAAATGGAAAGCACATTAAGTCATTGGTCCTGGCTGTCATTCATGGATCTTAGACAGTCGTTAAGGGTAGTCAGAAGCCCGAAAGTCTGACAATCAGTGTTACCAAGGGGTATCATACTACCCAGTAACTGGGTTGTGGAGGTCAGATAGGCAGTCGCTCCAAGTAAAATAATGGTATTCTGCTGCATCCGGTTAGACTGGAAGCCGACCCTAACATAGTCGGGAAAAGGCTAGGCAGACGATGAGATAGAAATGGATGAACTCCTGACTGGATTATTGACAACCCAACCACCTCATACATACATACATACAGTCATCCAACGGGGAAGTTTATTATTAACAAATAGTTCAATTGTCATCATAATTATTCATATGACCTGCAGATATGCGTTCAAGCATCCGATACGTCACAAATTCACAATACCTAAATACCTCATACAGCAATGACACAGGGAATTCGAAGTGTGCATTCTATGACGTAGGTTACTGATATGCTATAATAATAAACCTGTCTACGCTTTATTAACAGATTGTGCGAAAATTTACTGATTCATCAAGTGTTCGAGTGGAGACCGCTATCTAGCGGCAAGTGACGTATGGGACGAACTCAAAAACGCGTCGACTTTAGAAGGCAGCCAGGACGGGTGCGGAAGACGGAGAACTGGGTGGTGAGACTGTGAGCGCAACTTGAGGGAGGCCTATGTTCATCAGTAGACTGCGACAGGCCGAGGCCATTGATTGATTTCTAAATGGCATCGTATTCTAAGTGATGTAGGATTTATAATTTATGCCAAGCAGCGTCTTTCTGTCTCCTAATATACAGAAACGTGTTACAGGGGAATTTGTGTCGCCAATTATTCTTTTTCCCAGCAGTACACTAGGAAGTGATGCAGTACGTTTTGGGGGCAGCCGTTTGTAACTTTTTGGCGTTCAAATAGTTCTGATTCTAAGAAAATTGCTGCAGCCTAAGCTTAAGTTAAATCTTACTTTGGGTGACAGAGTTCATCGAAAACCCCCTTTCCCTTAGTTGTAACGCTGCATAGTGTTTAGATAAGTGTTTTTGTTTAACTGAAGGGACTTAATAAAAAATCATTTTTTATTTGAATTTAACCTCCCCAAGAGAATGTTTGGACCACCAATCACGTGGGTTTAGCAGTGATTTTTGGCCCTCACCTGTATGTACATTTTTAGTTCTAGGTTCTTGGATATCTCACCAAGTTTTCCTTCACCGTCTTAGGAGCTGTGGTGATGTAACTATCATCAGAAGAGTAAGTGTCCACTGTAACCCCCGAAAATATACTTCGAAATATACTTCTTAAATGTTAAGTATTGAACATTTAAGAAGTATATTTATTTCCACCAGAATTACGTAAACACAATAATTGGTGACAGTTTTTAACCGACTTCCAAAAAGGAGGAGGTTATATGTTCGACTTTATAAAGTGGTGTTTTGCATGGGATTGTGTATCTAGGACTATTATTGATCAAAGACAGTAACTACATAGGTGCATTCAACACCTAACCTCTCGATAAAAAAAAACGAAAACAACTGCTGTTTTTTCCTCCACTGGGGTCCGGGATTAAAATAAAAACCAGTCGATCAGCTGCGATATCTCGTAAGTATGGGAAACTGGTTCGCAATGGGTGGTCTACAATCTGTCACTATTTACATTATTACGGTATTTCATCCGATACGGGCTGCCTCGGTACGGGTCGTTAGGATAGTATACTTCGATGCTTTCAGTAAGGGTCAAGTAATAATATACATACGACTCATCATCTGCCTAGCCTTTTCCCAGTTCTATGTTGGGGTCGGCTTCCAGTCTAACCGGATGCAGCTGAATACCAGTATTTTACAGGGAGCGACTGCCTATCTGACCTCCACAAACCAGTTACTTGGTAATACGATACCCCTTGGTAAGACTGGTTGTCAGACTTTCGGGTTTCTGACTACCCGTAACGACTGTCAAAGATCCACGAATGACAGCCCGGACCAACGGCTTAACGTGCTTTCCGAGGCACGGAGGGTTCACGGTATGTAAAGATGGTCACCCATCCACAGACCAACCGCGGCAAGCGTAACTAACTCAGAAAGCACATATGAATTGAAAAAGCCACATTGGTACTTGCACGGATTTGAAACCAGAACCTTGTGCATACGAGGCGAGGTCTTAACCACTAGGCCATCACGACGTACCGGTGGTGTAATATTAATTCATAACTCAAGTAATACAAACTAACAGTTTGAGGTGAGCGAAGTAATTATATCTGCGAATGTAACTCCAAACAATGAAAAAGTTTATTTTGATCGAGCCTTCCAAATTAACCTTGACTGACATTTGTACAAGAGAGGTCAAGGTGAGATGCTTAGCATTCGGGGTTGGCGTTCGAGCGAGGACGGTCAGAAACTTTCGTATGGCCAGATGAGCTAGGAAGAGGCTAAATCGATAGGTAAAGTTATTGACCGTCGGATTATGAAAGGATGGTCGAGTGATTATTGAACAGAAAATCTATTGTGGTAACATAGGTTTATCACATACATAATCAGCCTATAATGTTCCCACTGCTGGGACACAGGCCTCCTTTCTTTTGAGAGGGAATGGGCCGTAATCCACCATGCGGGCCTAGTCAGACATGTCTTCGAATTTTCGGTTTTAGGACATATTGTTTTTAGAGCAGCGGTGATGAAATAAATTAGACATAGTAACCTGCTTGACTGGGTTTGAAGTGTTTGAACCCACGACGACGTACCACTCGTAAGTCGGAGCCGTTACTACTGGGCCACCACTGTGCACTGCTCTCAGGGTTCAGGGCATGAAGAACAAGAACTTTGCTGACTAAAATACTTAGGTCACTTTGTCAAAGTGACCGTTCGAGCAAAGTTGGTGCTTTGCAAATCTATCAGAAACTTTAGTATAGCCAGATGAATGGGTTTGGGAGTGGCTAAATCGATAAGCACCGTCGAAAAAGGATGAATATAAATGTTGATGGATGGAAAGGGTGAGGAAGACCAAAGAAAACACTGATGGAATGTGTGAGGAACGATATGAAAGAGAAGTGAGTGAATGATAGCGTGAGGGTTTGACAGGGATGAATGGAAGAAGAAAACGTGTTGCGCCGACCCCGAGTAACATGGTACAGACGACAGCACATCAAGCCACCCGAAACTGTAAAATTTTTCTAGTCAACCTTGAACCTAATACTTTAGCGATACAGTTGAAAATCTGTTAAAAAAAATTGACAGCTTGTAGTAACTTGATGTGCTTGGCGTCTGTACAAGGGCAGGAAGATGATGTTTTACGAAAAAATGGTCACGTCTGTGTTTTTTTTATGAAATGTCAAATCGCCAAATGGAAGTGAATTGCGCCGAGCATAGGATCAGGACAGAAAGAAGAAATCAGCCGACAGATTAAATAACAAATTGACTCTATGGAACCGAGGAATCGTTAAAACAGTGAAAAGGGCTTGTTTTACTGTTTGTTTACGTATTGGCAATATTATATTTTATTATGATTAAATTCAAAAATGAAACAGGATTTGTATGAAATTCTTGAAGTTAACAGGCCGGAAGTATTGAAACATGCCGTAAGGTTCTGTTGAAGGAACAAGTGAAAAAATCATGAAATCATGAAAACGACGGAAAGGCAGCAGAGTGTGGATAGGAGCTGTGCCACAAACTATGCTTCATCTCCCTCCCTGCCCTCTGTGCCCCAAGACATGAAGTTAGAGTGCCCTATGCGCTGCCACTGACGACGCCGTGGAAGTGGCGAAGTTTTGGGTCAACAAAATTTGAAATACTGTCGTGCCAGCGACACGAGGAAGAAGACACGTATGGCAACTTTCTCGAAAGCAACCGAAGTGTCCTATGGCCAAACATAGCAACAGCTTGTATGTGTGAGGAGCGGCACAATAGCACTAACTACTGTATAGTAACTACAATGGTGCATCGGGCCGGATTCAAACTCACGATTCGACTTTTCAATCACGAGTTGAATTCCGTGATTAATTGAATGACGACACCGTTTTGTTGAACTACGCATTGCCATATCACGCGACTTCTTAGGAGCAGAGGTTACAAGAATGCGTAAAACGTAACATATTATAAGATCACGAAATAAGTTATAGATTCTAGTATATTTAAGTTAGGATAAGCGCATGTACCGCATTGGGTTATATCCTGTAATGGTATAATATGTAAGTAGATAAATAAATCACTCCTTCATTCCTCAAGGGGTTTGGCAGGGGTGTATAGTGGGTACACCTATATTTTGCCAGTTATGTCATTGTTTCACATAATAGGGGGCGTGACTATTGCCATTGACGCAGTTACGAACCCACCCATCCGGGGTGTTGCTGAGACATTCCTAAGGGATAAAACCCAATAACACTTTGCTCAAACTGGGAATCGAAACAAGGACACCATGCTGAGCCGTAGCAACAAGGCTGTAAAACTACCGAGAAAGATGGCTAGAGTAGGCTAAAATCTTCAGGGTTTGCTCGTTCCATCATAGACCTCATCCATCGCTTTCCTACAGGCGACATCGAGGTCAAGAGCTAGCCAATATTGCAAGAAAAATAAATAAAAAAAAGCTTAGAAGAAACTGACGCAAACTTCTGCGACGTAGATTACGGAATGTCTATGTTCCATTCATGTTTTACACCACCAAGCCATTTGATAAGCGTGAAGATTATGGGGATATCTCCTCTGACCGTTCATTGGTAATTAAGGTAAGATAGTCATCTGCCTCGCCTTCTCCCAAATATGTTGGGGTCGGCGTCCAGTCTAACCCTGATGCAGCTGAATACCACTATTTTACATGGCGCGACTGCCTATCTGACGTCCACAACACAGTTACTGGGTAAAACGACACCTCTTGTTAAGACTGGTTGTCAGATTTTTTGAGCTTCCGCTTATTGGTAATTAAGGGAGTCTCGAATGTCCAGCATTAACTGTTTACGGGCTACTATAAAGGTGTTTCACATCTTCAAAATGTATTTAAAAACTCTCAAGTAGCTACATCGACTTCCTCAAGTTATTCTTATCCAGCGATAAATCAACAATTAATCAAAATTAGGGCAGCATTTCTCGAGTAGCAACAGACCAAACATACTAAAATGGCGTCTAAAACACGTGTAGCAAGCATCAAAACATATGGCGCTAATTCAAATGGTAACCTACTTTTTTTTTAAGTCGGTTAAGAGTACTGTTATGTCAGTTAGAAGTTGTTAGAAATGCAACTTGTTCGGTTGTTTTTATCTTTTTATGTTAATCTTATATTTGTGATTAGCATAATGTTACTTCCGATTGCGTTATGGTCTAGTGATCACGACTCGTCATTGACTACTTATTCCTATTTAAAATCTTGTTTCCAATTGATTTTATTTCCACATTTAAAACAAATATCAACTTTAAAAAAGTGGAAATTAAGTTGATTTCAGAATGACGAGAACAATTGAAAAAGTCATAAACATTATGAAGTTGTAGGGCAAACTGAACCTTATGTGTGGGCATTACAGTTATTTTTCCAAAAACACATAATATTTGATTACACGCAGTCTATAATTTGTGAAAATTTCAACTGTCTAGCTATTGCGGTTCTTGAGATACAGCCTGGTGACAGACAGACGGACGGACGGACAGACGGACAGACAGCGAAGTCTTAGTAATAGGGTCCCGTTTTTACCCTTTGGGTACGGAACCCTAAAAATCACTGCCTTAGGTGACGATATCTAATAATGAACCAATCTTCGTACAGTTCGCGTCAAATAACTTTGCCGCTCTGAAGTTAGGCTCTTTCCTAGCCGCGCCAATCCGCGCCATGCGCGCTGCTGTTTTATTCATAGGATTAACTAGTACTGCGCAGTGATTTGTTGCCTACTTCAGAGCGGCAGTTATTTGACGCGAACTGTATAGTCCGGTAAAAAAAAGAATTTTGCAAATCATGACGGAGTTATACAATCAAACATTTATTGAGAATCTAACTCCTTTTTTGAAGTTGGTTAAAAATTAGGAAGATCGGTTCATCCATGAACTCATACATCTCTGTATTCCCCTTCGCAGAATACCACCGTGATAATACACATAAATAAAACAACCTGAATCACAATCGCTTGATGAGTATGACAGAGTATGTCCCTGACTATATATAGAACTCCCGCGCTCTTAACGTGGGTGTTAAGATGACGAAGATGAAGCCGGATGAGGAAATGCATTCGTAAAATTGATGTTAGGTATCAGACTATAATGGGTGTAAAAATACCCTTTTTCTTTTTTTTTTTTGCGGATTGGAAATCATCAAATGACCCCTCCCGCTCTGGGTGGAGCGGAAGGGAGTGTCAGACTCTTACTGACTAAAACCCACCCGTGTTCCTTCCTTAGCCCTTTATGTTCCGGGCCAGCGGTAACCCTTTCGGACAATCCCGCTGACCCGGCAGGCTATTCTCTGTTTCGATTCGGATACCCTGAAGTCCTGAACGAAGCTGGGAATCACTTGTTTCCCCGTTATCATGTTATTTTTTTGTACTGGACCATACCTAGGAACCTATTAGTTAAGGACATATTGAAGGTCAACGTACCAACGTTTTTTTTTTTACATCAAGACAGTTTTATATGTTACTAGCTTCCGCCCGCGGCGTCGCCCGCTAGGTATGTCGATAAAAACTATCCTATGTCCTACGCCGCGGAGGTATGTCAATAAAAACTATCCTATGTCCTTCCCCGGGATGCAATCTATCTCTCTGCCAAATTTTATCGAAATCCGTTCATTGGTTTAGGCATGAAAAGGTAACATACAGACAGACAGACAGTTACTTTCGAATTTACAATATTATAGTATGGATATCTTTACTTTAAATACTCCTACAACTGCTATGCCGTGCCGTTGCACCCATAAGCTGTCTTCAGTGCGTTACATTGCGCACTATCGTAAACAGCAAATTTTTACTCCCAGCAATTATTTTTGCACAAAGCTAATTAGTTTGATGCACAAAATGCGTAGATGACGATTTGGTGATGGGTCTTTTTACACCCTGACTTCTTGTATAAATAGTGGTGCCTCAAAATAAGAGACGCAAGGACGAGTGAATGAAAAGTGAGTTTTCACGAAGGAAGTCGATTCATCAAAAACCCGGCCCAGCAGTTTCGGGCGGACAGCGGAACCTAAGTAATAGGGTCCCGTTGGCACACTCTGGATACGGAACCATAAAAACGGATATTTCCTCTAAGGAATACTTTTAAGCATTGTCATAAGAAAAATAAGCTTGCGACTCACAGACTGACAAATCGAGTCGATAACCCACATTTTGTGAGTCAGCAGCATTTACAGTTATGTGACGCTGACGACAACCATTTCGTTGTGTTATTGTTGAAGTGGGCTTGACCAAAAAAAATTGGCAGATGGTTTTATGACAAAGTATTTGTAGAGCTTCACGACTATGCTTGGGTAAGCAGGGTTAGAACTATTGCAAAATAATAAAGAAAGAATATTAGCCTGTAATGTTTCCACTGCAAGGTTTAAGGTTTCTCTTACTAGAGAATCTAGAGAGGTCTTGAAAATCTATTGATTTTTAGGGTTCCGTACCCAAAGGGTAAAAACGGGACCCTATTACTAAGACTTCGCTGTCTGTCCGTCCGTCTGTCTGTCACCAGGATGTATCTCAAGAACCGCGATAGCTAGACAGTTGAAATTTTCACAAATTATGTATTCTGTTGCCGCTATAACAACAAATACTGAAAACAAAATAAAATAAATATTTTAGGGGGGCTCCCATACAACAAACGTGTTTTTTTTCGGTGTTAAGTCTTGTGGTACGAAACGCTTCGTGTGCGAGTCCGACTCGCACTTGGCCAGTTTTTTTTAAATGACGAGTAAATCAGGTCTTCATTTAAATACCCACTTGATAGTTCAAGCTACATGCTCTAAGCCAGATTTGAAGATTATACAGGCCTGATTATAGATTCCTGGTTATGGTTAGCTATACTTAATAGAGTTTTAGAGGTAACATGTAAATTAACACAAAGAGATTGAAACTTTAGGCACTTGCACGGGTGGGCGTTTATTGACTCAATGCGGAATCGAACCAACGACCCTGATTGCGGACGGTAGACCGGTTACCAATCAAGTTATCAAAGTCAAAAATATTTATTTTAGGACCCAGTTTTATTAAAACTTTAAACCTACGTACGCACAGACGTAAAAATATGGCGGCTGGATTTTATCGTGCTCTGGATTATCAACTCTCGTTGTTTGGTCAGACTGGCAGCGCGGGCGCGGGGCGGGCCCGGCACGGCGAACTCAAACATAATTATGAACTTCATTTGAGTGTTCATACGGGCACGCGGGCGCGGTGAGCGCGCGGGCAACTCACGCACTTGTATGAACGGGCTATGCCGTTCATACAAGTGGCCGCAGTGGGTGCGAGGGCGGCCCGCGCAGTGACCGGGTTCTCAAACTAGTTCGAGCTTTTTTCTAGTAAAAATAAGTCTTTTTCGTCCATATTATATTTTGACAAACACTGGGCATGACAACACGCAGAACGCAGCCGCGCTCCACTGCGGACAGGCAGACCGCGCGCGTTCCCGCACCCGCGCCGCTCCCCGCCCCTCGCTGCCAGTCTGGCCAAGCACTAAGTGTTGATCCAAGTATTGAGAATCTAACAGAGCACATCCTTGCGCGTCGTAAACCACACACTAAGCCCAGGGTGCGCCATACTTAAGTATCATAAAAATAAGAATCGAAGTACCCTTTTTAGTGCACCCCTTGAAGCAATCAGTGCAGTGCATTAAAATGGCATGTACAGACAGACGCCAGCACATCAAGCTGCTACAATCTTTCAAATTTCTTTAATAGATTTTCAACTATATCGCTAAATCTTAAGGTTCAAAGTCGATTGGGAAATTTTTACAGTTTCGGGTAGCTTTATGTGCTGGCGTGGTTATACTGGAATGTCTGGCGCACCCTGGACAGTCCGCGCCGCTACCACGTTGCTGATTGGCTGATATTTTAATCAGGGAATGAGCTATTCCTGTGATAGGTCGTGCCGATATGAGAGAAGGATTAGCCTGGGTAATTACGTAACATATGATTAACAGTAGCAATGTATAGTAAAAGTGCGCAGTGAACCCCACCCTATTTCAAGTTAAACAAATATCAACTTTATGTCAATGACAAGTAAGTTGATTTCAGAGCGACTAGCACTATTGAAAAAGTTATAAAAATGTTTGAAGTTGTAGCGTAAACTGAACTTTATTGTGTAGGAATTAAAGTTATTTTTCCATTAATTCATATTTGTCTACATTTTTGGCAAATAAATTGCGAACGCAGTACTTAGAGGTTTTTCATCCTGGTACTAAAAATGATGAAATACACGCAAAGAGGTCGCGGGCGATGAGCTAGTCTATCATCAATTGCTGTCTCGCAAAATCTCGAAAATGGCTCGACCGATTGTAATGAATTTTTTACAAGTTGTTGCTTGAGCACGCGCCGTAGAAGGTTCCTAACAAAAAAAAAAAAAAACTAAAATGGTATGCATACCATTTGCTAGTCTTAATTAAAAATGAGTGCCTTTTATTACAGCCTCAGGGTACATACGAAATCTTCAACAATAGACCATCTTATCATGCTCTGAGCACCGGAGAAAATGCTCCGTTGTTGAAAACGTGTTACGTCACTATGACGAAATACTACTTACAGTAACGAATACCATTGTCACAGCAAAGTGGGTCGGTTCGAACAAACGTAGGCGTTAACTAAAATAGTATTATAGTCTTTATTTTAAGCAACTTAATGGTGGAAATCCTTTGCGATATTAGTGCCGTTCGATTTGCTAATTAGTTATTTACTTTATTTATGATTAAAATAGGACATATTTGTATTGGAATAAGTGTTAAGGTTGCCTGCAAATATTTGAATTATGTTATTGATGAATAGCAATACTAGTTTATAGGAGGGAAATAGATGTTCAGAACAAAACATTGAGCGAGACTTTATTTTAAAGAGATAAGGGGCCCGAGTAAGAACCAGGAGAACTCCTCAACAACCACTCACCGTACGCATTGTGACGAGCATAAATTGCTTAGCAACCATATTAAAGTAATCGAATTGAAACCCGTGAAATATTTGTCATTGAGTAGTTCCAATGGCCATCTGTGGTCTTCATCATCAGCTCCACTTTACCAAATGATGATTTCCGAGAGCAAATGCTCAACTTTAAAAAATACCCAAATCGATATAGGGTTGTCTATAAAATTTGCGGGTTTCCCTTGATTTCCATGGGATCCTCTCATCAGATTCCAACTTGATGATAATGGGACCACCTCGAGAGTATACCCTTTCAATCAAAAAAAGAATTTTTGGAATCGGTCCAGCCGTCTTCGAGTAATCGGTGAACATACATAAAAAAAAACATATAAAGTCGAACATATAACCTTCTCCTTTTTGGAAGTCGGTTAAAAAACACAGCGGCAACCCTCTCGGAAAAATGGAGAATACAGCTCGTGAATTTATGTAGCAAACTTCGTTCATATACCGCATGACTTGTACGAGTAATTACAGGTACAGTCAACAGCAAAAGTAGATGATCAAAATCAGAAATTCAATATTAGTGAACGAAGTTCGCGTCAGAACTGTGTGGCATCGAAGTGATTCAAAAGTATGTGATTGTAAATTATACCAAACATTAACTACTAGTTCAGCTGCCATATATTCGTGATCAGTTTTGACTCCAAAAGTTATAAACTCACTTCGCATCAGAACTAAGAAGTGAAAATAAATTTCAAAACTAGTGGACAGTTAAAATCAAAAATTAAATTATGAAACTGAGGCCACGTAATCATGAGGCAAATAATTCATCCATACTTAATTTTTAATTATCCCAGTTATTTAATTTGTTATGTTTTACGGAATAATAATATGAAAAAATATTGCTATTATTATTAATTAGTAAGATTATTGAAAATTTATTGATTAGGTACTAAATAATTCATACCTACATTCAATTTATAAATGTTCAAGAAATATAATTTTCTTACGTTTTTAACGGAAATCTGCTTTAGTATACTAATTTTGAACCCTGGGAAGGGTAGGTATATAATATTCAGAATCAAAATGCATAGTGCTGATGATGCCTTCACCATGGAGCTCCAGTTCTCCTGGTTCTTACTAGAAAAACTCAACGATTCCTTGCATCGGGAAAAGCAATATGTTGTAAAAGGTGATGAGCAGTTGTCATTGGGCTATTGTAACTTAGATAAATTACAAACTTACCCACTAAAAAGTGAAAAATAAAAACTTTTTTACAAAAAAAACAACCGACTTCCAAAAAAAAAACACTACAAAGTGAAAAATAACTTAATTATTTTTCACTTTGTAGTGTTTTTTTTTTGGAAGATGGTTGTTTTTTTTTTGTAAAAAAGTTTTTACTAATGAATATATGCCAAATTTCATCCAATTGAACCCCTAAAAAATAAATAAATTCACTAATATGCAAATTTTTATTCAATTCAGCTGTTTTTCATTTGTTATGTTTTACGGAAAAACGGCACGAGGCAAGGAGCAGAGGACAAAAATAAAAAATTATATGAATAAATATTGCTATTATTATTAATTATTAATATTATTGAAAATTTATTGATTACTAAATAATTCATACGTTCAAATATTATAAATGTTCAAGAAATATAATTTTCTTACGCTTTTAAAGGAAATCTGCTTTAGTATACTAATTTTGAACCCTGGGAAGGGTAGGTATATAATATTCAGGATTATATTAAAACTATTATAATCTATTAGTTCTTGGCTATAATAAATCAATGTAATAGATAACAGACGCACTTAACGCTAACAGTGCGACAAAAGCGCAACAAGTCACTAAAAGTTGGTAATGCCCTAAAGATAAAAATATCAATCTACCTTCCGGTTTTAATATATTGTAGCCGACTGGGCAAAAGCAATCATTGAGTTATGATTTTGAATCGCATCAGCTACTTTTGAACATTGACATAAATTCACTAACATGCAAAGATAATAATATTTATTGAATTATCGTTTTGTGTCACATCAGCTACTTTTGAACACTGACAAAAATTCACTAACATGCCAAGATAATAATATTTATTGAATTATCGTTTTGTGTCACATCAGCTACTTTTGAACACTGACAAAAATTCACTAACATGCAAAGATAATAATATTTATTGAATTATCGTTTTGTGTCACATCAGCTACTTTTGTACATTGACAAAAATTCACTAACATGCCAAGATAATAATATTTATTGAATTATCGTTTTGTGTCACATCAGCTACTTTTGAACATTGACATAAATTCACTAACATGCCAAGATAATAATATTTATTGAATTATCGTTTGGTGTCACATCAGCTACTTTTGAACATTGACATAAATTCACTAACATGCCAAGATAATAATATTTATTGAATTATCGTTTTGTATCACATCAGCTACTTTTAAACATTTGACAGTAGTTACAAAAAAAAAAAACAATTAAAATAGTAAAGTTTTTCAATTAAGTATATGATTTTTAACCGACTTTTGAAAAAGGAGGAGGTTATCAATTCGGATGTTTATATATATAGGGTGACTGGTAATTAGTGACCGATACTTAAACACGTGATTTTACTCATCATTATGAACAACTTTTACTATGGGACCAAACCTGAAATCGCGAAAAAAAAAATCAGCTGTTCCCTACGTTTTGACGAGTTAGACGAACATAAATGTAGGGAACAGCTGATTTTTTTTCGCGATTTCGTGTTTGGTCCCATAGTAAAACCAAAAACAACAACCGACTTCCAAAAAAAAACACTACAAACTGAAAAATAACTTTAATTTTGGAAGTCGGTGGCAAAAAACTAAAACACAAATCCAAAGACACCGACTTCCAAAAAAAACACTACAAAGTGAAAAATAACTTTATTATTTTTCACTTTGTAGTATTTTTTTGGAAGTAGGTTGTTTTTTTTTTATAAAAAAGTTTTTATTAATGAACATAATTATGCTTTTTTAGGGGTTCAATTGGATGAAATTTGGCATATATTTAATATGCAAATTTTTATCCAATTCAGCTGTTTTTCCGTAAAACATAACAAATTAAATTACTGGGTTAATTAAAAAATAAGTATGGATGAATTATTTGCCTCATGATTACGTGGCCTCAGTTTCATCATTTAATTTTTGATTTTAACTGTTCACTAGTTTTGAAATTTTTTTTCACTTCTTAGTTCTGATGCGAATTTAGTTTATAACTTTTGGAGTCAAAACTGATCACGAATATATGGCAGCTGAACTAGTAGTTAATGTTTGGTATAATTTACAATCACATACTTTTGAATCACTTCGACGCCACACAGTTCTGACGCGAACTTCGTTCACTAATATTGAATTTCTGATTTTGATCATCTACTTTTGCTGTTGACTGTACCAGGGTTCCATACTGTCTTAGAAGTACGAGTTGAAGCCGTAACTAACAATTGTTTAATAAGGCTTTCGCGCTGCTGGTATTTAATTAAGTATTAGAAAATGGTTGCTCGGTAACTAGTTTGTAAAATAAATGGTGGAGTTTGAACCTTTTTGACCTTCACCTTAGTGTTCATACACAAGAGGGATACCAGTCAACAGCAGAGGTAACGCAGCCTCGACGTCCGACGTCGAGTGTCATAGCAGTTCTCTCATAATAGTTAGTTTGGAATACTTACTTCAAAACTATCTAAATATATAAAATTCTAAGTCCTGACTGACTGACTGATATATCAACGCACAGCCCAAACCGCTGGATATAGAGACATGAAATTTGGAGGGTGTGTTCTTTGTGAAGAGTAGGTATCCACTAAGAAAGGGTTTTTCGAAATTCCACCCCTAAGAGGGTGAAATTTCACGCGGACGAAGTCGCGGGCATAAGCTAGTTCTGTATAATCATTTTTGAAGGTGGACTTTGTAAACACATAAAGTAAGGGCGTTAAATAACTCATCATCATCAATAAAATCATCTGCCTAGCCTTTTTCCCAACTGTGTTAGCTTCGGCATCCAGCCTAACCGGATGCAGCTGAATACCAGTATTTTACATGGAGCGACTGCATATCTGACCTCCACAACCCACTTATTGGGTAATACGATACCCCTTAGTAAAACTGATTGTCAGACTTTCTGGCTTCTGACGACCCGTAACGACTGTCAAAGATCCACGAATGACTGCCGGGACCAATGGCTTAACGTGTTTTCCGAGGCACGGGATTTTAACAGACCTCTCACCGAACAATTCTGGAATGTAGAGGTAAGAAGGTACCTGGGTTGTGGAGGTGAGATAGGCAGTCGCTCCATGTAAAATACTCGTATTCAGTTGCGTCCAATTAGACTGGAAGCCGACCCTAACATAGGTAGGTAGTTGGGATAAGGCTAGGCAGCAGTAGCGAAGGGTCAATTTTTGTAAGAGGTAAGCCGGAGTGGATATCTTTAATATGATTATATTATTTGTCTGCCATTTTTCAAAGGGAAGCCGGTGGGAATCAAGTTGTATGGAACCTTCGCCACTTCTAGGCAGATTTTTATAGATTAGTGACGATGCCGAGTTTCAGCTCTGGTAACTGTCCCGACTCCGTGAGTACAAGCTATACCTTCCTTTGTGAAGTAATCTAATTTAATAGTTAGTAATTATATTATATTATAAGACTAGCAAACTATGTACGTAGTTCCTTCTGCAATTACTTGTTTCGCAAGCTGCTCATTGCAAGTGATCGCTGTTGCAATGTTGACTAGATAGGGCACATAATAATATTATTCTTTTAGTATTTTTACTTAAAGTAATAAGTTAATTAGTATCTGATTTATCATGTTTAATTAATTTAAAGTGCATTGAACTTTTTTTAACAACTTTAATCAGAAAGCCAATTCCCGTACCTACTTAATTAAGAATGTTCACAATGTGTGTTGTGGAATGTTAAGAATGTTCACAGTCTGATCTCAGTCTCAATCTGTCAAAAATACATCTAATTTCCCTCCATTTTTGACAAGTTTTTGACATTGATTGTCGCTGAGATGAGATTGCGACTAGATTTTGAACGTTTTTAATTACGGTCATTGGTCTTCAGATAAATGGAATCATAGATACGTCGGAGAGGAAGAAGACTGAACTCTTAGCTTAGAAACCGTCTTCCACTTTTGCTCAATGATACACCACAAACAAAAAATTAAATAAAAAAAAAAAATTGAGGAACCACAGATTAGTAAAGAATGGAGTAAGTAAAGTATTGGGCGAAGGACAGCGCTGACTGCCTGTCCAATGCTAGATTACCCTTATAAGCCTTCGTACCCACGGGCGATTTTTTTTTCGCGATTTGTATTTAGATTAGACGCACGTGTATTTGATTCCATTTCTTACTCCTCTGTGTCAAAAAAAAAAAACTATAAATAAATATAATCCTTACCTGATCAAAATCCTTCTGTCGCAAAGGCATTTGGGGCCGCACGTTGGTATTACTAATCGAACTCATCTCGCCTCAATCTCGCATAAATACAGGATCAGACTGGCTACACACGATTCATATGATGTAATAAAAAAATTATACTATTCACGTAACGAGATCACAGTGTGTGTCAGCTTTATTCAGCTGCTATATACATAATTTTTGTTATTTTTTTCTGTTTTGCTATTGCTAGTACACTATGTTGTTGCCTTTGCGCTTGTCAATTCTGAAAAAAAAAAAGAAAATTGTTTATGGTTAGCGCGTAGACAAAAAAAATGGTTTTATTTAAAATGTATAAAAATATTCTACTTTCTTTCGTCTGCCCTGTTTTGTTTGTTATTTTTTTATTACATTATTTTTTAATCTCGTCTAAATTGTCTATGGAGTATCTTAATTTGACAGGACTAAACTAATATTTATCTTCTATCCTTTTCTTAATGAAATAGAAAGAAAAAGATGCCTGAACTTAAATTTAGTTTAGTTTGTGAACAACAGAATCGGCGCCAATAGCTAATTCCCGCCACGAAGCTTTTCAAAAGTTTTTTTTGTTTCTATAAGTGTCATTTCATTAGATTTGGGGGTACTTTCATACTACCGTCATAAAAACGTTTCCGTGCGTTTTTAAATAATAAACGAAAACTATTTTATCTGGTTTTATTAAATTAACGATAGAAAACACGGAAGTGATATAAATTAAAGGAAATTAAATAAAATAACGACTTTAATCTGCGACGTTTTAATTGTGCGTGTGGGCTGTTGGGCCTGATTATCTTAGTACCTATTAGAAAAATTAATTACTTTATGCACTAGAGCATAAAAAGCGACTTTGTGTCGCTTACGAACATATAGACGAACTAGAGCATGAGAAGTGAAATTAAAAACACTTTTTATTAAAACTCTTACGTCAATGTACCAATTGATTTTAAAAATCTTTACATTTGACTCCATTATCCTGTCTGCCATAACCAGTCTTACCAAGGGGTATTAGGGTTATTTAGGGGTAATACCCAGTAACTGGGTTGTGGAGGTCAGATAGGCCGTCGGTTCATGTAAAATACTGGTATTCAGCTGCATCCGGTTAGACTGGAAGCCGACCCCAACATAGTTGGGAAAAGGCTAGGCAGATGATAATGATATTATCCTGTCTGCCTTAAAAATTTTCCACAACTCAAAAACGGAAAAAAATACTATGTTCAAAACAAAAATAATGTACTGATTTAAAATGAATACTTTTGAATAGCGTATTCATGTTTTTTAATATCGCGTGGTTGAAGGTCAAAGAAGCAACTGTAAACTGTAACTGTAACGTCTTTACACTTTAGATTAAGCTGTCCTCTTTGCACTTATAAAGTCAGGATTTTAAAATGTTACATATCGGGATGGTTCTTTCTGATTTTTAGGGCTCCGTACCTCAAAAGGAAAAATCGGAAGTCTTATAGGATCACTTTGTTGTCCGTCAAGACCCTTTATCTCAGGAACGCGTGAAGGTATCGGGAAGGAAATTAAATCCATATACTTAGGTCTACAATCCCTTGAAGCTGTGACAAAATGAAACTTCTAAGTTAAGAGCGTTTAGGATACAAAGGTATAAAAAGTTAGCAGAGAACATTTTCGAAAAATAGTGTTACAGCCAAATTAGACCGAATTTAAACTTTTCATAGAAACAGTGATTTCCAGTTATCTTTTTTTAAATAAGACATTTTGAAAATGTTCTCTGCTAACTTTTTAGACCTTTGTATCCTGCTTATGCGTATGAAGTTTCATTATAATCGGTTCATTCATTTCGGAAAACAAGGGCTTGAAAGTTTGTATGAAATGCCGTTCGGCGTAAACGCTCTTAACGTAAAAAAAGATACGGCCGTTTATGCCGCAAAAAACGTATATTTCGATATTCTCATGAGAATCAAAATTTATAGGGTAGGTACTTTCCGTTGACCTAGAATCATGGCAAGAAGCAATGTCATGTAGCACAAGTAAAGGAAAAAATCCGAAACCCTATATTTGTAGTTACATAGCTAGCTAGCATACGGAACCCTCGGTGCGCGAGTCCGACTCGCATTTGACCGGTTTTTTTCTTCTATTTGCTTGCCTCCTAAGGGTCGTAACTCGAAATGTAAAGCCTTCCTCAAGAATTGAGCTACCAAATGCAAAAATAAATTTTCAAATCCAACCGGTAGTTCCAGAGATTAGCGAGTCCAAACTCTTCAGCTTTATCTAAATTACTTATATTATAAAAAGTGATTTTTAGAATGTTTGTTTGTTACGCTGTCATGCTAAAACGGCTAAACGGATTTGGATGAAATTTGGCACATGGGGAGGCCATGACCTGGATAAGGACATAGGATACTTTCATACCGCTATTACCACGAGATCGAGACTTATAAGGGTGCAGCTATTATGTAATAATATTATAAAAGTATTATGCAGTTATTTTTGCACTTACAAAGACAGGGTTCTAAACTAACAATACTGAAAAATGGAAGACAATACTACTGCGCCAACAATACGTATGGCGAACGAACTACCGGTTATATTATACCGAGACTTATTAATAGTCTACCCTCAGAAATTAACAAATGTATCTCACAGAAAAATATCAAATGTAAACTTAAGCAATATTACTTAAGTATTTTGTAGGAATGATTGTAACTATCCAAAATGTTATTAACTGTATCGACTGTAACGCATACCTACATATAAAATGCTTCATTGTTTACGTAGTTCGATATTGAGATAGACTGATGATAGCACAAGTTTAAACCTCTGTGGTTTTTGGTTGCTATTTTATGAATAGTCCTGTATTCTTTTGTTTAAATGATAAATAAATAAAAAAAAAAAAAAAAACTGGAATGTTTTAACTGTGAAGAATTCTAAGAATGCACACAATAAAGTGTTATCTAGAATGTTTATGAAGCGTTCTTGGGTGAATGTCTGCTAATCTGCTTCCATAGTCTAGTAGTTGGAAATAGGTACAGTCAACAAAGGAGTTAAGTATACAGGAGCGTCGGATATTGTTGAAGTTTACTAAGAAACCGATGGATATTCTCGAATAAAATTTTAGTTTAATAATAGAAAACAAACAGCTCATTTATTAAATTAAATTTCAGTCCAGAACATCCATCGGTTTCTTAGTAAACTTCAACTATATCCGACGCTCCTGTATACTCAACTCCTTTGTTGACTGTACATAGGTAGTTGTATTCTCTCTTATTTAACTTTATTTTTCTGTGGTCTTCTTCAAAGGCACAAGAATGTATTTTTGTCTATACAGTTTGTTTCATGCATCATCAGCTTATAATCTTCCCACTGCTGGGGCACTGGGGCGCCTCCTGTCAGTGACAGGGAGTGGACCATAATCCACCACGCGATACCAGTGCGGGTTGGTAGATGTCACTTGTATTCGAATTTTTTATTCTAGGACATGCCAGTTTTCTCACAATGTTTCCCTTGACCGTTTTGAGAGCAATGGTGATGAAATAATTTACACAAGGTAAAGCGCCTGTCTGGGTTCGAACCTACGACATACAATACAACTCGATAAGTCGCGGCCGTTACCAATGGGCCACCACTGCTCCTCACAGTGTTTTTTATTGTTGGAAAATGCCACATGAAGGCGGGCGAAGCCGCGGGCCAGGAACTAGTTACTTAAGAAGACACGAAACATGCACAAAAAATAAGGCCAAATATTCATCAAGTCTTATTAGTAGGTAAGATTTGATACATTACTAAAATCAGTGGGAGATTAAAAGTCTGTTTCAGTATCTGGATAAACACTATCTACCAAATAATTTAACCAGAACTTATCTAGAGGTAAAAAGATTTAGAAAGGTAAGGTAGATGTCTGAAGGAAAAAGGGGCATGTAAGGATCATAGCAGATCGCATTCAGTACTTTCTGTCTACACACATAGAAAAAGGGTGAGTTTACGTCTGAAGGTAATCTGTGTCGACTGAATACACACAGTAAATGCAAATATTATGCAGTTTTTATGAATCAGTCACTAAATTATATGTAGCAACTGTAGTGAAAGTATTATAAAATGCAGACAGTATAGAAAGTGACCAATTACCAATTACTTATGACCACATCTAAATCATCTGCCTAGCCTTTTCCTAACTATGTTGGGGTTGGCTTCCAGTCTAACCGGATGCAGCTGAATACCAGTATTTTACATGGAGCGACTGCCTATCTGACCTCCACAACCCAATTACTGGGTAATACAATACCCCTTGATAAGACTGGTTGTCAGACTTTCGGGGTTCTGACTACCCGTAACGACTGTCAAAGATCCATGAATTACAGCCGGGACCAACGGCTTAACGTGCTTTCCGAGGCACGGAGGGGTCACGGTATGTAAAGATGGTCACCCATCCACAGACCAACCGCGGCAAGCGTAGCTTAACTTTTAAATTTAGGTAAAAAAACTGAATTCCACATAACATCAAACCTTGTTTCCTTGAAGGGTTGGACAGAGGTGTATTGGCCCAGTTATGTTTAAAACTAAACTAAACCCTATTACTAAGACTTTGCTGTCTGTCCGTCCGTCTGTCTGTCTGTCACCAGGCTGTATCTCAAGAACCGCGGCAGCTAGACAGTTGAAATTTTCACAAATTATGTATTTCTGTTGCCGCTATAACAACAAATACTAAAAACAAAATAAGATAAATATTTAAGGGGGGCTCCCTTACAACAAACGCGATTTTTTTGCCCTTTTTTGCTCAATATCAATAATGGCAACAGGTAGACACTTGAAATATTCACAAAATACTCAGTTGTATTTCTACTTTAATAATAAATAATAAAATTAAAATAAAATAAATATTTACGGGGGGCTCCCATATAACAAACGTGATTTTTTCGGCGTTTTTGCCTTGTGGTATGGAACCCTTCGTGTGCGAGTCCCGACTTGCACTTGTCCAGTTTTTTATTTATAGTTTTAGGCAAGCAATATGGAAATTATTTGGAAATTGATTAAATAAGTATTTGTTTTTTTGTAAGTTATTTAGACTGTTTCAAAGTTATTGTAACTGGAGTCATGTTAGTTTACTATGAAATTCCCATGAACAATTCCAAGAATCTATGACGAATTTGAATGTAAACAATAGTAAGTTTATAAATAAGGAAAAGGAATACAGTTTATACAGCCTAAATATGTTGTTGTCATTGATTTTAAAAGTAATACAAACACTGTTGGCATGACAAACTGTACTAAGAAGATAATCAATAAAATATTTGATATACACTAAAAGATTGAAATATTGATGTTTAAGAAGCAAAAGATTAACTTTTGACAGTTAGAAAGCTGTGATGACAAATTAGGCTTTACACAATAACACCTTCGCCTGGAATATCCAGCTGTTTTGCATGTATTACATAGAACACTTTTTCCAACAATTTCAGTTGTAACAGCAAAAAAAAAACTATGTCAAGAGGATAACAATCAAGTATAACTGCATTTTTAAACAAAACTCACTCAACAGTAACTGCTTGTTCAACTAGAACGCCTTATTTACATAAAAAAATATCCCATATGACCAATCATGACCAATGTACCCACTTTCTACCACACGAAAAAAAACTAATAAAATAGCGGGAATTTAGTAAACGTCTGTCGATTACATGTAATGTTCACCAGAAAAAGTAAAAGTGAGTATGCACATGACAAAGGAATCGAGATTTTGCAACCTAAACAAGGGCAGACGAAAACATGTTTTTTTTCAATACCCTACCATACACACTTGGCGCATACCTTCACAGTTTCACAGACACACTTCATGGCACTGTTTAAATCACTAAATAATCATAAAATAAACGATTTAAATAAAATAAATTGTTCAATTACGACTGATTTCTTCGCTTGACAATACACAGGTAGGTACACATCTGTACCTGACAATTGACTGACAGGTATTTTTATTATCCTGCGGAATACTTTTTATCGTAAAACCAATAGCAGTGCTACTACGGTGTCGATGTATAGTATTTGATCGTATTATAATTATACTTACGTAGCAATCGTTTTCACGCTGTCATCGACCACATTTCACTCGAAATTGTCGCGACACGATGCAACGTAACGTTGTACACTTTTAGGATCACAAATTGATTTGCAAAATTCAATACAGGAAATAATAGGCCCTGATTAAATTAACCATTTCTTTCACGCACTCAAATGAAAAGAAACAACAAGGAGGAAGAGAGAACAAAACCGTGTTTTATTTTTAACCTGAAACAGCAGATGGCGCTTGGGTCTCGGTCTTCGTCTTAAGGATGCGTTCCAAGAAACATATTTACTCTATGCGTTCAGTCTGCGTTCAAAGGTTACGGATTTTTCCCTTCATTATAATATTGTTTTATTAGATTATTTAATTTCTGTTCAAATAACAGAAATAGTATAGCAACCCCCGTAAAAATCCTTTTGGTCGTCAAAATCTAGGACTTCAGAAAAGGACTTCTAAAGGGGACCTTAGACGAACATACACACACAATAGTTAATGCGTTTTTAGGGTTTGTCAGTATGAGTCTGCTTCTGCTCTACTTCTAAAAATATTTTATCAAGATTGTGATATTAAATGGACCAACGGATTGGTGAAGCAGAACCAATCTCTATGCAGAAGGTGGAGACCTGTATTATAACTTGGGAGAGGTTGTGGACTGCGATAGCCTGAGTTGTTAATAATATGAAAAAAAAATAGCCAGATCCTATTCGCAAGATGCCAAAGAAGGCAGCGGGCTGACTACTCCAAACATAGGTCCATTAGCTTTTTATAATCACGTCAAACAAATCATTGAATCAAAATCAATCTTCATCTGTCAAATACGTCTGTCAGTAAGTTTTAATTATTTTATTTTTGGATTGATTTCTGTTACTATTTGCTGTATTCTGGACGCTTTTAACGCGTACGTCTTTTTTTACATCTTTCTCACTTGAAATTATAAATTCAACATTAATGATGTAACTAATATTTTTGTAAAAATATAATTTAAAAGAGTGTCCATGGGGTTTCTTGCCCGTTCTTTTCCATAGGTATGTACCTCCGCTAGGAGTAATAGTGTTCTGTTTTATACCTACGCTTTGGAATGGACAACTAGCTTCATATTTTCTGACTGACCGACTTCTTGGTAAATTTTATGAAATAAATGCTTTGAGTTGGGAGTTTGAGAGTAGAGTCCGCGCCACCACTCATGCCCGATAGGCGCGGTGCCTCAGTCATGATAAAATGACGTTGAAATAAACGTTTTAACTGTTTAGTTCAACTTTTCGCCGTCGGACTTGAGTGGTGGCGCGGTCTTTAGTTCCAAAGTGCACCGACCAATTTTGAACTACTCTTTACTCTATTCTTCTGTTCAATGGACTCGGTGGTCTTTTTCGAGCAATAAAAACATCATTCATTAGTCTTTGGTAATCAGTGTTGCCACCTTAGGGCATTTTCCCCTAAATGTAGCACGTTTTTCATGTTAAAGGATTTTTGGTTCTAAATTATTCAGGGTAGTTTTAAGAAAAAATTGATATAGCATTCGTATTTTGTGCGTTTTTTTTGTGCGTATTTTAAGAACATAATTATTATTATAATCCTAGAATAGTAATAAAATTACGAATTAAATTTATGATTTTTAGAAAAAAAAAGATTAAAGAGTGCATCATTAGCAATGAAGCTTTTTAAAACTGTTCATAGCACAGAATATCGTTCTAAATAAATATTAATTTTAGTGTTTTATTTTGAATAATTATGAAGAAAGTTTGAAAAGGTAACAGGTTTAGGGGGTAAAAAAAGAACTAGGGGAAACTCAAAATCAGAGGATGGCAGCACAGCAACACCGTAAAGTTCTAAACGGCTGAAGAACATGTATCCATGGTCAAGAATAAAGATAAAAAAAAAAATAGTAAAGTTCTAGTCTAGTATTTTTTCTATAGTAAAGTTCTAAAATCGAACGTAGAGGCGTGCCGCGTGAGGCGTAGTCAGAGAAACTAAAATTATTGTCAATCAAAGACAACACGCCAAAGGAAAAAAAATGGTTGCCTGTAAAGTCGGTTTTACGGGCGAAGATTTTACGTGACAACGTCTTTTTCTCGGTAGAATAGTTGAGTGGGAGAGAGACGCAAGGCATTCGGCGGGCCTCTCTCTCGTTCGGTGACTCATCGTAACGTTACCGAGCGTTACACTTTTTCATAAGTGACTCCCAGCCGCAACCTAATTTAAGACGTTGTCACGTCAAAAAAAATCATACAACCAGCGTTGCCAGACCGTACCAAAAAGTACGGTTCTCCGTACTATTCATCACACAACCGTACCCAAAGAGTACTATAAGATGACCGTACCTCAGTGTAGACCGTACCTTTTTCGTACCTTTTCTAACAATACTTTTTGTTCCTTTAAATATAGAGAAAAATATCGCTTCATATCTGAACTTCCTCATCACATTATTCCTGTGATAAATTATTATCAAAAATTTTTTTTATTCATTGCATCATTAACGAATTTAATTACTTTACTTCATTCTATAATTGATTTACAAATGAATTTGTTCGATATTGGCAATCGGTAATAATGTTCTACTTTACCATATCCCTTTGATTATTCGATTCCCTATCGCTTTTTTTCCAACCTATGGTCGCAGACAGCCAACTCGAAGAAGAAAAAACTGATCTACATAGTTCTTGTAGAAGTATCCCGAGCCAACCGTACCTTGAAGTTAAAAACCGTACCTTTTCAGAAAGCCAACCGTCCATTTTTGGGAAATCATACTGGCAACACTGCATACAACAATAAAATTAAATGACAGTTAGTGTGTGTACGAAACTGATTTATTTTCAATTTAATAATTTTTACTTTTAAAAAACACAGCATAATTTTGTTATTGTACTTTTAAACCTTATTGGAGGCTGCACAAAGAGAAACAACAAAGTTTCAATCATGTGTTATGTTATTGTTACTGGCCGAAGTTTAGCATGGCTTTTGATAAGTTTGGTAGCTTTTATGTTAATTTTAACTGGTATCATGACTCCTAAATGGCTTATGGGGCAGCCTGTGGTGCTCAACGATAATAATATCACCAGTTTTTATGTTCCAAGCGTCGGTATTTACAACAGGTGAGTTGAGAAATATGTTTGTTTGTGACCAAGTAAATATATTGCATTTCGAAGCATTTACTTAATAAAATTATCGTGTGCGCGTTGTGGAAATACGATCAGAAAAAATTTACTTAAAAATAATAGTTTCAATTCTAAACTAATTCTGTGATTGTTTATTAATAGGTATTTATTTCACTCTAAAATTATAATTTTTAGTACTTCGTTTAAACATTTACTTCAGAGTCAAATAAAAATAAATATTAGCAACTCTATTACTCATCTAAGGAAGTACTTTAAATTCATATTACATGCTCCTACTGTTCTCTTGTTTTCGTACTTATCATCAACCCAGTAAATACTTTAAAAGTTATTTTTTACTCACATTAGTGTTGTTTCATTTCCAGATGTATCCGCATGAGGAATGATAACAACAACTGTGCATCGTTCTCATTCTATGGGCTCGCTACTGATGCTGAGGTGTACCCAACTCCTTGGAAAGTGGCCATGTTTTTTTTATCTCTATGTAAGTAGTAAGTTTAAAGAATTTACTGCCTATGTATCCGTGCTTGGCTAGGGAAGGACCCAAGTAGGTACATCCATCTTCAAGTTGTCAGAAACCCAACCAATCTGGTGTACCTACTGTTTTCAAACAAGTACCGACTCAGAAGTTACACCAAATCCAAAATCCACCTGCCACAGGCCTCCCACAAGGTAGTCCGACGACTTTGTGAAGGCCGCAGGAACCCGTTGGATGCGAGAAGCACAGAACCGGTCTAAGTGGAGGTGCTTGGGGAGGCTTATGTCCAGCAGTGGACGATCCTCATCACTTTATCTGCTGACCATGGACCTAAGGACTGCTGCAATGAATGGGGATAAGGAACATGGCCATCATTCCATTTGACTCTTAATAAACACAGTGACCAATAAGACTGCTGCTGCCTACCAGCATGACGCTTTTTACTACACATGTGAAGCGTGGGTGTATGTTCATAAAACCTTTCTTCTTCGTGGCGCTGGCCCAAAACTTCGCCACTTCTATTACGTCGTCGGAGGCAGCGCAGAGTTCACTTTGACTTCGCTACTTTTATGGCGTCGTCGGACGCAGCGCAGAGGCCATTCTGACTTCGCCACTTCTATGGCGTCGTCGGACGCAGCGCAAGGGTTATTTTGACTTCGCCACTTCTACGGCGTCGTCAAACGCAGCGCAGAGGTTATTTTGACTTCGCCACTTCTATGGCGTCGTCGGACGCAGCGCAAGGGTTATTTTGACTTCGCCATTTCTACGGCGTCGTCGGACACAGCGCAGATGTCACTTTGACTTCGCCACTTCTACGGCGTCGTCGGACGCAGCGTAGAGGTTATTTTGACTTCGCCACTTCAATGGCGTCGTCGGACGCAGCGCAGAGGTTACTTTGACTTCGCCACTTCTACGGCGTCGTCAGACGCAGCGCAGACGTTACTTTGACTTCGCCACTTCTACGGCGTCGTCGAACGCAGCGCAGAGGTTATTTTGACTTCGCTACTTCTATGGCGTCGTCGGACGCAGCGCAGAGGTTATTTTGACTTCGCCACTTCTACGGCGTCGTCGGACGCAGCACAGAGGTCACTTTGACTTCGCCACTTCTATGGCGTCGTCGGACGCAGCGCACAGGTTACTTTGACTTCGCTACTTCTATGGCGTCGTCGGACGCAGCGCAGACGTTACTTTGACTTCGCCACTTTGACTAAAACCGTTTAGTATATCAGTTAAAATATTCCGTTTTTGTCTTTAGGTGCAGCCATACAATTCGCGACTGTACTAGCAGGTGTCATGGCGTGCTGCATACAATCTGTGTTCAAGAAGAGCGTCATCTCTCTGGCGGGAGCGACACAAGCTTTGGGAGGTATGTCATTTTATGTATCACTAGCTGCGCCCGCGGTTTCACCCGCATAAGTGTCGATCCCGTGGGAATATCGGGATAAAAGTAGCCTATGTTAATCCAGGGTGTCATGGCTGCCTCCATACATTTTTTTTTTTCAAAACTGGTCCAGCCGTTTGAGTGTGAAGAAATAACAAACATGTAAACACACACAGTACAACAGTTGTAGGTCGTAGGTTCGAACCCAGACAGGCGCTTTACTTTGTGTAAATTATTTCATCACCACTGCTCTCAAAACGGTGAAGGAAAACATCGTGAGGAAACCGGCATGTCCTAGAACAAAAAATTCGAAGACATGTGGCATCTGCCAACCCGCACTGGGCCCGCGTGGTGGATTACGGCCGGCTCCCTCTAACCGAGAGGAGGCCTGTGTCCCAGCAGTGGGAACATTATAGGCTGATTATGTAAACACACACACAAACTTTCGCCTTTATAATATTAGTGTGATTTCTTTATCAGTTGGTGTAAATGAAAGTATTTGACAATTATCTCTCCCCAAGTTGACTTATCTTTAAATGTGTGCGATAGCTGTTCAATCAAGGTTTCAAAAGAGTATTATGTGTTTTAAGTGGCCTGTGAAAAAAAAAAAAATCTAATTGTAAAAGAACTCGGTATACAAAAATATTCATAACTTCTATTGCAATTGTATTATAGCCATGCTGTAGAATGATTTTTTGTTTGACATGACCTCCTCCACCCTCTATTTATAACACTGCCCGATTTGGGTATCGAACCTAAGGACTCATGTTCAGCAGCAGACCAACGAAGCAGTATATTTAAATAATATCATACTCATCAAATTTCAGGTCTGTTTGGCGTGTTAGGGCTGCTCCTATACCCGTGGGGTTGGGGTGCCTCCCGCGTCAAGCGGCTGTGTGGCGAAAACTCCGAGCCCTACATACCCGGGGACTGCTCTGTCGGTAAGTTGCTTTAATTACCAGCATTTTACATAAACAAAGGACTCAATCAACAATCAACTCAGCCTATTGCAGTCCACTGCTGGGCATAGGCCTCTCCCAGGCAGCGCCACAACACCCTGTCTTCCGCCTTCCGCATCCAGTCTCCCCCAGCCACCTTCTCTAGGTCGTCCGTCCATCTAGCTGGGGGGCGTCCCACACTACGCTTGCCGATACGCGGTCTCCACTCGCAGGACTCCAGGATACCAGGACTAATATCATAAATTCAAAAGTAACTCTGTCTGTCTGTCTGTATGTCGGTATGTTTTTTTTTTCACGCCTAAACCACTGAACGGATTACGATAAATTTTGGCAGAGAGATAGATTGCGTCCCGAGGAAGGACATAGGATAGTTTTTATGGACATACCTCGCGGGCGAAGCCGCGGGCGGAAGCTAGTTCAGTATAAATGAAACTTCATTGAAATGTGTTTCTTAATAAAAAATCCAACCGGCTTATGACGTTAATAAAATACCTATCTATATTACCGTTTTGTAGTCAATATTGTCCAATGAATAAATTCCCAACCTTATTGATGTTTTTGCTTGCATTTTCCTTAAGAGTCAATTAAAATTGCAATGACTTATAAAACAATTTAAAAGTAGTTATGATAAACGGTGTTTACGTTCAAAGTCGGTACATGCACATCAAGCTACTACAATCTGTCAAATTTCTTTAATAGATTTGCCACTTTATCGCTAAAGTATAAGGTTCAAAGTTGATTGGAAAAATTTGACAGTGTCGGGTAGCTTGATGTGCTGATGTCTGTACAATGAGGGTGCATCTTATTCTGTATATGTGTGTCACCCTATGATACATTTTCTACATTTAGGTATATCTGTAGGTAATTTGTATGGTGTACAGTCAACAAAAGAGATAAGTATGCAGGATCGTCGGATATAGTTGTAGTTTAGTAAGAAACCGATGGATGTTGTCGGCTGAAATTTAATTTGATAAATCAGCTGTTTGTTTTCTATTAATAAAACGATCCTGCGTACTTATCTCTTTTGTTGACTGTACATGATAATGAGTATTCTATTTAAATCCATATTAATATTCTGTTTGTTACCTCTTCACGCTTAAACCGCTGAACCGATTTAGATGTGATATAGAAATAGTTTGAGTCCCGGGAAAGGACATAGATAGGATAGTTTTTATCCCGATATTCCCTCGGGAAACTTATGCGGGTGAGACCGCGGGGCGCTGCTAGTATTCTATAATACATCCACAAGTTTCTATGTAATATGTGGCGAGCCTATAGCTGTTTAGCACAAATCCTGACTCCAGGGGGCCTAAAAAGGCCACTTTGGCAGAATCATACAAGGAAAACATTATGAATCATTTCGCTGCACTACGTAGGTATAATCAAAGAGATTGGGATTGGATTTGGATTGGATTGATTGGTATTTTAGCACATACGAAAAAAAAAACCGAAAAATCCTTAACAAATGGGATTTAATACGATTAACTTAACAGTTACCTGTCCATTATGATTCATAATGTTATCCTTTTATGATTCTGCCATGTGACCTTTTTAGGCCCCCAGGCCGCTACTGAGAACTTCCTTCCTAAATGACCCGTAATAACACTTCGCCCGACCTGGGAACCAAACCCAGTACATCATGCTCAGCAGTACCGCCAACGAGACAGTGAAATTAACATATTTCTTTTAAACTTTTCCAGGCTGGGCCCTCTTCGTGACCGCTACAGGTATAGCTCAAATCTTCCTCGCGAGCGCACTCTCCAAGACTGCTGACAAAGCTGCTAATTCAGACAAGGTACAGTTCCAGATGGATGAAGGTAAACAGCTCATTTGTTTAGCCTAAGAAACCTATTCGTACAAATTCAGAAATAGTTATTTATGTTGAATACCCAATGATATTCTATGGACGGTCAAGAAGTGAAAATGTTGAGCAATTTTCAAATAACTTCCTTTCGCACATAGCGGGCGCGTGTCACCTTTTCGAACTGTAATTTTTAGGGTTCCGTACCCAAAGGGGGCCAACGGAACCCTGTTACTAAGCCTCCGCTGTCCGTCTGTAAGCGGGCTGTATCCCATGAACCGTAAAAGCTAGACAGTTGAAATTTTCAGTGTGTTTTTTTTATAACAACGGCCTATTACGGTTCAATAGATGCAGCCCTGTGACAGACAGACGGACCTTATAGGGCTCGACCGTAACCAAATAGGGTCCCGTTGGCATAAAAAGACTACTACATTAATTGTCAAATAATGCGTTTAAGTGACGAAAGTCCCAAATTGATCAACGTTTTCGTGACTACCAAGGGCCACAGTAATTTACGCGCTGTTAAAATCGTTGGGTGCCAAACTAGATGTTACTGATACCTATAACGATACTTATAATATTGCTCTACGAAAATGATGTTCTATAACGTTTTTTTTTTGTAACGTTTTTGATATTTTAGTATCGTTACAAATTTTGGAACGGTACATGATAACAGTAGTGGTAACGGAACGAAATTCATTTCGTTTTCAAGTCCCTGCTCTCGACTACGCCGACGTTACTACATTATTATGTAGTAACTTTTAAAACATAAGGCCCTCTTTCTTTAGTTGACTGTACACTTTGTATTATGAGCCTATACTACCTCAAATGGCTTAGCATGATCCTCCGTTATGTCGAAAATACCGAAGCATTAATTTTGAAATAAATGTATGCTAAAGTTGAGGATTAATGTTAAGTACTATGTTAGACGAAAACACGATTCCATAAAATTTTCTCGACAGAGAAAAATTCCAAATTTACCTCCAAACCGAACAATAAACCGCTGGTATTAAAAAAATACTTCAAATTAGATCATGAAACTTTGCATACTAACTGAACTAACTATAAAGCAGGTCTTATGTTAGTTAGTTTTTTTGAATTACCTTTATTTTCACCGTAAAAAGCAAATACCTAAACTATTGGCGCTGCCTTCCGCCCAGCACCGCACTCTGTCTCGCTCTCACACAGTCCGCGAGCAGTATCGTGCGAGCGAGATAAAGAGTGAATTTTAGCTGAGGTAGTATAGGCTCTTAAGTAATAAATAAATAATAGCTAACACAAAAATATACTACTAAATAATATGTAACTGCTTTTTGGCAGGTTTCGCTTATTTGCACGTATATTAAGCTTTTGAATATGGTGTGAAAATGACAAATAGTTGTAAATTGTTTTTTGAATATGACTGATCCTATTGACTGAATCTCATATTGCGTCCATATTAAAACCAAAATAAAATAAGTATTGTAGCGGTATCTACAACGCCACATGCGAACAACGCGTCATACTGACGTCACGCAAATCCTGCATCGCGCAAGCAGAGTTTACCGCGCAACTAGCATAGATACAACGGCCCGACATGAATCATCGGGCAGTTGCCCGCCAGACACAACACCCGTCTGGTCGGAGGATCCTCCCTTTTCTATAGGGTATGAGTGAACTTTACACCCTGTTCCTCATGCCTCTGTAGTATGGTTAAGCTATACGGGATGAAATTGAATAGGTGCGACAAATTAAAATATCTAAGTAATTGAACGTGTTATAAAGTAAATTTAGAGCATGTCGTTAAGGAAAGGGATGCGCATACGTGCGCGTAGGCAAGCGATTTGGCAACGTCGTCGCGCGCCGTTTTTTTTTCGTAAGAACGGTCAAAATTAGGTAAATACCGCTAGTTTAACGCGTTGCCAACTTACTTCATGTTGGGAACTCTGCGATGAATGGATTGTTTATCGCGCGCTAAAATTCATATTTAATTTGTTTTGATAATTTTGTAAAAAAAAAATTGTGGAACGAAGATAATTCATGTCTACTTGAAGGCAATACTTAGTTTGCACTATCTAAGACGATAATTACACGATTTAGATATTTTGTTTTCAAGAATTTAGATTTGGGAAATGACAATTTATATGTAACAGTTACTGAACCTCCTATTTCGATTTGTCGCAAGTTTTCAATTTCATCCTGTATATTTAAGACATTATTTTTATAAGCACACAGGCTTTTGCTATTTCCGTTTTCACATTCGTTTTTGGAAAAAGGATTCAATAAGGAAAATAATAATTAAAAAAAAAACCTCTAGGCCGAATTTCGGCTATGTCGGCCAGTCTCAGCAGATACTAGCCATCGACGCGGGAGATATAGTGCACAAGTGTATGCATAAAAATACCAGTGTTTTTAAACCAAACTAATTCATGGAAATGGCGCCCAACAAGACGTTATTGTTCTAAGGGCTGTTTTTTCCATCGCCAGATAACTTGGAATAAAATTGACGTTTAACAGTTTTTGTATGAAACAACTGTCAAAATTTTTCCTCGTATAAAGTTATCAGATAATTGAAAAATCAGCCTAACAACAATTTAATATGTCAAAGTTTCACGTGACACGTACATGACGTGGTCACCTTGATTATCGTCTCGATATCGTCGGACGATATCGTTGTCGCCCGTGCCGACGGTAAGATATAAACGTGTTGGTATCATTATCGTCGAAGTGTGAAAGCGGCCATTGAGCACGATGCCATCGCAGCATTCAGTTAGACCACATTCGCACGGACGTTAAAATATCGCGGCGGGATTTTATCGCGCACTAGATTTTCAACTCTCGGTGTTGAGCCAAGCGTTGAGAATGCAATAGAGCGCATCCCAGCGCGTCAAAAAAACACATTGTAGGATTTTCGACTCTCGGTGTTAAGCTGTGGGTTGAAAATCCATTGCGCGATAAAATTCCGCCGCGATATTTTAACGTCCGTGCGAATGTGGGCTTATAGTATCGAATAATAAAATAGCAGCTGAATCCTTTTTCCAATAACTCCATAAAATGTCACATCATAGTTATGCTAGAATCATCACATTAGTTTTAGTTTGGAATGGAAACCACAGACTGAAAATTATAATTCCAATTTCATAAAAAAAAATATTTTTACAAATATGAAGCAGTCGTAGAAACTAATTTATTCTAAATAATATTGCTGACTAGCCCAGCCCTTTTACTAATAAATGTATTAGTAATTTTAAGAATGATAATTATATAAAAAAGTATAATATTTTCCTATTATTATAGGCTGTCTTCGTATCGTTAGTCACAAATAAAATCAAAGAAATTTTTAGTGAATACTCATTATTGTATGCTGTAGTATTTATGTTAGTTAAATGTAGGGCGAAGACACCAGTTTTTGGCACTTTGTATATTATTTTACAAAAAACATACTTAGGTATATTTTTTGTAAAATATTTTACAAAAAAATTACATATTTTTTGTAAAATAATACAGGTTTTCAGCTACATCAACACGCAATCTGTTACTGAAGTAGGTACATGAGTCTGAACCCCCTGCTGTTTTTTTTTTATAATTGACGAAAAATTTCCACACGAAAAAAAAATTCTATGGAAATCATGTGCTGAATTCAGGGTTTCAGTTTGCGCGTCGATCCCACCCTGTATACCAATATTTTTTGTAAAATATTATAGTAAGTAAATCACTTTTTCGAGAGGTGTATTTTTTATCCCAGTAAAATGTTAAGAGAACTGAAATGTTGACTGATTTTAAAGCTGAAGAAAGGTATGTTTAGGCCCGGCGCCCACTATCTGCATCGGCATGGCTGAGCATTTTTATGCGACGAATAAAAATGTAACTTAATTGTATGACGATAAAATTGAAATTTCAATGATAATAATCATCGTAGGTGCAAAAATAAAGATAGGGTATCCGATATACCGTGTCATTGAAATTTAAATTTTATTGTCATACTATTAAGTTATATTTCTATTTGTCGCATAAAAATCCTCAGCCGTGCCGATTCCGATAGTGGGCGCCGGGCCTTAGTATCACTTCCACAAAAAGCATAATAAATTGTCCAGTAATATCTACTGTCCAAAAATTGGTTGTTTTCTACCTAAATAAGTTATTTAAGTATGTGAAAAATATCGTATTGACATAATATTTTAGTATCACAATTATTTTTTATTGTATTATTTTTTCTTATTTTTAGGTGCCATAATAATTGTCTTTGGCTTTAATTTTAAAATTATTGATTTGGTGTGAAGAATTTTTTCTTAAGAATGTTTTAAGTTACTTTTATATAATTGCAAGAAAAAAATTATATTGGCGGTGTAAATGCTGTATGTTATACAAAAAAGATATACACCATTCACTGATCCACCATTATGATAGCATAATGAAGCTTTTAGCGTTCCCACTGCTGGGACACAGGCCTCCTCTCTGTGAGAGGGAGTGGGCTGTAATCTACCACGCGGGTCCAGTGCGGGTTGGTGGAGTTCACATGTCTTTGAATTTTTGGTTCTAGGACATGTTGGTTTCCTCCACCATTATAAACGTTGCAATTATATTCAAGTAAAGAATCTCAATGTCTAAATTAGTGCAAAAACAATTGACAGTATTATTTTGAAAGACTTTTCCATGTTTTTGGACTTTTCCTGTGTAATTGGTTGTATTTAGATGAAAACTTGCTAAGCTTTCAGTGAACGCACATTACTATAGAATATCATTTATTTTAACATTTAAATGAATAAATAAATGAACAAAATATACATTTAATTAGGTACTAAAAGTGAAAAGGATAATTTGTGTGAAGAGTTTTGTGATTTTGATATTTTGTAGTTTAAATTATAATTTGCCTACGTATGGTTGACAATTGTCCTTTTCACCCTAGTGTTATGTTTTAGATTTAAGATTATATTATACTGTTTAGAAGAATATACAAAATATGTCTGTATTTTTTACAAATTATTGAAATTATATACGATTTTGATTTATTTGAATGTTTCTTTTTGTAACACACTATCAATCGGAATCTGAATCATTTTGAAGCAAATTGCTAATCCATTGCTTCATAAGTTTGAATTTTTTTTCTGCTCAACATGTAAATAACGCAATGAATGTTGTTGAACTGTCAAAATGAAACCGATTCCTATTGATAATGTGTTACGCAATTGCCCCGCAGGACTCCTACAGTCCATTCGAAGTTATTTTATTTCGGGCAGCAGCAACCTAATTCAACAACAGCCTAGCCTTTTCCCAACTACGTTAGGGTCAGCTTCCAGTCTAACCGGATGCAGCTGGATACCAGTATTTTACATGTAGCGACTGCCTATCTGACCTCCACAAGCCAGTTATTGGGTAAAAAATAGCACTTTGGTTTAAATTTTAATAAAAATAATCACGAAAAACCACCAGAAATGCGACGTTGCCAGCCTTCTTAATCATTTGCAGAGCAAGACACGGTGACGGTAATATACCTAGTTGCACTGCATTATCCTCATCATCATCTGTCTAGCCTTTTCCCAGCTATGGTGGGGTCGGCTTCCAGTCTAACCGGATGCAGCTGAATACCAGTATTAGTATAGTTGCACTGCTTAAGGTGCAAAATCGCTGGGAAATTTAATATTTTTCCTTCAGTGTAGGTAACTTGAGGTGATCCGGCAGAGAAACAAAGTTGTTGACATAGCTCACAGAATAAGCAAGCTGAAGTGACATTAGGCCGGCCATATTAGCCGAAGAACCCATTACTATTGGGGTAGACGTGTTCTTGAGTGGAGACCGCGAATCGGCAAACGTAAGGTAGTACGTCCTCAGGCTAGGTGGAGCGACGATCTTCGCAGGGTCTAAATGGAGCTAAATGGCGTGCAATGTGACAGGCCTATGTCCAGCAGTGGACTGCTGTAGACTGATGATGAACTTCTGGCGAAGCTGAAGTCAGACTGGATGGTGATAATTTTATTAGTCTTTGACCCCGAAGATAAAACTTGCGTGACTTCGCGTGCCCACAGGTTGGCTCTTCAGAAACATCCTCCTACTTAGCTACGTAGGTACCTACAACGGTACAAATTTTCTAAGAAATCATGTAGATCGTGGGGATAATTGCGAACGAAATTACATGATAATCATGCCTACTCATCAAAATAATTTCGTTCCAAGAAAAACTCCAGTTTTCCTTATACCAATGTCAAAAGTATTTCACGCGTAAAGAAATCTGATTTCGCCTTTTGATGTACTTAGATGTTAAATGTAACATCATACCTGGATTCTCAGACGGGATAGGTAGATACTTATTGATGTGTTGGAGCCCCGTGGAATAGGAGGCGCGCCTATGTATCAAAATCCAGATTCCGGGCTACTAGGTACTGAGAAATTCCTGATGCAGAAAACAAAATAGACAGATCACACTAATATTATAAAGGCGAAAGTTTTTGTGTGTGTTTATTTATATATTTGTTACTTCTTTCCGCACAAGCGGCTGCACCAATTTTGATAAAATTTGGTAAGGAGGTATAGCTGACATAGGATACTTTTATCCCGGTAGTACGTTCCCGTGGGACTTCACGCGGGCGAAGCTGCGGGCTAGTGATTGAATCTGGGAATCTAACCACAGTAAGTCCGCACCGCACGGTCAACAGTCGTGGATGCGAACAACGAGGGAATCGCATCTCTTACCTACCTGTTAACTTGCATGGCCCACGGGCAACTTTTGTCTCAGCAACTAATTTGTCTCACATCAAGTCTACGGGTTTGTATGAAAGTGCGCGCATGTAGCGACGACGACGCGACAAAGACAGCAAACCCGTAGAGTAGATGTGAGAGACAAATTAGTTGTTGAGACAGAACAGAAGTCGCTCGTGGGCGTCCTCCCTAAGATTAATTGACATTCCCTTATATTATACTAGCTGCGCCCCGCGGTTTCACCCGCGTAAATGTCGATCTCGTGGGAATATCGGGATAAAAAGTAGCCTATACGTTAATCCAGGGTGTTAGCTATCTCCATAGAAATTTTTATCAAAATTGGTTCAGCCGTTTGAGAGTGAAGAAGTAACAAACATATAAACACACACAGACACCCACACACACACACACTCACCCCTCACAAACTTTCGCCTTTATAATATATTGGCGCCGATTCCCTTGTTCACAAACTAAACTAATTTTAAGTTCAGTACATCTTTTTCTTTCTATTTCATTATGAAAAGGACAGAAAATAAATATTAGTTTAGTCCTGTCAAATTAGACAGCGCCTAACGTAAATTGACGTATTTTTAGTAGCCATGTTTTTAATCACGTCTAAACTTGCTATGGAGTATCCTAATTTGACAGGACTAAACTAATATTTATCTTCTGTCCATGTCTTAATGAAATAGAAAGAAAAAGATGCCTGAACTTAAATTTAGTTTAGTTTGTGAACAAGGGAATCGGCGCCATTAGTGTGATTAACGACCTTCAATTCATCAAGTAAGAAGGCAGGTAAATAGGTGTCTATAGGCACTTGAGGAATGAGGTGTGTACCGATTTTACTGAGAACAATAGGTACGTGATAGTACCTACGAACCACGAGGTAATCATTGCAAGCAATCATGGGCTAGATGTATGAAACAAGTTCATACAGGATTTTCCAATATGGACGCTCGCTCGACTCGAACTTTCAATAAAAGTAAAAACGGAACCGATCGGATCACCTCGTTCTGTCTGCCTGTCTGCCAAACTGTTAAGACCATTTTTTCAGGAACACGTGCAAGTATCAAGTTGAAATTAATTTTCAAATACATGGGTCTACGACTCGTTGGAGCTCTAAAAACCAAGCTTCTAATACAACGCATGTATGCTACACTAGCTTCTGCCCGCGACTTCGTCCGCGTGACATTTCACCCTTCCCTCATTCACCCTCTTAGGGGTGGAATTTCGAAAAACCCTTTCTTAGTGGATACCTACTACTACCTACTTCACAAATGACACACCCTCCAAATTTCATGTCCCAGCTAGGACCCGCGGTTTAGGCTGTGCGTTGATATATCAGTCAGGACTTTGAATTATATATATATATAAGTAGATACTTTTCCGGGATAAAAAGTACCCAGTGTGGTGCCCAGGATATTAAAGAATAATTATTATACCAAGTTTCCGGGTCAAATTTAATCGAACTGGTAGTTTTTGCGTGATGCCTGAACAAACAAACAGACAGACAGACAAAATTTTTTTAAATCACATTTTTGGGTTCGGTGTCGGTCTAGTAACACCCCCTGCCATTTATTTTTTGATATTTTTAATGTACAAAATTTTCACTTCTACAGATTTATTATAAGTATAGATAGATACATACTTTGAAACTATGTGACTCAGGATGGCTGGACAAATCTTCAAAATAGCTCGCATTTAAGGGCCCCTTTTCCGAAATTTACGTTTCTAGATCGAGTTGTTTTCATAGAAATCACCATATTTAAATTCGCAAAAAAATATATAGTACAGATACATGTTTAATCTAGTGACTTTTTTGGTTAAAAACACAATATTTAACATTTTGCTCGACAAAAAAAAAATCAGAAGTAAAGTCGATTTTGAAAGGATTTTAAGTTTTATGAGACTTGGGGGAACACAATTTTTATGAAAATTTTACATTTCATTTACTAATCAGGTTTAACAGGGATATTATTGGATAGATTTTTAATATGGCACTTATTTTTTTCCATATAAAATAAATGCGTGAAAAACGACTCGCGCGCACCGCGCCAGTGTCCTGCCGGACGTCATCGAGGGAGGACCTATGCAATTTTTGCTCGCAACCACATTATCGTCTTCGCGCGCGTAATAGTGCCTACTTACCTGAGTAAAAACGTGTTGTATTAGAAGTAATTAAAATGGCAAATAAAAAAAACAATATTAAGAAAAAAAGGGCATCTGAAGTGAAGAAAACTTGTGGTTCTCTACACAGACTAGCGAAGTCAGTATGACTAGAGTTTTAAATCTTTAATATTTTTAATGGAAACATTCACCTTTACATATTTTTACATAAACTGACGATCCGAATGGCGCAGCGGTAGTGAGGCCGCCTTACGATCTTAGGGTCCGGGTTCGAATCTCGGTAGGGGCAAATGTTTGTGTGATGAGCATGGACATTATTTTGTTTCTGAGTCATGGATGTTTGTACATAAGAAGTAGGTACCTATGTATTTACAAAAAAAGTATATATTTATTATATCAACTACCTGTGTGTCCACGACACAAGCCAACGATATTTATTTATTTACTAGCTGTTGCCCGCGATTTCGTTCGCGTGGAAATTTGAAAGTGTATGAAAAAAAACATGTGTGCAATTCACACGTGGTAGAAGTGAAACCTTCAAAAAGAGCACAAAGAGAACCACGAACTTAAGAAACACTATATACAATGCTTCCTACCTAATTTTTAACCCCCGACGCAAAAACGACGGGGTGTTCTAAGTTTGACGTGTGTGTGTGTGTGATTTTTTTATTTCGTGCTTTTTGTAGGGATTCCTTAATTTTATTTTTGTCGGGGGTTTTTTAAATTTTTAATTTAATTTTTTATCTCCCACGTTAAATCTTTTTGAATTTATGTGTCTGTCGCCAACGCCAATAACACTAGTTTACAGCGTTTTTGTTCATGAGATGAAAACCATGTGTTTGCATAGAGGATAAAATGCTTAATGAGATTCTGAAGTGGAAAAAATTTAGATCGTCTAGTTTTCAAAATTTTTACTTTTTTTTTGTTAATTTTAAGATTACCATTTAGTGAAAGTATTACATATTGCAAATTTTACTCTGTTTTAATTCAGATTTGTATCAGTATCTCTTAAATTAGACCAACAGTAATCTGCTAACTTTTTTTTATACCAGAAATCTTGACTTTGACTTTGACTTTGCCATCCTTCAATTCAGATCCTTCGAAATCAAAATCATACATCTGGCTCGAAATGGGGTCTTAGGTTCTGTCTCCAATTCTGTGGGTTTTGCTTCGTTTTATTGACTGAAACTACTAGGCAACATCGGGTAAGGCATTCTTTTCGAATGTAGCATAGGATTTGACCCACGGTGTGGAACCTAAGATAGAAACACGCTTGTACGATACGACTACATACAGATAGCACAGCTAATAGAAATCTCTATTCCTAGACAGCACGTTTCGCCGAAAACTTTGTTGATAGACAACATTGTCCGTAGATATCACGGTTCATAGGAAGGACTGTTGACAGAGATCTCTGTTCATAGATAGCACTTCTTGCCGTAAACTTTGTTCATAGAAACCACTGTTTCCCTTGGTTAAAAAAGCGCAACATAGGATGCAAGAGCGAGCGAAGGGCACCCCGAGGTTCGGTTTGGTTACTTTAAACCCTTTACACAGAAATATCTCGTATGTTCCCAGTAGCCCCCGCGGGGATTGCCACCGGAGGCAAATGGGAATAAAAATTCCCAGTCGCCACCGGCGGCGACTGGGAAGTCATTGCCCCCACTTCAGTTTCGCTGTACATTGCTTTCTCCATCGTAGAGAATAAAAGGATGAGAAAACTTATCGTAAACCTGCCTCTAATCTTTTTTTTTTATCTTTTCTTTTTCTTTACTTTCTTTTTTTTTTTTTTTCTTTTAGTCCGCCTCTGTACATTTATGTGCTTGAAGTATTAAATGAATAAATAAATAAATAATAATAATCTTAAAAAAAAATAATAAGTGCATTGAAATATTTTTTTATTTTGATTTCGATATCAATAAACTTGTTAAAATCAAATATTTAAACTGGTATTTTGTATCACAGATAATCAGACTCTTAAAGACAGTAATTAAATTAGGAAAGTAATACATAGTAATAATTTCTTAGTAAATATGTATTATAAACAAGGCTGTAAATATTCATAGATAACAGACTTTTTTTATATTATGGTCAATTATAAAAATAAATAATAAAAATATTATAACAAAAATATTCAAGTACCTAACCTAACCTAACCTACACCATTAAATCACAGATAAAATCAGACTTTTATTCCGTTACGTTACTATCATCGATCATTCGCGTACCTAACGGAATAAAAGTGTGATTTAATGGTGTTGGTACCTACTTGAATATTTTTGTTATAATATTTTTATTATTTATTTTTATAATTGACCATAATATAAAAAAAATGTCTGTTATCTATGAATATTTACAGCCTTGTTTATAATACGTATTTACTAAGAAATGATTACTATGTATTACTTTCCTAATTTAATTACTGTCTTTAAGAGTCTGATTATCTGTGATACAAAATACCAGTTTAAATGTTTAATTTTAACAAGTTTATTGATATCGAACTCAAAATAAAAAAATATTTCAATGCTAAGTGCATTGAAATATTTTTTTATTTTGATTTCTTTTTTTTAAAGATTATTATTATTTATTTATTTAATACTTCAAGCACATAAATGTACAGAGGCGGACTAAAAGAAAAAAAAAAACGAAAAAAAATAAAAGAAAAAAAAAGAAAGAAAAAAGAAAAGATAAAAAGATTAGAGGCAGGTTTACGATAAGTTGTCTCATCCTTTTATTCTCTACGATGTAGAAAGCAATGTACAGCGAAACTGAAGTGGGGGCAATGACTTCCCAGTCGCCGCCGGTGGCGACTGGGAATTTTTATTCCCATTTGCCTCCGGTGGCAATCCCCGCGGGGGCGACTGGGAACATACGAAATATCTAAATGAAAAAAAAAATATCCTATGTCGACGGAGCCCCGCCAAGCGAGCAGAGCGAGTGAATAGGAATACAGCTTACTTAAATTAGAGTATATTAATGTTCCTATTGCAATGATCAGTGGTAGCAACGATTTTCCAAAAAATAATGATCTAATTGGTTTCCGTGAACCAAAGGTGTTTTCTGTGAACCAAGGTGAAACAGTGGTTTCTATGAACAAAGTTTCCGACAAGAAATGCTATCTATGAACAGAGATCTCTGTCAAAAGTGCTTCTTATGAACCGAGATATCTACGAACAATGTTTTCTATCAACAAAGTTTTCGGCGAAACGAGCTGTCTAGAAATAGAGATTTCTATTAGCCATGCTTTCTGTATGTAGTTGTATCATACAAACGTGTTTCTATCTTAAGTACCACACTCTTTGACCCATGGGTCATCATTATATTGTATGTAACACCACTTGTTCTGGTTTTTAAAAGCTACATATTTAGTTAGGCAAAAATAACAGCTAGTTTCGTGATTTGTTAGGTCTTGCCACAAAATTGACAATCTAAATTGCACGTATTTTTTATTTCTTGCTACCGAATTTGTTAGTGCTTTTCATCTACTACTTGAAAAACCCTTTTTATTAAAATTTGCTACCGAAAGTTGAAGTTAAATAAAGTAGTGCATCCATTTTTATAGCTTCTGTAACCGATCTGTTTTTTTTACTACATATTTTTCTTGTAAATAAAACAAAAAATGTTATGATCTAATTTGCACTGTCTGAACAACATTTTCAACAAAAAACACTACAAACTGAAAAATAACTTTAATTTCGGAAGTCGGTGTCTTAGGGATCAGTATTTTAGTTTTTGCCACCGACTTCCGAAATTAAAGTTATTTTTCAGTTTGTAGTGTTTTTTTTGGAAGTCGGTTTTTATTTTGTTAAAAAGTTTTTATTTCTCGCTTTTTAGTGGGTCTGTTTATAATTTATCTAAGTTACAATAGAATAATGTCAACTTGCCCATCGCCTTTTTATAAAATATTCCTTTTCTCGATGCAGGGACGTTAATTGTTGAGGAGTTCTCCTTTTATTAGTTTTTAGACTAGATGCTGATAATCCTGGCTGCAGCATCAGGCCAGACTTACGTCAACATTGCATTGAACTTAAAATTAGTCCTGTTTAAAATGAGCCCAAATACGAGTACGGTGCTGTAATTTCAAGGTTTGTACTTTTCCTGATGCTCCTGGCTTCAGCATCAGGTCTTCGGTGTTTCTCAGTAACAGTACGTTTATCCACACATCGAGCCCTTTTCAATGAGCCTAAACACGATGTATCTGCTGTTACTTGTCGAGAAGTTAGGTACTCTGCAGACTATCCTGACTGCAGCATCAGGTCATGACTTGATGATCATGAGACCAAATGTGGCAAATGCCCTATCAAACATCAAAACAATTTACTAAAACAGTCCTTGCCTGGTCGAGTAACTTCTTACTGTTAAGGAGTTGTAGCTTCCATCATCAGCCCAGCTACCTGAGATGGTGACAACCATACACAAATACACAAGATACTTCATAAAATATGCGAAAAACAATAAGTGAGCCTATAAAATTTGAGGGTTGCCCTCGATTTCTATAAGATCCCATCATCAGATCCTAACTTGGTGACAATGGGATCACCTCAGAACTATCTACTTTCGAACAAAAAAAGAATTTTGAAAATCCGTCGACAATTGGCGGAGTATTCGATGAACAAACGTACAAAAAAAAAAAAAAAAAAACATACAATCACCCGAACATAGTACCTCCTCCTTTTTGTGAAGTCGGTAAAAATAGAATTTCATTAAATGTTTCCTTTTTGAGTTTAAGACAATTAATTGATCACTACGTAACCAGATTAAGCCAAAACTTCTTGTGAGTGTTATAAAAAAACCAGACTTGATAAAAACATTTTACATTTATTTTTACTGATTAGAAGGTAGTCACAAAACAAATCCAACGGTTTTGTCCTGTGAACGAAAAAAAATAAAAATTTGTAAACTAGTGTAATATTTGTACTACTGATTTATTTGTACTGTGGCGTGCTCTTCCGCCGCCATAGGTCACCGGAGTTCATACCGCGACGGCTCCTGTGCAACGCGGGCGCAAGCCGACTCAGCGCGTAAAATGCCTAAAGTTTCGGGAAAAGGGGCCCTTAACTAGGTCAATATGGCACTATATATGACGGCTAAACACCCTTATTTCAGAATTTGTGACGCTACAGAATCTTAGAATCGATCGAAAACGTGTCCAGCCAGCTTGAAAAACCAGTTTTCGCTGGTCTCTCAATCTCGGTAATGGAAGTGATTTTGACGACTTTCTGCTTATCAACGGACGTCACATACATTTGTGACAGGAATCGAGCTAAAAGTTTTGTGATACGTAGAACGCAAAAATCTGTGTCCAGGCCAGCTTGAATTTACGTATAAAAAACTTCTGGCTGGCACTTCCGAATCGAAAGTTGTTCGTAGGTATTAGTATCACCAATACACGGATTTTAATCCATTAAAGAAAACCTATTTAGCAGTGGGACATTTTTCAATGGCTCAATATTATAACTTCCACTTACATACCTATAAGTTCTTCTCCGCATCCATTTCGATTTGAGGCTGTATGTTCGTCCTTTCTAACTAGCGATCTTGACCCGTCTTGTACCTAAGTAGGTAGGTACAGTGTGCTACATACCAAACATTGTTATCTGTAGGAAAATCTTGATCTGTAACTCTAGCACGAACACTACCTATCTTGTCTAAATGTAGGTACCTACCTAACTGGTTTTTCAATAGTCCGTTTTCATAAAACTCGCAAACTACTTCTATTATTTACCTACATAAGTAAAAAACATTTTGACAATAAATAAATAATAATAATAATTCCTTTTGGGCTTCGCCGCAGTCGGGTAAAAAAAAAAACAAACGACTTCCAAAAAAGTCGGCTGTTTTTTTTTTTGTAAAAAAGTTCTTATTTTTAAGTTGTACTTACCCCACACAAATTCGAATAACACTACTTGCTATGTAAAGATCAGTAACAGGAAGCCATTATAACATCGTCAATAAACTAAGTGGCAAAAATATGTATTATTGAAGCTAACTCAAAAACTACCATAGGGGACCACCCCTACCTATCCATTAAAAAAATATTTTTGAAATCGATTTACAACATTTGCTGATTTCCCACCCTGAAAAAAAAAATAGTGGAAAGTTAAACCATGCATGCAGTCAGAAACTAGTTAGAGTAACGCTGATCAATGACTGCCCAGCTAGTGTTAATATGCATAGAATTCAAGGATGCCCTAGAGTGATCTCTTTGTATCGCAAAATTACAATTATGACTGCACAAAATTGCCACACGTTCAGTTACGATTTTGAAGGATACTGCTATTCTTTCATTTCTTCATATGTTCGAAAACTGTCTGCTCAACAACGTACCTAAATAATGCAATGAAAGTTGTTGAATTGTCAAAATGAATGGTTTTGCCATTGTGTTACTCGATTATGTATCCCGCTGTTCTTTCATAGATTAGGATCATACGATCGGAATATGAGTTCATGACGGATTAATCTTGAATTCTTTTTCCACCCCTGGGATAAGGCATTCTTTATAATGGTTACTCTAACTACCATATTAATATGAACAATTATCAAACACGGGTTCAAAACGTATTTTAATCGTCCTTCAAAGTCGTGTCAGCCATTCAAGAAAAACAACGTAAAATCTAGATTTATAATACAATACATAGCAATTAATGTGACCCAGATCTAATTTGGATCGAAAGGAAACGCACATCGGTTCGATCAATCAAAATATATCAACATTTTTGTGAGCAATTTACAAATTCTCTTGAATTGTTATCGAGGTGAGGGTCGAGTTCGACGTGTAGCGGGTTTTAAAGCGCTAAGCGGGTATTACAAGCGATTTGATTGCATGAAACCCCAATGATGATGATGATGACGATGGGACTTCCTTTTCCGCACTTAGACTCTCATTTGGTCCTTTGTGCGTGGGGATTCTGGCTAACAGAGCCAACCTAGCTCCGCCCAAAAGCACAGAAGCTTACTGGGAGCTTCACAGGCTTCGCGGAGCGACCTCATTGTTCCGAGGATTTCTGCACGTTGAGAAGCCACGGCCTCGCATTCCAGGATGACGTGGGCGGCTGATTCCTCGGCGCCAAGGCAGCCCCTGCAAATGGGAAGGGGGCATGAAACACCAAATAAATTAGTCTATACGCAAAAGGATAATAACACGTGACGTGACGTAACGTGATGTAGCGGTATCTACAACGCCACATGAGAACAACGCGTCATACTACGTCACGTAAATCCTACATCGCGCAAGCAGAGTTTACCGCGCAATTAGCATAGATACAACGGCCCGACATGAATCATTGTGCAGTTGCCCGCCAGACATAACACCCGTCTGGTCGGAGGATCCTCCCTTTTCTATAGAGTATGAGTGAACTTTACACCCTGTTCCTCATACCTCTATACTGGTGACCCCGACGTGATCGTCAGCGCAGCCTTCGTGCACCTACTTCAGCGTGACGTCATCATCACTCCCGCAAGCTTTAGCGGCGAGTCACCCAGCCAGCCAGCTTCCACGGCTTCAACGGGTATCCTGACCACCAGCATGCAGCGACCGCGCATTCCTGGTCATCACCTCATCAGCAACCTCGGCACAGCACACTGCACTTTCGGCCGGTCCACAGGCAGAGCCCTTGAAATACGCTCTCCTGGTCGACGCCAGCAGTCAGCCTCAACCCGGCGCTGTACCACATCCGACGCACTGGAGCATAACGCAGCGCAGACAGTTCCGACTCACCGTGAACTATGCGGCAACTGGTTCCGACTCACTGGAACCTCAGCTGTACTGGCAAGCATCGCAAGATACAAGACTCAGCCCACTATCGACCTCCGGTCTCCAGGGGGGAGTGATGTAGCGGTATCTACAACGCCACATGAGAACAACGCGTCATACTACGTCACGTAAATCCTACATCGCGCAAGCAGAGTTTACCGCGCAATTAGCATAGATACAACGGCCCGACATGAATCATTGGGCAGTTGCCCGCCAGACATAACACCCGTCTGGTCGGAGGATCCTCCCTTTTCTATAGAGTATGAGTGAACTTTACACCCTGTTCCTCATACCTCTATAATATTAAAGGCCTTAGCCCACATTTGCACGGACGTAAAAATGTCGGGGCGGGATTTTATGGCGCACTGGATTTTCAACTCTTGGTGCGGAGCCAAGCGTTTGAGAATCCAACAGAGTGCATCCCAGCCTGTCAAAAAAATATTGTTGGATTTAAAACTCTCGGCGCCAAGCATTACGTTGTAAACCCAGTAGAGAAAAAATCGCCGAGAGAAAACGCGCCCGTGCAAACCTGGTCTTAGTTAGTTCGATGTTTGTTCCTTACCTACTCGTCACTTGCTGATAAAATCAGCCAGTCAGAAAAGTAGGGCTGGTCTGGCTGCCAAAGACGTACAGCAGGATCCCTAAGAGCGGTTCTGCACTAGGTACATCTGATCCGAATCCGAGAAATGCCGGACCAAAGTGACCATAGTCCTATTTGTATGAGGGGTGGCGCACTAGATTCGAACTCTATCCGCCCGAATTTAGAACATTCCCGATTCGGATTGAAGTCGGATCTTTAATTGGGATTCGGACCGGATGTAGTGCAGCAGGACGACATTGTACAAACGCCGAAGCGAGGCGCCATATGAATTAACAACTGCTTCCCTGTTACCAAGCGGCTGTTAAACCAGCTCTGGATAAAACCAGCTCTGGATAAATATGGTTTAAAGGACCTAACATCTGTATTTGTGAGAAGTCTTGTACAACACATAGATGTTTCTTGCCGGCTCTTCTCCAAAGCAAACCACCAATTGGAACCGTGCATCTAGCTTCTGACGTTTCATAATTTGTCCATGTAGGTTTAAGTGAAATAAAATATCTTGAATTTGAAATCGTCCCTCTTCTAACAGATGTGACGGGAAAATACGCTTTCGACTTCTTCATTTTAAAACTACGAGCTCCAGTAGGACGCAATACTAAACTTTCTCGCAACAAAACTGACATTTTCTTCTTTAATACCTTGAATTACCCGCTTACACTCGAACCATCCCCCAACCAACTTAAACCTTACCACTCGCAACTACCAAACAGAAACATCCCTCGCCTTATCCCCAAACAAATAAGGTCTAAATTCGCCTACCACATTTAACCACCGTAAAACCATGAATCAATCACCTCACACGCAGTGATTACAGTAAGACAGACATTCCCTCCGGGTCCGGGGTTCGATCCTGTGCGAGGCATCAATCAAAACTCGTCTATTTTCACATTCGTGATTCACAAATCGTTTGTGTTTTTTTGTATTTTCGTTTGGAATATGTCGGATTTTGTAGGATACTAGTTGTAGCCCGAGGGTGAGCTTCGAAAGGAAGGGTTTTTATTGCTTTCAGATTTAATTTGGTGTAATATTTTTGGGTGATGTATGTCCTCAAATTGAGTAGTTATCTTTATCTTTTTTAAAACAGTTGTTAGATGCTCAGAAGCTTCGATAGGCAGCCGCTCCATGTAAAATACTGGTAAGTATTCAGCTGCATCCGGTTAGACTGGAAGCCGACCCCAACATAGTTAGGAAAAGACTAGACTGATGATGATATAAGTAGGTCCTATATCATGACTATATATCTACAGTCGGTTCCAAAAGTAACTGGTGAAAGTGTAAACAAACCCCCCTGTTCTGGTAATTCTTACGGAATCAACTGTATTTTAAAGATTTTAGACACTTTTCAGCAATAACTATTTTCTGAATAACGTTATTAAATTGTAGGTAATATAAAAATCACCAACGAAACTTAAGATTATAAAATTAACCTCAAATTGTTAAATGAAAAACTTTAAGTTGATTTGAAATATATAGTTTCGGGTTTAAGTATTCAAATAGGACTCAAATCAAAGCACTGAATTTGTAAGTTGCACTACAAATTGGCGTCCACAGGTTGTTGTCCGATTTATTTGTTTATATTTTGATCAGCTACTTTTGATACAGACCATACACAATACACCACGTTTCTCAAAACCATTTGCACCTAAAATCAAAGATATTCCTTTCGTTTCCTTTGTTCGACTCATGCGCAAGTGCGTCACGAAAGCGCCGACCAATCAGCGCTGTTCGCGCCCGCGGCCCGTCACGATTCGACGCCTTCCATATTTGAATTCATGTCCTAATGTTCTGTTCGTTTTTTAAATGTGTTTGTGTGTGTTGTTGTTATGGTATTGGTAAATACTAATAAGTTAAATATGTATGACAATTAGGTATGTATAGAATGATTAGTTACTTAAGGTTGTATTTGATTTCTAGGAGTCACGATTTTGTCATGTCTACTACATAGGTAAGTAGGTACATCTATTGGAGATACTTAGACTTAAATCATACCTACAGACTTACATGTTAGACTAGCAGCGCCCAGCGGTTTCACCCGGAATGCAATCTACCTATCTCTCTGCCAAATTTTATCGAAATCCGTTCAGTGGTTTAGGCGTGAAAAGGTAACATACAGACAGACAGACTGACAGACAGAGTTACTTTCGAATTTATAATATTAGTATGGAAGACGATAGATAAATCATTGATTTGGCGCACACAGAAGAAAGACACAACACTTTAGTGCACTATTAAATGATAAAAACTAACTAAATACGCCATAGCGCACACCTAGATCTAAACAGCGATTAACTCAAAAAAACACTTTTTTCAGGAAAGTTGAAAAACTGATTACAATGTCCATATGCACTGCAGGAGTTTGTTTTATTGATCAATACTTTTTAAGTTGAGTAATGGAACTATTTTTGAATCAGTTTTTTAGTGCGATATAGCCTATAATGTTCCCACTGCTGGGACACAGGCTTCCTCTCTTCGAGAGGGCTACCACGCGGACCCAGTGCGGGTTGGTAGATGTCACATGTCTTCGATTTTTGGTTATAGGACATGCCGGTTTCCTCACAGTGTTTTCCTTCATTGCAACAGCATCTTAATTGCGTAACACACTACCAATCTCAATCTGAATCATTTTGAAAGATATTGCTAATCCATTGCTTCATAGGTAAGTTCGAAAAATATGTCTGCTCAACAAAGTAAATAACGCAATGAATGTTGCTGAACTGTCAAGATGAAACCCATTGCTATTGATAGTGTGTTACGCAATTATCCTGCAGGTCAGTTTTTACAGAATACATACATAATGGCGCCGATTCTGTTGTTCACAAACTAAACAAAATTTAAGTTCAGGCATTGACATATATATTACTAGCGTAAGGACCGGGCTAACGTCGCGACTAAATGGCACCAACGCGCTGGCCCTAAAATGAAGGTTTTAGGGCCAACGCGACTCAGTTGACAATGGTGCGCGCGAACTTCGAATTTCGAACGAAGAACTTCTATGTAAAATGTTCAGACGGGCGTATCCTTACTTTTGAAATCATTGAGTTCAGGCATCTTTTTCTTTCTATTTCATTAAGAAAAGGACAGTAGATAAATATTAGTTTAGTCCTGTCAAATTAAGATACTCCATAGACAATTTAGACGAGATTAAAAAATTGCGTATTACAATACGTCAATTTACGTCAGGCGCTGACTAATTTGACAGGACTAAACTAATATTTATCTTCTGTCCTTTTCTTAATGAAATAGAAAGAAAAAGATGCATGAACTTCTAAAATTTAGTTTAGTTTGTGAACAACAGAATTGGCGCCATTGTCGACAGGTTGGCCATCTGCCAGTTCGTATTAGGTACGCGGGTTCAAGTCCTGACAGGTCAAAGTCGTAATATTTTTCAATTAAAAAATAATACAATAACGGTTGCATAAAACAGCTGTTAGTTGCATAGTCTGTGATTATGTGCGGTAGGTACAACAAGTAACAATTAAACTAAAATTATTCTGTTAATTCGCAACCAGCGTACGAGTATATGGACTGCACACTCCTTGTAATTATACAAATATGCCGGAAAATATACCTTTGGTATAAGAGGAACAGGGAAGGTAAAAAAAACTTATTATTTGTGATTGTAAAAACTGGCCAAGTGCGAGTTGGACTCGCACACGAAGGGTTCCGTACCACAAGGCAAAAACGCTGACAAACACGTTTGTTGTATGGGAGCCCCCCTTAAATTTTTATTTTAATTTTATTATTTATTATTAAAGTAAGAATACAACTGAGTATTTTGTGAATATTTCAAGTGCCTACCTGTTGCCATTATTGATATCGAGCAAAAAAGGGCAAAAAAATCGCGTTTGTTGTATGTGAGCCCCCCTTAAATATTTATTTTATTTTGTTTTTAGTATTTGTTGTTAAAGCGGCAACAGAAATACATAATTTGTGAAAATTTCAACTGTCTAGCTACCGCAGTTCTTGAGATACAGCCTGGTGACAGACAGACGGACGGACGGACGGACAGACAGCGAAGTCTTAGTAATAGGGTTCCGTTTTTACCCTTTGGGTACGGAACCCTAAAAATAGACCGGTGGGTGACCATCTTTACATACCTACCAAGACCCCTCCTTGCCTCGGGTTGGTCCCGGCTGTCATTATTAGATCTTTGACAGTTGTTACGGGTATTCAGAAGCACAAAAGTCTGACCACCAGTCTTACCAAGGGGTATCGCCATGTAAAATACTGGTTTTCAGCTGCATCTGGTTAGTTTAGAAGGTGACCCCAAAGGGAAAAGGCTACGCAGATACAGATGATTTATAATACTTTAGAAATAAAACTAACAGCGGTCAATGACCTTAAAAAAAAAACATCATTATTTATATTTTATACTAGCTGCGCCCCGCGGTTTTACCCGCGTAAATGTCGATCCCTTGAGAATATCGGGATAAAAAGTAGCCTACATGTTAATCCAGGATGTCAGCTACCTCCATACAAAATTTTATCAAAATTGGTCAAGCCGTTGGAGCGTGAAGAAGTAACTAACATATAAACACACACACACACTCACAAACTTTCGCCTTTGTAATATTAGTGTGATAGTGTGATTTTATCGTGTTTAGATATCGATTAGATACCCATCGCGTCTGCGGAGTGTAGCTAGCCATTTAAAATAACCTACAATAATATTAATTTGATAAATAAAAAAACCGACTTCCAAAAAAACACTACAACGTGAAAAATAACTTTAATTTCGGAAGTCGGTGTCTTTGGATCTGTACCTATTTTAGTTTTTGCCACCGACTTCCGAAATTAAAGTTATTTTTCACTTTGTAGTGTTTTTTTGGAAGTCGGTTTTTTTTTGTTAAAAAGTTTTTATTTCTCGCTTTTAAGTGGGTCTGTTTATAATACAATAGCCTAATGTCAACTTGCCCAACGCCTTTTACAAAATATTGCTTTTCCCGATGCAGGGACGTTAATTGTTGAGGACTTCTCCTAGCATTCCACCATCAGCTCCATTTCACCATTCGAATTGTGACGAGCATAAATTGCTTAGCAACCATATTAAAGTAATCGAATCGCAACCCGTGAAATACTTATTATTAAGTAGTTCCGTTGGCCATCTGTGATCTTCTTCATCAGTTCCACTTCACCAAATGGTGGTTTCCGAGAGCAAATGCATGAGTTACTGTAAAAAATACCCAAATCGCTATAGGTGTCCCTATAATATTTGAGGAGTTCCCTCAATTCCTCGTGGATCCCATCATCAGAACTGGATTTTGATAAAAATGGGACCAATCTGGAAGTATATCCTTTTAAATAAAAAAAGAATTTTCCAAATCGGTTTATAAATGGCGGCGTACTGAGGTAACAAACATAAAAAAAAATACAACCGAATTGAGAACCTCCTCCTTTTTTTGAAGTCGGTTAAAAAGAGTTCCATACCAAACATACTGTTATCCTATCAATTACAAAAGAGCTACTCATTAATAAAAACAAAAGAATCTTCGGAATCACGGTAGGTAGTAATTAAATTATATAAATAATTACTATCATAAAACTACTAGCTTTTGCCTGCGGCTTCGTCTGACAACCTCTCGCTTGTATTTCCCGAAAGGTTAAACAGAGGTGTATCAGTGGATATGAACCTAAACCCACATTTCGTCAGTAGGTTAACGTCGTTGATAGTCCAATACCGCGTAACTAACATTATTCAAAACCGCGAATGTACAAAAAAAAAGCAAAAAAAATGACGTAAATACGGGTTGACGCCAATCACAATCAAGTTACCTACCTACAGCCGCGAAATCTCATTTTTGCTTTTTTTTTGTACATTCGCGGTTTTGAATAATGTTAGTTACGCGGTATTGGACTATCAACGACGCGACGTTAAGTCCCCATGCAACAAGGGGTAAGCCTTTTAGGTACTACCGGTCGATCCTGTAAAAATCTCACCGTGAAAACTTAGGTGAAGTGAGTTTGTTTTTGCTAGGAATTGACACTATTGACAGCTCACTCCACGCTCACTTAACACACCTAAGTTTTCACGTTGAGATTTTTACAGAATAGCACCGCTGCGCTGTACCCAATTTGAAACGTTCAGTCTGATCTGTCTCAATCTGTCAAAAATACCTCTAATTTTCCTAAATTTATGACAAGTTTTTGATAATTATAGATTGTCCCTGAGATGAGATTGCGACTATAGTCGGACTTTTAATTAGCTGCAGTAAAATGACAGCTTATGTGTTACTTAAATGACTGAAATTGGCGTCTTTTTGTTTTTTCGCGGGGCGGCCATCAATCAAATCTTGTTTTTTTAGTACAGAATAGTGTAACAAACGAAACTTATTTGACATGCATATCTCTAAACTCAGTCCGAAATGAGTTACTAAGAAGTGTCATTTAATGCAGCTAATTAAAAGTCGGACTATAGATTTTGAACATTTTTAATTACGGGAATTGACTCTCAGGCTTCAACTTCGAATTTCCTAATGGAATGACACTAAGCTCAACTCTATGATCGAACCTAGCGGAGTAATTGCGTAACACATTATCAGAAGCAACGGCTTTCATTTTGACAGTTCAACAACATTCATTGCGTTACTTACGTCGTTGAACATACAATTTTTTCGAACATATGAAGCAATGGATTATCAATATCCTTCAGAATGATTCAGTTTGTGATTGGATAGTGTGTTACGGCTTGCGTTCATTAGACCAACGGTAGTCAATCTATCTGCTTAGCCGTTTCTCTACTTTGTTAGGGTTAGCCTCCAGTCTAACCGGATGCAGCTGAATACCAAAATTTTACATGGAGCGACTGCCTATCTTGACCTCCACAACCCAGCTACTGGGTAACACGATACTTCTTGGTAAGACTGGTTTTCAGACTTTAAAGTCTGAAAATCAGGCTTCTGATTACCTACTCGTAACGACTATCAAAACTCTATCTATTTATGTAATGAACGGTCACCCATCCACACACCAACCTCGGCGATCGTTGCTTAACTTTGTAGATCGACCCGTGCGGCTGTTATTATTTAGCCACATTAGCCTTTTAGTCAATATTCCTGAAGAGTTCCATTGGTAAGAGAAAGTTGCATAGAATGATAGAATTAACCCATGTTGATCATTCAACATAAAAAGCCCCCATATTTAGTGAACGTTCAAAGTAACAATTAAAAACTATTTAAGCCTACCGTAGACCGTAGATGGAATGTTCAGCACTTAATATAGTAATTAATATTATTTGATGAAACAATGGTAAGTATCTACCGTTTAAGGTCATCACACGTATCAAATCGGAAAGGGATCGGCACCGTATCAACTCGAGCCGTAAACAAAATCAGAAAAATATATGATATTCTTCAGGATATATGCTAGGTAGATAGTGTGTTGAAAACATAATACAACTAATTTGATAGGTATGATAGAAAAAAATCATGAAGATACCTCTAAAAACTTTCTTTTTGCAATAAAAACCATGCTAATATACATACAATCATTCTGGATTTTTGTCAGATTATTTTACAAGCAACATACTGAAATACTAGTGTTTTAAGTTTTTACGTTCAAACAATAGATTTTTTGTAATTAAAAACATTGCTTCATATTTTGCAATAAATTACCAGCGTTGTGTCACCGCGCTTCTTTTTCTTTTCTATGCAGTCCGACAGTGACCGCGCTTTAGGTCATGTAAGCCCCTTACGTTGGTACAGTGGTATCAAGCGCTACTGCTGAACATGAGGTCCTGGGTTCGATTCCCGGTTCGGGCAAAGTATTACTAAAAACGTTAGCAGCCCGGAGTCTGAATTTAGTGCCCAGTTGATGGTAATAGGCTCGCCTCCCATTTATTTAGTTAATAATAATAATAATAATCCATTTATTTCGGGCATCGCAGGCCCATAGATAAATACCTTAACCTAAACTTTTCGCGCACAAAACTCAAACTCAAAGCATTTATTTCAATTATTTAAACCATACAGGCACTTTTGAATAGTCAAGAAGTCAGTCAGTCAGAAAATATGAAGCTAGTTGCTCATTCCAAAGCGTAGGTACCTATGGAGAAGAACGGGCAAGATACTCCATGGATACTCTTTTAAATGATATTTTAAAAAATGTATAAAAGCGTAATAAATGTGTAAAGGCGGACATTCTCTACCAGCCATCCAAGGGTGGTGAAAAGAATAGATGGCAGGAACGGTCAGCAACAAAAGCAAAATGTTTGTTCAAAATTGCAGTAGAAGTACAATGCAATTTTGAACAAATATTTTGCTCAAAAAACTGAGATTAAAAAAAAACTGAAGTGTTAATCGACTTTTGTAGCTGACTGTACTTTGGTGTTTGCATGGGTCCCATTTCATGGAACTTAAACTTATATGGTGAAATGGGTTTACAATCGGGGATTACCTACATACTTGTATTATAAGATTATCTATGTAAAATAAGTATGTATATCCTCTTTATTATTCTACTATGATTCTACTACATCTGGAGGGGCCCGTGGCTAAATAATAACAGCCGCACAGGTCAATTGATCAGGTTAAGCTATGCATGCCGCGGTTGGTCTGTGGATGAGTGACCATCTTTACATACCGAGACCCCTCCGTGCCTCGGAAAGCACGTTAAGCCGTTGGTCCCGGCTGTCATCCGTGGATCTTTGACAGTCGTTACGGGTAGTCAGAAGCCCGAAAGTCTGACAACCAGTCTTACCAAGGGGTGTCGTATTACCCAGTAACTGGGTTGTGGAGGTCAGATAGGCAGTCGCTCCATGTAAAATACTGGTTTCAGCTGCATTCGGTTACACTGGAAGCCGACCCCAACATAGTAGGGAAAAGGCTCGCCAGATGATGATGACTCGAATAATGCCGTAAGAAATTACTTTTAATAACCAACCTGCACCGTGAGAAAAACCTCTTTTCTCTTCAAACAACAATTAAAAACCCATAATATTATTACTCTGCTGATTTCTGTACAAAGCCATGTTATTATTAAAACACTGAAACCAGTATTTGAGAATAAAAAATGGTCTAAAAATCTAGGTCGATACATCACATTTTACAAGTTAGAAAATAATTGAGACAGGCTAAAATTTTTGCCTTTTTTCAATGTAGTATGTCTAAAATAATCTCAAACATGTAATTCAGTTTTCACTGGCTTCGCGAGTTGATAGTGTAGGGTGACCATTGATAGTGATCTTTCACGATCATTTTTCAAGAAAACGAAAAAACCATACTGAAATCATGAGTTTAGATTCTAAGGCCTGATTTTTCAATCAACAGATAATTTTTATTCGTGGAATCTGGGGGCACGGCAGTGCCCCAGCCAAGTCGAGCAAAAAGCGGCACGGCCGTACCATTCTTTTCTCGAAGCAGTTCAGGCCTTTTTGACCCCCTATATGTTCGTTGTGGATAAAACTAGAAGCCTGAATTTTCAGTAACCAAGCAGGCATTGTATAAACACGGTATATTTCAAACTTCATTCAATTTGAACCATAAGATTGACGTCTGACATATTTTGCATGGAAGAACTGTCAAAAATCCAAAATTATTCTTTGGAAAAAATTATCTGGCTTTGGAAAAATCAGCCGTTAGTCAGACGAATCACGAAATAGAGAGATATCTTTGTCTCTGCAGACAGAAACATAGGATCTGTGATGCCTGAGGTATTGCAGATATCCATAGATCACCGTAGATGGTGATAGACATGGTGGTGATCACTTACCATAAGGTGGGCCGTCGGCTTCGTTGCCATCTCATCATCTGCCTGCCTTTTCCCAACTATGTTGGGGTCGGCTTCCAGTTGAACCGGATGCAGCTGAACACCAGTATTTTAAATGGAGCGACTGCCTATCTGACCTCCACTACCCAGTTACTGGGTAATACGATACCCCTTGGTAAGACTGGTTGTCAGACTTTCGGGCTTCTGACTAACCGTAACGACTGTCAAAGATCCACGAATGACAGCCGGGACCAACGGCTTAACGTGCTTTCTGATATACGGAGGGGTCTCGATATGTAAAGATGATGATCCATCCACAGACCAATCGCGGCAAGCGTAGCTTAACCTGATTGATCGACCTGTGTGGCTGTTATCATTTAGCCACGGGCCCCTTGACTGGTATTGGTTGCCATCTAATAACATAAAACCCACTGTTTTTAGGTTGGTAATTAAACATAACGATCAGGATCAGAAATGAAAACAATTGTGTGGTTTGGCGCCATCACTAGCGCCCATCAGTTCCTGTAACCAGACAACACGACACGCAGGACAAGATAATTGTCCCATCGTTTGTGGAAGAGCACCACATTTACCGGACTTCCTGATATCTGCTCTACGGTACGCGGCTTTCGATTATAATTCACAGTGGTGAATCATAAACAGCCTATAATGTTCCTACTGCTGGGACACAGCTGCCTCCTCTCTTCGAGAGGCAGTGGGCCGTAATCTACCACACGGGCCTAGTGCGGGTTGGTAAATGTCACATGTCTTCGAATTTTTGGTTCTAGGACATGCCGGTTTCTTCACGATGTTTTCCTTCACCATTTTGAGAGCCGTGGTTAAGAAATTATTTACAAAAGTAAAGCGCCTGTCTGGGTTCGAACCCACGACCTACAACTCGTAATTCGGGGCCGTTACCACTGCGGCACCACTGCTCTCCTCACAGTCATGGTGAATAGTTTAGGCAAAAGCAGGGTTGATACCAATATCACCCTGGGTAGTCAGCACCAATGCTGACTACCCAGGGTGCGTCAAAAATATAACTTTATTAACTTTTTCATGACATAAGTCACTTACATAAAATACCACAATATTCGCCAAAATATCCCACTTCCCTCCCACAGTCACCCTACTGCACACATCCACCCGTGAGAACGGGTCGGGAATCGAACCCCCTATAATCAACCAATCGGTACACCGCAATTAGATCAGACGGACAGACGTACACTTCACTTATGTATATATTCTTATATTTGTTGTATACGCCAGACAGGTTCAAAACCTGCTATTTATATATAGGGTGACTGGTAATTAGTGACCGATACTTAAACACGTGATTTTACTCATCATTATGAACAACTTTTACTATGGTACCAAACCTGAAATCGCGAAAAAAAAATCAGCTGTTCCTTACATTTTGACGAGTTAGACGAACATAAATGTAGGGAACAGCTGATTTTTTTTTCGCGATTTCAGGTTTGGTCCCATAGTAAAAGTTGTTCATAATGATGAGTAAAATCACGTGTTTAAGTATCGGTCACTAATTACCAGTCACCCTATATTATGTTCCAGACTATTTCGGTGTCATAATTTAGTTATAGTATCCGGTCGTTAATATCACAATTCACATCGAGTACCTATTAGAAAGAGACTATCTGTCACGCAGGTGTATGACTTTTCATTTCCTTGACAGATATTAACTATATTTACCACACCCACACACCCCAACGGACCAGTCTAACTCTACAGCAACACACACACACACACTCCCCACAATTAGCTTATAAGATACATGTTAGCATCAGAATTATTACGCAATTATGAATATTTTGTTTTACATGGAGCGACTGCCTATCTGACCTCCACAACCCAGTTGCTGGGTAATACGATACCCCTTGGTACGACTAGTTGTCAGACTTTCGGGTTTCTGACGATCCTTAACGACTGTCAAATATCCACGAATGACAGCCGCGACCAACGGCTTAACGTGCTTTCCGAGACACGGAGGGTTCTTGGTATAAGAAGATGGTCACCCATCCACGGACCAACTGCGGCAAGCTTAGCTTACCGTGCGTCTGTTCTTACTTAACCACAAACTACACCCTACCGACAGTTGTAAATTCTACTGCCAGCAGTCGAAATCAGCAACACAGTTGCTAGCCCAATGATCCGATAAACTGATACAATCTACTCCTACTTTGTATGCATCATTTGTTAACATTTTTTACTGATAACATACGTAACACGAGCCTTATGAGGCGTGACGAGGTAAGCAGTGTTGCTATTGCAATTAGACAGCCAGCTAAGCATACAAATATGCATAGGGATTTTAACATGTGGATGAAATTATGACTTGTGCAGCGAAAGTTGGCATTTCTTTAACAAAAGAGATAAGTATGCAGGACCGTCGGATATAGTTGAAGTTTAGTAAGAAACCGATGGATGTTGTCGACTGAAATTTAATTTGATAAATGAGCTGTTTGTTTGCTATTAATAAAATGAAATTTTATTCGAGTACATTCATCGGTTTCTTACTAAACTTCAACTATATCCGACGATCCTGCATACTTATCTCTTTTGTTGACTGTACCTACTCATGTTAGTGAACTGGACGCCAATTCCAGTAATTAAAAACGTTCAAAATCTAGTCGCAATCTCATCTCAGCGAAAATCAATGTCAAAAAAAATGCACGTGCCCCGGAAGAGGTTGGTCCCGACTGTCATTCGTGGATCTTTGACAGTCGTTACGGGATGTCAGAAGCTCGATAGTCTGAGAACCAAGGGGTATCGTGCTACCCAGTAACTGGGTTGTGGAGGTCAGATAGGCAGGGGCGCGCGGCATAGCGAGCGAGTAGCGACGGATGGCCAATATAAGTCTGTGGACGGATGCATATAATTTTAGAAAAATCGGAGAAGTTATTGCACTCCGGGAGGTTAACCATTATTACCGGAGTCTCCCGGAAAATGGTTACTTTATAAATGGTTACGGTAACTATAGTTATCGTAGGTAACCATTTTCCGCATAGACCGTGATTCCTCCATGTCTCAGAGAGCAAGGAAACTATAGGATATATACACGGATACTAATCGTCATCGGATTGTCTTACGAATTTCTACGTCATTTCATGAAAATTTTCAACGTCATTTCATGAAAATCTTATAGGTACCTATCTACTCTAATTAATTGAACTAATATAATTTATTTGCATACCACATCTAGCCGAGATTCCTGAGATACAGGTTTATACCTAGTTCAGGTAGAATCCAATGATTATATACCTCTAGTATATGGCCCTAATATTGTCAATGTTTATGTACCTACATCAATTATTTCAATTTCAACTTTCCCTCACAATGGTAAAGGAAAAAATTATGTGGAAACCGGCATGTCCTAAAATAAAAATCGAACACATGTGACATCTACCAAAATCAAATTCGCTAAACACGCTATTCGTTTTTACGAAACTGACAGGTGACAAGAGCGCATTCTCTCGTCTGTCGCACTGTAGGTAGGTGCAAGATTTACAACGTAACTACATGACCTAAAGCGTGGTCACTGTCGGATTGCATAGAAAAGAAAGAGAAGCGCGATGACACAACGCTGGTAATTTATTGCAAAATATGAAGCAATTATCTATTTACAAAAAATCTGTTGTTTGGACTTAAAAATTAAAACACTAGTGCTTTAGTATGTTGCTTGTAGAATAATCTGACAAAAAATCAGAATGATTGTATGTATATTAGTATGGTTTTTATTATAAAAAGAAAGTTTTTAGAGGTGTCTTCAAGATTTTTTCTATCGTATCTAATTAGTTGTATTATGTTTTCAGCACACTATCTAACTAGCATATATCCTGAAGAATATCATATATTTTCTGATTTTGTTTACGTTAGTCGATCATATACTTTTAGGCATTATAAAATTTGCGTTTTTTTGCGTTTAGGTCCTGTAGTCCCTTTAACTTTTCTGTTTTATTATTACATAACCAACAATGTAAAAAGACTTATGTGATATATTACTTAAATAACTTATAACATCTTGCACATCACGAAGGAACTTGCCTTCAAAATAAATCAAAGCTTACTTGAGTGTAACATGAGTTATGATAGCAACGTCTCGGGTTCGATTCCCGACTCGTGTAATCGCGGCCCGAGGCCTGGAATTAGCCCCAATTAAGTACATCAAACACAGTTTTTATTTCGCATCCCAATGTTTTTGGTTTTTAGTTTAAATTCGTTGTTTCTATGTTTTGTAATTGGAGGGCTATTTTTTGGGTACGGTTTTGTGTTTTTTTTTTCGTTAGATGCTTCTTTAAGGTTTTTACGTGGTTTAGAAAGAAGTATAACGATTCTTAAATTAAAACTATTATATTTATTTATTAAGGCGCAAGCGCCAAATTAAATCTATTATATTTATTTAATGCGAAAGCGCCAGGGTACTCCGCGAAATTATTTTTTTTTACGTTTTTTGCAATTTGCTGGTCAGTATTAAGTTGTACGTTGATAATAAGTATGACTCGCGATCGTAACAAATATGTATTTACAGAATTATAATCATTAAAGTCATCAACACAACTCTCTAAGACCAAGTAATCCTACTGAATGACTATTTCATAAAATCTTGACATTTTAGGAACTAACATAACAAATTGTATTACTGATTCTAATGATTATATTTCTGTCCCCCTGGCACAATAAACTCCCCAATAGATCTAGAAAAAAGGGTCTAGCATAGAAAATCTTCTAAATGAACGCCCTCAACAGCCTATTAATCCATACTAATATTATAAATGTGAAAGTGTGTCTGTCTGTCTGTCTGTTACCTTTTCACGCTTAAAACGCTGAACCGATTTAGATGAAATTTGCTATAGAGATAGTTTGAGTCCCGGGAAAGGACATAGGATAGTTTTTATCCCGATATTCCCACGGGATCGACACTTATGCGGGTGAAACCGCGGGGCGCCGCTAGTTCTATAAAACAAAAGTAAGCAACAAATTATCATGAGAACAAACAGCTGATGCAGTTTCTGTAATTCCAAAATTATCGGAAATAAAAGACTTGAACCTCGTTAGTTAGTTACCTACCTATACTAAAGTAACAGTTAATACTTAACTATTACGTACGTTAACTAGTAATTCACTTAAATCAAACCGCTGCTTTTAACTTTTGAAATGAAAAATTCTGGGGAGTTTGAGTTTGATTTGTGGTGGCGGTTCCGTACGTTGTATTAATTAGTTGATTTAATTTGTGTGTAGGAATTTGGTAATCTGCCAACTTTTGCAAGCAAAGCCGACTTGCAAAAGGTATTTTTTAAATCTGAGTTGAAGGCACTACTCGAAATTGTGTCAAAAAGTTTTTCATTCTAAGCATCTTCCTATCGTCTGAAAATGTTCATTGCTATTTCAAGTCATCAGTAGATACTGAGTGTATAGGTAATACAATTATAACTCAATCAGGATTACCTTAATAAATATGTACAGACAGCAAATCTGTCAAATTTCTTTAATAGATTTTCAACTTTATCGCTAAAGCATAAGGTTCAAAATTGACTGGGAAAAAAAAATTACAGATTCGGGTCTGTACATCATCATCATCAACAGCCAGGCTTCACTAACTGCTGGACATATGCCTCTCTTTGCTAGTGTCAATTCCCACGCTCTTGTGCCAGTCTCATCCAGGTTTTCCCCACGACAGCTACAATGTTACCTGAATTACATATTTTGTTATTAGCCTGCGCTGTCCCACTCCTGGGCAAAGGCCTCCCTCTACTCCTTCCATCTTTCCCGAGCCCGCGCGTCCTCCTTCCAGTTTGGACGGAACCTATCCAGCTCGTCCCGCCATCTCCTACGTGGTCTGCCGCGACCCCGCCTCACTGTCTCAGGGCACCAATTATAATTAATTAATTTAAATTTATTTATTTAAGTATATTATTATAATTGATTTATTAATTAATTACATATTATTTATCAAATTTTCCTGAATGTATTTAAAGCCCAGGTACCCTCCGGGAGAAGGTCAGTAACATCAAGGCGTTACTGGCCTTCCTTGAGGAGCTGGGATGGATCGAATAATCGAATTTCCGAACGCAAATTACGCGCATTGACGTAGAGTTGCGGACACCAGCCCGTATTACCTAAGGTTATGTTCGCATGGCAAGTTCATACGGCAAGTGCCATATCGCTATCATATCTCTATAGGCTACCATTCTCTAGATTCCTACGGACCCCTAAAAGGTAGGAATTATGTCATAATTTATTCTAGAACCTACCCTACGTCGTCGGTAATACATACCTTCTTGCCATACGATGTAATTTATCAGATTTTTCCTTTACCGCTTTAGTAGTAGGTATTACTTAGTCTATGTATCTATTTCAAGTTTATGTGTAATGTGTAGGTACTTTTTGAAGGCGTCTATAGAATGCGGCCATTGGTCAGAATAATTAAAGATGGCTGATTTGTTTTTTCCTTTATCAAAGTTTTTTTTTCACTCCCATTTTCATTGTATCACTAATTCACTATAGAATTCACTGAATGGTCTAAAACATAGATTTTGTTCCTACAAAAAATACTATACCTACCATAATTATAATTATAACCTAATAATCATAAAATAGTTTTATAGAAAACTAGCTCTCGCCCGCGGCTTTTCCCGCGAGGTATGTCGATAAACACTATCCTATGTCCTTCCCCCGGAATGCAATCTATCTCTCTGCCAAATTTTATCGAAATCCGTTCAGTGGTTTAGGCGTGAAAAGGTAACACACAGACAGACAGAGTTACCTACTTTCGAATTTATAATATTAGTATGGCTGTTATAAAACTGCAGTTTGTTGCGCCACTTCTTCTGCCCAGATAAAGCACTAGGAAGTGGTGAAGGGGGGTCATCTTGAGGGATGGGTTTCAGGTTTACAAATTACAGTTACCTACCTATAGTTAGCATGCTTAGGTAGGTAGGTAACCTATACCTTAGTGCCTTTTTTTTTTGGGTGGGAAATTATCAAATGACCCCTCCCGCTCTGGGCGGAGCGGAAGGGAGTGTCAGACTCTTACTGACTAAAACCCACCCGTGTTCCTTCCTTAGCCCTTTATGTTCCGGGCCAGCGGTAACCCTTTCGGACAATCCCGCTGACCCTTACAGTGTACACAGACTTTTATACCCAAGAAACCTCAACCAAATCCGTGCAGCAGTACACGTTTAATTTCCTCTGACATACCGAAAGTGAGAAACTCTAAATTAAAAGTATGGTTTACGTCTTATCTACATCTGTACTCACAATGGACGATTGTTCTGTTTCGCGCAGCTATCTGATTGATAACTATCTGGTAGTAATTCGGTGTTTAACTGCTTTTCTGTAACTTCTATTTTGAACCCAGAATTGTGGAGTGTAGTGTCCATGGAGTGTTTTGCCCGTTCTTCTCCATAGGAACCTAATAATGGTCTTCCAGACAGAATTTCGGCCATGCGGTCAATTTCAACGAACACTAACCTTCGGCGCAGGAGATATTATAGTGCACTTGTGTGTGCGCAGACACAGATGCACTCTCTCTTCCCTCATAATCCGACACGACCGGAGAGAGATCAGGCGCAGTATCAACGGCTTTAGGGGCTTACAGGACCTAAACGCAAAAAACGCAAGTTTTCGAAACAATAAAAGTTTAAGATCGAATACAGTCAAAATCAGAAAAATATATGATATTCTTTAGGATATATGCAAGGTAGATAGTGTTGAAAACATAATACAACTAATTTGATACAATAGAAAAAAAATCATGAAGACATCTCTAAAAACTTTCTTTTTACAGTAAAAACCATTACTGATATACATACAATCATTCTGATTTTTTGTCAGATTATTCTACAAGCAACATACTATAGAATACTATTGTTTTAATTTTTTAGTCCAAACAATAGATTTATTGTAATTAAATAATTGCTTCATATTTTGCAATAAATTACCAACGTTGTGTCATCGCGCTTCTCTTTCTTTTCTATGCAGTCCGACAGTGACCGCGCTTTAGGTCATGTAAGCCCCTTAACGACCCTACTACGCTTTGGAATGGGCAACTAGCTTCATCTTTCTGACTGACCGACTCCTTGATAATTCAAAAGTGCCTGTAATTGGTTTATTTGAAATAAATGCTTTAATTAATGTATTTTCATTCTTTAGCCCACCGGTATCGGGAACAGAGTCCAAGCTACCGGCGGTCAGGGCTCCAGAGAGAGGAACCTCCTAACAATGCGGGCCGTGTCCAGAAGTACCGCTTTCTGAATCAAGCCCTTGATCCAGCTGCCCAATGAAAGCCTCCTCAGGTGTTGGTCGAGGCTCTTGGCTATTAACCCATTGGCTGTCACCTGGGATATGTGAAAAAAAACTAATTATTATCGGGATTAAAAATATTTATAGCTGGTATTTCAGCTAATTATGAAATAGATAAAAAAATGATTCATCATTTTTAAAACGGTATTAGGATTAATATGTTTTATCTGAGACAATTATCATATTAATGAGGATGTTAAAAAATAATTATTATATTATTTAGAAAATAATCCAAAACAGCCGAGAAACCTAAACAATTTTCATAAAACATCAATTTTTCATCGTAAATCCTGTTTAGTTTCAGCTACTCGATAACAGATGGCGCTAGCAGCACCACTGTAAAAAGATAATAAATGTTAGCGCATAAATTGCTTACTTGTAGCAAATTGCTCACATTGTATGATGAAAGTAAAGGCCGAATCATCCTCACTTGTGGGTCTCGTAAGAGTTTAAAGATATCAGAGGGGCAATTCTCGTAATTTTAAGAACGTTCACAGTCTGATCTCAGTCTCAATCTGTCAAAGATACCTCTAATTTCCCTACATTTTGACAAGTTTTTGACGTTTGTTTGTCGCCGAGATGAGACTGCGATTATATTTAACACGTTTTAAATTACGAGAATTGGCCTTCAGGTGTACTGGTACAAGATCCTGTGGGAAATAATTAGGCCTAAATTGTATTTTAATTTCGTGTCGATACGAGTTTTGTAATAAAAGAACTAGAATAATTCTGTCTGTCTGTATGTTACCTGTTCACGCCTAACCCACTGAACGGATTTCGATAAAATTTGGCAGAAAGAGAGATAAATTGCATCCCGGGGAAGGACATAGGATAGTTTTTATCGACATAACTCGCGGCGAAGCCGCGGACGGAAGCTAGTACATTCAAAATTAAACCGACTTCAAAAAGAAATTAACTCAAAATTATGAAATAACTTTATTTTCGGAAGTCGGTGTCTTGCTATCTGTATTTCAGTTTTAGTTTTTTGCCACCGACTTCCGAAAATAAAGTTATTTCATAATTTTGAGGTAATTTCTTTTTGAAGTCGGTTTAATTTTTTTAAATTACTTTTTATTTCGTAATTTTTAGTTTTTGCACTAGAATTTGACCAAGGTTTTGAGATGTTTTCCCTTTGACACTACACCCGTAGCTCGTATCAATAAGCCAGGCCATCACACTTACACGTAGTAGTCCATATCTTGAAAATTACTGAATCGATTTTGATGAAACTTGCACTCTTCCCTAAGTTGAAGTAACTGTAAGTCAATAAAAAAAAATGGTCACGATCCGATGAATAGTTGCTGAGAAATGCGTGGACAAACATACATACATACATACGTCTATGAAATTTTGTATATTTGTTTGGAAGCCTTAGTAGATTGTCATATGTGAATATAATGCAATTCCAATAATATTACATACATACGTGTCGAATTGATAACCTCCTTTTTTTTGAAGTCGGTAATAAATAGGGGTTGATTTATGGCATTTCTGCTACCAAGCAGCATTTAAGGCTAAACTAAACTAAAAGGCTAAACTACAGGCAAGATATTCCATGTTTGTCTTTAAGGTTGACCAACATCAAAATTATATTGGCCAACTACTTGGTGTCTATCAAATGCATAAAAAGTACATTTTCATAAGCGTTTCATCATACTGCTTTTATCCCAATCTTTTTTGCAATTTTTACCATCTCAATCAGCCCTCTTCTCAGTGTTCATTTCCTTTCTAGTCATAAGTATTTACCTACTTATCATCTGTCCCACAAACCATCCATGTTTTCTTCTCCTACCTCCTATACCCATCCACTTTCCTTATACACTACTTGCTTATTGGATACCAATCATCTTCAGCCACTGGCTGCTGGTTGAAATAAAATAAACATTACCTATATTTAGAAATGTTTATTTCTGTAAGTAGATCTTTTAAGACACTTTTACTTTTACACGTCAATATTTTAAAACTGGATGGCGTCGGCATTTTCAAGCTGACTGTTCACTGAGAAGAAATGCCGAAACAAACTCAGCGGTCTCTTTAAAAGTCCAGACATTATATTACGAACCTCCGATTAAATAGGGTTACAACTCGAAAAACCTGGATTTTTAGAAAAGCGAAAACAAACTCACGGATTTGTTAGTCAGTCTTTATTCTTACACTATTATTATTATGTGATCAAAATTATACATACTTGAACAGCTTACAAAAACATATGTTTTAATGGCATACGCTGTTTTTAAATTTTCCTGAAAAACAACCTGAAAATTCCTTTTTCGAGTTGTAACCCTATTATAAAGGAGTTGCGATATTAGGATTTTATGTGAGTCTAACAATGCAGGGTCTTTTGAGGAAAGAGCCATTTCAGCTTTGAGTTGACCTGTCACAACTAGCGGCGTGCATGCATCAATCATTGTGTAGCTCATCATCACCGTATGCTCTATTTTAGGGAGCTCAACGACCCATCAGGACATTTGCGTAGGCCGTTTACAAAATACTCACAACTGGATAAATTTTATTATTTATTTTTATTCAGACACAGTGACATATTTATGTTAGTATACTTAAAAAATATGTTAGTAAGGATTAAAATTCATGCCACAATAATAGTACTATCACTAAAACTAAAATTAAATAAGTGAAATATAAAATCAAATTGTTAAATTGTTAAAATCAAATTTTTAAAGATAAAGGCCTCTCCAAATACACTCCATTCCACTTTATCCTAGGCAACTCTTTTTAAACCCAAACAGACAATGGCGCCGATTCCCTTGTTCACAAACTAAATTAAATTTAAGTTCAGTGCATCTTTTTCTTTCTATTTCATTAAGAAAAGGACAGAAGATAAATATTAGTTTAGTCCTGTCAAAGATACTCCATAGCAAGTTTAGACGTGATTAAAAAAACATGGCTACTAAAAGTACGTCAATTTACGTTAGGTGCTATCTAATTTGACAGGACTAAACTAATATTTATCTTCTGTCCTTTTCATAATGAAATAGAAAGAAAAAAATGTACTGAACTTAAATTTAGTTTAGTTTGTGAACAAGGGAATCGGCGCCATTGGCTTTTTGAATTATCTTTCATATTTCAAAACACTTCCTTCAGCATACCTACAAAGTAGGATTATTACCTTCACAGGACATACCTATGTACCTACAGATAAACATCTCGATACCTACCTACCTCCTTGCCCCATAGGTACCTTGAAGATACGCCTTGCGTGTCCGCATTGCGTGCTTCGAAGCAATTATGTACGTACACCGCGGTCCGTAGTTGGTTTTCTTTTATTTGTATTGCCACAGTCTTTTTAAGTCTCAGATATTTTATGTTAATATTTATGTTTATGTATGTAGGGAAATTTATTTGTTGAGAGTTCTTATTTACTTATGTGAAATTAGATACCTACACTATAACGTTTTTATTGACTAGTAAGTAAAATTCTAGTTTCAAATGTTTGATTGTTGGAAAAATGTTAGCTGACTTTTGGAGGGCACCGGATGTGTGTCTGATTATGTGTGTGGCAGATAATGACTTACTGCACAACGAAATTCAGCGTTCTTGTGAAATCATGATAATTCTGTTTAGGAGTAAGCAAGGTATTACTCCTAAACATGGAATTGTCATGATTACGGGAAAAAAAACCAGAACGGATATGGTTTTTTTTTTTTTTTAGTTTATCGTGTATATTACATAATAAACACAAGGAACTTTACCCGTTTTGAAACCCAATGTTATACCTACCTAAATTAAACAAAATAAAGTAAAACATACAGGTCAAATACAAAATTATAATGTTATTATCAATGAGGAAAAACTGCACTAAGGAAAAAAAATCAACACAACACTAAAGAAATAAAAAGAAATCATCTCCGAATCATCTTTCATCATGATCATCTGCTAGCCTTTTCCCAACTGTGTTAGGGCCGGCTTTCAGAATAACTGGAAGCAGCTGAATATTAACATGGAGCGACTGCCTATCTGACCTCCACAATACAGTTAGTGGGTAACATGACACCGCTTGGTCAGACTGATTGTCAGACTTTCGCCCCCTGGCGACCCCTAACGACTTCATCAGATCATCATCATTATTTTTACAATACTCGGTAACCTGTGACCCGTTTGATAGAAAACCACTTGATAGAAAAACACTAGTTACACCAAAATTGGGAGATTTTACAAGAGATATTTTTGCATAGTTCAACTAACGATATAAATATTTCAACTCCGCCTATCGCAGTCCACTGCTGTACATAGGCCTCTTCCAGGCTGCGCCACAGCACCCTGTCCTCCGCCTTCCGCATCCAGTCTGTTCCAGCTACTTTCTTAAGGTCGTCAAATATGACGACCACAGTTCAAACTGCACACGTGTTGTTGGGGAAAACTGTAACTATCAATTCAGCATCAGAATCTACTCATTATAGCGTAGAAATATTTTGTCGGATACAAAAAATATATCAGTTGTTCCATACATTTTGACGTAGGTAATTGCACTTTTCTATGAAACAACTGATTTTTATTTTGGAAACCGACCAAAAATTTCTATGCTAAGGGGTCTAAATTCATGGTTATATGGTTTTTTTTTCCTGTATTTGACTCATCTTAATCTAGCACAACGATGTAACTACGTATCTTTATTGAATGTATTGATTTTATTGGTGTGATTATGATTATTTATTAATTTTTATTTTTATGTTAGTTTTATTGTTTTGATTATTTATTTTGATTATTCTGATTTATTCTGATTTGATTTCATTTAATTTTATATATTATGTTTTTTTTTCCATTTGGTTTCATTGATTTGATTTGATTTTATTTTATTGTAATTTATCTGATTTTATTTGTTTGTATACGTGTGTCATTAATGGGTGTCATTTACCTGAAATAAATAAAATTATTATTATTATTTTCAAATGCTTAAGCGTATAACAAAAACAATTTTGACACCATGACCTATATGCCCAACACAAAGAAAAACGGCACAATCTGACAAAAACTGAGCTATCGGGATTAGGATCAATAGTGTATGGAATATTTAATTACAAAGCTGCATTATTATTGGGTGTAATAATAGAGTGGGTATCCAATCGGCAGATTTATTAGACCTGCTTGATTGATAGGTGATCGATTAGGAATGGGAGGCATGGAGCTGTGTTAGGTTGTTTAAATTTTTGGGTAGGCAACGGTTGTTGAAGTAAAAAGGTAAAGAAATGAAGACTTCATTTATTTATTTGGATACTAGCTTCGTACCGCCACAGAATCAATAAATGTGAGAAAATGTGTGTCTTCATTATTTTTTTCGTGAAATTTTCCCATGTTTTAATAGTTAGGTATTCTGCTTTTAGGGGCAGCGATAAATCCAAAAAAAATCAAAGATCCATTTTAGTTCTCTTTTGTTTATTTCAGTTTTAGTGACCTTTGGATTTTAAAAACCGACCGCCGAAATGCGGGGAGATTTTCTATTTGCTGATAAAATTTTAATCACTACAAATTAATATTCTTCTACAAAAGTTTTGCCCTAAATTGTTAGTCCAGAACTTAACGATTGAAGGATCAAAATGTAGAATTGCTTAAATTATGAGGTAGTCGTTTTTTTATTTGCACTACCTTTTCAGTATTTTTTTTTCTTGGCAATTTAGCCGGCGTCGACTATTCTGCCAGCGGTGTTCACCGTAGGAGATTCTTTAAATCTGGTGGTCCTTTTATTCGGTTTGCTACCCTGTAACATAAACCAATTATATATTTTCTATATACTAAATGATTAAATGATTTTTATTTCTGTAAGTAGGTTTGTACAAACACTTTTACACGTCAATCATATTTTTTTATAAACTAGATGAGGTCGGCGTTTCCTAACTGACTATTCTGAGAAGAAAGGCCGAAACAAACTCAGAAGTCACAGTCTCTTTTAAAGTCCAGACAAAATCTTGGTCAGATCGTGTGAAGACCATGTAGATTCGTGTCTGAAATGGTCTTTTGAGTAAAGAACCACACAGATTGAGCGGACCTGTCCAATCAGTGCACGCATTTGTCAAAAATCGTGCAGCTCAACTCAGAACTTGAGGAGCTCAACGATTCGACGAACAATACCAAAGACAGGACATTTGGGTAGGCCGCATAAACTACTCAAATTGCCAGATCATGATTAAAACTAAGAAGGAAAAAAAGAAATGACCCACATAGTCCTCACATTCACAATAATTAAATAAAAAAAATAATAATAATAAAAATTACTTACAAAGTAAATATTCATGTCATTGTCTAAATAAAATTCATCAATGTCAATGTGTATATAAAAAATCCGGACATAATCTTTGAGGACCATGTAGATTAGTGCTACTAGCTTTGGCATACGGACTCCACCGCATGGTACCTCAATAAAAAGTAGCCTTTTTCTTCCCCAGAGTTCAAAGTATCCCCTGACCACATCAAGATAGGTCCAGCCGTTTCGGAGATTATCCGGAACAAACAAACAGACAGGCCACAAATTTAAAAATTGTTTTTTTTTTGTTATAAGTACCGTATACCTACACTCTCTATGCATTCAGTAAAAATCTATTATTATGACATTACAAACAGACACTTCAATTTTATACATTTGTATGTATGTATATGACATGTAGATGTATAAATTCTTCTCTTATAACAAGCAAAAATCGCCCTCCTTATCACTGACTATATCAGTTTCGCCTATGGACCATTCGGCCAAAACTTTTAGTCCCAACATCGTCTCTACAGTTTTCCCAATTAATATTTTAATTGATGTATCGTTTCCCCAAGTTTTATTTTCCGTATTAATGCATGTATTATAATTGAGGGATGACGGTTTGATTTACTGCCTGAAGCGTCCGATCCTTTGGGTTCACGACGTGATGTAGAGGTGACGGCAGAGACGATCGAATTTGATGAATTAAAATTACTCGATAAGCTATCCTTTGAAGATAGAGGTAGATATGATATTGTTGCACTCTTATTTAATTTCTGGCATATATTAAAACCCAATAAAACTATGTTCCTGGAATTGGAGTCAAGGCAGGTTCATGAGAGCCATAGTTTTAATAATGAGAGACAATTCTCTCACTGATGGTGGCGCGTGTGTTGGATCATTCTGTTCCCTACAAAATTGTTGACCTGGATTGTGCTGATCCATGCGTCATATTTGTGAACGGGCGCCGTCGGTTGAGACTGGTCATCTCTCTGCCCAGTAAGGTGTTTGTGTTCTTTCTGTGTCATGTTTTCCGCAAAAGTAATTCTTTGAAGTTTCGACACTTAATGGGGAAAAGTGACAGCCCCAATAAAATAGTACACAATGTCATACGATGGAGGACGTCCATCACTTGTTGGTGGAGTGCGTCAGGATCCGAGCTGCCAGAGAGGCGCTGATGAATACCTTCAAAATTAATTTGATAGATGTTGGTTTTGTTCAAAGCATTTTATCAGAGCCTGTCTCGAATGCAGCTATCTTATTTTAAAAATAGTACCTTTATAAGGTTTTGAAATCTGAATAATGTAAAAAATTTATTAAATTAGGTTATGATTGGGCTGGCATGGTCGTGTTGTGACCAAAAGCCCCTAAATTTATAACAGATAATAAAAATAAAAAATTAAAAAAATCCTTTAAACTTTCCTACTGCTGGAGATTGCATGTAACTTCGTTCTCGCGTCCACCTTGTCAATATTTGATACGTGAGGTGATATCGTAAGAGACGTGACGTGATTGACTGTATATTATGTGAGCTGTGGGCGATTTGGAGGATGTTCTTAGAAACGTGACACATGTTCGATCTTTGGTTGACATTCAGGAATTTGGGTACAGTTACTGAGCCTGAGTTGGTATGCGGATGAAACTATAGAACAATTTTTTTTTCACAATGACACAACAATTACAATTTACAAGCTAACACTAATATATAATATTATATTAAAAAAAGGAAGAAAAAGAAAGAGGCAGGAGCTCATTGGGCATCAAAAAATTCGTCCGCATCGCTGTCAATGGGATAAGTGCCTAAAAGGCTGGCAGCATTACCACGTTGGATGGCAATGCTGATTCTTTGGACTAAAATTATGCCAGCCCTCTGGTCACGTGTAGAGTCAACCAACCGCTTTACGATGTCCCAAAATATTCAATGAGCACTCGGACCCCAAGGCCCTAGTGTTTCAACCCCAAACGGCTCAAACATATAGCTCCCAATAAGGTTGTTATATTTGCTGCTGCTGGTAAATTCCGATCCGATCGAACCCAGGACCAGTGGTGCATGCAACCACTAGACCAAAGAGGTACTTAATGAAATCAATGCAGATTTTATTCAACCTTTGTAACAGGATATAGAAAAATTACAGGAACTTGAATCTTAACAACCGTAACATGTATACGACTTTTTAATGTTCCTTTAACTTAAGATTTTTCGTGTAAAAAAATAGATGAAATAAAAAATTCTGAACTCTAAACAGACCGACGAAGGTAGGTAGATATTTTTTTTTTATTATTAAAAAGATAACGTTCTCAAAATGGCCGCGGGCTGTCGGCAGTCAAAGTATAGTTAGCAGAAAAGTGTGCTTTATTTTATGTTTGCTGAATTGATATGTATTTATATTCGTGGATCTTTGACAGTCGTTACAGGTCGTCAGTAGTCCGAAAGTCTGACAACCAGTCTTACCAAGGGCTATCGTATATTACCCAGTAACGGGGCTGTGGAGGTCAGATAGGCAGTCGCTCCATGTAAAATACTAGTATTCAGCTGCATCCGGTTAGACTGGAAGCCGACCCCAACATAGTTGGAGGCTAGGCAGATGATGAATTAAGCAGTCACTGAAAAGTTGTGTGGAAATCGGTTGTCATGGTATGGGCATGTGATGTAGAGTAAAATGATATGAGGAAAATGTTATGAGGAAAGTTTTGAGTCTGAATGTCTAGATTAGGCGAAGATCAAAGAAACGATGGATGGACTGAGTGTTAGTTGATATGGCTGAGATAACGACATGTTGCGCCGACCTCAAGTAAATTGAGATAAGGATAGGAGAATCATGATGATGATTTAAGCAATAGCAAAACATCGGTCGGAAAATAATGCCCTATGCTTACAAATTGATCTCATTGTTTTGATAATAGTGCCCTGTGCTTACAACTTGATCTCATTGTTTTGAAAATAGTGTCCTAAGCTTAGAACTTGATCTCATTGTTTTGAAAATAGTGTCCTAAGCTTAGAGCTTGATCTCATTATTTTGGTGTTTTTTTCATCGGACATCATTATATTATAATATATCATGATCGTAATTAATATTTTAGTGAATTACAGCGATATTTAATAATTTTATAAAGCAACGATGTATTTTTTGCTAACACTACAGTTACAGTACTTAGTACGGTAGGTACCTATACGTATGTTATTTTCTTTAAACTAAGATTATAATAATTTACAAAATTTGTAATTACATTCCTTGCTACCGTATACATGAATAATGTTTTTAGCGAGTCTGTCCAATAAATGCTTGTGATAAAACGGACATTGCATTTTAATTCAATAATTTGTTGAAAAAAATCGTAGGAATTAAAACTGCGTTGACAGATTGATTGGTTTATTTTGTTTTAAGTAATTTATTGTTGACACTGAGGTGACCTGCGAATATTGTAATATTGTATTTTCCCGTGGGTCTTTAAAGAAACTTCAACTCTATGTCATACAACTATATTATTGTGAGTGTAAATGGGGTGCTGTTCCACAAACGATGGGACACTTAATATCGTGTCCTGGGTGTCCAGTCAGCTGCACGTTACAGGAACTGAGAGACACTAGTGAAGGTGCCAAATACGTAGTCGGATTCTGGGCTGAGTCCATTTAGCTTGCCATCGACTCGCTAAGAAGAAGAAGACTAAAGACTATGACTTATGGAGCCGAAACGTGGACACTCACAGTACGGCTGGTCCATAAATTCAAGGTCGCTCAGTGAGCTATGGAACAGGCTATGCTTGGAGTCTCTCTAAGGGATCGAATCCGGAACGAAATGATCCGGCAGAGAACCTTTGTCGACATAGCTCACAGAATAAGCAGTCTGAAGTGGCAATGGGCCGGACATATTAGCCGTAGAACCGATGACTGTTACTGGGTACACGTGTTCTTGAGTGGAGACCGCAAATCCGCAAACATAAGGTAGGACGCCTTCAGACTAGATGGAGCGACGATCTTCGAAGAGTGGCCGGTAACAACTGTATGAGAGTTGCTGAGAATCGAGCTGAATGAAGTGTGAAGGGTGCCTATGTCCCCAGCAGTGGACTTGTGGAGACTGATGATGATCGTAGCATGTGTCGTTCTGTAGTTTCTGCCTCATGTGAAGCAGGCATGAGTTTATGTATGTCTGTATGTGTGTCTAACATAAAAAACTCTGACGCATACATTCTTTTCGACCAATAAATTGTTCAAGTTTCTAATGTTTCAAAAAACACCCATGAAGGTTGTGTTGTGAATAAAAATCATAATTATAGGTTACAACGTACATTTATCGTATTAATCTATCGGTTACGTACGGAGGTATTAAACGGAGCCTCTTTCGGCTTCCGACGCCGCTTTTTAACGTTTTTTTTTTGTATTTTCATTTTTATGTGCCGAAGATTTTTTGAGATTGATATGGTTTGAGAAGACATGTTTTCTTTATGTTTCAGTTGGTTCGTGGATGGGTGTCCATGCATTAAATGTCGAGTCCCCTCTGTGCTCCGAAAAGCACGTTAAGCCGTTGGTCCCGGCTGTCATTCGTAGATCTTTGACAGTCGTTAGGGGTAGTCAGAAGCCCAAAAGTCTGACAACCAGTCTTACCAAGGGTTGTGGGTTGTGGAGGTCAGATAGGCAGTCGGTCCATGTAAAATACCTACTGGTAGGTATTCAGCTGCATCTGAATAGAAGTCCGACCCAAACATAGTTGGGAAAAAGTTAGGTAGATTGATATTTGGCTGAAGAATCAAGGGAAAACTTGAGTTTTCCGTAAAGAAAAAAAAAACAGAAAATAGAACAATAATTCTGGACACCTTTTGCCACACCCATTGGGTTTTATAGGGGATTACAGGTGATGTTATGTGTTTTCAATAGTCAGATAACTTTTATCAAACTTGAGGGTATATAGATATAGATGACACAACTTATTTGATGAAGGAAACATTGTGAAGAAACATGGAGAGAAAACTTAGGTCAGGTATAAATTGACAAGCAACTTCAACTCAGCCTATTGCCACATTGCAGTCCACTGCTGGACATAGGCCTCTCCCCTGCGCCACAACACCCTCTCCTCCGCCTTCCTTCTACTCTAACAGTCGTTAAGGGTCGTCAGAAGCCCGAAAGTCTGACAACCAGTCTTACCAAGGGTTGTCGTGTTACCCAGTAACTGGGTTGTGGTGGTCAGATGTACAGTCGTTTTATGGAAAATACTTCTGCATCCGGTTAGACTGGAAGCCGACCACGACACAATTGGGAAAAGGCCGATTGATTTTGACTGTATTGGTTTTAAATTTTCAACCAGTGCGCAAACTGCTCATTCCTTTCATTCATTCCATCAATGCTCATTCCTTCTGTCTAAGAGAAGACGCCTTTGCCCTTCAGTAATAATTACAGGTTGGTTTTAAAAAGAATGTTTTTAATACAATATTAGTTCAACCACTAAGAAAATTACAGTTAATTTAGTATGTAACGCGTCAACAATGTCAAATTATTATTATTTAATTCAATCTAGATACTGCAACGAGTAACTTATACAACAATGTGTGCATATTAAAATGTATGAACACTAAAAATAACTGTTTTTTTAACTTCAATTGAAATTCAACTTTGTTTTTAAGCAAACAAAGTTGATTTTGCTAAAACAAAAGAGTGGTACATGTGTCGTAGCAAAACTTGATGCCACAGCGGTCAAAGACGGGCATAAATTATTACAGAAAAAAAATCAGTCCATAAGTCTTGAAATTAACGAAGCAAAATGATCTTAAATGCTTCGGAATAAGACATTAAATCATTTAAATATTTAATTAAGCATTTTCATTAAGCTCAAAATCAAAATGGCGTAACTGAAATTTTCGATATAAAAAACTACTTAAAATGGAGGTATTAAAATACATTTCTGTGTATTTTTTTTATGTTGCCGAGTGCTACCTCACAGGGGCGTAGGTTCGATTCCGGCCTGAGGCACATTATGTATCGATTCACCAGTTATCGGTATTCATGAATGATTAATTATTTTTATTGTGAGTTTACTATGTCATCGAAGTTATGTTGTTATATTAATATAAAATCTGGAAGCTAAAAGAAGCCACACACTATTTGTAACAAGTGTCATGACATTCTAAGTGTGGCTGATACGTGCTAATACAGTTGGTTTAGACCATTGTGAAGAATATCATATTCTGCCGAGAGCTTAAAAAAATATATATTTATCCATAGTACATAGACAAGTCGAGCACAGTGGTAACTACAAAAATGATACATAATTGTTTTATTGTTTGTAAGCGTAGGTATTATGTAGGTTATAGATGTATTGATTAAGCTAGCTGTAATAGAGACTCATCGATCTCACAGGTAAACTGCGTAAGCAGTTTTGTGGGTATTATTGTTTTGATCTGTAAAGGAATTAAATAAAATCATTCATTCATTCATTCATAAAACAGTTGAAGGCTACACAAATCTACACAAACAAAAATATAAATCCTACCTCTTAAAATAGGAGGCCCAGTTGGACCGATTCCCTTGTTCACAAACTAACCTAATTTAAGTTCAGTGCATCTTTTTCTTTCTATTTCATTAAGAAAAGGACAGAAGATAAATTTTAGTTTAGCCCTGTCAAATTAATCAGCGCATGTTTTAGTTGTAGCTTGTAGAATAATCTGACTAAAAATCGCAATGATTGTATGTATAGTAGTAAGTTTTTAGAGGTGTCTTCATGATTTTTTCTATCGACTCAAATTAGTTGTATTATGTTTTCAACACACTATCTACCTAGCATATATCCTGAAGAATATCATATATTTTTTTGATTTTGTTTACTGTAGTCGATCATATACTTTTATTGTTTCTAAAACTTGCGTTTTTTTGCGTTTAGGTCCTGTATGCCCCTTAAATATTACAGGCGTGATGTTGCGTTACATACAGACAAATCTTCCACAATCAACCCTACCAGAAAGCGGCCCAAAAATATCTATTACACATAACAACACATTTTAAAACTCAACCAAAAACAAAAGTGACCACAGAGAGTATCGTTTTATTTTCTTCGGGTTCCCAAAGTTATCTGTGGTCCATCTAATCACAGTAGCCGAAGATAATAAAAGCTGCTGGTTCCTCGAAACATTGGTCGTAATTATACCAGTGGTACGGCGAGCCCGAGGCAATGTCGGTTGTGTTTTCCACTGTGTGATTTTGAAGCGTTCCGACACAAAATCTAAAGTGATGCTGTAAGGCATTGATTTTTACAATCTGTGACTACAGTAACTCACACACTTGTTAAAGTTCTAGGAAAATCATCTACTTTTACAATATTTGTAAATAAGTGAGCACCATGTATCTATCACATAATTGATTTACCTGTCATTGCTTAATTTTTAATTCTTTTTACCTTTTGTTGTAGACTAATTTTATTCTAGGTGCATCGTATTCACATATAATTATAATATTATGTATACAAGACCTTGTAAAACTTTCTAAAAGAGTAACGGTGGAGTTTCTTGCCCATTCTTCTCCATGCGAAAACTACCTTTTGGAATGGTCGACTAGAATCAATTCCATTTAGTTGTAATTTTTGACGTTCAAAAGTGACTTTATTGTGCCTATTTAAAATATATGATTTGACTTTGACTTTGAATTTGAAGGAGAATGATTGATTTTCGATTGCTAAACTTCAGTTGGTTTGTTAAGCACCTGTAATTTCTCTTGAAACTAAATAAATAGGTACTTATAGGAGAACAAACAACTTGAAAATTTATCGATTGTAATAAATTAAAACAACTCGGACACGGTGTTGTATGTACGCTACAAAATTCTTGTGATACATCACCGATTTTTTAACCATTTGTGGTTAATCTGTGTCTGGGTTGTTCTTCTAAACTACGCCACGGGTTTCTTCTAAACTACGTCACGGATTTCGATGCGGTTTTCACCGCCATTTTAAGAATTTATTTGGAAAATTTGTGTGTATAATACTTTATTATTTAACTTACATTATAATAAAGAAGTCACGTTGTTTCGTCAAGTTGTAAAAACCGTGCGAAGCAGGGGCAGCTCGCTAGTTAATTTATGAAACAGTGACACTGTGGATCAAAGTCGTGTTGATTTGATTAGAAGTTTATCAAATTCCCCTGTTTAAAAACGTTAAAAATCTAGTCGCAATCTCATATCAATGTCAAAAAAATATAAAAAAAATTATGACAGATTAAGACTGAGATTCTCAAAATTCAGGAATAATTACCCCTTTTGATAATATAGGTAAATACTTAGGTACTTATATACTAAAAAACTTAAAAGTTTTTTATCATCAGTTAGATTTCTTATAGGATTACCAAATAAATAGTTAAAAATACAGGAAGATACCTATTTAAAAATTATTTAGAAAACTCTCCTGCGTTATCTGTTAACGTGGTGCTTTTCCACAGCAACTCCACATTGCTAAAATGTAACATTGCAAAATCATAATACTACTTGGTTGCAAAAATGTCTTACGATGATGCAAAGAGGTAGCGTTATTTCTGTCAATTAGAATATACCCATAATTTATAGTAGATAAATTATATATGTATATAATTATGTTGTACTATTTGTTTAAGGAATTTTAGATACTTAATACTTATGTATAAGCACTTGAGTGAGATACCTGAGATACAGGTTTATTCCTAGTTCAGGTATAATCCAATTATTTTTACCTACATCTAGTATAAAGCCCTATTTTGTAAATATTTTATGTAAATCAATTATTTCAATAAACAATTTCAATATCAATTTCAATTTCAATTTCAATCACAACCGCTCTGTGTCGTACTCAATGGAACCCACACCACCTTAAAACTCCTGGAGTTACATGGAAGGAAACACCCACGCCTCTAGCCCAGGTCACGCCAAACACAGCAGGACCTGTTTACAGCTGATATGAGGGTATTTAGAGTCGTTACGACATAAACCTTTATTAGTTAGCTCTTTATGATTTTTATTTGAGTAAATAATATGTTGAGTATCTTGGTAGTGTGGTCTGCAGTCTCTGCTTACTCCTACGTGCATTGTAGACATATTCAGCCTAAAATGTTCCCACTGCTGGGACACAGGCCTCCTCTCTTCGCGAAGGAGTAGGCTTTAATCCATTACGCGGGCCCAATGCGGGTTGGTAGATGTCACACGTCTTCGAATTTTTGGTTCTAGGACTTCTAAGACATGCCGATTTCGTCACGATGTTTTCCTTTACCGTTATGAGAGCAGAGAGGTCATAATAATTCATAACGATAATCTTATATTGTTATGAAAAAAGGGCCAGCAGAATATTTTTCCAAAACTGATCATCTGTCCAGCCTTTTCCCAACTATGTTGGGGACGGCTTCCAGTGTAACCGGATGCAGCTGAAACCAGTATTTTACATGGAGCTACTGCCTATCTGACCACAACCCAGTTACTGGGTAATACGATACCCCTTGGTAAGACTGGGTTGTCAGACTTTTGGGCTTCTGACGACCCGTAACGACTGTCATAGATCCACGAATGACAGCCGGGACCAACGGCTTAACGTGCTTTCCGAGGCACGGAGGGGTCTTGGTATATAAAGATGGTCATCCATCCACGGATCAACCGCGGGAATCGTAGCTTAACCTGATCGATCGAACCGTGTGTCTGTTATTACTTAGCCACAAGCCCCTCCAATGACATAAATTACCTTAGACTGTATTAAAGCCTACTTTTCAACAGCAACTTCATGAAAAATGACTGAAAATTAAACTATAAATTAATTTCGTGGCTTACGGGGGCCTGTAAATGAATTTAGGCTATAAATTGTTGCAAAAATTCAATTTACTTTCGGATTAAAATTCTAGGTAGGAGTAAAACTTATGTTTTGAGGCTATAACTAGTTAAACCTAAGGTGGTGACTGCAGAACCCTAATTGCGTAAGTATAGTATTTTTGTGAAGGTGTGTGTGTGTTATGTGCTGACGGTACTCGTCTTCACGCACACATTCACAGCGTGTTTGTACACTTGATCATCACAAGTAAAGCGCGGTACGCTTCGTAAGAAATGCTTTTCATTTTGACAGTTCAACAACATTCATTTGTTCTTTACGTTGTCGAGCTGACGGATTTTCTTTTGAAATTCATCATTTTTACACATAATCAACCTAACGTTCCCACTGCTGGGACACAGGCCTCCTCTCGGAGAGAGGGAGTGGGCCCAGTGCGGGTTGGTAGATGTCACACGTCTTCGAATTTTTGGTTCTAGGAAATGCATGGTTTTCTCGCGAAGTTTTCCATCATCGTTTTGAGAGCAGTGGTGATGAAGTAATTTACACAGGTTCGAAACTACGACCTAAAACTCGCAAGTCGCGGTCGTTACCACTAAGATACTCTAAACATATAATTTACCTAAATAAAAATCACAACGAACCAATCTGTATTCGAACCTAAAACTCGTAAGTAGCGTCATTTTTGCTACAGGGAAGTCCCATCGGGCACATACCTATAAAATTTAGATTGATTAATTTCTTCACTAGACTTACCTACTACTACTAGAATTGCTTTTAAAACTTCCCCTATTGATTAATTATTTAGTCTATGCCCATCAAACATGGCCGCTACGTCTACCACACCTTGAGTTTCGGGGTTCTCATTAACTACTAGGGTTCCACTGTCCCCTGTCACATGCAAATTATATGGGGCCATTTTAAAAACGTCCCCTCCCTTCAGTCATATTTAATTTCAATTATTGGTCATTTGTAGATAGGTATGTTTTTTTTTAAATAAAAATAGGGTAGGTATGTGTCGTTTAAGAGTAAAAATATAGTAAACAGTACCGGATTAAGACTACAGGGGTGCTATTCTGTAAAAATCTCACCGTGAAAACTTAGGTAAAGTGAGCGTGGAGTGAGCTGTCAATAGTGTCAATTCCTAGCAAAAACAAACTCACTTCACCTAAATTTTCACGGTGAGATTTTTATAGAATCGACCGGCTTGATGCCCTAAGCAATCCACGCCTGTAGGCCCTCCTATCCACGAGTCACCTCGTATTTTTTCAAAACAACGACGAGCGATTTGTAAAGATCGGTGCACATCTCTAGCTAGAGTTACTTATGGGTCTTGTAATATCTTGCTGATAAACAGCCTTGCCTTTATGTGCTAGTAAATACTGTTTCGGTGCTGTTTCTGCCTTATGGTGCCCCCCGAGACGTGATGCCCTAAGCAATTGCTTAATTTGCTTATAGGCAAAACTGGATGTAAAGCAGGCTACGGTTTCCTATATGAGCGGTGGCCGCAACATTGCGTCCGCAAATTACCTGTGAATGACGTCACTGAAATGTTATCTACGAAAGTAAGTTGGTGTGTTTTCCTTGAGAGCGGTTTTGACATCGTAAAGTCAAATCCCGCTGCCCAAAGATTTAAATCGCTAGATTTGTCCTCACCGTACTTAGGTCACTCACTGACTTTGCCATCACTCACTGACATATCGGATATACATTAAAACCCAGTACATCCCGAGGACAGCCAAACACATCCAAAGCGGTTATTTTTTTAATAGTCTTATAAACAAAACACGCGCGGTGTCGCTTACGGTAACAGTGGCGCGAGTTCAATGGTTTTTCCCATCTCAAAAAATGCCCAACGCGCCTAAAGAAGTTTTCTCTTCAAAAAAATAACAAGTTTGTCACTGAAATCCTTCTAAACGGCTGGACCAATTTTGATGAAATTGTTTGTGTTTCTGGATGGTTTAGATTCACAATTCGACCCGGTAGGTGGCGCTGTTCAGGCAGGACGTCTGTCAGGTCCGCTAATCCAATCTAATATTTTAATTATAATTACATCAAATTACAATTTTAATGCAATTAAAAACTAATGATGGCCGCACTCCATCGAATAAGTATATTAAGTTATTAATAAAATTTAATGCAATTTAGCCATTAACGATATTAATGTGACCTTTTAGTAAATTAATGTTTTTTGATGTCGCTATGCTCACGTGGTTTACGTAATTACTATAATCCAATTGAGGGTTATGTAATGTAGGTATGTAATGCTATATGTCAAGTTTAGGGGGTAGGTATTATGCATATACCTCCAACCTTAGAAAGGGTAATAAAATACCTATATCTTCATATATCTATACTAATAATAAAGCTGAGGGGCTTGTGGCTAAGTAATAACAGCCGCACGGGTCGATGGATCAGGTTAAGCTACGCTTGCCGCAGTTGGTCCGTGGATGGGTGACCATCTTTACATGGGTCATATTCAAAATAATTGTAAGTTACGGATAGGAAACAGATATGAATATTATTTGATTGTAACAGAAAAATAACAGAAAGGAATTATTAGGGCAAGTTTAAATAGCACACGTTTATAACAGGCTACGAGTGCGAAGTTGGTGTGGGTCGCTAGGTGGGTACATAATGAAATAACATTTTGGTGATCGTATTTTAGTTGGTATAATTGCCATAAATTCATCATCATCATTGCCATAATGCCTTATCTCCGAAACTACCGAGCCTAAAATTTTGATATTAATATTAAGGCAAAAGGATTCTAATGATTAGAATTATGTAAAGCCATATTTGTTACGGTCGTGAATCATATTTTAATCAACATACAACTTTACACTGACCTGTAAATTGCAAAAAACCTGAGTCAATTTGAATTTCGAGGGCTACCTTGGCGCATCCCCCTTAACTGATACTGAGACGGCCGACGAGAGGCTGGGTACGCCTCGGCGAGGCAAGCAAGTGAGGACTGAGGATACGCAGTAAAACATGCACACACAGACAATGGCACAGCAATGCAATTCATGGCACAATATACGCAAACTTTACATACTTCAAATAAATTTAAGTAAAAAAAAAATGTTTTGGCTAACCTGCGGTGCACTAAGTACCTATTAATATTTTATTTTCATTAATTCATACATGAGACAATGTGAATAACGCCTAATCATTCATATCTGTTACGTAACGGAAAAAAGTGACAGATAAAATAACGTATATGAATTAATTGCACGTGTCTATCCTACAAATCTATTTATTTCCACACCAATTCACATGATTATACGAATATTTTATAGTTATAACAAATATCACAATACAGCCCTTTCCTAGTATGAGTAATAAAACAGTAAGTACTTACCGCTACTGTAAACGACTCACATTGAATATTTACTTTTAAAAGTCTAATTTTCTTCGACAACGAAACGAGCTGAAAAACTATATTGAACAAAATGGCAAAGCGTTTATTCTTACGCGTCGTGTAGTAACAGCTAGTGAACTAACTTTGCCAGTATTTCAAATTTCTTTATTGCCATGGAAATAATGTTAAAATAGCATAACAGAGAAGAATAACAGATATGTGCAAAATCAGGACACTCATTAATAAATTAAATTTGGAGTACACTAAATAGTATTTTATATTTTGTTTAGTAAAGTGTTGAAAGTTTAAACAATATTCTCTGAATATATTTTTTTTTTAACTTTTGTGTAGGAATTAGGAATTAATAATTTTTTTTAGTTTACCGTTAAAGACGTGGACATAGAATACTTGTATGAAACGGATCCTACGCAATGTCTGGTTTAATTTTTTTAAATGAATTGTTTAGGTTTACCAAATGTTTCGTTGTTTTTTATTAAGCTCAAATAAATATTTTATCTGTTTGTTTATGAAATTCTAGTCAGTTGCATCTCGTTATGAAAATAATTGGGTTGGACATTAAGACAGTAGTAAATATACAATTATTTTGAATATGACCCACATACCAAGACCCCTCCGTGTCTCAAAAAGCACGTTAAGCCGTTGGTCCCGGCTGTCATTTGTGGATCGTCAAAAGCCCGAAAATCTGATTCAAATTACAGACTGGCAACCTATGGCATTTTTCTCAAGAAAGCTAAGCAAGTCACAAAGAAAATACAGTCCATATGACCGCGAGCTGCTGGCGATATACGACGCCATACGTTACTTCCGCTACCTGGTGGAAGCGAGACCATTCATCATACTGACTGATCACAAACCACTTACATTTGCTTTCATCACACGAAGGGACAAATGTTCACCGCGACAATTCAGATATTTGGATTTTATCTCACAATTTTCAACTGACATTAGGTTTGTCGCAGGTAAAGACAACGTAGTAGCTGACGCTCTTTCCCGCATCGAAGAAATAGCGAAATAGCCAGTCTTACCAAGGGGTATCGTATTACCCAGTAACTGAGTTGTGGAGTTCAGATAGGCAATAATTCAATGGGTATCGTATATCGTATTACCCAGTAAATGGGTTGTGGAGGCAGTCGCTCCATGTAAAATACTGGTATTCAGCTGCATCCGGTTAGACTGGAAGCCAACCCCTACATAGTTGGGAAAAGGCTAGGCAGATAATGACTAATAATACAGCTGAAGAGTTTGTTTGTCTGAACGCGCGTTCAGACAAACAAATAAATTTTACCAGTCGCGTGGATTTGAAAACTATTTTTGTATTTGATAACCCATTTCTTGAGGATTGATATTTAACATCACGCCAGGACTTTAAAAAGACGAGCAAAAAGAAGTAGAAAGAATGCTAAGCTAAAACGAAGTAATGTCGCGGGTGGAAGCTATAGCATCATTCTTCCTAGCCTTTTCCTATGTTGGGGTCGGCTTGGGTTGAGGGTTTGTTGGGGTGGGCGGGCAGAAGCTATTATAATGTAATAAAATTAAAATGTCGTAGTTTATAAATGACCTTGATTATAAATAATGAAATTAGCTGGTTACTTTTGCTCGGCTAACTATGCGTTCGCACCAGAAAACATTAAACGTATGTAGATGTTTCGAAACTCGTCTCGTGAAACAAACAGCACAACTTGTTTTGTTAAATTTGTGTTCGCACTATCTAGAAACATGTCTGGGCATGTGTTACGGAAGAATGAGGAAAATGTCGTGAGGAAGGAGGGGAAGATCAATGAAACGATGGATAGACTGTGTGAAAGATGTTATGGTTAGAAAGGGGGTGACTACCGAGATGACGACTAATAGAGAAGAATAGAAGAAAAAGACATGTTGCACCGACCCCAAATAAATTTTGTTAAAGTTACAGGACCTAAATACAAAAAACGCAAATTTTAGAAACAATAAAAGTATATGATCGACTACAGTAAACACAAACAGAAAAATATATGATATTCTTCAGGATATATGCTAGGTAGATAGTGTGTTGAAAACATAATACAACTAATTTGATACGATAGAAAAAAATCATGAAGATACCTCTAAAACTTTCTTTTTACAATAACAAATTCCTTTTTCCTGCAGTGGAATTTCTTACATCCTAAATAATATTTTGATACCACGATCCGAGACCGTTGACCTGTAACGAAATATTACAAGGTGACAGTGTCTTCCGATTACCATGATACATCAGAATGGACCGTCTACTTAATAAAAATCTTAATTTCATTCGCTGACAAGGCACAAACTAAACCGCTGGTTCTGAAGCATGAAATTTTGCAAAAGAGTTCCTGCCGGTCGATTCTGTAAAAATCTCACCGTGAAAACTTAGGTCAGTTTGTTTTTGCTAGGAATTGACACTTGACAGCTCACTCCACGCTCACTTCACCTACGTTTTCACGGTGAGATTTTTACAGAATAGCACCGCTGATACAAAGGTGAGCACTAAGAAAGGATTTTTGAAAATTCATCTCCTAAAGGGGTTTTTTAACGGATGAAAGTGTGGAAGTTCGCCATTTTTGCCGTGGAGAAATCCCATCGAGCACACGAGTTTTTTAAAGTAATAAAATCTTTAGCACTACGAAAAAAACCACTAATAAAATAAAAACAAAATTGTGTAGCACATTTAAATTGGTAACCATCCATACCTACCATCATCATCATAAGCATAAAACAACAAAAACCCACATAAAATCAGTTTTAGTTCTGCTACTCCCCAACAGATGGCGCCACCAGTCACTTCAACCAAATCCATCATTTTAAATTGACTTTAAATCATTTTAATTACACTTAAAACGCATATTAATGAGCAAAGTAAGCTCCATTGACGTCTGTCAGTCTGTTTTTGTCGCATGGTATCCGAAACGCGTGGTAATCGCAGTTGGATTGAGTAATTATGAAAGATTGGTCTATTAAGTGTAGAAGATTGAACTGTTGCTTCGTAGATTAAGTTCGTCTTGATTATTTAGCGTTTATTGTGTAATTTCTTTGTTTATTTGTGAATTGTGGTCATATTAAAGGGTAAGTGGAGTAGCTAATAGGCTACTTCATTAAGTAGGTAACAACCGAAATGGCCGATACATCAACAAGAATAAGATTTTTTTTTATTCGTATTAGGTACCTACCTAAGTACTTCATGGTAGTTACTTTAAGGTCTTACTAATAGAATTGTAATCTCAGTCAAATAATGTCCATTGCTCCAGAAAAATCGCCACAACGACTCGCGCTTCCTGCATCCAGCGGGTCATCAGATCGCCGGAGTATCTGGTAGGAGCCTGTCCACGCTGCTTCTTCCGGTCTATGGTCGCCACTCCAAATATTTTCTGCCTCATTGGCCATCCGTATCCTTACTCGTACTCTTTTGTGGTCTATATTTATAAGGTTGCTGTCGCCAAAATTTTGTATATACGAGTAGGTATATTCATGAGGCTGCTGTCCTCAAAATTTTGTATATATAGTCATAAGCCTGCAGCTGTCGCCAAAATTTTAACTGAAGCAAGTAGCTTTGAAGTTAGCTGTCGTGGACCTTCGGTCTGTGGGTCTGTAAGGAAGAAAGATTTCAAAATATCAATTTCAGTCTTGAGCTTATATTTTAGACAAAAAAAAACACATTATGCGAATTATAAGAATATATACACAGGTCGGATAAGATGCTCAGTAGCACTTGCTTTGTTATCTTCCGTGACATAGCTAAAGATTTGTATCTTAGTCATATCAAATCAAATCAAAATCGTTTATTTGCATAAAATGGTAGGTAAAAAAGATGATATGTAAAATAAAGCAAAGACACATTACGCCATGTAATTTATATTTTTTTTCTATTTTTTTAGAATAAAAACTATGCGTTAACAACCATTTTTTCAAAACTACACAGCATTTTTTGTAAGGTAGTTCTTTTATCCAGATAGGTAATGAGTTATATATAAGTGGCGCCATATACACGCAGCTGCGCATACAATGTAGACTAAAGAAAACTTTAGCTTAATTACATGAAAGCTAAAACAAGACATACAGAACAACAGGAAGAGAAAACGCACCATACCCCATAAACATACCATATGAAGGAACCAACTTGCCCCCTTTCACTTGAAAACAAGTAAACACACCCAGATATTCAAAAGAGACTCAAGAAATAAACTAGGAAAATGGTGGGATGAAGTGAATACATGAATTTAAAGCGCTACATGCATAATGCAGCGACATGTATAATGTATGTGTGTCGCTTTTTCTCAAGCGATCGCCTAGCTTGAAAGCGCCGCTGGATCTGTGGGGGAATTGCGTAACACACTTACAATCCCAATGCCATTCATTTTTGCTATTACAATTGCTGGTGCTCTCTTTTAAAATATTTATCAAAAAATTGACGAGTAAAGGAGTCTTAATAGTTGTACTTACAAAAACAGACATCAATTCGACAATATTCATTGCGTTATTTACCTAATCGAACGATGGAGGGATTGTGTGAATGATGATATACCTAGTTAAAAAGACATGTTGCGCCGACCCCAAATACATTGAAATTGGGATAAGAGCTAGAATGATGAATGATGATTTACTGAAGCGACGGCCCGTTTGTCCGATGGGATTATCCTTTACAAAAATTAACAAATTCCATGGAAACTTTCATCCCCTATTTATCTATTAGGGGATGAATTCTCGAGAAGTCTTCCTTAGTGCTAACCTTCGTTATAAAAGAAACTCTTATGCAAAATTTCATATCTTTAGTGCGTTGTCTGTCAGTCTGACAATGAACGAATGAATTTAAGATTTTTTTAGTAGGAAATTTATAATCCATCTGATTATAAATTTCCTTCAATGCATCGAATTGTTATTGAAAATCTGTTACGCAGTTGGGATGCTGATCCGAGGCAACTACACATATTCAATAAAGTAATGCTTTCAGTATTCATATAGAGTTCTGACAAATACTTTGATTGGCATCTCAAACTCAAACTTACCCTCAGTATTTATTTCAATAAAACCGTTTGTTTGCCTGTAAATGGTTTCATTGAATCGAACTTTTAAATCGTAGTCTGACAATGAACGAATGAATTTAAGATTTTTTTTAGTAGGAAATTTATAATCCATCTGATTATAAATTTCCTTCAATGCATCGGATTGTTATTGAAAATCTGTTACGCAGTTGGGATGCTGATCCGAGGCAACTACACATATTCAATAAAGTAATGCTTTCAGTATTCATATATAGAGTTGGTTCTGACAAATACTTTGATTGGCATCTCAAACTCAAACTTAACCACAGCATTTATTTCAATAAAACCATTTGTTTGCCTGTAAATGGTTTTATTCTTCTTCTTCGTGTCGCTGGCACGACTGTATTTTAAATCTTGTTTTCCCAAAACCTCGCCACTTCCACGGCGTTGTCGGTGGCAGCGCAGAGGTCACTTTGACTGCATGTTTTGGGACACAGAGGGCAGGATAGGAGGTGGAGCATGGTTTGTGACATAGCTCCGCAATCACACCCTTCTGCCGTTGCGTCAAGGTAGCCCCATTTTACCAGGTTGGATTTGAATGATTTTATTGAATCGAACTTTTAAATCGTAAAGAAGTCAGTTGGTCAGTCAGTAAAATGTTGCTATATAGTTGCCCATTCCAAAGCAAAGTAGGATCTTAAGCAGAAGAACGGGTAAGAAACTCCATGGACACTCTTTTAAATCAAAAATTTTTGTATAACATATTTAAAATTGGCTTGTAAAATACTATAATAACTTAAACATGAGACCCGCTTAGAGTTGCGAATAAGGTTAAAGCGATTATGAAAAGAAGCTGTTGATGATGTTGCAAACTATAACAATTATGAGTATATACTGGGTGTAAAAAAATAAGTACCTACGTGTTGTATCCACATTTGTAACATTGAGTGGCTCGCTTAAAAATTTGATAGTGTATGGCAAAATAATTGACACTAATAATAACATTTTCCGAGTCAGGCGTTTGTTTTTATCTTTCGAAGGAGCTCTGAGATCTTTAAAAGAATTGTCGAAGGTCCTGATATACTTAGAACTTAATATGAGAATCATCCAACTGTGTTACAAGCATCAGAAACTGAACTGCCTTTACCCCCAGGATAACAGAACTTACATACTTGATAACATAACATAGTCAGTATATAACAGTCCCACTACTGGGACACATGGCTCCTCTCTGTGAGAAGGTGCAGGCCGTTAACAACCACGTAGACCCAGTAGAGGTTGGTGCTAAACTTGATTAACTCATTCCAAACCCCCTGACCCGATAACCGGCTCTTTTGTACCATACTCCAATATTAATTTTTCAATACATAACTAATATAGAACATCATACTTATAAACGCAGTACAAATCGAATTTTCGAACGTTGGTCAGTGATTTCAAAACTTCGTGAGGAGAACGTGAAAAACTGCGAGAGCACCTTCGGGCAAAAACCTCGGTGCGCGGTGTGTTTGGTGGGAGAGAGACGGCACGACGAAGGAACGAGAGGCAGGAGAAAAACTTGCGACGGCGCAACCACGCTTGCATATCTGGGAAGTGGATGGCAAAGAGTATGGTGTAGAGGGGTGGAAATCATTTTTGTTCGTTGAAAGAAGTTCGTTACAGATTTAAACTCTTATAGGATGTCTCCATCACTGAGTTTACTATTGATAAACAGAGGTATGACGATTTCGACTTGCTAATTAAGCACTTATGATTTTATTTACTATTTAAGTATGAATTGTAGTGACCTGTTTACCTGACATATTTTAAATTTAATTATTTTTATTGTAATCTATTGGCACGCTACCTTAATTGTAATAGAGATACCGTGGCCCCTGGCACAGGCAATTGAAGGAACACGGGTGGGTTTTAGTCAGTAAAAGTCTGACACGACCTCCCGCTCTGCCCAGAGCAGCAGAAGTTATTGTGTTGTACTTCGTAGCACGACCATGAACGCATTCATTATAACTTTAGATGGTAATAAAATCCTTTTAATTTATACTATTTTATACCACTAATTAGAAATTTTATACCTCTCAATTATCCTAGATATACAGGTCGTGCTGGTATGTATATCTAGGATAATTCCACCACGCTAAAATTCCAGCTGGCATAAAATTTGATAAAACAGGAGTATGCCTAAAAATTTTTACTCTTTATTTACTCCTATTTTATTACTGGTAAATTGTCGCAAATTGTTAGAAAAGCAAAAAACATTTTCTGCCTATAACCAACGCCATCCAGTGTCAAGTACAAAAATCATATACAGGCTTAAAGGCAGAAAATGTTTTTTTGCTTTTCTAACAATTTGCGACAATTTACCAGTAATAAAATAAAGAGTAAACATTTTTAGGCATACTCCTTTTTCATCAACTTTTATGCCAGCTGGAATTTTAGCGTGGTCGTGCTAGGAAAGAATCTTTCCAGCACGACCTGTATATCTTAAAATTTCTAATTAGTCAAATTAGTGGTATAAAATAGTACAAATTAAAAGGATTTTATTACCATCTAAAGCTTTAATGCCAGCTAGAATTTTAGCGTGGTCGTGCTGGGAAGGAATCTTCCCAGCACGACCTGTATATCTAGGATAATTGAGTATTGGTATAAAATTTCTAATTAGTGGTATAAAATAGTATAAAATAAAAGGATTTTATTACCATCAAAAGTTATAATGAATGCGTTCATGGTCGTGCTACGAAGTACATACAACACAAGTTATTTGATAATTTCCCACCAAAAAAAAAGGACACCTATATTTTATACTGGTTTAATACCTATTCCACCATCTACAATAAACCATCTAAGCCGCACGTCGCTTCGCCGTAAGTTGCTTTTGATGTAGCGTGCAAAAACGAGCAGGTAGGTACCAGCTAGTCCATTCAACACCTAGATTTGTTTATAACTAATTGACATTTTTAGCTTTTTACTCATAGGACACCGCTTTTGAGGTTTCCGTTGGCTTCTTGTACTATTAGCTGTTCTTTTTAACAGTTAATTCCTTCTATAGTTGGCGCTAATAGCTAATTTATTTATTTATTTAATGCTTCAAGCACATAAATGTACAGAGGCAGACTTAAATGCCATAGGCATTTTCTACCAGTCAACCTTTGGGTGATGCAGAGACAAACAGTGGTAGGTGCAATCATGAAAATTGAGGAATAAACCTATTAAAAAATAATTGTCTAAGACACTGACAGAAACTGTTTTGTTTTTTCTGTTGAAAAATACTGTTGGATTCTGTAAAGATACTCAGTTATATGAGCAGTGTTGCCCCAGTGAAAAAGCCGCGACTTACGAGTTGTAGGTCGTAGTTCGAACCCAGACAGGCAACTAACTTTAACTCGAGTGTAAATTTTTACATGACCACTGCTCTCAAAACGGTGAAGGAAAACATCGTGAGGAAACCGGCATGTCGTTGAACCGAAAATTCGAAGTTAAGTGACATCTACCAATCCACACTGGACCTGCGTGGTGAATTAGTTAAACTAGGGCACATTCACGCAGTAGTACCTATACCCTTTCAACAGTTATGTTTAAGTCCCATGTAATAGGGGGCGAGCCTATTGCCATCAACCGGGAATACTTCCAGACGGCTGCTACTGAGAAAATATTTCAGATGGAAAAATAAAATTTTATATTAATTATATTTTTACTCTTTCAAAAATAATCCTACCTTAATGCCAACGTCCACAATCCCAGTAACCCAACTAAAGTCAATTCAATCTTATAATATGTTACAAATTCATATTATTTCAAGTTAAACAAATTTTAATATAAACTTTATTTTAATGGTGATTTCAGAGTGAATACCACTATTGAACAAGTTATAATAATGCTTGAAGTTGTAGCGTAAACTGAACTTTATTGTGTAGGATTTAAAGTTATTTTTTCATAAACTCATATTTTGTTTACATTTTTGGCAAATAAATCGCGAATGCAGTATATCTTCGAGATCTACCCACACTTCCAGTTAGTTGACTCCCCTTTATGATGACGTCACGACACGTGGCGCTTCGCTCGACTTCCCACTTTGCCCATTGATTAGAGGCCATTGTGCGTATTGACTGGCCATTATATACAATTACCTTTGTGTTATGTTGACCTGATTATTTTGCGGTGATAACGAGAGTTCGTTTTGGCACTAATTTTGTTTTGTTAAGAAGTATGCTAGAGCTGTAATAGGGTAAAAACAAAATACCTATCCCAATCAGACAAGGGATGTAAATATATTTGCCATAGGTAGGGTGCATATTGAGGGGCTTGTGGCTAAGTAATTTCAGACGCATGGGTCGATTGATCAGGTTAAGTTACACTTGCCGCAGTTGGTCCGTGGATGGGTGACCAATGACCAACTTTACACACCCCTCCGTGCCTCGGAAAGCAGGTTATAGCCGTTGGTTCCGGCTGTCACTCGTGGATCTTTGTCAGTCAGTCGTTACGGGTCGTCAGTAGCCCGAAAGTCTGACAACCAGTCTTACCAAGGGGTATTGTATTACCCAGTAAGTGGGTTGTGGAGGTCAGATAGGCAGTCGCTCCATATAAAATACTGGTATTCAGCTGCATCCGATTACACTGGAAACCGACCCCAACATAGTTGGGAAAAGGCTAGGCAGATGATGACATGTGTATACTGTTTAAAGGCAAATTTTAGTTTAGTCCTGTCAAATTATTCAGTGCTTGACATTACTCTATACAAGTTTAGACGTGATTAAAAACATGTCTACCAAAATTACGAGTACGTCAATTTACGTCAGATGCTGATTAATTTGACAGGACTAAACAAAAAAAAAACAAAAAAGGGAGCAGTGGTGGCCAAGTGGGAACGGCCGCGACTTACGAGTTGTATAGGTCGTTGGTTCGAACCCAGACAGGCGCTTTACTTTGTGTAAATTGTTTCATCACCACTGCTCTCAAAACGGTGAAGGAAAACGTGAGGAAACCGGCATGTCCTAGAACCAAAAAATTCGAAGAGATGTGACATCTGCCAACCCGCACTGGGCCCGCGTGGTGGATTACGGCCCACTCCCTCGCACCTAGAGGAGGCCTGTGTCCCAGCAGTGGGAACATTATAGGCTGATTATGTATGTATTATGTAAACAAAAATTTATCTTCTGTCCTTTTCTCAACGAAATAGATAGGAAAAGATGTACTGAACTTTCATTTAGTTTAGTTTATGAACAACAGAATCGGCACCACGACGTATTTTTATTTTCCCACACCACAAGTCCACGTTAACACATCAAAAATCACGTCCCCATACAAAATAACATAATCAATTCACACTTCTGAATAACTTGATCCTTTCCCATCCAGCCGTATGGAATAAACCCATAGTCCCCCATCCCCCATAGTCTCCATAATGAACCCTATGAATTAGGGACGATATGAACTGACCCCGGGGATGTAAGTGTGGTGGGGTAGAATATATCGGGGCATTATTAGTGGAGGATTGATTTGATAGTGGTTATGGGGTTTTTAGGTGACATTACTAATTAGATTTGTTAAATGACTAGTATTTAAGAGGAAATGCGGGTGGTCGTTTGTCCAATAGAAATGCTCTCGCCTGTTTTCTTTCTGTTTGACCATAAAAGCAACGATTTTTTACAGAATAATAAATATTACTTAACTACTTGTATGTCCCTATGTTTTCCTTTTTGATGATACATAATTTTTATAAGCACTAGAACCGTCAACAAATGCCGATTTAAACCCCTGTCAACAGAGGCCTAGTGTACAAAGACAACAGCTATTAATGAAAAAATACAAGGTGTTGATTTGCATCCTAGTCAAATTCAAGGACGTAATTATGCTAATGATTTTCGACCCAAATCAACAATAAAATGGGTAGGTTTTTTTTTCTTTTCTTATTTACGGAAATCCGTAAGTGTGAACCAGCCATATTTAAACGCGGCCCGTCTGTTACTAGCCTATAACCGCGCTTTCACACACAAACAAACGCCTTTTACTTTACTAAGTATTAAAGTACTAAAATGTCTTTTATGACAACCTCCTGAAATTTGACGAGGATGCAAATCAACACCTTGTATATCCTTCTTATTCAGTTTATGAAATATCTTTTAAATTGGTCCAATATTGGAGGAGGAAATAGGCGAGAGCCAAACCTTGAATTATGACTTTTACAAGTCTCTCCAACCGCATGTCCTCTTAACGAAATATTTTAATATGTTATAAGTTTCTTTAGATCCGCTTAAAATTTTTGCTGTGTATGAGCGTAAATGTTAAGATGAAAGCGCCAGGGTAGCCCGCGAAATTCAATTTTTTTTAGGTTTTTTGCAATTTGCTGGTCAGTATTAAGTTGTACGATGATTAAAATATGATTCGCGGCCGTAACAAATATGTATTTACAGAATTATAATCATTAAAGTCATCAACACAACTCTCTAAGACCATGTAATCCCCAAGAATGACTATTTCATGAAATCTTGACATTTGGGGATTACATGGTCTTAGAGAGTTGTATTGATGACTTTAATGATTATAATTCTGTAAATACATATTTGTTACGACCGCGAATCATATATTAATCAACGTACAACTTAATACTGACCAGCAAATTGCAAAAAACGTAAGAAAATTTGAATTTCGCGGGCCACCTTAGAGCTTCCCCCTTAAGGTAAAGAAGCTTTGCTTGCTAACGGCCGAACCCAATAACCTAATGTCAGTTAAAGTCAGATCGCTACTGATGGTAGCCAGTATATTATAACTGTCAGTATAACATAATCACGATCTGTTACCAAAATATTCTTGGTTACTTTGGTGACATTGCCCGTTGGGAAGCAGATAATCTAGAAAAGTTGGTGGTGATAAGCAAGATAGAAGGGAAAAGACCTCGAGGACGGTCACCTAGCCGCTGGTCAGACCAAGTAACCACTCTCACTGGACTCTCTGTTACGACCATGAGAGAAGCTGGGAACCGAACGCAGTGGAAGAACATCGTGCGACGAAGGCCTTTCAGGGTCACGACCTTCAGTAATGAAGTACGCGACCAAGAAGAGAGAATAATACAATCATACAGATCGCTACTGATATAGATTATATTGGACGTTAAAACCAGAGATAGATAGGTTTTTCTACCTCCAGAATGCCAAAACTGGTGATAGATAGGCCTGGAATCGCGAAAAAAAAATCTGCTGTTCCCTACATTTATATCGTATAACTCGTCAAAATGTAGGGAACAGCTGATTTTTTTCGTGATTTCAGGTTTGGTCCCATAGTAAAAGTGGTTCATAATGATGAATACAATGACCTCTTAAGAGGTTGTTAATGTTTTACCAATAACCCTGTATAGAAAAAAAAACATTTTATAATTCGATAGCTAATAGAAACTATCTATTAACATCTATTAACAACATTTTTACAACATAATGATCGCAACAATATTGTTCAGTGATCAGTGCATAATCCCGGGGTGTTAGGGGGTGAGCACACGCGGCGGGGGTGCAGTCACAATATTGTACTACACCGTGTGATCTGGCTTTAATCGCGTAATCGCTCTATTCGGTTCGAGGGACACGAATGAGTGTTGTGTGCACTGTGGATGCGGCATGTTGTGAAAACTTACTGACATTCATTTTGTGAGTCTTAAACATAATTTATTTGCATTTTAAGTAAAACAAAGAAAATGTTATTTACTGCTTCAAATCGTTTATGGGGCCGGTCGTCCCCACTGAGCACGAATGGGAAATAAAAGTTTCCGTGAAATCTCAAATCCCCATTATTGCATTTTGACTCTCGGTCTACAGTGGAACGAGTGGAAAATAAAAAGTTGCAATCGTCACCACTGGGGAGGAACGAAACTTTTTCCTCCCACTCCTGCCCAGTGGGGACAACGGGGCGGGGACGACCGGGAATAAAACCTTCAAATCAAAGAGAGTAATAACAGCCGCACGTGGCGATCGATCATGCTGTGGATGGGTAACCATCTTTACATACCGAGACCCCTCCGTGTCTCGGAAAGCACGTTAAGCCGTTGGTCCCGGACCTGGAAACCTTCTGGTTATATCTACAGATATCAAAGAAAACAATTCCAACTTTACCTGACGTTTTTTTACGAAAACAAATTTTAAATGTTATAAAACCACAAGGCAAAAACGCCGAAAAAAACACGTTTCTTGTATGGGAGCCCCCCCCTTAAATATTTATTTTATTCTGTTTTTAGTATTTGTTGTTATAGCGGCAACAGAAATACATCATCTGTGATTTCAACTGTCTAGCTATCACGGTTCATGGTATACAGCCTGGTGACAGACAGACAGACAGTGGAGTCTTAGTAATAGGGTCCCGTTTTTCCCCTTTGGGTACGGAAACCTAAAAACAGACAAGTGAATTACCTACTCTATGTGGATAAGATAGAGATTAAAACAGAAGACGAACTAGCAGGGGATCGAGGAGGGGGGATGGAGGGGGGGTTCAGGGGATCAGACCGGAGTAACTCCTAATAATACCTTGTCCTTTACTTCATGCAAATAACCTATCCAACGGACTTCATTCTCTCGTTTGAATATATTACCGCATCCGATCCTCCCAACCATCTCTTCTCGCAACGATGTTCGTGCTAATTGTAATAGGCTTTGCACATATCAGTGCCCGGCGTGGGACAGTCCTTTGTGCACTTATAATGACATCTAATTTGTTTGCACAGGTCTCGTGTGTGCAGGAAAAAATGTGCGTAATGCTGGGTTCTGGAGAGAAAATGAGATTATTTTGTCTTTAGCAAGGCAGTGTTTAAAAAACGTTTTTAGATTATTTGTGACTAGATTTGAAAAGTAATTTGATATTGATTTATTGTCAGTATTGCCCACTGTAAAGTTAGGTGACATTTTTCCACTTCGGCTGTGATGACAAATCCATACTAATATTATAAATTCGAAAGTAACTCTATCTGTCTGTCTGTACCTTTTCACGCCTAAACCACTAAACAGATTTCGATAAAATTTGGCAGAGAGATAGATTGCATCCCGGGGAAGGACATAGGATAGTTTTTATCCCGATATTCCCACGAGATCGACACTTATGCGGGTAAAACCGCGGGGCGCTGCTAGTTATGATAGAAAACAAAAAAATATCAAGTACTCGGGGATTACTTGATTATATTATTAAATTTTATGATAAGTGAAAGGTAGTTGAATTAGTCAATAACAACGTTAAAGCAGTTCAAACATTTGGATCACTAGAATTTCAAATCATAATGAGATGTTTCAAAGCTTAAACCGTTGGTCCCGTCGGTACAGTCGTTACGGGTTGTCAGTAGCCCGAAAGTGTCTTACCAATGGGTATCATATTACCCAGTAACTGGGTTGTGGAGGTCAGATAGGCAGTCGCTTCATGTAAAGTACTGGTACTGCATCCGGTTAGACTGGAAGCCGACCCCAACATAGTTGGGAAAAGGCTGACAGCTGAAGACCTATTTAAAGTCCACAAAATATACTAGAAAATAGTGTTTAAATGAAATACTTATACCTAACAGGTAATTCCTCGTATCTTAACAAAATTACAGACACAATACGAGTAACAATGCCGTCCTAACATATCACTTACCTACCTATCTAAATAATTTACTAGTTAAAACTAATTGCATACAATCGCACCAATCGAATCCAATACATTTTACCAACTGCCCCCCCGAACTCAACAATTACGAAATCTAATTGGCTCATTCAAATTAAGAATTCTCCCGTCGCGAGCCCTGATTGGTGACGCGTGGCGGGTATTCTTTAGAAAAGCCGGTAATTTTGAATTTAGCTATTCTGTTAGCCATTTTAAACTGGTCTCTTAGAAATATGGTTGCTAGTAGATTTCAGAGGTCTTTGAGTCTGGTCGCTGTATTATTAAGTATTATTAGTAAAGTAATTGACAGTTATTTATAATAAGTGGCTATTTAAACTATTATCTAGTTGGAATACGTTAATTATGCCGTTTTGTTCGTCTAATTTGATGTTATTTAGCAGTTTGTCGGCGGCATTGCTAACTGATATTTTAGTGAAAGCATTTTCATGTGAATTTTGAAGCAGGTATATTGTTAAAAGTTTGAAAGTTTCACCTGCAGCAGGTCCCATACAAAACTTCAATACCTACTCGACCCAAATGTATGGGAGCTGATAATTTTGTCGCGAATACGATGAGTCCGCGTATCACTGGTCAGTTTCCCTCAGCCGTCAGTTTATTTAATTCGCCAGTTTCGTTGATTAGTCAGTTTCACTGATTCGTCAGTTTTGCCTATTAGACAGTTGCGTTAACTCGACTTTTCGTCGATTCGTCAGTTTTATTCAATTCGTCAGTCAAAGTACAGTCGGTAGAAAACTGCTCACACGTCTGCTAATTTAAATAGATATTGAGATATTTTTGAAAACTTTTAGCACAGATGACAATTTTTTAACTTGATCCCATGGAGAAAATTATTTAGTATGATGATCTGTACCACAATCTTGAAAAATTTTACAGTTTCGGGTAGCTTGGTGCTGTCGTCTGCACATCCACATTTAGTCAGTTATGTTTAAGTCCCATGTAATAAGGGCGATTCTATTGCCATTAACAGGGCACAAATCCTGACCCCGGGCTGCTAGGTCCTCAAGCCCATCAGTAGCGCTTGCTACCACTAAAGCAACGAGACATTCAATAGACAGAAAATACACTAAATACTTATGTACAGACGCCATGCAGCACATCAACCTACCTAACCTTATGTTAATGGCGATAAAGTTGAAAATCGATTAATTAAATTTGACAGATTGTAGTAACTTGATGTTCTGGCGTGTGTACCATCGAGGAAACTTACATCTGCCCAATTTCAAAACAAAATCCTGTGCACAAGATGACCACATCTGTTAGCAAGCGTTACTATAGCGGCCGAGCGCTGCAAGCAAGAATAGCCCTTACGGTGTATAGGTGTAAGATTCCTCGACAGTTCATCATGAAAATATTACTGAACTAAATGAGAAATCATATTATTGTGGATGAAAGTAAGCCTGATCAAGTGTCTGCTTTGGTTTCCCGAAATCACAAAAGCCAACGGAAACATTATTTTGACGTATTAGTGTTTTCGTTGGTACGAAATCTAATTTTCACCCGAAGAATAGTCGGTAAATAAAATACTCTTACACCATTAAGAACTCTAGAAACAAGTTTCCCATGCGTTATTAAAATTTTGTTTTAAAATAATGTTGTTTTTTTAGGGTTCCGTACCCAAAGGGTACAAAACGGGACCCTATTACTAAGACTCCACTGTCCGTCTGTCCGTCTGTCTGTCACCAAGCTGGTGGTGTGGGTACAGCCAGCCACGGATACACTAGGGGACAATTGGAGCAACATGTTGCGGAACATGTTCCTCAACAACTACGTGGAATGTGCCGACATACATGTCGCGGAACATTTTGTCGACCACACTTCTCAGTGTTTATAGAAATGTCGCCCGAGGAGGTTGTGGCTATTAGTGCTGCGTACATAGTAATTATATCGAGTGTGTTCAAACGTAAGAGAAAGAGAAGGTGGTGGATGCGGAATTTCTTATTACAACGAGAAAGAAGAGTTAATATACGCGACTACACTCAGTGACAAATGGCGCAACACTGACGCGGGCCACGTGCGCTCGCTCTCGAGGCGGGAGCAAGCAACATGCCCCGCGTCACGTAAAATGTTGTGGGTCATGTTGCGGGACACTATGCAACGTTGCAGCGTCACGTATATTTTGTGTTGCGCGTCATGTTGCGGGACAAAATGTTCCCTAGTGTATCCGGGGCTCATTAACAAAGTATGTACTTACGTAAAATGAAGCGATGAGTTTCCCCTGACCACCCCTCATGACAAGGCTAGATCGAATTAATAATTCATTAAAAAAATCAAGTGTTTTCTAGGAATAAAAATCATTGCAAGAAATGGTTCTTTGGAGGAACTGTCTCCATTGTTACGATAAATTATGTACATTTTTTATTATCTACGCAATTAGGCACAAAAATCTACTTTAATATTATAATTATAACCGTAAGGGGGTTGAAGATTTTTTAGGAAGCCTGGCAAAAATCCGCTGTTTCATACATTTTGATCAAGTAGGTATTGAACTTTTGTATTAAAGAGCTGATTTTTTTTTCTTGATTTCAGAGTTGGTCCCATAGTGAAAGTTGTTCAGTACGATGGTCTAAAGCACCTCTTAAAGTTTGTTAGATTAATTTTTTACACCTTATACAAGGTGTAACAGAATAAACGCAAGTCCTGAAAGTAGTTTGTTCATAATTGATTACTGAATCAATTTCGGTAACATTTAAGATAGGTATTTTTTTTAAATTATGTATTTTGCCATACTGATCGCCGATTGAGCCAAAGAAAATTTAATCTTATGTCAAGGCAATAAGACTCAATTTTGAATGCATAAAGTAATGATAGGGTCAACACAATTTACTTAATAAAAATAGTTAGCTTTAAAAAAAAAATGTTTTGATCATTGTATTATGCTTTTAACTCAATACTCTAATTGGGGTGTATGAGGTCTTGCGTTCATTATGTTACGCATTGTATAAATCGATAGCTGATATCAATGCAAACGGAAAACATAAAAAGTGGTCAAAAAGGGAGGTAAATGAGGTCATTTTCAACAAAAAATCTTTCTACAGCATGGCCATAATTCAATTGCCTTAAAAGTTATGAATATTTTTGTACACCGAGTTCTTTTACAATATAAGACTAATTAATAAAAAAATGTGATATAAAACCAACGGTGTTGGATTATTACTAGATAATGTATCAGCACTACAAAAGTTCTATTGCGGCTCTGGGTACCAAATTTCAAGAGCAATTAATTTTTTTCCAAAAATTTTCAAGCTTTACCATAAACTTTTTCTCACTTTAAAAGCGTTAGAAATAACCTCCTTTGTCTTCCTATTTCGTTTGATCCACGACTTTTTGCCCAGCCTGTATATACCTAGATTACAGCAGCCATTTTGAAAAAAAAATGTTCTCATGAGTGGCCGCCATTTTCAAAATAGCGCATTTGTAGGTATACCAATATAAAAATCTTCAAACTCAAACTCAAAGCATTTATTTCAATTAAACCAATAACAGGCACTTTTGAATTGCCAACTGAGCACAAATCGTGTCCAGATATATCGTGACAAAATAAAACCCCTTTTTAACAAGCTTTTGACATTGATTGTCGTCGAGATGAGATTTCGAGTAGATTTTAAACGTTTTTAATTACGGGAGTTAGCCTTCAAGGATCTGCTTTCTGACAAATTTTTACTACAGCATAGGCTATATATATATTTTATTATTTATCTCACACACAAACAAGGAAGTAGCTAACACCATAACGTAATAACATAACATAACGTTTATTATAAAACATTTATTTCGTCCGTCAAACATTTCCCTGACGTGTCGTACAAACAATGGAGACGGTACTTCTCATATAAATGTTACAGACAGTCCGTCCATCGGCTCACATTAGCAATCATTATCTACCCTCCAAGGTTTTAAGTATATGTAAATTGCTTATTAGCGTTACATATCTAGGACTTAGGGATAGGTAGGTTAAATTTAAAGTAGGTTTTAAAAATGTGGAAATGTTTTAGCTGTTATAAAATCGTCTTGGAAAAAAGAAGGGTTTGAAACGTGGCAAGCACCAAAGTGACTATTTTGGAAAGACCATAGAAACTTAGAAGTAGATTGTGTAAAAGATAATGTCTAGAAATAGGGTGTACCTAAACTAAGATCAGTAAAGCTATTCTGTAAAATTCTCACCGTGAAAACGTACCACCTAAGTTATCACAGTGATCTTTTTACAGAATAGCACCGCAGGACTGATAAGATGTATCGAAGAAGATGAAATTCTGTGCCGATTCCAAATAAATTGGAACAAAGTTAGGACAAAGATGATGAAAATGCTGTCTACTTTATGTTGACCGGTGGAGCAGACAAGTCCTGGAGTGGAGACCACGTATCGGCAAGCGTAGTGTGGGACGCCCCCCAGCTAGATGGACGGACGACTTTCAAAAGGTGGCTGGGAAGGACTGGATGTCGAAAACGGAGGATAGAGTGTTGTGGCCCAGCCTGGGAGAGGCCTAAGTCCAGCTGTGGACTGCGATAGGCTGAGTTTATTGACATATGTTGGGTATTTCTGGTTTGTTAAAAAATTGCAAAGGAAAACATTGCAAAATAAAAAGTAATTTAAAACAATTAAACCGACTTCAAAAAGAAATCAACTCAAAATTATGAAATAACTTTAATTTCGGAAGTCGGTGTCTTGGGATCTGTATTTTAGTTTTTTGCCACCGACTTCCGAAATTAAAGTTATTTCATAATTTTGAGTTGATTTCTTTTTGAAGTCGGTTTAATTTTTTTAAATTACTTTTTATTTCGTAATTTTTAGTTTTTGCACTAGAATTTGACCAAGGTTTTGAGATGTTTTCCCTATGACACTACACCCGTAGCTCGTATCAATACGCCAGGCCGTCACACTTACACGTATTAGTCCATGTCTTGAAAATTACTGAACCGATTTTGATGAAACTTGCACTGTTCCCTAAGTTGAAGTAAATGTAAGCTAATACAAAAAAAATAGTCACGATCCGATTAATAGTTGCTGAGAAATGCGTGGACAAACATACATACATACATACATACGTCTATGAAATTTTGTATATTTGTTTGGAAGCCTTAGTAGATTGTCATATGTGAACATAATGCAATTCCAATAATATTACATACATACGTATCGAATTGATAACCTCCTTTTTTTGAAGTCGGTAAAAATCAGAAATGTTTTGATCGGAATTTGCTAACACATAATTATTCAGTATGTGTGATGATTATTATGCTCGTGTTGTTCTCTAGAAAAGCCCTGGGACAAACAGGTTAATTAATTATTGATCGAGAGCATCGTCGATGACTGGCTACACACAATCAATAACAATCTGAATCATTTTGAAGGATATTGCTAATCCATTGCTTCATATGTTCGAAAAATTTGTCAGCTCAACAACGTAAATAGCGCAATGAATGTTGTTGAATTGTCAAAATGAAACCCATTGCTACTGATAGTGTAATTTTACTTCAAAAGTCTACCTATGGTCGCGATGTCGATGGTTAAGTACGCGGTTCCAAAAACCTTTCAGGGTTTCTATCATCATCATCTGCCTAGCCTTTTCCCAACTATAACGGTCGGCTTCCAGTCTAACCGGATGCAGCTGAACACCAGTATTTTACATGGAGCGACTGCCTATCTGACCTCCACAACCCAGTTACTGGGTAATACGATACCCCTTGGTAAGACTGGTTGTCAGACTTTCGGGCTTCTGACTACCCGTTACGACTGTCAAAGATCCACGAATGACAGCCGCGGCTTAACGTACTTTCCGGCTGAGGCTACAGTAGGTAGCGATTTGCGATGCGACTGGAAGAGCGAAACAAGAAAACCATGGTATGGCTACATTACAAGCGAAATTTCGGCGTATTTTCTAATAAATTCGCTTCAATTTCGCTGATATGTTGATGTAGCCGATGTCGTGATTATAGTAATGTAAAGTAATGTTGTTCCTATCGCATAAAGAAATCAAAGATCGCTAGTAATATTTGATGTACGGTGTAGCCATATACGTGAGCATTCATTTACTTGTTTTAATCGCTCATGCGTCGCAGGTCGCGTCGCGGCCTAATGTAGCTTCAGCCTCCGAGGCACGGAGGGGTCTCGGCATTTAAAGATGGTGTGATGGACCCATCCACAGAACAACCGCGGCAAGCGTAGCATAACCAGATCGATCGACCTGTCAGGGTTTCTATGAATGACAAAAAGATCCCCATTTAGTCCTTCCTTAGCCAAAAATCAGTTTAAACATGGCCGGAACAACCATTCCCCTGACCGCACAATTAAAGCTGTGTCTACCCAATTTTGATCGAGAAAAAAAATGGCGTCAGAATTTTTTGTTACGGTGTCCAAAAATGACACAAAACTCGCCGAAAGGTCGTCGGATACAAAAATACAGAAAAAAAAAACTAAAAATTATACATGTCTGTTGTACCCAGTATATAATTTGGCCCTATAATTCGCCGGGACATAGTTTTTTTTTGTTTGCCGTAATTACGTTTCGGGTCTCTCTTGTTTGTGAATCTTTCCGGTTTTTTTTACGAGTCACTTTCCGATTTTTTTCTCTTTGTCGGTTTTTGGTGATCATCTTGTGGACGGCACGCAACGTGTGGAGTTTGATGACTTCGTCAAGGTGTTGTTGATTTTTTTTTTGTCATTGTGATTGTTTTTTCTCGAGTTCTGCGCAGATATTGCAACACACCTAAGTAAGTACAGACGCCAAGCACATCAAGCTACTACAATCTGTCAAATTTCTTTAATAGATTTTCAACTTTATCGCTATAGCAAAAGGTTCAATGTTGATTGGGAAAATTTACCTACCAATATTATCATTTTCTTTTGCACTATTCTGTTATTTTGTTAGTCTTTTTCTCTAAAGCATAAGGTTCAAAATTGATTGGGAAAATTTGACAGTTTCGGGTGGCTTGATGTGCTGGCGTCTCAGTAGGTATAATATGTAAAGATGGTCACCCATCCACAGACCAACCGCGGCAAGCGTAGCTTAATCTGATCGATCGACCTGTGCGGCTGTTATTATTTAGCCACGGACCCCTCAACTAGATTTCTAGCCATTTGTTTAAATATACACCGTTGTTAGTGTTGTATCTATATATATAAAATGGTAAACTGACTGATTGTTGATATATCAACACACAGCCCAAACCGCTGGCCCTAGAGACATGAAACTTGGAGGGTGTGTTATTTGTGAAGAGTAGGTATCCACTAAGAAAGGGTTTTTCGAAATTCCACCCCTAAGAGGGTGAATGAGGGGAGGGTGAAATTTCACGCGGACGAAGTCGCGGGCAGAAGCTAGTGATGTATAAAATAATGTTAATGAAGCAAAAGGAGTACCTACAGTCACGAGCACTAATATGTCAACCCTTGACAACTTTCAATTGCGATTTTTCGTGAAATAACGAATGCAACGTTGAAATACAACACTTTACATAAACCTATGGGTTCGAAAATACTATGTTCCTAATAATATAAAATTCCATTCAAAAATAAAGGGAAAATCGCTTTTGAACAAAGCCAAGTGTATACATACTTATGCTCGTGACTGTACGTAAGGATCATTGCAGGTGGCGTTCTGTAGTTTCTGCCTATCCATGGGAAGAATGCGAAAGTTTCTGTACCTATCTTGTTTGTCATCATAAAATTAATATGCGAAAACGTCTTTTTAACAGAGCCTTTAGAGCAGTTTAACCAATAATTAATAGAAAAACATCAAAAACTTGCCTCCCTTACATTATTGCCAATACGAAAACTAGATAATTTTGTAAAAAAAACCTTTAATTCAGGTCGGTGTTTCATAAAGCGTAGCATTGAATTGAATAAAAAATTCAAAATGGCGGAAAAGGCGTTCATTTTATTGTGCTTGATTGTACTCCTGTAAGAAGTGCAACGCGACTGTCATCGATACGTGAGTACAAGTGAGCACAATGGTGGTTGGTGACCGCAAGATATTTGATGGGAATAACCAACAAATAAAGGATTTGATATTCTGATAGCATGTATATCTATTTTCCTTTTTATATTCCTGTTTAGTATTATCACATTTAGTTTCAATTAAATACTATTATTTTTCTTTGTGTATGCTGTACCAGTACAGCGTCCTAATAATTGTTTGCTGCACCGAACGACGTCAATACTGGGTAACCCAAAGTAACTGGGTTACCGAGATACTTTGGGTAACACGATTCCCCTTGGTAAGAAAGATCTACGAATGACAGCCGGAACCAACGGCTTAACGTGCTTTCCGACGCACGGAGGGGTCTCGATATGTATTATTTGGCATGATTCATCATCATCATCATCTGCCTAGCCTTTTCCCAACTATGTTGGGGTCGGCTTCCAGTCTAACCGAATGCAGCTGAATACCAGTACTTATTTTGTATTATTTTTTATTTGTTTTGTTTTTGCTTTTTTTTTTTTTTTTTTTTTCATGAATATGGATTAAAAATCGAAACTGCAGAATCATAGAGTAATTCACCGCACTTGCATTTTCCGAAGGGGTATTATTTCATCAGTTACTTCATTGAATCATGGCATTGGGCTCCTTCTCACCGAGGGGAGGCCTGTGTCCCAGCAGTGGGAACATTATAGGTTGATTATTGGGCACGTTTGTTCTCGGTAGTTGACATAAACATAAAAAACAGCCTTTTACTGTCCCAAGGCAGGGAAGAGAAGGCACTATCATTGATCACCATGCTTGCTCGAGATGGGTTGGCGATTTCAAACTTACAGGAACTTACAGGATTTTCCTAGTTTGAAGGGCAGGGATCTTCTCAAATGTAATAGCCATTCCCATCCCTTATTGAATTAACACTGATGTTACCTAGGCTAAGTCTTTTAGAAAATAAATAATTACTTACTTACTTACTCATATATTACTAGCTGTGCCCCGCGGTTTCACCCGCATAAGCGTCGATCCCTTGGGAATATCGGGATAAAAACTAACCTTTGAATACAAAACTCTTTTCTCCACGACAGTCCCCAAGATGTCACTGAACACAAATTGCTATTAGACCACAATATTCACTGGACTAGCAACAGATGGACAAAATTATATGCTTTGTTGTTACATAGGGGACCAGACAGGGACGGAGCATACCTCTTATGTCTAACACAATAAGAGGAAGAGAGAGGGAGAGTTACATAGTAACAAAGTCTGAATTAGGGCGTATATCGATACGGTCTGCTTCTTTGAGGGTAAGCAGGAAAAACAGTAAGGTAGAAATAAATGTTAGGTTGTGCGTGAACGTTTGGTCAAAGGATTGCATGTTTATCTCAGTGTAGGTATTTGAAAAAATATGTTATACAGGGTTATTGGTAAAACATTAACAACCTCTTAAGAGGTCATTGTGCTCATCATTATGAACAACTTTTAAAAATTCCCTACACTTATGTTCGTATGCCTCTTCAAAATGTGTACCTATGTAAATAATTATAAATCACACTAATATTATAAAGGCGAAAGTTTGTGAGTGCGGGGGTGTGTGTGTGTTTATATGTTTGTTACTTCTTCACGCTCAAACGGCTGGACCAATTTTGCTAAAATTTGGTATGGAGGTAGCTGACACTCTGGATTAACATATAGGCTACTTTTTATCCCGATATTCCCACGGGATCGACATTTACTCGGGTAAAACCGCGGGGCGCAGCTAGTATTATATATTTTAAATATTGGTGCCCACGAATTTCATAAATCATGTGGAAGTCTTTTAGTGTATCTGGACATCCTTATTAAGGAAAATAATTATCTTTAAGAACTCTTAGAAAACCTCATATATAAAGACTAGCAGCGCCCCGCGGTTTCACCCGCATAAGTGTTGATCCCTTGGGAATATCGGGATAAAAACTATCCTATGACCTTCCCCGGGAAGGAATCTATCTCTCTGTCAAATTTTATCGAAATCTGTTCAGTGGTTTAGGCGTGAAAAGGTAACATACAGACAGACAGACAGTTACTTTCGAAATTATTAATATTATTAGTATAGTTTAATTGGATGTAGCCAGCCTAAACAGGCTTTAATATTGCCACTGCTGGGACACAGGCCTCCTCTCTGACAGCTCCTCCTCTCACGTAATGCACCACCCGGGCCCAGTGCGGGTTGGTGCTCGTAGATGTCAAATGTCTTTGAATTTTCGGTTCTAAGACACATGTTCTCACGATATTTTCCTGCGGTGCTAAGTATTCTGTAAAAGTCTCACCGTGAAAACTTAGGTGAAGTGAGCGTGGAGTGAGCTGTCAATTGTGTCAATTCCTAGCAAAAACAAACTCACTTCACCTAAGTTTTCAAATTGAGATTTTTACAGAATCGACCGGCTGTACCGTTTTGAGTGATGATGAAATAATTTACACAAAAATAAAGCGTCTGGGTTGGTTGGGAACATGAGATCTAGGTACTAGTCGTTGGTCGCGGTAGGGTTACAAAATTACCAAAATATTTTTTAATTTTTTGTCGCTTAGGTTTATGAATAAACTAAATATTTATGCATTTAGATTTATAGGTATCTCTGCCTGAACTTCATAAGAACGGGTACCCAGGACCATAGTTACAGTTATTTTTATTACCAGCCTATAATCGCAGGCATAAAACTAGGTATTTATAATTAACCATTTCCTGTGCATTTATGAATATTGAATATTTTATTGCAATGACTTAGAAGTCTGCACCCTTATTGCGTAACACACTATTACTATCAATTTGAATCATTTTGAAGCATATTGCTAATCTATTGCTCCTTATGTTCGAAAAATGTGTCTGCTCAACAACGGAAATAACGCAATGAATGTTGTTGAACTGTCAAAATGAAACCCATTGCTACTGATAGTGTGTTACGCAATTACCCTGCTGGTCCTGTACTCGGTTGATGGCAATAGAATAGAATAGAATACTCTTTATTCTCTCTCTCTCTTTCTTTCTTCTCTTTACTGTTTATTTCTCTTTATTCTTTACTCTTTATTTTTTTTTTCTTCTTTTTTTTTTTTTTTTCTCTTTATTATTTTTTTTTTCTTTATTTTTTTATCAATATGTTCGTAACCTATTACCTACATAATATCACATAAATTTAAGTGGCATAAATGTCGGTGTTTTTGCACCTCTAACCCTTTCGTGGAATATCCTCGCATACCTAATGAAAGTCCGTGGCTAAATAATAACTGTAATAACTAGTGGTATTCAGACTGGTTGTCAGATTTTCGGGCTTCCGGCTAACCCGTAACGACTGCCAAAGAAAGATCCACGAATAACAGCCGGGACCAACAGCGAGGCACGTAGGTAGGGGTCTTGATATGTAAATATGGTCATCTATCCAGGGACCAACCGCGGCAAGCGTAGCTTAACCTGATCGATCGACCCGTACTGCTGTTATAATGTTATTACTTAGTCTAGGTAAAGCCCTTCCAAATGTCAGCATCGAGGAGGGGCCCCATAGGGCCGAAGCCTGCCGGGTCAGCGGGATTGTCCGAAAGGGTTACCGCTGGCCCGGAACATAAAGGGCTAAGGAAGGAACACGGGTGGGTTTTAGTCAGTAAGAGTCTGACACTCCCTTCCGCTCCACCCAGAGCGGGAGGGGTCATTTGATGATTTCCCATCCGCAAAAAAAAAAAAAATTTTTTGCCCATTAGGTAGGTACACACTGACATTACATAGCTTCTTCTTGAAATCATCGGTATATATCTCCCTAAAATGAATGATCCTACAATTCCTCGATACAAGTACACTTGTCAACTTGATCGACTCGGGAGTTGCAACAAATTGCGCTAGTGTACTCGACTCGACGGCACTCGAATGCACTCGGCACAACTCTATTGTGGCGCAGCCCTATTGTGACGGTGCTATTGTGTCGCCATTGTCTCGGCTTCGTTACTCGTGCATTGTTTTTAATATTCTTTTATTTTACTGTTTTGTTGGGGGCTTGGGGTGCAGTGGGAGCGGGGAGCGGAGCGATTTGTTGAGAGTGGAAAACGTACACGTTTATGTAAGTACCAGCTTCTGTCCGCGACTTCGCCCGCTTGAAATTTCTAAAAACCCTTTCTTAGTGGATACATAATCTTCACAAATAACACACCCTCCAAATTTCATGTCTCTAGGACCATCGGTTTAGGCTGTGCGTTGATATATCAATCAGTCAGGACTTTGAATCACACTAATCACATTATTAATTAATATTATAAAGGCGAAAGTTTGTGAGTGTGTGTTTATATGTTTGTTACTTCTTCACGCTCAAACGTCTGGACCAATTTTGATAAAATTTTGTATGGAGGTAGCTGACTCCCTGGATTAACATATAGGGTACTTTTTATTTCGATATTACCCCGGGATCGAAACTTATGCGGGTAAAACCGCGGGGCGCAGCTAGTTTTATATACATACGAGTAGATTATGCGCAATCGCAAAGAGAAATGTTCTTGGCAAAACAAAACACAAAGTAACCCTCTAAACCGCTGTAACCACCATTGCGACCACACCCCACGACATCGCGTGGTACCTTAACAGTTAATTACACCAACTGTCGCGATACTCAATTATTTCAACCACACAGTGATAATGAATACGTTTTCAAACTGATCGCAGTCTGTCGGAGTTCAAGGGAACACGGCCTGGGTCGTGGGTGAAGGCGTTTGATTTTGTTTTTGTAAAAAAGGAATTTGACTGTCTATTTGACTAAAGAAAGTAGGTACAAGAACTGGGGTCCTAAAAAGGCCACTTTGGCAGAATCATAAAAGGATAACATAATGGACAGATCGTATCAAATCCCATTGGTGAAGCATTTTTCAGTTATTATTTTTGTCTGTGCTAAAATACCAATCAATCCTATCCAAATCCAATCCCAATCTCTTTGATTATGCCTAGGTTGCCTCTTTGATTATGCAGCGAAAAACACGGACTGTCTTCGCCATAATAGGATTCATAATGTTATCCTTTTATGATTCTCCAAAGTGGCCTTTTTAGGCCCCCTGATGAAAGAAACGATGGATGAACCGTGTGAAAGATGAAATGGCTAGAAAGGGGGTGACTATCGAGATGACGACTAATAGAGAAGTCATCAATTATGCCTAGCCTTTTCCCAACTATGTTGGGGTCGGCTGCTAGCCTAACCGGATTCAGCTAAAAACTGAATATATGCATGGGGGAGGCCTATGTCCAGGTCAGCGGGATTGTCCGAAAGGGTTACCGCTGGCCCGGAACATAAAGGGCTAAGGAGGTTTTAGTCAGTAAGAGTCTGACACTCCCTTCCGCTCCACCCAGAGCGTAGAGGTCATTTGATGATTTCCCATTCGCAAAAAAAATAAAAAAAGCCACATTCCTTTTAAGTTATGCGAATGCTATAAAAGCTCAAATCAATAAATGTGTAATCGTTCCGTAATTTATATGAACAAAGTTGTGCTATAAAATAAACCACTCTAGCATGCATATTATTTAAATCTAATTCATACGTGATATGCATGTAAATTGTTGAGATAGTAATATTAATGATCGAGTTACAATATATCATAACGATTTTATATTAATAATAATGTTATTATTGGCGCCAAGTCTGTATCAGTTTGTATTTTCCCATAAAACGTGAGGTTTAATAATCACGGATATTGATATTACTAGCTGCGCCCCGCGGTTTCACCCGCATAAGTGTCGATCCCGTGGGAATATCGGGATAAAAAGTAGCCTATGTGTTAATCCTAGTTATAAACTATCCGTGTACCGAATTTCGTACAAATCCGTTCAGTAGTTTTTTCGTAAAAGAGTAACAAACATACTAACACACTCACAAACTTTCGCCTTTATAATATTAGTATGATAAGTACTCGTAATTGTTATAATAAATTCCTCAATAGTCTAGTGGGCAGAAGTGGAAAAACACAGATTCTCTGAAGCAGCCTGGTACCTGCCTTCCTCAGAACTGTCCTAAGCCTTTGAGGACCTACCCTACCCTTTTGAGGGTTACAGGTGTGATGAACAAAGTTGTCGACATAGCTCACAGAATAAGGACGATGAAGTGGCAAAAGGTCGGCCATATTAGCCGTAGAACCGACGACTGTTGGGGTACACGTGTTCTTGAGTGGAGACCGTGAATCGGCAACGGTAAGACGTCAGGCTAGGTGGAGCGACGATCTTCGCAGGATGGCTGATAGCAGCTGGATGAGAGTTGCCAAGAACCGAGCTGAATGGCGTGCAATAGGAGAGGCCTATGTCCAGCAGTGGACTGCTGTAGGCTGATAATGATAAGGTGTAATGTCATGATAGAGTTTTTACGTTTCTTACAGGCGTGAAGTACTGTTGACATTTTACATTTCCTATTGATTCATCACCGTTATAAAGGGTACGAGTGTAAATATGAAGACGCCATCATTCCATTTGAGTTACAATAACGCCATGCTCCATATTTTAAAAAGCACTCTGCGCCACTTTTTAGATGGCGAGCTTCTTGCAAAGTGACATTTTGATGACACGACTGTCTATGGTCACGACACGACTTCGGGACGATCGTCTCTTGTCATGTGCCTAGCCTTATCTCAACTATGTTGGGGTCCAACATAATTGAGAAATTATGAAATTGAAATTCACTCCCGGATTCTGTATCTGATAAATTTATAGAGGTATGAGGAACATGGTGTAAAGTTCACTCATACTCTATAGAAAGGGAGGATCCTCCGACCAGGCGGGTGTTGTGTGTGGCGGGCAATTGCCCGATGATTCACGTCGGGGCGTTGTATCTATGCTAGTTGCGCGGTAAACTCTGCTTGCGAGATGCAGGATTTTGCGTGACGTCAGAATGACGCGTTGTTCGCATGTGGCGTTGTAGATACCACTACAAATTGTACTCTACTGTCAAATCAAATAATTATGATTGATTGTTGTTAGACTACCAGAAACCCAATGTTAACTTGGAAATGTAGGTAGGTAACTTTAACTACCTACATTTCCAAGTTAAAGGTTCATTATGGGAATTACTCAAAATAACTTATTTTAATAAACAAAATACTTATTTTAAATCAAAGGCATATAAACTAAAGCTAGTAACTACATAAATATTCTATGTACAGACGCCAGCACATTAAGTTACTAAAATCTGTCTTTCTTTAATCGATTTTCAACTTTATCGCTATTAGCATTAGGTTCAAGGTTGGTGTGTGATAAACAATTTGACAGTTTTGGGTAGCTTGATGTGCGCGTCTGTACCTAATTCTAATCCAAACCGAGTTTTTCTCTACACTCCAGTAAAAGCTTGTATCATGTCGAAGTGGTTCGTTGTATATTCCTTCCTAAAAAAAGCTTTGATCATATTAGCATTAGTATGAACTCACATGACGACATCCTTACGACATGACGACACGACTTACGGCTTTCAGTCACGATGCATTACTGATTCCCGGGAAAAAAAAAAACTATACTCGTTGGGGTCTCGAAATTCGAGACTATTTCAAAACTAGGTTTCTTACTTATAGGCTATGTAATTAGGCAGTGTAAACAAGATATTTTAATCAAGCACTTTATTAATCAAAAGCAAATCAAAAAAATATTTGTTGAAGTTTTTTTCATTTTTGTAGTGGGCCACGTAAGAAACAAAGGGCGTTTAATGTGGTTTCAGACGGAGAGGACCTAATTTTGTTACAAAAGTAACCCGCGTCTCAAGTCTCAAAAGTCTCGTTATTTCCGTGACCGAAAATGTTAGTCTCGAAAATACCAAAAAATCGTCGAGACTCGAAATTTTCGAGACCGAGAATCCCGGTATGAAAGCCTTAGACACGACGTAAAACTCGTACCATCTAAACGATCCAATTGATTTTCCCGGCGCGCGCACTCCGTAAAACGAATGCTTTTAGATACATTAACGCGATTGGAAAAACTGTGGTTTTAGTCAACTTACATATTTATTATATTTGTATAGCAGGCTACCAGAAATTATGGGGTTGGATTCATTATATATTTTAGGTGTTTTGAAGTGAAGTAAAGAAATATATGGGTCTTACTTACCTATTAGATTACGTATTCGTCTATGTATGTTTGCAGCCATGGTGGCCCAGTGGTAATGACCGCGACTTACGAGTTTTTGGTCGTGGGTTCAAAATCCAAGCAGGCACTTTACTTTGTGTAAATTATTTCATCACCACTGCTCTCAAAACGGTGAAGGAAAACATTGTGAGGAAATCGGCGGGTCCTAGAACCAAAAATTCGAAGACTTGTGACATCTACCAAGTTACCAACCCGCATTGTGCCTGCGTGGTAGATTACAGCCCACTCCCTCTCACAGAGAGGAGGCCTGTGTCCCAGCAGTGGGAACATTATAGGCAGATTATGTTTAGGCTATGTATCTTTAACAGAGCCTATAGTTACCTAACTAAAAAAAAAACTGAAAAAAATCGCCTGATTTTTTTCTTTATCTGAATGTCTATATGTTACCTTTCCACGTCTAAACCACTGAACGGATTTCGATAAAATTTGGCAGAGAGATGGATTGCATCCAGGGGAAGGACATAGGATAGTTTTTATCGACATACCTCGCGGGCGGAAGCTAGTACAATATAAATACAACATCAAAACACAAATTAGATAAATCAAATTAAATGTAATAGAAATAATATACTCATATTCACTACAGTAGTGTCTTACGAGCGACACTATATGTGCAGTGTCGCACATAAGGAACCTACCTTCGCTAAGTAAGTATAACGTATCGCATCGCATCTCATTATTGTCTATCGCGCTTCGATATCATGATCCTGTAAACTGAGAGATCTGGCTCTTGTGATACAGGAACTCCTAGTAAAAGAGCCAGGGTTACCTAATGTTTGTGTCTCGAAGTGAAAATAAATAAATGATTAAATTTATAATAATACGAGTAGGTACCTACTTAGTATACCCGGCTGTCATTCGTGGATCTTTGACAGTCGTTACGGGTAGTCAGAAGCCCGAAAGTCTGACAACCAGTCTTACCAAGGAGTATCGTACTACCCAGTAACTGGGTTGTGGAGGTCAGATAGGCAGTCGCTCCATGTAAAATACTGGTATTCAGCTGCATCCGGTTAGACTGGAAGCCGACCTCAACATAGTTGGGTAAAGGCTAGGCAGATGATGAGGTACTTAATTGATTATTTTATGGGATGTTTAACTATAGATATATAGTTTTACAGATATCTAATGTACTCTAAATAAAACGATTGTTTGTATAGTTACAAACACTTGTTTTATTTCAAGAAGCAACATGTTATCGAGAAAAAAATCGCATAATTTTCACATCCCTAATGCAATTTGAAACTAAAATTCAAAGAAAACACTTTCAAAATCTTCTTTTTACCAAATAGATGACAACAAATTCTATCTATGTCCATATAGAAGGTAAAAAATAAAAGTCATTATAATCTACCCCAAGACCGGTGTATAGGCGGGGGTGCGTTGCCATGGCAACCGACGGGGGCGGTTCTATGTAGTAGGTAAATGAACGGGCAAAGAGGCGTACGTGAAATATTGTGAGGGTAGGTATTTTTCATTGAATTCTCGTGAAATATTGTTTTACTTTTAAAAATCAATCTGCCGAGCCTTTTCCCAACTATGTTGGGGTCGGCTTCCAATCTAACCAGATGCATCTGAATATCTGAATTTTACATGGAGCGACTGCCTGTCTGACCTCCGCAACCCAGTTACTGGATTATCGATACCCTTTGGTAAGACTGGTTGTCAGACTTTCGGGCTTCTGACGACCCGTAACGACTGTCAAAGATGAATGAATGAATGACAGCCGGGACCAACGGCTTAACGTGCTTTCCGAGGTACGGAGGGTCTTGGTATGTAAAGATGGCCACCCACCCACAGACCAACCACGGCCAACGGCAACGGCTGTTCAGTACATTTTGACCGCGCAGAGGAACCCCCCCCCAAATTTTAGAAGAATCCGTATTTTTTTTTAGTTCTACTTAAATAAATCACTCAAAAGTTAAGGCTCCCGCGGACAGGCGCGACGCGACAGCCCGACGTGACTCTAGTATAACAATATCTATGAAAACTTCATGGAAATTGTTCTCCCAGAATCGCGATGCACAGTCGCGTCGCGCCTGTCCGCGGGAACCTTTATTCTTGACACTTTTGTCTTACAAAGTTGTGTAAAAAGGTTGTAGAAATAAAAAGAATGTATAGTGCTGGGTAAAGCATTTAGTTTACTACTCGTAAAACAATGCTTAGCAAAATCAGCCTATAATGTTCCCACTGCTGGGACTCAGGTCTTCTCTCTGTCAGAGGAAGTGGTCTGTAATCTACCAAGCGAACCATGCGGTTTGGTAGATGTCGCATGTCTTAAAATTTTTGGTTCTAGGACATGCCGGTTTCTTCACGATGTTTTCCTTCACCGTTTTGAGAGCAGTGGTGATGAAATTATTTACACAAAGTAAAGGGCCTGCCGGGGTTAGAACCTACGATGTATGTTGGGGCCGTTACCACTGGGCTAGCACTGCTCCACTGTAGCTTTTGATTGACGAAGCAATAGGCGTCCTACTGAAGATTTCAGTAGGAAAAGCTCGAATTAATGGAATCCTTTGAAAATTATTATCTTCTTTACGTATAAATTTGACTCAAATTTTGTCCGACCTGCATCTAACATACTATTAATCTCAATCTGAATCATTTTGAAGGATATTGCTAATCCATTGCTTCATATACCCGAAAAAAATGTCTGCTCAACAACGTAAATACCGCAATGTATGTTGTTGAACTGTCAAAATAAAAGCCATTGCTACTGTTAGTGTGTTACGCAATCACATCACAGGATGTAGCCACCTGGACCGCTCTACCATTGATTTCGTTTAAATAGGAAGGTGCATGAAAATAATAATTATATTTATAAATTACAAGCTGCGCCCCGCGGTTTCACCCGCGTAAGTGTCGATCCCGTGTGAATATCGGGATAAAAAGTTGCCTATCTGTTAATCCAGGGTGTCAGCTACCTCCATACAAAATGTTATCAAAATTGGTCTAGCCGTTTGAGCGTGAAGAAGTAACAAAGATATAAACACACACTCACACACTTTCGCCTTTATAATATTAGTGTGATCATCATAAGCCTTTATAAACGCTTATAATATCAGTATTTTAAACTACATTAAAACTGACCATGGTGCATGGTGTCCTTGCCACCATTTGGTCAGAAGGATACCCAGTGCCGAGGGCGCATCTAGAGAAAGTAAAACTGATGAAAACCGCAAAAATACCGTAAAATTACTGTCATTTTAAACCTGTGAGTGCTTCGTATGTCATGGTATGAAACTTACAAAGTAGGTTACTGTTATATAAGGCATATTACTATACTTATTGTAAATTATAATAACATTTTGCGCGCAAAAAAGTAAACGCAACTTTATTTTTCAGACGCCGCTGCTGGGAACACTTGAAAACTTTTCCAAAAGGCATCAATATTTTTCTTGCTTTTAGTCATTTTATTCATTAACAATCATTTGTATTTGAATTCATATAAAAAAATAATTAATTAAAAATTAAATTACACACACAACATTGATTTTATAAAACTAATTAAATTACATAAATCATATAGGTACTTAATAATTCTAGATACTACTTACAACATAATCAGATAGGAACTACAAATCTCCAAAATTAAATGAAATGTTTATTTATGTAAGTAGTAAGTGTTATGACACTTTTATTCACACGTTAATATTGTGTAGGTAAATATTTGAAAAACTAGGTGGCGACATCTATTTCTTATCTGACTGATCCCAGAGAAAAAATGCCGAAACAAAGTCAGTCTAACAATGCAAGGCCATGTCTGGAGAAAGAGCCATTGCAACTTTGAGTTGACCGGTCTCAACCGACGGCATGCATGCATCAGCCATAGTGCTATTTAAAAACCGAAGAAGATAAGTTCAATAGTAGTTACCTATTCCTGCAAAATGTGTAAGCAGCTTTCCTGAAGGCTGTTCTTACAGCTGAAGGGCAGTGTAACATTTCTACCTAAAAATGTGATTGCTTCTAAATTATCTACAAAATGTATTTTGATGTGGTTATCACCACCTAGTAAGTTTCTTGAAAAACACATTAGTGTTCAATATTATATTGATAAAATCAATTTTTTTCCGGATGAGCTAATCGATTTAAATCTTCAATCTTATCAAACTCGAGCTGTAATTTACACAAAGTAAAACGCCTGTCTGGGTTCGAACCTACGACCTACAACTCGTAAGTTGCAGCCGTTACCACTGGGCCACCACTGCTCTCGTGGTCCTCATTATTAAACTTTATTATATTACAATCACGTAGTGCTAAATAAAAAGTAGCAAGTGCGGACAAGTATCAAAGTATAGCTTTTAGAAGTACCTACATCATGTTATAACGCTTGAGTGAAAGGTGAAACGACAATTAGCATTAATTAACACAGCATGTATTTTGCATGTTAGGCAGGTACTGTAAAAACTAAGTACATGGTACATACAACTATGAGATAGGTTATATATTTTATTATGTTAATTAAAATAGTACTTTTTGTGTTTTAGATAGGGATTTAAAAAGTCGTTTTGTTGGTAACGGTATCATTTTTAATGAGAATAATAAAAATTTGGAGCCGTCCCGTATTCTATAACGAGGAATCGGTTTTGTAAATGATTTGTCAATTATAAGACTCTGATAGAGGCATCTGTCTTCCTCAGGGCTTCCTCTGACCAGAGTAAGAATGTTTAAGAATATGTCGAAAATGATAGGTATTTAGCGTCTGAAGAAAAAAATTAAAAGTTACAACGGATCAAAGGAATTTCTTCTACAATGGTCTTCAAAAGTTGGTTGAAATTTTCCACGTCAGCTTGATGCCACAATATGATTAAAAAAAAATATATCGTGTACTTTGAGATTACTTGATTATTTTTTATGATAGGTAGATGAAAGGTAGTTGAATTCGTCAATAACACCGTTATAGCAGTTCAAACATTTGGATCACTCGGACTTTAAATCATCATGTGGTACAGCTGAAGTGGAAAAATGTCTAGTAACTTTTGTTATTATAAAAATTAATAAATATTTTCAGCTGCATCCGGTTAGACTGGAAGTCGACCCCAACATGGTTGGGCAAAGGGTAGGCAGATGATGATGGTTTTGAGTTTGGATATTAGTCACTGAATCGCACATAATTAGCTGAACTACCTACTGGATAATTCATAATTAAACACAGAGGAAAAACTTGGTGTAAAGGTATTACCTACAAAAAATTAAAGGAAAATAGATTTTCCATTTTCATTTCCCCCATTTCCCGCTCCCGCCGCCCATCCAGAGTTGTGTTACAGGGAAATTATGAACGGTTGTGTTGCCAAGTAAAATAAAACTTTCCACGTTTTAGAGCTTTTTAGTACACTTTATGAATTTACAGTTTCAAAAATGTTGGTGAATCATATTTTAATAGGTATCCAGTAAATATGTTCGTATATTCTGTTGTAGCCTGTAAAACTTCAAACTGGGAATTCGATGAAATTGTAACGATACTTAGATGCATTTATCTTGCGGGGTTCAACCGTTCCTGCTACGGATTTGACCTGGACGGGTGAAGATTTGACCTGGACGGGTGAAGATTTGACCTGGACGGGTGAAGATTTGACCTGGACGGGTGATGATTTGACCTGGACGGGTGAAGATTTGACCTGGACGTGTGAAGATTTGACCTGGACGGGTGATGATTTGACCTGGACGGGTGAAGATTTGACCTGGACGGGTGATGATTTACGCTCTGGGGCCCTATGTGCTTCTAGATTCCCTATCGAGTTATTATATGAATCTATTAACTTGATATCAGAATATTCACTAAAAATCATGTTTTGGCAGACACGTCCAAAGGAATAGAGACAAATGCTACGGTTAAAGATGTATTCTTTCAAGTTTTCGGACTCTTACCGGCTACAACCCCCCCGCGGTGTTCCACCTCTGCCTATGACCGGGGGTGCGGGATAAGCATTCTAGAAAAAATCTAGAATTTTTTTGAAGTAAAAACTTCTTTAAGCGCATATTGCGTTCTTTGTGAACGAAACTTAACCGTCACCTACTCGGCTCTAGTTCTAGTAGGTCGCTGACGCTGAATTGGATATACTCGGCTCTAGTAGGTCGGTGATGCTGAATCGCGTATACTCGGCTCCACTCGGTCGGTGACACTGAATCGGATATACTCGGTTCCATTCGGTCGGTGCCGCTGAATCGCGTAAAGGTTCTTGGCTCAAGTCGTACGTTTTCACTTCTATTGTGTCGTTTATGCATATTCTTTTTTGCTTTGTATATTAAAAATGAAGCTTCCAGTCTTCCAAAAGAAAAAAAACACAAATCCCTCACACAGTCAACTAAAATCTTTCAAATCTTAGACAAACTTCGTGTATGTCAATAATTTCGTGTGACATTTGATATCGTGAACCGTGACCCCTATATTTTGTGCTGTAACTCGGTACTTGTAAGGTCAACAAGAGGGAGAAAATGTGCGGTCACAGTGTCAAGTGTTACATCGATTTTAGGTACGATGTTTTGTAGAGGAAAGCTAACAGAGAAATATTAATACCTATCAAAATATTTTAAATGAAGGAGAACACTGTGTCTATATCTCTCATCCAAGTCCCTGGTGTCAAGTAATCTCCATGTAATTTTGACTATTTATGCCTTTTTTGGATAAGTAGGTACCTACATAAATTCTTTTTACCCGTAACGACTGCCAAAGATCCACGAATGACGACCGGAATCAACGGCTTAACGTGCTTTCCGAGCCACGGAGGGTCTCGGTATCTAATGAATGGTAACCCATCTATGGATCGACCTCAGCAAGCGTTGCTTAACCTTGAAGATCGACCCGTGCTGCAGCCACGAGCCTCCCTTTGTGCAAGAATAAATAACTTAGGCAAAGCCTGTATTTTTTGCACGTTTTCGCACGATAATTGAAAATATAAAATTTTTAATAAGTTAGAACGTGCTAACATGAAGTCTAAGGATTCAATCATCCAAGTAATATTAAAAACTCAACTTGGATTAACTATAAAAAAAAACAATTAAAAATATGAGGCAACGCCTCCATACAACCAAACTAAAATTGTAAATGGATTTCAGTACACAAACTCTAGTGAAAAACCAAAGGCTTCACTCACGTTTTAAAAATGGTTCACTCCGTAAACCCTTCAATGCTTGTAATATTTTCATAACAAAAAACCTCGTATAATCGAGTATCATATCTCATCCCTCCATCTCTTTCACACACACCTCAAAAACCCACGTTAAACAGAGAACGAGCTACCCCATCTGTTACCTCTCGAAACGTCTCTTAATGATATGCAATACGACCCTCTTTAATCACCCCTTCCTCTCCCACTTCAGCGCTAAGCGAAGGAGTAAAAGAGATAGAAATACATAATAGTGTTCCGTTTCGAAATTACATTATGAAGTAGTGGCACGCGACCAAATTACAAAGACCCCTCGGATTCGTACTGTTTATTCAACAACACGGATTTTTAAGCGATTCTAAGGGAAGGGAGGTCATTTTAAATTGGACGTGTTCGTAGGATAATTTTTCATGCCTCCTATAGTGACAAATGGCGAGGAAATAAATTTTATTTATAGGTTTTAGTTGACAGCAAGTTGTAAATGAAGTTTTAATGGCGTCTGTGTTTGTTTATTGTGTGAATTAGAGGCTTATGTGATTTATATAAACTTGGTTTGGGGAAAGTATTGTGTAACGTTGTAATGGGGTTGGTTCGACGAGTTTTCATAATGTAAGTAAGCTTTTGAGGTTAACCGCGAAGAATTAGTTGATTTTTGTGGTACGTTTAGTTATCTGTGTCTTCTTAGAAAGTTAATTTATTTGATTTTTTACTTAAACTGGGTGAGAAGGAAACTTTGGAGAAGAGTTACGAGTTTAGCTTTTCATCACACTAATATTATAAAGTCGAAAGTTTGTATGTTTGTTACTTCTTCAAGCACAAACTACTGAACGGATTTAGATGAAATTTGGCACATAGATAGTTTATAACCAGGATTAACACATAAGATACTTTTTAATCCGATATTCCCACGGGAAATTTATGCAGGTGAATCCGCGGGGCGCTGCTAGTGATTTAATAAAAACTTAGGACTATTTTCATCCTATTGCATGTTTGTTTCTTATTGTCCAAACAATTTTTTTTTTTAAATACATTTGTGTTGTGTGTTCTGGTACCTACATCTTACTGGATTTAATGGCCGCTACATAGGCTACTGAAAAAGTTAAACTCGTAGGTCAGTTCTGGGGCTGACTTAGAATAGATTACCATCAACTCGCTAAAGGAGAAACATCGGAGTTACCGACATAGCTTGCAGAGTAAGCAAACTGGAGTGGCAGTCGGCTGGCCATGTTTGTCGAAGGACCGATGGCCGGTGGAGCAGACCAGTCCTGGAGTGGAGACCGCGTATCGGCAAGCGTAAAACCAGCATGTCCTAGGACCAAAAATTCCAAGACATGTGACATCTACCAACCCGCACTGGGCCTGCGTGGTGCCTTACGGCCCACTTCCTCTCATAGAGAGGAGGCCTGTGTCTGTGTTCTAGCAGTGGAAGCATTGTGGGCTGATTAGGTATGCTTATGCTATCACTGATGAAAATGACAGATTTTCTTGAAGTGATAGAGTAAGGTTTTTTTTTTCTTTTATAACTTAACTAGCTGCGCCCCGCGGTTTTACCCGCGTAAATGTCGAACCCGTGGGAATATCGGGATAAAAAGTAGCCTATATGTTAATCCAGGATGTCAGCTACCTCCATACAAAATTTCATCAAAATTGGTAGAGCCGTTTGAGCGTGAAGAAGTAACAAACATATAAACACACCCCCACACACACACACTCAGAAAATTTCGCCTTTATAATATTAGTGTGATGGGCCCGCTCTTGACCTCGATCACGCCCGATGTAAAGCGATAGATGAGGTCTATGATGGAACGAGCGTGCCCAGAAGATGCCTAAGGCACTGGAACTCCCACGCATCGAAGAAACACAGCAGGCTGCTTGACGCCGGACTCCGGGGGGAGGGTGGTCGCAATCAGGCGGGCGTTACCTCTACCACCGCAAGGGAAGAATTGGCCAGTCAAGTAAGGTGTTGGGTGTGACTGTCCAAACCAATTAATTCTAAACAAACCGTTTGTTTACTCTTTTATCAGATACTTTTGGAAGGGACCATACCTTCGCTGGACATATTACATCTCGCCTGTATTCCTTCACGGGTTAAGCAGAGGTACTACATAATAACATATATAGGTAGTACCTAAAGACAGGTTTTTTGGTGAGGGAGGCAATTTGGTGATGGACTCTTAAAAGTCTTCCAAAACATTACCTATGCACGCAATGTCGCGTAATGATATGTCACTACGTCTTGTCCACCTTTGTGGTGAACTGGTTGCATCATTCTGCGTTACTGCGTGCATAGGTAACATTTTGGAAGACTTTTAAGAGTCTATCACCAAATTGCCTCCCTCACCAAATAACCTTTCTTTACTCTACTTACTATTATAGTACCTACTTACACAAAAATTTCGCCAATTCTGTTTTACTCCCACGTAAAAGTCGCCGAGCCTATTGCCATCATCATTTCAGCCGAAAGACGTCCACTGCTGGACATAGGCCTCCCCCAAGCACCTCCACTTCGACCGGTTCTGTGCTTCTCGCATCCAACGGGTTCCTGCGGCCTTCACAAGGTCGTCGGTCCACCGTGTGGGAGGCCTTCCAACGCTACGTCTTCCGGTACGCGGTTGCCACTCCAAGATAGACAGACGGGCACAAAAACTTGACGACGTGAATAACGCTATTCTTCAGGTCCAAGATTGGTTTTCGGTAAATAATTTGGTACTAAATGAAAAGAAAACCAAATGCATTAGATTCAAATTACCTAATGTTAGAAGTAGCGAATGTGACATCATACTGAATGGAGAAAAACTGGAATTTGTTGATCAAACGGTTTTTCTGGGAATCACGCTAGACGAGAAATTGCAATGGGGACCTCACATAACATCTCTTGCGGGGCGGCTTAGCTCGGCCGCTTATGCTGTTCGAAAGATAAGACAGTTAACTGATGTAGAAACCGCGCGTTTAGTCTATTTTAGCTACTTTCACAGCATTATGTCATACGGCATTTTACTATGGGGTCGAGCTGCTGACATTGAATCCATCTTTATTTTGCAAAAGAGAGCTGTCAGAGCCATTTATAATCTACGTCGCCGCGAATCTCTCAGGGAACTTTTTAAAGGGATTAATATTATGACGGTACCTTGCCAATTCATCTATGAAAATATTATGTATGTAAGAAAAAATCTACATCTTTTTAATAAAATAAGCGATAGACATAATTTTAACACTAGAAATAAAGATAAAATATATCAACCATTTTTCAGATTAGCCAAAGTACATACATCTTTTATGGGGTACTGTGTTAAATGTTACAATAAAATACCTTGTGATATATTGCAATTAAATGAAAAAAAATTTAAAACTCACATTAAACGTACACTTTGTAAACAAGCATACTATAAATTAGAAGATTATATCCAAGATAAGAATGCTTGGAAACATGCTGGTCCTGCTCCATAGGACAATCTAGAGGCTAGACAAAATCAAACTGGTTGCTAATTTAACTGTATAATTTATTTATTTTTTGACATTCATTACATTCTGTAATAATTTTTCTTTAACTCACACCCTGACATTGACCCTGACAACTTAAATAATTTTTTTTTTTTTTTGTTTATTATTTTAAATGAAAATCATTTACTTTTACCATGTTTGTAAATGTGTGAGCACCATGTATCTATCAGATAATTAATTAATTTATATATCATGGTTTCATTTTTAATTCTTTTACCTATTGTGGTATAGTAATTTTTATTGTAGGTGCATCGTCTTCACATATTATTATTATATAATGAATGTATGCAAAATATTGTAAAACTTTTTAAAAGAGTAACGGTGGAGTTTCTTGCCCGTTCTTCTCCATACGAAAACTACCCTTTCGAATGGGCGACTAGAATCAATTCTATTTTATTTATCGTAATTTTTGACGTTCAAAAGTGCCTTTAATGTGCCTATTTGAAATAAATGCTTTGACTTTGACTTTGACTCCAGAACCTTACAACCTCCCCCCTTTCCTTTATTGCCACCTACTGGGCACAAATCCAGATTTCGGGCTACTACTGTGAAATTTCAAAGGTTTTTCCATCTGGAATTAGTCAACACTGCCCGACCCGGGAAGCAAACCCAGGACCTTATGCTCAGGTAGCGCTTGCGACCACTATGAGCGCTTGTGTAGGTACTTATTCAATAATAGTCATACAGCTAGTTAAGAGGAAATGCGGTAATAGAGACTTTTGAAAAAACCTAAGTAAAAAGTCATAATTTGAGGTATGGCTCTCGCCTATTTCCTCCTCCAATAATGAACCAATTTAAAAGATATTTCATAAACTGAATAAGAACGATATTTATCAAAGTACACTAGGCCTCTGTTGACAGCGGTTTAAATTGGCATTTTTTGAGGGTTCTAGTGCTTATAAAAATCATGTATCATCAAAAAATAAAACATAGGGACATACAAGTACCTAGTTAAAATTAATTATTCCGTAAAAATTATTGTTTTATGGTCATTAACTAGAAAGAAAACAGGCGAGAGCGTTTCTATAGAGAAAAGACGCATTTCCGAATCACTGAAGGATTAAAAAAAATAAAACCACTGTTCATTTGTTTGATAAGAATTATATATGTACATAATCCTTATCAAACAATTGAGCAGTGGTTGGCAACATGATTCGCGAGTGTCGACCATGTAAATGGCGGTATATAATTATGTAGGTATGACCACAATACCGCCGCGCACGCACGATAATAAATGCATTATTAATATTTTATTGTAGAACAGGAGACGGGGAGTACAAATATTTCAAATTGGTAGTGGTTTTATGACATAACATAAATGTACGCCTGCATTACCCAATGGGGTAGGCAGGATTGCTATTATATGTACACTACATCCATATTTCGCCAGTCTTACCAAGGGGTACCGTATTACCCAGTAACTGGCTTGTGGAGGTCAGATAAGCAGTCGCTCCATGTATAATACTGGTATTCAGCTGCGTCCGGTTAGACTGGAAGTCGAACCCAATAGTTGGGAAAAGGCTAGGTAGATAATGGCATCCCTATTTCGCCACTGCAGTTATGGCTAAGTCCCATGTAATAGAGAGCAAGCCTATTGCCATATACTGAAATCCTTAGTCTTGGCTGTGACTGAAAAATTCCTGATGCGAAAACAAAAGTCACCCAACCAACCAACCAACCTTCCCCCACCCTCAACCAACCTTCAACCTTCGTCAACCTGGAGATTTAATCCAGCAGGGTAATTGCGTAACACATATCAGTAGCAATGGCTTTAATTTTGACAGTTCAGCAACATTCATTGCGTTATTTACGCTGTTGAGTAGACAAGTTTTTCGAACTTATGAAGCAATGGATTAGCAATATCCTTCAAAATCATTCAGATTATGATTGATAGTGTGGTATACCTTCATCTTACGGTAGGTACCTTCTGACTATACCTAAGTAAGTAGGTACCGGACTTTCGAATTAGTACTGAATTCTTTATATTTAGCAAAGAGGTCAAAGTAAACTGAAAAAGCTGAATTTTGGTGTAAATCTAAACTACATTTTGAAAATTTAGCATAATTATGTAAGCAGGGATTGCAGCCCATTTGTTTTAAAACACCAAATTTTCTCTGCAAATAGTGGTAGCATCAAGGACCAATGAAATATTAGAAATACCTAGGTATGTATGTATCTTACGCTAGGAGAGTTCCCGAGACTTGAAACGATTCTTACAAAAAGATTATGTAGCTAATATTAATGCCATTAATCAACTACCACACCATATAATTATGCTTATATACTACATTATATGTTCTAAACTGCCAATAAAACCATAAATACAACATACACATTAAAAATACAAGTTTTTTTTCAAAGTGCTCATACTCCTAGCCTATAATTGTAACGTCGGATAGCTAACGCCGTAGAATATTAATTTTATTTAACCAAAACTAGGCTTTCCAAGTTCATATGCAGATTTATTACTGTGCGCAGCATTTTAATTTAACTCTATGTGAATGGTTTTCTTGTAAAAGACACGCCCTGTAGTCGTTATATGGGTACCTACAGTTTTATGTACTTACAAAACCTCAAGTTTTTTCTTCTTAGATACCCTGCTTACCCTATGGGGTAAGCAAGGTGGTAAGATCTCACTTGGAACTTTCTCAACTTAAAAGATTGTGTGGGGGGAAAAAAGTAGTTGTGTCATAACTTTGTCTGTGTTGATTTTTTTACCAAGTAGGTAAGTATTGACTTATTTTTATCTGAAAAGAGTTTTATATCTAAAGTCTATCCATCCTCAATATTCAAAATTTGTAATCTAGTAGTAGTTAGATGATAACAGCTGCCGACAAACTGTTCCGTAGGTTGGCAGACTTTTTAAAAGTTAATCTTAATACAGATTTTGAATATCTAAATAAATAAGTATGCATAGATAACCCCCCCCCCCCCCCCCTTAAAAGCGTCTTTTCATTCCAGTAGGTACTTAAATCCTATTGAATTTTAACTAATTTCAGACGCAACTTTTAATGTGATAAATTTTTCAGTCAAAGGTATGCAGTTTATTCTGACTTTTATATAGATATAAGGAAAAGTCGTGAAAATCCCGTGTGCGTTCCCGTCGGCGTTGGTTGGAAAATTTTCTCTTTTGTAGAATGGAACCATTAGTCATTCTTACAAAATAAAATGCACAACATGACATTTCACATCAAAATACATAAAATATTTTCGAAAATCCCTTTCACGGTCCCACCCCATACGTCTTGCCCCTACCACAGCTCACGCGCGAATGGCCACGCACAATACAATTTGATTTCGCAATGTACGTCTACCCTCTTCTTTCGCGCAATTTCACCCGACAACAATAAGTAAATTGGTCCTTTTGTGGAAAATTCAAGATAATTTTCTAGTTCAAACTAGTGGAAATATTGCTTGTTAGTTGCCTTTGTTGCTAAACTAGCTTTTTGTATTCTTTTTGACGTTTTTGGGGGTAAGCTGAGATGTTAATTAACGTTTGATAGTATTGATTGCAGTCACGTGCCTTTTTAGGTTAGCAATGATGAAAGAACACCATAAAGGGTGAATATTGAGGCACTATTTGAAGTTTATAAAGGATATTCAAGGTGCATCGTCTTCACATAGGTATAATTATATAGGAAATTGATGTATACAAAAATTCTAAAACATTTTAAAAGAGTAACGGTGGAGTTTCTTGCCCATTCTTCTCCATACAAAACTACCTTTTGGAAGAGGCGACTACAATCAATTCTTTTTTCTTGTAAATTTTGACTTTCAAAACTGGCTTATAAGTGCCTATCCATACTACTAGTACTATAAATTCGAAAGTAACTCTGTCTGCCTGTCTGTATGTTACCTTTTCACGCCTAAACCACTGAACGGATTTCGATAAAATTTGGCAGAGAGATAGATTGCATCCCGGGGAAGGATAGAATAGATTTTATTCCGATATTCCCACGAGATCGATACTTATGCGGGTGAAACCGCGGGGCGCTGTTAGTTTGAAATAAATGATTTTGACTCTGATTTTGCCTTTACTCTAAAAGTAGATAGAATTGGGAGTGTTGAAATGATTTTATTATCCTTAGATTTCTGCTCACCTCTCACATTCACGTTTACTTTGATCTAGCAGTCATGGTAGGCCATATTGGCATCCCAAGGGTACACCTTCCAGCAGCCATCACAAAATGGGGATGTTTATTTCAATTTGATTTAAAAAGAAAGGCTTGATTTCGAGGCTGTGAAAAGCTGGCTTGAAACAACCTGAAATGTTTCAAATCTGGCAATACTACTGCACGTAACGTACTTACTGCTATTTAATACATTCAAAGAATGTAAACTTAGTAATTTCAATAAAGACATTTCTATAACAAATATAAACCACTCATCCAAATAAATAACTTTCAACAAAAACACCAAATGATTGCTATACGCCAAATCATTCACAATCTAAATCGATTGCTTACATAACAATAATCATTTCAATTTTGACAGACAGGTAGGTATGTATCCACCCCCAAACACAGCACACCCCTATTTACCGACCGAACCCGGAAACAGAAATGACTACATTTTTTTCAAAAAACCGCAGTCGCGACAGACGCGAGGCGCCTGCGCAGGCGGCTTCGAAATTTGAATTTGAAATTGGAACGTAATGGCAACCCTGGCGGCCATCATTAAAAATAGATCATAGACACGGATCAAATGATTTTGTATAATTTTCTATCGTTTAATGCTTGATCTCTTTGTAATTCTGTTTTTTGTGGACATTTAATAAGTATTAGGTTTTAATTCTTGTCTGGGAATGCAGCAAGGGCATTGTGGGGCAGGACATCTACTGTTCCAGTGTGAGTGGAAAATTGTCCGAAACTTCAGGAAAGTAAAGAAAACGAATTTAATAGTTAGGGAAACGCTGTGATTTTGTTTTGGGGGTAAGCTGAGATAATAATTCACGTTTGAGAGGAATGATTGCAGTCATAATGTGTCTATAGGTCAGAAGAAATTGTTCAAAAGTTTAAAAGTAGCATAGAACTACCGAGATGGCTATAATTTCTTATTTACGAACATAAACGTAGGGAACAGCTGATTATTTTTTCGCGATTTCAGGTTGGTCCCATAGTAAAAGTTGTTCAATCTGACCTCCACAACCCAATTACTGGGTACACACACACATATGCTATAGAAAAATACCTACATAACTTATTTCCTCTGCTATTTCAACAAAGTGACAAATAACTAAGGTTTTCACTATGACATGTCCAGCCTTTAGCTCAATGGTCCAGCCAAATTGTCGAAGACATTTACAGTCTTGCATACTGACAATCTTTTTGGCGTAATTCTATGGCAAGAGCGACTGGTAAACTGGGATTAGATTTCCAGGTCAGGCATGTTTTTTCCGATTACATACTCAGCCTATAATGTTCCCACTGCTGGGACTCAAGCCTCCTCTCTGTGAAAAGGTATGGGCCGTAATCTACCACGCGTTGATAGATGTCACATGTCTTCGAATTTTGGTTCTAGGACACTCACGATGTTTTCCTTTACCGTTTTAAGAGCAGTGGTGATTATATAATTTACAGAAAGTAAAGCGTCAGTCTGGGTTCGAACCTACGACCTACAAACTCGTAAGTCGCAGCCGTGACCACTGGGCCACCACTGCTCTATTTTCGATTTTCTCTATTGACGTTTAAAAGTGTTTGCACAAACTTAATTACTTACAGGAAGAAATATATCGATTAAATAATTATGATTGAAGTGCCTACCTCTACGAGAAATTCAGTACCTAATAATGTTAAGTTATATTTTTCCCAACTCTAGCCGGCTCCCTGCACTCACGTCGTAACGATACAGCTATAATCACAGGAAATGTTTTCGGCTCATGAATATTTAACGACGAATTTAGGATGCAACGTAATTCTTAATGTCGGCGGGCGCCTGAACTAATTATGTTAATTTTATAGTCTAGACGCGGTACGCTTTTCTTGTTACCGGGTAAGCAGTAGGTGTGGTAATTAATAGAAAAATGGACCGCCATTCTTCCGCTAGTGAACAATTTTGAACCTTACCAAATTTTAGCTAGTCCATCCCATAGATATCCGTGGTCCATCCTAATGATCAGCCTATAATATTCCCACTGCTGGGACTCAGACTTCCTCTCTTCGAGAGGGAGTGCTGTAATCTACCACGCGAACCCTGTGCGAGTTCGTAGATGTCACATGTCTTTGAATTTTTGGTTCTAGGACATGCCGATTTCCTCACGATGTTTTCCTTCACCGTTTTGAGAGCAGTGATGTACATTATTTACACGAAGTAAAGTGCCCGCCTGGTTTGAACCCACGATCTACAACACATTTTCAACAGATTTTCAACTTTATCGCTAAATCATAAGGTTCAAAGTTTATTGGGAACATTTGACAGTTTCGGGTAGCTTGATGTGCTGGCAGCCTACCGACTCGCGACCGACGTGCGTGTATGACCAGCACCTTAACTGCAACACACGATCAATCTCAATCTGAATCATTTTGAAGGATATAGCTAATCCATTGCTCGAACAACTGGTCTGTTCAACAACGTAAATAGGTAACGCAATGAATGTTGTTGAACTGTCAAAATGAAAGTTATTGTTTCTGTTAGTGTGTTACGCAATAAGAACGTAAACGAAGCAAAAGGAGTAAGTATGTAAGGACTGATACAAGTGGCGTTCTATAGTTTTTGCCTATCCATAAGGGAAGAAGGCATGAGTCTATGTATGCGTGTGTATTAGAGAATCTTATACTTACTTGAAAGTTCAAGCACACACTACACTCCACTCTTTACTTCTAAAAATAATATCACTTTCATTATAATTAATAACAATTGAAAACTGTAAACTCACTGTTTGAGTATGAAAATCAAACTCTAAAGTAAAAATAAAACAAATCACAATCAAAATCGGTCACTGCTCCAAATTCAAAATTCGGTCTTGGATAACGAACGATGGAAGTAGCAAATTCAAATTAGGTCCCCCGTCAGAACCAAAGAGGTTTTCAAACACATTGACAAACTTATTGGCATGCATTTTATTTGACATTTAGCATTTACCAATTGAAAACTGGACTAGTTCACTGTTTTGTCTCGAAAATCAAAACAACAACACCACACAGTATAAAAAAAAAAACAAATCACAATCAACATCAGTCACTGGTCGAAGACAGTTCCAAATTCTAAATTCGGTCTTTGATAACGAACGAGGGAAGTAGCAAATTCAAATTAGGTCCTCCATAAGAACCAAAGAGGTTTTCAAACACATTGACAAACTTTTTGGCGTTCATTTTATTTGTCTTAGGGTATTAAAATTAAAATAACTTTACTACTTTTTACGGGTCTGTCTGTCCCCATCGCGAGTTAGTAGCGTAATGATACTACACTATACAACATGCGGTTTTCTACCCAATTATAATGGTGTACAATTTGTGTGAGCAAAGCGCAATAATTTGAGGTCAATACCAATTTAGTGTCATGCTTATTATGTATAATGCGATCGTATTAGTTCGAGGATATAGTTGGGAGCTTAAATATTGGTCTTTTAAATAGATTTTTGATATCGATTTAATAAAAAGCTGAAAAGCATCGAAACAGCGGTTTTTCGGCTTTATCAGGCGGTTTATCAGTCTGTTCAGTGAAAATGGATTTCTTTTGTAGTTTTGGAAGCAGCTTTTTATGTGACATTATTAAAGGAGATGTTTCAAAACGGGCCCAGTATATGTACAGTACCTCGAAAAATCGAGAAAAATCCCTGGAATTCGGGAAAAATACAGATAAATTGCATAAATGCATATTTTGCTTGTAATCATTTGATATTTATTAATTATTTTTATCGACTTTCAATATGGCGTCTCGCCAATTTAGGTACTCTGTGGTTAAAAAACAATGACAGTATACCATAGATCGACCATTGATCATAGATCGTGAACCGTCTACTGTCACTTCAGTCACTTTCGTTGTCGATCGTGTTTTGATGTTCGGTTTGTTTGAATTTCTCGAGTTATTATTAACAACCTCGCTTTCGTTTTTTGGATTTCGTACCGTTTCTTTCCCATCTGTTGACCTGGCTTTTGTTTTTTTTTCGTAGCGATTCTCTTTGACAATGTAATATGACAGAAATAAACATGTCAAACGTCGATAATCAATCAACATGACAGCTTACCGCCATGACGGGTTTTTGTTGTGTGTTGTAATTTCAAGTGTACATTCTTGTGCTTTACAACCAAACAAAGCCAATTTATAGTAATTGGATGATTGAAAACTGTTTTAATTGTGTTTCCCCATTTTTTAGTATGGTGTACACAGACCTGGCCGGGGCTCCATACATTTTGAAACATCTCCTTTTCGGGATCAGTGTTGTTAATTTTTTTTATCCTTGTCTATACAGCAGGTACATCGACTCGCAACCTACCATGGAATGCCATGGATTCAGTAAGTATATGAATCTGGATAAAAAAATAATTTCAACGCAGGTGGCGTTGAAGTTTTCGAAAGTTTTCTTTTTATTATCTGCTATTCCATATATTTTGAACGCGTACGTAGGTAGGTATTGTACTATTCTATGAAAAAGCAATTTTTTTTTGATAATCTTTCGACGAAATATTTCTTTGCTAGGGAAAGTCTAGAATGTGCTGAATTCATGGTTACAGTTTGCGCGTCGATGTCTCTACCACCTTGTGTAGGTATGGAAAAATTGAGTTAAGGTTGGCTGCAAAGTTACTTTACAAAAGCAGACAATTTATGCATAAAATGAAAAGCCTCACTTCACTGGTTGGCCTATTAAACAATGCTCTATATTTTATAAAAATAAATACCTACCTATTTACAGCAGAAACTAAAAAACTATGTCACCCAACTGTCCCAAAATACGTTGCAAAATAAAAACAAAACGTCTACAAAACATGCTTGGCTGAATAATGACGTCAATGCCTCAAAATGCATTCACGAAAAAACTCAACCTCATTTCATATTCCCGCGTTTTATAACCTAACCTATATTCAAAAACAAATTGTTTCTGCCCAGGACAGATGGGTATCGGCGTGATTATATTTCTAATCCCTCATTATTTCGAACAAGTCTAGTTTTAAGAGGAAAAACGTTGAATTAACATAATGATAATGTTGGTTGATCACAGAGTAGGTGAGAACAGAGGTTGCAGTCATGAAGTTTGAATTAAGAACATGTAGGCTACTGTCATAATGTTTATTTAATTAATAATTAAGTTTTCACTAAAATATCTATTTACAACTCATACCAGGGGAAGTTGTATATTGGTGATTTGAATGATTATTATATAATTGTAATGATTGAAACGGTCGCGAATTATATTTTGATCAACATACAACCCGATTTAGACTTACAATACGACCGACGTAACTTGGCGTGCCTGAACTTCGCGCAGAAGGCTGCGCACGAACGTTTTTTAGGAACGAAAAAAAAAATAACAAAAAAAATAACGTTTTTATTTTTTTTAACGAGTTTGGCAACAGCCCGGTAGCGCCTAGTTATCAGTCGAAATTTACATACGACGCGTATTGCTTGTTTCTCTGATTGCATTTTGATTTGATCGCTTCAAATCAATCTGCTTATTGCCTAGCCTTTTTCCAACTATGTTGGGGTTGGCTTCCAGTCACCAGTCAACCAGATGTAGCTGAATACCAGTGTTTCACATGGAGTGACTCCCTATCTGACCTCCGCAACCCAGTTACTGGGTAACACGATACTTCTGGTAAGACTAGTTGTCAGACTTTCGGGCATCTGACTACCCTTAACGACTCAAAGATCTACAAATGACAGCCGGAACCAACTGCTTAGGGCGGATTTATCAGCGTTCAAGACCTGTCAGTGTCAATACAATGATGACACTGACAGCTCCTGATCGCGGTTTAGATGTGCTGACCGCGTCCAGTTTCATTGGTGAAATCCGCAGTTCGTGTAAAATACTGGTATTCAGCTGCATCCGGTTAGACTGGAAGCCGACCACAACATACTTCAGAAAAGGCTATGGAGATTGAGTAAAACCTAATGGCAAATTGAAATGACGTACAGACGCCAGCACATCAAGCTACTACAATCTGTCAAATTTCTTTAATAGATTTTCAACTTTATCGCTATAGCAAAAGGTTCAATGTTGATTGGGAAAATTTACCTACAAATATTATCATTTTCTTTTGCACCATTCTGTTATTTTGTTAGTCTATGACACCCAGTCTGTTGTTACTCATGTCAACATGAAGAATACATGCCTACGCGCCGAATACTTAAGTATAGGTAAGTTTATAACTTAAATTTTGTCTGTCTGTTAAGAAAATAATGAGTATCGAATAATTTGACTAAGTTTTCACACAGTTTTTCTTGCTTTTCATCTGAAATTCATGTTGAAATTTTTAGATACGATTTCATTTGAAATGCTTAATTCTCAATACGAAATAAATATTTATTTGCAAATGTGAGTAATTAATGAAATAAGTCTTTGGCCTATTCATCTTTTAGTTGCATTTTCTATATGGTGGTTTTAAAATAATACAAGTTCTTTTAAAAAGTCCTGAAAGAGCTTTAATTTACGTAAGTAATTATTTTCAGTTTTGTAAAAACTAGTGTTTTAATTATTGTAAGTACTTAATGTCTGTGTTTTCGCTGATGTTATCACGAAAAATAACTTAGAAAAATATAAATAAAAAAATTGCATTGCACTTATCGAATTTCCGTTTCCTCGCGAGCGAAACCGCAGTATAACCTTAGCGCACATAAGATACAAACTTAATCATATTCTTTATATGGAGCCATTCTAAAAATGATGAATATTAAACTCATGCGCCTCTTAGTATTACTGACCGTATTTAATAACAATAATGTTACTCATTATATTTTGGATTTTGGTTGTTAGGGGTGCGCTCCAGTGAGAGCTATGCTAAAGATTTTGTTATGACTATAGATACGATATAATATCTAGTGATGTCTCGATTTGACAACTAATATAATGTATATAACATCCTAATTGCGTAACACACTCATCATCTGCCTAGCCTTTTTCCAACTATGTTGGAGTCGGCTTCCAGTCTAACCGGATGCAGCTGAATACCTGTATTTTACATGGAGCGACTGCCTATCTGACCTCCACAACCCAGTTACTGTTAATAATTAAACCAAGTTACTGTATTTTACATGGAGCGACTGCCTATCTGACCTCCACAACCCAGTTACTGTTAATAATTAAACCAAGTTACTGTATTTTACATGGAGCGACTGCCTATCTGACCTCCACAACCCAGTTACTGTTAATAATTAAACCAAGTTAAATGCGTAACACACTATCAATCTCTGTCTGAATCTTTTTGAAGGATATTTCTATACCATTGCTTCATAGGTTCGAAAAATGTGTCTGCTCAACAACGTAAATAACGCAATGAATGTTGTTGAACTGTCAAAATGAAACCCATTGCTACTGATAGTGTGTTACGCAATTAGCCCGCATGATGACTTGTAATTTGACGTATTTCCTTGTGCTTAATTGTTGGAAATGGGCCACACTATCACGACCTGGGGGCCTCAAAAGGCTATTTTGGCAGAATCATAAAAGGATAACATTATGAATCATAATAAATATGGCGAAGACAGTCCGTGTTTTTCTTTTTTTCGCTGCAATACGTAAGTATAATCAAAGAGATTGGGATTGAATTTGGATTGGATTGATTGGTTTTTTGGCACAGACAAAAAAAAAACTGAATAATCCTTCACCAATGGGGTTTGATACGATTAATTTAATAGTTAACTGTCCATTATGATCCATAATGTTATCCTTGTATGATTCTGCCAAAGTGGCCTTTTTAGGCCCCCTGAAAGGATTACGTCAAATTACAAGTCACCTAGTACAGGTAAGTAAATAGTATATAGGTAAGTAAATAGAGGGGGGCTCGTGGCTAAATAACAACAGCAGCACGGGTCAGTCGAAGGTTAAGCTACGGTAGCCACCGTCGGTTCGTGGATGGGTGCAACCGAGACCCCTCCGTGCCTCCGCCGCGCCGGCTATTAAACGTAGCTCTCTGAACTGAAGCCTGAAAGTCTGACAACTAGCCTTAACAAGGGACATCGTATTACCCAGTAGCTGGGTTGTGGATGTGAGATGGTAGTAGCTCCATGTAAAATTCTGGTTTTCAGCTGCATCCGGTTAGACTAGAAGCCGACCCCAACCTCGTTGGGAAAAGGCTAGGCAGATTATAATGTTGGTATATTATGTTTTGATAGCTCATGCAGTATTTTATCCATACTAATATTATAAATTCAAAAGTAACTTTGTATGTTACCTTTTCACGCTTAAACCACTGAAGGGATTTCGATAAAATTTAGCAGAGAGATAGATTGTATCCCGGGGAAGGACATAGGATAGTTTTTATCCCGATATTCCCACGGGATCGACACTAGTGCGGGAACCGCGGGGCGCTGCTAGTTTTTCATAAAAATTGGGTTTAATAATAATTTTTATTTACGACTTATTTCAGTAAGTTCCGATGACTTTACAGTGACTTAATCACTGCTTAACTGTCTTCAAATGTATTTACACTAGGCAAGTAAAGGCTAGTGACTGAACTGCAAGGTAATTGCGTGGTCAGCGGGATTGTCCGAAAGGGTTACCGCTGGCCCGGAACATAAAGGGCTAAGGAAGGAACGTGGGTGAGTTTTAGTCAGTAAGAGTCTGACACTCCCTTCCGCTCCACCCAGAGCGGGAGATTTGATGATTTCCCATCAGAAAAAAAAAAAAAAAATGTAATTGCGTAACACAGTTCAACAACATTCATTGCGTTATTTACGTTGCTAAGCAGAATGATTTTTCCAAAATAAAGCAATGGATAAGCTTCAAAATTATTCAGATTTCGATGTAAAGTTTTATACGGAATTAGGGTGCTGTCAACTGAAATGACATGCAAATTACTGCTCTCTTATTCGGGGCTCATAGCTTTGAAAATATATTATAGGCATAGCTTAGTATCGCATCTGTTTAGCTGTTAGTGGAAACAACCCTAAAATATTTAGGTTACGATAATTTAGTAAATTATTAATGTTATGGTTTATATGTGGGAAAATATTAAATATTTTAATTTTTACTAAGGTAACATATTTTCAAGGAATCATTATAGTTTTTATTTTATGATACCTATATTTTACGACATTAATTTTCATTCTGCCTTAAGTGGCCTAACGTTATGGTTTTGGAAACTCCCAATAGGATATGGTGGTCAGTCATTCCTGTGAAAAAAATATTTACTATGAGCCATAAAAAACGTATTAATATACTTTTTATCACATCTATTCAAAAAGAGCTAGTGTAATCTTCGTAAACAGGGACTAAAATAGGTCTTTAATCCCTAGGGACTAAAAATGATTTGAATTTGAAATGTGGATATTGTTAGTTAAAGTTCCAATCACCAAAGAGATCAATCACGAACATTGTATGAACAAGTAACAGGCTGTATGATAATCCTCGCCTCGGCTCCGTGCCTCGGAAAGCACGATAAGCCTTTGGTCCCGGCTGTCATTCCTGGATCTTTGACAGTCGTTACGGGTAGTCACAAGTCCGAAAGTCTGACAAGCAGTCTTACCAAGGGGTATCGTGTTACCCAGTAACTGGGTTGTGGAGGTCAGATAGGCAGTCGCTCCATGTAAAATACTGGTATTCAGCTGCATCCGGTTAGGCTGGAAGCCGACCTCAACATAGTTGGGAAAAGGCTAAGCAGATGATTTACATTGTGGAGCAGAAGAATTTACCAAACAAATAAGTACCTAATGGAATATGAGTTTCCTTCAAAATCCTTCGGATTGTGACTACAAGTAATTATGTGTGTGTGTGTGTATTGTGTGTGTGTTGTGGTGGAAACCCACAATATTTTGCCCGATCTGGGATCAAGACCTTGGGCTAAATCTTTTAAGGGGGAAGCTCTAAGGTGGCCGCGAAATTCAAATTTTCTTACGTTTTTTGCAATTTGCTGGTCAGTATTAAGTTGTACGTTGATTAAAATATGATTCGCGGTCGTAACAAATATGTATTTACAGAATTATAATCATTAAAGTCATCAACACAACTCTCTAAGACCATGTAATCCCCAAATGTCAAGATTTCATGAAATAGTCATTCTTGGGGATTAGGTCTTAGAGAGTTGTGTTGATGACTTTAATGATTATAATTCTGTAAATACATATTTGTTACGGCCGCGAATCATATTTTAATCAACGTATAACTTAATACTGACCAGCAAATAGCAAAAAACCTAAAAAAAATTGAATTTCGCGGGCTACCCTGGCGCTTTCGCCTTATAGAAATTTGCGTAGGTACTTAGATAATAAAAATGGTACTTTCAACTTCTAAGGCATGCCACCTACTTAGCTTTTACTACTTTAAAATAAATTCCCATTAAATTACTTGGTAAATAGATAGGTACTTAGACCAGGTAATAGCAATCTTAAAATCATTAACTCACTGTCAGATAACGTACAGTCTAAATCGTTGGGTGTAGATGTATGAAATTTAGCGCAAGAGGCCTTTATACAACAAAAGTGAGGAATGAACAGATTTTTTAAATTAATCCCTTAAAAGGGGAAAGGCTATGAAAGTTTCTATGGCAGTTAGTATTTTTTTCCCATGGGAGATCTAATGCATCGGGAGCACGGCTTGTTTTAAACTAATTCTCTTCCGTCGCTGTGAAACAGTCCCTAAAAAAAATTCCTTCTCTACAACCATCTTTAAAAGAAACGCAACACGGCATAAAACATACTAGATAGGTAGGTACGTACACAACTGCACGTCATTGTCTAATTAATCAGAGACGTAATAATTATAGTAATTAGTAGATACTAAACAATAATACAGACATCTTCTTTGATTGCCGTTGACGACACGCAACTTATTTTTATTAGAATATTTTTATTACGTAACACGACTGCATGTCCCGAAAGGGTATGGCAGAGGTGTAAAAAAAAAAAAACTCAAAGCATTTATTTCAATTAAACCATTTACTGGCACTTTTCAATTGTCAGTCAAAAATATAAAGCTAGGCATTTCGTCAATTAAGTACCTATGTTATACACAGGGTGTCATGGACACGCAACCGATTATAATGGATTTATTATGTAAGTAGATGATGCTGAATAACCTTCGAAAAATTTCAATAGGGCAATGAAATTTACGAAAAAAAAAAAACTACAGGCTTTCATTAATTAAGAAATTTATCATCGAAAAACTTAATACATGATGCTCTGCTCGACTTGGTTATCGAACACAAGACCTCACGCTCAAGTAAGAGATATTTCCTTAAAATTATTGCATGGACTTCCTTGGTAGTCTAGTGGTCGCAAAAGCGGATGTTGTAGTATGAGTTCTAAGGTTCAATCCTTCTCGGTAGCAGCCCAGAGTCTAGATATCATGGAACTTATTCTAATATTCTCTTTTTCTTATCCTAATTTGAATCACAGCTGCCTCCCACCATGAAAATAGGTTCGCATGTTGGTATTTTATATCAAAATTTAAAAAATCGAGTGAAATAAAGCATAAAGTATTATTAAATTACAAAAATTTCAAACTTAGATCACCAATCATTAAAATCAATAAAACAACGCCATCTACCGTCGAGTAGCGCAACTGAACACACTAGCGCCGTCACGGAGCGGAAACTTTAAGAACTAAACGCCGTCATACATCAAAATGGCCTGTAACCATAATAATTGGTTCAATTTGCTTATTAAAATAGATTTATTTGCTGTTTACACTGTAATAAACTAATGTTTGTTTTACTAGCATAGTTAACTATTACGTTGCACGGTAATTATTTAGTTGTAATACTAAAACGGTGTTTTAGAAGCCAATTAATATTTTGCTAAGCCATAAATCATTTTCTTTTGATGTTAATAGTGCTTATTTACTTTCATTAACTGTTATTTGGGTTGTTTAGGTTTATTTGTATAATTTTTGGTTGTAATAAACCTATTTTTTGGTTTGATAATCGTTGAGGCTCAAGAAAGCATAATTATTTTCTTGTCGGACGCATTAACTTTAAAGTTTATTTCAAAATTATTTACTACACTGCAGTCTTAACAGTTAGGAGGGAGCTGAGGTAGCCAGTTTCACAAGCGATGAAATAATGCTCTAACCTAGAGAACGTATTAAAAAAAAACTTCATTCGGATTACCTACTTTGTCCTTTTCTCGAGTTAGAAGAAACTAAGAGACAGACAAACGGAGAGTTGTTGCAACGTCTAAAAAGTGAGAAAGAAGTCTAAGCATTACTGAATCTTTTATAGGTAGGTATATTCCAAGAACTATAGAACTGTAGGAGAGGTACCTACATCAATAAAACAATATCTTTCAGTTAAAACAATTATTACAGAATCGTTTCACGTTTTTTACATCTTTTTCTTTCTCACTTCCCTTGTCAGCCAAATCTGACGTCAACTGTTTTCTTTCTTCTTAATTCGCAATGGCTTTTATAATGTTATGCCAATAATTACCAAAAAGGTTGCATACCACAAACCTTGCAGATCATAATCTATAGTGAACCAAAACGTTAGTAGAGTCTAAAATCGACTGAGTTGCAACAAGTTGCTATTTACTTGTGTTAGTCTTTAAGCTGACCTGAACACAGCTCAGGTAGATCTCTTGACGAACCAGAAGAGACGCGACTAGCTAAGAATATGGAGCATAACTCAAATTATTATGTGATAAGGCTAGGCAAAGTCATAGAGACTATGAGCATAACATTTTAACGTGTAATGTTCAAACAGCTGATACAGACCTCCTCTGTAAGAGGGAGTGTGCCGTAATCAACCACGCAGGCACAGTGCGGGTTGGTGGTGGATGTCACAAGCATGTCTTTGAATTTTCGGTTCTAGGACATGCCGGTTTCCTCACAATGATTTCCTTTACCGTTTTGAGAGAGATTATAATATGTGAACCCAAAATAACGAATGAGGTATCTACTTCAAAAAAAATTAATATTATCTAAATGAGGGAGCAGGAACGGCATTCGGAGCGTCCTATATTGTCAGCTCTTCATCTAAACCACGACATATAAATACAAATATTCATACATTGTTCGTGATACAAGAGAAGCATTTACACAGAATGTCACGCAAAGCCGCCGTATAGACTAGTGTTGCAAAATAACAAATAAAATAAACTGACTTTTACTTCGGGAATGTGGCCGCCTAAATGTCGTGACACCAACGCACAGGGTCGAATTTGAACGACATCCTATTAGATTCAAATATATTTTTGTCAAACTGAATTTCTTTATCACTTTTCCAAATGGGATTTGCTATTTCTTCTGATCGTCATTAAATAGCATTGATATACTTATACACTAAAAAAAATAATTTCTTACTAGACCACAGCGATTTCATTAGAACTTACCTACTGACTTTAAACAGTAAGAAGAAATGTTTGTAAAACAGTAAAAGACAAAACAGTAACTTTTAATCATTGAACTATACTATTTACTGAAAAAATCAACAAAAAAGGGAAACCACCCTTACTGTAATGTAAGTAAATTTCAATGGTTTGAACGATATCACCGAATGAAAATTAATTATTATTAATATTAATTAGATACTTATAACGTTAATGTTTACTGTCATGACGGTAACATTTTGCCTCAAGCTTTAACTGTTTTCGGATCAGTAAAAAATAACTGTTTTGCACGTTAGGCTCTTATGGAACTGTTTAAAGCAGTTCAGACCAATGTTTTTTCATTTTTATTTACTGCTTATTTCTTTCAGTGTATTAAAAAGTACTTTCATCATCTACAGCCCGACTTCACTCATTGCTGACCATACGCCTCTCTTTTCTTGTGGCAATCCCCACGCTCCTGTGTCAGCCTCATGCAGGTTCTACCCGCGGTGGCAAAAATAACGTCCGTTCAGCTCGCCGCCGGACCACCAACACTTCGACTCCCAGCCCAGGACGCCGCACGGTTACTGCCGTACTCCACCTGTCAACACTGCGCCCTGCCAAATTTCATTTGAGTTCCATAACTCGTTTTCCGATATCGAAAACTTTTGTCGTATGAAATTAGAAGCTAAATAACTTAATTGGAAGCGGAGTTGGTTACACAGGATTTTAGTAAAATGTTCCAACAACAATGTTTTACGCTCTTTACTAACAATTTTCTCTCACTTCAACTTGCAAATGAAATAAACTGTTGGCTTATTTGTTGTATTTAAGTTAAAGTAACATTGACTTACGACCAATGGGCCAAACTTTCAACCCAATGGGTCCCCATGGGTCTTAATGGCAAGCGACATCGTGGCAGTCACAGACGGAGATGGCGGGATGAGCTGGACTCCTTTATCAAGAACTGGTCCTTAGAGAGAAGTGGAAAGAGGCTGGCAGTGGAACGTAAAAGGCTTAAAAAAAAAACTTTGACTTATTTGAATTTTTCCTTATTTAATTTTACCGTCGGTGTTTTACATAGACAAGACCACAACAATTTAAGTTGCTAAGTTACTGAAAAAACTAAAGGTCATAATTTACCTTTTGAACATAGGTAAGTAGCTAAATTAAGCCCCAAATTGTCTGAAAATATTGTTTGTTAATTGTGAAGAAATAAAGGTAGGAGTTACGAGAATTAAGTAGGTAAACATAGTTTTTTTCATGTTTTTCATAAAAGTGATTGTTCAACTCATAATCAGCTTATAATGTTCCCACTGCTGGGACACAGGCCTCCTCTCTTCGAGAGGGAGTGGGCCGTAATCCACCACGAGGGCCCAGTGTGGGTTGGTATATGTCACATGTGTTCGAATTTTTGGTTCTAGGACATGCCGGTTCTCTCACGATGTTTTCCTTCACCGTTTTTAGAGCAGTGGTGATGAAATAATTTACACAAAGTAAAGCTCCTGTCTGGGTTCGAACCTACGACTTACAACTCATTAGTCGCGGCCGTTACCACTGAGCCACCACAGCTCTCATTGTTCAACTCGGCCGTCGGAAAATGATAATAACATCCGCGAATTAATGTTGCCAAGTGTAAGTTGAATGGTTAATGTTTGGTGATAAGAAAAAGCAGCGTATTAAAAAGATTCAATGTTGCAAATAATGTAAAATGTAAGAATATTCTTTCTGTCTGTCTCAAATCAAACTGCCGAGCCTTATCCCAACTATGTTGGGGTCGGCTTCCAGTCTAACCGGATGCAGCTGAATACCAGTATTTTACATGGAGCGACTGCCTATCTGACCTCCACAACCCACTTACTGGGTAATACGATACCCCTTAGTAAGACTGCTTGTCAGACTTTCGGGCTTCTGACTACCCGTAACGACTGTCAAAGATCCACAAATGACAGCTGGGACCAACGGCTTAACGTGCTTTCCGAGGCACGGCATTTTAACAGACCTCTCACCAAACAATTCTGGAATGTAGAGGCTATTAATCTATCAACACGAGCCTTATTGCCAATAAACGTCAACGGTACCAATAATTAAGTGGCCGTAATCAGCATATTGATAACATTACTGTAGTAAAATAGCCCGCTTGTTTGACGGTAGGCGTGAGTATTAACATAAGCAGGAATCCTGAGGGTATCTACGTAGGTTGGCCCTGTCCCTGATCTGACTTAGAAATGAAAAACCATCTCTCATGGTTTTATTTGATTTGATTTGATATCGCCAAGCGGTTAGTCGACTCTTCACGTGACCAGAGGGCAGGCCTATTTCTTGGCCAAAGAATTAGCATTGCCATACAACGTGGCAATGCTGCCAGCCTTTTGGGCACTGTTCCTGTTGACAGCGATGCGGACGAATTGTTTGATGCCCTATGATCATTTTGCTTATTTTTTTCATATAAATGTACATATTATTATTATTTTAAATAGGTATTAGCATAAATTATGTAAATATTATTGATACCTACTAATAAATTCAGAAGTATAAAGATAATTCATTTGATTTGATAAATGATTTTATTTTTGTAAGTAGGTTTCTACAAACACTTTTACACGTCAATCATGTTTTTTTTTTTAAACTAGATGAAGTCGGCGTTTCCTATCTGACTACTCTGAGAAGAAAGGCCGAAACAAACTCAGAGGTCACAGTCTCTTTTAAAGTCCAGACATAATCTTGGTCAGGTTATATGAAGACCATGTAGATCGACGTCTGAGGTGGTCTTTTGAGGAAAGAACCACACAGATTGAGAGGACCTGTCCAGTCTTGTTTGATAAGTCATCTGTTCATCCCTTGTTTTTTTTTCAGGATAGAAAAGGCATCTCCTGACATCATAGACCCCATCTATAGCTTTCTATCAGGCGTGGTCGAGGTGTAGAGCAGGACCATTATGCAATAAAAAACATTTAAAAAAATTTATCGACCAGATTATGCAGTTTTGGACTGTTTGATTTATTTTTTGTTATGTGGTGTACAATATAAAGTAACATTATGATAAATAAATAAACAATTGAACAAGTAGTGGAGCTGATAGTCCAGGGTACGATGGATGTAGTAAACAATATAATATACAAGGTGGTATACATCGATGATCGACGCACAAACTTTAACCATGAATTCAGCGCATGATTCTAGCGCAGACATTTTTCACAAATCATAAAATTTACCATAAAAAAATAAGCTGTTGCATAGAAAAGTACAATCAATACCTACGCGGTGTATACTTTTAGAAGGGTCTTATAAGCTTTTTTTTTTTTTTTTTTGCGGATGGTAAATCATCAAATGACCCCTCCCGCTCTGGGTGGAGCGGAAAGGAGTGTCAGACTCTTACTGACTAAAACCCACCCGTGTTCCTTCCTTAGCCCTTTATGTTCCGGGCCAGCGGTAACCCTTTCGGACAATCCCGCTGACCCGGCAGGCTTCGGCCCTATGGGGCCCCTCCTCGATGCTGACATCTCTTTGAGGCGCGCGTGGAACACGTACGCGCCGTCCGGCACGGGCCTGGTCCTGATCGGACGGTCTGGTCGGGTGGTCTTATAAGCTTGGGTTCGATTCCGTGTTATTGGGTTTTCAGGAGTTTCACAGTAGGAGCCCGGAGTATCAATTTAAGCAATGATGACAACAGACTCTTACCAACATAAGACTGAAACATACCTGACGAAATGTAGGTGCACTGAACACCTTTTCCGAATCCTTCGTGGTTTACAGGTATGTTATGTCATCTTTGTTTGTCTTATAAGCTTAAGGTGCCACTAGTCGATATTTTTTCGATATAAATTTCGGGAGAGTATTACTCCACTGTTTGACATTATGCATCCAAAGTTAAACAAAGTAAAATAAAAAGTCATAAAGTTATGAACCAACAAAGATTTTTTCTTGATATTTTTAACGTAACTTTGGGTGTAAATAAGTAATAAAAGAACTGTAAGATCTTCAAAACAAAGTCGGTACCGAAAATGCTCAGTTATCGAAGATTTCAATAACCTTTTTTTTTGTAATTGATTTATGCAGTGGCTTTTTCATAAAACTCGATTTTTCAAAGCAGTTCGTGTAGACTAGCATCTAACTGCTCATCACTGATAACCATCTCTGTCGGACACGAAGCCAGGTGAGACAGCGTGCTTTTTGCCCATGATCACCAGTGAGTTCGAGCTCGCGACTAGTTTACTCTTAAGACCACATTTTTGTATAGACCGGAAAAATGTACCAACCAACAGATGAATAAGAAATTGACCCATGTATGTTTGTATGTCGTGTTTCTTTACATCGGTACCTACAGCCATATTGAGAGTCGACGTTTCCTTCCGTCCATTCTTCAAAGTTAATCGGTTAAGCAACTATGTATGCTCGTCGGCTGGTTTTTTTATTTCTGTTTGACATACTTATCGGGCATCACGCTTGTGTGTTTGCAGGGTAAGTTGAGTTGCAGGTAGAGCTTGAATTAAGACCTCTTCTATAGACCTTGTAGACTGTAGATTTGTAGACCATTTTTTTCTGTTTTGTTAACTACCTGGTACTTGTTGACAGGAAAATTACAGTGTAAAAGACATTTTTTTTAAATTAAGTTTCCGTGGATTTTCGTCTCCTATCCTCGAAACGACCAATTGGAACCGTGCACCTAGCTTCTGACGTTTCATAAGTGCCTATTTAAGTTTATGTCAAATAAAGCATTTTGATTTTGAGACAATAAAAAAAAAAATATTGTGTGTCCTTCCTAGGACACAAGTAATAACAGCCGCACAGGTCGATCGATCATGTTAAGCTACGCTTGCCGCGGTTGGACTGTGGATGGGTGACCATCTTTACATACCGTGACCCCTCCGTGCCTCGGAAAGCACGTTAAGCCGTTGGTCCCGGCTGTCATTCGTGGATCTTTGACAGTCGTTACGGGTACCTAGTCAGAAGCCCGAAAGTCTGACAATCAGTCTTACCAAGGGGTATCGTATTACCCAGTAACTGGGTTGTGGAGGTCAGATAGGCAGTCGCTCCATGTAAAACACTGGTATTACTTGTTCCATTATTACCATATAATTACATTTGTATTTTCATCTAGGTAGGTACCTACTTACAATTATTATTCATGAGTCAGCTCTGACTTACGGTAAAGGAAATACTCATTTGTTTTGAAATTTAAACTAAAATTAAAAATCACCAACAACTAGTAAGTATGCGTGTTTATATGTAATCGAATACAAATTCATTTATCGATTTTCATAGCTTCAGGCAGTTCTTGTTACAAATACTCGTTCTTCCTCTGAAAGTAAAGAAACCATGGTCCTGCAATGGAACAACGAGAATTGGACTACAAGAATAAATTCTCATAAAAAAATCTATTGTATCGTTTAAACCTATTTCAAAAAGGAAAAACCGGCCAAGTGCTAGTCAGACTTACACACGAAGGGTTCCCTACCACAAGACATAAAACGCCGAAAAAAACGTTTCTTTTATACCCCTTTAAATTGTAACTTTATTTTATTTTTATTATTTGTTGTTATAGCGGCAATAGAAATACATCATCTCTGAAAATCTCAACTGTCTAGCTATCACGGTTCATGAGATACAGCCTGGTGACAGACAGACAGAAGGACAGTGGGATCTTAGTAAATAGGGTCCCGTTTTTACCCTTTGGGTGCGGAACCCTAAAAACTACCATAGGTAGGTAGTCTTGAACTTTCCCCCTTAACCTATGGCAAGTACATCCCTGTACAAATACCGTGGGATCTGCCATTTGACACACGCCATTTCGTGTGGAGCGAGACATAAGACATGCCGTCTCTGTCACCATCTATTTCTATTAAGTACATAACATCAATAGAGTATGGAGCGTGCAAGAGTTTTAAAAGCATATGCCTGGATTTATAGGGTAATTTCGTTCATTTGTCTTGTATTTTCGGTCGACTACTAAATCTTCTTCGATTTTTCTCTTATATCATCCCGAATTTTAAGAATAGCTCTTGTCGTGGTGTACCTAAATATTAGCCAGCAGAACGCATGGTGGAAGCCTAACTGGATGAGTCGCTCATTAAAGTAACACCAGTCGTGGTATCCATTTTAATGTCCCAGATAAGATATGACTCCGTTGGATGCGAGAAGCACACGGTCGAAGTGGCGGTACTGGGGGAGGCCTATGTCCAGCAGTGGACGTCTTTCGGCTGGAATTATGATGATGATGAACACGGAGTGTCTGCAAACGTACTGTCATTACTGGGCAGATATTTTTTACTATGAAATACTTCAGATGACCTCTTGTTGTCATCAAGCAATGGACAAAATTGTTAAAAAAATTTAAACTTGAGTATGAGGCTTTAAACTACGTTGTGTGTGTATATTTTGTCTTTTTTTATTTTATTATTTGCAATGTGCGTTTTGTATGTGCAGAATAAACAGTTTTTCTTTCTTCTTTTCTTTTTTTCTATGACTTTTACCTTCTTTTACTACATCTATGTGTAAAAGAAGGTAATGTGTACCTCATCATCTGCCTAGCCTTTTCCCAACTATATTGGGGTCGGCTACCAGTCTAACCGGATGCAGCTGAATACCAGTATTTTACATGGAGCGACAGCCTATCTGACCTCCACAACCCAGTTACTGGGTAATACGATACCTCTTGGTAAGACTGGTTGTCAGATTTTCGGGCTTGTGACTACCCGTAACGACTGTCAAAAATTTACGAATGGCAGCCGGGACCAACGGCTTAACGTGCTTTCCGGGTCACGGTATGTAAAGATGGTCACCCATCCACAGATCAACCGCGGCAAGCGTAGCTTAACCTAATCGATCGACCTGTGCGGCTGTTATTATTTAGCCACGGGCCCCTCTATATCTATGTGTATCTATTCCTATATTTCATTCCTATCTTTCCTTATATACTTAAGTATAAATAGTTCTTGTAGGCACATACTTTAGTTTTCTGTTTATCCTTACCAAGTTAGAATATTATTTTTTAATTTTATTTCTTAATTATTGTAGGTACGCCTTAGAGGTAGATTGTAGAGATACTTTTTTTAATTTTGACCAAATTTATTGGTTGACCACCTGCAATAACAATAAACAATTTTCTATTCTATTCTCTTTTACATAAGAATCACTATGTGTTGATAGAGCACTATTGAAGGGAGTTCAAATCTTATATTAATTTTTGTGTATTGTATCTGCTCAGTCCAGTCAGTGACCCAGTCGCCTTTTATAGGATCATTGGTCCATCTAAGTGGCTGGAGGACGTCCCACGGTAACTTTCAAGGTAGATGAACAATCCTTCCAGAAGAAAAAAATTATAGAATTTACTCTCAGCAGAAGATGTGCCGATATTCCTCGAACGTACAGTCAACAGCAAAAGTAGATGATCAAAATCAGAAATTCAATACTAATGAACAGAGTTCGCGTCAGAACTGTGTGGCGTCGAAGTACTACTGAACTGTAGTATTGAATTTCTGACTTTGATCATCTACTTTTGCTGTTGACTGTACGTGCTTGAAAAGAATTCCCAGAAAAAGTGTATCAAAATATTTCTTGATTCTTTTTTATTCAGACAATAATTGATTACATTACACTGCATGTAATTAGTCATAATTAATTTGCATGTAAGGATAAGAGTAGTATGCTAATGAAGATAGTGGTCCTCAACCGTGGGGCTGCTAAAATCTTACTGTTCTCCTAGAAAATCCTTGGATGTTACCCAGTAACTGGGTTGTGGAGTTTAGTTAAGCAGATACACATAATCAGCCTATAATGTTCCCACTGCTGGGATACAGGCTTCCTCTCGGTGAGAGGTAGTGGGCTGTAATCTACCACGCGGGCCCAGTGCGGGTTGGAAGATGTCACATGTCTTTGAATTTTTGTTTCTAGAACATTTTTCGCAGGAGGATAAGCAGTCGTTTTATATAAATACTGGTTTTTAGCTGCATCCGGTTACACTGGAAGCAGACACCAACATAGCTGGAAGAAAAGTGGCACTCTAGGAGTGCCGACAGAAGTGAAAACAAAACACAAACAGAATACTTTGCCATCACTCACTGATTTATCGGATATACATCAAAACCGAGTACATCCCGAGGACAGCCGAACACATCCGAAGCAGTTTCGGTTAAGGTAACAGTGGCGCGAGTTCAATAGTTTTTTCCCACGTCAAAAAATACCCAGAAAATTCACTTCAAAAATCGTTGCGGCCCTAGGCGAAGTTGCACACGGCATACTTTTTATAGATCCTCTAATCGGCCAAAAATGTCGCCGATTTTTCTGACCTAGGTAGGTGCAGTCAACAAAAGAGATAAGTATGCAGGATCGTCGGATATAGTTGGAGTTTAGTAAGAAACCGATGGATGTCGTCGACTGAAATTTAATTTGATAAATGAGCTGTTTGTTTTCTCTTAATAAAATTATATTTTATTCGAGAACTTCCATCGGTTTCTTACTAAACTTTAACTATATCTAACGACCCTGCATACTTATCTCTTTTGTTGTCTGTACGTTGCGTAAGACGTGTATTTTTAACCGACTTTCAAAAAGGAGGAGGTTATATGTTCGACTTTATCATACATTTGATCTCTACCGTTTCATTTAGCTCCTACAAAAGTCAGCCACCGTTTGTATGTCGTCTGCGAACGCTCTCAGGTTGACAACAGCTGGTTAAAGCAAATAAAGTAATAGTATTTTTTCAGCGAAACGTTACTCTGTTTTTCTGACAATATTGTAAGTTAAAGCCTGATCTAATTGTTTTATAATTTGAGTACTTAGTATCAGCCTGGAATGGACCACCCTCAGTCAAGTCTCATGCTATGCAAAATCTACCTATATACATTATATGTAAACCTGGATGTCGGTACATATGAGATTGATAAACTCCTACGCCGTTTGATCGATCACTATGAAAGTTAGCATATTTTTCATGAAGTAGGCTATTAGGCGCCTCCACCAACTATAGAGGTCCAGAGGGGACCTCTAGAGTACCTCTGAGAGGTAACACAAATAAAAGGACGTTAGACTTGGAATTATTATATTGTTAAAAGGAACTTTATAGCTTCACGGTAATTATATCAATTCATCTATAGAACAAAAACACTACATTACATTATTTGACGTTAGTTTGAACTTTCGAATGGAATACATCAACAAATGTTACCAGCCTGTATTAATTAAAGGTCTGACTACACAACCAGCCTCTACAATAGGTCCTCTGGGTAATTTTCTGCAGGGTAAATTCCTCTTCTCTTACGGAGAGGAAACGAGCATTGATCACCAGGCTTGCTCACCACGTATTGGCGGTTTCAGACCATTAAGTTCAGGATTCCTCACGATTTCTTGGTCTAACGTAACTCAGGGCACATTGAAGCAGGTCCCAGGTGGTAGAACTTAATGAAGGCTCAATCAACTCAGCCTATCGTAGTCAACTGCTGGACTTAGGCCTCTCCCAGGCTGCGCAACAACACCTTGTCCTCCGTCTTTCGCATCCAATCTGTCCCAGCTGCCATCTTAAGGTCCTCGGCGTATCTAGCTGGGGGGCGTCCCACACTACGCTTGCTGAAACCGCTTATGAAAGCCCGCTTGTACCAAAATTACAAACATTTAACGCTAAACGAATTTAAAACTTGTTCTATTTCTGTCATTCGCTTGAAGATCACAAGATTACTTTTTACTGCACAGAATTTACGGGTCTTAAAGCTTAGAAAGGATGATGTAACTACCTACCAATTCTTTATCGGAATCTGCTTATAAACTTTCATTCAATGATTGAACCATATTAATCTTATAAAACAATTTTCAATATAAATCACAGAGCAAAGAAACGACCGGTCGTTAGTTTCCCAATCGGAATCATAGATGGCGCTGGCTGCCCACTCAAATGTTTTCTTCAACGCGCAAAGGTAACATTTGAATCATCCTAAGTGTAGAATAAACTTTTTGTTTCAATTAATACTGTATCGGTATGTTTGATTGTACAAATATAGTGTTATAATAAGTATAGTTATTATTTTGTATTGAACTAATAAATGATAATTAATTTTTTTGGTTGATTATTGGCAATTTCAATTCAAACTTATTTATTGAGAGAATTAATGCAAGTAGATGATATTACGGTACCTACATATACATAATTCTTATTGTGGGTATGTATTTTATACAATAAGTAGGTACGTAAGTATCATAAAAACTTCACAGTTTCAGTCAGTAAAAAATCAAAATCAACAGTCAGTTTTATTTATATAAACTAGGCCGAGAATTAGCACTTTTTGAACGTCAAAACAACTCCCCAAAACAGCAGCTCTTCACCACTTCCAAGTGCAGTAGCTGGGAAGAAGAAGTGGCGCAACAACTCCCCAGCAGATATCGAAAGTTACCAATGGGTGCCAGTGTTATTGGAGATTTACTACATGATATATTTTAGCTTCATTTAAACGTTTTTTTTTTGCTTTGTTTTTTTTTTATTATAACAACATTGCCCCACACTAGGAATTTCTCCTGTGTTGCACTGCGTTTACAAACATTTAAACTCACATACACAAACAGCCATACCCGGAACAACTACTTGTAGGTCATACAAATATTTGTTCCGTGCGGGAATCGAACCCGCGACACGCAGCGCAGCAGTCAATCGCTTAACCACTGCGCCAACCGTGCCGTCAAAATCTAACATAATATCCTCCTCCTTTTTGGAAGTCGGTTGAAAAGATGATAAGGCACCAGCAACGCCTCTGCCCCAGATCCAAATGTCCGTCTCCCGAATCCCTTGTAACAAAGAAATAAAATAAGTTTATTCGCGATAAACATGACGCAGAGAAGAACACAAACACAAAAAAAAACCGGTCAAATGCGAGTCAGATTCGCGCGCCGAGGGTTCTGTACAAATTTGTTGGTATGTAACTACAAATTTATGGTTTTTGGATTTTTTCCTTTACTTGTGCTACATGACATTGCTTCTTGCCAAATTTCACGATTCTAGGTCGACGAGAAGTACCTTATAGGTTTTGATTCCCTTGCGAGTGTCAAAATATGCGGCATAAACGGAACTTATACGCCCGTATCTTTTGATTGCGTTGACTTAGAAGTTTGATTTTTTCACTCCTTCAAGGAATTGCAGCCCTGAGTATTTGATATTAATTTTTAACTTAATAACTCTACGTGTTACTGAGAAAAAGGGCCTTGACAGACGGACAACAAAGTGATCTTATGAGGGCCCCGTTTTTCCTTTTGAGGTACGGAACCTTGAAAAGAAGAAGTTAGAGGAAAATATGCGTCACATCCACGCAAAACGGCCATCGCTCAGCATAATGCTACGACCATAGGCTGGCTATGTGAGACAGCCATAGCGCTGGTTTTCAGCGACAGCCGGCGTTGACGTGATGACGTCAATTTGTAATAGGTATTGAAGACTATCTCTTGACGGCTTAAAAGTTACAAGGGAACCATTCACTTGTGTGGGTTATGGGTTTCCTACACAAGCAACCATCTCATCATCATCTGCTTAGCCTTTTCCCAACCATGTTGGGGTCGGCTTCCAGTCTGACCGGATGCAGCTGAATACCATTTTACATGGAGCGACTGCCTATCTGACCTCCACAACCCAGTTACTGGGTAATACGATACCCCTTGGTAAGACTGATTGTCAGACTTTCGGGCTTCTGACTACCCGTAACGACTGTCAAAGATCCACGAATGACAGCCGGGACCAACGGCTTAACGTGCTTTCCGAGGCACGGAGGGGTCACGGTATGTAAAGATGGTCACCCATCCACAGACCAACCGCGGCAAGCGTAGCTTAACCTGATCGATCGACCTGTGCGGCTGTTATTATTTAGCCACGGGCCCCTCACAAGCAACCATCTACGACCGGATAATACCAGCCTATCCATTAAGAAAAACATTATTTTTCGCGTAATATGACTATGGCTTTATAAGATCAGGAGTTCAAGTCAATCAGAGCAGAGGTCAATGCCAGTAATTAGGCCTCCCAATCAACTCCTGCTGACTCCACACAATGATAGCGTGATAATACAAACATCTTCAATCAAAGCGTCATAAGAATCAATTTCATTTGCACCCCTTTTCCTGTAGCTAAGGTCAAATGGAACCCACAATCTATTTTAAATTCTATAACTTACAGTACAAAGTCCCATTTCCTTTGTCAATTTCCCCTAAATTGATGATTATAAAGGTCGTAAGTGCGTTGAAATTTGATGAGTGATTTTGAGTTTTGTGTGCGAGAGTTACGGTTGGTTTTACTGTGTGTGTTTTGGGTAAAAATTCAAGTGCACTCGATTTGAAAGGAAGGCTCAATTAGAGCCAATTCAGTTGTATTAGACAGTCAAGTTGGTGGGATTTCGGCGGTCATACTACTGAGGTCGTTTCTTCACGACCATGTCAGTTTAGGCATAGGTAGACATCTTGTTTAACTGTAGTTTAGCAAACGTTTCTAAAGAGGGTGGCACGGACATCGAAGAGCAACCTGTTACCATGAATTTCTGAACCGTTGGAACTATTCGTCGATTATTTAAAAAAAAATAGTGGCACTCCGGGAGCGCCAACAGAAGTGAAAACAAAACACAAACAGAATACTTTGCCATCACTCACTGACATAAATGATATATGTACAGACGCCAGCAGGTCAACCTACCCGAAACTGTCAGATTTTCGCAATCAACCTTGAACCTTATGCTTTAGCAATAAAGTCGAAAATCTATTAAAGAAATCTGACAGATTGTAGTAACTTGATGTGCTGGCGTCTGTACCTACATTAAAATCGGATATACATTAAAACCGAGTACATCCCGAGGTCAGCCGAACACATCCGAGGCGGGTATTTTTGAATCGTCTATAAACAAAACACGCGCGGTGTCGCTTACGGTAACAGTGGCGCGAGTTCAATGGTTTTTCCCCATCTCAAAAAAAGTCCAACGAAAAAAAGAAGAAAAAAAAAAAAAAGAAAGAAGAGAAAGAAGTTTTCACTTAAAAAAAAATGTGTTCCATACATTTTGACCGCGTTGACCACTTTTCTATGAAATAGCAGATTTTTTTTTATTACCGACAATAAAACAGTAAACAACAAATTAGCTAACCGAGAACCGAACCGACAACCCTCTCAGAAATCGAGTCACACATTAAAAAGTAACAGATGCGATCATACCTATTATATTGGTTTCAATTCTCCTCCCAAAGTACTCTTCAGAATTCAACTGCAATACCAACTTAATCACACAATCCCACACCACCTTTTAACCTATAAAATTAAGGCCATTTTCGTTTGACACAATTGTGGGTTATCGTGGTTTTCGGTAGAAGTATGTCGTCAACTTGAACCGAGTTAAAGCGTCCTCAGAGTATTAAAAAGTATTAAATGAATGTATTAAGTACTGTTTTGTGTATCAGCTCAATTATAGGGGTAGGCAGAAGCCTAAGTGGTGTGTGTGTCTTTAATTTGAAGTTGATGAAGTGATTTTTGAAAATCCTTAAGCAGTTATAGTGGTAATCTTAACTCTCCTTTGGTAGTCGGGTAAAAATAGGATGAAAATGTTTATTGGCCCCTGAAAAGCTAATTAAGCATTATTTTTAACCGACTTCAAAAGGAGGTTCTGTATGGTATGTATGTCCGCGATTTTCTCATAAACGAATGAACCAATTTTGATGTTTCTTTTATAGTTATCTATAGCTACCGCACGGTTTTCACGACCTGTTGTTTACAATTATTTATAGATAGGGGAAAAATATACCTATGATGAAAAGGTTGACGCCTTGAAATAGGACTTTTTTTCTGGAAGTCGCGAAATAGCAAATGCTTTAGATCTAAAAAACACGGTCTACACTAGTTCTTTTAAAACAAAACTAAAAAAATTGCTATTGAACAAATGAAGATTTGTAGTTCCTATCTGATTATTGTAATATTTAGAATTGTTAATTTATGATTTAGGCAATTGAATTAATTTTGTGTAATTACATAGGATGTAATTTTTTTAATTATTTATTTATTTATTAAGGTACACCAACAACTTCTATGTATAATATGTCTGACCTCTTCTCTCCTATGATTTTCTTGATTCAATAACCACTCCACGAAGGTTGAGGAGATCGTGGAGTACATGCGTGTGAAGACCAACTGGACTTTGAGGGTCGAGAAGTTAGAGTCGCGTCACAACACAACACGAACTTCAAGTCGTTCGTGGTACCTACGCGTTCCGACACATCATCTCGAGAAGTTCCTCAAGGAAGAGTTCTGACCGAAGGGTGTTGTGTAACGCCGGTTTCGTGGCCGGCTACATGACACCAGTTAGCGAAACACGACGCAGACACTTCGTGTGCTTTAGTTTGTTAGTTTTTTAGTGTAATTATAATGTTGTATGTATTTATAGTATTTTTAAGTTATATCCATATTGTATTGTATGTGTTTTATATGGGCCTTGATGTCTGAAATAAATGGATAAATACAAATAATATAAAACATGTCTTGCCAAAACTAGGAATTTGAACCAAATAATTCATAGCCGTATAAACTAGCTTCTATGAGGCACTTAGGCAGTTCACCACAACAATAATATTCATATATAGAAATAGTTATTTTGCAAATTCAATGGCAAAATTCCAAAATAAAAGGGCGTGTACACTCTACGTAAAGCCGGGGCCACACGAGGTATTATTTGTAAAATATTTGTTAAGGCTTATTGTACACAGCGGGGTGTGTTGCACTTTTGTGGATGAAGCGTGGTTCACACGAGGCGATTTTTTGAGTAGTCTATTTTATTACTTGTAGGTTTTCACACTACATCTGAAAGTTATACCCGATACAGTGATGGATTGGCTAGAAAATGTTAGGCAAGTGGCTGCTATTAAGTAATTTGGCCTCTTCTTTTTGGCCCCTGTTCTTGGACTCGCCAAAGCGTAGCATAAGAATAAGGCAAGTTTCAACTAACACTGTAGTTCATTTTTTAATCCCTGAGACTAATCTGACAGGTGTAATGTCAAACTTCTATACAAAAAAAACGCAAACACAAAAGACTTAAATGTCAGATTAGTCTCTGGGATAAAAAAAATAAATAATTATATTGTATTAAAAAGTTTCACTGTAGTGTTATTTAGTGAGATACTGATAGATTACATATTTCGATTAAGGAACAGAGGGAGAGGTCAACGGTATCCATGAGCGTTTACGGCGTACGGCCTTTCATACAAAACTTTCAAGCCCTTGTTTTTCGAAATGAATAAACCGATTTTATTGAAACTTCATAGGCATAAGCAGGATACAAAGGTCTAAAAAATTCCTTAAGAACATTTTCGAAATATATTATTTAAAAAAAAGAAAACTGGAAATCTGTTTCTATGGAAATTTTGAAATCGGTCTCATTTGGGTGTAACACTATTTTTCGAAAATGTTCTTATGTAACTTTTTAGACCTTTGTATACTGCTTATGCGTATCTATGAAGTTTCATTAAAATTGGTTCATTTATTTCGAAAAACCAGGGTTTGAAAGTTTGTATGAAATGCCGTACGTCGTAAACGCAATTTATTTGACATCAAGTTGTATGTATGCAAGGATTCCAGAATAAACAGAATCTGTCTGAAGTGTTGTCAGAAGACTGTAATTACAGAAACAATTAAAAAGCCGTTGTGTCTCGCGTGGATCCACGTTCATACGAAAGGTTAAAGTGAAATTGGCAGGACTGCAATAGGATAAGTTCTAACAAGTAATACCACTCGAACTTGACAGCTGCTGTAAAGGCTCCTACAAACAGGCGCGACACGCGATAAAATTGCGCGCGACACAAAGGCACCGCAAGTCGCGCAACGAGCGGTGCCTTTGCGTCGCGCGCGATTATATCGCGTGCCGCGCCTGTTTGTAGGAGCCTTCATACGTTGCAGCTACTAAAAAATCACCCAGTGTGTATACACAAACACAGGTAGCAGCCATAGCTGATCAGATGAGCATCAAAAGTGCACACAATAAGTGCAGTCAAGCCGCATTGATGCTGTGAGCATTCAATGTGCTTGTGACCGTTAAGTGCTTACCTACGAAATGGACACGATGTTCGTAGATACAACATGACATAACATAATGGTTGTTCTTCCCGAAGGGGTAGGCAAAGGCGGAGGTACTGTGAAACTCTAGATGGGAGCTTCAGAATATAATTAAAAACCTTTGACTTGGATTTAATATATTTATAAGGAGACTTTACATTACCATGTTATTTCTAGCACTTACTCTACTAAACAAAAATACCTTATGAGAATATTTGACACTTGCTTGAACGTTCGAATGGAACACGCCTTCAATTATAACCAGCCTGTACTGCTAAAGGTAGGGCTACATAGATATCTTTACAATACCTACTTACAGCGTGTACCAGAAAGATGTGGTCCAAATTAGGGGTGTGTAAAAAGTTGTTCAAAGTTGGGGTAAAAAGGGTGTAAAAAGTTGTTCAGTTTTATGGACTATACGTCCATAAAACTGAACAACTTTTTCCATGAGACCAACATCATCATAATCAACCTATAATGTTCCCACTGCTGGGACACAGGCCTCCTCTCTTCGAGAAGGAGTAGGCTGTAATCTACCACGCGAGCCCAGTGCAGGTTAGTAGATGTCACATGTCTTAAAATTTTTGGTTCAAGGACATGCCGGTTTCCTCACGATGTTTTCCTTCACCGTTTTGAGAGCAGTGGTGATGAAATAATTTACATAAAGTAAAGCGCCTGGCGGGGTTCGAACCCGACTCGTAGGTAAGTCGGTGGCCGTAGCCACTGAGCTGCCACTGCTCATCCTAGACCAAAATCACAATCGCGAAAACATTGTCAGTAGTTCCATACAAAACTTCAATACCTACTCGACCCAAATGTATGGGAAGCTGAAAAATTTTTCGCGATTATGAGTTTTGTGCCATGGAGAAAGTTGCTTAATTTGATGGTCTGCACCACATCCTTTTTTTTTTTTTTGCTTCTGGTAAGTCATCAAATGACCCCTCCCGCTCTGGGTGGAGCGGAAGGGAGTGTCAGACTCTTACTGACTAAAACCTTTTCCTCCCTTAGCTCTTTATGTTCCCGGCCAGCGGTAACCCTTTCGGACAATCCCGCTGCCCCGGCAAGCTTCGGCCCTAAGGGGCCACCACACCCTTCATTTTGACCCTTAGTTTAGGCTAGGTTATAATACTAAATCTTATGAAAAAGTAATTAACAGTTTGACCTAGAACAATGCTCAGCAGCTCAGACGTTTTTGCGACGAACATTGTGAATCCTCTTGTTAACTCCTTAAATGCCAGCTAATACCAAAAGCACCCATACCACAAAATAAGCCATATGTTCAATACACTATTTATACACAATAATAAATATTATTCGGAACAGATTATGACGGGTTTACAAAAAAAAAATACTATAATGCTTTCTAATCTATTGTGTACCAAAGGGTTTGACCCTTTGTTGATCACGCCCTTCAGTTTATATTATGGACAGATTTTGACATAATTCCACTTGGTTTGTTACGAAAAATGTATTTTGAAAATAATGTATTGTTAGCGAATAGTAAGAGATGCCGCCGACTTGGCTCCTTTTCAAACCCAAATGCGTCAAGTTGAATTAAACCATTTGCAGGTAGGTACTTACTTTTGAATTGTCAAACTGTCGGTCAGTTGGTCAGGAATTATGGTTCGAGTATCGATACTTAGGGGTACGTCAGGCACACCTTAAGATCTTCTTAAGGCTCCTCCAAACAGGCGCGACACGCTATATAATCGCGCGCGACACATTGGCACCGCGCGTTGCGCGACTTGCGGTGCCTTTGTGTCGCGCGCGATTTTATCGCGTGTCGCGCCTGTTTGGAGGAGCCTTTACTATGCTATATTTATCTTGAGGCAGTGTTGTTTTGGGTTTCCAAAGGTTTGTTTCATTTGAAGGTTACTCTTTGATGATTGAATGTATCTTTTGACCACGTTTGCTTTTGGCTTGGAGTCTCTTTAAAAGGATTTTCGACTTCTTTAAGCATAATATTCCCACTGCTAGGACACAGGCCTCCTCTGTGGTACAGGTAGTGGTAATCCACTACGCGGGCCCAGTGCGGGTTGGTGGATGTCACATGTGTTCGAATTTTTGGTTCTAGGACATGCCGGTTTCCTCACGGTGTTTCCCTTTACCGTTTTGAGAGCAGTCGTGATGAAATAATGTACACAAAGTAAAGCGCTTTTCGGGGGTCGAACCTACGACCTACATCTTGTAAGTCGAGGTAGTTATGGGCTACCACAGCTCCAGACAATTATTGTTAGATTACCTATCATTATTAAAAATCATCGACAAAAATTGAGGTTATAAAATGAACCTTAATTTTCAATTGAAAAACATCTTTAAGGTGATTTAACATTTAAATTTCGGGTTTCGTATTCAAATAGTTAAATCAAAGCACTCGATTTGAAAGTGACACTACAAATTGGCACCCACGGGAATGTTTTCTGAACCATTTGTTTACGTTTTCATGAGATACTTTTGAAACGGATTATACATACATTGCCGCAATGCATGCACTGGTCCGTCAGCTCCAACTTGCTGACTGGCAGTTTACCATAGCATAAGTTAATAATCAGTAATGTTTGACATCCACCAACACGCACTGGGCCCCCGTGGTTGATATTGGCCCACTCCCTCTCACCGAGTGGAGGCCTGTGTCCCAGCTGTGGGAACATTAAAGGCCGATTATGCGTGACATGAGTAAAGAACCTTTCAAGAAGCCAAAAGCAAACGTGGTCAAGAGATTCATTCAGTCATCAATGATTAACCTTTAAACAAAACAAACCTTTGAAAACCCAAAACAACTCAAGATAAACAAAAAAAAAAACAGAAAATAATATAAATACAAAAACGCAATGACACGGAATCGAATCTGGGACCGGAATCACACATCTTCTGTAGATGCGATTCTTTTGTTTTGCACTCGACAAACTAAAGAATTTATTAATATTGAATTTGGACAAAAACACGACCTTGGTTTGGTGTGTTCCTATTGTGACTTGGGAATGAGACCTGCCGCACTATTCTGTAAAAACGTAGGTGAAGTGAGCTAGAAGTGAGCTGTCATTCCATTTGATTCTTATGATTATAGGACACTATTGACAGCTCCTTGACTTTGTGACAGCCGCAGGAATCCGTTGGATGCGAGAAGCACAGAACCGGTCGAAATGGAGGTGCTTGGGGCAGGCCTATGTCCAGCAGTGGACGCCTTTTGACTGAAATGATGGTGATGATGATGATTAACAGCTCACTTTAAGGTCACTTCACCTAAGTTTTCACGGTTTTTTTTTTTGCGGAAGGGAAATCATCTAAGGACCCCTCCCCCTCTGGGTGGAGCGGAAGGGAGTGTCAGACTCTTACTGACTAAAACCCACCCGTGTTCCTTCCTTAGCCCTTTATGTTCCGGGCCAGCGGTAACCCTTTCGGACAATCCCGCTGACCTGGCAGGAAGTTTTCACGGTGACATATTGATCCCTTCGAAAAATAGGTTTTTGACTACACATCTCTTTAATTTTACGAATTTGGGCTGATCTAATATGTTCGCTAACTGAACTTAGCTTAAAATTATTTTTGAGGATCGAACACAAATGTCCTCTCGTTTGCCACTTCGCGCCTTTACCGTTTGGCTCTTGTCACTGCTCACCAATGCAGTTTTCATTGCAGTGCAGTAATACCCTACCTTGGCACTAATATGCTTTCCTAATGACATCGGGTCACCTTCCAAACTAACCAGATTTTTAGATGCAGTTGAATATCAGTGTTTCATCCATTCCACATCAACCAATGAGAAGTGCAATATCCTAAGATAAAAAAATTGTCAGGATTTAAAGATCTGCCACTGTTCGTCAGTACACCAACAGAACCATCCTATCATTTGCCTAGGTTTTTCACAACTACATTAGAGTCTGGTTCCAGTGTTCTAGTTTAACCGGATGCAGCTGAATACCAGATTTCTTTTACATGGAGCGAGTGCCTATCTGACCTCCACAGCCTAGTAATTGTGTAGCCAGATATCTCTTGGTAAGACTGGTTGTAAGACTCATCTACACAATATGTGATGTTGTGTATTTTATCTTCATTAATTTCATTCACAACCTCCAAAGTGGCACGCACCAACCCAGCTTCCTTGGCTTTCCGAAAACCGATTCATTCTGCGCCTGGGCAGATAAAAAAGACATTTCTATATATCGCGGGATCATCAAAAACAAATTGAAGCCGCTACCGAGGCGGAAAGGTTTCGTGTTTTTTGTTTTAACACCGTTTGGGTTCCGTAGAGGTCGGTGATGGAGTACCTAGTACCTACCTATTGGTTATGATTGAATGAGTTTGGAGACTGAACCCTTATTTTTGGAAGTATCATAATATTGTGTCTGATTGGTAAATCTGCTGTCTTGAAGCCTGATCAAGACTCCAATTAGTAAATAATTATGGTTCTCTGTTAGATGTGCTGGTTTATCAAAGTTGTTGACATAATACTAAGCTTTAAAAACCCAGTCAGTCAAAGTAAGGGCTGATAAGCTATAATAAAATGAATTTAAGTTTATTTGGTACACACAAAAGTCATAATACGACATACAAAAACACGATTAACTATTAACAAATTACATGAATGTTAGGAAATAGCTACAAAGCGCAATATAAAAAAACGTGTTGTTTGCTATCTCCCTAAAAAAATTTTTACCGTTCATTTCTTGCATTATAAGATCTACGTGATCCCCAGCGCGTTCTGGTAGCCTAGACAAAGTGACATTCTACCTGGGCCTCAAGTCTGTTATTACAATAGTGTCAGAATGGTCTATCATTGATTTCATATTTGTTGATCTTGACAAGTTTGGTAATCTACTAATATAATGGCGTCATTATGACTTTCCAATGGTCAACCACTGACACTCCATTGAAAAAAATGGCATAGAATGGTAATCTCGTACATAATGACAAATGAATGACTGACTTACGCGGTAATCTGCAAAAATTTTGACAGTTCCTTTGATCAGTGACCTAACATTAGAACGTCATTGTGCAGTCATTGCTTTTAATTCGTTACGAGTATCGTATTTATATTCTGTGCCATTGACCGACCAATGATCGACCATTATGAATTTAGCAGATTACGAACTTTTAGCAAAATGACAATGGGATCGTGTTGGAATGACGAATTTATAAAAATAGCAGACTTGGGCCCAGATAATGATAATGAAAAAGTAAAAAAAATATGGGACTAACATTATCATAATTATATTACACTATGATTATCATTATATTATGGGACTAACAGTCCCATATTTTTAATTACCTCTTGGCTTGTCCTCTGGCCATTCAGCCCCACTACCAAGGTGGTTCACTGGCTAATATTTTCACCACGACATGAGCTATTCTCATACAGCTCACACCGGACACAAGAATCACCCTCATCATTCATGTAATCCTCCCTAAAAGCCAGATTATACCTACATTTTATACTGAACCTCCCGAACTAAAGGCAGGGTCACACCTCTCCATTTTCGGGTTGTCGCGATTAGGTCGGTGGCACAATGGGAGACAGCGGGGCGCCAGATTATCTGACACAATGCTAATGTGCTCAGCGGGTGACGTGTGAACAGCGCTTTAGGGTGCGGTGTGAGTTGTGAGCTGAAGGCGGTGATGAAGTAGCGTTAGGCGATTATAAATTAGAAGGATGAGTTAGTTCTAAAACCTTTGAAACGAAGTCATACTTAACTTGGACCTAAGTAACGGTAAAAATGGTTTACAACATTAGGTTGATCATTGTGTTAGTGGAGTCAGTGATCTGTTTAAAATGATGATGTGTGATGTGTTTTTGTGTTTCTGTTTTAATTATAGTTTTAAGGCATTTAAATAAACATATAGGTAATAAATAAATAAAAAAGCAACTAACGAACTTCCCTCACTCTTTTGGGAGTTGTCTAAGAAGCATAGGTAATACGTGGAAATAATAAGTTCGTGTTATTGAGAGTTTCACACTTTTGAACAACATGATCATCATTTTTTTTAAATTCTTCTCATGTAATGGTCAAAATAGATTGATGCATAAACTACCAAAGAAAATTTGTTACAATATCATTGGAAGATTGGCAACTTTGGGGTCAATAAAGAATAGTATTATACCCATCTTCAGGTTACTAAAGGCCCACAATAACAAGAACCACTAGAATCAATTCCATTTCTTGTAAATTTTCACATTCTTCATACTTTACGATGTATTTTTTCCAAAACTCATTTCAAACATATCTACACTACCCGCTCCCGCTACCTGCTATGCCTTACCTCTACCAAAAAGGATGACTATTGATCTTTTTACTTTATAATGCAGTGGCACTAATGTTAGTCGCGTCCCACTGCGCCGCGTATTTATAGCATTGTATGTGATATGAACTTATAATGAAGAGAGAATTAGCTACGATTGAGTTTTAATTCAATGTGGACAACGCCCTCTATAGGACGTGTTGGGAAGCTTCTGTTGGTATAAAAAAGGTTTGTTTTTTATAACGTGATTTCGTTTTTTTTTAAAGGTTATTATGGGATTACCTATACTCTATGTCAGGAGCAACGGTAGTTTCGTCTTTCATTCTTGTTCTTGATAATCTGTGACATAAAGATTTTTCTTCTTTAGCAATGAGTTTAATTTTTTCCGAAGCAGGCTAGATGACTTTTACGCAGTGGTGAGAAAGTCGCAAGCCTCCTTTGTGAACCGAATACATAAATCTGACAATGGAATATTGAGGGCCGGGAAAAAAAAAATTGAATTTCGCGGGCTACCTTAGCGCTTCCCCATTACAAAACTACAAGTTTCGTTTGACGGTTTTTGAGTTTTAAAATGTAGGACCATATATGTGCTTTTCAAGACACGACTCTCCCTTTGACCAATTTATTGATGAAACAACCAAGAGGGCCTGCACCCTAACTGAATGATGTTGAAGGACATTGCTAATCCATTGCTTCTTATTTTCAAAAAAAATTGTCCGCTCAACAACGTAAATAACGCAATGAATGTTGTTGAATTGTCAAAATGGTAGCCATTACTACAGCTGTAACATAGCTACTTACCAGTGTGAGTTTTTCAAGATTGTTTACAATCTCACAGTTCACATTATTCTATCAAGTATTTGACCGAACCAAACTCCGATATTGTAAAGTAGATCTACAATAACATTTTGACAAAGGTAATGCTACACCCTTCTTCCTAACTATTGTGCTATAGGGGTGTGGTCAGTGGCGCAAAAAATGTTTTATTAACCATTCTGCTGAGGGTTCGAGTCCCGGTTGGGATTTGCATTGAGTTTTGAGTGTATTTTGTTGTTTATATTAAGTACTATACTTTTTCTATAAGTTTAGGTGGAAAGACCAAACTAGGAGGGGCTTTTTTTTTTTTTTTTTTGCGGATGGGAAATCCCGCTCTGTGTGGAGCGGAAGGGAGTGTCAGACTCTTACTGACTAAAACCCACCCGTGTTCCTTCCTTAGCCCTTTATGTTCCGGGCCAGCGGTAACCCTTTCGGACAATCCCGCTGACCCGGCAGGCTTCGGCCCTATGGGGCCCCTCCTCGATGCTGACATCTCTTTGAGGCGCGCGTGGAACACGTACGCGCCGTCCGGCACGGGCCTGGTCCTGATCGGACGGTGAGCTACCCATTATTCTCCGCCCGCAGGCCCGCGCCTACGGTGGCCGGGAGTCGTCGCGCGGCTCCCGACGCGCGACGCCCGGAGCGTCTCCCGCGGCGGCTGGGACGGGAGGCTCTCTCCCTGAGCCGTCCCGCCACCTCCTTCGCTAGCATGACTGCTTCGCAGAAGGAGGTGACTGCCTCCCACTCCCTCTCGCCCCGGACCATGGCCACTAGGAGGGGCTTGAAGCTAAGTAATAACAGCCGCACGGGTCGATCGATCAGGTTAAACTACGCTTGCCACGGTTGGTCTATGGATGGGTGACGATTTTTAGATACCAAGACCCCACCGTGTCTCGAAAGCACGTTAAACCGTTGACCCCGGCTGTCATTCGTGGATCTTTGACAGTCGTTACAGGTCGTCAGAAGCCCGAAAGTTTGACAACCAGTCTTACCAAGGGGTATCGTGTTACCCAGTAACTGGGTTATGGAGGTCAGATAGGCAGTCGCTCCATGTAAAATACGGGTATTCAGCTGCATCCGGTTAGACTGGAAGCCAACCCCAATATAGTTGGAAAAAGGAGAGGAAGATGATGATATAAGCAGTACTTATACTAGATTTCACAATTATTTCTCTACAGTTTACAAGAGATTGTAAACTGTGCTGTTAATTATAAGATAACGGTAGTCACAATTATACGGTGACATAAACACAAATTATATGTCCGGCAGAGGATTATACTTCTAATAGTAAGAGGCAGTTACCTCCTTCTGCGTAGCAGTCACGCTAGCGAAGGAGGTGGCGGGACGGATGAGGGAGAGAGCCTCCCGTCCCAGCCGCCGCGGGAGACGCTCCGGGTGTCGGGAGCCAATTGACGACTCCCGGCCACCGTAGGCGCGGGCCTGCGGGCGGAGAGTAATGGGTAGATTGGTCCGTGCCGGACGGCGCGTACGTGTTCCACGCGCGCCTCAAAGAGATGACAGCATCGAGGACCCCATAAGGCGAAGCCTGCCGGGTCAGCGGGATTGTCCGAAGTGGTTACCGCTGGCTCGGAACATAAAGGGCTAAAGAAGGAACATGGGTGGGTTTTAGTCAGTAAGAATCTGACACTCCCTTCCGCTCCACCCAGAGCGGGAGGGGTCATTTGTAGATTTCCCATCCGAAAAAAAAAAAAAAAAAGAAAGAGTCAGTTGGATGACCAGCTTTTGTAAAACTTGATACTTATAAATACTTCCATAACAAGGTTCACACGTCACGTAGGTAGGTACCTGTCTCCTTTATAAACTCGCTATATCTCCAAAACACAATAAAATGCACATTTAAAGGACATCCTTGCCACTGTTATACAAAACCACGCCTTTTTTGAACAACAATGAGATTTGAAGTGATCTTATTTCGGAAGCAAGGTGTGCACAATGTGAAGTGTCCAGTTCCTATCTTTGTAAAAAATGTCGACAAAATACTTTTTGATAGGTACTTAGTTATAGTGATTGTTATTTTAAAAGGGGACGTAGAAACAAGGATAATTTTGTGTAATTGCAATAAAAACCATCATCACGTTTCGTTTATAGTCCATTGGTACTAAGGCATTCTACATGGTCCTCACACGATCTGACCAAGATTTTGTCTGGACTTTAAAAGAGACTGTGACTTCTGAGTTTGTTTCGGCCTTTCTTCTCAGAATAAGTTAGGAAACGCCGACCTCATCTAGTTTAAAAAAATATGATTGACGTGTAAAAGTGTTTGTACAAACCTACTTACAGAAATAAAAATCATTTAATCATTTAATCAATCATTTAATCATTATAATATTTTGTAACCATAATTGATTTACAAGAGTGTCCATGGAGTTTCTTGCCCGTTCTTCTCCATAGGTACCTAATCACACTGATCGATTTCATCCATTCCGACCGATTTCCATCTCTTTATTAGTGGTTGTAATGGGAATCATATCACTAGGTTTTATTAGGTTTTTATTTTTTATTTTATCCTTTTGATAGATTCTTATTTTGTAAATGTGAGGACTTTGTAGGCCTTGTAGACTTTAGATCTGTAGACCATTTTTTATTTTATCAAGTACCTGATACTTGTTGACAGGCCTACGCTATCCTCCCATACCTACTGTAATTTGAAAATATTGTAAAAGCCAATTATTTTTAAAAAGAGTAACTGTGGAGTTTCTTGCCGGTTCTTCTCCATAGGAAACGACCAATTGGAACCGTGCACCTAGCTTCTGACGTTTCATAAGTGCCCATGTAGGCTTATGTGAAATAAAATATTTTGATTTTGATTTTGATCTTCTCTATAGTCGCTTTGGAATAGGAACCTTCATCATTCTGACTGACCGACCCGTTGACAATTCAAAAGTGCCTGTAATTGATTTATCTATTTAAATAAAACAAAGGGTTAGTTAAACCATTTACTCAAGACCTTTATTATCAAGATTTTTATTATCTTTGATTTGTTGAATTTGTCGCCACCCCGAATAGCAGAATAACTATTAAAACATGGGAAAAATTCACGAAAAAGAAAATTGTGAAGATAATTCATTTTCTTATACATAAATGCTTTGAGTGTGATAAAGGGAGTTTTTATTACACAAGCATTTCATTTGATTTAACTCATAGGTTGACTCCAAAAAGTTGAATTCCGAAGCACCTATGAATAAATATTATCACTAACTAAAATGCTAAAACCTTCTCGAAAGAAATCTCTAACAGTGTAGGCCCTAACGACTTTCAAAACCCACAATTACATGTAATATTACACCATAGAGCTACCAACCATAATGAAACTACAGCGCGCCAGCTTCGGCACAACTTTGGGGCTACGAAACTATGGCGTATGGGCTATTTGGGGCCATGCCACGCTTACAACACCCGATACTAAGATTATAAGTATTTTATGTATTGTTCACTTGACGACAAAATTGGTGAGTATAAAATAAATTGACGTTTTGTAACGGTATGCCTTTTTTAGCGCGTGGCATAGTATTTTTGATTAAGATCTTTTTACTTATCGACACAGATCAATTTGAGTATAGCTTTTTCATGCCTTGGTAGAAATATAAGCCAATCAGCAGTGGTAGCCCAGTGGTAACGGCCACGACTTACGACTTGTAGGTCGTAGGTTCGAACCCAGATAGGCCTAAATTTGTGCGAAAGTTTGTGTAAATTATATCATAACATTCACCGAAAATCACCCTAGACAAAAAAAACCATAACAGAAAAACATATAGGACTCCAAATGCAAATAAAAAAGTAAATGTGTGTGTTTGTTAATAGCTAATTAACAAACAATCATATTAACAACAATAACGTCAGTTTAACAATCAGTTAAGCACGCGTCTCACAGCCGGCCTGCTGTGCTGAATATTGTTGAATTACTACCATATCTGCCCTCCCTACTTAGTTACGTGGATTGATTATTATTTAATAGGAAATTTAGTAAAGCAGAAAATAATTTTAAAATAAATTTTATATTGAAACCAGTTGATGCGTTGTAGAGGTCAGATAGGCAGTCGCTCCATGTAAAATATTGGTATTGTTGTATTAGCACCGTTGGTCTCGGCTGTCATTCGTGGATCTTTGACAGTCGTTACGGGTAGTCAGGAGCCCGAAAGTCTGCCAACCAGTCTTACCAAAGGGTTTCGTATTATATCATTTAATAAAAAATCACAAAACTGTGTAGGTAATTCTCTGTTTCTATTTTTCTTTTATTTATTTTATGTTATTTTTTCAGTTTCTATATTTATGTCTGTAATTTATATGGTGTACCTACATAATAAATAGTATTCTATTCTATTTAGTTAGCTAAGCATAACAATTCTAGTTTTACGAATGCTAAGTTAGCAGTCACCAACACCGAAGATAGTCTATTTACTTTTAAATGTATTACTCCATCAATATTCATAGGCATATTTCTCTCCGGAGATTAGTCACAGAAACTCGCAAAAATATCAGCATAAAAACACACACCACCAATAAAATCCTTTAACAATCTTCAAGAAACAAGAAACTAACCTTTTCTTTGAAAAAAATAATACCCTCGCTTTCTTCAAAAGAGTTTTTAATGCGTTTAGGACTGTGCTTTCAGTTGTTTAAACTTTAAACCACTGCCCACCAGCTGATAGCATAAGTTCGGAGTAAAATACAGAAGTGCCGACTTTAGGGTATAAAATTTATTGTGGTGTAAATATCAGCACGGCTCGGTAGTAAAACGAAGTAGGGTTTTAAAGGAGCTGGCTTATTTTTTGCAATAATGACCCTTAGGCGCTTTGAAGTAATGCAAAAGACAAACCTAAAAGTGAAGTTAATAGTGAAACTAGCAACATTTTGATGGCTTGGTTCGCACAACGCGTAAGGTAAAGCCAAAATCATTTATTTATTTATTAAGGTATACCAACAGCTTCTGTATATAATATATCTTAAGAGTAAACTAGTCGCGAGCTCGAGCTCACTGGTGGTCATCGCCAAAAAGCATGCTGTCCCACCTGGCTTCGTGTCCGACAGAGCTAGTATGTGTGATGAGCAGTTAGACGCTAGTCTACACGCACAACGTCTAGTTCTCACACACAGAAACACCGTTCCGAACTGATAGGCGCGTAAAGTCGAAAACTGCTTTGGAAAATCGAGTTTTATGAAAAAACCACTGCTTATATCAATTACAAATAAAGTTTATAGAATTCTTCGATAACTAAGCTTTGTCGGTACGTACTTAGTTTTGAAGATGTTAAAGTTTTTTTAATACTTATTTACACCCAAAGTTACGTTAAAAATATATCGAGAAAAACGAATCTTTGTTGGCTCGTAACTTTTTAATGGCTTTTTATTTTACTATTTTGTTTCCGTACAGGCAAAATTAATAATAAGTCAAAACGATATCATGTTTAACTTTGGATGCACAATGCCAAACAGTGGAGTAATACTCTCCCGAAAGATCACAATAGCATCGGTCTTACACAGTCGCCATTATAGGTTTACCAGCCATCTCAGTATATCATCTCCAGGTAATAGTCAAGGAGGAATGGCTTTACTTCAGATAATATGAAACTTCAAATTACGTAACCTATGCTTTTCATATTTCCAGCTTAATTAATGATTAATTTGTTAAATGTCTCGCGGTTTTATGGGTAAAATATGTTTTTTTATAAATTGCTTATTACCTTTTTGTAGTGTTGATAAGAAGTTATCCCCTCACGCATTACAGTCCTGAATAAAAGATGTCAATTGTGCAGGAACTATAGAGGTATGAGGAACAGGGTGTAAAGTTCACTCATGCTCTATGAAAAGGGAGAATCCTCCGAACAGACGGGTGTTGTGTCTGGCGGACAACTTCCCGATGATTTATGTCGGGTCGTTGTATCTATGCTAATTGCGCGGTAAACTCTGCTTGCGAGATGCAGGATTGTGCGTGACGTAAGTATGACGCGTTGTTCGCATGTGGCGTTGTAGATACCGCTACACAACCATATTTACTTATCATCTTCTTTGCCCCTATCCTAAACTATTTCAGGTCGACACAAATGTCCACCTCTTCTTCCATTCATAGCCCTCATCCGACCATCCATGTATCTCCTCTACTCTGAAACCTGAAACATATTTATGCCAATAGGTACCTATGTAGGGCGATGGCCTGTTCTCCCTTTTATATAATAATATATAATATAATATAATATTCCACAACTATCACACAACGCCGTCTAGTCTCAAGCTAAGCAGAGCTTGTGTTATGAGTACTAGACAACTGATAAACATACTTATATATTTCTAAATACATACATATATAGATAAATTACACCCAGACACAGAACAAATGATCATGCTCATCACACAAACATTTGTCCTGGGTGGGAATCGAACCCACGACCTCCGGCATAGCAGTCATAGTCACTGACCACTAGACCAACAGGCCAGTTTATAAAGGTGATGAATCGGAATATCAGTATTAAATAAAAATTCATTTGTTTTCTAAGGTCATAGCATACATATCAACTCGGAAAGGGATCGTCACCGTATCAACTCGAGCCATTCAGTATTCTTTGTATGAAACTCCCTACTGCAACGCACACTTATCGGAATCGTAACGTAGTCGCCTCGCCTCGGGACAAGCTCACGAACCGCGGTGCGGTGCGTGGTCAACTTGCAGTTCCCATCGTCCACCCTTGCCCCCCCTCTTATTCATCCCGCGGCCTGCCTACAGCACCATCAACCAGCGGTCGGCGAGCCGTAAGCGCGGCTTACTAGCCGTAGCCGAGTCAACGAATCGGAGCAGCTGATCCGCTTTGGTTACGTGCTTACGTTAGGTTGACGCCTGTTTGATGGCGAGGCGAAAGGCGATACGGTGACGATCCCTATCCGAGTTAATAATGTGTGCTATGAACTTTATGATGACGTGTCGAGACTTCTTGTAGGGAATAAAATTTGGGTGACCAATGGCCACAGAGACAAGTCGGGCACGACAGTGTGCAGTTACTGGAATCGCACCGCAACGTCAACTTCAAGACGTGTTCATGGTTCGCGTACCGAATTGTTATCTGCCTGTCGTCATGGAAAGATAGTTTTGACCGCAGGACGTGGTGTTCCGTCGCTTCCGCGGACAAGTACCACAGGACAGCACAAGGACAAGCTAGTGAAGTGCTACTAACATAGTTTTAAGCTATATTTATCAACACAAGTTTTGTTTTATAGTTTACCAGCTAATGCTAATAATAAAAACAGCTATTTTTTTTGTTAGAACCCTTCTCGGACGCGCACACTACAACTTACTGAAGTTTCATCACAATCGGTAGAGGCATTTTAGAGTTTTTGCGAGACTAACGACGGCAATTGATTTTTATATGTAAGAAACGGAGATATAATATTATGTACCATATGTCTATGGGCCATTGTAGCCTAAAACAATTGCTAAATCATTCCACAGAGGTCCTTGAACCAAGAATAATATACATCTCGCTTCCCTTTACATTAAACTACGCACAAATACATCGCCCAACTACGCACACCAGCATACGCGCAAGCACGAACACAGACGATATTTTCCACATTTTCGCACAAACCAACTCTAAGCATTCTCATCTCGGGACACGTTAAGAACGCTTTGATATTGCCGCTGCCTCAGTATATCTCATGAGGTTTTTTTTTTTAACAAAAATAACTTCTTTCTTGTTGTCCAACGGCAGAGAGGGACAAATATGTCCTCAGTTTTTACCTTGTTAATAGGGTTGGCAGGAGGCGAGAGGTATTTTTAAATTATGCAGCAATAGGCCGAGGTTTCAGGCGGCTAATTTAGTACCCCGTGAGTTTAATAATAAACCATTTATTTTCAGGTGATAGAGACCCATAGATACATACCTTAACCTAAATGTACATAATAATATAGTACCTAACAATTTTGTTATTAAATAAAACTTAATAACTATGTTAGTATCACTTAGTTGCACTAAGTCTTTGTGCGTTCCGGTGGCACTTGTCCGCGAAAGCGGCGGAATACCACATCCTGCGGCCAAAAGCTATCTTCCATCACCAGGTGCAGGTAGCATGTTGGTATGCGCACCACAAACGCCTTAAAGTTGACGTTGCGATGCGACTCCAGCAGCTGCACCCTCGGCGCGTACTTCAACCTTGGGCGCACGTACGTCACGATGTCTTCCGCGTCAGTGGTGGTGGTGGTTTAAGGCACGACGCCTAGTTTCCTATTTACCACCGGGTCCCCGGGTCCGGTCGTGTCGGATTTCCGTCCCATCGGACTGTGGGGGTGAGGGAAGAGAGAGTGCACCTGGTTTGAGCACTATAGGTAATATCTCCCACGCCGAAGGCTGGTCTCCGCTGAGATCAGTTGCCATGGCCGAAATCCGGTCTGGAGGACTTTATTTATTTATTACTGACGTGAACCCAGTCCTAGCTAAGCATTCAGCTGCATGCATATATGTTAGTCCAGGCTGTCAGCTACCTCCATACAAAATTTAATCACAATTGGTCTAGCCGTTTGAGCGTGAAAAAGTAACAAACATATACACACACTGACAAACTTTCGCCTTTATAATGTGATTAGTGTGATTAAAATCGTATGTGCGACTATAATAATGTACTGATTATACATAAAGCTCATTGCAATGAAAAGATTAATTCATTATTTCGATACTCCGTTCTGAAGTAGAAATCTCATATAAAATCAGTTCCCACCTCGCGCCAGCCCTGCTCGTAAGAATTCCTTCACTGCTATTGTTTTTGACGTACCAGAACTTTGACGCGTGGTTCGCTGGTGCCCGCCAAATGGGGTTCCCTGCACCATTGCTGAGGGAGACGGGTTCCTTATGTTTTAAATATACGACTATTTAGATGCATTGATTGACTGTGGACTTTGTTCGGGGCTCGTCGCTAAGTAGTAACAGCCATACTGGTCGATTGGGTAAACTTGACGAGGTCGGGTGACTGTCTTTACATATCGAGACCCCTCCCTGCCTCGGAAAGCATGTTAAGCTGATGGTCCCGACTGTTATTCGCGGATCTTGATACAACTGATAATTCCTGGTTGTCAGAAACCCGAAAGTCTGACGACTAGTCTTACCCAGGGGTATCGTGTTACTCAGTAATTTGTGGAGGTCAGATAGGCAGTAGCTCTATGTAAAGTACTGGTATTCAGCTGCATCCAGTTAGACTGGAAGCCAAACCACCATAGTTGGGAAGAGTTTAGGCAAATGATGATGATTGACTGTGGACTTATGACCTGATGCAGAAGGTCGCAGGAATCGAATGCCATAAGCGGCCAATGTGACGAAGCCGAATCATTATGAAGATGATGATGAGTATTGTCAGTTTATGAGATATGGTTCATCATCATCATTTCAGCCAAAAGACGTCCACTGCTGGACATAGGCCTCCCCCAAGCACTTCCACTTCGACCGGTTCTGTGCTTCTCGCATCCAACGGGTTCCTGCGGCCTTCACAAGGTCGTCGGTTCATGAGATGAGATATGGTTAATTAATTAATTTGTTTATTTATTAATTTATTTCTGGCGACGCAGACCCATATATAAATCCTTATAAACCTTAACCTAAACATACATATCTTTATTATAAAATAGTACTTCACTTCACTAGCTTGTTCGATTCTGTAAAAATCTCACCGTGATAACTTAGGTGAAGTGAGTTTGTTTTTGCTAGAAATTAACACTATTGACAGCTCACTCCACGCTCACTTCACCCAAGTTTTCACGTTGAGATTTTTACGGAATAGCACCGCTTGTGCTGTTCTGTGGTAGGTACTTGTCCGCGGAAGCGACGGAACACCACGTCCTGCGGCCAGAAGTCTTCTTCCATGACGACGGGCAGATAGCAATTCGGTACGCGCACCACGAACGCCTTGAAGTTGACATTGCGGTTCTTACGATTCCAGTAACTGCACCCTCGGCGTGTACCTCGTAAATATACGCGGATGTTGAGAAAACGTCTGTCTTTTGTTTTCAGTAGATTCCTACGTCGGGCAAAACTGCTCATTAGCAGCTCGAAATCGCTCCCAAAATAAAGGATAAAGTCCTTTATTTAATTCTTCTGAGACAATGTGGGAGGTACTATACACCTCCGCCCGCACCTTTAAGGCTCCTTCAAACAGGCGCGACACGCGATAAAATCGCGCGCGACACAAATGCACCGCAAGTCTACAAGCGGTGCCTTTGTGTCGCGCGCCATTATATCGCGTGTCGTGCCTGTTTTTAGGAGCTTTTACGGAATGCAGGCGTGATATATTTATTATGTTCATAATTATCATATTTTAACCTAGTAGGTAGGTACCTGATTTTTAACGGCACACATCACTGCATCTGGAAAACAACAATGTTGCCTAAGTACAGACTCCAGCACATCAAGCTGCTACAATCTGTCAAATTTCTTCAGTAGATTTTCAACTTTATCGCTAAAGCATAAGGTTCAAAGTTGTTTGGGGAAATTTGACAGTTTCGGGTAGCTTGATGTGATTGCATCTGTACATACATTACATACAGATGTTAGTTTGGTTGCATATTACGTCTGTAGACACCCATTTTCATACTATCAGTATCACGTCCTTACTTCTTTAGCCGGAGAACTATCTCAGTGTCTACAGTCCCGACACTTAAGCATCATACTTCCAAAATCAGCTGCTCCTTAAAGAAACATCTTTCCAGATGTAATCCACAATTAAAATCATTTTACATGTACCAAAAAATGCGAAAAACCGCCTCTTGCGTAAGTGTCATATTCACAGGAAAAAAAAATACAAAAAGCGTGTTGCCAACCCCAAAAACTATTAGAGAATGCGGACGGAAGCGCCACGCCTACGGAACCCTTTTAAAAAATAATAAAACAGGCCCTTTGTTGGGTTCTGTATAGCTTTTGATACAAAAGGTATTTTTTAAAAGAGCTGTTTTTTTTTCGATCACATCTGGCTATGAAACCTGGTATGAGTGAGACGTTGTGTTTTGGCGCGATTGGCGTAGTTAAGTAGTATTTTTATTGGAAATGTATTGTAATTAAAATATCAAAAGGCCTAATACAAAAAAACTTTGGAAGTTTTCCTAATTACATTGTAACTGTTCTGTGTTTAGCTTTTATTTCACTTCACGTGATAATATTTACATAATCTATGCTAATATTTAAAATAAAAAGTAATTTAAATAAATTAAACCGACTTCAAAAAGAAATGAACTCAAAATTATGAAATAACTTTAATTTCGGAAGTCGGTGTCTTGGGATCTGTATTTTAGTTTTAGTTTTTTGCCACCGACTTTCGAAATTAAAGTTATTTCATAATTTTGAGTTCATTTCTTTTTGAAGTTGGTTTAATTTTTTTAAATTACTTTTTATTTGGTAATTTTTAGTTGTTGCACTGGAATTTGACCAAGGTTTTGAGATGTTTTCGCTTTGACACTACACCCGTAGCTCGTATCAATAAGCCAGGCCGTCACACTTTCACGTCTTAGTCCATATCTTGAAAATTACTGAATCGATTTTGATGAAACTTGCACTGTTCCCTAAGTTGAAGTAAATGTAAGCCAATAAAAAAAGAATGGTCACGATCCGATTAATAGTTACGGAGATATGCGTGGACAAACATACATACATACATACGTCTATAAAATTTTGTATATTTGTTTGGAAGCCCTAAAAGATTGTCATATGTGAATATAATGCAATTCCAATAATATTACATACATACGTATCGAATTGATAACCTCCTTTTTTTTTAAGTCGGTAATAATAATAATAAGTACAGACGCCAGCACATCAAGCTACTACAATCTGTCAAATTTCTTTAATAGATTTTCAACTTCATCGCTAAAGCGTAAGGTTCAAAGTTGATTGGGAAAACTTTATAGTTTCGATGTGCTGGCGTCTGTACCTAAGTTAAGAATCAATAAAAAGCTTATAAAACATTACCCATATACTTAGTAGTAACTTAAAACAATCTATTATAAAGTTTATCATAATGATACAATGGAACATAGAACTTTCCTAGTACCTAAATGATGATTTAATAAATAATGTTACAGTCTTCCATTACTTGCTAAATTAAGTACAGGTAGGTACAGTCCTACCTATACCAAAGCCTGACTCAAACTGGGGATATTACGTACGTCCTAATAAATTAACAAACATCAATCATTAATTAGTCAAAGTAAATCCAAAATGGCCGACACTAACCGTCATAATTTATTGTTCTGTTTCTCACGTTTCAGTTCAAATTTTCCAATTAACAAGCAGTCTTATTGAGTAAATTATGTGATTTGTGTGTACTTTTAAAACAGGATTTACCAGCGGTTTTTTTTCAAATCCTGTTTTTAATTAATCGTTCCTACTAACACACTTACATTGACATCTAAATAAACAGTTATTACAACTGTCAACTGTCAACGTCTTACTTCTGTTAATTTTGACGTCAAGCTGTCATTTTTTCGGCGTTCACTGCAGAATGCTGTCCCACTCCTGCGCAGTAATTGTCAACCTTTAACACAGGACGACTAGTTACTGTTATTAATTGGTACTATTTATTTGTATTTGTTCCTCTAGCTACTACTTTGAGTGTGGAGTTGAGAAAATTTTATAGAAGAAGCATCTATGAACTGAAGATTAGGCTTTATAAGAATACTAGCTCCCGCCCGCGGCTTCACCCGCGAGGTATTACAATAAAAATTATCCCATGTCCTTCCCCAGGAAGCAATCTATCTTTCTGCCAAATTTTATCGAAATCCGTTCACTGGTTTAGGCGTGAAAAGGTAACATACAGACAGACAGACAGAGTTACTTTCGAATTTATAATATTAAGTATGGATCTAGAAAACTATTGAACTTCGGCCATACATGAGGGGTTCAATTTGTTGAATTTTGGCTCCCCTATCCTCCAGACGGATTTACGTCGAATTACAAGTAACCCTGTAAATAGCTCACCGTCCGATCAGGACCAGGCCCGTGCCGGACGGCGCGTACGTGTTCCACGCGCACCTCAAAGAGACGTCTGCAGTAGAGAAGGGGCCCCTTAGGGCCGAAGCCTGCCGGGTCAGCGGAATTGTCCGAAAGGGTTACCGCTGGCCCGGAACATAAAGGGCTAAGGAAGGAACTGTCTGTGTGGTGCCGGACTTGTCTATGTGGTGCCGGACTTGTCTGTGTGGTGCCGGACTTAAAGAATAGCACCACCCCATAATTCCCGCGGGTGTCGTAAAAGGCGACTAAAGGTCTTATCGGAGAATGGGCAGCAGCGTTCTCTATGCATTCCACCACCATACCACACCATACCACCCGCCTGCCAAGCGTGGCGATTATGGCAAACCCCCCCCCCAAGAATGACAAGCACAAGAAGCACAGAACCGGTCCAAGTGGAGGTGCTTGGGGGAGCCGGGAGGCCTATGTCCAGCAGTGGATGTCTTTCGGCTGAAATGATGAAGGAAGGAACATGGGTGGGTTTTAGTCAGTAAGAGTCTGACACTCCGTTCCGCTCCACCCAGAGCGGGAGGGGTCATTTGATGATTTCCCACCCAAAAAAAAAACCCCTATAATATATTTTTACTGCCTTGTTGGATTGGGAGACGAAGTGTCATCCGTCGGCGAGACGGGTGAACGCCATTGTTACCATAGTGGGTAGAACCTGGATGAGCCTGGAACAGGTGCGTGGGGATTGGTACAGACGCCAGCACGTCAAGCTACCCGAAACTGTCAAATTTCCCCAATAAACTGTGAACCTTACGCTTTAGCAATAAAGGTGAAAATCTATTAAAGAAATTTGACAGATTGTCGTAGCTTGGTGTGCAGTCTGTACATGAAAGGTGAGAACTATGCCCAGCAGTGGTGGGTGAGGTCGGGATGTGGATGATGATAATGCCTTGTTGGTCCAGTTGTACAAGTGCGGCTGCTCTACGTAGTGTAGGGTTCGATTCCCGGGTTAGACAAAGTGGTACTGGGTTTGTCCATTAGAAAACTTTGAGCAGCAGCCTGGAGCCTGGATTTGTGTCCAGAAGGGTCCACCCTTTATTGAGAGGGGCCCGTGGCTAAATTAAAACAACTGCACAGGTCGATCGATCTGGGTCTTTACATACCGAGACCCCTCCGTGCCTAGGAAACGTTAAGCCGTTGGTCTCGGCTGTCATTCGTGGATCTTTGCCAGTCGTTACGGGTAGTCAGGAGCCCGACAGTCTGATAACCAGTCTCACCAAGGGGCATCGTATTACCCAGTAACTGGGTTGTGGAAGTCAGATAGGCAGTCGCTCCATGTAAAATATTAGTATTCAACTGCATCCGGTTCCGGTTAGACTGCAAGCCGACCCCGACATAGTTGGGAAAAGGCTAGGCAGGTGATGATAGTCACCCTCTATTAAATTACTCCTGTAATTCCCGAAGGATTAGACAAAGATATACTTATATTACACCCACATTTCACCAGTTATGTTTAAGTCCCATGTAATAGGGGGCGAGCCTATTGCCAGCAACTGGGAACAAATCCAGACTCCCTGTATTGCCTACATGAAAAAGGCACCCCTCAGCGAAGAGAGGCGTGATGTTAGTGAGTCATAACTCTAGTAGCTGACATTGACAGGCTCATATAATATACCATGTTACTTGAAACCATCATCCAAAGTGTTTGGACAATAAGTCTTGCAATCAAATCAACATCTTATGAGCTATCAGAATGACACTTACGAGTGCCTCTCAAAGTAACTGCCTTATGAAAACGTACTGAAGACGTGTAAGTATTTCTAAGCCGTCCATTTTTGTTCCCAAGTCCCCATTCAACACGTTCTGCCAACAAATGCTTTGTGGTACTGCCAGGTTGTGACAAAAACACAAATATCCTTTGTACAACGCCGCTGTGACAAAAAACGACACCACTATGAAACCATCTGCTCGACGTTTCAATAAAGGCACATATAATTGGATGACGATCGCCATTTTAATTACACTCAATGTTTTTCGCCGATATTCTCAAAAAGTCGAGCCTTTTACAGTTTATTTGCGACCGGCGACACGTTGGATGGTTAATGAGGTTGAATTGATTTTTTGAATTAGGATTTTCGGGTTTCCGAGTTTTTTTAGGTTCTTTTGAAGTGGGTTTTTTGAGTTGTTGGTGCGTTTTTTCTATGATATTGGGTTGTAAATAAACCTACTAAGAATAGCAGCGCTGTGACACTTATTTTTAAATGTCGCAGCATCATGCTGAGATAGGGATGCATTTTAGCCTCGTACAGGACTTTCTTGTTTTTTTTTTATTTTGTTTTTATATCATTATATGTTTAGTTTAGATCTTTCTGTGCGAGTTCAAATAAATAAATACATTTTCTTTCTTATTTTTTTTCTTTACTTTAGGTACTCTTACTGCAGGCGGCATGATATAGAAAAGCTTATAGATTTACGAGTATTTCACATGCTGCAGAAAACACCTGTTACTCAATAAAACAATTCTCCGAAAACTTGGTTTCTTAAATAGGTATTCGCGAAAGTAAGATAAAACGTGAAATAAAATTTTCATAAACGTATTTTTTCCTCAAGAATTCTTGGTGCCGTCCGTCATGGGCTTCCAAATGCCATTTTAATTGCATATGCGATGTTTTTCACGTCTCAAACTACCTGCTTCCACAATTTATCAACTGGTAAATTGATTAAAAATTATCGTTAACATTTTTCAAACACTGTTTAAAAATTTAATTACAATGCTGACTCAGTTGTGGTGAAGGCAGGTACTTGATGGAATTTGGAAAATTGTCGTTTTTGAATTGTATTTTTCGAGTTTTTTTTTGTGAGTAGTAATATTTATGTAAAATGGTTGTGTTGTTAAAAATACATAACTCTATTGTTTTTTTGTTGTTGTAAATATTGCGGTGCTATTAACAGCTGACGCTTTCCTTTGATAATGTGAAATAGAGTCATTAAAAAAGTGAACTCTGTTCGGTTCAAGGAGGATTATTATTTCTGAGATTGCAGATGTAAAAGATAGTGCCTCTGAACTAAATAATATATTTTATTGACCTATAAAGGTTAGGCAAATCAAAAGTATATGAATCCCCCCTGGCCCATAGACTAGTGTTAACTGTATCATAGGTGGTGGTTGTGTTGGTGGTGGTGGTGTTCTGTATCCTAGTGCGCAGGGTGTGGGGCGGCTCCAACAGTGTCTTAAACATGGTTGCGAGTCGCCTAGACTGTGTTTACGTGGGTCACTGTTGTGCCGTCTCTCATGGGATGTCGCAGGTAACCATCCGCTATTTCTTGTGTTTTTGTTTAGTGTCTGTGCTTACTAACATAGTCGTAAGTTTTACTAACAATCTTGTTTGAGTTTGAGTCTTGGTCACTTTAATAAAGAAAAATTCTATTCTATTCTATCCTATAGGGACAGTGTGCGCGACCAGTAGAGCTGTTGTCTTAACATCTTCTTCGAGAATCAGAGATAATGTTTTCTAATTTCATTGTGTGTGGTCACTAGAATGATATTCGAAGCAATATTTAGAGATTAGAACTACGGTTCATTGATCTCTGATAGTGGGTTCTGAAAAAGTTTTAGCTTATCATTTAGTTCATACTTACGTAGTTGGTTCAGTACCCTTTGATAAAGTTCGGTTGGAGACGCTCTGCTACCATTCCTCTTTCTGCCGCTAAACAACTTTGTTCTCGTACCTAGGTTTTAAGGGATATGGGTGACGGTGAATTACAGGCATACTCAGTGTTTTTGTTTTTGGGATTAACGCAATGTTAAGCTCAATAGCTGGCGACTAAGGTGCTCTAAACAGTCTTATTAAGTAGGTATATTACCAAGAATTCAGTTTTACTTGATCTTTTGACCACTGACTTCTCGATCTCATGTCTTCGGTTAGCGTCCCTATATGTTCTATTTCAAGAACTGCACTTAAGCAGTAAGGCTCTGTATTTTGTGTTACTGAAGTAGAGTTATGTTTGTGACACATGACATTTAAATTGATTTTCTCATGAAGTTAGTCGAAATATGTCGCCAAATATCAGATTTTGTCGGTCACTGGTTCAAAAGATATAAGGGTTTATAAGTGGCCGATCTGAAGAGTCTCCCCAGCAGGGCCACATTTATATCTCAAAAACTAGGGCATCTAGCAAAGATCTGTTTTCTCCCATATTTTGTCGCCAATTAGTCGGAATCAGTCGCCAAGCCACAGATTTAATCGGGTCTTAGTTTAGGAGAGATATAATGAGTTCAAGAGTTCACGAAAAACTCTTCGATCTAGCTCTTGGACTATACCTTACTAATTGAACCCCTTTTGAATTAGCGACAATTTTTTTTGTGTAATTCTAACACTGTTTGACGGATCTGGGGGCCTAAAAAGGCCACTTTGGCAGAGTCATAAAAGGATAACATTATGAATTATAATATGGCGAAGACAGTCCGTGTTTTCCTTTTTTTCGCTGCACTACGTAGGTATAATCAAAGAGATTGGGATTGGTATTTTAGCATAGACAAAAAAAAAACTGTAAATTCCTTCACCAATGGGATTTGATACGATTAACTTAACTGTTAATGTCCATTAGGATTCATAATGTTATCCTTTTATTATTCTGCCAAAGTGACCTTTTTAGGCCCCCTGGTGTATGCTATTATAATCTGCGGTACTTTCATGATGAAGAAGCTTCTCAGTTTAAAGATAAAAAATTAAAATAATATGAGTAGATAAATACCCGCCAAACCGTGAAAACTTAGGCGAAGTGAGCTGTCAAGATTCAAAAGTTCAACGAATATACAGTATTCGCCCTTGCTCAAGGACGAATGCACAATCGCTTTTTACTTGCAAATCTAGACATTCGTAATATCCTAGCTTCTCCTCATATTCAATTCGTTTCGTGTTATAACTGTTCTGTTCATTTTAGTTGTCCTAAGTTCTTGTTATTGTTCAATACGTGTTGTATTAAAGGAAATGCCGAGGTAGGCAGAAAAACAAGGCGTTAGTAAAAATCGATTTTATTAAGTCTACCCCCTATCATTTCAGTGTCAATACCTAGCAGCAGGTTGCACAATTTTGCAAAACCACTTCCTCTGTTATTTTAGTGGTTGAAACAAAAGCTATTTAACATCTGTCATGTGTAAGTAAGTAGGGTTCAATTGTGGTAACCTAACAACGAAATAAAAACACGAAAATATAATATTTTTCTCTTTTTATTTGACAAAAGAAATTAATTCACTTTTTTTCTTATTTCCGCTTTCCTTATAATACATTGTAGTTATAAAGTAATTACGCTACCTATATTTATATGTATAGTTTATTTTTCTATATATTACAAAAAATATTTACAAAATTTTATTTCATCCCGTAAAGACCCATTCTAGAAATAAAGATATATTATAATGTAGTCTATTCATATGACTCAAATATTGCAAAATAAAAATTACGAAAAAATAAACTAAATTATTTGAAAAAACTAAAAATAAAAAATACATCAATATTGGTCTCGAAAAAAATACAGAAATATGAATAGACTACATTATTTACAGGTAATAAAGAAATTGCAGTTGAAATTAAAGATAAAAATATATTTATAGCTTAAAACAAAAAACTTTTTGCATTCAGAACACATGATTTTTGCACAAAATGTAATAAATACAATTTTTATAATTCAAATTAATGTTCTACATAAAAAAAATCTTAAAATTATTTATCACAACAGACTGGTTTTGTGTTCCCGTTTGATTGTTTTTTTTTTCGAAGATTTAAATCTAAATAAATAAAAAAACGAATTAAAGCTTAATTTACGAATACAATTTTCAAATAATAATATTAGTTACAGTTGATCAATAATACTCTCAATATTTTTTTAATAAGATTTTTAGAGACAGTAAAATGTAAAGCGAATATTGCAACCAATTTTCATTTTGTTTTCATTTACAAAAAGCAAATAAAAATTCGAATTCAATTCTTTTGAGTTTTGCCATTGATAGGTAAATAATTTGACCAAATTATTTTAATTAAACGATCCATAAATAGGTGAATAAAAAAAAATTGCTACGTCATGTCAAGGCAAAACTAAGAATACATTAAAGAAATTCTAATTCAGATTGCATATATTTCAATAAAAATCTCGATATAAAATTCTACTAATTTAAGTGATCCGGGAAACTAAAAGGTAATAAAAAAGAGCCAACACATTCACATCTGTCTTATGTCAAAGTTGACAAATAACGTGATTCGTCCATTCCAGAGTGTCACCTGATTATCAGCCAACCAGAAACGAGCATTTTAGGATACACGATTCCTGATTGGTTCATATGTGACCAAGACGTTACGTTATTTTTAGGAATACAAGTTTATTGATGGGCCAAATAATTATTTCGAAAAAAAAATCGCCACTAAGAAGATATTGTGTTGAAACAAAAAAAAACTCAAGATACATAATATTTTTTCGTAGTGATATTTTTTACTGAAGATATTCAAAGAAAACAATCGTAATATGCCAAGAACAGTGCAGTCATTAATTGTTTGGTCCATCAATATTTGTTTTTATTAACATATTTATTACATATACAGTAACCATTATGAACAATATTCCCTATTTATAATTAATTATAAAAATTTACAATGATTTTCATTATTACTATTAAATAATTCTGCTTAAAATTAAAAGTTGGTTGTGCCGATGCTTTCGCGCCTTAAATACGACGCCATTTTGTGATGGCTGTCATTCCTGTCCGCCATTTTATAGTGAATATACACTTACATTTTAGTTAGGTTTGTGTTTGTGCGAGGGCTGTTAAACTGCAGGCCATACCCTGTTGACAAAAGAAAAATAATTTAAATAAAAGGTTTAGACACACAAAAATAAACTACATAATAATTTCTTCATTTTCAAATCAGTTAATTTAAACATTTTGAAGCGGAAATTATAAAAAGGAATTGTTTAATTTTTCTATTGAATTTATTGGAAAATGTATGCTTCCAAAAAGGCTAATAAAAACAAAACGAGAGTATTTAAACCCTAGAGAGAGTATTTAGTATTTAGGCCCTTAAACTTAAAGATAACATGGGGTAACATAAAAATGAATAAAAAACGTGGAGCTATGATTCGTTGCAGAAAGAAAAAAGAAAATAAGTTTATTTGACCCAGGTTATGTCAGACGTCTTAATATAATAAACCATAGTTTAGAAAGTATGAAAACTTACTGACTGGCCCAGGATAGTCATCGGCCTGGTACTAGAAGCATTGTGGCACGGAGACCAGGTGCCACGTCTTGTTTCCAGTCACCAACCCGCTTGCCAAGCATGGTGATTCATTCCCCATTTTTGTAGAGGCCTATGTCCAGCAGTGGACTGCGATAGGCTGTTGAAGATGATCTCTTGATGAAAAACATGTTTATGGGACTTACGTGAGGGGTAGCATCCATCTGGTACTAGTATGAGCTGGCTTGGTATAGTTAAAAGAGTATTTCCGACGCACCGAGCAGTTAGCTCCGCTATCAACCTTGGTGAATTGCCTTTTCGTGCGTAAACATGAGTTTTTAACTTACGTTTTTAGTCCAGACCACGTTTTCAGCTGGTCATGCATTCCCAGAAGGGTTACGCTGAGATTACAGTGTCCCACATTTTGCCAATCATTGTCATTGGCATCGGTACAATCAGTGTCAAAAGTAGATGAAAGTTTTACAGTTTCGTTTGTAAGTTATTGCTGTTTTATTGTCTTAATACTTTAACCCATTGATTGCTAATGCAGATAATTTTGACATTAGATACTGTATTATACCCATGATGCTTCAAATCGTCACTGTGGCAGGCAGGCAGAAGATGCTTTAACTTAGCACTAAGCTAAAAGGTAATGCAAAATCTCCTGAGACACTACAAAATTAATCGACGAAATCTTTCATCTAATTTACACACTAAAAGTACCACTTACATATAAACCAAGATTCAAATAAACTTACGTAAGTAACCCAGGGTTCGCGTCGGTTTGGTACCAGGAGTACTGCGGCACGTAGGGCGGGTGAGGCTGTGGGGCGCCCTGGTGGTGCAGCGCGTGGGCGGCGTGCGCGCCTTTCATGTCCCACGGGCCGGGCGGCGCGCCCTACGACAAAGAGAGGGTACGGTTAGGTTGTGTGTCCTGTAAAAAGATTGCCTAGACATAGATAGACAGTTACAGGGATATTTTGGCGCCTGAATGACATTGACAGGAATGGACTAAAGGACTGTGTTAGGAAATAATTTGTGAAACTGTCACAGAAATTATAACGGCAAAACAAGATGGCGGCCCTTGTTTTGATTTTGGTCACTCGCCAAAATAATCTAGTATATGTTTTATGATTGTGACTAGCTTATAAAATGGTGTCTTTGAAGTTTTAATCTACGGGTAGGTATGTCCCAAGAAATGTTAATGATAAGTAGTGACTGGATTTATTAAAATAAAATGGGAATCTTCTAAGTTTTAATCTATCTTCTTCCTATGTTTATGTGCAGATACAGAACCAACCAATCAGCTTATAATGTTCCCACTGCTGGGACACAGGCCTCCTCTCTGTGAGAGGGAGTGGGTCGTAATCAACCACGCGGGCCCAGTGCGGGTTGGTAGATGTCACATGTCTTCGAATTTTTGGTTCTAGGACATGCCGGTTTCCTCACGATGTTTTCCTTCACCGTTTTGAGAGCAGTTGTGATGAAATAATTTACAGAAAGTAAAGCGCTAGTCTGGGTTCGAACCTACGACCTACAACCCGTAAGTCGCGGCCGTTACCACTGGGCCACCATTGCTCTCTACTGGGCCATCACTGCTCTCTATGCTCTCTATGTGCAGATAGCAAGAGTATAATTTTTGTTTCAGCATGTAGAATGTAGAATTTGTGTTTGTGTATTGTTAACTTAGTTTTTTTTTTCAAAAACATTAAGACTTCAAATTATAGGCCTACAAGTTCAACGGTCTTTCAACTTGCGTCAAGAGAATAATTTTCATTATGATGCCATACGTATAAGTTGCTTTTAAACTTGAAAATAAACAAATTTACGGCACCTAAAACATATTGATGTTAATTATATCTCCACATCAATAAACTAATTAACAATATTACACGTACTTTCCAAGTGAAGCAGCAGTAAAAGCTAGTCGAAAACTAATCGTCGAAAACGTGAGGCGCGCCCGGCACACCCACAACCATTATCTAATACGTTTTATATAGTTTTTTATAATTTTCACACACGCAACCATACAAACTTGTTTTTTGTAAGCTTTCTATGGAAATACGAATGTTTTCGAGAAGATAATTAAAATAAATAGCGGATTCTGATGGTATTTTTTGGTAGGTAAACAAAATAATTAGTGTAGGAAAAGTTGTGGCGTAAAAATAACGGATTTATTTTCTCATTTTTCTGATGTTTCCATTAAGCAGCTATGACACAAAGTGAATATTATTTCATTTAAAAATTGTCAGTTTCAGACCATTTTCTTTAAACTAAAATATTCCTAAAATAAAAACAGTAAATAGAAAAAATATGTATTGAATAATTTTAATAACTACGTGCATTTGACAAACACGACACGGAATCGAACCCTTACCTTCAGCATCCAAGGCATAGGTCGGCCCCTCATGCCGTCGGCGCCTGGTGATCCTTCTACGTCATCGGATTGAGGCGCGAAATAACCCTCCTACGATAAGAAAAGGAAGCTCCCCTCAAAAATATGTATATCCTTAGGTAAAATATACCTAAACTTACCTAACTTGACAAAAATATTGCTAAAATTGTTTAATGAACATAATATTTTTCCAATTTAATTAATGCATTCTATTTTTGAAATAATATGCCTTTTTATTTTCCAGTTAAAGCTAATTCAATTATTTTCAAAATAAGAATTCGTTCATTTGTAAACTGAATTGAATTTAAAATAGGAATTTTCCAATTATTGCATTTATTGTTCTCTTTGTTGATTCATAAAAAAGGAACGTTATGTTACAAGCCTTGCATTCCATTTTCAAAACGTTTATTTCTCAAATTGGAAAACGCAACCTGTCATTTTAAGTCATATTATTATAAGTGCAATAATTGTAAAACTTTTGAAGTGACAATGTTGCACTTACGTATCCGACCCTCGGATCCCACGACTGTTGGTGTGGAGGCTTTACGTCGCACGAGCTACCGTCCGGCGATCGGCCTGCCGTCGGCTAAACAGAAAGGAAAAGGATGTTTATAAATCTGATCATCATCATAAAATCACTTTAGATAAATATGATACTTACTATTCTAGTGGTATATTAAATAATGGTTTCACTTTTATAATTAGCGTTTTTGTAAGCAAGTAGGTATTTTCGAGAATAATGGCAGCAACCAAAAAGGTTTTGTTTTGCGAATTTTGAAATAGCATCTAAGTAATTATTTATTGGTATTGATGCCGCAAAATCACATAGAAATCATTCTGGAAAATGTAACTGAAGAAAATTAAAAGAATGAGTCTATGGTCTGTCTTTAACTTAAAAACACACCATTTATTTAAAAAAAAAAAGTATCTCGCTTGTTTTTAATTGATATGAGACAGACAGCTTTAGTTCTGTACCTTCAAAACTATAACGGCTTTTCTAAGGGAAGAGCGGTAACCAACCAATAATGCCTAAGTCGAAAAATAATCTCCCTTACATAGCCAACCTTGACATCCCAAGCCGGCTGCGGTTGCTGCTTCACATCCCAGGGGGTGCCGGTGGGGGACAGCCCCGGGGACAGCTCTGACACGGGAGTCGAGCTGGGGGTGGGGGAGTGCGCCTGCGCTGGTCCCCCGCTCTGGTACGCCGACGGCGAGTGTTGCGAGCCGCTGGAACTGCCGCCTCCTCCTGTAGGATACAATATTGAGTTAGTAAGGATATAATGTTAGTTAGGATATTATAATATATGATATCCTTAAGAATGTCATATATTTTTCTAATTTTGTTTACTGTAGTCGATCATATACTCTTAGGCATTATAAAACTTGCGTTTTTATCGTTTAGGTCCAGTAGTCCCCTTACGAAAAGTACAGTAGTAGGTACAGGCATTTTCACAAAGATAATACCCGACCCAACACAAGAACATAATACCCAAACACGAAAGAAAAGTGACACCATGCTTTGGAGAATTTCTTTCAGTTTGATGTCATCATCTGCCTAGCCTTTTCCCAACTATGTTGGGGTCGGCTTCCAGTCTAACCGGATGCAGCTGAATACCAGTATTTTACATGGAGCGACTGCTTATCTGTCCTGCACAACCCAGTTACTGGGTAATACGATACCCCTTGGTATAAGACTGGTTGTTAGACTTTCGGGCTTCTGACTACCCGTAATGACTGTCAAAGATCCACGAATGACAGCCGGGACCAACGGCTTAACGTGCTTTCCAAGGCACGGAGGGGTCACGGTATGTAAAGATGGTCACCCATCCACAGACCAACCGCGGCAAGCGTAGCTTAACCTGATCGGTTGACCTGTGCGGCTGTTATTATTTAGCCACGGGCCCCTTTTACTTTGATGTCGTTGCCAAAAAACATTAGGCAGGTTTGGGGCAGTTGCGTAAAACAATATCAATAACTTCTTTTAGCTATTTCAGATAAAAAGGTTTCTCACCATGTAATAGTTGGTTGTTGTTGGGCGGGCTGCCGGGCGGTAGACCGAGACTGGGCGGCGGGGCGCCCACCTGGGCGGCCTTCATCATCTTCTTGTACTTGCTCCGACGGTTCTGGAACCAGATCTTCACCTGTTGATAGAAAAGTGATGGTTAGAATGGTTGTAATATAATAAGCTTTTAAGGGAATGGCGTTAATACATTGCACATAGATTTCTACAGGTTGCGGGGTTCGATTCCCAGCAATAAAAGCCTGTAACGTTCCCACTTCAGGGTCACAGGCCTCCTCTCTGAGGGAGGTTATAGTGGGCCATAATCTGCATGTCTTCGATTTTTTTATTCTAGGACATACCGGTTTACTCACTATATTTTGTTTCACCGTTTTGAGGGCAGTAGTAATTATTCCCATACGGAAAAAATATGGTACTTAGTCATGAAAATACTAGGTTTAAAAAAAAATAACAGCTTCAACATAACAAATTTTATATCGATGTTATCGATTTGTATCCATAATTATTAGAAGAAAAAAAATACCTTACAAACTGTATTCAACAATGTGCCGACAGTCGTTATATACTCGTAGGTATATATATGTTAATGATTTAATTGACCATTCCAACGAATATTAATCTTCGCTATTACCATATATATGTAAACATACGCATATATAATGTTTACGTATTTACATAAATAAATATAGGTATACCTACGCTTGAGTAAAAGAAAATATCTATGTGAATGTACGAACTGTATAATATTATACATACCTACCTAATATTATGTATAACAACGCTAATGCATATAATTTTATTCTGGAGAATATACAACTCTATGTACAGAAGCCAGCACATCAAGCTAGTACAATCTGTCAAATTTCTTTAATAGATTTTCAACTTTATCGCTAAAGCATACGGTTCAAAGTTGATTGGGAAAATTTGACAGTTTCGGGTAGCTTCATGTGCCGCCAGCACAAAAAACAATGTTTTCTCATGCATCTTTAAACCAACTTATGCGTTATTGCTGCATGCTCTCAAAACGGTGAAGGAAAACATCGTGAGGAAACCGGCATGTCCTAGAACCAAAAATTCGAAGACATGTGACATCCAGCAACCCGCACTGGGCCCGCGTCGGGGATTTCGGCCCACTCCCTCTCACAGAGAGGAGGCCTGTGTCCCAGCAGTGGGAACAATAAAGGCTGATTAAGTATACTATGCGTTAAAATTGTGAAAATTATCGCCTCAAACTCATGATCTGCCTAGCCTTTTCCCAACTATGTCGGGATCGGCTTCCAGTCTAAGCCGATGCAGCTGAATACCAGTATTTTACTGCGACTGCCTATCTGACCTCCACAACCCAGTATGATACACTTTGGCAAGACTGGTAGTCAGACTTTGGAGGCAGTCTCTGACCACCCGTAACGACTGCCAAAGATCTATAAATGACAGCCGGGACTGTGTAACGTGCTTTCCGACCGAAGCACAGTGAGGCCTGAATATGTTATGGATAGTCACCCATCCAAGATCCGACCTCGGCAAATGTTGCTTAACCTTGAACGTCCTGCGCACCCTGGACAGCCCCGCTACCACCGTGCTGATTGGCTAATAACATAATGGCTTCACACGTCATGAATTATTCTCATATAGTTCGTGTCTTTACGAGAGAAAGACACAATTGGCAATGTACCACTCTGTCACTACCGGATTTCGTACAAATACCTAAACTAACATAGATATACATCATACATAGGTATATACAGGGGTAGCGTGGATAAGGGCGGGGCTATGGGGTTGTCAGCCGTTACTGTACCGTTAAAGTTAGGGGTGGGATAAGTCGATGGTTTTTTTATCGATAGATTTTTTGTTATTTTTCTGCATTTATTAGCGTTTTGTTTATTTCCATTATTTTTATAGAAATGATTGCTTTAGGATATGGTACTAAAATGAACTAATATTTTAATCATAATTATCTAGATTAGCAACAATTTAGCACATTCCTGAACTTGCCATGACTATATTTGTTAGTTAATCTACATGTATATCTGATCATTTTACTAGTTGTATTAGAGTATCTTAAGGTAAAAAGGTAGGTACAGACGCCAGCAGGTCAACCTACCCGAAACTGTCAGATTTTCCCAATCAACCTTGAACCTTATACTTTAGCAATAAAGTCGGAAATCTAATAAAGAAATCTGACAGATTGTAGTAACTTCATGTGCTGGCGTCTGTACATTGTATTATTTGTTGAAAATACTCTAAAGTAATATCAAGAAAACGTCTACTTAGGTTCAATCAAAGAGAGAACAAAATCCGTTAATCCTCAACAGCGAGTTTTACGCGCGAATCATACAAGCTTCTGATTTTTTAAATACTTTGTAAAAGAAAAAGTAATACTTTATAGTGTGCAGTTTCAACAGTTTTAACTTTGTTAGCTTAGTCGTTAATTTTATGGTGCATGCTGTGGTCTTCGCGAATCATATTTTAATCAACGTACAACTTAATACAGACCAGCAAATTGCAAAAAAACTTAAGAAAATTTGAATTTCGCGGGCTATCTTAGCGCTTTCCCCTTAATATAATTTATCTAGGAAATTCGAAGACATGTAGAATCTACCAACCCGCACTAGGCCCACGTGTGGATTACTGCCCAATCCCTCTCGAAGAGAGGATACCTGTGTCCCACAGCAGTGGGAACATTAAAGGCTGATAATGTATATGTGAATATAATTTATAACTTCCTTACTTTAAAAACAAACAAATCAGAACCAAGGGCACGATATGTCTCGCATTTTCCTCGAGATAAAGTTATTGCGGTTACATAAGGGTTAAGATTGCGATATGTTATAGTTCATTATAGCGTTAATACAAGTTATAGGCATGCAACCCGCCAGACCTGAGTGACAAGTAACATTATTGATAAACGTCGGGTTACTGTGACGGGGGGTAGCGGCAGCGTTTTGTTGAGGTTATTTTTTGTTGAAGCATGAGTGTTTGGGGGGATTGTTTTTTTATTGTTTATTAATTAATAATGGAAGTTTTAGTCGATGCCTTGAATATCTGCTTGGACTACGGCAGCACAGACTCATTTAGATAAAAATAACATATTGCTTCTCAGATACATTCGTGTAATTAATTTATATTGTGCCTTGTGTTGAACCACAATTTCTTAAATGAAGTCCAATGAAATTAAGTATAGTTTTTTTTTTTTGAATTGACGGAGAAGGCCCAGTATAAGGAAACGTGGAAGGAAATGGGGGAGGCCTTTGCCCAGCAGTGGGACAAAACAGGCTAACCAAAGTATAGTATTAACAAAAAAACGCAATCTCAATTACCCAATGCTATGAGTGAATAGCTTAAAAATTTGTCATTACTGAAGAAAAAACTGCTTAATACCAGGGTCGCAACAAATTTTGGGTTAACAGTTTCCGCTACTCGCTGTCACTGAAACCACGCCAAGTGATCAACTTATATCGCCAATTCGCGTAATCAATGCATAACGGGTATGTCATGCAGCAAAAAAACTGACGTATACATTATTATTTATGTGTCCATTTTATATGAGTTATATTTCACGTGGACGCTTCTGCGCAGTCGTAGTAGAAAGTATTACAACTGAAGTGAGTTCTTATTTACGATGCATAACTTTGCGTTATCTTTTATCTAAGACAGCAAGGAATTGTTAATCAGTTACGTATAAGCCGGTTATTCAGCAAAAAACTGCTTCGGTTTATAAACTCGCTCAAATCGATAAAAATCTAACCGATAACTGTCTTTTTCTTCGTATCACTTATGAAGCCAATTTAGTTATAAACAAGAATCAATGCAATAGAATAAAACAAATTACTCATCGCCCACTATAAACTTATACGGAAAACTGTAGGTGTAGAAGTGTTATTTATATTATAATCATCCGTGCATCGATATCGATAAATTGAGAGATGTCCCATCCCTCACCACCCACCCTTCGATTAGCCGGGTCGCAGTGCACGATATAACTTAACCCCGACGTCGCGCCTAACTTATTGTATTGGTATTCGACATTCAATTCACTTAGCCCGCTTGAACAAGGTTATATTGTACGGAATTATTTATTTTGTCATGTCCTGCTGGGTGTTGCTATGTGATAAATTTATTCAGGGTTAGGTACATTTAGAATGAAATAGTTTTATGTGCAGCCGCGCAAAATGTTGATTAAAAAGTGAAGAAAAAAAAAACCCCTTTAAAGATCGCAAAAGGGAAAATCATTCTCTTTTGATTGTATACAGGTTGAAAGACATCGACGTTACCATCGATTCTTTGAACCCTCTGCGTTGAAATTTCTATGATTGCAAAAAAAAATTACGATACGAGGACGAGAATCATGTGCTGAATTCATGGTTCCAGTTTGCGCGTCGTTCCTGTTATAAATATGATGATTAATCCAGCAACTAAAAGAAATAAAAAAGTCGTTTTATGATCTCAGTTACTTTTCAGACTAAAAAACCAGCGGCGAGCAAAATTTAATGTTCGGAAGCAACAACTTTCGAACCGATATGATGTAGGTAGAGTTACTATATAAACGTTGTTGTATAGGTACAATAGCAGGTACCTATATCTATCAAATTATCTACAGTAACTTGCCAAACGCAAAGCCGGAATATTACAAAATAATAAAAAAACACATTCAAATAACACAGAAAAATGTCGAAATACTCAAGGTTTTCTATCGAAAAAACTATCGACAATAGTTAGTATGCATGTACAAATCATTTCGATCGTCGAACCGTGGAGTATTGTGCTTGTGACAAAAGACTGTTGTATATGTTGTCAAATAAATGTTTATTAACGCGGATGGGAAGTTTGGAAACAGAGTATAAATTGTAGAAGATTTTTTGAACGTTTTTTTGTTACGAAATGTTCGTCATCATTGTTCATCGTCGGTCTGAGGTTTTTCCTGTTGCTAGGCGCCGTTTTATGGTAATTTTTTATTCAACACACTTGCTTGCATGTCCATGTTTCTTTTTAACGCACCTAGATAATTTAAAAAAAAAACAGGGCTCTGCAGCCTATCGTTTTAAAACCACTGTTTTATACGAATCACTTCAGGATTTTTTTTTTGAATTGTACAAATAAAATTACTTTAAGTAAAATCTTGTTCGGACATTTAATTTTACTTATTTTTTTACGTTTTTATGTTCATATTAATGAGCTATTAAAGACCACCTACGTGGAATGGTTTTTATGAAACAATTATAAGGAATAATAAGATTACAAAGTCATCATAACACAGGATTAAAGTGCAAAAATAGTTAGGTATAAACAAATGGAAAAGAACTACACGTAGTGTTCATCAGCTGTTGTAAGAACGACCGGCGGAAACGCATTATTGCGGTTTTCGTAGGCGATATGTGAGCAATCTTCGATTACGATTCACTATTGTGAGTGTGACGCAAAAAGAATAAAAAAACTTAATAAAAATACTTCCACACTAATCTTGCAGTAAAAGAAAAAAATATTATATCAGCTTCAGCTGCCTATAATTTCATGCAAGTCGTAAAACATGAGTACTATAAAAACTCGACGACATTTCAGCGCAGAACATCAAAAGCGAAAGACATAAAATTATTTTTATTTGTTGAATGTATAATAGAATTATGATAAGATAATTTAATGTACTTATTAAAATACGAGGAATCTCCCATTTACAGCAAACGACCAAACCAATTTTTAATTTAATGAAACATCGACATTAGAACTGTCGATATGCCCCACCTCTAGCATCCGTCATCTGTCACGTGAAACTGTCATTGTTATAAAAAAAGAAAACACAACATGGCCGCGGCATATGCGACCACAATGCAATATGTATTTACTTGTACACGCATTGTGTTACGAGAAATTTGTGGGGAGTAACACGAATTCGGGGAAAAAATACGTAAAACATGCGCTGTGTTTCGACATGTGCAATTGACAATATTTTTCTTCAATTAACAAATTTTTTTTTCGGGTCTTTGTAGTACAAAGTTGGCCCAGTGGTAACGACCAGACTTACAAGTTGTAGATTGTGGGTTCGCCCAGGCAGGCGCTTTACTTTGTGTAAATAATGTCATCACCACTGCAACTCTCAGATGTCACATGTGTTCGAATTCTTGGTCCCAGGACATGCCGGTTTCCTCACAATGTTTTTCTTCACCGTTTTGAGAGCAGTGGTGATGAAATAAGTAACACAAAGTTAAACGCCCGTCAGGGTTCGATCCTACGACCTACAACTTAGTCGCGACCGCGACCGGCTCTAGAAACATGAAATTTTACATAAGAGTTCCTTCTAAATATAACTAAAGTAAGTACTAAATAATTTAAGAAAAATCTTCGAAATGCTTTGCTAAGCAAAACTTATAATACGACATAAAATCTACACTACTTGTACATTATATTTTTATTATTAACTTTATCATCAACTGACCACTTTATTTGTGACAACGTTTTTAATGCCTATCTTAGTCACTCTATGAATCACACATAGAAGTACATAATACAGGTTGCAATTTCCGATATTAATTAATTCTTAGATAACAATCATAGATGTTGATTATTGCTAGATACATGTATTACCGAGGATTGAAGAAAACTTAGAACAGTAAGCTATCTAGGACTTTACTTTTCCCATTACACAGTTATTAACTTTTATTTATTTATTTATTTTAGTACATGGAGGACTTACAGCTAATAAAAACAAACACAAAAGGAAACCATAGTCACCCGAAAGCCAATGAGAGGAGCCTGTGTCCTTTAAGTAGGTATTAGTTTCCTGTGTCCGTTAAGAGCGTTTACGCCGAACGACATTTCATACAAACTTTCAAGCCCTTGTTTTCCGAAATGAATGAACCGATTTTAATGAAACTTCATACGCATAAGCAGGATACAAAGTTCTAAAAAGTTAGTAGAGAACATTTTCGAAATGTCTTATTTAAAAAAAGATAACTGGAAATCTCTGTTTCTATGAAAAGTTTAAAATCGGTCTAATTTGGCTGTAACACTATTTTTCGAAAATGTTCTCTACTAACTTTTTAGACCTCTGTATCTTGCTTATGCGTATGAAGTTTCATTAAAATCGGTTAGTTCATTTCGGAAAACAAGGGCTTGAAAGTTTGTATGAAATGACGTTCGGCGTAAACGCTCATAAGTAGGGTTAGTATTTTAGTAGGAGGCCTGTGTCCTTTAAGTAAAAGAGTGAGAAAAGTAAAAGAGTGTCCATGGAGTTTCTTGTCCGTTCTTCTCCATAGGTACCTACGCTTTGGAATGGGCAACTAGCTTCACCTTTCTGACTGACCGACCCCTTGACAATTCAAAAGTGCCTGTAATTGGTTTAATTGAAATATATGCTTTGAGTTTGAGTTTGAAGTAGGTATGAGCTGCGAATATAACCCTGTTCTCCCGTCGATAATAAGTTCAATAAATGAACACACATACATAATCAGCCATAATGTTCCCACTGCTGAGACACCGGCCTCTGCACGCTGTAATCTGCCACGCGGCCCAGTGCGGGTTAGTAGATATCACATATCTTCGAATTTTTTGTTCTTCGACATCCTCACGATGTTTTTTTCTTCACCGTTTAATGCTTGTTTGATAAATTATGTAAATGATTTGTAAGCAGGTTTGTGCAAACACTTCTACACGTCAATCATAATTTAAAAACTAGATGAGGTCAGCGTTTCCTATCGTACTACGAAGAAAGGCCTAAAGATTGAAAACTAGAATTACTAAAAGTGCTCTTTGGAAGTCCTAAAAATCATCCGTCCTTCTCAACTAGTACCTACTAGAAAGAAGAAGCGTCACTTTTATTCAACCTCCAGCAACTACATCCCAAGTTGCACAACCAACACATACCTAACTATGACCGCATTTCACAAGCCGATCCTTACGAGTACCTAGAATCACTTCTATATTTTCTGCCTATACCCAATGCTGCCAACCTTTAAAAAAAGCAGCTCTGTTCCCATAGGTTTCGACAGCGGACGGCGGTATGCACACAGTCGGCAATGCGTACATCGCGCGGCGCTCACAAAGACGTGGCGGACATACGTGGCATAGCTTTGAGAAACTGGTGCCCTCTCGGATACAGCTATTCCAGCACTTCCAGGGACTGGTTTATGTTGTAGCGTTTGTGTCTGCGACTTGTTGATGTAAGGTAGGCAGGAGTCTAATTTCAACTCTTGATTTGTGTCACCACGCCAATGCCACAAAATACATACGCATTTTAAAAAAGTGTTTTTATTTTGACAGCTGTCAAAGTGACAATGACATTTGAATGTCAAATTGTCAATAGATGTGAAAAATCTTCTAGAGCTGAGACAGAAAGTTATTAGAATTAGTTAGATTTTAGTAACTATTAACTAGTTGCTATATATTTTTGTGTTTTGATTGTAACAATGCTTTGTTATTATGTTGGAATCGACAAAGCGGTACCTATTTTAACAAATACATAGAAATGGCTACCGACAAAGTGGATGCATATATATGCGTTCTAGGGATACAGCATTAGAAAAGTCATAGCAGGTATGTAGTGCGGAAACAAGTGCGCTTGCGTCGCGCGTCGCTTTGATCAACGCGACTGTAGGTACACAGAGGAAACACTTATTACGGTATTTAAATCGTATCGGTTTTAATTAACGCAGCCATCGGATGTGCTTTAATTCTGTAGAATAGAAGATGTTATAATTTATCAATTTACTTATTAGTAGTTACCTACTATCTACATAATTATTATACTAGATGAAGAGTTTGTTAGTTTGAACGCGCTATTACTCTGGAACTACCAGTCGGATTTGAAAAATTATTTTTGCATTTTGATAGTCCAATTCTTGAGGAAGGTTATACTATATTTAATATCACGCTACGACCCTTAGGAGTCGAGAAAAAACAAGTCAGAAAGAAATCTAAGCGAAAACGAAGTAACAGTTCGGGTGGAAAATGTGACTGTTATTTTAGTAAGTATGTTGTAGTGTCTTATAACTTCCACGCGAACAAAGTTGCGGGCAGAAGCTAATAACTTTATAAATGCTTTTGTTTTAAAAGCGTAAAAGATGTAAGGTAAGTTACGACTATTGTGGTTTAAAGGCCCTTTGATTATCTGTAGCAGGCAATTACCTTTTCAGGTAGAATGACATGGTTGCATGTCCTTAACCTAGATCAGTTTAAACATGGGACTTATAGAATATTTATCTAGATTTGTAACTAATTAAAATAAGAAGACGGTTTAAAGCTCTGTGATTTTTTTCCTCACTTTTTCCAACCGTTTTTCTAATCAACTACCTATACTAAACATTTAAAGAATCGATATTAACTGAAACAACACAACACTATTAACACATTAAAAGACAATTTACCGCTCGATATTTAAATATGAAAACCATAAATCAAATCACAGCTCAACTTTACGACATCCTATCACCAACTGTCAAACTAAAAAAAAAAGCATTTGACAAATGACAAACAAAAGTCACATGTCATAATTCACGAAACGACACAAAGCATCACACTTTGTATCAATCACTTCGGACGACTCAATCACTTTACCAATCAGTAAATGAGAAATATAAATAATTAATCGACAATATATAAATGTTAATGTGTTTGCAGTGGTGCATAAAGCGGTCCACGACTTGAAAAAAAGACAGTAGCCGCTGCGTGTTTCTGTTGGACAGTGAATGATGTGGAGTTGTCTTTGTTTTATTTTTATTTATATTTTTGCAATTGCAGTTTTGCGGTGGTATTTGCTCTTTTTGTCGTTGGTACATAGAGTTTTGTTTATAGGTACCTACTGTCGTTTTGTTGTGGGTGGAACAATGAATTAATTTTCGTATTGGTTTTTTACTCAGAGTCGGAAATTAAAATTGCTCTGTAAGCAATCGTGGTCTATAATTTTTTTTTTTGCTAAAGGATAAAAAGATTTCTCTGTATTTACACTCAAGAACATGTTTTGGTGTAATTTTGCTAAAACTTAGCATTTAATAAAGAACAAGTTTAGATTTAAAGAAAAATATGAACATTTATATCCATAAAATTAAAAATAACTTAATAATCCAACAATCGGACTAAAAAAGCAATAACATCCAACCACAATTTTATTGCAAAAAGAACTTTACATCTAACCCAATAAAACTCAAATTAGCTTAATAAATTCAAACAGGTGCTAACTGTCGACACCCTTATCATAATCCAATAAATTAGTGATGCACAAACGCGTTTTACATATCGATACATTAGTGTTGTGACAAGCACATTAGGCGGTCCATTTGCAATAAAAAAAATGTGGGCATTGAATATTTAGCGATTGCAATGTTACTTTTTGTTTCATGTAATGGTTTTGCATTAATTTTATTACTCTAAATGGCTATTTTATAAAGTATAAAATTAGTTTCTAGATGTTTTACCTTTAAAGGTGAATAAAACTCTAGGAGGTATCCGCAAAATGGTGTAGGTGCTAGTAAAAATCATAATATATGTAGCTATAATACATTTTACATAATGCGACATCGAATTTTGCACATAAATTACTCACTCGCTTGTAAATGGTTCGTTTTGAACGTGGCATTTGAGATAAAGTCGTAGTAATATATTCATTGAAGGAACAAATTGGTTTTAACGCTTTCGATGGTAACGTATATCTATATAATTAATTGAATTAATGATTATTTAATTGAAAGCTGTCACGACACGACGCATTTATTTTAAAACTAAGAAAAACTTTTAGTTGCAATAGTTTTACACATTATTTATACCATGCAAAAATCGACTTGAAATCATGTGAATTATTTTAACTAGGTACAGAAAAATTATCTTAATCAAAATTCACAGAGCCAATTAAAAAAAAAAGTACGAAAAATAATAAAAAGCTACAATTAACTCCACCGATTCCGTAGCACCCTCACAAAATCTTTCGTGTCACGTCTCGGTCACATGGGCCCCGTGTTTTACGCCGAGAAAAACACCAACATTCCCCTTAGAAAGGAAAAAATACCGCTCATGTAATAAATTTGACGACCAGTTTGTTTGTCACTCAATTGTTGATCGGGTTCACGTTTCTCGAAAAGAGTGAAATTGTTTTTGGCGTAAAATTGAAAGTTTTCTTTCTTACTAAAGTATTATTTAAGAAAATAAAACTTTATTAGGAGATAGATAAAGATCTAGTTACTAAAAGCGGTATAAATTTGTACCAGCTCGTCCTTGAGGAGTTCAAATGTGGGTCTAAATTTACCTGTTTTTTGTAAAATCAACCTATAAACTAAACCATTATAATTTGTTATCAAATGGCGGACAGCTGAAATAAATGGCGTTGCCAAGTATCAGTCTAGATTTAGCTAGGAGATCCATGACTATTATAACCATCTACTGGTTGCTCATCATCATCTGCCTAGCCTTTTCCCAACTATGTTGGGGTCGGCTTCCAGTCTAACCGGATGCAGCTGAATACCAGTATTTTACAAGGAGCGACTGCCTATCTGACCTCCACAACCCAGTTACTGGGTAATACGATACCACTTTCGGGCTTCTGACTACCCGTAACGACGACGACGACTGGTTGCTATGGTAAGGAATGATTAATAACGCAACAGCAAAATCTTTGGCTTTGGGAGACAATAGGTCACCTCCCATCTTGCACTGCATGGCCTGCCACCTGCACACGACGTCAGGACCATGGCGTCAGCGAACGCTGACCGCGTTGCTGAATTTTGAGCCAAACAAATTTAAGAAAAAAAAAACAATATTTTTGCCATTGACACGCCAAGAAGAGAAGAAGCAAAATCTTTCAACAACTTCATTCATTTCCCTCAAAAGACACTTAATCAAATAAAACCTACGTCTATATTTTTTCCAACATTACGTGAATCAAAGACAAATCAAATGCCATCTAAGGCAGCCATTACAATGTGCGTTGACCATTGATATGCCATTGACTCAGTTTACCATAAATAAGTACTTCATCTTACAGCTCAGTGATACAGCAATTCATTGCTAATCGCGTTTATGGAGTATCCATGTCGATATGTTTTTTTATCGACACTCGCACGTCACTAGAATTACGTAATAATGAATTTATGAGATTTTTATAGTGTCTTGTCTTTGTGTGCAGTTTTGCTTGCGTGAGAGAATTAAGTCTTTTAATATTGTTTTAAGTGTTTTTTGCTGTTTAAAGATTTATGCACTTATTTTTACGAGCATTTTCTCTTATTGGGTGAACAGGAGTGTGGCCTAAGTAATATAGGTAATAAGATTTATTGCTAATTGCTTTAGATTAAAACATAATCAACATTTTTTAAAAGGCAAATTAATGTTAAGTACTTTTTTTTAAGTTCCTAGCAGTACCTTATCATTTTACCTATCAACACCATGTTTCAATATTTGAATAAAATTATTCTTCTTAATCAAAATCAAAGTAATTTATTCAAACTAGGCTGGCCACTTTTTGAACGTCAAAATTACATAAGACAGTCCGCCCTTCACCACGAATCAAATAAAGATTTCATTCATTCTCTTCCTAGTCCGTTAGCTAGGAAGAAGAAGTGGCGCAACAAACTCCCCAGCCGAAGTAGTAAGTAAATCGCAGCAGCTGTCAACCATTATTTCATTGCCCAACTAACCCATTTATTTTTAAGTAGGTACAAACACAAAACACCCACAAAAATCACTGCATATTCCTTCCATTTTGTCCGAATAACATCGCTTGGTATTTAAAAAATTAACTTGCTTAAAAAACAGAACGCGAACGAACCTCGGAAAAAAGTCGCAATAAGTTTATGCGAGCTAGTGAAAGGCCGTATGTTGGGTAGCCGTGAAATGTCTTTATCGGCGCCGACTCGATTTTATAGCAACAAACAACGGTGTGTGTCGATTTTTTTTATCGATATATTTTTCGAGTGCGTGTGACTGTCACTATTGATTTTGACAGTTTATTGTTGGACTACCTAAAATTTTATTATGAATGCAATAAAAAATCGAGAAAATGTTAAAAGTGATGAGGAATTTTCCATCTTTAGGAAATGATTAGTAAGCATTGTTTTAGAAAAGCTAAGGCTAAAAATCTACGAATAAATAGGTACATTTTAGTACTTACAGATTGTTTAATCATAATTGTATTGAAAATATCAAGTTTTATATCTAGTTGTGTACAGAATTATCCTAATTAGGTAACCCTTTTTACACCCCAAACAGCAACCCTTAGCAGACTATAAAAACATCCACAAATTCAAGCACGTTACTCAATTTATTTCCAAATTACAGACATATGCCGAATTATTTGATCCCCCGTTGCCATAGCAACGCCCCACACAGCAGGGCTGTCGAAATCGCGGCTAGCACAGCAATTACAATTAGCCATCGTATTATATTTGTGCCAGCCCTTGTTATTAACAAATTGGCCTCAGTTTTGTTAATCAGATCTTCATTGTATTTGTTTGTAGCAGATTTAATTTTGGTAATTGTATACTTTGAAATGGTTGATCTCCTGGTGTTTTTTTTGCTATAGACCGAGCTGTGCTCTGAGTATTTTTGAAGTATACCTAATTATCGGAAGAGAACTGGAATTACCAACAAAGTTTATAGAGTTATGAAACTGAATTAACAGTGTCACAGTCCGTGGATGGGATCCCCCGTGCCTCGGAAAGCTCCATAGGCCGTTGATCTTTGTGTGAATCTTTGACAGTCGTTACAGGTAATCAGAAGCCCGAAAGTCTGACAACCAGTCTTACTAAGGGGTATCGTATTACCCAGTAGCTTAACTGGGTTGTGGAGTTGCTCCATGTAAAATACTGGTCTAGCTGCAGCCGGTTAGACTGGAAGCCGACCCCAACATAGCTGGGAAAAGGCTAGGCAGATGTCCAAGAATTCAACTCTTTATTGAATTTATCACCCATTCCTCCCTAACATATCTCCGTTAGTGGTCACCATTAATTCCCCATATCCTTTATTAATGGCCTACCAATAAGCTTCCTTTTAACCCTCCGAAGCTCTCGTTACACAATAACGAAGTGAACCGGAGAGCGTCGTCTGTTATTTGAAACTCAATCAAGTTACTGGTTTCATTAATTTGGTTCAACTACTGCGTGTGATGTTGGGTTAAAACTTGAATTTGCATTCAATGCAAAGGACTTTATAGATATAGCATGACACATGTGTTCCTCGAATGGAGAGAGCAGGAGGAGAGGACGGGAGAGGAGAAGACGGGGAGGAGAGGTTTTTGTCCAACAGTGGAGGGTTTGATGATGATGATGATGATTATAATGATATTGATGTGGAAAAGAATGCAGAATTCACTAGTTGGAAAGAACCGAAGTAACCCTTGAGAAGAAATACAGGAAAAAGCATTGAGAAATTTGAAAAAGAAATTTGAATTTTAAAGATGTAGAGAATGAAGAGAATGTAGAATTATAATTATCTTGATTTTAAAAGATATATTATTTGTGAATTTGTTTTTGTTTGAGATCTATCCAGCAGAGGGTCTCGATAAACTTTTATGTTATAAAGTACAAAAGGCCATAATCATCCAAATGGTTAGAAATCAGATGAAGTCATCAGAAAATATTAAATTCAAACAATGAAACTGAAAAACTGAAAGCAACAACAGAATAGAGAGTTGAAAATAGAACAAAATTCACAACAAAACTCTTGAGCAACAGTCCTCAAAATTCACATCAATCATTATGAAAACGTACAGCTTGAATTTTCTCAGAAACCAGACCAACTCCCACTTATTAGGTACCAACCGTTCACTCTACCCACCAATTTAAAAACACACCGACGAAAGCAACCCACAAACGAAACCAGTTTTTATCCCATCGATATAAGATGCATTGTTAGAAAAAGTCATAGAAAAAAGTAACTTTGTTTTACCCAAGATTTTTTTCTATTTTTTCTTCGTATTGTCTCAGTGAAACACGCAAACCAACAATTGCTTGGTTTTTCTTGAAGACGGAAGTTGCCATATAATTATTTTCAAATTAGACGCAATTGTAGATTTCGGATGTCTCTGCCTAGGCCGTGAGAAAGATGGTGACATTTTTTTTGTTACGTCAAGTCGAGTCAAAATATATGATTAGATTTTAAGTGTACACCCGAATTTGGCGTGTGAAGATGGAAACAATAAGGATGGTATTTGTGATACAATAGCTGAAAGTGGTAGGAGGAGGGGTGACTGTCAAGAGGTCTTGAGTACCCATGTGATATTATGTTAAATTTTTGAGGTGAAACCACTATCAGAACATACCGTCACGCCTGTAATTCACGAAGGTTTGGAGACATAGGTGGAAGGTATTCTACCTGTCTTCTCTTAAGCGTATTGGAGGTGAAGATGTGATTGAAGAGCGGAAGAAAAACTACTCCAAATTGCAGTAATAATATTGTAATTGCCACACACGTGCATAGTTTAAGGTCTGGTACACTATTTAGCACTTATAACTAACTAGCTTCTGCCCGCGACTTCGTCCGCGTGAAATTTCACCCTCTTAGGGGTGGAATTTCGAAAAACCCTTTCTTAGTGGATACCTACTCTTCACAAAGAACACACCCTCCAAATTTCATGTCTCTAGGAGCAGCGGTTTAGACTGTGCGTTGATATATCAACAATCAGTCAGTTTACCATTTTATATATATAGATTAAAACTAGTAAGTATGGACAAAATAAACTAATGACTTAAATCTAGTCCATGTCCCGTGACGGTTGACAAGCAAAAGAGGGCCGCTGCTTTAGGAACGCTATGGTTAGCGCCCCGGATCCTAGATTCGTGTTGCCATTTATGAAGAAATGCGGTCGAAGAAACTTGGCTCTCGCCTATTTTCTCCTCTAATATAGAACCAATTTAAAAGATTCTTCATAAACAGAATAAGAAGGATATAATTATACTGCGTCGCTCCAAATTTCCGCTGTCAACAGAGGCCTAGTGTACAAAGACAACTATTAATGAAAAAAGAAAAACAGGGACAATGATAATGATTCTTATTGATAGTTTGTTAGCTGGGCATCGGACCCAAGGACCTAGTGCCCAGCAGCAGCGCTGGCGACCACTAGACCAACGAAGCAGTGTAGCCACTACTTATATGGAAAATATATTTGGTGATTGAAGAAGAAAATGTCAAGGAATTATAAATATTGATAGCAGAGGCGATATTTTCAATTCAATAGAGAACATAGAAATCATTACTTTTCCAAATGGTGATTTTTTTAGAGAAATTCAGAATCATGAAGACAGACGTGAAATTGACAGCAATATTAGTATTTTAAATTACACTCCAACGGCACTAAAGGAGTCCAGTAATTTGAAAATTATTTACAGGTTCAGAGAGCTACAATTTTCAAATCAGTGCAGGTGTTTAGGTAAATTTACTCCTTGACTAGTTTCCTATGTATTTTAATTTGACTTTAACTATACTTTCTTGACACTCAATCACAGGCTGATGAATGCATAATTTGTTTTTACTACCCACAGCTGTCCATAATTGGCATCTAGTCTCTTCTATTATCATGTTACTAGCTTCTGAAAGTTCTTGTTCCCCGAGCCACCCCGTCGCATCGCATCACCTGCCCGCGGTCACTTTGTTTTTGCTTAACGTTCTTTCTGACTTTTTTTTCTTTTTGCTCGGCTCCTAAGGGTCATAGTGTGATGTTAAATAGCCTATAGCCTTCCTCGAGAATTAGGCAATAAATAATTTTTCGCGTTCGTTTTTGCGCGTTCTAACAAACGAAATTTTCAGGTTTATTGTATTAGTAGGTAGGAATACATTAGGAGTATTATGTAGATACAAGTAGCGTGATGTTAAATGGCCTTCCTCAAGAATTGGGCTATTATATACAAAAAGATTTTTTCAAATCCGACTGGTAGTTCCAGAGGTTACCCCATACTTACACACAAACTTTTATAATATTAACTATTACTTAAGTAAAGTATGTATTATCTCTTCTTTAAATCATTGTTTTAAACTAGTTTTAATTTCTGTTTTGCTTCATATTTCATACAAATAACACGCGAGTTAATAAATCTAATATGTTGGCGCATACTATATTATATTTTTATTAATTTTTCACGCTCCCATTGCTTTTAGATATGGTGATATTTTTAACTCTAAGACGTTTATTTTGTCATAAAAATAATAAATGCTTTATTCTTTCACATACCAATAATTTAAGTCTTCCTCTTCTTTTAGTTTCCATGGCAATGGCTTTCAATCTTCGTCATCATTATCATTGATAGCTTTATCCCTACTGTGTGTAAGCTTCCTCCCTATTGTGCCTCGATGCCCTAGTCTGTCTTAGTCTCATCCAGGTCTTACATTCGGTCCTGTTCAGTCCCCTCATCATCATCAGTGTATATCTGTTCACTGCTGCACAAGGCTCTTCAACCGCTCACCATTTAGCTCCTCGGCTACTTTCATTCGACTAGTTCTAAAACAATATATTTTTGATGACTGAGTGACTCAGTGATTTCTGTTTAACTTGATGAGTGTACAGAAGCGTCCAACCATGACAATGAAAGACTGCGAAATGTCTGAATTCACAAAGGGTTGTCCTTTACAAGGTCAGATGATGGAATTTTTCTTGTGAAATCATTAACTGCAATGACATGTAATTCGATCAAGACGCTGAGAGACTGCACCGTAGCATGACCACCGTAGAAAAGGAAGAAACTAAAGACAAAATGACAGATTGCACGTGGCTAAATAATAACTGCCGCACAGGTCGATTGATCAGGATAAGATACGCTTGCCGCGGTTGGTCTGTGGATGGGTGACCATCTTTACATACCGTGACCCCTCCGTGCCTCGGAAAGCACGTTAAGCCCTACAGCTGTCATTCGTGGATCTTTGACAGTCGTTACGGGTACTCAGAAGCCCGAAAGTCTGACAACCAGTCTCACCAAGGGGTATCGCATTACCCAGTAACTGGGTTGTGGAGGTCAGATAGGCAGTCGCTCCAAAATACTGGAATTTAGCTGCATCGGGTCAGACTGGAAGCCGACCCCAACATAGTTGGGAAAAGGCTAGGCAGGTTATGATGAATTAACAAGCATTGTCCATCACTCTTACTCTAACACTCACTCACTCACTCCCTCTACTCTCTCACTCATATTCAAATTTTTGAAAATGGTTGATGTTGTAGTGGTATTGTTGGCTATTGCATTAGAAGAAGAAGAAAATAATCATACAACACAGAAGAGGAAAAGAAAAATTTGGACGACAACCGAAATTCGATCGAATACAACGACAGGCGTACGGAGCCGTACGCGCGTCGCAGCATACTTTCGGCTAGGATCGCGTTTCGCGGAAGACACCCGCGGTCAAGCTTCTGTGCTTGCTAATATAGATTTTAAATACTGTGTACACGATTTAATATCGTTTAAAGATTGTAAAATCTGTTCCGATCCGATGCGAAGCGAGCCGTTTGGTGGAAATCATCCTTTACAAGCTGACATAATGGATTTGATATAAATGAAATATTGAATAGTTATACAAAGCAGTGATAACATCTATGTAATAATCCTTGAGAAGTCTAGTTCTACTAGAATCTGCATAGACGGTTGAGTAACCGTTAGAATCAGGGATGCCATGAGAGATATATTACTAAGGCACCTTTTTCATTGGCATGACGATCACGAATGATTGATTGCATATAAGAAAGTAAGATTTTAAAGAAGGGGGGGGGGGTTTGACGGAAGTAATGTACAGACGGCCAGCACATCAAGCTACCCGAAACTGTAAAATTTTCCCATACAACTTTGAACCTATACTTTAGCGATAAAGTTGAAAATCAATTAAAGAAATTTGATAGATTTTAGTAGCTTGATATGCTGGCGTCTGTAATTACAGAAAGAAATAAAGAAAATTATAAAAACAAAAATACTTTATACCAAATAAAGGTTGTAGAGAGAGAGAGCAGAAACACGTAGGTAATATTATAAAGGTTTGATGATTTTGTGTAAGGATAAGTAATTTATATTAATCCTTGTGTTTCTATTACTCCTAATCATTGTCCTAATATTAGACACAAAACTATTCTTAGTTTGTAAGAGTATGAAACTTAAAAAAAAATAGAAAGCCGACGATATACGGGGTTATTGGTAAAACCTTAACAACCTGTTAAGAGGTCATTGTACTCATCAATAGGAACAACTTTTACAATGGGACCAAACCAGAAATCGCGAAAAAAAGTCAGTTGTTCCCTACATTTTGACGAGTTACCTATACGAACATAAATGTAGGGAACAGCTGATTTTTTTTTCGTGATTTCAGGTTTGTTCCCATAGTAAAAGTTGTTCATAATGATGAGTACAAATGACCTCTTAAGAGGTTGTTAATGTTTTACCAATAACCCCGTACCTAATATTATTTTTCATCACAAATACTTTATTATTCACATAATAGCTCCTTTGGCTCAGTAGCATGTTTAATAGATGCAATCTCATAGTGATGTAGATTGTAGATAATAAAGAAACCTATGGTTATAATAACGTGCCCTGTTAAAAGTGCTTCAATGATTTTAGAGGTTGTGATGAAATACAGGGTTTTTGGTAAAACATTAACAACCTCTTAAGAGGTCATAGTACTCATCATTATGAACAACTTTTACAATGGGACCAAACCAGAAATCGCGAAAAAAAGTCAGGTGTTCCCTACATTTTGACGAGTTACCTATACGAACATAAATGTAGGGAACAACAGATTTTTTTTTCGCAACCACCGATCGAGTCTTTCAAATGTTGAGCTATGTTTGCCGAGATCGGTCAGTGGATGGGTGTCCACGTATGGCCGTGCCTCAGAAAGCACGTTGAGCTGCTCGTCTCGACGATAATTTATAGATCTTTGACAGTCGTTACGGGTAGGCAGAAGCCCGAAAGTCTGACAACCAGTCTTACTAAGGAGTACCGTGTTACCCAGTAACTGGTTTGTGGAGGTCAGATAGGCAGTTACTCAATGTAAAATACTGGTTTTGAGCTGCATCAAGTTAGACTGGAAGCCGACCTCAACATAGCTGGAAAAAGGTGAGGTAGATGATGATGATCTACAATAGACTTTGTACTTTCAGCCATATTGCAAAGATAACTATTCAAACCAGCGCCAGCCCTATCTACAAAGCTTGTATTAAATTTTCCTATAAATAATTACAATTGACAGGTTTAACTATATAACGGTCTGGATTCTAGTCTAGATCTAAATCAGAGGTTATGCTTCAGTTAGCAACGTCGCCGGTAGGGGGCGTCGTTGACTGAGCCAAATGGATGGGTGTCCAGAGAAAGTGGGAACTTTCCATGTTACGATGGAAAATTGTTGTTTGAAGTAAATTGTATGGAATTTTTGAAATGTTATAGATTTTGTGTTGGGTTAGTTGACAGCTGTATCCTTGTGTTGGTAATAACAGCTAGGTAAGGTAACACAGCAATTGACAGCCGTAAATTTTAATTTGTCAACTGTTAATGTCAATGTTATTTGCACCAGCCAAGTCATAGGAGTCAATATGAGATTAGATGTTTTACTGGTAGCGTCTTCTCGTTGATAAATCAATAATTTTGAGAAAGTCGGTTCTCTGTAACAGCAAAAGTCAGCAAGAAATCGTTGTATAAAATTCATCAATATTTAAATCATTTAATAACTCATTAGTTACTACCTATGATCGCTAGATGGCACTGCATGATTAATTAGCAAGATTAGCTCAATAAAATTGAGGAAAATTCAGGAGGCTTCTGATTTAAATATTTAATCCGTTGTTTGTTAAGCGGTAGGTGAGGTTAATATTATATTGGATGCTAGAGAAACACAACCACTGGAAGTGGAAATTATAGGTACATTGATTTCGTGAATCATGTAAAATAATACATAAATATTTATATCCGTTTTCAACTTAACAAAAATACCAACACGTAGATATTATTTTAAAAGAGAATCACAGACGTCAATTTCATACACACGCACACAAGGCCATGAAAAATGATTGTGATTGTACCTCTTCGCTCATTATGAACGCCTGGTACCTATGATTGATGTTCGTAGATTGTACGACGGAAAACCGTGAGTAATGCTAAGAAAATGTGTTCTATGCTTGTATTATTTACTTATTTCTGTATCTAAACATGTAGGTATATAACGCAGTGTTGTGATCGGAAAATATATAGGTACTATAGTTGAATTAAAAAGCATGATGGGCATTTTTGTATGGAGCCTAGCCTGATGACCAACCGCGGCAAGTGCAGCTTCACCTGATCGATCGACCCCTGCGGCTGTTCTTACTTAGCCATAAGCCCCCTCAATGATAGGTATAAGTCAATAACTAACATTATTGAGAACTGCAGTGAACATTAGCGTCACAAACTAATACCTTTTTTTTTCGGATGGGAGATCATCAAATGACCCCTCCCGCTCTCGGTGGAGCGGAAGGGAGTGTCAGACTCCCTTTACATGGTACTTGTAGGTCTGATATCTCTTTAACCCGGTATTTCACAGCCTTCTGCTCATAATAAAAATTGATGCTTATGATATAAACTTTCATTTGATGTATATGTGGTTTTTATTGGAAATACCGGCCAAAACGCCCATAATTTATTCTTTGAGATAATTTTTAAGTTATGGAACAACAAACTGAATGTCATCGATGACAAAGTTCAAATTCCATTGCAACCAAAAACTTATTAAGACCTTTTTGTCACAAATAGTCAATCAAAAACCAACTTAGAATACATTGCACTAAAGTAGATAACTGATTAAGTGGCGATGGAATGTAAATTATCTGAGATTATGAACACTGTATAAACTGACCAGTGATACGCGGACTCCATTTTTCTACACATAGGTTTTTGGCATATCGAGACCCCGCCGTGTCTCGGGAAGCACGTTAAACCGTTGGTCCCGGCTGTAATTCGTAGATCTTTGACAGTCTTTACGGGTAGTCAGAAGCCCGAAAGTCTGACAACCAGTCTTACAAGAGGTGTCGCATTACCCAATAGCTGGGTTGATGAGGTCAGATAGGCAGTTGCTCCATGTAAAATACTGGTATTCAGCTGCATCCGGTTAGAATGGAAGCCGACCCCAATATAGTTGGGAAAAGGCTAGGCAGATCAAAGAACTGATATTGCAAATCACACTAATATTATAAAGGCGAAAGTTTGTGAGTGTGTGGGGGTGTGTTTATATGTTTGTTACTTCTTCACGCTCAAACGGCTGAAACAATTTTGATAAAATTTGGTATGGAGGTAGCTGACACCCTGGATTAACATATAGGATACTTTTTATCCCGATATTCCCACGGGATCGACACTTATGCGGGTGAAACCGCGGGGCGCAACTAGTAGACTGTAAAGATGAGAATATTTTGTAGTATCTTTCCGTATAGTCGTCAGCAACATAGCGACGATTGGATAAGTGAATTTGCAGTATCCTTTCAAGAATTGATAACATCATGTCAATCTAGGTCTCCTTAGGTCTGACACAAATTGCTCTGTAGCTAGATTAATAACTATTTAAGGAAAATTCCGACAGCTGGTCGAAGTTTCGAAGTCTGAATCTTAGAATCGGATAATAAAGCAGTCGTTTCATGTAAAAATTTATATTCATCTGTATTTATATGCTATAATTAGGCTCAGATTAAGCTACGCTTGCCGCGGTTGGTCTGTGGATGGGTGACCATTTTTACATACCAAGACCCCGTCGTGCTTCCGAAAGGACGTTAAGCCGCTGGTCCCGGCTGTCATTCGTGGATCTTTGCCAGTCGTTACTGCTAGTCAGAAGCTCGAAAGTTAGACAACCAGTATTTTTCTAAGGAGTATTGTATTACCCAGTGACTGGGTTGTGGAGGTCAGATAGGCAGTCGCTCCATGTAAAATACTGGTATTCAGCTGCATCCGGTTAGACTGGAAGCCGACCCCAACATAGTTGGGAAAAGGCTAGGCAGAAGATGATGATATAATGCTATAAGTGGCTTATATGACATCTTGCTCCGACCCCAATTAAATTGGAAAAAGTGCAGGACATTCCTGGCTTTGTACCATGTTACTTGGGGTCGGCGCAACTAGTTTTCAAAACATATTCAAAACTAGGCAAACTAGACAAGATTTTCTATTCAATGATGCTCATATTAATTGCCCATTAAAATTTAATAAGCATTTTATCACACTAATATTAAAAAGGCAAAAGTTTGTGTGTGTTTGTATTTTTGTTACTTCTTCACGCAAAAACTACTGAACGGATTTTGATGAAACTTTACAGGAATATAGCTTATACATCAGAATAACACATAGGATACTTTTTATCCCGATATTCCCACGGGATTGACTCTTATGCGGGCGAAACCGCGGGGCGCAGCATGTATACTTATTTCATCACTTTTCCAAGCTAAAATGAGTCTTATTTGTGTAATGTTAGAGATGGACTGTAGACAGACTAGAAGTTAGTTGAAAGCCAAAGCCTAAAAAATAAGGATTTTGCCATAAACATGTCCATTGATAAACGAGTTTGTCTCGAATTGCAGGATGCTTGATATTTATTAGTACTTCCATTTACATGTCGGAAAAATAACAGTAATTCCTAGTAGTACGTAGAGGTTTTATGCCGCAAAGTCAGGTCCTTTTAGTGGTTTTTATAGACAAGGTTCTTTTTGACATTCTATGAAACTTCATCAACATTCTCCTGCACTTATCCCAAAAGTCAATCATCATCATCATCTGGGGTCGGCTTCCAGTCTAACCGGATGCAGCTGGCAGCCGGAGCGACTGCCTATCTGACCTCCACAACCCAGTTACTGGGTAATACGATACTCCTTGGTAAGACTGGTTGTCAGACTTTCGGGCGTCTGACTACCCGTAACGACTGTCAAAGATCCACGAATGACAGCCGGGATCAACGGCTTAACGTGCTTTCCGAGGCACGGAAAGCACGTTATCCCAAAAGATCGGCGCAACATGTCTTTTTCTTCCATACTTCTCTATTAGTTGTCATCTCGGTAGTCGCCCCCTTTTTAACCATATCATCATTCATACAGTTCATCGTTTCTTTGGTCTTCCCCTACTCATATAGCCATCGACATTCATACTCAAAATATTCCGTACGACATTTTCGATTCTATGAAGGTTCATCGGCATCGTTTTGAAAAAGATCGGCGAACTTTCCAAATAAGAAATAAAGGTTGTAACTACTAAAAAGTTTTTATTGAAAAAACGGAACACAATATAAAATAAAAAATGAAAAATTTTGGAATAAAATTCCAAATACAAAAATCGATTTCCATCTGTCATTTCGTCACGCCATAACCTAAAAGAGGCCAGTCTTATACAAAATACACCTTATAGCCTTCGTTTTAAGGTTCGAATTTATTTGTAGAGCCATAATTGTCACTGAAAAGTACCGGGTAGAAGTTGCGGTATTTTTGCCTCACGTACCGCGGTCTCGAGTTGAGATCTGTCATTATTGTGATAACACTGTCTGTCTACGTGAGGAGAACTGTCCGTTGGCGTAGTGATGCGATCAGGTCGATAGTAGTTATCGATGATTCGGAATTACATTTTAAAATATTGGTTGGGAATGTAGGACAAGGAAATGAGATAAAAATAACTGTACATTTTTTGATGCAAGTAGGTTTTTTTGTTTTTATTCAGGAAGACTTCTTTTAGCAAGATGCGAATGACCTTTAAAGGAATATAACTTATATTTAAAATTTTGTAACAGTCTCTTTCATAGACACTAGTCATTAAAAAAAGTGATAGGTTTGAATGAATTGTGGTTTATTGACATTCTCACCATTTCCCAAATGACGACTTGCTCCAAAATAACAGTATTTTACATGAACTGATTGCCAACGACGCTCTCAAAAGTAAATAACTATTCTCTACATTACTACAAATCCACAATTCATAAGGCAAGTATCACCACGACATGACCACAAGCAAAACACAAGACCAGTATCCCAAAAATCTAAACTGTCAAACTCAAACGTCCACCAACCATGACAAGTGTCACGAATGACATGACAGCCGTTACCTCTCAAGTGCCCTCCATTTTACTTTACCCTATAAATTATAAGGCCGTGTCGTTTCGACTCGATGTGCCCAACACTATATCATACATACTTACAGCTATCCGAGTTGTTTACAAACATATAATTACTTGGTAGGTCGATGCATATCTTATGTGTGTTTGTGTGCGTTTTGACAGCTGTGTGGTGTGTGCATGAAAGGTGTGGGGTGTGTGTGTGTGTAAACTAGTTTTCTTGATGTATGAGTGATTGTAAGTCCCAACGACCACACAGTCGACTGATCAAATTAATTTATTTATTGTTTTGATTTCATTATGTGGGTCGTAAATTTGTTTTTGGGGGGAGTGTTTAGATAAATAGTTGTAATTCTTTTAAGTTAAGCTTTTAAGCTAATGAAAATCGACTTACTTTTTGTTTAACTTATGTAAGTTGTCAAAAATTTTGAACTAAGGATGTGCCACTGAATAGGGAATATATCGAGTTGACTAAAACTTATTTCTTTTTAAAATACAATAACAAGTTCTCCAAAATTTGTAGCAACATATTATGTCACTCAGAATATCCGAATAAGTTTTCGACTACTTTTTTAGTTTATTTTTTTACCGAGTATAGGTAATTATAATCAGCCTATCATGTTCCAATGCTGGGACTCAGTCCTCCAGGTTGGTAGATATCACATGTCTTCGAATTTTTGGTTTTATGGCATGCCGGTTTCCTCACGATGTTTTCGTTCACCGTTTTGAGAGCAGTGGTGATGAAATATTCACAAATTAGCGCCTGCCTGGGCTCGAACCGACGACCTTCATGAGTCGGGGTCGTTACCACTGCTTTAAGCTGATATAAGGTTAAAGGAATATCTCCTTCTAGACATCTTTCTAGGCACTCTAGCAGATTGGCCCTACAGATTAAGTAATATCTAATACGAGCATCAGTCATTCTTACGTACAGACGCCAGCACATCAAGCTACTACAATCTGTCAAATTTGCTACTACAATCTGTCAAATTTCTTCAATAGATTTTCAACTTTATCGCTAAAGCTTATGGGCTCAAAGTTGATTGGGAAAATTTGACAGCTTCGGGTACCTTGATGTACGTTGTATGTCTGTACTTACTCAAGTAAGCACGTCTCAACATAAACTAAAAAACGTTTATTTTTAAAACAACAGACAATTTCAACAATTAATATTTAGTAAAACACTAGTTAGGTATTATTATAATCCGTTTCGTTTTTTATCTGAAACAATACAAAATTAGTTAAATTACATACATCGCGTGTTGTTGTTTTAAATTCATTGCAATACATGATAAAAAAATGTTGTGTCATATAAAAAAAACTTTTGCAACCTTTTCTAAACTATGTGTGGACTGTTTTTTTTTATTCAAGGTTGAAATTGGAACACGAAATAGTTTTGAAACTGTGATGCAACCTCTCTAAGGTCGCTTCGAATATAGAATGCAATTTAAATTAAAGCAGATGGCAGCACATTCGCACAACATTAGGACAACCAATCAGAGCAATTTAAATTGACATTAGCAATAATGTCAAATCATATTGACCAATGCAGTTGCGTTTATACAAATGTGAGTGGTGGTGATAAGTGCCACAGGTGGTTTCATTTGATGTGTCTAACTAGTATTTACATGAAAACTTCTTAACTTGCTAATCTAAAAATGTCTCAGTAACAGCCCGGAGTCTGGATTTGTACCAGCATCCTAATTGCGTCACTATCAATCTCAATCATTTTGAAGGATATTGCTAATCCATTGCTTCTTATGTTCGAAAAATTTATCAGCTCACCAACGTAAATAACGCAATGAATGTTGTTGAACTGTCAAAATGAAACCCATTGCTAGGTACTGATAGTGTGTTACGCAATTACCCTGAGGTTGATGGCAATAGGCTTGCTATTACATAGGACTTAGTCTATCTGGCGAAATGTACAGACGCCAGCACATCAAGCTACTACAATCTGTCAAATTTCTTTAATAGATAGTCAACTTTATCGCTTAAGCATAAGGTTCAAAATTGATTGGGAAAATTTGACAGTTTCGGGTAGCTTAATGTGCTGGCGTCTGTAGGTAGGAACTATAAATACACAGAGGTAACACGTCTGTCAAACAATATGACAAATAATGCCTAAAAATGTCAGACAGGATTGCAACTTCTCACTAACTTGTACTTTAACACACTGAACATCGTTGCTGATAATTATTTCATTCAAGACGTAGAGAACTGCTAAGGATCGACTTGAACGGTGTGTGTACGCTTTGAGAGGCCTTTGTGCAGCAGTGGATTACAGCTGATGATGATGATGTAGCGGTATCTACAACGCCACATGCGAACAACGCGTCATACTGACGTCACGCAAATCCTGCATCTCGCAAGCAGAGTTTACCGCGCAACTAGCATAGATACAACGGCCCGACATGAATCATCGGGCGGTTGCCCGCGAGACACAACACCCGTCTGGTCGGAGGATCCTCCATTTCGAGTGAACTTTACACCCTGTTCCTCATACCTCTATAAAGATTCTGCTCTGTGTAACTTACAGATCACAGAAACAAACTGATTTCTGGAATTGGTAACTCCAGCATGTAATAAAAGCACATGAGAAGATGGAACATCCTGTTCACTTCACATTGCCTCATAAAATTAAAACCCAAAAACGATAGGAACTTTAACAGTAGGTAGCACAGAACCAACGGTTTCATTCACTCCACGCCACGCCCCGCTGATTATGCAAAATTTTGCACTAAATACATTATAAAACTTGACACCCGAACACAATTAGGCATTTACCAGCTAAAAGCTGATATCAATCTTATACAACGTAATAATAGCAATTATAATGCTTAAACACCACAGTTAAAAGTGTAATAATTCATTAATTTTAACTATTTAGTATTGTTTTTGGTTTTTTTAACTGGTTGGTTGTTAGCATGATTTATTTAATTAGCATAAGTTTAAATCAGCCTATAATGTTCCCACTGCTGGGATACAGGCCTCCTCTTAGCAGAGGAATTGAGCTGTTAATCCACCACGTGGGCCCAGTGCGGGTTGGTAGATGTCACATGTCATCGAATTTTTGATTCTAGGTCAAATTCTAAAATCAGGCCTTAGGGCTGATTTTTCAATGAAGAATACCTATATGAAAAATCAAGAATAAATATACAGATTGTAATTTATTTATGCAAAAGCTGTCTAAGAAAACATTTATTCCTTAAACAAAAGATACTAAGTATCTTTCTATTGAAAAATCAGACCATAAACAACTTATTAAATATTAAAGCAACTGTTAACGGTATTTTGAAATTTTTGGTTTACAGTGCCACCAATTACTTAGCTGTTCAGGCGGGCAAAATTCGAACTACAGTCGCCATTTTGAAATCGTCATTCCGCTGTCAGTTTCTGTATTCTTCACTAGCGACGCTGTCATCTGAATAAGACTGTACTTCAGTTTGACAACTTAGGGAAGGCTTATCATTCCTAATTGAAAAATTTGCTCTTATTTAAAATTGTTGCCCGACCTCACCCACCACTGAGCATCATCATCTGCCTAGCCTTTTCCCAACTATGTCGGGGTCAGCTTCCAGTCTAACCGGATGCAGCTGAACACCAGTATTTTACATGGAGCGACTGCCTTTTTTTTTTTTTTTTTTTTTTTTTTTTTTCCGCTGAGAAATGACGTTACGCATCTCCGCTCGTGGGAGGGAAGAGACGGAGTATGTGGGACTCCCTGCCAGGGTGGCAGTATACCCACTAAAACTCAGCGGTGTTCCCTCATCGCCTTGATGGGGAGGTCATGGGAATCCGGCTCAGCCTTTGCATCCACAACCCCCCCGGCGCATGCCCGCCTAGCTGGCGGGCCCCGCATGTCCCCCCGTCTGAGGGGGGGCTACGGGAATGGCCGAGAACACCTGGCCATTCCCGTCCGGCACTGGTGGAAGCCTGTGCAATACAGGCGAGGGTGCCCCCGCACCCGTCGCCTGCTGGCTTCCACCTGGGAGGAGTCGGAGATGACTGTCATACTGACGTCTTCTTCGACCCCTCCTCCGCCTTCGGAGCGGCGCCGCGAGAGGGTCTTCCTCCCGCACGCGCTCCGCCGCCTCCTTCTGGGACATGACGTGTTCGCAGAAGGAGGCGACTGCCGCCCAGGACCCCTCATCCCCTAGCATGGCGTTGACCAAGCCGGGGAGCGAGAGGTCCGTTCCGATCGCCGCGGTGAGACTGCGGCGCGGCTCGGATCACGACGGGCACACCTCGAGAGTGTGCTGCGCCGTGTCCTCCGCCGCGCCACAGTCGTGACACGACGGCGTCTCCTCCCGCCCGATACGGTGCAGGTACGATCCGAAGCAACCGTGTCCGGACAGCACCTGCACCAGACGGAAGGAGAGGAACCCGTGCGACCGCTCGAGCCAGTCTTGCAAGACCGGCCCAATCGCGTCGAGGGTTCGGCGGCCGAAGGCTGCGGCGGCGAGGTCCCGCGTCCAGTGGACGACGATGGCGTCCTTCGCCTCCCGCCGGACGGCCTCCCGCTCCTGCGGGGCTGGGCGTTCTCCTCTCGCCCTCCGCCCCGATGGAGCGACTGCCTATCTAACCTCCACAACCCAGTTACTGGGTAATACGATACCTTGGTAAGACTGGTTGTGAGACTTTCGGGCTACCAGACGACCCGTAACGACTGTTAAAGATCCACGAATGACAGCCGGGACGAACGGCTTAACGTGCTTTCTGAGGCACGGACGGGTCTTGGTGTGTGAAGATGGTCACCCATCCACGGACCAACCGTGGCAAGCGTAGCTTAACCTGATCGATCTACCCGTGCGGCTGTTTTCTTAGCCACAAGCCACCATTGGGTATATGCCAAGCCCGCTCCTGAGCCAGTAAGTTTATTACCTACTATGCCAGTAAAAACATGAATAAATTTATTTTATTATTCCATTACTTGTAAGATTATAATTGCAATTAACTTAACTTACGTAATTTTACTTGTTTTATTATGTTTTTATGTTCTACAATTTTTGGCACTGATTGTGGTCTGGGTTTGGGATTTTGGCATTTGAGTGTAACTTGATGGTAAGCTTAACTTTAATCATTCAACTCAGCCTTTCGTAGTCCACTGCTGGACATAGATCTATGCTAGGCTGCGCCACAACATTCTGTCCTCCGTCTTCCGCTTCCAGCCTGTTCCAGCCACCTTTTTAAGGTCCTCGATTCATCTAGCTGCTAAACTTAATAGTTGCTCTCGATAGTCACTCCCTTCCTCATCATCATTCACGCAGTCCATCTATCGTTTCTTTAGTCTTCCCCTACGCGTATAGACACGGTACTACTCAAAACTTTCCTGTTGACATTTTCCTAAATTCATCATGTCATAATTTAAACAAGTGCTGAAACTGGCAGAATTTTCGCGCTAGATATTCCGATAGGGACAAATCTGAACCGAATAACGTCATCTGCCTAGTCTTTTTCCGACTTTGTTAGGGTCAGCTTCCAGTCTAACCGGATGTAGCTGAATACCAGTATCATAAACATGGAGCGACTGCCTATCCGACCTACACAACCCAGTTAGTGGGTAACACGATACCCCTTAGTAACACTGGAACGGAATAATGTACCGTCATAGATCCCCGTTGAGAGGAAACCGCTATGTAGGTAGGTACTAGAACCAAAGATTCGAGGACATGTGACATCTACCAGCCCGCACAGGGCGCGGGTGGTGGATTACAGCCCACTCCTTACATTATACGCTGATTATATATTTATAACTAGCTGTTCCCCGCGGTGTCACACGCTGCGCGGCTCCTAAGGGTCGTAGCGTGATGTTATATAGCCTATAGCCTTCCTCGATAAATGGATTATCCAACACAAAAATATTTTTTCAATTGGAACCATCAGTTCCTGAGATTGGCGCGTTCAAACAAACAAACTCTTCAGCTTTATAATATTAGTATATATATTAAAGTTCCTCGGTGTCTGTAAGATCTTCTTTCGACGGCTAGAAGAGCAGATGGTGTTAACTCAAAAAATATTGCAAAATAATGTTTATTTAATACGTTTTAGTACGTTAGTGGCTCGTATTGACCTCCGAATGTTCCCCGGCCGTGCGTTCCGCGGGCTGCCTCCGTAATTGATGTGCATAAACACGACGAGTATACAGGGTGCTGCTTTTGTAGTTTATGACTTAATCAGGTTTTAATTTAGTTTGGTGGTTGATAGAAGATTGAACTGAGGACTAGATGTTATAGGCAAAAATAAATACAAAAACTACAAAATAGTTTATTTCTTTAACAAGCTTTGTACTACATAGCTGGTGATAAAAGCGTAATTTTAAGCAATTAAATGCCTGTATTAGGACACTCAAACAGGCAGATATCCAGCTAAATATGTTCAGCACCTTATTTGCGTAACACACTATTACTCTCAATTTGAAAAAAATTCAAGTATATTTCTAATCCATTGCTCCATTTATGTTCGAAAAATGTGTATGCCTAACAACGCAAATAACGCAATGAATGTTGTTGAACTGTCAAAATGAAACCAATTGCTACTGATAGTGTGTTACGCAATTACCCTGCAGTTTTGTTTAATTTTAAAGAGATAATTAGGTACTTTTAATGGATAGGGTAGGTATGACTCAGGTGGTCCCATATAAATTTTTACTAATTTTACTTGGGTACTTTTTGAGTAAGCTTCAATAATACGTATTTTTTCCACTTTGTTGTTGTTGATTGTTTGTTGTTTTTTTTGGTTTAATTTTAAAGAGTTACTTAGGTGCTGGAGAAGTCTGGATGTTGTGGGCGAGAATTATAGCACAATATACATGGGAAGAACAAAATCACATAACCTATGGAAGTGGCAATGCTTGGGGGAGTCCTGTGTCCAGCTGTGGATGTCTTTCGGCTGAAATGATGATGTTGATGATAAATGGACAATACTACCACTGATCAGACAGTTAGACTGTGGCAGACTATTGTACAGACGGCAGCACATCAAACTACTACAATCTGTCAAATTTCTTTAATAGATTTTCAACTTTATCGCTTAATCATTAGGTTCAATGTTGATTGGGAAAATTTGACAGTTTCGGGTAGCTTGATCTGCTGGCGTCTGTTTATTGCTAAGGCACTGTTTGAGTCGCTAAATAAAGTCGAGAAATTCCTAGTGTGGGGCAACGTTTTTATTAAAAAAAAAAGTAAGTGTTTACCTAAATTATAAAATTAAAGTGGCAGGGGTAGATTTGGAAGGCAGAAATTGGAGTAGTGGAAATGCTAGGCTATATTGTAATAAGCTGGGAAAGTCTTATGATGGTTATTGTAGCATAAGGAACTGGAGAAGAAGTGGTAAATGGTGGATGTGGTCAGAAAAACATAGTCGCAAATATAAATTCGTGGTACGAGTTCCAACCCAACATCTACAGACCTGTCTGAAAGAGGAGTTTTGGCCGAAAGGTGTCGTATATCGACGTTTCCGTGGACGGTTACGCGACACCACGCAGCGAAACACGACGCCGACAATGTTACGTGTATAGTTCATAGTTTTTAATATGTATTAGTTTATTATTGTATTAGATTATTTTGTGTATTTTATCTATGGGCCTTAGTTGCCTGAAATTAAAATGATTATTATTATAAATAAATCCAAAAATCGTAATCAAATAAAAGCACACAAATAAATCAAACAAACGTCCTATGAACAAGATAAATTTAGAAAGCACACAGGCACACGTAATTAATCAATCATCAACGGCTTGCGAACATCCTATATTTGAACGCACACACACAACGCACACACATCGGACACACACAAGCACAGCCACAGACTCGAGCGCAGCGGCGCGTAAATAAATTTTGTACGGACAAAACTGTTATTTTAAAATAATAATTGATGTGCATTCACATTGTCCATAGCAATTGTCAATGGTTGTGGTTTTTTTTTTCTTTTGTGCTGCGCCGGGTCATTATATTTTTACCCAGAGCTTAAATATGGGGATACGAATTAATTTTTCCGCTCCGCTGTCAAGGCTTGGTCTAGTAATTATGCGGATTTCAGTGGCTTCGGTTATAATAGAATTGTTAGGTATGGTTTGTCTCTTGTTAGACTAAGACCTTGGCTGTTCTAGCAAGTACTTTTAGAAAATAAAAATAACAGTAGATACCTATGCTAATTATTTTATATGGTAATCTGTGGATAACGTCCTGAGTAGTGTATTTGTTAATTCTATTAGTTTACTACTAATCATGTGTAATATTTAATATACTACTGTTTGTTGTCCCTAATAAATAAATAAAATACGTTATGTCTGGTAGGGGCAGCACTCAGTGAGTAAAGCAATGGTTTCCGTGAACAGCGCTGGAAATCTGTCATTTTCATCCAGTATTTGATATTTAGTGTCAAAAAACGCTCTGTATTTTGACAGCCGTTATTGTGTGACCGTTCAACTCTTTCTGAAACCAAAGTTTAATTGTGATCTATGGTCGTTCCTTTTTTGAATGAGATGAGGCCATTACCCTGCAGTGGGATAAATTACTGGCTGGTTTTAAGAAAAATCAGAGTTTAGGTACATATACTTCTTTGATGGTGAACTGTTTGATGTTTTATTATGGGTAGTCATCAACTTTGGTAAATGGTTTTATTACTGCAATTTGCTGTCCCTGGTCTTTACATAAATTCTTTAGTCATGGTCTACTGGTAATGAGGACTTGTTTTATTCTCTGTGATTAATTAGTATGCGCTTATCAGCTATCACCAACAAGGAGTTTTAATACGAGTGATTTATGTAGGTACCTACTTAAGATTTTAATTCAGTACATGCCATGGAATGTGACTTCGAAATAAGACATTTTTAGCATGCCAACACAAACATTTTAAACGCTAAAGTGGACTCCAAAATTTTTAAATTGTCTTCCGTTCAAATTCAAATGTCAAAAAAAAAATCACGAATGAAATGACGTCACGATTTCATTACCTAACCAAAAAGTTTGCCACGTTCGCATTTCAAATAATTCTCGCGCCAATCTTTTTAGCCCAATTTTGATTTCAACGATTAAAAAGCAGATGCGAAATTCTTACAAGTTTGACAGTAACAAATTGTTGCCAGACTAAAAAAATATTGAAGTCGAATAAAATATACACTGTATTTTTACAACTATTTAACCTTTATGGTTTAATTCCAATTTATAAGGTTCCTTAACCAGTTTGAGCGAGTACGGTGAACAAAAAAAACATTGCTTTTTGAAACTCGTACTAGACACGGCATGCGGCATCGGCACCATTATTCTCTGAGTCCGTTCAAATCTATTTTGTTGTTGTTTTACTGACACATTGCATAAATGTGGACATGACAAACATAATTACAACTGCAACCATCCTTTATACTAGTAACACGCGTGATAATTTCGAAAAATTCTGTCATAGAATACGCAATCTTCTGCTATAATATTGCATAATATTATGAACAGTTAATATTTTTATAAGCCTCCTAAGCCTAGTTGCTTTCCTAAGCCTAGTTGCTATTCTAGTCGCATTACAGTGTTACCATACAAATAAATAAAAAAATGCGTCGCCATTTTTTTGGCATTTTTTATAATACTTACCTACTTACTTGTTTTTAATTCCAAACCATAAACAATTCATACTTAGAAACAGTTCAAAACGTTCACAATGAAAAAACCGATAGATTTTTTTTTATAAATACCTAAAAAAACTACGCAACAATTGGTCAAGCGGTACTTCCGTGACAACAAAACTGGGGCTAAGGGACTACAGTTGATGGGGTGGTCATTAAAATCCCATAAATAAAGGGAAGAGTCGCCGGTTCGACTCCCGATCGACATATGTTGCGCATCGACAGGCTGCTCTTGTAAAAATAAATACGCACCAAAGAGCTACGAAACTTTAGAACTGGCAACTTACAGGTGCAATTATTTTTAAAGTTTTTTAATATAGTACGAAAACAAAAAAAAATTTTAACATTTTTTTAAAAAAATGTTCCAATTTTTTTTTTCTTAGAAAGCCGTTGCCCCACACTATAGGAATGTCTCCTGTATTGTGGGTGCGTTTACAAACATTTAAACTCACATACACAAACAGCCAGACCCGGAACAACTACTTGTAGGTCATACAAATATTTGTTCCGTGCGGGAATCGAACCCGCGACACGCAGTGCAGCAGTCAATCGCTTAACCACTGCGCCAACCGTGATTGTGACAACCAAACGAGATTGAACGGATTTTAATTATTCTTCTATCATCATGCCTAGCCTTTTTCCAACTATAAATGTATGTCTTCCAGTCTAACCGGATGCAGCTGAATACCAGTATTAATTTAATTATTATTTATTCATTATTCTTCTACTTATATAGGTACAATATAATAAAAGCTGAAGATTTAGTAGGTATGTCGGATTTGAAATAATCTTTTAGTAGGTAAGTATTTTCATTTGATAGCCTAATTCTTGAAATAGGTTTGTAGCCTATTTAACTTCACGCTACGACCCTTAGGCGCAAAAATAAAAAGTCTGAAAGAATTCTTAGCGAAAAAAAACTTAAGGGGAATCACAGCTATGGGGGACATATTTAATATTAAAATAAGAAATTTACAAAGCCGAGGGCAGAAACTAGTTCTTACAAAAATAGAAACTGTCATGTCCATTAATTACCAAAAGAGCGAAGTATGTAAATCCAATCAGTAAAAAAACCCTCATCAATTGAAATAATAACAATAAATAAAAAAGCTACGATTCTATAATTAATGTTATCAATGAACGTTGCTTGCTAAAACAGCTTATTCGTATATCAAAAAGATTATTAATAAAAACTTTATAATTGCTAATTATATAATCATAATAATTTGTATGTATTTAAAAATACGTTATTCTTCTAGATAATTATACTGTTTCAGACATTTATATTTGATAAAAATGCTAAAATCCCAGTTTATTTATTACAGTTTTGATTGTAAATTAGGCTTTATTTTATGCATATTATAACGTACGATGGCATTATGTTTGTTTTTAAAATAATAAAAGATTTAACATGAATAAAATATTATTGTAAGTGAGTTGAAACACAATTTTATTTCAACCTTATTCATTTTTAAATTGTGTTTTTAAGTGTCGGATTCAAGGATCAGAAATTTATCAAAAATAAGACCATATTTATAAAACGAGACTTAAATTGGATTCAGCTGATTTATTCGATTTGTAATGAGAAATCATACCTTGTATTAGACTGCCATTTGATCTGGACTAACAAATAAATCATAATTATTGCAATTTTTTTCCTGTATTAATAACAGCTAAACTTCTTAATAATTGCTTACATTCTTAACGACTAATACGCAAATTAACTCTTGCTTATTATTTTATATAAATATATTGCTAGGTATATTTAAAAATAGCAACTCACTGTCAGGGACTCGTCCAAGAAAAATAAAACGGTGTCAAAGAGATAAATAAACCGTCAATTTTTTCAGCGCCATTTTAATCAAGAAGACATTCGAAATTCGAAACTATTTACATATTATTTAAATATCTAAAAAAGTGCCAGTCCCTTATACACACGGCGACACAAACTATAAATAGCCAAAATCTATGCTGCCTTCTGATTGTACGAAGAACCAATAAAATGCGAGGTCAACTAAAACTGGATACGTATAGTACAGTTTCGTTCTAGTTTATCAAATGACAAGTGTGAATAAATGGTCTCATTGTAACATAGCTGAATCTACATAATTATTGCTCTATATTGTTCATGGTTCAATAAAAAATTAAACTGGATGTACATATTATACTTTGGCTTTCGCTTGGCGGCAGTTGGCACATATTTTTGTTTAAAAAATCTATATTGACATTCGTGTTAAGTAAATATGTTGAGTGACGATTTCTTTTTGAATACTGAGGAGTATTGGTGCATGCTTTGAAATGGCAATTGTCTTTTTCTGCTTTTGAAAGATACATAGGGAATGAATAGGTAATGACATAAGTAGTTAATTTATATTTGCACGTATTCACTAGAGTTTTACTTTTAAATTACAGAAAAGAAAAGCTAACTGTTCAACAAATATTTAACTAAGTTTATCTTCACTTAAAAATCGATAGAATATTTTTTTACCTTGTCCCACAGCTGGGCAAAGGTCTCCCCAGTCCTCCTGTCCTGTGCCTTCTCCGTCCAATCGGTTATAGGAACGAGTCCTCTAAATCGTCACGCCAAAGTTTCTTATGCCTTTTTACTACAGATAAATAATTTTTAAACCCCCTTTACCCCCTTTTATATGGTGTACATAATAAAGAGTATTTCTGTTCTATTCTATTCTTTTTTAATAAATCTTTTTACCACCAAACTCGAGCATCTTAAATAAAAGAAAATATTTTCACGGCCAAACGAAAAAAAAATTGATAAAAATCTTAAAATGGCCACCAAAACGTCCTGTCTAACATCTTCCGAGCTCGCCCGGACATGTTAATTGTGTATGTTATTAGTTCGCAAGGTGTGAACCGACTTACAACTCGAATGGCAGAATACAACGCTTGTCCTCCGTCGTATTTGTGTAAAAAATAAAACGGACAAGTGCGTGTCGGAACTCCCATACGAAAGGTTCCGCCACTGGACAATATTTATCAATATATTCTAAAACGCCAAAAAAAACACGTTTCCCCAAAAAACCCCTTTAGTTTTTAACTTTACCTACATTATTTTTATTATTTGTCGTTATACTTAGCGGTCAACCAACCCACTTTGGGCCTGCGTGGTGGATTACGGCCCACTCCCTCACACCGAGAGAAGACCTGTGTTCCAGCAGCTTCCTACAGGATGATTAAAAAAAATGTGGCCATAGTAGTACCTACACAATCTGTGAAAATTTCATGTGTCTACCTATTACAGTTCAAAAATTACAACCCTGTGATAGACGGACGGACCGCGGAGCCTAAGTGATAGGGTCCCGTTAGCACACTTGTGTACGGAACCCTAAAAAAGAAACAAAAGTTTAATTTGAAAACGCAAAAAGTCTCGTTCCTTTATCGGCGGATTCCCTTTTTCGCTCCGCCATGCGTATGCGCCCATAAAAATTTCTTGGTGCAATACTTGAGTAAAATCTACATATTCGGTTGTTTATTTGTTTTTTTGTGATTGTCACGGTCTAGTAAGGTAATTATATAAAAGGCTTTTTGTCCAGAATAACGGAATCTTTTTTAACATAACCACGGCTGCATTCTCCGAAGGGTCAGGCAGAGTTGTACCAGTACACAGATATTTCGCTAGTTATGTTTAAGTCCCATGTAATAGGGAACAGGCCACAAATCTAGGCTCCTGACTCATCATCATCATCATTTGAGCTGAAAGACGTCCACTTCTGGACATAGGCCTCCCCCAAGCACCTCCACTTCGGCCGGTTCTGTGCTTCTCGCATCAAACGGGTTCCTGCGGCCTTCACAAGGTCGTCGGACCACCTTGAACCCGGAAGACGTAGCGTTGGAAGGCCTCCCAGGCCTTCCAACGCTACGTCTTCCGTTACGCGGTCGCCACTCCAGAACCTTTCGGCCCCATCGGCCATCTGCTCCTGACTGCTACTGGAAAATTCCTGATGAAAGAACTCATTATGACTTTGCCCGGCCCGATAATCGAACCCAGAAACCAGTGATGTAATTTTATTATGTAAAACTATCTTGCTATGGAAGAGCGGAGTTTCCTAATACAGGCAAGGAGGCTACAATCACTAACTTGTTATCTATAGGCCGACCTCTTCACTGAGACGTTGCCTGAGGTAGCAGCGCGGTGCGGGAGGGGTGTGGTGACGTGATGCGAGAGCTCAGTGATTCGTCAACTTGTGACAACTATCACCCCTCCCGCACCGCGCAGCTACCTCAGGCAACGTCACAGTTAAGCGGTCGGCCTGTAGTCCTGGGACTTGAAATAGGTGAAAAAAGAGATTGCATCAGACAGATAGATAGAAAACACCTGTTCATTGATAAGATCATTAGCTCAGTCCTAAGGTCTGCGATAACAAGTAGGTGAGTTAAGAAATTAAATGCCACGTCCTTGCGACGGACACGTCCATTCATCTTGAGGCCTTAACCAGAACTGACCTATAAAAGGACGATCGATGACGCAGATCGGAGATCAGTGGTGGCCCAGTGAGTGGTATCGGCGAACTTACGAGTTGTAGGTCGTAGGTTCGAACCCAGACAGGCGTTTTACTTTGAATACTTTTTTTTAATGCTGAATGGGCCTGCTGTTGACCTCGATTTCGCCTGATGGAGAGCGATGGATGAGGTCTATGATGGAACGAGCGTGCCCAGAAGATGCCTATTTACTCTTGCTTTGAAGGTAGACGGGTTAAATGTGGAGGGGAACCCTATTCATCACCACTGATCTCCAGACGGTGAAGGAAAACATCGTGAGGAAACCGGCATGTCCTAGAACCAAAACTTCGAAGACATGACGTGACGTCTACCAACCCGCACTGGGCCCGCGTGGTAGATTACAGCCCACTCCCTCTCACAGAGAGGAGGCCTGTGTCCTTGCAGTGGGAACATTATAGGCTTATTATGCTATGCATTGCTACGCTAGGACCAAAATCTAGACTGACTAGTTCTGACTAGTTGTAATGTTTATGCACATCAAGCTACTACAATCTGTCAAATTTATTTAATAGATTTTCAACTTTATCTCTAAAGCATAAGGTTCAAAGTTGATTGGGAAAACTTGACAGTTTCGGGTAGTTTGATGTGCTAGTCTGTACGTAGTTAATATATTATAACCATTAATATCAAGATTACTGTATAAAACTACTTTGTAGACTTCTTAGATACAAAGTTGTTTTGTTTATGTTTATCGGGCTTAAGGTGAATGGGCAGTTGAGACCGCGAAATTCAAATTTTCTTACGTTTTTTGCAATTTCCAGGTCAGTGTCAGGTTGTATCTTGATCAAAATATGATTCGCGACAATAACAGCATATTTAGAGAATTATAATCATTAGAACCATTATTATATCTTTCTAAGTTAGAGTTCCACTTTTCCATAAGAGATTGGTGGTTGGTGGTAGAAATCTAACTTCGAAAGATATAGTATTATGTAATGATTATAATGATGATCTGGGTGCAGCGGAAGGGAGTGTCAGACTCTTACTGACTAAAACCCACCCGTGTTCCTTCCTTAGCCCTTTATGTTCCGGGCCAGCGGTAACCCTTTCGGACAATCCCGCTGTACCGGCAGGCTTCGGCCCTATGGTGCTGACATCTCTTTGAGGCGCGCGTGGAACACGTACGCGCCGTCCGGCACGGGCCTGGTCCTGATCGGACGGTGAGCTACCCATTACCTACTCTCCGCCCGCAGGCCCGCGCCTACGGTGGCCGGGAGTTGTCCCGTGGCTCCCGACGCCCGGATGACCGACCCCCTTGAGAATTCAAAAGTGCCTGTAATTGGTTTCTATGAAACGCGCCTTGAGTTTGAGTTCGTGCAGTTAGGGGTTAAACGCTCGCCTTGTCCTCCATGAGACGTCAAAATATCTGGCGACCCCTTCAAGAAATACAAGCGTGATGTTAAGTCACGTTATATAGCAAGAGAAAGACCAGCCTTTTCATTTCATCAAGCCACAACGCATTTAATTGTTCCTTAGCATTTTCCCAGCGTGACGTTTCCAAGATGGCGTCGTCACGGGCGACAGGTACAATAATGGACGCTATCTCGAGATCGACCTTACGAACATCCGTAGTTTGAAATTGTTTTATTATTTTTTAATAGCTTGCTTCGGTGGCGATGTGTTTAAGTCAAGTGTGTTGATTTCCCATCTTTTTTAATCAGCGTTGAGGTTTTTTTTTGTTTTGATTTTGTTGCGGATTCTCAAGTGTAAATACTACTTATAGTTCGGCCGACACACATGTCAGTTTCATTCAAACAAATACGTGTTTTGCGAGTTTGATCCTTATTAGCTACTTGAATTGTCACATTGACAGGTGTCATTCTCCCGACGCCGACAGTCGGACTTTAAACTGATCTTGTCATTGCCACTTTAAAAAAAGAACCTTTGCTTTTGAAACCACCTTTCCACATATGGTCAAAACTGACTAATCCATCTGGCAGGGTCTTTCTGTCACTAGTTAAGGTTAATTGTACAGACGCCAGCACATAAAGCTACTACAATCCGTCAAATTTCTTTAGTAGACTTTCAACTTTATCGCTGAAGCATAAAGTTCAAAGTTGATTGGAAACATTTGACAGTTTCAGGTAGCTTCATGTACTGGCGTCTGTACATATTTCTTATTTTACGGTCTTCAAGTGCAGCTATGGATCAGGGATCTGGGCGACTGTGAACTGAACTTTGTAAACACGGTATGAGGAGATCGATGTCCTGAGACTAAGAGGGTCAGATCTTCGCCATTCTCATCAGTGCCAATGGCAATAGAAAGGTAGGGTGGATATCACAAATAAAACTGAACACGATCAAGATAATATCTAAACCGCGTTCAAGAGCTGTCAGATGACTGTCAGTGTCATCTTTGTTGTGGAATGTTGACATTGATAGCTCTTGAACACAGTTTAGATGTGCTAATACTGCTAACTCAGATTAATTTGTGAAACTGACTCTTAGTAGTAGTGAGGATGCGAAATAAATTAATTGACAGATGCTAAGTGTGTGTCATTCAGTTTCCGAACTGGCTAGATTCTTTTCAGTTTAACAGGTAGCATTTTATACATTACACATAAAATTTTGTATTGTAGAGTCTGCTTAATGTCTACATATTTTTTAAGTTAAGTATGACAAGTATGTAACATCACGTAACAATGAAAATGCTAATCATTGCCAGTGCAAAAAATCTTACATACAATTTCTGTGAACGCGCAAATATCTGCATGCAATAAAAATACCTTACGTGTTTCCTTCATGAAGTCCAACAATTGCAATAGTTTATACCTGGAACAAGAGACAGAAAAATATATTACACACATCATAGATAAGTAAAAATTTTGGCGCCGAAACAAACGCTAGCCGCCATAAATTCTAGTCCAATAAAAAAGCAATTTAAAATACATTCAAATTTGAAAAGAGAACAGGCTGACCCGAACTAGTGAGGTCCGCACGTTAGTTAAAAATCGACTATTTTTGTTATAGTTAAGGGGAAATGTGGGTTCAAGTTATTTTGGTCGGTTCCCGTGGTTACGCACGCAACCATGACGTCATCCTCCGGTAACCACGCTAGCTGCACAACGTTATAACTTCACTATCGTGAGATTATCGGTGGTACTGCTACTCATGTGCTGTTATTTCGCTTTTGCACATAATATGTTTTTTTTTTATTGACAGTTTTAAAAGTGATAACTGATGCGATGGTAAAGATAGTGGTTTTAATTATGGAGGCTGGTGTTTGAATGGAATGTAAGATGTTACTTAGGTTTTTGATAAACACAATTTTTTTCTCACTAAGAAAATCAGCCAGTCATCTTACGAAAATAAAATAAAATAAGTTATTTTTATAATTTCAATCTCAAATCTTCATTCATAGTGATATTAAAATTAAGTAGTGTTACATATCCATCTACAAATAACATTAAGTAGGAATTTTGATGCCGCATTTTTTGTATAACAACATATGAACACGATTTTTTGACTACAAAAAAGATAAAAATACATACTACAGTTAACTAAGACCAGTGCAGCACGCGAACATTCAAAAACTAACGTCTTGACGTTTCCGGTTACTAAAAACTCCTACTGACGTATTGCCAACTTAATTTTGACACTTCAAAACTTACTGCACATCCTTATTTCTAAGAACATAGAGTTTAAAATCGACTACAAATGTCAAACTTTCAATGACAGTTATAATGTTGCCAGTTATACAATTTCGTCATAAAGACGTCTTTTGATTTGGGTTCTGTTATTTTACCGGCAAAAAGTATAAAATAAAAATGTTTCTTTTGTCTGTTCGTAACAGTTGGCTTGAGGTTGCGTTGTTCTCAGAAATTTTGCTGTAATGAGGAAAATTGGGATATATCGTATCGTAATAATTATAGTACTCGGAGTTTCTTTGTAGGATAAAATCAGAAATTAAATTTACCGACATAGCTTGCAGACTAAGCAAGCTGGAGTCGCAGTGGACTGGCTATGTTAGTCGAAGGACCGATGGCCGGTAAAGCAGAGGAGTCCTGAAGTGGAGACCACGTATCGGCAAGCGTAGTGTGGGACGCCCCCAGCAAAATAGACTGACGATCTTAAAAAGGTCGCTGGGGCAGACGGGATGCGGAAATCGGAAGATAGGAAGCCTTTCTACAGTCTTATCTTATTACTACAGTCGAAGTTACAATATTTGAACAGTTGGTACCAAATAAGAGAAGAAGAGAAGTATCAAACTACAAACGTTTTCAGAAGAGTTGTGGTTAAACAGCATCCCCGTTATCTATAAAAGTGCGAAGATGATCATAAGTAGTAACGTACACTGTCAGTAACTTCTTCAAACATAAAGCTTTGTCAATATAATGCTACAAAAAGCTTGAGTAATCACAATCTTCAAAGCATACGATATTAATCAAAAACACACTTCTTAATTAAACCAAAGACAAGATGATTTATCACAAAAAAATCAACGATTAGTAACACCAATTACTTGGCAACACTAGGCAGAATAGTACTATTAGTTATTCTGTGGCAGAACGCGAAACAGTACTTCTATAGAAAAAAAAAACAAAAGACTGACCCCACGATATTCAAATTTGGAATTATGAATGGTTTCGCCTGAGTTCGTCCGGTTATTAGGGTTCTTAGGTGATGAAAACCTCGTTAGAAGAGAATTTTGCCAAATATTTATTTCTTTGACGTCGGTGGTCTAGTAGTCGCAAGCGCTTACTGCTGAGCATGAGGTACTGTCGGGCAGTGTTATTGGGTTTTTCTAACTGTAATTTCTCAGTAATAGCTCGGAGTCTGGATTTGTACCCGGTTGATGGCAATAAACTCGCCCCATATTACATGGGACTTAAACATAACTGGTGAGGTGTGGCACTATAATAGGTACATCTTTGCTAACCCTTCGAGGAAACAAGGCGTGATGTTATGTTACGTGTTATTTCTTTCTTGAATTCGTTTGCTGTTTATGAAATAATCGTTGCTGAGGAAAGGTAGGTACTTAATTGATGTTTAGGGCCCAAATGCGTCGCGCTAAGAGCCAACACTTTTTTTAAGCAATTAATTACAACGACTATATTTTACGCGGCAAAGCGAAGAGAGTTTGACACAAGTGATTTGACATTGACATGTTCACAAATGACATTAGTGTAGAATGTTGCCAATAAATTATTTTTTATCGTCGTATAATAATACAAAAGTTTTATTTACGATTTCTTCCTCACGATTTCTTTTCCCAACCCTACAGAACCCGCTACACAAAGCTAACTGTCATTCATTCCTTCCATTCGTTCCTCAATTTTTTCAAATAGACGAATGATTGATAGATGATGATGTCTTTTTTGTTAGTCACGTCATTAGTTCTTAATTAGTTGTGAACTTGTTCATTTGTTGGCCATGTTTGTACATGGATGTAGGAAAAGAAGATGGAAGTGGCTTTAATTTCTTTTTTATATCTCTGTTTAATTTTTGTGTTTTTATTATGTTTAATTATCGAATTTAAAAAAGGTATTTGTTGATCTAAGAGATTGGGAGGCAAACATTTTAACGTGTTTATTAAAGACATAGTATTGTGCTATGCTCTGCTTTATAAAATACAAGTCTTGTTAAGTAGCCCGTTAAGATTTTTAATCAGCCTTTAATGTTCCTAATGCTGGGATCCAGGTGTCCTCTCTGTGAGAGGGAGTGGGCCGTAATCCACCACGCGGGCCCAGTGCGTGTTGGTAGATGTAACACGTCTTCGAATTTTTGGTTCTAGAACATGCCTGTTTCCTCACGATGTTTTCTTTCACCGTTTTGAGAGCAGTGGTTATGAAATTATTTACACAAAGTGTGGCACTTGTATATTATAAAACTCCTAGATGAAAAGATTTGCTGGTCAGCATGACTGCTAGTCAGGCTGTCTGACCAGGATACACAAGACGAAATAATTATACAAGCATCACTCATATAGATAACTACGCTTTTGTAATCCACCTCGCAAAATAAAAGACATTCATAAATTTATTAATGAAGTTATTACAATATCCTCGCTGAAGGTTCAAGTGTATCGATAAGGTTCGATAAAAAAGTTCACAGATTGCATCAGCGGTCAGCGGCGACCTTTTCTCTCAATCCAGTTATACCTACCGACTACTTAACTGGCAAGAAAAACAGTAAGAACATTAATTTTATTAATTTATTCCATTCATCACAACATAATATGCAGAAATAATAATTAATCAAGCGCCAATAGCTCAAAGGAATGACGTCGATGGTGAATGAGAGGTTGTGATTACAAATCTCATAGTTCAATAGTGAACTTTTTGCGAGGGCATAATATTTAGCGTAGTTAGAGAGGTTAGCAAGAATACTGGTAGGCACTAACAGTAGCAATGGCTTCCATTTTGACAGTTCAATAACATTAATTGCGTTATTAACGTTGTTGAGCAGCCAAATTTTTCGAACGTAATAATATGAAGCAATGCGCGCGCGCGAAATATGGAAGGAGTGGCTTTTGTCCAGAAATAGGACAATGTAGGATATTAAAACAAAAAAATAAGTAATGGTTTACCAATATCCTTCAAAATGGGTTTTTATTTAATCAGACTACAATGCGGCCCTTACAAGGTGACGACCGTCACCTTTTTAACTTTATTTTTGCTACCTAACTTCCCTGTTTGTTTCCTTACTCCTTTCCTCGAAATACCTCAAGATTTTAAGAAGTTAACATTAACTTTTACTTTCTATATTAAAAGAAAGAGTGAGTGGTCCTGCGCAAATCGTAATGGTTTCCTTTATATAAAGTACTAGCAGCAACCAGCCCCTGATACGCACTTAAAACATGGAGATTTCTTTATTTTATGTAAGTTTTATATTCATTTATTATACACATATACCTTCCAGAAGAAATTCTCTAAATGTTGGTGAAAACCACATCAAATTCCATTGTGTACTTTAGAAAAAACCACGCGGTCACAAAGACAGTGCACGAAACGCGACTTTAATTTATGTTAAATCAGACAGTAGCGAGATTATTGAAACTCACACTTATCTCATTTATTTTAATTAAACCATTTACAGGCACTTTTAAATAATTGTCACGGAATTGGTCAGTCAGAAACTCAGAAAGATGAAACTAGTGGTCCATTCCAATGCGCAGTAGGTTACTATGGAGAAGAACGGGCAAGAAACTGCATGGACACTCTTGTAAATCAAAATATTGTTATGATGATGTTGACAAATGATCGACGTTAACTGTATGCAGCAATGCTGCTATCGGGCAGAAGTAGGTATTGCGTGTATTTGGTATACCCAATGATATTATAAACGAAAGATACGCTACGTTCATACTGAGCGACGTTCTGTATCATTGCGTTGTTATTACAAAGTACTTACTGCGATATATAATAGGGAACGTATGACACAGAAAGAGATAGCTATCTGTAGTGTGTGGCTCGCTGCTATTAGCGGACTAAATGAAACTACAACAATTGTCTGAATTTGTCTGCAACAATTTGCGCGGGCTAGTGCCATATCTACCTCTTTAATATAATATCATTAGGTATACCTGATTTCTAGGACGAAAGGAGCTCATTTTCTGTTAACCTTCCTTTTTGAGAAGATAATGATATCATCAGTCAGGTGATCGTAGTATGATGTCATTGACTATAAGATGAATGATACTTGTCCATTCTTCTAGTTTTATTTGTAAGTAGGTGACTAACCTAATAGAAACAGACTGGTTTTCATGTATTTTTCAATCGTTACCGGTCTGAAGCCAAAAAGTCTGACAACCAGTTATACTAGGGGGTATCGTGTTACCCAGTAACTGGGTTGTGGAGGTCAGATAGGCGATCGCTCCAAGTAAAATACTAGTATTCAGCTGCATCCGTTTAGACTGGACGCCGACTCCAACAGAGTTGGGAAAAGGCTGGGCAGATTGATTTGTTTAGATATATTTTTCATGAAAAGTTATAAAGTATAAAGCAAGGAAATCAAGCCATATTTTCCCACAATACCCAAACACTAATTACCAACCTATTTAATCTTAAGCACGCACATCAACTCGTCAATGCCACATCCAGTTTTTAAAACATGTACATCAATGTACACATTCTAGCAGGTGGCTTGTAAGAATTATGATTTATGGCAACACCAAAACAAATCGACCTCTTAATTGGATCGATACTTATAATCGAGTATTGCACAACACAGCCCACTAATTGTAACTTTTATTACTACGAAAATTGATTAAGACATTTATAAAATAGTTCCCCTTTGACGGCTTATGTTAATTAACTTTAATGTAAAAATCGGCCTGTTTTAAGAAAAAAAATATAATGTTGCCAGCTGCTGTACGAAGAGTTTAATGTGGGAAACGGTAGAATGTAATTAGGTAAGACTTCTTAAAACGCCGCGGAAGGAAAAAATCAAAATTCCCTATCGCTCATACAAAATTGAAACGTAAAACATTTTTTGTGATAAGATTTTTAGAAGAAGATGGCGGGACAAACTAGAGAAAAGAAACGAATAGTGGTCCACGTTATCATATATCACTGGCCATCATGGGAGGGGGGGTTCTACCGAGCAGTGCATCGTTGGTCGAAAGTGCGACTTGTGAGCTCCTGGGTCCTTCCCAGGTTGGGCCTCAGTGTTACTCGGTTTTACCATCAAGATTTTTTCAGTAGGAGCCAAGGCCTATTTTAGGGGTCGCCCCCTATTACAAGAACTCGTAACATGTGTCTGTGCCTTTCTGAGTTTGTTTCGTCCTTTCTTCTCAGAGTCGAATCACAAACGCCTACCTTATTTAGTTTTAAGAAATGATTGACGTGTAAAAAAGGTGTTTGTAACAAACCTACTTACAAAAACAAAATCATTTGTGCCAAATGTGGACAACAGGCGTGTTGGTTTTAATTCTCTTTGCAATTCAAAATTAGTTCGAATTACAAAATTACGCCAACACAACTTGACCATCAACTCCGTTACCAAAGACACTAAGTTAACTTTTTAATTTCCTTCTTTTTTTCATACCTTTGCCTCGTGAACAATTATAAGGTCATACGTACTGGCATTTAAGAAACTGACATTTTATTTTATAGGCCCAATAAAAATAATAAAAGTCGTTTAAATAACCCTTTCATATTTGTTATGATTTTTTTACTTTATGTTAAGTTAACACGAAACGTGAAAGTAGTATGGGGCTTACATTTAATTGTCATTTCTTTCCAATTAAGGATGGGACAGTTAGATAGACCATGTTAAAGCGATCTTAGGAAAGAGCAACATCGACTTGGTCTTTTGACTAAGGATTGTAACACCTGAACGCCAATTCCCTTATTTAAAATCGTTCAAAATGTAGTCGCAATCTGAGCGACAATTAATGTCAAAAATGTAGGTAAATTAGAGGTAATTTTGACAGATTGAGACTGAGATTAGACTGTGAACGTTCTTAAAATTACGAGAATAGAAGTGACAAGCAATCAAGCATAATATCTGATTAGAGAGACTTACAAAAGAAGCTGGAAGCAGGAGTCAACTCAAAAGTTGGTTCCTACATTTCTTTAAAGAATAGGGATTCTGTAGGTATATTGATCTTGGCATACCAACGAATCAAGCGGGGTAATTGCGTAACACATATAAAACGATAAATTAATCGCAATTTCATTTTGACAGTACAGCCACGTTCATTGCGTTATTTACGTTGTTGGTAGATGAATTTCTCAAACCTATGAAGCAATGGTTTAGTTTGATAGTTGATTGAAAGCGTGTTACGGGTACTGTATCGTCATCAAATCCTGTCAATTCCTTACATATTGTACGTATGACTCTATCTTCCCCACAAACATACGCAACAACATAGGTACCTACCAACAAAAATATAGTACAAAGCAACGACTAGTAGATAACCTACGTCTTGAGCAAGCATCCGGTAAGCCAATAGAGCTAATATACCAACCATCTTTATGGGACCCCTGGCCTCCTCCATCCATCCTCCGTTCACACCTTCATGAAGAAGGGGGGGAGGTCAAGTCGAACTGGCTGATTTTAACAGGCGAACGTCACTTGAGCGAATTATACGATAATCGGGACTTCCTACTTACGGTCAACGGACAGTCACCGTGATTTGTTCCAGTTTCGAATTTGAACTTTTGATTTTTGGAACGTGTGTTTGGGTTTTTGAATGTGACAGCGAAGAGTGCTTGATAAAGATAGTAGAATGTCAGATTTGACAGTTTTAGTGATGTGATAGTTTTTGTTTTTTTCGATCGATGAAAATAATGTTGCCATGTTTTTATGCGAGGAACAATTATTATTTGTTAAGTCTTGACGTATTCCAGCGACAATATTAGACAACATTTTTTTTTTAGTTTTAGAGATAATTATTATGACGCAATAAATCCAATTTCATTTCAAAGACTCTCGATAATCTCTTAAAAACAGCATTCTAGTTCGATAAAATCATTACGACGCAATAAATCCATATTTCATTTCAAAGACACTCGATTATCTCTTACAAACCACACAAAAAATCAATAAAAATCCATCAAAAAATCCTTTTCTTACTTCGCAAACAGAAAAAGCTCCTCAAGCAAGTACCTACTCAACAAAAAAGTTGTAGTAAAGCTCTACAGAGTCAGGCCTCACGCAGACTTGATTAAAAAGCAATAATGTCATTACAGGCTGTATAAAAAACCCATTATGTACAGCAGTAAGTATGAACTATGCCCAAGTATACTTGCTTCTATTTATAGAAAAGTGAATCTTCAACCTAGTTGAGACTTATAACTGGCTGGTTAGAAAAATTGTCGTGTGAAATAGTTTTTATTCGAAGTTCAAAAAGTGGTGGTTAAAATGGTGGTGTGAAATGGTTTTGTTCGAAGTTCAGAATTTTGAAGTTTTGTTCTTTATTTTTTTGTGTATCTTGGTCCATTTTACGTCGAGAGCGAGATCCCTTCCGTGCCTCGGAAAGCACGTTATGCAGTTGGTCCCGGTAGTAATTTGAATATTTTTGACAGTCGTTACGGGTAGTCAGAAAGCCCGAAAGACTGACAACCCGTCATAGTAGTCCAGTAACTGGGTTGTGAAGGTCAGAGCAGTAAACACTGGTATTAAACTGCATCCGGGTAGACTGTAAGCAGACCCCAAAGTTAGGAAAGGGCTACGTAGATTGATATATCTAGGTCCATATAATATTGTTTTGCTATGTGAAAACGTATAAAATTTTTAATGCAACAAATAATAATGAAATAAAAAATATAGGAACCTAAGTCTTTATTAGTGACTTTTGGGATAGAATTTAAGTTCCTTTCTTAGATTTAAGAGTATGAAGCTATGGAGACCTGTTTACCCGACTGCGCCAGAAGGAGGGTTGTGTTTTTCGAGTGTATGTATGTATGTATATTTTTAGTTTTTAATTTCTAACACGTCACCTATATCATACTGTTATTTCTGTTAATACCTTACCTATGTATGACACTCGACAGGAAGTGACTGGTTGGCATTTCTCAGGCCTAATGACAACCAGTTCAAAAAAAGAATACTTATTTAAAAAAATAACGAACGCATTCTAAATACAAAATAAGGGTGAAGGACACATTAGACGTCACAGGTAATTATAAAAATAAAATTGCGATACATAAACTAGACCTTTGCCATCAATTGCTTATATGACATAGTACATAATATCTTTATTACATAATAAAATAACTGCCTTATTAGCCATCATAGAAAAACTGCCAACATGGCATATGAACCATTTTAGAATGACCTTCCATGGCCCGCGCTTCGCAAACAAAATACGGTTTTCCGAAGGAAATGCGAGTTGTAATGAGGGGTCTGTTTAAATCGGTTATTTTGCACGCGTCTTTTGCTTATATTATTATTGTACGTTGAGCATGTCTCCATTGATGGACGATTTATGACTTTATTTCTTTATTTCACAAAAAATGACGTTTTTCGACGAAGTGAGAATTTATGTGCGGTTTCGCGCCTTCTGTTGTGGTGACAGGATTTCTCTTTATGTTTTTGTGACGAGCAGCGGCTTTGACGTTTTCTTGCTGCGATTTTTTGGAATGTTACACACTTAAAACATGCCCTTTTTATCAATAGGAATCAGTGATCTGTTTGCAAAAATGGTGCTTTTATTTTTATTTAACGATACAAATTAAAAATTAAGATTGATCTCTTGTCAAATTCTGACGTTTAGCTGTCAAAGTAACTTCAGTTGAGTCACGCTAGATATACAAATAATATTTTTAATAACATTTTTCAGCCAAGTAGAGCTGTATCAGTCTCGATTATTATTTGCATCGCTAAGTATTTTAATGCAAAGTGACTGCGTGTGTACTAGGAGCGCATAATGACTTGCTAGTTAAATCTAAACCTATAGGTAACGCTCAGGTATCCAATAACACGATAGGTTAAAGATCAAAATAATTACCTCCTTATCTAATACCGTGTCGTAAGGTGAAGCGGACAGTTGTCGTCACACAGCGAGCCACGTGCATCAATGCGGGTTTCCTAGTACTCGATATATTTTTTCCTACAAAAACAAGTTCTGCACATTTTTATGTGCTTGCATAAAAAATATATAGGTAGGGAACGGAGTTTCTATTGTTTCCAATATCCAACTGTTAATGGTATGAATGCAAAGGTTTGATGAAGTAGCAAGTTTTTGCTAGTCTTAGAAACTGCGTTAGATGTCTTGTTAGTGAACTGTCGTAAATTATTAACTAACAAACAGACAGGAAATGAGGAAAATATGAATGAATGGCTTGGAGTTGGTGTTTAAATGCGTAGTTTTTCTTGCGGCTGGGCGAATGGTGTAGGCAGCGTTCGTTTTCTACGAGTCGATTGCGTGTTTGATTCTTGTATTGCAGATAATGGTCGAGTTTAGATGTTTATATATGTAATTTATATCACAAAAAAAGTGTACAAAACCATCAAGGCACACAGTTTTTTTTAGATAAAAAATACTTTAATCGGCACAATTTCTAATACTCAATGTAGAATCCTGTTGATTCCGTATTTATGTTGAATATATCACTTCACTGGCTCACTACCTTACCAAGCGCTATCGTGCAGACCATGCTTTACTTTCCCTATTTCCCGCCATTCCTCGTGACTGACAGATGACATTAGTGACAGCAGTTACCCAGCTTGTGTGAATGAGATAGTGTTTAGGTACTTAGCTATATAATAAATAGATAGACTACACTTAAGTATCAAGGTAACCTCATCTCAGGTCTCACAACACAAATATGGCCTTTAAGTCCTTTTGTTTCTCACAAATAACTTCCTGCTACAAACGATGATTAATCTACGAAACTTTTTGTGTTACAACCTAAATCGTAATCGATTTTAAACTGTATTTTTATGAAGCAATGTTCTCACTTTTATGCGATTAAAGCCTTGTTTATTTACAAACACATAGTCAAGGTTAGGTTTTAATCAAAAATTTGACGTATGCAACGTCCGTCTTATGTCATTTGAATTCGTGCACGCTTTCAATTGAAGTTTCCAAATATAGCTTCTTTTTTTTTGTTTGGTTATGATCATTTTAGTACAGTAATAATTAATTAGTAATTTTCAAGGTCAGGTTTTATTCTAAATTTTGAAGTTTATGCAACGTGCGTCTCATGCCATTTGAATTTGAGCACGTTTTAATGAATTTTCCAAAAATAGCTTCAGTTTTTTATTTGATTATGATAATTTTAGTACTTTAGTAAGAATTAGTTAGCAATTTTACGTTTGTTTTACAGCTTGTTTATTAATAATAATAATATGTAAAAGTTATTTATATTTCTCAAAAGGATTTTAAAGCCGGATCTTGCTGCGGCCCTCGCTTTTCTCATCTATCTACTAAGCGAGAAAAAACTATGATCGGAATAATAATTATGTAGGTATATTATGCTTTTGCTACCATAACAGGCTGATACGAGTATTATTTCTTATATAATTCTATAATTTAATGTATTAACTTAATAAAAACAATTAATCGTGACAAAGTTGGGCATACCAGTTATAATGTATCAATCAAAAAGTAGCAATATCTATAGCAGAATATTATTTTTGCATAACAAATCTTGTTAGGTATGCTATAGGTATCAAACAAAACAACAACCTTAGTGCAGTACCTAGCGCAAATACATAGATCTAACGTAACGTGTTTCTCAAAAGAGCTACATTTAATAATACTAACAATTATTATCAGACTTCATAATGCTGTATTAGAATATTTTTCTCTGATGTGGAGTCTATATCAAAGTTAGATAAACTTGAGAAATGCAGACCAGCATCCCTAATTGCGATCAATCACAATCTGGATAATTTTGAGGGATATTGCTAATCCATTGCTTCACATGTCAGAAAAATTTGTGTGCTCAACAACGCAGAAACGCAATGAATATTGTTGAACTGTCAAAATGAAAGCTATTCGTACTGCTAGTGAATTATGCAATTACCCTGATGCCCTTGTTTCTAAATACACGGTAAGGTATATGGCAAATCGAGGTTTAGAAGGAGACTGTTACACAGGTATGAGTGACAAAGACACTCTTCAAAACCTATGTGTCACTGTACTTACCTACTCTTCGTTGGCGACAAGATAACGGTAACTATATTTCTATAAGTTGATTCTAGAGGTACAAAACTTGAAATAGAGCTCCATACCTCGTGTACAAGCATATTGTATGCAAAGGTTCACATCTACGCTACGTCAGGTATGAATGAAAGAGGCGGGCTGTGTGCCCTCAATAAGACGGGTACAGTCGTGAATACCAAGCTTTTCGTTTTAGTTTACACTGATTTTATTTAAGTTAAATCTTAGAAGAAGAAGTGGCAAAGTTTTGGGTCCAATAGCAATGGCTTCTATTTTGACAGTTCAACAGTTTTGACAGTTGCTGAGCAGAAACATTTTTCGAACATATAAAGCAATGGATTGGACCTTCAAAATAATTCAGATTATGATTGATCGTGTGTTAAGTAATCAGGGTGCTGGTAGCTGCTGGATAAGGTCTATGTCTATTGTCCGACACAGCTGTCAATGAACGTAGCAAAATAGAGAGAACAAACATGAAATGTACTGGATTTGACAGTTGTTTGACATTTTCCTGAACAAGCAGTGTCGCTATGACATTAATTAAGAATTTTAGAGCTATGTCGGACATTTAGCAAGAAACTGCTACAGGCAGGCAGGTGATGAATGTCAAATTAAAAGCGCAGACGTTAGGTATATCTAGTTATTTTATTGTTTTGAAATGGTCTGTGTAGACAATAGGAATAGTAAATATCAGGTCTGTTTCAACAATATTTTCTTAGTTAAACAATAATTATACTATTGTTTAATACTCATTTCATTCGTTTAGTTGTTTGTGACTATGTTAGAATGTTTTAGCTGGTGAGTGAACGTTTATTTTAGTGCGCAAATTACGTAGGTATAACATTAATCTTGCTTCGAGTTCATTATAAGCACAAGGCTTTAAAATCAGACTATCCTGCCTATATTATAAACGTGAATGGAATGTATGTTTGGATTTTTATTACTTAATCACAAAAAAACGACTGAACGGATTTCGATGAAATTTGGCACACAGATATTTTAAAACCAGGATTAAAACATAGGATAAATTTTATCCCGATATTTTCTCAGAATTGAGACTTATGTGGGTGAAACCGCGGGGCGCTGCTAGTGGACTAATAATATAAAATGAAGCAGTAGTTACAATACATTCAATACAATCATGACTTTAATCTAGTAAGAACTTGCTAACTAACCACAAACCATGTTTTCCATCACGCGGGTAGGTATCTAAAATGCAATAAAAAGATACAATATATGTATAAAGATTTTTCCTCAATGAATACCATCTTTGTGAGCTATAAAAAGAATTCATCGGGAAAAACCGAGTATCTTCGACTTAAAATGAAACTATAAAAGAAACTACGACATCACAATAAAATCAAGAAAAAAAACGTAAACATTCTAAGAAAGTTAAACAAATTATGAAAATAACATTTAAAAAAAATCGAAAACAATGTTTACATTAAATGTACGTAACAAAAATTCTTACCAAACAGGCCTTCGACAAGTTGTACCTTTTACCTTTAACCGTTCCGTATTTACAGACTTTTTATCAATGTCAATTATAAAGTCAGTGCCGACAACAGGTCCTTTCACCCTACTTTACAAAAATGAACCACTTTCTCTTTGCGCCGCGATTATAAAATGTATGCAAAAATGTTTTGTTTATTTTATCTTAGATTGGAAGGTATGAGGAAATGTTTTGGTTTATTAAAATAATATCATTTATTTCTATGACGTGATGAAATGCTGTGCTTTTGTAGGTATAGCTTTTTTTTTTGGCTATAGCTAATTGAAAGTTTATTTAAAAGACTATTTATAAAGATTTTTTCTAACAAAGATTGCTCAACTTTATCACAAATAATTGAAATAGGTACATGTATTTATTTATTTTATAATTTAGGTATGTACACACAGTAAAATACAGGATATGACATAATTATAATTTGAGTAAAAAGGTACTGTCAGTATAGGTAAAAGTATTTATTTAGTCGACAAAACATACCGTATAGTATGTTTTTAATATTTTAACTCTACTTATAAACTATTTTATTTAAAAATGGAATGTAGAGAAAGTTAAAATTATCAAATCTGATGAATGAGGTTGCTCAACGTTCCATATTCAAATCTCGAAAAACTAATTTATAGTTCGTTTTTTATTTAATCCCAGACAGGTACTAATCTGACATCCTACTTAACTCTTTTGTATTTGCATTTTTTAGTATAGTAAGTTGGACATTACACCTGTCCAATTATCTGGGTTTAAAAAACGAACTTTAGGTTACCTACTCAAAGTTCCTTATTCAAATCTCTAAAACCGTTCCATTTTCAATTCTAAGTACTCATCTATCCAGCCAGTATTGAACCAAAAACTAATTAACGAGCAATATTAATCGAAAATGAAGTGATTAATAAAATTTCGCCGAGTAACTTTAATAAAAAATCTTTAGCTGCACGGTTCGCGCACACGTGGTTGCGCGTACGCAAGCAAAAAGTACGTGATCAAACTGATATGAAGAAAAAATGAACGAACGAATACTGTTATTCGATGTGTATATTTAATGGTCATACTGTACGTCTTGTCTCAAATTCATCAAGAATTTAATATGGCTTTTAATTACTTAACGTTTCATAACTTAGATTTGATCAGCCTTTTTGTGGTTCTCCTACATGTACCTAACTTTCGTTTTTAGTCGGGCAATTTTTTTTACGGATTCAAACTCAAACTCAAAGCATTTATTTCAATTAAACCATTTTTTTATTGTCAAGGAGTCAGTCAGTCAGAAATATGAAGCTAGTTAACCATTCCAAAGCGTAGTACGTTCTTAGGGAGAAGAATGGGCAAGAAACTGAATTGGTTCTCTTGTAAAATATAATGTGACAAAATAGTATTATAGGTAAGTATTAGTTTCTTGTGGTGATTGTAAGCATAAATAGGTCTTTTAAAGCCCAATTTGTCAATTTAGAGTAATAATTATTATAATCTGCCCAATTCAGAAGTCATAAATGTCCGGGAAAATCAGGACCAAACCTAAAGGCTCCTACAAACGGCGCGACACGCGATAAAATCGCGCGCGACACAAAGACACCGCAAGTCGCGCAACGGGCGGTGCCTTTGTGTCGCGCGCGATTATATCGCGTGTCGCGCCGTTTGTAGGTGCCTTAACTCGGAATAATTCAACTGCGATTTATGTCATGTCCTTAAAAATACACAGGTTAGGGGTTAGCTTCTAGTCTAACCGAATGCAGCTGAATACCTGTACTTTACATGGAACGACTGCCTATCTGACCACCACAGCCCAGTTACTGGGTAAGATTAGTTAAGTTAGCAGACTTAATTTAATTAAGGAAATTATTAAAATTCTATCAAAAGCACTAGAATGGATTGCTAGTCTATTACTTTTTTACTATTAAATAGACCCAAGAAATCTCAAGTCCAAAAATATGTCATCACTAGCTTCCGCCCGCGGCTTCGCCCTCAAGGTATGTCAATAGAAACTATCCTATATCCTTCCCCGGGATGCAATCTATCTCTCAGCCAAATTTTATCGAAATCCGTTCAGTGGTTTAGGCGTGAAAAGGTAACATACAGACAGACAGAGTTACTTTCGAATTTATAATATTAGTATGGATATTTATAAAAATAAATCTTGACAAGCAAAGTCGCATGAAAACTTTATGCACATAAAATTAAATGCACAGAAATATCAACGGGTGTTGCAAAGGTCGACAGAATGTTGCAATATTATACTACTTTCACGTTTTGTGCATCAAGGGGTAGACAGAAAACATACCTTTTACCTTATATGGGCATTTCTTATTAAAGTTTTCTAGTAAGTCGTTAATGTAAATACTGGTAGCTGTGAAATTGAGGACTATTTTTACCCGACTGCGGCGAAGCCCAAAAGGAGGGTTATGTGTTTGACCTGTATGTATGTATGTATGTATGTCCGTTTCTTTGTTCCCTCGTAACTTCTAAACGAATGAACGGATTTGGATAAATTATAAGTCTTTAGATTTGTCTTGGTAGCGCGAGTGTCACTGGCTACATTAAAATCAAAATCAAAGTAAAATGGCGGATTTAGGGTGCCATATTGTGGAGTTCAAAATTAAGGGTTTTAAACGGTGATTACAAAAATATATACAACTTATATGGTTAAAAGTAATTCGAAGTGACAAATCGTAATAACCCTCCTTTTGGGCTTCGCCGCAGTCGGGTAAAAAACACGTTAAATAAAATAATTATTTCTTGTTCCCTGTTGAGTGACTTTACGGGTCAGCTAATAATTAATACATAAGTAAATCGTCTGCAAAATCTTTCAAATTTGTAAACTAAAAAGCTGGAAATAAAAAACAAGTAACTAAAAAACCCGACTGCGTTAAAAATAATTAGTTTAAAAAAAACTGAAAAGCTAAAAACAAGGCCATTTTAAATTAAATAAAAGTTGGAAGCAGGAGTTTTTTTTAAACTAATTTTTTTTACCGCAGTCGGGTTTTTTAGTTTTTTTAATTACTTGTTTTTTATATCACCCTGTATTTGCCCAGCACCCTGTATTTGAGCAGTGGTGGCCAAGTGGTAACGGCCGCGACTTACGAGTTGTAGGTCGTAGGTTCGAACCCAGACAGGCGCTTTACTTTGTGTAAATTATTTCATCACCACTGCTCTCAAAACGGTGAAGGAAAACGTCGTGAGGAAACCGGCATGTCCTAGAACCAAAAATTCGAAGACATGTAACATCTGCCAATCCGCACTGGGCCCACGCGGTGGATTACGGCCCACTCCCTCTCACCGAGAGGAGGCCTGCGTCCCAGCAGTGGGAACATTATAGGCTGATGATGATGATGTATTTGCCCCTCTACTACTAAAGGGGCTCGTGGCTAAATAATAAAAGCCGTACGGGTCGAAGGTTTAGCTACTTGCCGCGGCTAGTCCAATAATGGGTGACCGTCGACTACCAACTGAGACCCCTCCGTGCCTCGGAAAGCACGTTAAGCCGTTGGTCTCGGCTGTGAATCGTAGATCTTTGACAGTCCTAGTCAGAAGCCCAGAAATCTGACAACCAGTCTAATTAACAGGTATCGTGATACCCAGTAACTGGGTCGTAGTGGTCGTATAGGCAGTCGCTCCATGCTTTTTTTTTTTTTTGTGGATTGGAAATCATCAAATGACTCCCGCTCTGGGTGGAGCGGAAGGGAGTGTCAGACTCTTACTGACTTAAACCCACCCGTGTTCCTTCCTTAGCCCTTTATGTTAGACTGAAAGTCGACCCAAACATAGTTGGTTTGTAGGCTAGGTTGATAGATATTCATTTTGTATACGTGTTTCAGGTGGTATGTAGGTAGATATAACTTAGAATTTAAGGGGCTTACATGACCTAAAGCGCGGTCACTGTCGGACTGCATAGAAAAGAAAGAGAAACGCGATGACACAACGCTGTTAATTTATTGCAAAATATGAATAAATTATTTAATTACAAAAAATCTATTGTTTGGACTAAAAAATTAAAACAGTAGTGTTTTAGTATGTTGCTTGTAGAATAATCTGACAAAAAATCAGAATGATTGTATGGTTTTTATTGTAAAAAGAAAGTTTTTAGAGGTATCTTCATGATATTTTTCTATCGTATCAAATTAGTTGTATTATGTTTTCAACACACTATCTACCTAGCATATATATCCTGAAGAATATCATATATTTTTCTAATTTTGTTTACTGTAGTCGATCATATATTTTTATTGTTTCTAAAACTTGCGTTTTTTTGCGTTTAGGTCCTGTAAGCACCTTAAAATAGAATTAGTCGCATCATAAATATTTAAAATCCATTTTTAACCGACTTCAAAAAAGGAGGAGGTTTCTCAATTCGACCGTATTTTTTTTTTTATGTTTGTTCGCGTATAACTTCGTCGTTTATGAACCGATTTTGATTATTCTCTTTTTTTACAACAATGTCAACAGACCTGATAAGTAATCTATCAATTTCCCTTAAAATAGACCTCAAAAAACTACACAGCTGCAACATTCTCATAAAAGTTATACTATTAATAAAAATGTTTGTGCATAAGCTGCGCTCGCGCACATATCGGGGGCGGTCTCCTTATTATTTATTAATTTTCGCATCCCATAAGGTGGTACTTACAGACACATTCACACCCATACTGGGATTGTGTTACACCGTAGCGAGCGAGCGAGCGTATGTGAATGACGGAATGTTGAATGCTTTTTGTTGCATGTGATGGATAAGTCATACTACTCGTATTGTTCTTAGTGTAATGGGCTGGTTTAATTATGTAATTTAATATATTTTCCTTCTAGTTGCGCCCCGCGGTTTCACCCGCATAAGTGTCGATCCCGTGGATATATCGGTATATAAACTATCCTTATGTCCTTAGAATAGAATAGAATAGAAATACTCTTTATTATGTACACCAAATAAATTACAGACATAAAAATAGAAACTGTACATAGGGTGACACAATGGGCGGTCTTATCGCTAAAAGCGATCTTTTAAAGACAACCTTTGGATGGATTAAAAAGGGGAAGGACAGACAAATACTGTAGGTAGTCTGTGGTGTACCTATTACATAATACAATAAAACATACATAACGTATATTATACTAATCTAAATAAATATATACATATAATAATAAACATGAAACAGGAGCAAAGAAATTATGATGATGACGTTCCCCGGGATGCAATCTATCTCTCGGCCAAATTTTATCGAAATCCATTCAGTGGTTCAGGCGTGAATAGGTAACATATATAGACAGACAGACAGAGTTAATTTCGAATTTATAATATTATAGTATGGATACGGGGTCAAATTAAATTAGTTAGCGAAACTTTGGAAACGTGAGTTGGTATCGATATCTAAACGTGATAAAACAAAAAATTAATTAATTTGCGAGGTCTCCGACCTCTGCAATGTAGTCACTTAAAACATCAGTTTAAAAATTTTTTTCTGTGTATTACTTCACAGACGTTATGGACACCGATATTTTAACACGAAAAAAATTAATAAAATGATTTTCTCAACTCATACTTCAAATAACAAAACATACAGCGGTCGTTGAACCCCAAAAAAAAAAACATCAAATCTGTTTCGTTTTTATTTTATAGCGCGTCTACAGAGTTCTGCTAGCTACGTTAATTTGACCTTCTATATCTATATTTGTTCTACCACAGTCTTCGCGTTGATATATTAGTACATATGCATTGTAAGATTCTCTTTACAAGTCTCACGGGAGGAAATATACCTACATTATACATATTATAGCCCACCAAAGCATGATTACAGTTTTCTTTCCAAGGGGTATTGTATTACCCAGTAAATGGGTTGTAGAGGTCAGATAGGCAGTCGCTCCATGTAAAATTCTGACAATCAGTCTCACTAAGGGGTATTGTATTACCCAGTAACTGGGTTGTAGAGGTCAGATAGGCAGTCGCTCCGTGTAAAATACTTGTACTCAGCTGCTTCTGGTTAGCCTGGAAGCCGACCCTAAACTAAAACTCAAACTATTTATTAAATTAATCAACTAGTTAGCAAAAGGCTAGTAGATTGTTGTTCCCTCGTTACATTACGGTGTGAGATACAGTCGTAGGTTACAACGACTGGGTGTGGTAACAATATTTATTAAAATCTCTTCATTGCAGAGAAAAAAAAATCTTATCGCGACGGGAAAAAATGCTTGTTTTATTAATTATTTCGTTTATTATTAAATAAAGCGTTTGGAATGCAATTAATTAAATAATTAAAAATACCTTCTAGAACTTGATTTGAGAAACCATTGATTTATTGTGAAGGTACCTACGCATAACTTCACGTCTATATTCCACGAAGGGTTATGCAGACATGTATCTAATAGTAGATACACCCCAAAGAATGATGGGCATTTTTGTATAGAGCCTGATGACCAATAGAGTTCTAATGAGATCCACGACGGTTTAACGTGCTTTCCGAGGCACGGTGACCATTTTTAGATACCAAGACCTCTGTCTTGGTATCTAAAAATGGTCACCCATCCAGGGACCAACCGCGGCAAGTGCAGCTTAACCTGAGGGATCGACCCGTGCGGCTTTTATTACTTAGCCTTATGGATCAATGTTATGAGTCAAATAACTGATATTATTGAGAACTGCAGTGAACATTAGCATAGCAGACTAATACGTTTACATGGTACTTGCAGGTCTGATATCACTTTAACCCGGTAATTCAGACCCTTCTGCTCATATTGAAAATTGATGCTTATGGTATAAAGTATAAACTTTCATTTGATGTATTTATGTGATTAAGTTTTTCTTCCAATTCTACTATACTTATCCAACTAATATTATAAATGCGAAACTTTGTGAGGAGGTATGGATATTTGTTACCCTTTCACGCAAAAACTATTGAAGGTATTTTGATCAAACTTTACAGTAATATAGCTTATACATCTGAATAACACATAGGATATTTTTTATCCCGATATTCCTACGGGATCGACACATAAGCGGGTAAAACCGCCGACCACTGCTAGTCACACTAAGGCGAAAGTTCGTGAGTGTATTTGTATGTTTGTTACTTCTTCACGCACAAACGGATGAACGCATTTATATAAAATTTGGCACACACATAATTTATAACCAGTATTAACACATAGGTTACTTTTTCCCCGATATTCCCACGAGATAACACTCAGTATATAAACCAGAAGTAGAGCTAACAGAATGCTATTTCATCTTCATAAATCCACAAATTTCTTAACACATAACAGCACAATGCTAGCCACCTAAATACCTAGAGGTTTTCGTAACTCTATTCCTAGTAATTTATGTCATATAACCAGCCTTAAATTCTTGAATACATTAATGTTTAGATAAATTATAAACGGCAATTAATTCATGTGGAAAATCCAGTTAGATTTCACTAGCTAATATCTTAAATTAATAAATGGTGAAATGCAAGGACGACTGGATTTTGGGGACAAAGTAGGTATACAATCCTGGGTACCACTGGGATTGCATCTCCTGTTCTCATAGTGAAGACTTAGGTCCCAGCTGTCATTCGAAGACCTTTGACAGTCGTTACGGGTAGTCAGAAGACCGAAATTCTGACAACTAGTCTTAACAAAGGGTATCGTGTTACCCAGTAACTGGGTTGTGGAGGTCAGAGCAGTGGCTTCATGTAAAATATTGGTATTCAGCTGCGTCTGGTTAGACTGATAGCCTACCGACCCCACAAGTTAGTAAAAAGGTTAGGCAGATGATGAGTTAAAACTCTTAGGTACCAGGTATTCAGAAAATGTAGAAAGCAAATTAGTATTTTATGATACTAGGCATGAGTATATTATTATGAGGGTCCCGTGGCTAAAACGATCAGATTGAGCTACGCTTGCCGCGGTTGGTCAGTGGATGGGTGACCATCTTTACATACCGTGACCCCTCCGTGCCTCGGAAAGCACGTTAAGCCGTTGGCCCCGGCTGGATTCGTGGATCTTTGACAGTCGTTACGGGTAGTCAGAAGCCCGAAAGTCTGACAACCAGTCTTACCAAGGGGCATCGTATTACCCAGTAACTGGGTTGTAGAGGTCAGATAGGCAGTTGCTCCATGTAAAATATTGGGATCCAGCTGCATTTGGTTAGACTGGAAGCCGACCCCAACATAGTTGGGAAAAGGCTAGGCAGATGATGAGGCATGAGTATACTATGATCCTGGGTTCGATCCTCGAGGTCGAGAAAAATGTTTCCAGGTTTTCTTTTATGGATTTTCTCAGTAGTCTGGAGTCTGGGATTTGTGCACATCAAGCTACTACAATCTGTCAAATTTCTTTAATGTATTTTCAACTTTATCGCTAAATTATAAGGTTCAAAGTTGATTGGGAAAATTTGACAGTTTCGGGTAGCTTGATGTGCTGGCCGTCTGTAGAAATACACCTAAAATCAACGATTTTCTAAATCTTTATCTAAATCTTTTGCACTATGCTATGACTAATCATTTTCCTCCTTCAATAAAGTAAGAACTTACAATTAATTAAAATACTGGTTTAGACAAGAAAATTAAATTCTGCGACAGCCATATTGGTTTTTCGAAGTTGACAACTGGGTGACACTAGCAGGTCCTTGATTAAGCATAATCAAATGATTTAATTCTAAATGTGGAGCATTTTAGTATGCAGTAAAATATACAAAAATATGCGTTAAATCGCCACGGTCGGTCAAAAACGGACAATGAATTTTCTCAACAAAAGGATATTTCTACATATCATGTACCAGGTCTTCATAAAAGAAAAGAAGTTACTAACAAATACTTGGAAATCAAGAAAACGGCGAGCGACCGAGTCTCGAACTCTCGACACACAGTTACTGTGTCAAAACACCGTGTCCCCACTCTTTTATGATTCGAACACCGAAATCGTCTCTGTGTCGTTGTTGGAAAGCGGATTATAAGTAAACGTTGATTGCCTTGAAGTAGCGCCGGCATGTTCTGTCTCGCTTTATCGCGTGTTATCGTGTATTGCCGTCCCTTTCGCTAAGTTACGCAAAAGGCGTTTTTAAAGAATGCTGGATCGTGTATTGATGGTAGGTTTTCTAATCGCGAATTTGTAATCAGATGATTTAAGTTACATTGTGGCTATCAATCTTGGTAAAGTTTGGGGGTAGGCAGAAGAACAGGCTTACTTTCCCTCACCACAATCAACGTTAGTTTCCATCAAGCCTTGTTTTAAATTAAAGGAACAGTGGCTCATTGGCAATTCTATTCCTAATAAGAACATGCTTGCGGGTTTGATGTCTAGTCATGGATGGTAGTACATACCACAAACGTTAAAAACCATTTTCCCCTAACTTTGATGTGAAAAAAAAAACATTTATGTTCGTATAACTCGTCAAAATGTAGGGAACAGCTGACTTTTTTTTCGCGATTTTAGGTTTGGTCCCATAGTAAAAGTTGTTCATAATGATGAGTAGGTACAATGACCTCTTAAGAGGTTGTTAATGTTTTACCAATAACCCTGTATATATCGTAGCAAAACAAACAATATAAAAATAGGTAAGTACCTATAAGCAATGCCTACTTATGCAGGTGTATGCCGTAGGAAAATCCAGAGGAAGTGGCGTAATCACTACCTACCTACTATAGTTTGTACCTATGTACCTAGGTATACCAGACTCGGAACATATCTATGTATGGTCTATTTAAATGTATGATTCCATATTTCAAGTTAAACAAATATTAACTTTATTTCAATGATTATTAAGCTGATTTCAGAGTGACTAGCACTATTGACAAAGTTATTAACATGTTTGAGTTTGTAGCGTAAACTGAACTTTATTGTGAAGGAATTAAAGTAATTTTTCCATTAATTCGTATTTGTTTACATTTTTGGCAAATAAATCGCGAATGCGCAGTGGTACACACCCTAGTGTGCACCACTGCGCACTTTTACTTTATCAAATCCTACCAAATTGCACGTTTGCAAACTTCAAAATTGACGAAATTCCATCCATACTTTTATCCCCTATTAAACCATCTTAAGCGATGAATTTTCCAAAATCCTTCCTTATGGCTTACTTTCAAGGAGTTTTAGGATATATTGCGTAAAATTTCATGCTTCTAGAACTAGCTGTTTAGGCTGTGCGTCGTCTGTCAGTGAGCAAATCTGGGGGCACGGCAGTGCCTCCGCCAAGTCGGGCAAAAAGCGGCACGGCCATACCATCCTTTTCTCGAAACAGTTCAGGCCATTTTCGACCCTATAACTTCGTTGTTAAGATTTATTTTGAATTAAGTAGTATTTTGCCCAACGAGCAACTGGATAGTTGGACATCTGAAGAAGTTGCTTCATGAGAAATATTAATTTTTGTTGTCATACCTCAATACAAAAAGAGTCTTAGAGGTTTTAGTCAGTCTGTATGTATATCTGTGGCTTTGTAACTCCCTAAAGGTTTTTAAAGTTTTTTATTTTAGGTTGGCGACTGCTTAACCACGCTACCCTGAAGTTGGATGTCTTAATAAATGAAGGACTCCATGGATTCTAAAGCATTTTGTTCGTCTGTTAAAGGTTCCAGTGGTTCTAATATTGGATACATAATATTATGTATGATTCTATTTACAATATGCAGTAAGTAAACTAGTATATTATAAGACGCGTATAATTACAGGAAACGCCACACTTTGACAGTTTAGTATAAACGCACACACACACTAACAGACATGATAAGTCACTGTGGCGACTTGTAGGGATAGCAAAAAAATGTTGAATAGTTTTTTTTGTCCGTACTTTTTTGGTAGTGAAAATCTGGGTCAAAGGTTTTTATTTGATTTGAGAAATAGTCGTAATGCCAATAAATTATTACATATATTTATACTAACAGTGCCCCGCGGTTTCACCCGCATAAGTGTCGATCCCGTGGGAATATCGGGATAAAAACTATCCTATGTCTTTCCCCGGGATGTTATCTATCTCTCTGCCAAATTTTATCGAAATCCGTACAGTGGTTTAGGCGTGAAAAGGTAACATACAGACAGACAAACAGAGAGATAGAGTTACTTTCGAATTTATAATATTAATAAGGATGACCGACAGATTTGTCGTCTTTTAGAATGTTGAGTTTGTATTTAGGCTAAAGTTTAGTACCTAGGTATACCTACTTACCTATTCAGGACAAAATTTTTTAATGCCTGTCAAAAAGTAGTAGATCCGTCAAAACAAGTGTCAAATTTCGAAAACTTGTCACATCTACCAACCCGCACTGGGCCCGCGTGGTAGATTACAGCCCACTCCCTCTCACAGAGAGGAGGCCTGTGTCCCAGCAGTGGGAACATTTAGACTGATTATGTTTAAGCAACGTAACTGATACGGAGTAGGAAACGCCGCTCGTCGAAACTACAAACCCGCACCATAATTGCGTAACACACTATCAATCGGAATCTGAATCATTTTGAAGCAAATTGCTAATCCATTGCTTCATAAGTTAGAAAAATTTGTCTGCTCAACACGTAAAAAACGCAATAAATGCTGTGGAACTGTCAAAATGAAACCGATTCCGATAGTTATGTGTTACGCAATTGCCCCGCTGCAGGTGACGCCTGCGCGTTTCGCTTGACGCAAGTCGCATCGCCCGATACCTTAGGAGATGTAGGTACAAGTCCTTGCGTGGGACAGTCACTGACCGTCACTTTATTTTGCAAACCCTACAATATTTTCCTGGTATAATGAATGCATCTAGAGCCAGCATCACTGAGATGCATGCTGAGTCAGACTCGTGATAAACCAATAAAATATTACACGCAGTTGTACCTAGTTTACTATGATTATTATATGCGTTTCATTTTTTTTTTATTTGACATCTGTGCAAAAATTCCTGGCTCCAATATTGGTCACCAATTCGCCATGTTTGGCTTTGGATGTTGGCCAAATGATTCTTAAAAGTTTATAACCAAAGATACAGTCTCAATCCCGAACTTTAATTTGCTAGAAATGTATTATCACTTTGTTTGTAACCTGAAAGCCAATTCCCGTAACTGAAAATGTTCAAAATAATCATCATCTTAGCGACAATCAATATCAAAAACTTGTAAAAAAAAAACATACCGTCGAATTGAGAACCTCCTCCTTTTTTGAAGTCGGTTAAAAATTGGGAAATCACATCACACTAATATTATAAAGGCGAAAGTTTGTGTGTGTGTTTATATGTTTGTTACTTCTTCACGCTCAAACGGCTTGACCAATTTTGATACAATTTTGTATGGAGGTAGCTGACACTCTGGATTAACATATAGGCTAATTTTTATCCCAATATTCCCACTGGATCTACAGTTATGCGGGTGAAACCGCGGGGCGCAGCTAGTTAGAGATATTTTTGACAGATTGACACTGAGATCAGACTGTGATAGTTCTTAAAATTATGAGAATTATTGTCCTTCTTGTTAGAGGTCTCCTTTTAGGAATGTTCATCATCATCAATGGCTCCTCCCTTTTGTGTCATGCTTCCCTGGTGTCTGCGAATCTCATCCAGCACCCCAATTGCGAAAAACACTATCAATTTCAATCTGAATCATTTCGAAGGATATTGATAGTCATTGCTTCATATGTTCGAAAAAATTGCCTGCTCAACAACGTAAATAACGCAATGAATGTTGTTGAACTGTCAAAATGACAGCGATTGCTAATGGTAGAATCCTGTGATCTTAGGAAGGTTGCTACTAAATAGGTAGATGAATGAATAATGCCGTTAGTCATATTAAAGCCATATTATAAACCAACAACCAAGATTAATGAATGCTTCCGTTGAGAATACTTCCCATACCAATAGTTCAACAGGTGGGAATTAAATACAATAGACCGCCAGTTGAGTCTACCTTTAGCGTATGAGCTTACGATTTTAGATACTACAAGATACCACATCACCTTCTATCATACATTCCGCCCTGGTACTTTTGATCGTGATTCCCAACATTTGCTCCTCAACTTTATCAGCAGTCGTCATGGAAATTTGACATTTTTACCAGTATGTGACGCTCGGTATTTGGACAACCTTGTGCTTTGCCTTCCTGCCGATCGATTCTGTAAAAATCTCACCGTGATAACTTAGGTGATGTGAGTTTGTTTTAGCTAGGAATTGACACTATTGACAGCTCACTCCACGCTCACTTCACCTAAGTTTTCACGGTGATATGGTTACAGAATCGAAATACTGATCATAATTCCCAGGTGAAGAATACTCCATACAACTCTTCACAGATATTCAAATTTGAAAACTGGAGTCTTCATAACTCTCCTACCAAATCTTGCTCCCTGGTACTTTTGATCATGAATCCCAAATATAGAACACTTTAAACTCCTATAAAACATTCCTTCCTGGTACATTTGTCTACAAATCTTTATTAAAGAAATCTTTACATTACCTCACAAATTTTTAATCTAGAAAAACATTTGAAGAAATGAACCCATATCGCCTCCTGCTACACCTTTAACCCTGATACAGTTATGATTCCTTAACAAAGAAGTCTCCACACACCTCCTATAAAATCATCGAGCCTGGTACATTTGGCACAATGTTTTGACTGGCACCCGTCAGTGCGGAACTGTTTTTGTGCCATCCAACATCCGCCTGTCCCGATGATATGACGTACTGACGGTTTGAGGCACAAGGCGTTATGTTTCGATGATATGTTGAAAGGTGTTTTTAATTTTTGAAAGAGAATGGGCTCTAAATGAAATCAGTATATGTGTATACTCCGCGGGAGAATTAACCCTGGGCAGTCCTGCTACCAAACTTGCTTACATACTGATCTTTTCTAGGTATGAGTTATTCTCGTGCCGTTACGAGATAAGAAAATAAAGCTTCAGGGTGTTACCAAGAAAATAAAAATGCGATTTGAACTTGGCAAAATCATGGACAAATGCACTATTTAAATGTCAGGTAAGGAGTAAATGTATAGTGAAATGATTATAATGTCATTGTTACTATTAGAAATTAATCCAAGCCGAATGCCTGTCTATAGCAGAGTTCATAATCTCAGATGATTTACATTCCATCACCACTTAATCAATTATCTACTTTAGTGGAGTGTATTCAAAGTTGATTTTTGAGTGACCATTTGGAACAAAAAGGTCCCATTGTTTTTGGTTGCAATTGAATTTGAAGTTTGTTAAGTTATGACATTCAGTTTGTTGTTCCATAACTTGAAAATTATGTCAAATTTAGATACCTAGGTACCTACTAACGTTATTATGGCTTTGAATTTCCCGTGTTTATTAAACTTAATGAATGTTTTATGTGTTTTGACATTAGATATAACTTAGAAAGCTTACTTAGGTTTCACTTAAAGGCTTATAAGCTTAAAGCTTAGGTCGTAATATTTTTATGTTAAGTCGGCTTTTATTAAAGCCTTGTAGGTAATTCAATATTACAAGCCATTTTATTACTTAATTTAATTACTTTATTAACTTATTCATAACTTATTCATTTACATCAATAAAAATTATCTTTAAATATTAATACCGTGTATGCCTTTAAAAGCACAATTACAAACATGGAAATGCACTCGGTTTACGCAATTAAACACTTTAATCGTTTGTTATAAGTTCTAAGACACGTGTCTCTATAATGTGGTCAGATGTTCGTAAAATAATACATTTTTAAATTTTCATTTTTATAATATTAAAGTGGTATTAGAGAAATGTCAAAATCTAGGTATGTTAGATCCGTTGCAGTGGTGGCCCAGTGGTACGGCAGCGACTTTCAAGTTGTAGGTCGGGGGTTCGTACCCAAGCAGGCACTTTACTTTGTAACTTGCTCTCAAAACGGTGAAGGAAAACATTGTGAGGAAAACTGCATGTCCTAGAACCAAAAATTCGAAGACATGTGACATCTACCAACCCGCACTGGGCCCGCATGGTGAATTACGGCCCACTCCCTCAGCGAAAGGAGGCCTGTGTCCCAGCAGTGGGAACATTATAGGCTGATTATGCATGTTAGATCCGTTATATTGTAAATTACAATATTGTGTATTTCAAAATCAGCTGTTTCATACAAAAAATCAATACCTACTTGGCCAAAATGTATGAAACAGCTGATTTTTTTTTCGTTGGTCCCCTATCTATTGAAAGTTATTCATATTTATGGGTAGAAACATCCTGTATAAATTTGGAACCGGTAAAAAAAACATTCTGTATAAAACTTATTACTTATAGATTTTCTTCAAGATCAAACCTTAGGTAGAGATTTCTAAATCAACCTTGAATGGCTAGAAGTAACTGGCTTATGACCAAGTACTTTGAAACGATTGCTCATAGCGATCATGAATGCTCAGAAGGACACAGCTCAGCTCAGCTCGCTCATTACTCGCTCATCTATCAGTGGAGCAGAACTCCGAAGACAAGCAAATGATGTACTTAATCGTAAAAATGCAAATTTTTATATCTTACCTTTTTAATTTTGACACACAAATGTAATTAGGGCACAAATGGAAACGGTAAATGATATTTTATGGTATACGGAAGTACAGACGCCAGCACAACAAGCTACTACAATCTGTCAAGTTTTTTTTTAATAGATTTTCAACTTTATTGCTGAAGCATAAGGTTCAAAGTTGATTGGAATAATTTGACAGGTTCAGCTTGATATGCTAGCGTCTGTACCATGCGAAGGAAAAAAAATTATTTAGGTAAAATTAATATCGAAAAAAAGAAAGACTTCAAAAAGAAATGAACTCAAAATTATGAAATAACTTTAATTTCGGAAGATCCGATTAATAGTTGCGGAGAAATCCGTGGACAAACATACATAGGTACATACATACGTCTATAAAATATAATATTTATATAATAATATTTAATAATATTTTCTTGGAAGCCCTAATAGATTGTCATATTATTATCTTTATTATATTTTATATTATATATATATATATATAAAATGGTAAACTGACTGACTGACTGATTGTTGATATATCAACGCACAGTCTAAACCGCTGCTCCTAGAGACATGAAATTTGGAGGGTGTGTTCTTGTGAAGAGTAGGTATCCACTAAGAAAGGGTTTTTCGAAATTCCACCCCTAAGAGGGTGAAATTTCACGCGGACGAAGTCGCGGGCAGAAGCTAGTATATTATATATATATAAAATGGTAAACTGACTGACTGATTGTTGATATATCAACGCACAGCCTAAACCGCTGGTCCTAGAGACATGAAATTTGGAGGGTGTGTTCTTTGTGAAGAATAGGTATCCACTAAGAAAGGGTTTTTCGAAAATCCACCGCTAAGAGGGTGAAATTTCACGCGGACGAAGTCGCGGGCAGAAGCTAGTGTGAATATAATGCAATTCCAATAATATTACATACTTACATAGGTACGTGTCGAATTGATAGCCTCCTTTTTTTTGAAGCCGGTAAAAATAGAAACAAAGTTACCAAATATGCTTTTACTCCAAGTACAAAAAAAAAAGACTTTCAGGTCTCCAGTCTTTGACAGAGGTTTTGTAACTCGTATCTTTTGAACACACGGTAGTAATTATTCAAGTTCACACGAATCTATAATCGCCCATAATCAATAACGAAAGACTTGCAATCAACTAAACACTTAATTAGAAACATGTAAACGACATATTACTAAGGAGATAGAATCATTACAAACATTTAAATTAAATGTTATAATGTATACAATTTTTTTTCTCACTTTGCATTTGTAATGCATTCCTTTGACTTGCGATAATATGGAACATGACAAAAACATGCTAGTTTGATAAATGGATGCGATGTGGGTAACAATATTGAAATAGATGTAGTTAGTATTGGCATAGATTACATAATGAAGTAAACAGTAATGTCATCATAGAGATTCAAGAGGATTACAAGACTTAAGGCATAGCTTATGGTGAATGAATAGTGGTACCTAGACCGCGAAATTAAAATTTTCTTACGTTTTTTGCAATTTGCAGGTCAGTGTCAGATTGTATCTTGATCAAAATATGAGTCGCGACAATAACAGGTAGGTACATATTTATAGATTTATAATCATTAGAACCATTAATTAATATATCTTTCTAAGTTAGATTTCTACCACCAACCACCAATCTCTTATGGAAAAGTGTTAGGGGTAGAAATCTAACTTAGAAAGATATATTAATGATTCTAATGATTATAATTCTCTAAATATGTATCTGTTATTGTCGCGAATCATATTTTGATCAAGATACAACCTGACCCTGACCTGCAAATTGCAAAAAACGTAAGAAAATTTTAATTTCGCGGTATCAACTACCCATTCACCTTAAACGCAAAAACGCAACTTTAGAAGCAATAAAAGTTTTTGATCGACATACAGTAAACAAAATCAGAAAAATATATGATATTCTTCAGGATATATGCTAGGTAGATAGTGTGTTGAAAACGTAATACAACTAATTTGACACCATAGAAAAAAATCATGAAGATACCTCTAAAAACTTTCTTTTTACCATAAAAAACCATACTAATAACATACAATCATTCTGATTTTTGTCAGATTATACTACAAGCAACATACTAAAGCACTAGTGTTTTAATTTTTTAGTCCAAACAATAGATTTTTCGTAAATAGATAGTTGCTTCATATTTTGCAATAAATTACCAGGGTTGTGTCATCGCGCTTCTCTTTCTTTTCTATGCAGTCCGACAGTGACCGCGCTTTAAGTCATGTAAGCCCCTTAACACGATTATTCAACGTGGATCTAACACTAGTAGTGTATCTAGTACTAGCTTCCGCCCGCGGCTTCGCCCGCGTGGTATGTCGATAAAATCTATCTTAAGTCCTTCCCCGGGATGCAATCTGTCCCTCTGCCAAATTTTATCGAAATCCGTTCAGTTTAGGCGTGAAAAGGTAACATACAGACAGACAGAAAAACAGACAAAATTACTTCCGAATCTATAAAATATTAGTACCTATGGATTCAAAGTCCTGAGCCTGACTGACTGATATATCAACGCACAGCCTAAACCGCTGGTCCTAGAGACATGAAATTTGGAGGGTGTGTTCTTTGTGAAGAGTAGGTATCACTAAGAAAGGGTTTTTCGAAATTCTCCCCCTTAGAGGGTGAATGGGGGAGGGTGAAATTTCACGCGGACGATGTCGCAGGCAGGAGCTAGTAGGTACTATATTATATAACTGGTGAAATGTTGGTGCACTTATGTACACCAGTATTTACATGTACGTGACTACCTATCTGACCTCCACAACCCAGTTACTGGGTAATACGATACCCCTTGACGATAAATAGTCCAGAAAGCCACACTTGATTCTAAATACAGTAGCACTTTAAACTCATGTTAAATTCACAAAACAAGCAACCACAGGTAAAGTGCTTGTCCATCCCGTTAAGGGCATAATAAAATGAAGGTAATTCCATTAAACTGACACTACAACTTAATTCCGACTCTATTTACATATAATTAAAGTGCAATTTTAATTGCCGAATCGATCACAGAGATCCAAAGATATACTGTGTCGCTTTTTGCGTGTACAGTAAGCGTAACAAGTTTTCCAATAAAAATGTTAATAAAGTACTGTTTTTTGTTTGCGAAACTTGTTGGTGGATTGTACTGGAGGAAATTTATTTATTGCCCACATTCTTAATTTCAAGGTGAGATTATACTTGTTAGTTTCAAATGTAAAATTAATTTGATGTCGATCTTAAACAAAAAGTGCAGCAGGTGCTTTTGTAGAGCACTTTAAGTAGGTTAGTATATCTTTTTAAAACAAATAAATGTAATATACAGGGTTATTGGTAAAATACTAACAACCTCTTAAGAGGTCATTGTAGGTACTCATCATTATAAACAACTGTCTTTTACTATGGGACCAAATCTGAAATCGCGAAAAAAAAATCAGCTGTTCCCTACATTTATGTTCATATAAGTCGTCCGATGTGAAATTGAACTTACAGACTACAGCATATGAAGCTGATCTGTCAACCAATGAACCACAAAGCATTGTCTAATTACAAAAAAAAAAAGTCACAAGAAAATTCTTTAAAACGTTGATTATATTTAGATAGAGAGGCTCTACTACTGCATACCCTGTCAGTTTTAAAAGCGTGAAAGCATCAAGTATAAAGTGTTTTCCCTTGGCACCGGCGACGCAGGCGCAACGAGTTTTTATCTGTCTTTCCTACCGCTACCTACTAAGCCAAACGGCGAAACGAGCGCGGTGACCATGAGGTAGAGAATTATGGGACACTGATTGATGTAAAGATTGCGCATGTAGAAATTATTAAAAGTCATTATTGGTTGAGAAAAGAGCAAGGTCCCGATTTTTTTATTGTTTGCCTATACAGGGTTATTGGTAAAACATTAACAACCTCTTTAGAGGTCATTGAACAACTTTTACTATGGGACCAAACCTGAAATCACGAAAAAACAAATCAGTTCCTCCCTACATTTTGACGAGTCATACGAACATAAATGTAGGGAACAGCAGATTTTTTTTTTGTAATTCATAATGTTATCCTTTTATAATTCTGCGAAAGTGGCCTTTTTAGGCCCCCAGATCCTTCAAAATTATAAGCCTTTTCAGTTTTTTTTTATCAAGTTTTCTTTTGAAGACTTGTACTACAGCTACTTAAGGCTAAGTATGGCTACAGCTTCCTGCCCCGGCTGCAGCTTCTGCTTTAAGGATGTTCAAATGCATGTATAAACAATCTATAGAATTTTTTTTCTTGTGAAAAATTCTCAGCTGTCAAGAAAAAAATGTCCCACAATCTTCAGACTTCACGGTCACCCTACATCTTCTGTCAGTACATTACCATACAATGGGAGACACCTCACACGTCCTTGGTCCCTTATCTGTTTATCATACTACCTTCCTATTTGTAATTATGAAAAGAACACTGTTTTTATGAACCTCTTCACCTAAGGTCAGCGGATTAATCACGGAAAGATGTTTGAATGATGTTTTGTGATAATGAATTCGGTAACACGCTCTTTGAGAGGTCAAAGTTTGTAATTAACTTTAAGCAGGTATTGCTTATTTAGATTAACGATAGAAGATTTTTGAATATTTTATCGATTATACAGGGTTGTCTTGTGTCCCGTGAAAGGGTTCAATATGTGTCCCTTTTTTACTTTTTGTGGTATAGTAATTTTATTCTAGGTGCAAAGTCTTCACATAGGTATAAGAATATAATGTATCTAATTATATAATTAATATATACAACATTCTGTAAAACATTTGAAAGAGGAGTAGGTAACGTAAGGTAACGGTGGAGTTTCTAGCCAATTTAAAAAAAAAAAAAAAAGAAAAAAAAAAAAAAATCTCCATACGATACTACCAGTTCAAAGAGGTGACTACGTTTAAAACGTTTAAAAGTACCTTTTAAGTGCCTAATTGAAATATTCTTATAGGTTACTAGCAGCGCCGCGCGGTTTCACCCGCATAAGTGTCCATCCCGTGGGAACATCGGGATAAAAAGTAGCCTATAATCCAGGGTGTCAGCTATCTCCATACAAAATTTTATCAAAATTGGTCCAGCCATTTGAGGGTGAAGAAGTAACAAACATATAAACACACACACAAACTTTCGCCTTTATAATATTAGTGTGATAGTATGGATTAAATTAGGTACCTAAACATGGAATATAAAACTAGGTTGAGAACATAACACAACATCACGCCTGCATACCCCAAAGGGCTAAGCAGAGATGTACAGACGCCAGCACATCAAGCTACCCGAAACTGTAAAATTTTCCCAATCAACTTTGAACTTTCTGCTTTAGAGATAAAGTTGAAATCTAATAAAGAAATTTGACAGATTGTATAGTACACCCACATTTCGCCAGCAATGTTAAAGTCCCATGTTACAGAGGGCGAGCCTATTGCCATCAACCGGGCACCAACCCAAACTCCGTGCTGCTACTGAGAAATTCCATAAGGAAAAACCCAATAACCGACTTTGTCCGACCCGGGAATCCAAGCCAGAACCTCATGTTCAGCAGTAGCGCTTGCGACCTCTAGACCAAGGCACATAAGGAAATACAACACAAAACTTTCCAGAACTTTCCGGAACTTCATAAGTTTAAATATGTTTCTTGAATTCACAGAAAATATTAAAATAGTTTCTTACCGTCAGTTCTTAGTAATTAAAAAGTTCTAGAAACATCCAAAGTCGTAATTAACAACTAATTAAAACTACGCAAAGTTTCTTGATTTTACGAAGTTAGTTTATTTTTGAAATGAACATTCTGTCAAATTAAATTACTGGTTGTTTGTATTTTAGTCCTTATGGAGAATACTACTGATTAATACGGGCTGGTTTATTTATTAGTTTTATGTTAATTAAAACACGTGTTTTTATGCTAATTATTTGAACCCATGAATATGAACAACTTTCACTATGGGACCAACTCTGAAATCACGAAAAAAATCTGCTGTTTCATACATTTTGGTCAAGTAGGTATCGAACCTTTGTATGAAACAGAAGATTTTTTTTTCGTTTTTTCAGAGTTGGTCCCATAGTGAAAGTTGTTCATATTCATGGGTAGAACACCCTGTAAAAATTTGGATGGTGATAAAAAATCATCCTTTATATTGGCTGTGGAAAGGCCAGAAAGAGGATGAGCTGATGATGGGATGAGCTGGACTCCTTCTTAAAGGATTGGCCCACAATCGCAGTAGACCGGGAAAAGTGGAAAGAAGGAATCAGGTCTTTGCCCTGCAGTGGGACGACACAGGCTTATAATATAATAAGGAGGCTCTCGTTGGGCAGCTGGATCAAGGGCTTGATCCAGAAAGCGGTACTTCTGGACACGGCCCGCATTGTTAGGAGGTTCCTCTCTCTGGAGCCCTGACCGCCGGTAGCTTGGACCCTGTTCCCGATACCGGTGGGCTACTATTTTTTTAAATGTTTTTATATTCTAATATTTAAAAATATAATTTATGTGTTATTTAATGAAATAAAGGGAATAATAATAATAATAATTGGCTGTGGAAAGTAAAGACCACCATCGAACTGATCCCACCATCTACCTTTACTACCGGACTATCAGACGTACTGCAGGGTACCATCCGCAGTCCGCGTCAGCGGAATTCTCCGAAAGGGTCACCGCTGGCCCGGAACATAAAGGGCTAAGGAAGGAACACGGGTGGGTTTTAGTCAGTAAGAGTGTGACACTCCCTTCCGCTCCACCCAGAGCGGGAGGGAGTAATTTGAGGACTTCCCATCCTCAAAAAAGGGTACCATCCCGACCTGATGCAGGTGCACCCTGCTTGCGGAACACACTATCTGTTAATGATCATGTATGATCAAAAGCCGCTCATTAGTTCAACAAAATACTTAATATTTAACAAGAGTTGTACATGACGTAACTAGATGGCGTTGGCGTCGAATTAGAACTCGCAAGCGTTGTGTTACAACGATTTGGTGGGGCTGCTGTTGTGAATTTTATCAAATATAATTACCAGCTATAGAACAGTATACAGTTTAGTTGTTTTATTTATATAGTCAACCCTACTAGTAAACACATAAGGTCAACATTTAAGTACTGAGTACCATTCTTGGTGTTCGGTATTAACACTATCAATGACAATCTGAATCATTTTGAAGGCTATTGCTAATCCATTGCTTCATATGTTCGAAAAATTTGCCTGCTCAACAACATAAGTAGAAGTATGTTTGTTTATTTGTATGTTTGTAAATATATTCTCATAATAGGTACTTGTTTAGTTTTACTATGTGAATTGTTTTTAGATTTTATGTATTACTAGCTGCGCCCCGTGGTTACACCCGCGTAAATGTCGATCCCGTGGGAATATCGGGATAAAAAGTAGCCTATATGTTAATCCAGTGTGTCAGTTACCTGCTAATTATAATTAAGTCAAATTCCATCTTTTTTTCTGAGAAAAAAAATATATTTTTCATTTTTCTATAGGTACGTAAAACTTATCATTTTCACTTACCTAAGAGAAACAGCGTAAATATAACAGAATGTATGTACTTAATGCAAAATAAATGTTGGAAATGACTCATGAGAACGGGTCAGACGGGATGTATGGAGGATACACTCCTCTTGCGACCAATCTTAGTTTTCAATGCTTTATAACGGTTAATTATAAACTAAAACAGCCTCCAATCCTACGATGAGGGGCCCGTGGCTAAATAATAACAGCCGCACAGGTCGCTCGATCAGGTTAAGCTACGCTTGCCGCGGTTGGTCTGTGGATGGGTGACCATGTTTACATACCGTGACCTCTCCGTGCCTCGGAAAGCACGTTAAGCCGTTGGTCCCGGCTGTCATTCGAGGATTTTTGACAGTCGTTACGGGTAGTCAGAAGCCCGAGTCTGACAACCAGTCTTATCAAGGGGTATCGTATTACCCAGTAAGAGCTCTTGCACACGAGCGGCATGTTCCCAACGGCAGAGGTAACTGCAGCCGTCGACATTTCAACTTCGAAGATCAGCGCAACTGCAAGTGTCGCTATCGTCGACGGGTTGCCGCCGACGCGCGTCGACGCCTGCAGTTACCTTACCTCTGCCGTTGGGAACATGCCGCTCGTGTGTAAGAGCTCTAACTGGGTTGTGGAGGTCAGACAGGCAGTCGCTCCATGTAAAATACTGGTATCCAGCTGCATCCGGTTAGACTGGAAGCCGACTCCAACATAGTTGGGAAAAGGCTAGGCAGATGATGAACCTCCAATCCTACATTGACATGTCGCCAGCTGTGAGTAGCATAATCAGCCTATAACGTTCCCACTGCTGGGACACAGGCCTCTGGTAGAGGGAGTGAACCGGAATCCACCACGCGGGCCCCGTCGGGTTGGTAGATGTCACATGTTTTCGATTGTTTTTGTTAAAGAAATGCCTGTTTCCTCACGATGTTTTCCTTCATCGTTTTGAGAGCAGTGGTGATAAAATAAATATAAATAGAAATATATGACAAAGCATGCTGCTTAAAGTTTTCGTACTAAGTACCTACATCAAAATGTCCGGGAAAACTATGGCATTTCACAAACAAATAACCCTAAAAAAATCTCAGTTTCCTGATTACGAATATATCTACGATGCACGGTCATATTTTTTTCCCCACAGCTCAGCTATGATAGTAAAAATTTCTGTGGAACACGAAGTATTGGTCATAAAATCAATTATCCTGACCCGCAAGCGTGAAAACGTTTTAATTACTCCCAAAACTTGTTTTTTTTTTATTTTATTCTATATTTGAGGTCACTCCTGACCAGTGCCGGTATTTTTCCGTTATATTTTATTTTCTATTTTTGAAAGTTCGACCAATCAATGGTTTTTTTTAGCTTCGAATCCTTTAATTGTTGAAAAATGTGTTTTTTTGTTGTATATTTAGTTTTTGTTAATTTGTTATTTTAGCAATCAATTCTGCATGCCTCATATTTTAGTGAAATGTGGTTTACGATTTTATAGTGCAGACTGGTTTTGCCCATCCCTTCATTGCATAACATTAAAAGCAATAAGAACAAGTTTTATTTCTGATCAAAATTTCTTCGTGCAACAAAAATTTGTTGCTGTGCTGAAAAACTAAACATTTTTTTATGAAAATTTGTGAAAAGTAATTATTTTAAAAAGAGTCTACAACTCAACTTAAATATACAGGGTTATTGGATAAACACCAACAACCTCTTAAGAGGTCATTGTACTCATAATTGTGAACAACTTTTACTATGGGACCAAAGATTTCAGGTTTGGTCCCATAGTAACAGTTGTTCATAATGATGAGTACAATGACATTTAAAAGTTATAATATGTGGAAAATGTCGCAGCGCTGTCTGTCACACAGTTAATACTAGCACAAACATCGTGGTTTACCTACTCTATCTTTTAAATACCTACTCAAAATGTTTATTTTTAATATAAGTAGGTAGTAACTAATGTTTGGTTTTCCTCAAAAAAAAAAAAAAACTAAAACAGCATCAAATCACTCGGCGCCAATAAGAACGCACCACAGATAAAGTAGCGATAGACAAGTAATATCCCGGAGGTAATAACCGCTATAACTCGAACGCGACAGTTTTGGGCTATATACCTATTACCTAGACTGGATCTGACGTTATCTGTCAGTGTCACTACATACCTAATAGGCAAAGGTATGTACACTTGTACAACCAGGGAAGGGTATTGTTACTCTCTGTATTTTGTGATATTGTTGAGGAGCCGGTCGATTCTGTAAAAATCTCACCGTGAAAACTTAGGTGAAGTGAGTTTGTTTTTACTAGGAATTGACACTATTGACAGCTCACTCCACGCTTTACTTCACCTAAGTTTTCACGGTGAGATTTTTACAGAATAGTAGGTACCGCAGATTCGACAGCACTTCATTTTTCATTGACAATCTATACAAGGTCATAGGCGCGCAAACTGATAACTATGAATTCAGCGCATGATTATATTATTAGCGTAGATATTTTTGTCGGTTATCAAAAAAAAAAAATTGAAGTTTCATAGAAAAGTTACGAAGACTCCATTGTTCGTCTGTCTGTCACCAGGCTGTATCTCATGAACCGTGATAGCTAGACAGTTGAAATTATCACAGATGATGTATTTCTGTTGCCGCTACACAGTGTTGTTATTGCCTCGAAAAACGGACATCCTCTTTTTATTAACTTATCCGATAAAAGAGGTTATTTTAAAAGTAAGAGTAAAATACCCGTGTTCCAATTTTACAACAAACACGAGTAAATAATTTTTTAATTTTTTTTTTAACTTTTCTAAATTAATTGATTGCAAAAAAAATACGCATTATTTTAACATTTTCTTTATTATGTGTAATAAAACTATAGTAAAGGTATTTGAAAAAAAATACAAAGCAATACTAACTAGTACAGATGTAAAGAAATATGCTTTTTTTGTGTTTTTAGATTTTGATTTTTCATGGTTGTATCTTTGCTTAGTTGGATTCAATATTTATTGTGAATCATATTTAGACCCATACCAATCACTAAAAAAATTAACACATCCAAATCTCGCGTTATCTAGGAGTTATTCACTTCTAAAGTTTTTTCTGATAATTTTGATTTTAGGGTCATCACTTCACAAAAAATAATATTTTTAATTTGTAGGTTTAAATATGTTGCATTTTATTTTATCATAGAATAATACTATACGTAATACGTATACATATTTACACCCACACTCATAAATTTTACAAATAATATTCTTATATCTTTTTATTAGTTTTACTTCGAACTAATCATACAACTAAAGTTAATTATTTATACTAATATTTTTCATGCTTTATTGCATGTTAAGCCAAGTTCGGAGACGAATAGGGTGAAGCACACTTTACACGAAACATTTCGAGCTACTTTAGACCACCAAAATCTATTAGACCTAAGAAGACTCAACAGTTGTAAACAAATAATTGACTTTGAAAACTTGCCAAGTTGCATAATTTAAGTCATGGGCCCCGACTCCGCGTTTCCACCATATAGGCAAGTACTTGTAGCAAAATATTATGTTACCCAACACCTCCAGTACAAGTATCTGAAAGAGAGGCTTTTGTAACGTTATATGGTCTGCTCTCCCACACTTTTTCCAGGCTCGTTCTTTCATGTGAGGATATTATTTCTTTACACTGTTCCCAAAAAATACACAAACATTGAACTGTATTTTCGAAGGATCTAATTATTATTATTATAATTATTATTCATTTTAATTTAATTTACTTTTTAATTATTTAATAATATTAAAATAGTTGGATTTATCATTAACAATGTGAAAATCAATGATATTGTCACTTCTTTCAGATAACCATGTTATTATGTCCTTTGTTTATTTTTACACATATTATTTTACATTTTTAAATATTTCTTAAAAATAAATATATATAAAAAATATTTCAAAATATAAAAAAATAGTAGCCCGCCGGTATCGGGAACAGGGTCCCATTATTATGTTATTATAATTTTTTTTTTTAATAAAAAAACATTTTTAAAAAATACGACTTGTGCTAACCCTAGCGCCTAAATTTCAGAATCCTGTAAATTCGAGATACCATAAGATTTGGATATGATATTTTAAATTGGTACTTCTTAGTGTCAAAGCAACAGCTTGTCTCGATATTGAATCCAAATGCCATGAAATAAGCCCATAAAAAAATAAAAACGAAAATATGTAAAATTCGATGTTACACACTACACGGGTTCAATAAAAATTGAGAGTTTGCTTGATAATTTACTTTATATAAAGCATCAAGTAATTGCAATCAAATATATAACAAAAACGGATTGGATCTAAAGTTATTGCGATTTCTATGGTTTTTATGGAAACCATAGAAAAAAAATGAAAAAAATTATATCTCTAGATTGGGACAAAATTGTCACACGGGTATTTTACTCTTACTTTTAAAATAACCTGTTCTATCGGATATGTTAATAAAAAGGGGATGTCCGTTTTTCGAGGCAATAACAACACTGTGCGCTATAACAACAAATACAATAAAAACAGAATACAATAAATATTTAATGGGGACTCCTATACAACAAACCGAAAGTCTGACAATCAGTCTCACCAAGGGGTATCGAATTACCCAGTAACTGGGTTGTGGAGGTCAGATACTAATTTCGTTTACTGTGAAATCCTTTCCTAATCTTTTGGTAACCATTCTCACACACTCAGCACGTGTCCACAAGAAAAATACTACTAAAATGTACTAGCTCACAGAAAAAAAACATTTTATAAGTACTTACAAGACATTATAGTCGATCGACAGAGTAGGATGTGACGTAACGTCTGTCGATAGTAATTACTAGATCACAAGCGCCCGACCGCTGATGCAATGTTCATATAAAACATAATACCTAACTGTTTGTACGTTACCTCTTAACGTTTCTACGATCCTGGTACTTTTGACCATGAGTCCCTAACAAAAGAGAGTTTAAACTTTTTTTAAACCCTAGATATATTTTAGCACGATTTCGGATACAATGTGGCTCCAATATACCTAACCATCGTTATAATTTCAGTCCGGACTCCGGTCCGGAATCACCCATTGCTGTACGGGCCTCCCATTTTTTCTACAATACTTCCCGGTTCAGTGCATCCAGGATTCAATGTACCTCCTATCAAATCTGCAAGCCTGGTACTTTCATGTTACTGGGTGGGCAAATAAGCCAGCGGCCCTCGGTTGACTGCCGCGTTGGTCTCGTGGTCGCAAGCGCGACTGCTGTGCATGAGGTCCTGGGTTTGATTCCCAGGTCGGGCAAAGTGTTATTGAGTTTTTTCCATTAGGAATTTCTCAGTAGCAGCCCGGAGTTTGGAAGGTGGTCGTGTGATACCCCCGTGCCTCGGAAAGCATGTAAAGCCGTCGGTCCTGCACCTGATCCCTCCCCGGTCGTGTCGGATTGCCATCCCATCGGCCTATAAGAGTAAAGGAACAGAGAGTGCACCTGTGTTTGCGCAGCTGATGGTAAGCGGTCAACGCCACATATGGACGTCTGCAATACCAGATGAATTGGCACCCCATGTCACATGAGCTTGATGTCACACTGGCACACATTGCAAACGGGAACACAGAAATTATAATTATGTTTTTCAGCAGTAACACCACCATTACCGGTGGTAATATTCGCCATGACGAATTCCTTCACAAAGAGTATTATTGTACCAATACAATAAGGATAGTCCTTTTCCAACTATGACAGTAGGAGTCGGCTTCCAGTCCTGCCGAATGAAGCTAAATACCTACCAGTATTTTACATGACGCGAGTGCCTCTTTGACCTTCAAAACCCAGTCACTGGGTAATATGATAGCCCTTGGTAAGTCTGGTTGTCAGACTTTCGGGCTTCTGACTACCCGTAACGTCAGTGTCAAAGATCTACGAATGACAGCCGGGACCAAAGGCTGAACGTGCTTTCCAAGGCACGGAGGGGTCTCGATACTTAATAGATGGTCACCCATCCATGAATCGACCATGGCCATACTTCAATCGACCCGTGCGGCTGTTATCATTTCGCCACGAGTTCAACGACTGTCGAAGATCTACGCATGAAATCTCCAGCTTCGCTATGAGAATAGGTCATGTCTAGTTATTCAGAAATCCAAGAGAAACACGGCGTAGTAAGGTGTTATCCAAACCATAAAATGAATAAAACATCGACTAGCTAATTTATGAACATAAACACGGCAGAAAAGACAGCCATTTTAATGTCTTGAGAAATTATGAAAGCAGGTTTCAATTTATTAATTGGTACTGGTTTTTCAGGATGCTGGGGTAAAGAAATTATATTACTGGTAGTGGAACTCCTTGTGAAAGACCTCGTCTGAGAAAGTACTATCCAATGTAGCTATTTCTGCCACCAAGCATTACTAGGTTCTGCTTTAATTGAAGGGTATTGCATAATCCGCCTGTAATGTTTCTACTGCTGGGACACAGGCCTCCTCTCCGGCTGTTACCACTGTTCCACCACTGCTCTCCACTTGTTTAGAGTCATCATCATCTGCCTAGCCTTTTCCCAACTATATTGGGGTCTGCTTCCAGTCTATCCGGATGCAGCTGAATACCGCTATTTTACATGGAGCGACTGCCTATTTGACCTCCACAACCCAGTTACTGGGTAATACGATACCCCTTGGTAAGACTGGTTGTCAGATTTTCGGGCTTTAGAGTTTAGAGTATGGGTGCCGATAAAATTATTGCTACAAGAGAATTTTTGACCCTCTGGTCCGTAATTCAATTATCCTTTAAGGCGGATGTTCCGATGGGCCGTCCATACATTTTTCGTGGGGATTATACGCTAAACATAGACACTCTTTGTTGAAAACAAATCATTTTATCACTTTTCTATAATGAAATGTCCCCGCGATCGACCTTTTTAGGAAATAATTTACATTATTTACTGAGGAAAACGATCGCGAAATCCAGACCAAATTTGACAGTTGCGTCACTAGTGTGCGTGAGTTTTGACAAGCAAAGTAAGCAAACTCAAGCGCCATGATTGCGATAGTTTAGAGATGAGAACGCTAGATGGCGTGTAGGCATTATTATAATTCTGTTTAATCAATATAATACGTACAATAATTGATTTATTTCCTTTCATACCTTTCATGAACAGGTTCACCAAAAAAAACTTTATAATTAATAACCTGACCTGACGACCTTCCCAACATAAACGACTTTATTACATAATATTGTTTTGTGGCAACATAAATATCATTATTCGTAGATAGGATTTATGCGACGTTGCCGTCCCACCCGAGCTGTGTTCGCAACCTTGAACTCATGAACTACATCGAAAGAATTACCAAGAAAACCGTTGCCACTCTTCTTTCGCCGTAGCGACATGATATAAAAATATAATTTTGAGATTGCTTGTATGCAATAGCTTGGCGCGCGGAATTGCTCGCGGAATTATTCTATTTTGTATGCTTTGCATTATCATTGATTCAAATTATTGCAATATTTCTAGTATGTTATTGCAATTTATTGTAGGTATAGTAACTAATAATGATTCAATTTTAAAAATAAGTAGGTAAGTGCCTATCTTTCGGCGGTTTTAGAAACAGAAAGTTGCCCCGTGAGTTAGGTTTTAGGCGCTGAAATCCCGTCACAATACTAATTACTTACCTATGTATCAATTACATAAGTACAGACGCCAGCAGGTCAACCTACCCGAAACTGTCAGATTTTCCCAATCAACCTTGAACCTTATGCTTTAGCAATAAAGTCGAAAATCTATTAAAGAAATCTGACAGATTGTAGTAACTTGATGTGCTGGCGTCCGTACAAAGTCAGTGGTTATCATAACTTTAATGCGTTTGTACCTATATTTTTTGGTCAACAATAAATTAAATAAAGTACATAATATGTATTATAATTCGGTAACCCAACAAACATTTGCAAAATCGAAGTACCTACAAAATAGAATACCTTTTACGCACAGTATAAACAGTTTCAGACAAACATACATTATTTATAGTTTGATAGTTATGTCGCACGGCGGACGCCGGACGGCGCGCAGCGTAGGTACCTTCAACAATAGAGCTAGACGTGCGTTCAGAAACAAACAAATGATTGAGTTACTTACATCAAATTAATAAACGTGATTTATTGTTTGTATTTAAACATCTAATCTGTTTATTTTTTTTCTTATTTGTCGACTAATACTCTACCAGGAATATAAAGATAAGTAAAATTTTACTCTTATTTTTATTGTTTTATTTTCTGTAATGAGTTCAGAACGTAACCTTGTCATAGATAGTATGCACAGAGTACTTTGATAGTATGTGATCGTATCATATCCAGTAAGATCAATATCTTATAAAGTAGCAATTCTTTTCTAGTAGAATGCTTCAATTTCTTATAATAATAGTATCAATTCTTTTCTAGTAGAATGTTTCGTCTACGAAATTCTGCTAGCTCATTGTACGGTTGTGAAATTCGATACTATTCAATTTTATTCAAATACTGAGTGTATAGAAGTAACATAATATTCTTTTGTTTTACTTTATTTCAGATTTCTCTAATCCTGAAACTGATTCATTACAATTGACTGTGGAAACTGTTCCAAAGAAATGGATATCTGGGTATCGCATTGTGGACCTGAAGAATGTAATTGAGTGGGCATTCCAATTGGAAAGACACCGAAATATGTGTGAATCTTCACAAATTGAATTTGGTAATGAGAGACTTGATGGATTTCGAAGTGAATTAATTTTCAAGTGCAGTATGTTTGGTAACTAAGACGACCCACTGACCGTGGAAGCACTACGGAGAGCAGTAATAAAATAAATACTGCATTTTTGTGGGCAACTGCGACTGCTGATAGCTGCTACTACACTCAATCAGCTCACATTACAAGTCTCATGAATATTCCAACAATGTCGGCAAATAAATTTCGGCGTGTTGAAAAAAAATTAGGCAGTGTGTGGTTTGAACATTTGTCAGAGGAAATCAAAACTGCTGGTGAACAAGAAAGGTCAGATACTATTCAAAAAGGTCATGTATCTTCAGACAGTGTTCCATTTGTTACTGTATGTAGTCGGAGGATGGCTGAAAAGGTCATATGGCCATAACTTTGATTCATCTTCTGATAAGGTAAGTTAATATATTACTAAACACATACATACATAAACTCACGCCTTCTTCCCATGGGGGTAGGCAGAAACTACAGAACGCCACCTGCTACAATACCTTACATACTCCTTTACTAAACACATATTTGGTTCTGTATGAACTTTTTATTATGTGCAATATTTACAAGTGTTGCTTTTCATTTCCAGGCCTGCATTATTGGTAAAGAAACTAAGAAATGTCTATTTCTTGGTGTTCAAAACAAATATTGTTATACGTGTCAATATTATGAAAAAAGGAAACATGGACATGAAAGCACACAATTGCTGCAAAATTTGACCGCCTACAGCAATGGAATCACAAATTATTGTGGAAAGCTTTCAAAAGAGAGAAGAAATGCATCAACTTCGTTATTTGAGTTTTATTGGAGACGGAGACTCCTCTGTGTTTGCAAACTTGAAAGAGAAAGGTTCATATAGGAACTTTAGTCTGAGATGGGAACATAATAAAACAAATTGAATGCAAGAATCATGTAATCAAAAACTATACCAGGGCACTATACAAGGTAAATAAATAAATCAAATTGGTATTGACATCTCAAGATCAGTGAAGCATATTCTGTATTCATATTTGTACTTTTTTTAGATCTTGGCCAACACTAAGCTCGCACTATTATAAATATTTTAAAGCCAAACATGATGAAGCTTACACTAGTGGCATGGAAAATTATAACGTATAAGAGTGAGAGTGCTGCTATGGCAGCAGCATAGCATAGCAGCATAGCCCGCTTCATATATTCGGAATACATGAAAACTGCAAGGATTTTTACTGCAATGTCAATAAAACAGCTGCAAATGGAAATATAATAAGTAAGAATTGTAGTACCAGTTAGAAATGCTTTGATTATCATGGTACAGCGGTGCTATTCTGTAAACCGTGAAAACTTAGGTGAAATGAGCGTGGAGTGAGCTGTCAATAGGTCAATCTCTAGCAAAAACAAACTCACTTCACCTAAGTTTTCACGGTGAGATTTTTACAGAATCAACCAGCAGTATTGTTTCTTTGTATGTTACATAATCATCTATTTAAATTTTATTGATATTTTCTAGTAAAAAATATTCTATTTTCAGGATTATCGCTTGCTACTGGACACAAATGGCATACATAGCCCAGGGGCATATTTTTCAAAATACATAAATGGAAAGGAACAAATCAGAATACGACAGAAGTCGTCAACACGAAAACGACGTATTCTGCCAGAAATCATATTGAGACATGTTCAAAAAAATGCTAAATGTATAGATTTGAATGGTATGTATACTCAGCTAGATATCAAGTTATACATTTCCAGTATAAGCTGACCTCCCATTGTACGGAAATCCTATACAATGCGATATCAGCTACTGGAAATGTATAGCTGGTTAATTCTTTTTTTTACTTCATAAATTGCATCAATTTCAATGTCTAAAATATATTATTATGTTATTCTAGTGAAAAATCGTCCATCAACATCAGTTGGAAATTCGAGCAACTAGTAAAGTTTCAATATATAGCAGTTTTGGAGAATGATGGTAAAGGACATTTTGAAATGAATGGGCAACAATATTCGTCCAAAGTAACATAATTATATTCTAAGTAAAGTTATTTTTCTTTGCAACAGTAGCAGCCTTTAGCAGTAGACAAGAAGACTCACGGCACATGGTGAAAACAACCAAGTCAAACGATTTTTGATAAAATTGTATTTTTGTAGTAGTTTGTTTAGAATCAACATTATCATATCATTGTATATTACTTTTTATTTGTATTTACTATAAAATGAAAAGGTGAAATAATACTTTATTATGTAAGTATAACCACCTGGTGATCTCAATCGCAGGTCTTTAGATTTTTCTTTTTCTAAAAACTTTGGTAGGAGTGCTTTGACATTATAAAATATTTTACACTCTGGTTATAAGTAATTGCATACTACATTGTATTTTTTTGATTTGTTGTTATCTTTTTTTTTTCTTGTGTCTGCTAGGTGTAATATCTGTAATAATTGGATATGCTATAAATTTAATCATGTATCAGGCTACATTTGTGTCACTTCAAATACTTTTATTTATATTTAATTAGTAGTAAGGTAATAAAATAAAACTATCTTTATAAACTGTATAGATTGAAGTTTTTGTAACTGAACAGACAGCTGTGCTGCTGGGGAGTTTGTTGCGCCACTTCTTCTTTCCAGCTAAAGCACTAGGGAGAGGTTAAGGGCGAATCCCATCGACAAAAGACATGCCGGGGGTAGGCAGAAACTACAGAACGCCACCTGCCACGATACCTTACATACTCCTTTTGTCTCGTTTACGTTCATAAATCTGGTCATACACGCACGCCGGTTGTGAGTACTACGCACAGGCACAGTATTCATAATATTCGCAAGGAACGCATTTAATTTTTCATATAAATATCGTAGCAGGTGGCGCATTTTTTAAATACACGCCACCTAGTAGTCTATTCTTGTAAACGTTTGGAAGTACTCGCTTACGTCTGTGTGTGTAAACGACCTGTATTCAATGGCAGATTTTATTTGGGGATTATGTGTCGAATTGGGTGGATTTTGAGGCAATGTTATGACCAAATACAATAAAGAGTAATGTCCGATAACCGCGTCTACCACTTCTACGACTTAATAATGTGCCAATTACACATAAAACAAAATAAACTAAAAATGTTGACATCAGCGCCATCTAGCGGGAAAATGGCCCGGAGCAGATCGTATGATCCTCCTTAATAGACTTCGTTCATACATATCAACGGTTAAGAGGAAATAGGGTATAAGTGACAAAAAATGAAATGTTCAGGAGAGCCGTTCAAGGTTTTAAATTATAGAAAAACTGACGTGAAAATAATTTTTGCTAGGGCATAAACGCCAAAAAAGTAATCGTAGAGTCATGGGAGTCAGCTCAGTCAGCGCATTCGAAAGAGCGGAAAACTTTACGTAGGAGCCAATATAATTATTTTTTTACCAAAATGTCGCTTACTTCCTTTTTACCGTAGATATACAATTTCAAACCCCTATTTTGACCCGCTTAGTGGTGAAGTTTTTCTTTCTTAAGCGACCTCTAAGCGACTACTGAAGATCTATAGCACATTACTTGTTTCAGTGGTTTATGCTGTGTGTTGTCTGCTAAACTCGAAGTAATTAAAAATATACTAGTTGTTGTCCAGAATTTCACTCGTATCGTAGCTGAATTTAATCATTCAACCAGTTATAAAGTATTGTCAAGGTCATCCAGGATATAGCTCCTCTGGGTGCCTTTCATCTATCTTCACAAACGCATCTGCTGGACAAATGGCTTCTCCCAAACATCATGACAACTACCGTTTCTACGTTTCCGCCATCCAGCGGATGCACAAACTCTCATATAATTTTACAAGTAAGGAAGTTAGAATAATGATTTATCGTGAGTAAACCCGGGTTGCCTAGCTAGTGTAGTATGATATATTAATATTGCTGGCGCCACCTGCCGGTAACTCGTTAACGTTTTACTACCCAACTAACTGGATCTTGGAGGTACAGGTAGTCACTCATGGGTTACGGTAGCGAAAATATTAAAATAGTCAAGGTTTGAAACTTGGGAAAGCTTATGGTCTAGACAATGTTAGCACACACAATAATCGACTATTTAACTAATATTATTTGTGGTATGCAACATTGTCCTTTTTAAACTCTTTATGTTTTTGAGTTCTGGCAACCCATAGGTGATGATTTTTGATGAAAAACGGCGGGAAAATGTATTAGTGGCAATCGCTTTAAAAACGCGAAAAAAAAATCTGCTGTTCCCTACATTTATGTTCGTATAACTCGTCAAAATGTAGGGAACAGCTGATTTTTTTTTGCGATTTCAGGTTTGGTCCCATAGTAAAAGTTGTTCATAATGATGAGTACAATGACCTCTTAAGAGATTGTTAATGTTTTACCAATAACCCTGTATAGTTAAATACTCTTGAAAAATTTAAGTATGTATTATGGTAGCACTTTAAAAAAGAAAATATTATTTTCTTTTGTTTGAATTTTATCAAAAACCCAATCACTTCTGTACCCGCCATTACAACATGTTTGTCCAAGAAGTGCTCCTGGCTGTTAGGTTTTGTTTTATTTCAATACTACCCACACTTCCACGTCACACGTAATCATAATAAAATCTTATAGTTTTGCTTCAAATATAATTTATTTTTTGACTTCCGGAATTTTGCATTTCCGTTGTGGTGGGTGCTTTGAAATTGCCTCTAGAATTGATGGTACTCAAATGTACAGTTGTGGACAATGGCGGTTACTTTTCAACTCTTTTAAGGTAGATAATTATGTTGAAAAAATGTGATTTTTAGGGTTCCGTACCCAAAGGGTAAAAACGGAGACTTCGCTGTCTGTCCGTCCGTCTGTCTGTCACCAGGCTGTATCTCAAGAACCGCGATAGCTAGACAGTTGGATTTTTTTACAGATGATGTATTTCTGTTGCCGCTATAACAACAAATACTAAAAACAGAATTAAATAAATATTTAAGGGGGGCTCCCATATAACTAACGTGTTTTTTCGGCGTTTTTGCCTTGTGGTACGGAAAACTTCGTGTGCGAGTCTCACTCGCACTTGGCCAGTTTTTTCAATTTCGTGTAACTTGTTAAGTATGTGGAATAGGGATTTAACAATTTAGTATATGTTTTTTGACTCTTTGGTCTAGTATCATGTAAAAGAAATACACGATTCAATTAATTTTTCTCGATGCAAAAAAATTGCAAAGTTACATCTATTTTTTTATTTTTTTCGAAATCACAATATGCATGCAATAGGAGTTATTCAATGGAATTTACTTTAAAACATAGAGAATTATCATAATTATCAAAGTTTACTCAAAGTAGTTTTAAATTTAATTCATTTATTTTGTTAAAAGAGGAGTAAATTCGTTTTGGCACATACGTCGTTTTATTCCGAGCGCACGCACACTATAGCCATCTCTCTTCTTTTGCGTTTCAAAAGTAATTGCATCACTTTCGCTCGCTTAGTAGATCAGTCGCTACGATTTTTTTTAAACGTAGCGCCTTACTTTTGAGAAATTTATAAGTGGACTGGATAACATAACATCACGCCTGTGTTTCACCAAGTGTTAGGCGGAGGTACACCCACTTCGCCAGTTATGTTTTAAGTCCCATGTAATAAGGGGCGAGCCTATTGCCATCAACCGGGCACAAAAAACCAGACTACGGGCTGCTACTGACAGATTCCTGATGGAAAAACCCTATATCACTTTGCCCGACCTGGTAATCGAACCTCATAGCAGTGGCTCTTGCGACCACTAAACCAACGGTAGTCCGAGGATAAGTATCCATTTTGTTTTATTTCAAAAACGTTCGCAATTAAAAAAAAGACTGTTCTAATTTTAAAATTTCCAATCCCTAAGGTTTACTGCACACGATCAATTCCCCGAATTAGATTGAACATAATCACGCTAGTACTACCAACTTACAGGAAATAAACTTCAAGTAAAAACGAAAGTAGTAAGCGGCGGCTAAAGATACACGTTTTACTGATAACGGACATGCAAAGCCACTGATAAATATAACTGATAAAGTAAGTAGTTAGATTTCTTGATGTTTCACGGTTATGCACATAATGGCTGGCAGTTAGAGGAATTTAAGATTGCACTGGGAAAAAGTTTTGTTTTATCAGGTTAGTGAGTTATTTGGTCGGTCAGTCCAGTCACTTACTGACTCTGCTGTCAGGCTTGCTACCATGAGCGGTTATCATCAGAAATTTGTACAAAATCTAGTCCCAATCTTATCTCGACGACAAAAAATTTCAAAAATTTCCCAAAAATTTAGGGAAATTAGAGGTATTTTTGGCAGATTGAGACTGAGATCAGACTGAACGTTCTTAAAATTATGAGAATTGCCCCTCAGGAATTTTAGTGCCTATGCACCTATGATATGCAATGAATAAACTGTGCTGCTGGGGAGTTTGTTGCGCCACTTCTTCACAGCTGAAGTACTAGGAAGTGGTGTAGGGTGGGCGTTTTGAGGGGCTGCCTTACGTAATTTTGACGTTCGAAGAGTTTTGATTCTCAGCCTAATTGAATATTATGCCTGAGGCCGAGAATGACTTAAATTAATTTGGTTATCCACGTTTTTAAGCGCCTAAATGAAATCTAACCAGTTACATTTCCACCAGTTTTTGGTATAACTCCAGAGTTATACCAAAAAAAAAAACAAAAAAAAACATTTTTTCAATAAAAACCGACGTGGAATAACTCATGTACCCTAAGAAAACTTAAATGATGACACTGAATGCTCTTGAACGCGGTTTAGATGTGACGACGACGTGTTTAGTTTCATTGGTGAAGTTCACCATAAATCGGTCATCTTCCAGCCTAATGAAAATGACACATCTATCCGAATAAAAAAAAACAAGATCAATAGTACCAACTCAATCCTAATTTGTCAACTAATATATAGGCCAGTAGTAAAACTTTAAAAAAAGAACTCAACAATTAAATTAATTGGAAAATCGTTTACTTACCAATTGATGACAATTGGTCGCAATGGATACAATGGTGTTTTAATTGCTTTAAATAAGGATACGATGGGTAAAGATCATTGGGAGCTGCCATTTTGAAAACAGATGCCATGGTCATTCCGGATACGTGTGATTGCTTGGTTGTTTGACGGTCATCATAGGTAGTAAAAAGTGCATTTTTGCATCTTGCCTTTTTTGACTGCAGCACCACATACATACACATTATTTTGATTATACATTGTACATTGTATGTATAATTATTATATCCTTGGAGTTGCTTGGGGGCGGCCTATGTCCAGCAGTGGACGTCTTTCGGCTGAAATGATGATGATGATGATATATCCTAATCCTAACGAATATTACAATTGCGAATATGACTTTGTACGTTTTTTACGCTTTCACGGCTAAAAGGCTAAACCAATTTTGATGAAATTTGATATGGCGATACTTTGAGCCCTGGGGAAGGACATAGGCTACTTCTATTGACATACCACGCGGGCAAAGCCGAGGGCGGACGCTACTAATTCTATAAACGTGAAATTTTGTATGTGTTACATAATCACGCAAAAACGGCTGAACGGATTTAGATTTGGCAAACAGATAGTCAATAACCTGAATTGATATATACCATACTCTTTATTATAATTTCCGGCCTCCACGCGGGCATAAGCTAGTCTTAAGATAAAATTGGCCTTTTTTTGGGTGGTAAATTAAAAAACAAATAACTTCTTCCGCTAAAATAGGCCTTCTATTGGAAGGCATAGTAAAGGGAAAATTTACGTCATGATCTCCTTGTTTGGTGAAAGGATTGGTGACTGCAGTATCTTACTAGAATTAAGGAGAAATTTGCTCTTTTTAAAATGGTGTTTGCAAAAACGGTATTGCTCATTTCTATAATTAAATTAAAATGCAGGTGTGCCGACACGAATTACTTTTAAAATAGTCTTACAAAAAATCTTTAGTACCGTTTGCACATTAAGACAATACCAATCAAATACTTCTCCACTACATATTTATTACCACAGACAACAAAAGAAACACTATCTTTCGGCCACAGACAAAAGACTCCATAGACAACTTCAATAAAAAAAAAAACAGAAGCCTTGCCACTTTAACGGAAGCACGTTCTTTTTTCGAACAATTGTTCTGAAACCGCACAGTCATGACATTTGACGAGCCGCTATTGGTCGTCGGGTCGACTTTGACAGCCAATCAGAGGTGGTACACGAAATGCGTAAGTCATCGTTCTTATCGTTTGAGATAGTGACTCGGCGAGTTCTAAGACACGTTATGTATTTTTGTAAATAGAATTCTTTGGAAGTGCTGGCCGAAAGGAATAAGGCTATGTGGTGAGGTTGCGGAAAAAGAAAATGAAATATTTGACATTGACGTTCTAAAATCAAATCTGCGAACTCATATAACATGGGATTTCCCAGTATAAAATTCGCATAGCTTTTTTTGGTAAGATGTTTCGTTATTCTCCCTAATGTTTCAATATAAAAAATAAATATCATAAGAATTATACATACAAAAATAAACGTTTTCTTATAAGTATTTTAATAACTAAAATTAAAATAATTGTTACACCTTAGTTGTTTGCTTTTCTGATTGGCCGATCCGTTATGTTGAAATGTCATACCAATTATTTAACACCTTCCATTATAGAAATAAACATCATCTAACTCCAGAAAAAGATACTTATCATGTAATAGGAAAACTAGTTTTTATGAAGCATTAAAAAAAAAACTTAGTAATGAAATGATTGGCTTTTCATTACAAAAAGAAAATACTATTTTACTTTAATGCTAGTTGTTAGTCCCGTTATCAACTTTACTAACAACTAGCTAATCATTTTACTTTTCATTGAATTTGTGCAGAATAAACATTTTCCCAGCTTTCTTTTAGAGCAGTGGTGGCCCAGTAGTAACGGCCGCGACTTACGAGTTGTAGGTTCGAACCCAGACAAGCGCTTTACTTTGTGTAAATTATTTCAACACCATTTCTCAAAACGGTGAAGGAAAACGTCGTGAGGAAACTGGCATGTCCTAGAATAAAAAAATCGAAGACATGTGACATCCACTTCAGGGCCGGCGTGGTGGTTTACAGCCCACTCCCTCTTATCGAGAGGAGGCCTGTGTCTCAGCAGTGGGAACATTATTAGGCTGATTTATTTATTTATTTCTTCTTCTTCTTCTTTTCTTGTCGATGGTACCTGCTCTTCTCTTCTTCTTTTTTAAATACAGTTTAAGCCCAGTAGGTGGTTAGTTAAGTCATGAAATCAGTAATTAATGTTATATTGGTGGAAAACTGAGACCAAATGGTTCATAACCTAATGTCATATTTCCCTCTTAGGATGAGACTTGAATAGAATAGAATACTCGTTAATAAATACACCATATAAATTGCAAATACAATGTAGGAATTTTATAAAGAGTGACATAATGGGCGTCCTTATCTCTAAGAGCGATCGAGACTAGCATTTTATTATTTTTTTTGTTTTTAAAACAAAACCTTCACCGAAAACAAAGAAACGAATACCTATTCCAAATTCAAATCACGCCACGCTCAATTTTGAATTTGGAAAACCCACCTCCATGATATACCTAACGTACAGCAAAAACACGAAACACCAATAGAAACTTAAATAATTACGTTCAAAAAGGAATACAAGAAGAAATACTGCAATGAAACATAACACAGTTTGTGAATTCGTCACACACCGTAGTATCAAATTAACTCCCCACATCCATCATCATTTTGTTTGACGCGCTGTGATCAAATGGGATTTTTTACGTCAAGCCGGCCTGTCAGTACTACTGCGCTGTGTATGCAACGCCTTATTTTCTTTAATTTCCGTGTTGTTGCTTATGGTTTTTCTGGTATGTGAGAAAACTAATAATGTTCTCACAATAAGGGGAAGTTTGCAAGAAATGTGTCGTAGAAGATTTTCTCATTCTATGTTGCAAGGTGTAAAAAACAAAAAGTTTATTTATTGAGTTAGCTTTTTGCTCACCAGCGAAATAGCCTAAACATTAATAAAAACTTGCCAAGTGCGAGTTGGACTCGCCCACGAAGGGTTCCGTACCACAAGGCAAAATCACCGAAAAAAACACGTTTGTTGTATGGGAGCCCCCCTTAGATATTTATTTTAAGTATTTTGTTTTTAGTATTTGTTGTTATAGCGGCAACACAAATACCTACATAATTTGTGAAAATTTCAACTGTCTAGCTATCGCGGTTCTTGAGATACAGCCTGGTGACAGACAGACGGACGGACGGACAGACAGCGAAGTCTTAGTAAAAGATTCCCGTTTTTACCCTTTGGGTACGGAACCCTAAAAAGAAAACATGGAAATAACGTTGTCTAGCGTAGTGTGGGACGCCAGCCAGCTAGAGGGACCGACGATCTTAAAAATTTGGCTGCTACAGACTGGATGCCGAAAGTGGAGGAATGGGTGTTACGGCGCAGCCTGGGAGAGGCCTATGTCCACAGTGGACTATGATAGGCTGAGTTGACTTTGCAATAGTTACAAGTTCGTGCAATTAGGTAATTGAAAACGATAACAATCACGGAATTTCCTATCAAAAACAGGTTTTAAGCCATAAACAACTATTTAAAAATAAGAATACCTACAAAAATGTCATTGGTAAAAGCGCGAATGCATTCTTTTTTCAAATCTGTCAAACTTTTTAAACGCACAGACTAAAACAAAACACTAGTGCAGCGCCATCCACGTTGAAACCGAAACTGTCGATTAATTTCGTTTAATTACAATATAACGAAAGAACCGTACAAAATTCTGTTCAGACATGAGAATCGATGCTACGCTCATTATACAATATTGTACGCATCTGAGCTTATTGGGTAAACCATTGCATTGAGTAATTTTTAATCAAGCTGTCCCACATCGTACGTTTTGTAATACTTTGTGGTGAAGACCTCATTTTTTTTTTGTTTTTTTTTTTTTTGCACTAGAATGTCTATTGATTGATGAGCTGGACTCCTTCCTAAGTAGATCGGGAAAAGTTGAAAGAGGGAAGGAAGGGGGGACAATACAGGCTTACAGTAATAATCTTTTGCAGGCTTTAGCAGGTTGTTTTGTTGACTGCTTCGTTGGTCTAGTGGTCGCAAGCTGAGCATGAGGTTCTGGGTTCGCTATCCGGGTTGGGAAAAGTGTTATTAGGTTTTTCTATGTGGAGTTTCTCAGTAGCAGCTCGTAGTCTGGATTTGTGCCTGGTTGATGGCAATAGACTAAACCTGGGTGTAGTATAGGTGCTTAACCTTTTAGGTATAAAGGTGAGGTGTTATGTTATGTAGGTTGTGTTTTACTTCAAGTTATTTCTACAACCCAATAAAAATGCAACATTGTAACTTAAAGCCTATATGCCATTGTTGCTAAGTTACCCTTTAAAGCCCCATACGTTACTAAAGACATAAAAAATGCATCTTCAACTCGCCTCCAATCAATCATGAAATTTTTTTTTTTATTTTTTTTTCATTCGTAACAACGTAACACAATGTAATCGATAAAAAGTCTGACCTTATAAGCTTAATCCCATTGCATAACAGCAATTAAAAACTTCGTTTCTTATTAATGTAGGGGTTCCGAGTTCTTTTAAAATGTTATGTAACATTTAAGACGTATTTTCCAGCTTTTGGATTTAAGTAAAAACTTTTACGTTATCTATGGTGACTGAAATACGTTTGCCTAATTCAATTCCTAAGAGGAACATTTTAGAATTAAAAAAGTAACACGCTCAAATCACAAATCAATAGCTTTGCCTACTTTTATCAGCCGGGTAATTGCGTAACACACTAACAGTAGCAATGCTACGCTTGCCGCGGTTGGTCTGTGGATGGGTGACCATCTTTACATATCGTGACCCTCCGTGCCTCGGAAAGCACGTTAAGCCGTTGGTCCCGGCTGTCATTCGTCAATCTTTGACAGTCGTTACGGGTAGTCAGAAGCCCGAAAGTCTGACAACCGGTCTTACCAAGGGGTCAACCAGTCAACCAGTATTACCCAGTAACTGGGTTGTGGAGGTCAGATAGGCAGTCGCTCCATCATAAAATACTGGTATTCAGCTGCGGTTAGTCTGGAAGCCGACCCCAACATAGTTGGGAAAAGGCTAGGCAGATGATGATGGTGTACCCACCATCTCACCTTTAATCTTAATACAATACCACAACAACAACAACTGTACAACTGAAGTTTATTTAAAAAGGGAACCCTACACGGCAGCTAATAAGAAAAATGCTCAGCTTATGAAACAATAGAGCATCGCCAGCACCTAAAGACAAATGTAATGATTTATTACCATTGACAAAAACTTTAGGCACCAACTTACATTCGCAGTCCCATAAAACTCTATCACAAAAGTGATAAGGTTGAAAATCGCTCGAGCAGTAAAAATTCAAAGTTAATTATGTTCTAAGTAATGCAATCTGTGATTAGATTGTTTCGTTTTTGTTCTAAAGACCGGAATAGTATGGAGTTCAATTCCTGCTTTTTTGTTTTAATGTGGATTCGAATCGAATAGGCTTTAGGGTTGGGATGAGAAAATGTTTCGGTTTATCGACTTTATCGATGTTAAAATGCGATATAAAGCGATTATTATTGTTTCACAGATAAGTATAATAAGTTAATCCTGATAACAGCGTTGTGGGCTGCAATATTGTTTATAAGTTTTGTATATTTCTTATTTCTATGTTTTATAATGTAGAGGTTTGTTGTTCCTTCTGAATAAAAATAAATAAAATAAAAGTATAGGAACAACAATTTATGAAGTAATTTCATGGCATTAGAAGACTTTGTGGTTGACCAGCAATTTATAAATTGACGTGTTGTGATATTATTTTAATAAATAACGTATGCATATTTGATTAAATTGAAGCTTAACAATATTTTATTAAAAGTAAAATCAAAGATAAAAAAGTCTTCAATTATGCAAATTATTATTAATCATTGAAGAAATATTCAAAATAGAAATAGAGAATAGTTTGTTGTAGAAACAACAAAATATTAATTGTTTGTGTTTTGAAATATGTGTCAATTAATGTCTAATGAGTTGTATAAATAACAGTGTTATTTAAAGCCCAATGGAATTTTATAATAATTACGGTTAAAATAAAATGTTGCATTTTTATTTATTTTGAAAACAAAACAATGTGGAGCAACTCGATATCGACGGAGTTTTTAAAATTCAAATACGAACATCATTTGAAATACGTTTACATCGACAAAATTATCGACAGTCTCGATAGTCGATTAGCGCACAGCCCTATATCGACGCGGGGTTCATCAAAGTGCGGCCCACAGACAATAACTGAGAAATATTAAATTATAATAAAATTAAGTTGGCTCTTACTTTTTATACCGTTAAAGTTAACTTAAGAATGATTAGAGAGTACAGTTATGGCACTTATGGCATATTGGAGATTAAAAAAGCCAAAAGGCTGAATGTAGGTAAGCATTTTTATTTAATAGATTTTGCCCGCGACTTTGTTCGAGGGGCCCGTGGCTAAATAATAACAGCCGCACAGGTCGATCGATGAGGTTAAGCTACGCTTGCCGCGGTTGGTCTGTGGATGGGTGACCATCTTTACATACCGAGACCCCTCCGTGCCTCGGAAAGCACGTTAAGCCGTTGGTCCCGGCTGTCATTCGTGGATCTTTGACAGTCGTTACGGGTAGTCAGAAGTCCAAAAGTCTGACAACCAGTCTTACCAAGGGGTATCGTATTACCCAGTAACTGGGTTGTGGAGGTCAGATAGGCAGTCGGTCCATGTAAAATACTGGTATTCAGCTGCATCCGGTTAGACTGGAAGCCGACCCCAATATAGTTGGGAAAAGGCTAGGCAGATGATGACTTTTTTCGCGTGGAAGTCGTAAGATTAGGTTTAGACAAAATACAAAAATAACAGCCACATTTTTATAAAAATCGTCCCCTGACTTACTGCGTCGCATCGTATCGCCCGCGGCGTTGGGTATAATTCGTTTTCGCTTAGCGTTATTTCCTTTCCTTTTGCTCGGTCCCTAAAGGTCGTAGCGTGATGTTTAATACCTTATAACCTTCCTCAAGAATTGGGCTATCAAATGCAAAAAGAATTGTTCAAATCCGATTAATAGTTCCCGAGAATATAATTATTACACAGGGTTATTGGTAAAACATTAACAACCTCTTAAGGTCATTGTACTCATCATTATGAACAACTTTTACTATGGGACCAAACCTGAAATCTGGAAAAACAAATCAGCTGTTTCCTACATTTTGACTAGTTATACGAACATAAATGTAGGGAACAGCTGATTCTTTTTTCGCGATTTCAGGTTTGGTCCCATAATAAAAGTCGTTCGTAATGATGAGTACAATGACCTTAAGAGGTTGTTAATGTTTTACCAATAACCCTGTATAATTTTTGGTCAGTTATTTTTTTTTTCCGACTAAAATGTCTATGCTAGGGTTCTAGAACGCTATGCCTGTGCTAGAATCTATGGTTACAGTTTACGCGTCAATACCCCTGCCGCCATGTATGTATTTAGTACCTATAGGTACCTACTTACATTGATGTTCAAATAAATCACCAGTTTCTATCACAAATAAATATTTTTATTAAATCATTCAGCTGTGCACGCGTTGCATGTCAGTGCTAGATTTGTCATACATAGGTATCTACATGCGACCAATACCTCTATGTTTTATGTTACAAAATAAAACGCAATTTATAAAATATCTGTAACACACGAAAGTGACTTGATATCACAATAAAATGAGTGATATCAGTTATTTTCCCACTGTCAGGAAAAAACTCCCCAAGTCCTTCCAGGAACTTTTTTCCTGCGCCACCTCGAAGCAACCCTCGCGGTACGCCACCAGCACCCTTATTGCGTAACACACTATCAATCGGAATCTGAATCATTTTGAAGCAAATTGCTAATCCATTGCTCCATATGTTCGAAAAATGTGTCTGCTCAACAACGTAAACCACGCAATGAATGTTGTTGAACTGTCAAATTGAAACCCATTGCTACCAATGATTTCAACTTACTTTTGAAATCATTGGTAGCAATGGGATACGCCCGTCTGAACATTTTACATAGAAGTTCTTCGTTCGAAATTCGAAGTTCGCGCGCACTACTGTCAACTGAGTCGCGTTGGCCCTAAAACCGTCATTTTAGGGCCAGCGCGCTGGTGCCATTTAGTCACGCCGTTAGCCCGGTCCTTACGCTAGTAATATATATGTCAATGATTGCTACTGATAGTGTCTTACGCAATTACCCTGCAGGTCATCTCGCCACCTCTTTCTAGGCCGATCTCCGCATCATTGTCCATCTTCAGGCACCCATTGTGTGGAGACTTTTGCCTAGCGGTCATCGTGCATACGGCTGATGTGACCCGTCTAATCCTACTTGAGCTTGAAAGCCTTCTTACCTACGTCATTATCGACCTAAACAGTTAGACCTTGAACTAAGGTCTCCCAATGACCGGTCAATTGAGAAATTGCTACCACTGGCTTCGCGGTCAATTGCAGTTAGTTTTTGCAGTCAGACTCTTGGTGCAGTCGCTTAGATGCGCCAAGGATTTTATAGGACATGCCTTTTAACTGCCTGGAATTGGTTTGTGTGCTTTTACGGGTTTCATGCTTGAGTTTCTGTCAATCCTGCGTTCTTTTTTCTAGAACCAAAAATTCGAAGACATGATATAGAAAAAGAAAGAAAAAAAATACATTTATTTAACACAAACTAAAAGACACACAGTACACCATATAGTCAGATAATAGTCGTACAGACGCCAGCAGGTCAACCTACCCGAAACTGTCAGATTTTCCCAATCAACCTTGAACCTTATGTTTTAGAAATAAAGTCGAAAATCTATTAAAGAAATCTGACAGATTGTAGTAACTTGATGTGCTGGCGTCTGTACATTAGATAAAAACAAAAATAAAAAGTGCAAAGTCCGATGTAAGAAATTAGCAGAAAAGTGTGCCTCACGGCTGCGCCAAAAAGGCCCTGTTCAGCAAAAATGCCAGACAACTAGTGCCTGACACTATGTGACATCCACCAACCTGCACTGTGCACGCGTGGTGGATGATGCCCCAATCCCTCTCACAAAGAGGCCAGTCACATTATAGGCTGGTTATGCCCCAATCCCTATCACAAAGAGGCCAGCCACATTATAGGCTGGTTATGCCCCAATCCCTATCACAAAGAGGTCAGTCACATTATAGGCTGGTTATGCCCCAATCCCTCTCACAAAGAGGTCAGTCACATTATAGGCTGGTTATGCCCCAATCCCTCTCACAAAGAGGTCAGTCACATTATAGGCTGGTTATGCCCCAATCCCTATCACAAAGAGGTCAGTCACATTATAGGCTGGTTATGCCCCAATCCCTATCACAAAGAGGTCAGTCACATTATAGGCTGGTTATGCCCCAATCCCTCTCACAAAGAGGTCAGTCACATTATAGGCTGGTTATGCCCCAATCCCTCTCACAAAGAGGTCAGTCACATTATAGGCTGGTTATGCCCCAATCCCTCTCACAAAGATGCCAGTCACACTATAGGCTGATTATGTTACTCATAGCTGGTGATATTTAAATGTAGGATTGGAGGCTATTTTAATTAATAATTACCGTTATAAACCATTGTGAATCATTAAGATTGGTTGCTGTAGTAGCGTATCTTCCATACATCTCGTCTGACCCGTTCCAACATTTATTTTGCATTAAGTGCATACATTTTGATAAATGAACGCTGATTCTGTGGGGTTGTAATTTCAATTAGATTTTTCAGCTTTCGGAACATTCTAGGTACCTACTACGCTTTGGAATGGGCAACTAGGTTCATCTTTCTGACTGACCGACCCCTTGACAATTGGTTTAATTGAAATAAATGATTTGAGTTTGAGATGACTTGTAATTTGAACCAAATCAATATGAGAAAGTTGAATAAAACTTTTTATTACAACGTCATACAAACCCAATTCTATAATCAAACTAAGAACAGACACACTAACGGTCACGCTAAAAATAAAGCCGTGTCTACACATTGCGCAGTCTACATCGGGCCGGGTTCAGACCACGATTATTCATTCCGTACGGTGACACATGACGAATCAATTTCCGAACGAAACCAATCGGAATATGGTTTCCGAACGCATGCATTTGTCTATGGTGCATGTTTTTTTTTTTATAATGATAGGCGCGGTTTGATTGTGGCAAGAGCAAGGTTCGATGGACGTAATGACTTTTATTGGGATGGTCTAGGAAAAGAGATAAATAGGATAGAGTACTTGACTTGTCAAAAACCCGTGGCTAAATATTAACAGCCGCACAGGTCGATCGATCAGGTTAAGCTAGGTTTGCCGAGGTTGGTCTGTGGATGGGTGACCATTTTTACATACCGTGATCCCTCCGTGCCTCGGAAGTTCATGGATCTTTGACAGTTATTACGGGTAGTCAGAAGCCCAAAGTCTGACAACCAGTCTTACCAAGGGGTATCGTATTACCCAGTAACTGGGTTGTGGAGGTCAGATAGGCAGTCGCTCCATGTTTTCATAAAAAAATCAATGTGTCATAGAGCTTTTTTGCAAATTCAGACTTTTATCAGAGAAAAAATGGTACCTGCTCTAGGGTATTCTAAGCATGTAATTAGCAAAGAAAATCGTCCATGAAAATATAAAAAAATGTTATGTTCAACTACTTGTCATACAAGGAAGTTTTTTTTATTACCTACTTACATAGGTAGGTACTTGTTTTTTAATAGCATACTAACGCAAAGGAATAAAAAATATGACGACTTTTCAGTTCCTTTAACTAATTCAACGCAAAAAAATTGAAACCGTCGATCGAAAGTAGAAAAAAAATACCAAGCACTTTTGTTTCGTATCTATAAAAAAACCATAGACTATTCACAATGAAAATTACTACTTAGAAGCAGCAGTGCGTTATCTGTGACAGATATTAAAAAAAAAAACTCCTTGTCTTTTAATTATACGTTACTGACATAAGGTGGACATGTTGCTTAGTGATTTTATATTTTATTCTAACAGTGTTAAGGTCTATTTTTTGATGTACACTGATTTATAGATAAAAAATGTAGTGAATGTACACATTGGTACATAATTACTAGGTGTGTGACATAATTACTATGTCGACGATGTGTGGGGATTTTTTTTTAGTTTTTGATATTTTTTAGTAAAAATAAAATGTTTATAGTTAATCGTTGCAACCGACTGTTAAAAATTGTGTTTAGATATTCAATGATAGGAAATTGAAGTGTCTTTAGTTAGGGAGAAATTAAACAAGACTTCCGGGAAATAAATAAGCGTCATTTTCCGTGATTTGATTAATAAAAACTGCTGTAATGAGACAAATTATTGTTAAAACACGTAAATTCAGCTAGATCTTCGTTTAGTTTTAAATGTTTTAGACAATAATGTAAGGTGCAATGGCACAGGTATACGATACTCGTAACGAATTAAAAGCAATGACTGCACAATGACGTTCTAATAGTAGGTCACTGTTCAAAGGAACTGTCAAAATTTTTGCAGATTACCGCCTAAGTCAGTAATTCATTTGTCATTATATACGACATTACCATTATAAGCCATTTCTTTCAATGGAGTGTCAGTGGTTGACCATTGGAAAGTCCTAATGACGCCATTATATTAGTAGATTATCAAACTTGTCAAAATCAACAATTATGCAATCAATGATAGATCATTCTGACACTATTGTAATAGCAGACTTGAGGCCCAGGTTCAGGTTCCTAGAACCGCGCTGGCCGTCACATAACGGTCACAGTGACAGCTGTCATGAAAATGTGTGCACAACGGTTTGACTTTACGGTGTCAAAAGATGCACTCTAGAAAAACAAACCAAGTTACTTTCCTATATAACGTTACAGACGACGCTAAATTGCGGACGCTACGTGGCCGCTTTTATCAATAAAATACACACAAAATCTTCTTTTGTTTTTCGTTCTGCTTTTAAAATACTGATAGGTATCCATAAACCACCTACCTGAGTCTGTGTGAGGCCCAAGCTAGCAGCGAGTTCCGCCCTCTCAGGGAGGGCGAGGTACTGCGTCCGTTGAAACCTCCTGTTTAGCTGCTGGAGCTGAAGACTGGAGTATATCGTGCGAGGTTTCCTCATCTTCTTCCCTTTCCCGTTCACGCGAAGACCTGGGTCATCCGATAGGCCGCATTTTTCTGTGGAAAAAGGAATGGGAGGTTATTATTTGGGTAAGTAGGTAATATGTTTTTGTACAGGGGTTCTTGATTTAGCTTCTTCTTGATGGACAAGGTCTATGGTAGAACGAGTTCACCCAGAAGATTGAACATATACTTCTGGGTACACAGCTAAATTACATAATCTATACTAATATTATAAAGAGGTAATATTTGTGAATTTGTATGTCGAAGTAATCTTCAAATTTACTGATCCGAACGTCAAATTATTCTGTCAGTAATTTTTACCTTGAGAAAGCAGGTGAGACCTTAATTCATTCATATTTAATTCCCCGGTCAGTTTGAAGTATTGATGTAATAAAAATCAATCAAGACTTTGAACTGATGGCGCCGAAATGGTTTTAATTAACTTTGTACGTTTGGTACAAGTTTCTGATGTATTTTCACGCTTGTTAGATGTTGAGACTTGAGAGGTCTCCAGAAAACATAGAATTGGTAATATTTTTTATGAAGTATCTTTGTAGCTGAGTGTAGGATCGTAGCTTATGACGTTCTGTATGTTCTGTAAGGTGGGTCTACGCTAGACGAGCCGAGCACGAGCGGAACACGAGCCGAGCATCGTGTTCGCAGCGTCAAGTGTGGACGTGCAACGATCACTGTCCTTGAACGAAATAAATCCCTTTGTGTTCGTCAAAAAACCGACAATTGGCGGAGCACAGTCGAGCACGAACCAAATGCTCGAAGCGCGCTCGTTCATGGCTCGTAAGTCAGTCTACACTACCAATAATAGACTGTATAATCTATGGTCTACACTACACGAATTTATGCTCGGCTCGTGCTCCGCTCGTGCTCGGCTCGGCTAGCGTAGACGCACCATATTTTCGAATGGCCAAGGGAAAAGAATTGAATTACAGTCTCAGCTGAACTTTTCTGCAAAAATCTCAACGTGAAAACTTAGGACTAACTTAACTTTACTTAACTGTCAATAGTGTCGATCCCGTAGAATGACAGCTCACTTCAAACTCACTTCACCTAAGTTTTCAGGGTGAGATTCTTACAGAATATTTACGTAAACTATATAGATAGGTTGTGATAAATATTCCTACAATCGATGCTGATTCACAAAACAAATCCGTACTATAATATTATAAATTCGAAAGTAACTCTGTCTGTCTGTCTGTATGTTACCTTTTCACGCCTAAAGCACTGAACGGATTTCGATAAAATTTGGCATATAGATAGATTGCATCCCGGAGAAGGACATAGGACAGTTTTTACCGATATACCTCGCGGGCGAAGCCGCGGGTGGAAGCTAGTAACATATAAACTCGGCACTGAATCGGGTATACTCGGCTGCCGACGGTCGGTGACGCGGGTTACATGCTCTGTGGGTGACGCTGAATCGCGTATACTCGGCTTCAGTAGTAAGTTTACACTTCTATCGTGTGACTATAAGCACACACCCTCTTTTTTATCTTTCCTGTCAAAAAAGTGGCTCACTCACAAAAAAAATTCTAAATTCAAACTCCAAAAAATTCAAAATGGCCTTCCGAATTCAAACACCGCACCGCAGCCCTCTATAAATCACAACATATTTCTTCGCAATAAATCTACAATATAAATATTCAACGCACAAGACGGCCTGTGAGACATGGCCATCCATTTTGTAAAATATATGAAAGGCACTCCGCTACTTGATAATAGCTATAGTCAGTAAGTTGTAATTACTGGGTTCGTATCGCTACATCGAATCGCCTCGAGACCGACACCCCGCTTTTTGGTTAGCGTGCTGTAGTGGTGCGAATGTGAATCGAGTTGGTTGGTTGGTTGGTTGGTTGGAGTTGATCTTCCTGTACGAGTCGCAATAAATACTTTTTCTTTCTTTCTTTCTTTCATTTGTTTTGACGATAGATTTGTCAAGGAAATTGCGTCATAGGTATGTGGACGTTTTCGGGTTTCATTGAAGATTTTCGTAACTTAATGGGCCATATATTTTTTTTTCTATCCACATAATAAATGACAGGGTGGCCAGATTTTTCCTGCGATATTGAACTAAATGGTCCCCTAAACATCTACTTTACACACAACTATGGGGTTTAACTATAAGCGATTTTTAAAGTTAAGTGACGTTTAAACGTCATAAATGTATGGTTAAACAGTCGCGAATCATTACTTAACTTTAAGTAACTTTTATTAATAAAGGGGTATTTCATCAACATCACAAAAAAAAACACTTTTCTAATAAAATCGAATGAAACCGTAACTATCGCAACACTAACGATACCACGCGATTCTCAGCACTGCATATTTAATATCGAACGCACTTTAACTTTTTTATTCGGTATCCGAACGCGCGCCGTGGAAAATTTTTGAATTTGGAATTGTCCGCGGCTCTTTTGGTGCGCTTTTTAAAAATCGAACGCGAGTCCGTTTTTTTTTTCTTCTTATTTAGATGCGCCTGTGATTACTAGCGTAATGGAATTTTTGGTATACATCCTTCAAAATGAATGAATATTTTAACTTTTATACAGTTAAGTATGGAGAATGACAGAAAGGCAAGCAAAAGTTACTGCTTCATTAGAACTCTCTTAAATTGTTAAATAATAAAAATTCATTTATTTTCAGACAAAGGCCATTACATTAGGTACGTCAAATTAAATTAAATTCTTAAATATCACACATAAAAGTAGTACAAATCACAAATGAGACAAACAAATTTTAACCTAGTTCCATTCCATTTACAAAAAAAAGAGTAGGTACAGTTTAAATAACGAACACAAATCTTTCAAATTCAGAATTCAGTTACAACTTCAAAGGCTTGCTGGCCAGTGTCGCGATCGCAGATAGATATGCAAAACTGTTTGCGCAGCCGAGCCTCGTAAATCAACAGCGTGATATTAATACTTCCACCTTGTATGCACTAGTTAAATACGTATGAAATGAAAAGGAATATTTTGAAGATCTATTTCTTCATTTTTGGAGAGAATAACCAGCGGGGTAATTGCGTAGCACTAGCACACTATCAGTAGCAATGGGTTTCATTTTGACAGATCAACGACATTCATTGCGTTGTTTACATTGTTGAGCGGACAAATCGAACATATAAGAAGCAATGGATTAGCTTTATCTTCAAAAAGATTCAGATCGAGATTAAGTTGTCACGCAATGCTGTTCCTATTAAGTATATAATGATTCATTATTCTTAAAAATTGTAAGAAAATCCTGCGTTAAGAATCATAATTATCATCATTTCAGCCGGAAGACGTCCACTGCTGGACATAAGCCTCCCCCTAGCACCTCCACTTCGACCGGTTCTGTGCTTATCGCATCCATCGGGTTCCTACGGCCTTCACAAGGTCGTCGGTCCACCTTGGAGGCCTTCCAACGTTACGTCTTCCGGTACGCGGTCGCTACTCCAGAACCTTTTGGCCCCATCGGCCATCAATTCTGCAAGCAATGTGCCTTGCCCACTGCCACATAAGTTTGGCGATTCTTCGGGCTATGTCAGTTACCTTGGTTCTCCTGCGGATCTCATAATTTTTGATTCGATCACGCAGGGAATCTCCATTGAAAATACTGAAGATTATTTGGCAACGTTGCCTGAAAATGCTTCTAAGTGAGATTTATTTCAATTAAACCATTTACATTGTCAAGGAGTCAGTCCGTTAGAAATATGAACGTAATTGCCCATTTCAAAGCGTAGTATCCTGCGTTTGCGAAATGATTTCCAAAAATGTAAACAAATATGTGTTTTCGGAAAAATAACTTCAACGCTAACACCTAAAGTTTAGTTTGCGCTATACTCCAAACATTTTTATGATTTTTTCAATTAAACTAGTCATTCTGAAATCAACAAGTACGGATATAAATTTGATATTCGTTTAAGCGGAAATAACATCAATTGGAAACAAAAATTTGAATATACTGTTCCTGTATGGAGAAGAACGGGCAAGAAACTCCATAGACACTCTTTCCAGAGGAGGTCAAGGGAAGTTTGTTAGGTTAGTACTAACGCAACACAAGTCGCGGGCAAAAGCTAGCAACTTATAAATTAAAAGATCTATAATTGAACAGTCCACAATTTCACATTACATTCATCAAAAAACTCACAAGAAGCGCTTCCCATGGTTCCATACAAACTTTATGTATGTATGTATGTATGTCGGCGTCCGTCATACATACAGACGAAACAATGCGATGCCCCGGGCCGCGACACACCCTCAAGCAGTAGTGATGTGCTGATGTCGTGTCGATAAGTAGTGATGTGAAAAAACGTTGTTGAACATTTTTTTTTGTGGTTTTTTTTTTTCTTACTGGTTTGGTTGACTTGAGGGTACGGGTGCCTGCTGCCAATTTTATCTTACCTTTTATAAACCGAGTTTTTTTTTTTAATTAAAATTAAAAAGAAAGGGTCTAGGTACTGTCTACTTACATAAGAATAATTTTATGAGTAATAACTGATTTTTGGTCAGATATTGTTATTTGCTGTTAAGAAAGTATTCATAAAATATTTAATCTGCTCTGTCTTTCTAGATATTTATTTAAAGTGTTTACATAGTTTATCTTCAGTATTTTCAACGGAGTTTCCCTGCGTGATCGAATCAAAAATTATGAGATCCGCAGGAGAACCAAGGTAACTGACATAGCCCGAAGAATTGCCAAACTTATGTGGCAGTGGGCAGGGCACATTGCTTGCAGAATTGATGGCCGATGGGGCCAAAAGGTTCTGGAGTGGCGACCGCGTACCGGAAGACGTAACGTTGGAAGGCCTACAAGGTGGACCGACGACCTTGTGAAGGCCGTAGGAACCCGTTGGATGCGATAAGCACAGAACCGGTCGAAGTGGAGGTGCTAGGGGGACGCCTATGTCCAGCAGTGGACGTCTTACGGCTGAAATGATGATAATTATGATTTTCAACGCAGGATTATCTTACTATTTTATTTTAATAAAAAATAATATGTACAAATATATAAAAAGGAGGGGAAATTATCAAATCAAAAAATTCATCCGCATCGCTGTCAACAGGAAAAGTACCCAACTTTTTCTTTTTCTTACTGTCTTTCTCGACAATAATAAATTACAAAAAAAAAACCGTATGTCACCCACAAAATATTTCTAAATACTTAATATTAAAATTTAAAACAGAGCCACACACAGACCATACTGACTGTACCCCGCCCCTAGCCCGCCTACCGAAAAACTGAACGTTAAATGTACCAGCTAAAAAACAATAAAACCCTTTGCCAGATACGAAAGAAAAAAGAAAAAAATGAAAAAAAAATGTATGGACAGACGAGCGGGTGATAGCGGTTCAAACGTTTTGTTAATTTTGTGGTGAAGTGTACTTTTAATGAGGAAAATTATTGTGAATTTTAATTAATTCTTTTTGAGTAATACACAAAGTCAAATGAACAATAAAATTCGTAGTGTTGCACGAATAGATTTGCCTAAATAATCGACTGTCAAATCAAATCATTTCTAGTATTGTTGAAAAAAAAAAAAACAATTGTAGGTACCAATAAATAATTAGTCAGGTTTGACAGATATTTCGGTAAAAGAAAGTACATACAATTTACACACACGCGGTACATCAGCGGAGTGTAATATATGTACCTATACTTTTATCTAACAGCAGACAAATGTGTAGATTTTTTTATAAAAAAAAATATATTTAGACATTTATGGTTGTCAGACACTCGTCTGTCCTGCCTACGACAAGAAAATAAAATCGCGCCGTTCGCTTTTGAGTAAAAAAAGGAAAAAAAACTTCACTCTTTCCCGTTAGTACGTTACCACACTTTTTATTAAAGAATAGTCTTATGGGAATCAAATTATTAACTTTTAATTACTTTCACCGTACTCTATTAACTTATTATAAAATTAGTAAACCACTTTTTCGATAAACGTTTTTGTGTGTTGTATTTTGTGTTTTTTTTCTGTTTAAGTATAGTTTTTTTATGATTATTTTTAAGATCTCAATCCTGGGAAAGTGAGAAATCACTAACTAAAATTAAGGTTTTATTACTTTACAGTTAGTAGGAATCAGAAAATTAAAGATACACAAAAAAAAATGTAAATGAAAGGGAGGGAAAAAATCATTGGGCATCAAAAAATTCGTCCGCATCGTCAACAGGAAAAGTGCCTAACGTTTTCTTTGCCACGCTGATTCTTGGGCAAAAAATAGGCCAGCCCTCTGGCCACATGAAGAGTCGACCAACCGTTTGGATGCCCAAAACATTTTTTTAAACCACCAAAGCTCGAACCTAGAACCGAAAATGTTTTTTTTTTTTTGTTTATTCTTGTTCCAAAGTTATAGTAAGGGGAGGGTCTGACGCTTAGCCTAAGGTTCTCTTTCCTAAGTAATCATTTAGATCTACAGTTTCGGGAACTGTTACCAACCAAAGTGTTCGCTGTTCATAAATAATTAATTTAGAGGCGATACATTGTTGACATTTTTTTTCCATATTTTCCTGTAAAGTTCGAGCTTGCTCTGACAGCAAAAAAAAAAAAATTTGCCCAGATATGGGATGTTCAAGTTTATATCACGAAGCTACGCGCGCTTTACAGGAAAATATAATGTCGTTTTTTTTTGGGGATGGGAAATCATGAAATGACCCCTCCCGCTCTGAGTGGAGCGGAAGGGAGTGTCAGACTTTTACTGACTAAAACCCACCCGTGTTTCTTCCTTAGCCCTTTATGTTCCGGGCCAGCGGTAACACTTTCGGACAATCCCGCTGACCCGGCAGGCTTCGGGCCTATGGGGGTATAGTGTGTCTGATGTGCTGACGTTACTCGTCTTCCACAACTAAAGCGCGCGTCGCTCCGTAAGACAAAAGTACTACGACTGACGTCATCCGTATTTTACGGAAAATACTGTATTAATTTTTAAAAGGATCCATTCAAGTAACAATATTTTTTTCCTCTTCAATAACCATTAAAGTTATTGTTCGCAAATCCGCTGTAACACTTTAAAATATTAATATTTCTTACAACTAGCAAGTTGTACAGCAAAATCCATATTTTATTGAAGTGTGAACATACGAGTTTTCATTATTATTTAACTGGTTAATTAGCAGATACTTAATGCTTGTAATACTGCAGTAAGTACTCGTTATTTTTATAATTACGACTCAAGCTTATTTGTGAACGATATTGTTTTTAATAAAACATTTTTAGTGTAGTAACCACAAAATACACGATATTTTTTAACACGTTCAGTTGTGAGTACTACTTTAAAAATCTACTTGATTTTGTAGTTACTCTCAAATACAGGAAAAAAAACATTATAAATGTGAAAGTTTCGATGTTTGTTAGGTACTCAATCACGTAAAAACGGCTGAACGAATTTGGATTAAATTTAGCACACAGGAATACTATAACCTCAGCTAGGACATAGGATACTTTGCCGTCGTCCATGCGGGCGAACCCGCGGGCAAAAGCTAGTAATAAAATAAATAACTCTAAACCACTTCACCACGCGACTGTACCTCACGTGCTGCGCTTTAGGCTAAAAGTGAAGAATTCTTTAGAAAAACTTGATAAAAATGATGTTTAAGCCAATAATTAAAAGCTAGCCAGTCTGTAATTATGTTTATATGTCTCGCGGCGATTAGCAGTTGGTTGATAGAAAGGTTCCGGGGTAACATCACGGTTGTTACCCCAGGGGATGGGTTGAGGTACTTTTGGGGACACACCCTTTGATTTTGACGGGGTCTCATGTTGCCCGAAAGTGTTTACATTAAAACATTTGTCTTCTTTTTTACCGAAATTATAAAGAAAATTAAAATATGAATGGAATTGTTCAAGTTGCTAGTAAAATAAGTGAAAGTTTTAGTGAAAATATGGGCATTAGCTATTAAATATGAATAAGAAAATTATTTTTTCAAGACTCTCCATAAAATCCTGAACGATGTGTAAATTCATCATAATGATAACATTTAATGTCATAATAGAGCAATAAAATGCTTTGCGAACATATTAAATGCAATAATTATGAATTTAAAATAGAGCATTTAACTCAGCCAACGCTCAGCGGGTGTGCCTGTACATTTTTATAAAAAAAAATATAAAAAATTTGGGTTATTGTAAATACTTTTTCTTTTTGAATTCAAACAGAACACTTTTGTATGATTTTAAAAGTTCAACCACGTAGTTCAGTCTGTATTCTTGTAATAGAATAATAAATGCTAAGTATTTACGTGAACATAGTTGCAGAATCACTGCTATAAACGCGATAATTTGTTGGTTTTTCAAATAATAACTCGGCAATAAATCAATAAATTGCCACTAAATCGACATCAAACGTTACTCATGTGACGGATTAGCACAATTATCTCGTAAATTAATTTTGTCGTAAAAACTAGCTGCGTGAGCATAGTAACAGTTCATAAAGTTTAATTAATGAACGAAATAGAGCACGTTTCGTAGCGTACCAGTGGGTGTGACCGAGCGAACGTTACGTTAAGCGCTTTTTAACATGACTGTACCCTTTTTTTCTTTTTTTGAACTTTATATTTCGAATATTTTTTGAGGTTTTTAAATGTGAGTGTGTTTTGGGGCTTAGATAAAATTCAATATTATAAAAAATCTCACTTTCCTCCTTAGAAGAATTGAACCATTTCAGATTAGGTATATTAGTAGGTACTTAGAATATTTCCCCACATCTGCATAAAAGTTTCTGACAGCCAGCCTTATCAAGGCGTATCGAGTTACCCAGTAACTGGGTTGTAGAGGTCAGATAGGCAGACCCTCCATGTGAAATACTGGTATTCAGCTGGGACTGAAAGCCGACCCCAACATAGTTGTGAAAAGGCTTGGCAGATTGATATGATCTGGATAAAAGTTTCCCCTGAGCAATCTTACTTAGTGCACATGATTTTTCAAAAACCTGGACGAATAAAATTATGTTCTAATAAAAAAAAATCTGCATACATTATAATATTTACCTTATTAATTAAACTTTTAACAGACCAAAAAAAACAGTTTAATTAGATTATTATCTTTAAAAAGACAAGCCCCATTTAATTTATGACGACGATTAATTCAAAACAATGACTACAAATTGTTTTGTCAAAACGAATTGTTACCAAAATGTTACAATTAGATAAGCGAGTAATTAAATCATTTAAGTTTGTTTAATGATTTAGTACTATATTATGCTAATGCGCATTGTTGTGGTCAAAGCCAAGGTATACCATACCTTAATAGCGTCAAACTTTCAAGCCCTTATTTTTCGAAATGAATGAACCAATTTTAATGAAACTTCATACGCATAAGGTCTAAAAAGTTAGAAGAGAACATTTTCGAAATGTCTTATTTAAAAAAAAAAAAACTGGAAATCTCTGTTTCTATGGAAAATTTTGTTATTGGAAAATGGAAAATTGGTAACGACCGCGACTTACAAGTTGTAGGTCGTAGGTTCGAATCCAAGCAGGCACTTTACTTTGTGTAAATTATTACATCACCACTGCTCTCAAAACGGTAAAGGAAAACATCGTGAGGAAACCGGCATATCCTAAAACCAATAATTTTAAGACATGTGACATCTACCAACCCGCACTGGACCCGCGTGGTAGATTACAGCCCACTCTCTCTCACAGGCCTGTGTCCCAGCAGTGGGAACATTATAGGCTGATCATGCTTACCTGTGCGTGGTAAATATAGCTATCAGTGTTACCTACTTTTAACTAATGACGATCGGTAACTTCTGTTCTTATTTCTAACCAACCGTTATCAGTAAAAACACAAATTCTTCAACTTTCACGTTTTATTAAAAACGAGTGACACTCACATTCGCGTGACAAGTGTGAAGGTGACAGAAAGTGTCGTAAGCGTGTAACCTTTGAGTCAAGAACTCGATATAAAACGGCGGAGTCATGCGCGGTCCTTTAATGTTACTTATAAACTTTATGAGCATTCGTGGCACGCTAAAATAGCCTTTAATAGTAGGGATACTTTAATTTACGTGCACCCTGGAGGGTCAGTTCTGATACCACCTTGCTGACTGGGTTATATTTTTACCACGACAAGAGCCATTGTGGAAAAAGATGCGACTTACGAATTAGTAGTAGGCAGGGCCATCTTTAACCTGTTAGAGGCCCTGGGCACATTTAAAGGATCCCGGGGCCCCTGTGTAGATAAGAGACAACAAGAAACTTACTAATATTTCATAAATGGGAGGCTAGACACTTTTTGTAAATGGCACTGCAAATCACTTATTTTGTCATTGAATCTGGTAGGTACTAATAATGCGTAGAATGGAACGGTGGCTGCAAATAAAGATTTTTCATGAGAGCAGGCCGGGGCCCCCGAAGATCGCGGGGCCCTGGGCACTTGCCCAGAGGGCCCAATGGAAAAGAGGGGCCCGATTGTAGGTGTTAAGTTCGAACACAGACAATCGCTTTACTTTGTGTAATTTCAATACCACTGCTCTCAAAACTATGAAGAAAAACATCGCGAGGAAAGGGTCCTAGAACCAAAAAATTCAAAGACATGTGACATTCACCAACCCGCACTAGGCCTCTTGGTGGATTATGGCCCACTCTCGCACAGAGAGGAGGCCTGTGTCTCAGCAGTGGGAACGTTATAGGCGGATTATGCTCATAAGCTTCAGAAGAAACTTTCAAGTGGTCTATTAGTAAGAGAGTCATGTGACTGTTTTAAAAAGTGGTTTTCAAGTGCTGGTAGCCGTCATTTGTTTTGACTCTTAGTAAGGCTGGTTATCAGACTTTTGACTACCCGTTACGGATGTCAAAGATCTACGTATGACAGCCAGGACCATTAACGGTCTCGAAATGTAATGGTAACCAATCCCTGAATCGTCCGCGGCAAGTGTAGCTTTAACACCTTAATTATAATATGAAACCCATTAATAAGACTAAACATCTAACCTTTCACCTATAATCAACAGTTTATTAGTTGTCTAGCTAGATAAGACTAAAGTTATCACCTTCGTTAGCATTTTAAACAACTAAAATTACGTTAAATACTTCGCTACCGTATTTTATCATTTGTGTGTTAGTCTGGTTTCCAGGTGTGCTGTATTATTTACGGCTGATTTTTCCAACGCCAGATAATCTATTACTTTATCGGAGGAATAATTTTTAATTTTTGACAGTTCTGCCATAAAAACTGGCCAAGTGCGAGTCGGACTCGCACACGAAGGGTTCCGTACAACAAGGCAAAAACGCCGAAAAAAAAAACACGTTTGTTGTATGGGAGCCCCCCTTAAATATTTATTTAATTTTATTATTTATTATTAAAGTAAAAATACAACTGAGTATTTTGTGAATATTTCAAGTGCCTACCTGTTGCCATTATTGATATTGAGCAAAAAAGGGCAAAAAAATCGCGTTTGTTGTATGGGAGCACCCCTTAAATATTTATTTTATTTTGTTTTTAGTATTTGTTGTTATAGCGGCAACAGAAATACATAATTTGTGAAAATTTCAACTGTCTAGCTACAGCGGTTCTTGGGATATAGCCTGGTGACAGACAGACGGACGGACGGACGGACAGACAGCGAAGTCTTAGAATAGGGTTCCGTTTTTACCCTTTGGGTACGGAACCCTAAAAACTGACAGACGTCAATTTAATTCGACGAATAAAAATTATTTGTCTGTTGAAAAATCAACCCTTATTGCCCTTATTATAAGGCTTAAGTTAACTGAAGAAAAATGACTTTCATCAACCAATGTGACGTCTACCAACCCGCACTGGGCTCACGTGATAGATTACAGCCCACTTCCACTCGAAGAGAGGAAGCCTGTGTCCCAGCAGTGGGAACATTATAGGCTGATTTTGTTCCAATCTAACCAGATGCAGCTGAATACTAGAATTATACATAGAGAGACTGCCAATCTCACCTCTAAAACCCGGTTACTGGGTAACATGATAACCGTTGGTAAGACTGCTTGTCAGACTTTCGGGCTTCTGACTAGCCGATCTAACCAGATGCAGCTGAATACTAGAGTTATACATAGAGAGACTGCCAATCTCACCTCTAAAACCCAGTTACTGGGTAACATGATAACCGTTGGTAAGACTGCTTGTCAGACTTTCGGGCTTCTGACTAGCCGATCTAACCAGATGCAGCTGAATACTAGAATTATACATAGAGAGACTGCCAATCTGACCTCCACAATCCAGTTACTGGGTAACATGATAACCTTTGGTAAGACTGCTTGTCAGACTTTCGGGCTTCTGACTACCCGTAAAGTTTGTCAAAGAAATGTATATGACAGCCGCGACCAACGGCAGAAAATGCTAGTCACACTTCAACCTAAAATTGAAGAAAAACCACTCACCAAAAAACCATTTGCATTCAAATAGGCACTAGATTCTCTTTCTCAACTGAAGAATCGAATCCAAATACCACACGATAGAAAACTGTGCCTCTAACCACTATACCACTAGTGTCTTTTACCAGCAGAACGATGACGTTAATTATAAAATTAGTACCATTAAACAAGCAGTCTATTTAATATGATCAGTTTGATCACCCTTGTTAGACTCCGCAAGATTTATGGCTATCTACACTGATAAAGGAAATAAGACCTTGCTAGTAGATGATAGAGTTGAATATTGAATGTGTGAACTCAGTGTGGTATGTGGCCATTTTGTTCTGAGCTGTGAGCTTGAATTTGTGGTATGTGGAATAAGCAGAGTTAGTTAGTCGGTACAATTTCTGTGTAATAAAATTGTATGGGGAGGGAGAGTAATAAAGAGAAGAGTCTAGTTTTCCTACTGAGCCTGGGGTCCTGCGTTCGATTCCGGGGTCGCCCAAAGTGTTATTAAGTTCTTCCATCAGGAATTTTTCGGTAGCAGCTCGGAGTCTAGCCTTTTCCCAACTATGTTGGGGTCGGCTTCCAGTCTAACTAGATGCAGCTGAATACCAGTTTTTACATGGAGTGACAGCCTATCTGACCTCCACAACCCAGATACTGGGTAATTCCCTTTGGTAAGACTGGTTGTCAGACTTTCGGTCTTCTGACTACCCGACCGTCAAAGATCCACGTATGACAGCCGGGACCACGTGCTTTCCGAGGCACGGAGGGGTCTCGGTTTGTAAAGATGGTCATACACAGACCAACCGTGGCAAGCGTAGCAGTTCGGAGCCTGACAATGCCAATACTCTCGCCCCTATTACATAGTTCTTAAACATAGCTCACAGAATAAGCATGCTGAAGTGGCAATAAGCCGGCCATATTAGCCGTAGAACCGATGACAGTTGGGGTAGACGTGTTCTTGAGTGGAGACCGCGAATCGGCAAACGTTAGGACGCCCTCAGGCTAGGGAGCGTCGATCTTCGCAGGGTGGCTGGCAACAGCTGGGTGAGAGTTGCCGAGAATCGATCAGCGTGCAATTGGAGAGACATTATGTCCAGCAGTGGACTGCTCTAAGCTGATGATGAAACATAGCTGTGGGTGTGGGCACACGCCAGCACATCAAGCTACTACAATCTGTAAAATTTCTTTAATAGATTTTCAACTTTATAAGGCTCAAAGTTGATTGTGAAAATTTGACAGTTTCGGGTATATTTATAAGGTAGATTCAGTCACAAGCGTGACTGCATGATGTAATGGTATCTAGTTCTATGTCAAAGGGTCTATTATTACTGGCCATAGAGTCATAGACCATAGGGTTGAGATCACAATTTATTGCTTACTACAGTATAATTTGTCACAATTTGTTAATTATACGTTTCGTTTGTTAGTAATTTTTAATTGCAGGTTAGTTTTACATAGAGATTGATTACAGTAAACTGGTTAAAACATTATTTTAATAGATTAAAGGGAGTTTTTCTTTAATACGATGCAGAAATATGGGTTGTTTTACGTATTAACAACTTATTACAACGACGTCAAAAATTCAGCAGTGGACGTCGACGGCTGAAATGATATTGATGAAGATGCACTGATGCACACCAAACGGCGGGAACGCAGTCAAACAAACAACTAGTTTTAAGTTGAGGCCGATAATAAGTGACGCCACTTATTAACAGCCTCATTGGTATCACAAAATCGTATTTGAAAGTTAGGGCTCCACATCAGATGCCAGGTGACAGCTGAGAGAATGAAGTTATTGCCTTATGGGAATAAATTCAGCATGTATCAGAAACGCGTGGTCACATAAACTGAACAACTTTCTCCGTGAGACCAACAGCGTAATCGCGAAACAATAATCAACTGTCCCATACAAATGATATTGATGATGATATTAATAGTTGATCGCTGAATGTATACACCACCGGCGAGAACTCTGTTAAACAAACAACTCGTTTTTAGTTTCTAGCTCTACTCGCATTAGACATGGGTAGCTCGTGAGCTAGTGATAGAAAAGAGCTAGCTCTTTTCGATTGACGTCGCTCTCGCTCACTCAGTCGCTCGCTACGTAGCTCACTAGCTCAGTTAGCTCACTCAGACTCACTAGCTCAGTACTTCAGCGATGCACGCGACCGGCCGAACGGCTCATTCGGCTCCAAACTTCCAAAGAGCTATTGACTATTGAGCGAGCGAGCCGAAGCGCGTGCGGCGTGAGTCATATGAGCTAACAGTCGGCGTCTGAGTCACTGAGCTAAGTGAGCTATAGAAGAGCTAGTGAGCTAGAAGAGTGATATAGCTCTTTAGAGTGAAAGAGCTACTCGCTCTTTATCTTTTCAGTGAGCTATTTCGCCATGTTGCGTCATGTACGGGCCGCCATTGAAATATTTACTAGTGCTGTACATTCTGGCTACCCTTTGATGATTTTAGATTATAACAGAAGGCCTTAAAAACGTTCAAAATCTAGTCGCAATCTCACAACTCAGCGACAATCAATGTCAAAAACTTGTCAAAAACGTGGGGAAATTAGAGGTATTTTTGACAGATTGAGACTGAGATCAGACTGTGAACGTTCTTAAAATTACGAGAATTGCCCCCTTAACTTTTAAGTTGTATGTGCATCGTGAACGATGGGCCTAAAGCCGGGTACATACGTGTGTAATATAATGTAATGAGAATAGTGTGGAACGCATACAAACTCAACGCGAATCCTGTACCTTCATGTTCGAGTTGGTCCACAGAGTTGCCACACTTCGAGAGCGTTTGTGTTCGTGCTAAGAACTGACAGCCGATGGATCTGCGCGAGCGCCAGCCCGAGCGTTGCATACCTACAGGTAGGTAAAACTCGCAGTGCCATCGACACGCAGAATTCGCGTTACATTACACGATACATTTTATTGCAGACGTCGTGGACGGTAGGCCTCAGGATATAGTCTACAATGTACCATAGATCGCCCAAGCTGATTAGCACAGACACAAATCTATATTTTTTTGCAGGTAGCTAACAGGTATTTCCGGCGTTTCGAGGCCAAACTAAAAACCTAAACAAAACCTTGAGTCGAGGAAGGGTTTAGAAATCTCCTAGTGCATTTGGGAAACGAATTTATGTATGTGAAAATCAACCTTGCGCAGGGTTGTCAAACGAACGTGTTGGATGGAGAAGACTGTCTTTCATGAAAGTTGTGTTTTTAGGGTTCGTGTAAAATGTGATGTGGTATCACAAAATAGGGCTTCAAATCGTCTGTTACGGATAAACAATAAAGTTTAAGTCATATAGATACAACTATAAATATTGTTATGGTAAAAAGCCAGACAGAAACTTTAGTCTGTGCAAATTATTTCATCACCACTGCTCTCAAAACGGTGAAGGAAAACATCGTTAGCTTTTACTAGTTGTGCGTTGCGGTCAGCTCTCTCTCAGAGTGAGGATACCTGGACACCTGTGTCCCATGGTAAAATGATTAAGCAGTCAGGAAGGTTGGTAGCAGGGCTGACTACAAAGGGGTTACCATAATAAACGACACAACCGACCAATAAATAAACGACAGACATTCAACATTTTCTGGTTGTTGTTACACTTGGGTACATATTATTTAATTGTATAATAATCTGTGGAAACTGTTTCTGGATTGTGTTTAAACTATTTGTATACTTATGTTTGTTATTGCATCTGTTTGTTTCCCAAATAAAAAAAATAAAAAAAAAATTTGCTAAAAAAACCTCTGACATAAAACCAACTTAATTAAAACTAATGACAGCACAATTAAGAAGTAACGTAGTAACACTAACCAAAAATAATTTCAATACATAAAGTTTTTTGAAGTGAACCTATTCGTTAAGACGGAACTAAAATTGAGAGTGAAATTTCAAGGACGTGTCACGTTTATTTACATTTCGTTACATGAGGGAGAAGAAAGATATATCCCTCCCTATCTCTCACACTAAATCTCTCATAATTTATAATATATTTTTTTTAAGATATTTTACTTTTGTCACGTTTAAGCAATTTTTTTTCTGGTGAAATCCTCAAACGGCGCCATAAGTAAATAAAAACCTTATTGGTAATTATATTTTTAATACAGTTGCTCAAAAAGTGGTGTATTGCAGGGATGTATAGCGTTCGGGAAGTGGGCTATTACATACTAGTGCTTTTTTTTTACCTTCCCCGAACTCGTGCGTGTCTCTTTCCCAACTGTCAAAATAATGTCTATTAAAAAGAAAAACCAACCATGAAGTTTTTACTAAAGAGTTTTTGTGATTCATACAAATACGTATATTTCTAAAAAGAAGCTACTAATTTATTTCAAAATCAGATTTAATGATTTAATTGAATGGGTTAGGTTAGGATTCATTTCATCTCATTAAATTTCATTTTCATTTCATATCAATAAAAAAAATATACTGAAGACTAAGCTGTATGGATAGTTCCTTTTGCCTACCAAAATGGGTGAAGAAAAAAAAACTCTGCTTATATTCTACGGTTGGCGCCATTTTCCAGAAATTTTCTTTGCGAGTTTAGTTGTTTGTTGCACAAAATGAGTAATTTCGACCCTATTTTTTTTTAATTAACACCACCGGATTTCAGTATAATTGCACAAAATGCTTCGGAGAACATTTTACCGGAAAAGTCAAAAAGTCGTTACATATCCACATACGACTAATTTTTTGCGTGGAGAGAAGAGAAAAAAGCAATATTGTGTTTTTATTATTTTATTAAATTGCTTCATTTTTTCGCAACTGTATTAAAAATAGTCGTTCAGTACACCTGCGGAACCGTCATTGCAACTTGTTCCGACTGTCAACCCTCGCCTTCGGCTGCGCCTCGGCTCGGGTAGACATTTGTCGGAACTCTTTGCAATGACAGCCTTTCCGCACTTGTAATGAAATATACTATTTCGCCCCGTTTGGGGTCATGCAAGGTCTGTTCAATGTAATCTCCAAACGGCTGGTTGACACTTCCCGTGACCCAAAGGCTGGCTTTTACCTTGGCCCCAGGGTAAGCATTGTCATTTAACGTGGCAATGCCTCCAGTCTCTTGGCTACATTACCAGTCGACAGCGTTTTGAAAGAATTTTTCGATGCCATAATTTTGTTTGTTCAATAGTTTTAGTTAAGTTTGAATATTTTATCTTTATTTTATTTATTTATTAGGTATACCTACGTTGTTATTTATGTACAGTTAATTATAATAACTGTTAATACATAAAGTGCCATCCTTATATGGTATTAAAACTAGCAAGGAAGACGCATGTCGGAACGCATCAATTTAATCATAGTTTCCTTTGCACGAAATTTTTGACGCCTAAAAAGTTATCACGTTTTTTTTGCGTTGTCTGTGGTTCGCGTGCTGTTTTTTTCACGGATGGCATTCTCGAAAGCGAAACTGATACTTATTTTTTTTTAATTTTCTGTGCCTTTTTTAAGTCGATTTTTGAACGATATTATTAGGTTCATAATTATATTTGATTATATGTAAATTAGATTCGACTATTTCGTTTAATTTGCAATTTCCGTATTTCTGATATTGCATGTTTTGTTTAACCTTTAAATAATAATACTCTGTTGCATATAAAACATTTCCGTAACTGGCTGATTGATAATGCATACTTATAGATACATAGTCTAAACTACAGAAGCCACCTACTTGATAATTGGAAGATATATTTTTTTTAGAGGAAAGTTGAGGGTCTACGAATAGGGGACGACCAAAAACACGATGGATGGACTGTGTGTAAAAGATGATATGCTTAGAAAGAGAGTGTTTACCGAGATGACGACTAATGGAGAAGTATCAAATGGAAGAAAAAGACATGTTGCGCCAACCCCAAATAAATTAGGTTATCAGCAGGAGGTGAGAGAGTGATGATAATCTTCTTTAGAGGGTGTAAAATTGCATTAGGAAAGATTTCGGAAAAGAATCGGAAAATCTACCCCTAGGGACCAGATGGGATAGCTCAGCTAGAAGGACCGATGTCCATAAAAAGATGGCTGCCATGCGGACTACTCAGATACAGAAGGTAGAAAACCGCGTATTGTGTAACAACTTGGGAGAGACCTGTGTCCAGCTCAGTGTCCAGACTGTGATAATCTAAGTTTATTGATTTAATTACTTAAGCTCTTCAGTTTCCTTGAAGAGTAATTGCCGCCACATAGACGACACTGAAACGTTATATAATCCTTTTGATGGCCACACGTCAAAAAATCAAAAATGTGCTCTCAGCGGCAAAGTCTGTCATGTAGTCGAACCGTGGCGTGCTGGGCACATTTTTTTTTTTTTTTTGACATTGTGGTCAAAAGGATAAAGTATGTTGGTGTGTTTTCCTAGAGAGGGTTTTTAAACATCTTAAAGTCAAACCCGCAATCGAATTGCGTAACACACTCTGTCAATCACAATCTGAAACATTTTGAAGGATATTGCTAAACCATTGCTTCATAAGTTCGAAAACCTTGTCTGCTCAACAACGTAAATAACGCAATGAATGTTGTTTAACTGTCAAATTTCAGTCTGGCGGCCATCGCTCTTCTAGCAAACTTTACCTCATTTTTTTACATTTTAACCTTTCCTCTAAGCATTTTTAAAGCGTTCTAGATATCTTATAGGTTATGTTCCTTATATAGATTGCATGTGTATCGTGATATACCATTGGCAGTTGGAACTTACTTATAATATATAAAGGTTAGCGCTATCACACAATTCCCAGAGGTAGATGATAAAGTTACTCATAGACTTGATATACTTTACAGTTTAGAGGCAATTTGTTGGGTAAAATAGGAGTTTAAATTATCGTGGTAGATCATCATCATTATCTGCGTGCAAGAACAAACAGACAGACAGACACACTATCGCATTTATAATACTAGCAGCGCCCCGCGGTTTCACCCGCGAAAGTTTCGATCCCGTGGGAATATCAGGATAAAACTATCCTATGTCCTTTCTCGGGACTCAGACTATCTCTATACCAAATTTCATCTAAATCGGTTCAGCGGTTTAAGCGTGAAGAGGTAACAGACAGACAGACAGGCACACTTTCGCAGTTATAATATTAGTATCTATCGATTAGTATGGATAGTATGGATCAGTAATTCTCTACCTGTAACCTCAACCTATAATATCTTTCATTAAACTTGACGTTTTCTCTCTATTCAAATATGAAAACCTAGCCTTTTACTGCTAAAAGTTATACTGCAAAACGAATACTTAAACCCTGATTTAAATACTTAACCGATGGCTTTAGCGAAATGCGGTAGCTATAAACTGGGATTATATTAACATTATTGTATATTTATGTGATATAAACTTAATATAATGATAATATTTTCGTACTAAAATTGGGTAGTTTATTTGAATTTTCAAATAGATTTTGTTTGTCATTATTTCATAAAGTCTTCACTGGTATTTGTATATCATCAATGACAAAACTTAGCGCCACATAATTATAATTATTATATATGACCTTGACCTTATTATACCTTATTCAGCTGCATCCGGTTAGACTGGAAGCTGACCCCAACATAGTTGGGAAAAGGCTAGACAGATGATTATGATGATGATGATTTATGACATTGACCTTTAACCTATGTTTTGCAAATAAACTGTAACCCTGAATTTAAACCCTCAGCGCAGACATTTTTCGTAGGTTATTAAAAAAAAAACAGCTGTTTCACAGAAAAATACCTACGCGGTCAAAATGTATGGAAGACCTCAGATTGAGGGTCAGAATCATATTCTGAACCCATGGCAACAGGTTTCACAATGGTGTCCCTGCCACCCCGATATACAGTCAACAAAAGAGACAAGTATGCAGGATCGTCGAATATAGTTTAATTTGATAAATAAGCTGTTTGTTTTCTATTAATAATGTTAAAGTAAATTTAACATAAATATAATAATATACTTAATTTTATTTAGTAATTTTAGTTTAATTGTAATCGATAACAGAATCGTTTTAAGTTGCAACATTGTAATTGAATTAATATTTTTCATGGCTAGCAACATTCTCTCTCTCTGCATCCACGCTCAACCGGCAAGTCCATTTTTTGTACCTTTGCAAATAACTAATAAATCCAACAATATTTTCTTCGCATGAGTTTTAATTATACATACGAAAGTGGTCCTTCGAGCCGGATATGAACCAGCAACCTATGGATCTACAGTCCACTCTCTCAATTCAATTTTATTCGAGAACATCCATCGGTTTCTTACTAAACTTCAGGGCTATCTCTACGTTTCTGCGGCAGGGTGTGGATGTGAAGTTGTGCTGCAAACTATGTCCCACCTCATATCCTGCCCTCTATGCCCTAAAAAAATGCAGCTGTAGGGTTTCCATAGACGGTCACCCATCCACGGACAGACTGCGGCACTAACATTCGATCGACACATGCGGCTGTTATCATTTAACCACGAGCCCCGCCCTTAGAGAATAACCCTACCGGTTTTATTTCAGCAATTTGAGGGTAGTTTTGGAAGGGTTACAGAATATTTTGAAACTGTTTATTTTTAGCGTGAATGTTGAAAGCGTCAATTATAAGCGTTTAATAAGTTGTTTAGCTAATTATTATTATTATTATACGCACGCAAGCGAATTAATTGAAATACTTATTTAGCGGTGTGAGCAAAACAGCTTAATCTTACAAAATTGTTAGTTAAGGTTTGTTAGGTCATCAGTTGAAGTTAACAAATGAACTTTTCGCCTTTTTGAAAGTCCATTAACAACATTTCAACACATGACTTTACAGAATTTTTTTTTTTACCTGTTTACTGGGTGTTCTACCCATGAATACGAACAACTCTCACTATGGGACCAACTCTATATCACGAAAAAAAATCAGCGGTTTCATACATTTTGGTCAAGTAGGTATTGAACTCTTGTATGAAACAGCAGATTTTTAGGGTTCCGTACCCAAAGGGTAAAACCGAGACCCTATTACTGAAGCTCCACTGTCCGTCTGTCAGTTTGTCACCAGGCTGTGTCTCATGAACCGAGATAGCTAGACAGTTGAAATTTTCACAGATGATGTATTTCTGTTGCCGCTATAACAACAAATACTAAAAACAGAATAAAATAAATATTTAAGGGGGCTCCCATACAAAAAACGTGGTTTTTGCGGCGTTTTTGCCTTGTAAAACAGAACCCTTCGTGTGCGAGTCCGTCTCGCACTTTTTCTTCGTGATTTCAGTTGGTCCCATGGTGAAAGGTGTTCATATTCATGAAATGAAATGAAATGATTTTATTTTGTAAGTAGGTTTGTACAAACACTTTTACACGTCAATCATGTTTTTTTAAAACTAGATGAAGTCGGCGTTTCCTATCTGACTACTCTGAGAAGAAAGGCCGAAACAAACTCAGAGGTCACAGTCTCTTTTAAAGTCCAGACATAATCTTGGTCAGGTTATATGAAGACCATGTAGATCGCTGTCTGAGGTAGTCTTTTGAGGAAAGAACCACACAGATAGAGAGGACCTGTCCAGTCAGTGCACGCATTTGTCAAAAATCGTGCAGCTCAACTCAAGACTTAAGGAGCTCAACGATTCGACGAACAATACCAAAGAAAGGACATTTGGGTAGGCCGCATAAACTACTCAAACTGCCAGATCATGACTAAAACTAAGAAGGAAAAAAAAGAAATGACCCACATAGTCCTATATATTCATGGATAGAACACCCTGTAGAAATTTGAAACCGGTAAATTACCTGTATAACGCTTTGATTCTCCGAAAGTTTAGGCAGTGGTTTACTTACATAGTGACACACACATTTCGCCAGTTATCTTTATGTCCCATGTAATAGGGGGCGAGCCTATTGCCATCAACCGGGAACTCAAACTCAAACTCAAAGCATTTATTTCAATTAAACCATTTTACAGGCACTTTTGAATTGTCAAGAAGTAGGTCAGTCAGAAAAATGTGAAGCTAGTTGCCCATTCTAAAGCGTAGGTACCTATGGAGAAGAACGGGCAAGAAACTCCATGGACACTCTTTTTAAATTATATTGTACAAAAATATTAGTTACATCATTACTTTTGAATTTATAATTAAATAATGTGAGAACGATGTAAAAATAAACAAGACGTATGCGTTAAAAGCGTCCAGAGTACAACAAATAGTACTAAAACAACAATCTAAAAATAAAAATAAAATAATTAAAAATAAGCCGAGGCAGCTAAGTGATGACCAGCCCCAACTGACGGCAAATCTAGACTCCGGGCTGATACTCAGAAATTCCTCATGGAAAAACCAAACGCGAACCAATACTTTGCTATAGCAATGCTTTTAATTTTGATAATTGACAAAATCCTTCGAATTGTAAAGGAAGTGTGTTACGCAATGAAGTTTTCACTAGCTACTGAACGAATTCTCATGACTTAGTTTAAAAAAAAAACTTGTTAGGTACAAGTAGGTAGGTACTGGTCTACTTAGCAGTAATGAAATAACAGTTATAATACCTACTTTTCATTTTACAGCGCGTCTCTAATAAAAAAAAAGCTAGTAGGGGAGAACAGGGTAATTGGAGCCTACTAAGGGAAAAATTTCATAACAACCACATTTGTTAACATTCTTATGATGTTTATTTAGGAACTCTTACATTCATTATTAGAGTATATTTTAAACACAGTTATAATCAATTACAGTCTTGTATTAAGGTACAATAACGATTTTACAAAAAAAAACAGTCGCTCCCATTACCCGACACATGCGGGTAATGAGAGCCCGCTTAAAGCCCATATGGGAAATGGGAGCCATAATTTACTCTTTCCCGAAAATTGAACTAGACATACTTTAAAATATGTGATCTTAGTAATTAATACAAAGAACTATTTGTAAGACAAATAAAAAAAACAACTTAGTAAAGAAAAAAGATTAAGATAATATAAATATGCTAGGCTACCATTACCCGCCGACTACCATTTCGAAAAGTAATAACATAAATATGTAATTCTACTTTCAATCTCAATTTAACCAATTGGGCTTGTTAGTGCATGAATCTGGGGATATAATAAGCATAAACATAATAAAATAAGAACTTATCTTCATGCTTATCTCGGCGCTGGCAATCAGCAATTTTTTATAAGCGTGGAGCGAAAAACACATAATCGTCTCTCGTGACTTAATGCATGGCACTAACGGCTCGTGTTCCTCTGGCGAAGTTTTTCGATGGTTGACAAAAGCGGCCGAGTGTGTACGATGGCGTAAATGTACCTACTTTCCGTTCAATCACCATGGCTCCCACTACCCGTTGGTTCTCATTACCCTGGTCTCCCCTATTTCTAGAAATAGGTAACAATTTGCATAAAAACTACGCCATTTTTGATTCTCTGGCCCTAGTCATTTGCAAGAACGTTTTAAAATTCTACGCCAATTAGAAGAAAAGAAAGTTCTTTTGAACTGATACGCGAATGATTCTAATTTAAACTCTACAATTTTATTGGTCGGGGCCAATGCGACACATAAAAGTTTCATGCGAGTCCGCTAGGTGGCGTTCGGAAAAAGTTGTTGGTAATGAACTAGGGTTGTGCAAAACAGTTAATAATTGGTTTATCTACCTGCATAGCCTTTTTACAATTATGTAGGGTCGGCTTCCAATCTAATCGAATGCAGCTGACTACCAGTATTTTACTTGGAGCGACTGCCTATCTGACCTGCACCACCCAGTTAATCTGCATTCGCGATTTATTTGCCAAAAATGTAAACAAACAAATATGTTTAGGGAAAAATAACTATAAATCCCAACAATAAAGTTCTTGTTATAACTTTTTCAATAGTGCTAGTCACTCTGAAATCAACTTATTTCCCATAAAAATAAAATTGATATTTGTTTAACTTGAAATAATATAAATTTGAAACATAAGTTTTAATAGACATTTTTGGGTAACACGTTACCCCTTGGTAAGACTGGTTGTCAGAATTTTTAGCTTCTGACTAACCGTAACAACTGTCAAAGTTCTAAGAATGACACCTGGGACGAACGGCTTAACGTGGTCTCCGAGGCAAGGCGTGATCTCGATATGTAATGGATGTACGAACCGATCGCGGCAGGAGTGACCTTCGATGGATCTATGTGTTCGACTGAAATTGATAGCATTGGATAGTTTGTTTGCAATTTGGCCTGTTGAAGGCCGTAGGAAGCGTTTGTCCACCTGCTGGACATCAATATATTAATGGATAGTGATTTTTTCTCTTACCAAAGTAGTGGTTTAGATGTGAAAAAGAGACATTTCCGTGTTGATCTGGGAAGGAAAAATACAGTGAAAAATGTAAAGAAAAACAGTGAGTAATAGTAAATTTAATCTACAAATTATTAAGTATTCTTTTAGTAAAAAAAAATATCGTAAAAATGGGAAGTTTCCAAAAAAGAACGTATGTATTTTATCGTATTAATAAATGGAATACACCGTTAAATAAAAAAGAACCGTTTTTTAACTCTCAGATCAAAATGAATATTCTCGACAATTCACAAAACTATTCCAACTAATCTTCCTTTTTAACTGTTTCTGTTTTCTTATTTATTTATTTTATTATCTAGTTACACACAGGTAAAATAAATAGGTACAGATACGACATAATTATTAATAGTGAGTACAAAGGAAATAATTTCTTCCAGCAGACCTGCGAAAGATTTTCGTTTCTTTTCTATTTATTTTCTGAAATGCTAATAAATGCACTTTTCTTTTCATTATTTTTTTTTTCAGTGGAATTCCTGCTACAGTCCATAAAAAGGAAAAGAAAAAAAATCGTAGCAAAAGTGACAACCCTAATTATACTTGAACTGTGCTATAGGGGACTCCATTAAATATTAACTCGGCGGTTCCGTAGTACAATTACTAGTGTTTTGACGTACAGTATTCCATGCCACTTTAGATGTCACGATTTTTAAAGGTAATTCTTGAAAATATGTGATTTGATTGACGATATAATTTTGTGTATGACAATTTATTGTCTCTGCTTTTTGTGTTGTCAGTCAATTCATTGAAGTAGGAATCCATTTCTATTAGGTATTTGTTTAGTAAGCAACAAAAATGTCAAAGAACCAAAAATTCAAAGACATGTGACATCTACCAACCTACGATTACCTACACACTCCTCTCACAGAGAGGAGGCCTGTGTCCCAGCAGTGGGAATAATATAGGATGATGATATGTCAACCAACAAAAAAAACGCGAAACATTGAGTTATATTAATTAACATCGGGTGTTTCTTTTAATTTTAATTTTAACATTTTCTACAAGTACCAATATTCCTTTTTTACCGACTTCACAAAAAGGAGGAGGTACTATGTTCGGATGTTTGTATGTTTTTTTTTTGTATGTTTGTTCATGACTTCATAATATACACTGTCTGAATTAATTATCTTTGACATTATTGACATCGGTGAAGTAAAAACATTGTGAGGAAACCTGAACTAATCCATAGTATCCACAATTTATAATATTATAAATGCGAAAGTGTCTGTCTGTCTGTTACCTCTTCACGCTTAAACCGCTGAACTGATTTAGGTGAACGGTATGAAGATAGTTTTAGTCTCGGCAAAGGACCGAGGATAGTTTTTATCCCGATATTCCCACGGGATTGAAACTTATGCGGGTAAAACCGCGGGGCGCTGCTAGTAGCTGATATAAGTCTGAAATCGTCTAGAGCAAGCATGGTGATCAATGCTCGTGCCTCCTGTGTATGAGAAGAGGTCTTTGCCCAGCAGTGGGACAATGTTTGGCTGGTATACAGGGTTATTGGTAAAACATACTCATCCACTTTTTTTTTTTTGCGTATGGGAAATCAGCATATGACCCCTCCCGCTCTGGGCGTAGCGGAAGGGAGTGTCAGACTCTTACTGACTAAAACCCACCCGTGTTCCTTCCTTAGCCCTTTATGTTCCGAGCCAGCGGTAACCCATTCGGACAATCCCGCTGACCCGGCAGGATTCGGCCCCCTCTGATGCTGACATCTCTTTGAGGTGCGCGTGGAACACGTAGGTCCGGCTCGGGCCTGGTCCTGATCGGACGGTGAGCTACCCATTACGAACAACTTTTACTATGGGAACAAACCTGAAATCGCAAAAAAAAATCAGCTGTTCCCTACATTTTGACGAGTTCTAAGAACGTATAAATGTAGGGAACAGCTGGTTTTATTTCTGCGACTTCAGGTTTGGTCCCATAGTAAAAGTTGTTCATAATGATGAGTACAATGACCTCTTAAGAGGTTGTTAATGTTCTACCAATAACCCTGTATGATAAGTATCCAAAGAACATTTTCTACAATCCTTAGCATTGAATCGTGGTCGTATCGTGTCATATAAAGAAACCACAAGTTCACCGAAGTCCCAATAAAATATTCAAGAAAAGAGACATTTTACTTTTTTTTATCAACGAAGGAGTTTTTCATAAAACTTCATGATATTCATAGGTGACGCCTTAAAATGACTGTTCAAGGCATAATGTGACGATCAGAACCCTCGGGTGTCGATAATTTTGGGGTGAAACTCGTAAAAATGGGGTATTCCGTAAGACAACTGTAATGTTAGACAAATTAGGGTAATTTGTAAGTTCAAAATGGCTTCTTTTGTGTTGAAGGTGTTAAGAATTGAATTTGTGATGTTGTAATAGTAGATATTACACTTTTGGGGGACTTAGAAAACTGTTTTTCTTTGATATTTTTCACTTCTTTTTCCAATTCTCCCTTTAATTTATCCGTAAAGGTCAGTCTATTTTTTCGTTTGAATATATTGTTAAAACTATAAGTACATAATTATGTGCTGTACAGAAAACCGCCTTCAAATGTTTTAAATAAAAGAAAAAATCAGTCAAATCCTAGAACCAATTTTCTGATTCTGAACAAAGATGTTATGACTTACATTCCGGCCGTGTGTTGCGGACACCTGTCATTGCGACCATTCTAATACAGACGCCAGCACATCAAGCTATCCAAAACTGTCATATTTTCCCAATCAACTTTGGACCTTGGGATAAAGTTGATCTATTAAAGGCATTTGACAGATTGTAGTAGCTTGATTTGCTGGCGTCTCTACATAGCTAATAAAGATCAAATTCGCAAAACACTTATCAGTTCGTATGAAATTGACAGATGTCAAAAACGCATTCTATCGTCGGCCGAACTGTATTTTTGTGTAGACTCCAATCGTGATGCGAAAACCACAAAACTAATGTATCAGTTTCATAGATATTTATACAAAGAATACTCATAAAAACATACAATAAAAGAACTGAAAAGGAACTTACCATCTTTAGGCGGACTGGCACACTGCGGCGCGTAGGACCCTAAATGATAACCATAGGTATTTTGGTGCATCGGGGGAAAAGGATACCCTAACGACCTAGGACTGGGGAAGCCTGATGCCTCATGAGGATTTTGTTGCCCCCCAGGACTCCCAAAATGATGGGGGTGCTGATACCCCCCTTTGAAAGGACCATACCCATGTTGCTGTAGCTCTATAAAAGCTGATTTTGAGGAAACATTTGTAGGTGTTGAATTTGCGGAGTCGTGTGGGGTCTGTGAACCCCCAAGATGGTGATGTTGGTGGTCTATCGAGTCTTGGGTGGTGAGGGCCGGCTGTGGGGTGGATGGGCCCCCCCCGTCCGAAGACTGGGGAGGCCCAAACGGATCTGTGAAACTCAGGGTGGATGGTTTGCTGTTGGGGGATTGAATTCGAGTAATTTTGAGGGATTTTATTGTCTTCTTGGGTAGGGGGCCGCTGGGTTAGCCTGGAACAAAGAAAAATGTTGGTTAGATCGGTGTACCATAGTCAAGTTTCCTCTTTTCTTAGTAATTTAATGTGGCTAAATTTTCTGTTACATACAGGATATAAAATATTATTCATTCTGTTTTAATTTTAAATAGGTCCATAATAGCGTATTAAATAAACAGTTTTTTGGTAGCTCAGATTTTTTAGCTTTTAAAAAGGTAACAAAATTTTACAAAAAAAAAATAATTACATGTCAATATGTCATTTCAAACATTAATTTGGACTCGGTCATAAAAACTAATGTCACAATATATTATATGCAAAACTAAAGAAAACACAAAAAAATAGATAAAGTAATAAAAAAAGCCATGATGGACACACAACACAAAATATTCAACTCTTACGCATATTTCGAAGCGAGCCAATCAGCCGTAACGGTTTTTTGAATAAATTGTAGGGATCCGTAAGCAAACGTTAGGTTTATATCAATTAATAATGTTGTTAAAGTCATTTTTAGGTAGGTACTACTTATAATATTGCAATAGGTAGGTATTAGATTTTTCATGACTAAGAACTTTTCTTTTTAAGTTTGGGAGTCTAAATTAGGATCCTATGGTCCGTGACCACATTAACTGCTGATCCTTCTTGGCGAAAGGTTTAGTTTTCTTTCTTAACGTTACTTATTCAATCACAAACTGAGGTAACTATAAATTGTGTTGTATACGTATGAAAAATGTCATTATACTATTTATTAGTTGTCTCCATTTTTACATCAAAATTTTTAGCAATTTTTTTCAACTAGAAATCATCATACATATCCACAAAAAATCATATATGCACCTCAAATACGGGACCTCTCCAAAACCAGACACTATTTTACTTCAGAAAAAAATAATATAATATAAAAATCCCACCCACTCCCACGAGGTCAGTACAGGTCAAAAGTTGTGGGTTTTCTTTAAAACAATTTGGTCGACACGCTCAATTGAATCAATAAGTGGACTTACATTGTCCGCCATGTAGGGGAGACAAACGTCATTCGTTTTACTTTACAATTTAGTATTTTATTTGTTTAAATATCTCGGAATTAAAAAGCCAGTCCTGTGAAATGGTTCTACATCTCTACTCTCAAGCGATATAGAAATAACTCAGGCCATGGTTAAAATTTCATCCAGATAGCTAAGCGGTAACAACACAGAATGCCCATCCTGGATATACATTAGGTAAGTGTCTCCAGTCATGAGAATTTTGAAGCAAAGGAAAAAGCTCTTCTGCAGCTTTTTTGCAGCCATTTCAGTGCCTGAAAACCAGCCTTAGCGACAAAAGAAAATATATTGAATGATAAATTTTGATTTTAATGGGTTGATGTTTGTATTCGAAGACCTTATGAGATTTGATTCCTCATCATCATCATCATTGAGCTAGATGCCATCAACTACTGGACACTGCTAAGCTGATAATGGACATACGCCTTATTTATGATCATTTTGTATATTATTCAAGCTCGATTTCCAAAGCCTTCAACAGAGTGCATACGTAATTATAGCATAAACTCTAAGTATCCATTATTCAAAATCTTCCAAGTCACTTCTATTGATAGTACTCTTCTTAGTGGCGATATAAACCCCAATCATGCCTACCCTATTTCATTCTGTAATCTACCCCTAGCTACCTTCTTCAAACAACCAACAAACCTCAAACTGTCACCTATTTCAATAGCATTTCTATTATCTACCACCAAATTAACACATACAAAACAGCCAATATAAAGCGCCATCTACACTTTAACGTGTGGTCCGTTCCCATTATATTTCATTATTGATGCCCCAAAAAAACTAAATGTGGACCGATACTCTCCTACGAGATTTCTCACAAACCTAACTGGAAACAGCGCTTTGGTATAAAACAAATGGTACGATGAATTAAGATGAGAAAAAAAACCCTTTTCGGCAAGATCTTTGTGTTAATTACTGGTAGGGTTGGTACTAGGAGGATGCTGGTTTTGATTAACAGTTAGGATTTTATTATAATGTATACAAATTTGGTACAGTATACTAAATAAGTACTGTTTTTTTTTATAAATTACAAATTAAAAAAAAAAAAAATATATATAATTTAAACCAATCTGTTTCTAAAACTGGACGGTTTTTAAAACTTCTCGTCTCTGTCATTGGTAACTATGTGACAGTCTCTTTCAAAATTTATATAATTATGTCATATTAGATTTAAGAACCTCGTCTTCTTCTTACTTCAAGCTGATTCGTAAATTGTCCAAAACTTTTATCAAAACAAAATTCCACTGAATCAGATAAAGACCACAAACTCACTATAACGCCTTGAAGTGGTAGATTAAATAAATGGCAGCAGTGCATGCAGCATGATTGACACTAAATGTAGCTGTGTATCTACCAGCACCTTAATTGTGTAACACACTATTACTCACAATTTGAATCATTTTGAAGCTTATTGCTAATCCATTGCTCCATATGTTCGAAAAATGTGTCTGCTCAACAACGTAAATAATGCAATGAATGTTTTTGAACTGTCCAAATGAAACCCATTGCTACTGATAGTGTGTTACGCAATTACCCTGCAGTTCCAGCCAGCGGCGGCAATGTTATCAATGTACGAATGCTTTATGATGATATATTCGTCATTTTTGCAAATGAGAAAACAGGAGATAGAAAAATACAGGATGGAGATAGTGGGACTCCGTAATATGGTGTAACCTCCATTATTAAGATACCTTATGGATGGTAAAATCATATTGCTGTTATCACAATGCTTGGCAATAAAATGATGTTGTTTTGACTAGAGGAAGTACTGTTCATCTTGAAAATAACCCCTAACTTTTTTTGGCCTCCAAGGAAAGAACTACACTGTATTATTTCATAATTTCTTACACTTCTTCCTGCTTCTCAATTTCTTCAGCAACAAATATTCTTAACTCAATTTCACCTCCAGCAGCAACCCTACACCATCATTCGTTGTCCCTTTCACTCTCACCACATTCCCTAAATCTCCATCTCTTTTCATTTCCGAGTGTTCCGCCGGCGCCGCCAAAGGTCGGGTCAAATCGTTTCGTTTTTTTGTTTGTTTGTTAGTCGTGTTGATTGCTCATGTTAGTAATAATAATGTTTAACCATAACTAATTGGTGTAGAGTTTTATTGAAAAATATTGATCACACCGTATTGGAGGATTCAATTTGTTAAGGAATTGGTGATAAATGTGAAATGAGAGCCATCAAGGGTGAAGACGACGAGGAATAAATTAGTTATGATGATAAACATGAAATTCCGTCTGTAACGCAAATACAACTTGAATACGGAGAAAGTTTTCGTGACTTGGCAAGGGGTTTTGATAATAACGAACCTAATGATATTGACTATGACATAGAAGACGTAAAATCCACCGATGAAGTATGTAGTTGGCATTGACTCGGACATTATTACATAATTTCAACTCTTTAATACGCCTTCATTTGTTAATTTACCTGTGCCTAGAAAGCTATAAAGCTATAAAACATTAAATTAAAGAAATAATAAAACATTTTCACCCTAAAACCATTTAAAAATACCAAATAGTGAATATTTTATGAATCATCATCATCATTCACCCAAAAGACATCCACAGCTGGTCTTTCTAGATCAAACTTTTACTAAATAAATGTACAAACGTCAAAATAAACGTTTCGTTTTGAAAATAAAACCCCACCTATCAATCTATCCGTGTCTAATTCTGAGTTTAGATATATCTAGACTATTATTTTCTTACTAACTACTCGGGGCACGTAAACTCACTGATCCGAGACACAAAGGTTCATGGGAACCCATGGAAAAACCCCATAAATAATGGGTGCCCCATAAAATGGTATTAAGTATTCATTAGACTATGTCCCATGGTCCAATGGGTTTTGTAGTTTGATGTACGAAATTTTTGTTGTTTTGTGTGGCATTTACATTATTGGTTTTAAAAACTTGATTGATGATGATTTTGAATGTGAATATGACGATGATTTGATATTCTTGCTTTGGTAAAGATTTCGTCTTCATTGATAAAGTCATTAATTTTTTTTTTCAGTAAAGATCAAATTTCCTGAATTAAGTTTGCTTTAGGAGATGCTACTACATATTTCTTGGTCAAAATCTTGTGAACCACACACAGTGACCAAAAAATAGATTAAGATTGGGCCCATAAAAGTGCTTCATAATAGTCGGCACACTTTCATTAAACTCTAGTCTCTAATTAAAGATGAAGAATGCAATATCAATAAAATGATAATCCATCAAAATTCTTCAATCAACACATTCAATTACGACTAATAGATTTATCTAATCATGTATAAGCTTAAAATCAAGAGTAGCAAAAACTTTTTTTATCATTAATGATGATATCTGTCTAATTACCCCATTGTTATTTATTCATAGGATAAATTACTATTCATTAATACGTTGTCAGCGGTAACATATGATTTTGCGATAACCTTAGGATTATGAGACCTTTCATTGAGTTCATCGTCATTATTTTAAGTAGCTGTCTTTTATTACTTATCTATCATCATCATCTGCCTAGCCTTTTCCCAAATATGTTGGGGTCGGCTTCCAGCCTCAGCTGATGCAGCTGAATACCAATATTTTACTTGAAGCGACTGCCTATCTGACCTCCAAAACCCATTTACTGGGTAATACGATACTCCTTGGTAAAACTGGCCAGACAACCAACCAGAGTCGAGAACCAGAGTCCGACAGACTCTGGTTCTCGACTCTGGTTGGTTGTCTTACTTAGCTATATCTTCATTATTATCTTTCTTTCTTGGTTGTGTTTCTTTTTGTTGTGGGTATATTTCGTATCCCCCTCCTCTAATAATTTCTCTTATTTATTTACTATTTTCCCTCTTACATCTATCATTATAGGGTTACCTATTGCAATTGTGTACTTATTCAACTCTTATCCTAACTCATTAATAAAATTAAAATTTGTAACTTTTATTTAAAGATGTCTAATGCTGCCATTAATTTCTTAATAGACATACTAAAGGATAATGCAGCACTTTTATTTTTGTGTTATGATTTCGTTTTTGTTTTCCCTCCTATTTTATGATAACCTACAATGTTTTTGCTTTTGGATGAAAAGCAGCAGCTTCTATGTGGATTTAGACTTTATTAAGAATTCTATTTAGAGTCCTTCCAAGACAAGTTGCTGTATTTTTCTATGGAGGACGGTTTCGTTTTATAGAGTACACTTACAGGCAGGCATGACAACAATTTACAGGCATATGAATATTCATGCTTCAAATACCACTGATCTAGGATGGGAATCAAAAAACGACACAGAATGCCCCAGCTGTTTATATTCTTGTGTATCTTATAAAAGTAAAATGAGGGAAACTGGTTACACTGTTTCTGGGAAGCAAGGAGGTTGTCGTTTGTCATTATTAACCTAGTTGCTGCGAGGTCCTCTGATACGTAAGCTTAATGTATTTATTATTAGCCTTTTCGTGCGACAAACATAATGATGTGCAGTCGTCAGTCTCGTATTTGGCGTTTGTTTATTGTTTTGTCCAGTCGTCAAAGGCCTCCTCTATCCTTCTCCATTCCTGTCTTTCTCTTACTCTGCCCCATGTACTTCCTGCGACATGTCTGATGTCATCATCTTCATTCTCCTACCCTTATCATTTGGGGTTGCTGCAACATGTTTTTTTCTTCCATACTCTCTATTTCTCATCATCCCACCTTATAAGCGGTCTAAGTTGAATGTGCTTGTTGTTATAAATATTTATCATGTCATCATTTGCCTACTCTTTTCCTAACTATGTAGGGGTCGGCTTCCAGTCTTAACCGGATGCAGCTGAATACCAGTATTTTACATGGAGCGACTGTCTAACCTACCTCCACGACCCAGTTACTGGGTAATACGATACCCTTTGGTAAGGCTGGTTGTCAGACTTTCGGGCTTCTGACTACCCGTAACGTCTGTCAAAGATCTACGAATGACAGCCGGGACCAACGGCTTAACGTACTTTCCAAGATGTTTCCGAGGCACGAAGGGGTCTCGGTGTGTAAAGATGGTCACCCATCCACAAACCAACCGCGACAAGCGTAGCTTAACCTGATCGATCGACCTGTGCGGCTGTTATTATTTAGCCACAGGCCCCTCAAAATATTTATCATGTATTAACAGTTTTGCTGCCACCGTAAGGGGCCTATTAAATAATCCAACACGTAACAGGTGACAGGCAACAATCCGTCAATTTTACAAGTTTCCTTCTTACATTTTCGGTTTTATTATACAACACCTGTCGTGAAAATATGTCCCTTTTGTAATTGTTTGACTTATAAGATGTCGCATTGTCAGTTATATTAAATAGAGCCCAAAATTGTAACCAACTGAAATCGGACTTATTGGTAAAGGATTGAAATGTATAAAAAGTCTTGTCACACGCCTTTTTTTTTGTGAAGTATTACGGAAATAAATGACATATGTACAATTATTTTTTAACATAATTCAAATTATCAGAATTCTCAAGATTCACATAGGTACTTTTCGAACAGGTTTACTATCAATTGTTGAAGGCAGAACAAAAACTCATAAAGCATGGTACTATAAAATTATCAATCAAGTGCGACGGAATGATTGCATAAGCAATACTTTATACCCTTTGTAACAATGTCGTGAAACGAATCGGAGGGTAGGCAAAAAATTGGCGCCATGTCTGACCCAGACTTATTAATTATATGAGGATGGGCAGAACTAGAGGGTTGAATGCTATTTTAATTACCTATGAGCTTTTTCTTGGCTTTTCTTTGTGAAGCTCGTGGTTCCTGTACGTGAACGTTAGCAGCATTTTATTGTTTGATTGCATGATGTTATGAAATTAGAAGTTAGTTAGTTTGCTTGCTGCGGTTGTTTCGTGTGTGGGTCCGATCCATTACAGTCATATCGAAACGTACCTCAGAAAGCAAACTAAGCCGTTCTCGGCTGTAAGTCTTCGATCTTTGACAGTCGTTACGTTAAGGAGTTGTGTTAATCAGTAACTGGGTTGTGGAGGTCAGATAGGTAGTCACTCCATGTAAAATACTAGTTACCTACATCTCGTAAGTCTCGGCCAGTGCACACTGGGTCACCACTGCTCCTATCAGAAAGCATGCTCGATTGGTCCTTCTTTGCTTGCGCGAAACAAACTCCCCCCTTCCAACTGGAAGTGTGCCGTGTATACAAATGTACCTGTTCCGATATTCCTTTGTTTCTCCTAATGACTCAGTGAGTTAGTATTCTTCATAGATATTGATTAATACGCTTTGTAGTTCCCAGAAAATACTTCAAGTTTTTTATTGCTAATTTTTCTTCTTTTGTTTTATTCAATTGCTATTAATGATAGGACAGAAGGATGGTAAATTGATGGTCTTGTGCTGAACTTATAGGAGTGTAGGGGATAAAGAAATAGCTAGGAAAATTATTAGTCGTAGGCTTACTAATAACGGTTTTTATGGATAAGTTAATATGACTTCAGCTGAGCATAAATAAGTGAGGTTCTGGGTTCAATTCTCAGGTCGGTCAAAGTGTTATTGAGTTTTCCATTAGGAATTTCTTAGTAACAGCCCGGAGTTTGGAAGTTGGCGGTTTAATACCCCCGTGTCTCGGAAAGCACGTAAAGCCGTTGGTCCTGCGCCCATCGGACTATGAGAGTAAAGGAACAGAGAGTGCACCTGTATTTGCGCACACACTTGTGCACTATAATATCTCCTGCATACCTGGCTAATCTCCGTTGAGATTGGTCACTGTGACCGAAATCGGTTTGGAGGCTATTATTATACCTATTCACGTCACAAGACTCCAATAAGCCTGTGTTCAAAGTTCAAGTCAGATTAGGTGTCAATTTTCTTAAAAATTACTTTCCCTGACTGAACTTCCTTTCATTGATATATAAGGTGTAAAAAAATTAACCTTACAAACTTTAAGAGGTGCTTTAGACCATCGAACTGAACAACTTTCTCTATGGGACCAACTCTGAAATCACGAAAAAAAAATCAGCTGTTCCCTACATTTATGTTCGTATAACTCGTCAAAATGAAGGGAACAGCTGATTTTTTTTTCGTGATTTCAGAGTTGGTCCCATAGAGAAAGTTGTTCAGTTCGATGGTCTAAAGCACCTCTTAAAGTTTGTAAGGTTAATTTTTTTACACCCAGTATATAATCTTTTTTTAGTATCCTAAGCTAGCTAGGTTTAAGACAAGAGTGCATTAAATGTATCTCGAACTTTCTTAGTACAACCTCTCGCTAGCCAGTCAGAATCTATCTCATGGCCGAAACTAGGACACGATGGCCCTCCCCTTTTACGGTCACGCCAAACAACAATCACCGTAAAAAATACAAGAAAAAACTAAAAATATCTCCGGTCGTGTAACGGTGTCTTAAAACCGTGTCGAATCTTATATTTTTGATCGTATAACGTAAAACTACGAAGCTGCGCACGCGATCATCTTCGTAAGATTATAGTGTGATTATTTATTGAGAACATGCGATGCTGCAATCTTTTTCTGTTTGTTTGTTGGATTGTAGAAAGTTGTGTTGAAGGAGATAATGACAAAATACTTATTAGCACAAATGCAAATGTTTGTTTTAGATGCAAAACTGAAAATTTATAAAAAATTAGCATTTTCGAAAGGCTTGCCATATATATATATACTTGCCAAATTGCAAAAGGTTGGTAGACCTGAAAAGTCTATTTCTCCATCCATGATGATTGACTTCTGAATTCGAATGCAACAACCTTTAAACTCTATAATCTTTAGGGAAACTTGCTCATGAATATCTACTTCTGAATATTGCCACTGATCATATATTATTGTGGCTCTATGAGTAGTATAAAAGTTATACTCCCGACGTTTAGTATTCATTTCTACGAACTCATCATGAAATTTACTACTGACCATACATTTATTAATTTATGAGGTAGCCATGCCTGAATCTGAACCTGCCTTGTGAAGGCCGCAGGAACACGTTGGATGCGAGAAGCACAGAACCGGTCGAAGTGAAGGTGCTTGGAGAAGGCCTGTGTCCAGCAGTGGACGTCTTTCGGCTGAAATGATGATGCCTGAATCTGGTAACTACTAATAAATCTCAGCATCACCTAAACCAAATCGTTTCCACTAACTCACAAATAACATGGAAATGAGATACAATATTTTAGCAGTATGACGTAAACGGTCGACCATTACTGGTCACAGCAATTAGTTCAAGGTAGAAAACTCAAAGTCGAATGAAACACGAGAGTCCGTTTTTGTTCTAAAGATTTTCTTATAAAACTTTAGAATCTTTAGATTAACCTATCACGAACGGATGCTGATCAAAAAAGTGTCAGAAATGAATTCGTTGAAGATCTATGAGTTGGAAAAAACGAAACTAAAAAGACAATAAACGACGATAGTGATTGTTTGATCAGTAATGATGTATTTATAGACGTCTTAGCACGTTATGTTGATGTACTAGATGGTGAGAAATTAATATACAGAGTTACATCGAAGCGCAAACTGCAATCATGAATTCAACAAATGATTCTAGAACCCGTAGCGTAGAATTATTTTGTCGGTTATCAAAAAAAAACAGCTGTTACATAGAAGTGCATTAACTACGCAGTAAAATTAATAACGGACGAAAAATTTCAACGCGGCGTTCAGAATCATGTAGGTACTAAGTCCGTGGTTGCGCGTCCATATCCTTGCAAACCTGTATAAGAGGAGATTTAAAAGTGGCGCCAGTATCAGAAAAATTTAAAGGAAATCGTTTGGCTAGGTGAGATGAGAATGTGATGAGGAGGGAGGAAAAGCATGTGACATAAAGAGTGATGAATATAAATTTTGATGCATGGAGAGGGAGAGGTAGGCTAAAGAAAATATGAATGAATTGTGTGAGGAATAATAAGAAAGAGAAGGGAGTGAATGGAAAATAAAACGTGTTGCGCCGACCCAGAGTGACAAGGGACAAGGGCAGAAAGATGAAGACGGCATATAAAGGCATGATTAATTTAAGGACATCCTTCGAAACTCTTAGTTAGATCTCGTTTAAGCATTCATTATTACCTACATCGAAGAAACAGACAGTTATATGAACAAGTAAAACATTGAGTAGTGTTGTATTATATATTAAGGTGCTTTGGTAATTGGAAGGACTGTGTGGAAGGTATTATTGCTTGAAAGGGGGTGACTACCGAAATGACGACTAATATAGAAGTATGGAATATAAAGGCATGTTGCGCCGACCCCAAAAAATTGGTTTAAGAGCAGTAGAACGTTGAAGATGATGCACCAGCGCAAAATGGACTGTAATTAAATTTAGAAGTTGCTGTTACACAATTCTAACGAAGATTTTCCTCAATAAATGAAGATTATCTTACAATAAATAGTTAAGAGGAAATGCGGTCGGAGAGACTTTTGAAAAAGCCGTAATTCGAGGTTTGTCTCTCGCCTATTTCCTCTTCCAATATAGGATCAATTTAAAAGATATTTCATAAACTGAATAAGAAGGATAATAATATAATCATAATCATTTATTTGCACTAGGTATTGGTATATACTGTGTACCTATGTTTTTTTTTCATTAAAATTTGGGAAATTTGTACACCAGGCCTCTGTTGACAGCGATTTCCATCGGCATTTTTTGAGGGTTCTAGTGCTTATAAAAATAATGTATCATCAAAAAGGAAAACATAGGGATATACAAGTAGTTAATATTTATTATTCTGTAATAAATCATTCCTTTATGGTCATTAACCAGAAAGAAAACAGGCGAGAGCGTTTCTGCGGAGAAACGACCATGCACCCGCATTTCCTCTTAAGTACTTACTCAGGTCCTTTTTAATAAACTGTAAATTGACAATATTTATGTAGCAATGTCTAGCCTTTGGGTAATAGCAAGCAGGACCAATGACCATAAAAAGAAGTACTCATGTAACAGGGGGCGAACCTTTTGCCATCAACCGGGACCTAATCCAGAGTCTGGGCTGATACAGAGAAATTCCATATGGAAAAACCCAATAACACCTTACCCGACCTGGGAATCGAACCCAGGACCTCATGCTCAGCATTAGTGCTTGTGACTACTACACCAACAAGGCAGGAATTCAAATGATGGTTTTATTTGACCAAGCCATACTGAATCCAGCTTGTCCCGCATGAAAACTAGATTCATCCCGAATTGTGTCACAGTTTTATCAACCAAATAAAACCATGATTGAATATTAGAAAGGATGCCAGCTCAACTAGTTTCCACGCCTATCAGGTTAGTCTCTGAGACATCCCGGATGAGTAAATGTCAACGGACATAAATCTACAGATAATTTAAACATAGGCAACCATCTTGGATTATTTCAATATGTTTTACTATGCATAGATCTGCATAGTGATTGTAATACAATAGATTGATGACTAGATAAAGTTGTTGAGTTATTTACATCAAGAATGTTGTACCTGTTGATAAAAATGCAGTGGGTAAATAAGAAAGTATGATAGTTCTCAAAACGGTGAAGGAAGACATCGTGTTCTAGAACCAAAAATTCGAAACAAGTGATATTTACCAACCCGCACAGATGGAGTGGGCTGTAATCTACCACGCGGGCCCAGTGTGGTAGATTACAGAACACTCCATCTCGAAAAGAGGTCTGTGTCCTAGCATTGGGATTATCATAACCTGATTATGCTAAGAAACTATGAGACAGCTAAAGAAGACCTCTGAAGTAAAAATAATAAGGAAAAGAGACACTTAAAAAGAATCAACTCCCTTCAAAAAATTAACCCTCAAAATATATTTCATAATCCCAATATCACACTATAAAAAAAATACATAATACCCTAACCCCAACGATAAATAATATAACGTTAATTTGCGCGGTAAATCAGTAAACACAGTCGCGTGTCGCAGCCGCCATTTTGGTCTTAACCTCATTGACAGCTAGGCGTAATGGCCACCACGACAGAAAGGGCGCGAAGAATAGTCATTGTTGTTTATTAATCTCTAGACGTCATGCAACGATAAAAAATGGGCTGATTAACATTTCATGACAGTTTTTGTGAAAGTAAGGCTAGAGGCAAACAGATTACTTGGATTTCTTAAGGAAAAACAGCCAAGTGTGCCACGTTGGTTTTTCTTGGATATTTTCTCGTGATTTTGGAAGCGAATGATGTTTTTGCTGGTTACGTTAAGTATTAAATTAGAATCGAGATTAGCTGAGGCGTCAATCAAGCTATCTAGATAACTAGGTTATCTTTATAAATATAATTCTTCTGAACGTGTGTATGTCACTGAACTCCTCCTGAACGGCTGGAACGATTATGATAAAAGAAATTGTGTGTTTGAGTAGGCCTCTGGATGGTTTAGATTCACAATTGGACCCAGTAGGTGGCGCTGCGATCGAGTTCTAGGATAAAAGACGTGTGTCCGGTCAATTATTATCTATAATACATAATGTTTTTTTAAGTAAAACAGCAGACAAAACTTTAATTACATAATCACTTTACAAAAAAACAAGTTGAATAATGTGTTTCATTACAAGATCATTGATCGCAACTTCAATACCTAATACAAACAATAATACTATAATTGTAACAATAAATTAAAATGACAGGTTACAAGTTTACAAGAATAAAACAATAGAATTGAAATCACTGATACCTAACCATCGATTTAATAATAAAAAGTATCATGATACAATGTTAATTAAATTGATATTTATTACTTACTGTTATGTCAATATCTCAGAACCCACTGCTGGGACACAGGCCTCTTCTCTTCGAGAGGGAGTGGTCTAATAATCAACCACGCGGGCCCAGTGCGGGTTGGTAGATGTCACATGTCTTCGAATTTTTGGTTCTAGGGCATGCCGGTTTCTGTTTTCCCTACTGCAACGCACACTAATCGGAATCGTAACGTAATCTCCTCGCCTTGGGAAACGGCTCGTCGTCCCCGCGCTTTAGGTCTCCACCCTTGCCCCTCTCACTCCTCCGGCCTGCCTGCTGCACCATCAACCAGAGAGGTAGGCGAGCCGTAAGCGCGGCGTCGTCGTCGCCTAGCCGTAGCCGAGTCGACGTATCGGAGCTTCTGATCCGCTTTGGTTACGTGCTTACGTTAGGCTGACGCCTGTTTGACGGCGAGGCGAAAGGCGATCCTTTTTCGATTTGATATGTGTGCGTGCCTTTATTTTGTGTTTATTCGTATAGTTAGTTATTTAATCCTCCATCACCATTTCTACTTCATAACCCATTTCAAAACCTACAGCCCTACACTCCCTACAAAATAAAATTATCTACAACAACGTCGACAACAATAAAAGCTGTAAAACAAGGAATTATCATTATCGTATTACTGCTAGTAACCCGTCACTCCATACCGACTTATTTCAAATAAAAAATCCTTATACAGGACTGGGACAAGCACTTATTTGTGTCAACTGTCCGTTGATGTTAAAGAGTACACTATCTTTAAGCCAGCTGGTGTGTAACTGGGTTTAGATATTCATAGGAGGTGTGTTCTATTCATAGGGCTTCTGGCTATATAATAACAGTCGCAAGAGTCGATCGTAGGGTAAACTACGCTTGCCGAAGCTGGTTTGGGGATGAGTGAACATCTTCCATCTTTAAAAAAAAAATCAAAATCAAAATATTTTATTTCACATAAGCCTACATGGGCACTTATGAAGAAGTTAGGTGCACGGTTCCAATTGATCGTTTCCTATGAGAAGAGCCGGCAGGAAACTCCACGGTTAAGACTCTTTTTAAAAATAATTGGCTTTTACAATGTTTTCAAATTAAAGTAGGTATGGGAGGACAGCGTAGGCCTGTCAACAAGTACCAGGTACTTGATAAAATATAAAATAACCATATACTTACAGTGTGAGTCTTCATAATGTGCACATATCGAAATGAGGGATAGGTACTAAGCTTAATTTTATCGACGAAAAAAAAATAAAAAAAAATTGTAGCATTTTTAAAATTCTTGTTCGCTGCTTTGACCACTCTGTGTAAACAATCGCCCTCAATTGAGAATTATGATTTTTTTTAGGTACTTTAAATTATTCTCCTTTATAACTCAATCACAACATTTCCTATCAACTGTTAAAGAAAGGCCTTGCAATCACCATACTTTAGCAGGTAAAGATACTTTTAAATATTTTTTTAATTTTTCAAATATTTTTTTCGTCGATAAAATTAAGCTATGTTTCCCTCATTTCGTTATGTGCACATTATGAAGACTCACACTGTATACCGAGACCCCTCGAAGGTGTTAGTCTCTGTTTAGCGATATAAAACCTTATTCGAGTACTCTTTGTTTTATCGATTATTCGGTAGAAAAGCAACACCTGACATACCTTCCTTGCCTTATGAATTAAAAAGCAATTCGTGCACAATCTAATATATAATTAAATATCAACACTATCATCATATAGAGGTAAAGTTTGTAAGTTTGGATGTGGGAGGTAATCTCTGAATTTACTAATACGATTTCGAAAATTTCTTTCAATAGCAGAAAGCAACACTATTGCAGGGTGCCATGTTTTTTAGTATAGTTGACTACCACGCAGGCAAAGTCGTGGGCCGAAGCTAGTATATAATTAAATTACTATCGTTAACATTTTTGAGCAACCCTATATTATAATAGACAACACTAAAACACTAATTTCTTGAATCCGATTAATATGGGTCATTTCGCATCACTAATAGGTTCGGTATTAATGACATTTGTAAAGCAAGCGAAGTGCAGGTGACACCACAGACGTTGTAATCCTTACTTTACATTGTGTAGTCAATTGTTTTTTTAACCTTAAAAACTTGTTCAAATGTTAATCTCGTTCTCTAGTATTGCCATGCTTTAAGCTAGTTAACGTTTTATCTTCTGCAAACATGAATATTATTATGTAGATTAACACAATGTAGGTTTGTATATGTTAATTTTATCACCAACGGCAGTGTACAAAGAAGAGAGAGAAGATTCGAAAGACAAAAAATGATGCGGTGTTAAAAATGAAGAAAGAAATGTCACTTTGTTTAAAAATAAAGATTGTCTATTCTTCGTAGAGTAGAGGGAAGTGGGCATGCTGGCTTGGCAAACGGGTTGATGATCACAGTATCAAAATTTTCATAAGCAGAAAATGCCTCTGATAATTTTTTGATGCAATTTCGTCTCTGTAGTGGTAAACTCAGAGCAGTGGTGGCCAAGTGGTAACGGCCGCGACTTACGAGTTGTAGGTCGTAGGTTCGAACCCAGAGAGGCGCTTTACTTTGTGTAAATTATTTCATCACCACTGCTCTCAAAACGGTGAAGGAAAACATCGTGAGGAAACCGGCATGTCCTAGAACAAAAAATTCGAAGACATGTGACATCTACCAATCCGCACTGGGCCCGCGTGGTGGATTAAGGCCCACTCCCTCTCACCGAGAGGAGGCCTGTGTCCCAGCAGTGGGAACATTATAGGCTGTATCCAGTGGTAAACTCACATGTTATCTATAAATGTTAGGACACTTATGACTGACAGACTTGTAAAAAATCATATAAATTGACAGAAGATTTCACCACAGATTAAACCGCTTTCAGAAACTAGAGGAGCAGAAGGCACAGAAAATCGAATAGATTTAGAAAAAGCACTAGACTTTACAAAAGCAAAAAAAGGGTCAAAGACTCCAGACACAGGCTTAAAACAAAAAACCATGTAACAACTAATTTCTTAAATACACTTAGGTGTAGATTGAAATCACTCTTCAGCCCTTAACATTTCATCAAACCACCTAACCAGGCTATCGCTCCCATCAGGTCTCAACAAAAGAAACGTCAGATAGACATCAGCGTTTTCCGAGTAACCACCGCTAGGTGGCGTGCGTAGAACGTACTTAGATTTCGTGAGATAACGAATGCTATCCAAGACAGTCATTTCTTTCTATTCATTCTGATTGCTTTCGTAGTAGTAGGAAATCGTATTAAAATGGAGTTGATTTAGTTTAAGTTAATGAAGTAGTTACTGGTGAAAATTATTTCAATTAAATTAAAGTAGACATCGTACAGAACGATGAAGGAAAACATCGTGAGGAAACAGACATATCCTAAAACCAAAAAATCGAAGACATGTGACATCTGCCAACCCGCACTGGGCCCGCGTGGTGGATCACGGGACACTCTATTACAGAAAGAGGAGGCCTGTGTCCCAGTAGTGGGAACTTTATATGCTGATTAAATTATGCTATGGAAATGAAAAGATTGTAATGTCGTGTGGTTTTAAAAAACTAAGGTTCGATGAAAATAAGAAGTATATATGGGGATTTAGGATATATATGGGATAATATAGCTGACGTGGCTCAAAAGGCTGCTCAACTCAAATGGGATTGGGCAGGACAGACTGCGGTAGACAGCCGCATGCCGACGAAACTGTGGGCCCAAATAGCGCAGAATTGGTGCCCTGATACGTTGAGGCGGGGTCGTGGCAGACCACGTAGGAGATGGCGGGACGAGCTGGATAGGTTCCATCCAAACTGGAAGGAGGACCATAAGATCAACTACAACGAAACAGGGTAGTATAAGACAAAACCATATACATGAGGAAGAGGATATCTAAGAAGCCAATAAATATGCCAAATTAAAAAGAGGAAAACCAAATTCATTCTTATTTTTGATATTTTTGTGTCCATCAAAGTCGTCATTTTTATTTTTATTCATGACAATAATTTTCAAAGTCAATTTGTATCTGCCATTGAAATTGGTCACAGTTAAAACTATTTCCTACTTGTAGGTAATGAAAATATTTGGAGGTCAATAATATAATAACAGTAAACTGTTTTGTAGCATTTTAATCACTGCATTATTTATCTATTTCATTATTATTCAGATTAGCTTGTGGCTAAGTAATAACATCAGATCAGGCTTGTCGCGGTTGGTCCGTGGATCCCTCGGAAAGCCCGTTAAGCTGTTTGTCCCGGCTGTCATTAGTACATCTTTGACAGTTGTTACGGGAAGTCAGAAGCCCGAAAGTCTGAGAAACAGTCTTGCCAAGGGGTATGGTGCTACCGTGCTACCCAGTAACTGGGTTTTCGAGGTCCGATAGGCAGTAGCTCCATGTAAAATACTGGTATTCAGCAGCTTATATCGGTTACACAGTAAGCCGACCCAACTTAGTTGGCAAAAGGCTAGGCAGACTGCTGTCTGCACAATTTAATAATGTACGTTTAAGTTCTGGCTGATTTATTATACAAAAACGGGTGCGTACTTATCTATATTATAAAATTCAAAGTCCTGACTGACTGATATATCAACGCACAGCCTAAACCGCTGGTCCTAGAGACATGAAATTTGGAGGGTGTTCTTTGTGAAGAGTAGGTATCCACTAAGAACGGGTTTATCGAAATTTCACCCCTAAGAGGGTGAATGGGGGAGGGTGAAATTTCACGCGAACGAAGTCGCGCGCAGAAGCTAGTAAATAAATATAACACCTTATCTAACCAGTTATTTAGAAAAACAACCCGTCATAAGAGAGCAGTTAACATTTGCTCCGGCGACATTAATAAATCATTTGTCAAACGCGCCATTTTGTCTTATTAACCTTAAAAGGAAAGCGCGGTAATTACGAAGGGTTGGTGTGCTCTGGCGCAGCTAGGGATGGGATAGTAGTCGAGTTAGTATAAGGGAATTTTAATCGAGTTGTTTCGTTAGATTCGATGTGTCGTTGCAAAATATTGATTTGTTTAGAACTCTTCTAAGTTTTAACAGAAGATGAATAATTATACAATGCGAAGCTAAGCTAGCTACGACATGAAATGCCACTATGTTAACATTTTATCTACTAGTCTTAGGCAAATAAACCACTTTCTTTCTAAAGTTAAAAAGGGTAAAAGTAGATAAGAATATCTTAATTGCATTTGGTACCAATTAGAAGCTGTATCTAATAATCCTGTATTTCAGTTACAAAGATTTTTAACGTAACATTTCATAATAAACAAATAATGAATGGATACAACATCGATCCCTGCACTCGACTAACAATCGAACAACCGAAACAAAGCACATCACTACACGTCGATTGAAACATCTCTATCAGAATCGAATAATAAAGAAGAGCTACCGTGGTGTGTCAATTAAATTCTTTAATTTAATTCGATTCGTTAGGCAGGTCATTAATTTTACTATAATGGCGATTTTTTGTTATGCGTATGCCGAATTGACAGGGTGACTTGGATAGATGTTCATTTGTTACAATGGCCGACTTCTAAAGACCGATTTTAAAGTTTGCGTGCTTCTGTTATTACACCATCGATTTAATGAGCAGTACAGTACTTATTTGATTCCGTACTTATTTTGAGGGGCTTGTGGCAAAATAATAACAGCTGTACGGGTCGATCGATCAGGTTAAGCTAAGCTTGCCGTGGTTGGTCCGTGGTTGGAAGACCATCTTTACATACCAAGACCCTTCCGTGACTCGGAAAGCACGTTAAACCGTTGGTCCCGGCTGTGATTCGTGGATCTTTGGCAGTCGTTATGGGTGGTCAGAGGCCGGAAGTCTGACAAATAGTCTTACCAAGGTGTATCGCATTACCCAGTAACTGGGGTTTGGAGGTCAGATAGGCAGTCACTTCATGTAAAATACTGGTATTCAGCTGCATCCGGTTAGACTGGCTGCATCAGCAAACGGTTTTCGCGTTGCTAAATTTTGGGCCAAACCAATTTTAAAAAATATACATTTCATGAGTTATTTTTGCCATCAACACGCTAAGAAGAATCAGAAATCATACAGTAGCAGTTGTATATCTGGATCTACATACGTCAAAAACGTCGCCCGTCTTGCCCATCGAATAACTAATAATTTTGGTCCTTCGAGCCGGATGACTGGCAAAATATTGGAGTACCATCACGTCATCTATGGCAGTCAGAAATACGAAAGTTAGAATGACAAGACCATTTGATGCATACCAGTTGAGCTGGTTTCAAAAAACACGTTACTCCGTCGGTATTAATTCTTTTGCAAATAGACAGTAATTGCATTGTCAAACAATACCCTAAAAATGTCCAACACACGCCACATATTACTTTGTAAAGAATAACATAACTTCACGCCTGTATTTCCCAAAGGGGTAAGCAAAGATTTTTAATCACATTTCGCCAGTTATGTAAGTTTCGTAAAATAAAGGTCGGGCCTATTGTCTTAAATTGGTGGCAAATCTGGGGGCTTGCTACTGAAATGTTTCTTAAAGAAAAACTCAATAATGCCCGGGGAGCTAATCCCATGGACCCCACGCTCAAAGAAGGCCAACCAACGAGGATTACATAATCAAAAATGTCTTTAGCCCGCGACTTCGTCCGCGTAAAATTTCTAGTTCCCCCGACCTACCGCGTGGCATCGCATCGCCTGCCCGCTCTTTTAGTTCGTTTTCCCTTAGCTATCTCTCTGATTTTTCTCTTTTTGCTCGGCCCTTAAGGTACATAGCGTGTTAAATAGCCTCTAATAGCCTTCCTTACGAATTGTGTTATGAAATGCAAAAATAATTTTTAAATCCGACTGGTAGTTCCAGAGATTAGCGTGTTCAAAATAAACAAACTCTTCAGCTTTTTTTTGTATTGGTATAGATGTCCTATAAAAAGCAGACAAACCTGCGGTGGCACACTTATGTATTGTGTCAACATGACATGTCAATAGACAAAATAGACGTCAAGTGATGTCGATTAGTTGCGATAAGACGTCAAATATTCGAATACACTATTGATTTAGTAGCTACGACGGTTTATCTATGGAAATCAAGTGTTGTTTTTGGATACCATTTGTTTTTAGTGACTCATTTTAGGGGTTTTGATTTTATTGTCAATATCCATATATTATTTTTCTTTTTCGTGTTGCTGGGATAACGTTGGATAGGCAGTCGCTCCTCGCAGAATTCCGGCATTTGGTTAGACTTTAAGCTGACCCCAACATAGCTGGGAAAGGCTAGATAAATGATGATGATGATAAATAGATTCTTTTTTAATATCTTTCAAATTTTCGACGCAGGTGGGTTCAGAATCATGTACTGGATCCACGGTAACTGGTTGCGCGTCGATGTCATCTGCAATACCAGAAGTATTGCAGGTGCGTTACCTTCCTATATACAAAGCTGAAATATCTTCCAAGTTTGATGGTGACTATTATGACAATGAGTACAGTAAATTGTACCGCTAATTTTTAAAGGTTTTTTGGAGTAGACATTAACAGTAATGGGTATCGTGTTATGCAGTACTGGGTTGTGGATGTCAGATAGGCAGTCGCTCCATGGAAAATACTGGTATTCAGCTGCATCCGGTTAGACTGGAAGACGACCCCAACATAGTGAATGACAAAATGATGAAAAAACGTAAGAATTACAAAATATAATATTTTTTTAACCAACACACCTATTTTCAGAACTAAAAACCACTTTTCAGGTGTCGAAAGCAATACAAAAGGTAATGGTAACAATTTGAATGAACTGAAAACGTATATTAACGGCAATAATCAATGCTTGGAAAGTAAAACAGCTATTAAAGACGTCGACAAAGGGGTTAGGAAGGAGTACATTATTGATTGGATTGTAAACGTGAAGAGTTCAAAATAGAATTTGATATGACAGGGTTGGAAACATTTGTTTAACGTTTTAGTCATAAAGTAAGTCTCAGAGAATAATTCTGTTATGATTATTATGAAATAGATCGGTTTAATTATTTTCGGTTAGACTGGAAGCCGACCTAAACATAAGGTTAGGCAGATTGATGCCGATGATGATGATTGATTGTTGTTGGTTTAATTATAAGTGATTTTTAAGCTTTCTGATGGTAAGTGTTACTGTACACCACCTGTACAAGACGTCTACAAAACCAATAGGCATCAAGCAATAGGCATCTCTACGTGTGTGGTCTACCAAAGACAAAGTTGCAATGTCTTCTGTGCCATTAACTACAGCAACACGGTTCGGCTTTCTAGTAGCGGGGATGACAACCCAGGGTAGAGAATATTTTAATGCACCAACATTAATACAGTTTAAAGGGCCAACATGGCCAGAGATCGCACAAGACAGGGAATTTTGGAAGAAACACAATATAAGACAAAAAAAACATTAACACGGCCAATGGTGACATATCCAAGTCTTGAAGAATTTTAGATTCACAGAATTTTACCCACCGTACAAGCTATAGACATGAATATTACAGTCGAAGAGTTGAACTTCAGGTCACAAAACGTATTCATATACGAGAATTCTTAATTAAAACGAGCCTCGCTCATAGAAATAAACCGGTGTTTTTAACAATAATTGCTGCTATAAAAACTATATGTGATTACTCGTGAAATCGGCTGTATTTTAATATTTTATTGATTGAAGGACCCGACTTAATGAATTGAGAATTTTTGAGGAAATAGATGCTGACGAAGCATAAATGACTGAGGCAAAATATATAATGATGACGACATTATTTTTTGAATGCTAAAAGATACAAACTAAGATGAACGAAAAATAAAAGAAGATCTTATAAAACGCACTCACAATAACGTGGGCTTGAAAAAGCTGTGGTTTTCGGTTGCTGACGATCAAAAACTACCTGGCTTTATAGTCGAAATAGACTCAGCTGCTAGACTTGCTTTAGCAAGAAACGAGTAAACGTAGACACATTTTTGTTAGTAGGTTATGCGATCCTATAATGCCTCGTTTTCGAGATTAATTAAATGAAAGTGTTGTGTTAGTTCTGTCTACGCTAAATTATAGAGCTATCTCTATTTAATTGATTTAATTGCACTATGGAGAAAATACATAACTTAAAGAAACTCAGTTTTAGCTCGCAGCAGCAACCATAGTTTAAGAAATGACAATTGGTTAATTTCTTACTACACATAGGTTCGATTCCTAAAAGGGCATCGCAGAACTCATAAAATAGTACACACGATTCTAAATAGGCTCATTGAAATCATTCAAAGCTATATGAGCCAGTGATAAAATCTCATTAGATTTAAAGGCTTAAAAGTTAAAAGTTAAGAGTATTTTTGGAAAGCTTCGATTTATTATTTGTTTTATACTGATAGTTTCCAATGTATTTCGAAGAGAACTTCGTAGTTCTGTATCCCTACCGCAATTATTAGCTTAGAAAAGGAGCTACTCAACGGAACATGGATGTTATATGGCAGGAACGGTGATTGCGTAACAAATTCACCGCTTTTTAAGATCTCGATGTTACTAGAAAACAGCTGTCCAGAATTTAGTACACAATTTCTACAATGATTCCAATCATTTTTAAGGAAGGTTTTTGCTTTAACACCGCGCGTGCGCTCAAACTAGTTTTTATACAAATACCAACCACAAGGAAAATATAGCAAAATAAATCATGAACAGCCGTAGTTAATCTCAAAGTAATTACAATGATCATACCGCGATGATTGATAAATAACCTTGCCTGTTACCGTTTCATATACTGTGAGATTATTATATTAGTTCCAAGATAGATAATGCAAAATTAATTATTTGCATTTGACATTTGCAGGTTGCTGTGAATTAACCTGTTAATGTCATTAATTTAAATCAAGTGGATAAACTTCGAGTTGAGATTGATGGTAAAGGCTTTAATGGAACCACGCTTGGTGTTGATGATGTGGCTAACGTTGGTAGAACTAAACTATGTTATGAAATAAAACGACTTATGATACTTTTATATGTTAAATACCACCCAAATACTTCGCATGGTAGCTTTAAACAAACCACGAGAACGAAACTAAGGATAAATCGAATTAAAACTGAAAATTTTATTCCGCGACTACCTAGATGATCTTTTGCCATTTCGCTTAACTGACAGTGACAACTTCTAAGAAGCAATGCCGAAAGAAAGTCTAATATTTTTTGTGGTAGATCTCCTTTTTTAAAGTATTTTATTAATAGAAATATGATAAAAAAGGTGTTGGAAAAAGGTATACACACTCTGTTAATGATACTTGGAGCGATGCTCTACGGGAGGTCAGAGAAGCGCTGACAAGATGTTTTGAAAGGCGATATGTAAGCTAACAGTCTGACAGATGCATTATGCAGTAATAAAGAATATCTGAATTCAAATTTAGATGTTAGAGTGATATTTCAGGTTAAAGAATTTTTTGTGCATATAGAAGGATATCGTCTACATATACAAAAAGCTGATTTTATCTTCAGTAGGCTTTCTGAGTTTTTAAATTCAAAGAAATGCTTTAGAAATCAATCGTATTCATTGTGTTCTAAACCGCGTTATTGGGGAACATAAAGTTTGTTAGCAACCAAATTAAAGTTGAAGCTGGTTGAACGCCACACTAAGATCCAAATTACGATTGTTGAATATGCACAAAAATTTGGTTTTGAAGTAACAAACAGTATTTGTGTAACCTTTAGTAAATCGATCATCGTATGAGGATGAAATCGTCAGTGAGGTGCCCAAATAGTGAATAAATCCGGATGACGCTAAATGGGAGTTCCTTTTATGACGAAAGCGATCGCCGACGCGGGATTCCTCGAAATTCTCGAAAGTAAAAAAGAGGAAACCAAATTCGGGCGAGAACAAAGTAGTTTATGATTCACCTTTAAATGTTTTTGACCTCCGACTTTCCTATACTGGAAAGTTTTTGGTCCTTCTAGCTGGGAATTGTAGAATAATTTTCGTTTAAGGCGGCATTAGAATAGGAAAAGAGTAACTCAAATATAAAGTATTTTGGACACAATAATAATTTAGGTATGATGCAACTTTGGACAAGCGCCACGATTTTGAACCTTTCTATCTAGGTATGGTCATTGACTTGCGAGAATGGGCTGTCAGAAAAAATCTAAATTCCGTCCTTCGAGTCTCGAATTCAATTCCCGAATCGGGAGAAATATTTTTATTGTCGCCATAAAGACGTGAGAATAATAATGAATGAAGATCCATGCAATGATGCTGAATCTTCGGGATCTGATTTAGCTAAACAGAAATGAAAGCGAAAATAGGAGGTTATATAAAACCATCAGTTATTACACTTCTGCAAACTATGGAGAGGTGAGAATTGAATTATCTACAAAATGTTGGTACTCTTTTGGTATATTTATGAATTTCTGATATTGTAGCTGTTCCATAGTTACAGTTAAGTTTTTGCTAACTTGTTATAGTCTTAGTAAAGCGCGGGAAGATACTTGTCGAAAGAATTTGGTTAAATTTTTCGCTTTCAAAGTTTTTTTTTTAATCGAGCCGTTTTCAAAATGGGTTAGTTATGACATCAAAAACTTAAGGAGGTGGATAACGGAAAGTTTTGTCTTGAAGTTAAGGTTTTTCAAAGCATCCCAGTACATTTGGGACCCCTAGCGGGCCTAGAAATACGCCCTCGCGTTTTTTCTCAACTTCTTGAGATTATACAGGGTGAAAGTATATACTCTTTTGAATTTTGGATTTTTTCAGATTGGTTTAGATAATGGAATATGAGTTCATTCCAATAAGCGTCTTATTAGGCCTAAATTAAATTGCAGTAATGTGTTCGTTTTTGTGTAAATTACAAAAATTTTGCCTATTTTAGAATCCTTTACTAATCATAACTTGGATTTGGATCTGCCTTTGCGGTCCCCAATTTTTTTTCGGCATTGTATTCAACGTTTTCTTTTCTAACTAACTTTGTAGCTTAGCGAATGACTTTTCCGGTTCGTTTTAACCCTGAAAACATCAGGTGGTATAATAATGAATAGGTACTTACGGTTTCTGTAGCAATCACGCGATATTACACAGCATCACTTTTTCACAATAATTTTCTTACACCACAAAATTGTCACACAAAATTAATTTAGTTTATCCGTTTATTAATTGTACACTTGTCTTTTCCGAACACTGGTCCTTCACTATACTCTCCAAAACTTTAGGAAATCTATGATTGGTCGAATTTGAATTTCAAATCGAAACGTTTTGTTATTTTAAAGAATTTGCAACGGATTGGGTACAGCACTAGAGAGGTGAGGCGTAGCAATCAAATTTATGATTGCCAGTAATTAGAAAGAACAGGACAGAATGATAATTGGCTATCAATTAACGATCCATGCATTACGATTCAGCAATTATGGAGCACGTGGCATCATTTTCCAATTTTACTGCGTCGATAGTCGATTTCGTTTTTCGCCGCGCTTTTATTACGTCACCGATGTCATTTTTAATCACAACACTGGTTCCTGTATCGAGTCTAAACGAGTCATAATATTCGTAGAGTTAAACTATAGAAAATCACAGGCGATCACCTCACACTAAACACAAATGATAACAGTCATCAAGTTTCGAAAAAACCGAATCGTCACTGGCTTCGAAAAAAAAACACGCTCGCCGACGCACACAAGCACGAAATTCTGTCCAATTAAAGATAATGTTTGTGGATATTTTAATAGCGTACCCCTCCGAAGAAACCCGACACAACCAACTCCTGTTGGATTTAAGCACTTAATGATCGGTTGGGGGAAATTGTGCGAGAAACGAACGGCCCAGCGTAGCTCCGTCTCGTTCTAATTAGTTCTCCGCCTCGCCACATGTATAGGGACTGTGGCGCCACTGCAGCAGCGTAGGCGTGGCTTATTCCGAGGCGGTATTTGTCAAAGGAGGAGCTGTTTTGCCATTGGTTGGTGGTTGTGAAGCGATTTTTTTCGTCCGTACGTGCAGAGGACGCGGGTTGGCAATGTAAGATCGATCGTCGGCGCCAGGGTACTATTATATGTTTTTTATGGGTATTTTTTGGCGGTGTTCAGTGCTTTGGTAACCTGTTATGGAAGCCACGCCCAGTCGGCTTCGCGGGCACGGACAGACAGAGACACACCGGCTATCAATCGGGGAGCCGTAGGGTTTTTTTGAGTGCGGTTATTTATTTTTTTTTGTAATTTTTCGTGAGTGTTTGGACTCTGTGATGTGACTGTTTGTATGTCATTGTGTTTTGTATCTCGTATGTAATGCGCCGGTGGGCTTTTTGTTTTTTTTCTTTAGAAGGCAATGCTGATGTGTTGTTATTTGGATTTATTTGTCTCTTTATGTTTTGGGAGATTGTATTCAGTATTATTTTTTATGTACCCTAATGTAATATTAAAAATTAAAACGTAAGTATTTTGGTATCTAGCCGAGCCAGAATCGAATGGATATGTATCTATTTAATTGTAATTTTCGGTAATATTTTTTATTTATTAATAGAAAACTAGTTTAAAATTCTAAGGGAACAAAAATAGAAAACTATTAATTTTAATTTCATACTTGAAACAATTTTGTAATTGACTGTACCAACTTTCATGCTGACGATACTTTTGCAGGTTCAAAAATGTGTTTTCTCTGAATTAACTTAGGAAATCAGATACCTACCTAGTCACAGGTAGGTACTACCTACCCTGCTACCTAGGTAGGTACTCTGGGTTCCCAACAATTTTTTTTAATAAGTAGGTACCTAAGTACCTTTCTAGGTTATTATAGACTGTGAGATTTCATATAGAATAATAATCCTATAATGTTCCCACTGCTGGAACACAAGGCCTCCTTTCTGTGAGAGCAAGTGGGTCATAATCCACCAACTTACTAATAAGGTAAAAGTGAGTTTTGTATAGGGGGTAGGTAATCTCCTGATCTGATTCCGAAAATTCTTTCACTAATGGGAAACTACAATAGGTATTGCCAAGTGTTATCCATACTAATATTATAAATTCGTAAGTAACTCTGTCAGTCTGTCTGTCTGTAAAACCTTTTCACGCCTAAACCACTGAACGGATTTCGCTAAAATTTGGCAGAGAGATAGATTGCATCCCGGGGAAGGACATAGGATAGTTTTTTATCGACATACCTCGTGGGCGAAGCCGTGGGCGGAAGCTAGTAGGATTTATTTTATGTTAAAACAAGTTTCACGTGGTTGTGTAGTATTTCAGTCGTTGGCAGAAGCTAGTATTAGGTACCTACAGCCAAAACCAGCGTTTTCAAATCTTTAAAGGTCAAGCTTGTATTTTTCTTATTTGCTAGATACCTACCTATATTTAAGAAAAAAGCTACACAGATGAGAGTAGGAGGTATCATGGGAGGCTATAAAACAATAAAATTCTATTCAAATGGTAATAAAATGGTTGAATTAATTAAATGGCCACGAAATCGTGAATTAAACAGGTTTGATTGCATACTTCACTAATATTTATAAGATTTCAGATATATTATTTAATTTTACTTGGTAGGTAAGGACATTCTACAGGATCTGTTTTATATTCTGAACAAAATTTACTGAATTGGTTTACGGAATTTTAGTAAGAGCGACAGTTTTCCAGAATACAAAGATTGGAAAATATTCATAAAATTTTCACAAAAAAAAAACGCTATAATGTGCTGTAGTAAGAAATTATTTTTTTCAGATAGGAATAATATGTGCCTAGTAGATAACATCAACCTCATTTTTCTTGAAAATTAAAAGTACCTACTTATTTGCTAGATACCTATTAGTAGCAGAAAAAATCGGCAAGCCATAAAAATCTTATAAATTTTAATAATTAGGAATTAAAGTCATCCTTTTGGTCCTAAATTCCGACTTATGTTTCTTTATATTTAAACGTTGTTTTAACGGTGAAGGAAAACATCGTGAGGAAACCGGCATGTCCTAGAACCAAAAATTCAAAGACATGTGACATCTCATCTCATTATTATCTACCAACCCGCACTGGGTCCGCGTGGTGGATTACGGCCCACTGCCTCTCACAGAAAGGAGGCCTGTGTCCCAGCAGTGGGAAGATTATAGGCTGATTATGAAAACTGTAACCATAAATTCATAACATGATTCTACAACCCCAGTCGTAGAAATTTTTCGTCATTTATCAAAAAAAAATCAGCTGTTCATAAAAAAAGTGCAATAATGCGATCAAAATATATGGTAGAGCTATTTTTTTTTAATAACCCACGATAAATTTCAACGCAGGTTTCCGAATCATGAACTAAATACATCAGTTTGTGCACTAGATAATTTTGTTTCCTGTATAGCTTAAAACTATGTTAGTAACACTTCAATTCACTAGCTTGACTTATAAATTAATTAAGTATTAATAACTAGCTGGCTTTATTAATTGACATTGACATTGACTAGGCCTGAACTGAATGACAACAGGACTAACCATAAAAAAACGTTTTCTGTAAACACTTCAAAAACCATAGTTTAAATTGTTTAAATTAAACGGTACAACACTAATAAATAAATTACACAGCAAAATAATCTACACACCAGTTAATTGCTGCCCTATCGAGCTACAAAATAGCCCTTATTGCCCTCTTTGCCCTTATAGTGATGTCAACTTGTCACAATATTGTGTCATGTCAACGTCAGTTTGACGTAATAAGAACCTAGGACTTCACCATTGGTTTCGTAGATTGTTCAATGAGTTTCCGACGTTCTGGGAAACGTTTAAAAATTGCTTCGTAACGTTGGAATATTACAGCAAGCACAATATGCTATGTCTGTGATATTTCAGTAGCTGCTTTTCTTGAAACAATTTCATATTTTCGAGTAACCGAGAAAAGTTGTCGTCAATGATTTCATAAGTAAGGATACGCCCGTCTGAACATTTTACATAGAAGTTCTTCGTTCGAAGTTCGAAGTTCTTAGTTCGCGCACACCACTGTCAACTGAGCCGCGTTGGCCCTAAAACCGTCATTTTAGGGCCAGCGCGTTGGTGCCATTTAGTCGCGCCGTTAGCCCGGTCCTTACGCTAGTAATATATATGTCAATGGTTGTCGTTCTTTCCTCAAAAGACCATTGCAGACACTAATCATGGTCCTCACATGACCTGACTAAGATTACCTGTCTGGACTTTAAAGGAGACAGACCTCTGAGTTTACACATACAAAATATTACGCCTGTGTAATCCCCGAAGGTAGGCAAAGGTATCACCATTTCATATCAGGGATAGGTACTCAAAATTAGTCGACAACATCTAGCTTATTTTATGCACGACTCATAATGCGAAGCATTAGAGAGTGCTTAAGATCGATCAATTTTTTTTGCCTCCTTTCTACAACTGTTTCTATTTTTATACTCCTGCTAGTACACAGAACCTACATAATTTATATACCATTGTATAGATAATTTAATGGAGATTAATTGTGTACTTTTTAAAAATTGATTTAATGCAGTAGAAACGATAAATCATCAAGTGTGAAACCTGAAAACATTGTAGCTTGCGAAAAAATCAATTCATTGCGTCAAATTGTTTTTTAATAGATTCGTTTCACCCGTAGGAGGAACCCTATTGAAAATGGCTGTTTTATTCAAAGTGGGTTTTTTTTATACGGTCAAATGAGCATTAAGAGTCGTGCACTTTTAAATTTTCCAATTTTTTTTTAAAGCCCTGGATAAGTCATTCCGATATTCTATTTACTCTGTAAAAATCTCACCGTGAAAACATAGACGAAGTGAGCTGTCAATAATGTCAAACTCAAACTCTTTATTGCATTAATGTGTACAATTTCATTTTTTTTTTGTGTTTCAATCTAACATCAGCAGTGATATTCTGTAAAAATCTCACCGTGAAAACTTAGGTGAAGTGAGCGTGGAGTGAGCTGTCAATAGTGTCAATTCCTAGCAAAAACAAACTCACTTCACCTATGTTTTCACGGTGAGATTTTTACAGAATCGACCGGCAGTAGGAATGACAGCTCACTTCAAGCTCATTTCACCAAAGTTTTCACGGAGAGATTTTTGTACTATAAACAGGCAGGTTTTCAAGGTATGTTTTCTATTGTAAATGTTTCTATATCTGACAGATGTTTCCTGTAAACTTGTCTTCTAAACACAATTACTTAAGACGTTAATTACATATCTATGGCACGAGCCTTTTAGGGTAAGGAAATAGACCCTTAAGTTAAGAATGCATGAATTATTTATTAGTTGCTTTTAGCTAGCCGCGGGTTGGTTGTCTTCAGTTTTGAATGAGTTTTTAGTGTGTTAGAATCCCCTTGGTAACAAATTATACATACAAAAGTATGTTGTATTCATCTCAAACATGAAACTTACCTATTCAAAATTTTTTAGCTTATTAAAATTTTGCTGTGTTCATGATTTTCATAAATAAGAGACTCGTGAGAAAATGTTACTTAAGTCTAGCCGACCTATTCTGTCAGAAACTCACCGTGAAAACTTAGGTGAAGTTAACTGTCAATAGTGTCAATCCCTAGTAGCAGATGAATTTGACAGCTCACTTTAAGCTCACTTCACCTAAGTTTTTATGACCTATTCTGTACTCATCGTGAAAACTTAGGTGAAGTGAGCTGTCAATAGTGTCAATCCCTAGCAACAGATGAATTTGACAGCTCACTTCAAGCTCACTTCGCCTAAGTTTTTATGACCTATTCTGTACTCACCGTGAAAACTTAGGTGAAGTTAACTGTCAATAGTGTCAATCCCTAGTAGCAGATGAATTTGACAGCTCACTTCAAGCTCACTTCGCCTAAATTTTTATGACCTATTCTGTACTCACCGAGAAAACTTAGGTGAAGTGAGCTGTCAATAGTGTCAATCCCTCTAGCATCAGGTGGAATGACAGCTCACTTCTCTCACAGGTCGTCAGAAGCCCGAAAGTCTGACAACCAGTCTTACCAAGAGGTATCGTATTAGTCAGTAACTGGGTTGTGGAGGTCAGATAGGCAGTCGCTCCATGTAAAATATTGGTATTCAGCTGCATCCGGTTAGACTGGAAGCCGACCCCAGCATAGTTGGAAAAAGGCTAGGCAGATTGATTTTTTCGTAATAGGAAAGGGATGCAAGATATAACCCTCTAATTATTTCCATTAGGTATACACACCTTACAGGGGTAGAAAAATTTAATAGAAGGATGACAATTACTTCATAAATAATTTATAACAGGCCACTTTGCTGTCCATCGCTGCTTTTGTATATAAAAGATTTAATGAAGTACTTGGTAATGCGTCAATGGAGATAGTTAGTAGACAGAGGAGAATATAGCAAGTTTCACAGCTGCAGGTAAGAAAGGAGGGGCTCGTGGCTAAATGATAACAGCCACACGGTTGGGTAAATTTTGGGCCTTTTGGTACTTTTCTTATGACAAAATGTTACTTATTTATTTATTAAGGTATATCAACAGTTTATATATAATTATATCTTAAGTACTAGAGGTAACAATAGCCTCGGACTTACACAGTCGTTAATAACAGGTGAACCAGCAATCTTAGAAATTATGTGATAACAAATTATTATCTACCTAATAATAAAACTAAAGTCTCTTGAATTGAATGAAAAAAAACTGGCCAAGTGCGAGTCGGACTCGCACATGAAGGGTTCTGTACCACAAGGCAAAAACACCGAAAAAAAACACGCTTGTTGTAGGTATGGGAGCCCCCCTTAAATATTTATTTTATTTTGTTTTTAGTATTTGTTATTATAGCGACAACAGAAATACATAATTTGTGAAAATTTCAACTGTCTAGCTATCGCGGTTCTTGAGATACAGCCTGGTGACAGACAGACGGACGGACGGACGGACAGACAGCGAAGTCTTAGTAATAGGGTCCCGTTTTTACCCTTTGGGTAAGGATACGGAACTCTCATATTAGCTGTAGTGGACTACTACAGCTAATATGAGATTTTGGAGACGATTAACTAATTAGTAGGTAGGTACCTAATCAACGGGGTAATTGTGTACCTAACACTCTTACATTGGTAATGCATTTCATTTTGACGGTCCAATAACATTCTTTGCGTTATTTACGCTGTTGAGCAACCGAAATGTTTTCAAATAATTATAATAGATATCAGACAACGGATTAGTAATTTTATTTCCATCAAAATCTTTCGGATTGTGTTGCATTTAGGGTGCTGGCAATCCCGGGATTGTGGCAAAATGTTTTCCTTTGCAAAACTCTAGTTGAAAATACAAAATGGCGGAAAGCAAGTCAAAAATATTAAAAACAAAACCAGCTCAATTTCAAATTAAGAAACCCGTATTACAAAAGTGTCATGGCTGCCTTATTTGTCTTTATTAGCGCCTGTCGGCACCTAAACGTTATATTAATAGGCAATTTGCTCAATTATGTCGCGTTTTAACTTTTAAAATGGCGCCTGTTATGTCAAGTCGAAATATTAAAGCGTGCGTTCGTATATGTTTGGACTTTTTTGTTTGTGCTTTTCTAATTTTATTAAATTAAAGGCACTAGAGCGCTGTGTATCAGATAATCTACATTCCATCGTCACTTAATCAGTTATCTACTTTAGTGAAACGTATACTAAGTTGATTTTTGTGTGACCATTTGCAACAAAAAGGTCCTATAAGTTTTTGGTTGCAATGGAATTTGAACTTTGTTAAGTATGACATTCAGTTTGTTGTTGCATAACTTGAAAATTATCTTAAATGCCTGGCTCTAATATCCTACCTAGTTGGTAAAGACGCCAGCACAACAAGCTACCCGAAACTGTCAAATTTTCCCAATCAACTTAGAACCTTATGCTTTAGCGATAAAGTGGAAAATCTATTAAAGAAATTTGACAGGTTGTAGTAGCTTGTTGCTGTACCTAGAGTTAGAGAAAATCAAAATCATCATCAAAATTGGCAGCCTCTTTCCACCCATTGCCGAGTATAACCCTTCTTTGGTGCCATGCTTCCTTGGTCAGTGGTCTGTGCAAGTCTCATCCAGGTCTTCCCCGCGATCTTCTGTAAGTCGTCCATCTACATGGCTAATGGTCTGCCGCTCCTTCTACCGATTCTCGGCAACCATTCCGTTAGGACTGCTCCGCCTGCCAACACCAAGTCTAGCCAAGTGTCATGTCCAGTCCACCTCCATTTCAGGGCCGCTAACCGTAGCATAATCAGCCTCAACTGTTCCCACTGCTGGGACTCAGGCCTTCTCCCTTCGAGAGAGAGTGGGTGGGCTGTAACTACCAGTGAACTACGCGTAGTCCCACGTCAAAATCAAAATGTCATCGGAAAATTGAAGGACCATTTTGTTTTATGTCAAAACGACATTAACAACCTAAGTACTATTAAATTAATTAATTCACGTTACGAACTGTTAACCATGTCAACATTAGGTACCTACATAGTAAATAAATCCTTTTAGTAAATAATAAAACGCTACCCGAAATCATTAAACGCCATAATGAGATACAAAACTTTGAAGCCATAACATAATAATCTGTAATAGCGCTTCAAGCCGCTTTATTGCACAATAAAGCCGTTCCAAATTCAAATTTCGTTTCCTAGAATCTGTAATAGGAACGTGGAACAGGGTATTATAATTTTTACTGTTTATTTATTTTTCCGTGGAAAGGGTGATTTTATTTTTAGAAAAAAGAGATTCTATTGTGATTTGATTGCTTTGAGCTTTTGCAGTCATTTGTCTAATGGGGGTGGGTGTTGATTTTACCTATCTTATTTTAATAGTTTAATTAGTAAAATCCCCAGATTCAGCGGGTGTCAATTGTACTATAGGACGATCATTTTGAAGTTCAAGTTACCATGCATTTAAATAGTAGTTTTTTTTTTTGTAAACGACGAAACATTTCTACGCTTTATTCATGTAGGTACTGAATTCATCAATTCATGGTTACAGTTTGCGTGTTGATGTGCCACCCTTTAGGTACTTATAGGTATAGGACCTGAACTTTGCGCAGAAGGCTGCGCAGTAAGATTTTTTAGGAACCAAATGGTGACATGAGGCGAGTGCGAGTGAGAGAACATGCGCGAAAGTTTTTAGGGCCTATATTCAGGGCCTGCCAAGTTCCGTCGGTCATATTGTAGGTATCTATTAGTTTTTTAAACATTTTTTTTTTCGTTTACTTATTGATCATTGTAGAGTCGGTTTCTATTTATGCTGTTTTACCCTTACCTGTTAGGTCAGTGTCTACCTGGAAAAATATTGTCAAACAATTTCATCCATACTAATTATTATAAATTCGATAGTACCTAACTCTGTCTGTCTGTCTGTGTGTTACCTTTTCACGCTTAAACCACTGAACGGATTTCAGAGATAGATTTTATCCCGGGGAAGGACATAGGATAGTTTTTTTCCCGATATTCCCACGGGATGGACACTTAGGTATGCGTCATACTATAAATGAAGTAATCATTTGGGACTTTGATACATTCATCCAAAAACAAATTGAAGATTCTTACCTACATTTCGCGTCCACATGACCAAGCCGCTCAATAAAATAATATAACTAACAAAAACCCTCAGTAACAAATCGATACATTTATTTAACCTATTTTTACAATCCCACTCTTAATTAGTTAAAAACTCAAAGCAAATGTTCTAATAGCATCTATCACCACAAAAGGTACAACCATAAACTAAAGACTCGCAACAAACGCTTCACGCCTCATAAAATTAAAAATCGAACAAAAAAGGCTGGCAACAAACGATAAATGTCACAGAGCATAAATAACAGAAGAAGAATATCGTCGTAAAATACAATAAAACTTCATTAAACTACTGTGCGTAGGAGGTTCGAAGTTAATGATGTTTTTATAATAAATAATGGGAAAGTTAGAGATTTTGCAGAAGTAACTGGTAGGTAGGTCATTTTCGTTGATAATAAACCTATATTATCTACACTATATGATATCTAGGGCCCGATATTTAGGTGATGTGTTTTTGTGTGTTAGGTTGTGTATTATGTACTATACAATAAGTAATTTTCAGGTAATTTATTGTAAATATGTAATATATTACCTGAAAATATACGGTCCGCGAAAACAACATTGTGTATTTAATTTAATTTTGCTGTTTTCACTGGTCAATCTGATGGGTAAGGTGAACTAATGAAGTTTTTCACTGGAAAACTGACCTAAGATAAAAAAAAAAAACTTTTTCAGGACTGAACAAGCTTGCTTAGAGGCTTCTGTCTGAGGAAGGAAAATAAATTTAATAAATTAAGTAGTATGGTTAAATTAGCGATAATTGCATAAGTCCCATTCCAACTAATTTCCTATTTTTTGGCCAAAGTACAACGTAGTAATGCTGCCAGCCTTTTTGGCACTTTTCCTATTGACAGTGATGTGGACGAATTTTTTATTGTTTTCTTATTCTTTTATACTTATACATATTATTAATATTATTTTTAGACTGTTAGCTTATACCTACTATTATGTAAATATTATCTTGTGTGGTAATAAAAAGGAAATATAGGTACACACTAATGCCAAATATAATTTGTTTAGGGTTTGAAAATTGACCACTGTAAGTAATGTAAATTAGATTAAATTGAGGGTGAGAACCTGGTGATCCATCACACTGTCACACATGGTAATATCCTAATAGAGACGCTACACAAAGGAACATGATCTTGTGCACTGTCAAAACGCTATAATTCTTGTCTCTATGTTTATAAAATGTCACCCTTTGTGTAGAGAAAAATAAAAATAAAGATGTCAGATATTACTTTACAAAACATAGTTTTTAATATCCATTGTCAACTAATTATTTAGCATAAGCAAGCACGCTTTTAAAACCAAGCATTGTTACAATTTAAGTCCAACGATATCTATGAACCATGCAAATTTCTTTTATTACATTCTAAAGCACCAAGGGATACCTACCTGTAGAAAGAAAGTACAAAAATACTAAGCGCCATGCGCCAACGAAGATTCCCGAACACTCACGGAGAAAGCCGAACCCCGTCGGTCCCTTTGTAAATCTATTTAGGCCAGTCCATCATTTTTTATTAGCAAAATGACAATCAAAATGAGTCGGCTCTTTGCCATTTTTTTTTCTCATTATTGTTACCCTATTCATCTATTGTTACGGGGAGGTCTAATAGAACCTTTGCAATTTTTTTTGGGCTTGCAACACAGGTGAAGTGTTCAAAAGGGGTTGCCAATTTATTTCACGTTATTGATATTTCTCTTTGTACGCTGTGTTAATATTGTGATTTTTTGGGATTATGCTCTTAAGTATTTTATAGCTTAGCAATGATGATTAGATTGTAAGAATTCCATATTTGTATATTTTTCATTAAAGTCGTTTTTTTTTTAATTTATTTTGGTTAGCCAAGAACTGTTTACACAATACATTTTTACAAATATTTTCCTAAATAATACATTTATAAGTGCAACAATTAAGAGGCTAACACATTGCTCTGTTAAATTTAAAAAAAGTTTAGATGATGGTACTTGATTAAAGAAAATTATTTATCAAATTGTTGTTTTATTTTAATATCCTTATTCACTTACCTCCTTTATTCGTAAGCATGGCAAACAACACCAATAATAGCCTGGGTTCAATGCCCAGGCAAGATAAAATGTTACTGGGCTTTTGCTTATGGAATTTCTCACTAGCAGCCTATACTCTGGTGTATATACAGACGCCAGCACATCTACCCGAAACTGTCAAATTTTCCCAATCAACCTTGAACGTTATGCTGTAGCCATAAGGTTGAAAATCTATTAAAGAAAATTGAAATATTTTAGTACCTTGATGTGCAGGCGTCTGTAATTTGTGGCAGGTTGATGGCAATAGGTTGTAACTGAGTTGTGGAGGTCAGATAGGCAGTCGCTCCATGTAAATACTGGTATTCAGCTGCATCCGGTTAGACTAGAAGCCGACCCCAACATAGTTGGGAAAAGGCTAGGCAGATAATGCAAATGACGTAATTATCTTACCAATATTTTTATTTTACGCTTTAAAAATGTTTCAAATATCTCGAAAACTATTGAATTTCGGCCATACATAATATGGTGGGGGGTTTAATTTGTTGCATTTGCCCCCCTATCAACTCCTGATGGATATACGTCGAGTTACAAGTAGGGGAAGTCCGGGCAAAGTGGACACCTTAACGTTTGATGGACTCTAAGAAGATAACCAATAGGCAAAGAAATAAAACAAAGGTTCAATGAGAATCAACATTTATTAAAGTTTTTAATATAATCAACAAAAAATGCTTAATAGCAGTTCTTTAATTTTAATTGTCAATAATATTGCAACATGTCGGGTATCCACTTTGCCCCAATAGGTCGGGTAAAGTGGATAGGACGATAGGGCAAAGTGAACACAAATACTTAGCCTAGTTTTAAACTAATCAGTGAAGGTATCACAAAGAAATAAGCCAATTATAGTCTCCCTCTTGTTCATCGTTGAAAACTTTACGAAAACGACCAAGCTGAGCAGTCGAACTACATTTTCTCCAATGCCTATAAAGAGTGGCGTAAGGTAGATCATATTTTTTTGCGGTCGTTTTCACAGGAATGCCAGAATTGCAATATGCTCACTCCATTGGGCTTGATTTGTCTTCCTGTTGTATTTATATACCATTTAAAACAAATAATAAAAAAACTGAATGGCTTGTAAGCTAACGGCAAAGAGAATACCGTATTCACTTTGCCCGTGATCACTTTGCCTTACACCGATTCATTTCATTCAACCTAACCTAAAACCAAATGAAATGACAACAAAGTAACAAAACTCTCAGAATTTATACTTGAAAATATGCACTTTGAAGACATAATCGGACAAAACAATATGATTAACTTTTATATGAGTTATTAAAGTATTACTTACCTCGAAAAGTAATAAGAAAACTTCAATATTTGGTTTTTTCGATTTTTCCCTCGAACGCGCCAAGACCTTCCGCTAGTTTTGTTTGCCCGAGAATGAGGACGGGTGGGAGAGTGTAATGGCGCGAGGCGTGCGTGGTCCGATACGTTCTTGGCGAGAAATAAAGCGTATTCACTTTGCCTGGCCTATCCACTATGCCCGGACTTCCCCTAACCCTGTATAAGTACTTACTTTAGTTGTGATATGGATCATTTTCAAATGATCAATGAAAAGTTGTTCGAGTATTTCATTCTGCAAGCGTTCTCCGACACTCGTTTTTCCTTTGGACTGATCACCGACAGGACGTTTCGGTTTTGAGAGATTCGTCGATAGAACGTTTCACCTATGGATGTTTCGCCGACAGAATGGTTCGCATTTGTTTGTTTCGACGACAGGACTTTTCAACTATGGAATATTCGCCGTCAGATCGTTTGGTCTACGATTGTTTCGACATGGCTTTTCCACTATTTAACTACAAAGCCACCAAAAAGCTACTAGCTTGCTACAAAGACATGAAGAAAGAAGACCGCCTTTACTTTTTGCATCTCTTTCTATACTGACCTTCCTACATTTATTTTATAAAACTGTTACGTAAAACCCATGCCATGGTGAAAATCCCACAGTCTAATAGAATCAGTTAAACTATTTACTTAACCCATCATGAATGCACGCAAACAATTTGAACGATCATCACAATCAGATGCGACCGTTTAGGTTACCTACATGCGTGCGCGCAATTGATACACTCAACCGAACACTTGAACTGCGAAAACCACCCTTACTGCCTCGACATAAAAGTGTTGTTAACGTCAAACTATTACCATAGACATAATGGTTAACTGTAGGTTACATGACAGTGGTTCTATGGCGTGGATATAAATGGGTAATGGAGGGAAAAGTGCTGTCAAGTTTACGGTAATCTGAGGGAAATTGGCGTTACAGCATAATCAACCTATAATATTTGGATTGTTGGCTAAGTAATAACAGCCGCACAGGTTGAATAATCAGGTTAAGCTACGCTTGCCGCGGTTGGTCCGTGGATGGGTGACCATCTTTACATACCAAGACCCTTCCGTGCCTCGGAAAACACGGTCCCGGCTGTCATTCGTGGATCTTTGGTAGTCGTTACGGGTAGTCAGAAGCCCGAAAATCTGACAACCAGTCTTACCAAGGAGTATTGTGTTACCAAGTAACTGTATTGTGGAGGTCAGATAGGTAGTCGCTCCATGTAAAATACTGGTATTCAGCTGCATCCGGTTAGACTGGATGCCGACTCCAACATGGGAAAAGGCTAGGCAGATGATGACTTGTTAGTAACAAACTATAATTCATTCAATACTAAAATCAAAACAAAACATTATTTGTAATTCAAATAATAAAAACCATAAATACACTAATGTGAAAAAAAAAAATGTGGCACTCCGGGAGTGCCGACAGTAGTGAAAACAAAACACAAACTGAATACTTTGTCATCACTCACTGGCATAATTATCGGATATACATTAGAACCGAGTACATACCGAGGACAGCCGAACACATCCGAATCGGGTATTTTTTTAATCATCTTATAAACAAAACAGGCGCGGTGTCGCTTACGGTAACGTTGCATCAGCAAACATGCCCGACGGATCAGAATCCTAAAGGCATTGTTTTATGGCCTTAGATACCTAGAGTCTAGATGGTTGAAAATCACACCAATATTATAAAGGCGAAAGTTTGTGAGTGTGTGTGTGTGTTACTTTTTCACGCTTAAACAGCTGCACCAATTTTGAAAAAAAATTGCATGGAGGTAGCCGACACCCTGGATTAACATAGAGGCTACTTTTTATCCCGATATTCCCACGGGATCGATACTTATACGGGTGAAACCGCGGGGCGCTGCTAGTTAAAAATTAAATTCGTAAACCAACAAAATACGCTAACAACAGACAATTTTGGAGTTAAATATCATCATCATTCATGCTGATAAGACGTCCACTGCTGGACATTGGCCTCATAGGGCTCCCCTACACTAACTTTCAATCACAACCTGAATACATTTGAAGGATATTCCTAATCCATTGCTTCTTATGTTTAAAAAAAATTGTCTGCTCAACAACGTAAATAACGCAATGAATGTTGTTGAACTGTCAAAATGATAGCCATTGTGCTACTGTTAGATGCAGCGGATTCCCGCCACCTTTACCCACTAGATCACGTCTTTTTAGTAACATTAATATTTTTTTAATGACTTTAATAATATAGGCTGGTAATTAAGTAAACCATTAAATAAATATTTGACAAAAGTCTATCACAGACAAGTGGGTGGCCCTATACCAGCGGAAATGCACAATTTAATATCGATGATAATTTAAAAAAGATCAACCAGGCTAAACTGGCGCTAACATGCCATTTTACAGATTATACAAACCTAAAAAAAAAAACAAAGAACCCGACGAGCAAAGGCACCGCGCGTTCAGCCGAAAAAAAAACTAAATTAACACGAAATTTTCAATAATTAAAACTCACCTTGTTAGTGGGACTTCGATGTTTTTATAACTTAACCATTTTATCCTTGCACTCAATGAAAAACCTTTTAATTTTAAGTCCTTTTTAACACAATGGAATAGAGTCGAGAATACTTTAAGCAATGTTCGTAAGTGTGGACAAGTTATTTTAGCATTTATTTCGAGATGTGCCGAAGTAAATTGCGTTTCAAATTTTATTGTTTATTTGATTGTCCCTTTGGCAGTATGGAGATATACTTTTGCTACCAGCTACCAGCCTTTTAAAAGTAATGTTCATAAATCTTTGACTGTATATAGAATTGCTGTTTCTAATAAGGACCGGTGATAAAGTGGAATGATTTTTGTATTAATTAATAAAGAAATAAATGAATAGTAATAAACTCATAGGTTTGTTTTATTACTGTATTAATTAAATTTATTTTATCGTGTCGTAAGATATGACTTTTATCTGAATACAAGTCTCGCAGATGAGTGTGGGATAAAATGATTCATGCCTTTGCCTTGATAAAATGCATGTATACTTATTTGAATTAAGAAATTGAGTTAATTTTCAAGTTATGGAACAAGAAACTGAATGTCATAATTGACAAAGTTCAAATTCCATTGCAACCAAAACCTTATTAGGGCCTTTTTGTTACAAATGGTCATTGAAAAATCAACTTAGATTATTTTCCACTAAAGTAGATAACTGATTAAGTGGCGATGGAATGTAAATTATCTGAGATTATGAATATGGCTATAGTTCAATAATTTCTATGCAATATTACATTTTCAAACTCAAATTCAATAACTTATACTCAAAGCATTTATTTCAACTAAACTAATTACCTACAGGCTAATTACTTTTGATTCCTTGACAATAATGAATGATTTGTCAAGAAGTCAGTCAGAAAGATGAAGCTACGAGGAGTTTTTCCCATTCCAAAAATTACCTACTTCATGAATGATTTTATGATTTGGTCAAGGAGTCGGTCAGTCAGAAAGATGAAGCTAGTTGCCCAATCCAAAGCGTAGTATTTATGTTGATATGAAAAAGAACGGGCAAGAAACTCCACGGACACTCTTAAAAACCAAAATATTGGTTACATTTAATTCTTGGTTACATTGGTTTTGACGTGACAACGTCTTAAATTAGGTTGCGGCTGGGAGTCACTTATGAAAAAGTGTAACGCTCGGTAACGTTACGTTCTTATTTTCATTTAATTCCTTGTTCCTATTGTGCAATTTAATTATATTCATATCAATAAATATTCTACCGAGAAAAAGACGTTGTCACGTAAAATCTTCGCCCGTAAAACCGACTTTACAGGCAACCATTTTTTTTAATTTGTACAGGGACCTACTTCGCCTGTTATTGAGATTACTTCCCACATCCAAACTTACAAACCTTACCTACCTCTTAGCATAAAGTAGCCAAGTTGATTTTAGCATAATCAGCCTGTAGATGTTTCCCACTGTTGGGACACAGGCCTCCTCTCTATGAGGCCATAATTTACCGTACGGGAGCAGTGTTGGTTGGAAGTTGACTTTGACATTCCTTATATTCCGAAAAAAAAACAACAAATTCAAAATTTTAAACAGAGAACCGTTTGAACATTAACAGTAACATTTTGAATTTTATTCTTAAAAAAAAAACTTGGCAAAATGAAGTAGCTGGCTCCGACGCGACGTGTCATCGAAAAGTGCATTCTCATTGACTAATGTATTTTAATAAAAAATCCGAAATTTGTCGCGTCATCATACCGAAATAGTGGCTGACTGTGATGTCTTTGTTAATTTTGTGTCAAAATATTGGTAATATTGAGGATATTTTTTGATTTATTGCTTAACTTAGTAGTGTTTATTTTAAAGGCTTAACTGTTGTGGGAATGATTGATGATGGTAAATGGTAATATCTATATAGTAAAGATGTTAAAAGCTGTTTCTTTCAAAGCTAAAGAGGTTACCTATAAGATTACAAACCATATTTGTACGCCGGAAACGGCAGAATATTATGATCGTCATACATAATGCAGGCTAAATGCACATAACAACTTTGTACAATATTCTGACATGCACAATAGGTACTTAAATTCATTAGACAGATCATTGTTAGACAGGAAATATTTTTAACCCAGTGCGTAAACTAAAACCATGGACTAAGCATAGGATTCTAGACCCCTCCAGTTATAAAAAAAAAAAAAATTGTTGTTCTATACATTTTGTCCGTGTAGGCACTTTCTATGAAACAGCAGGTTGTTTATTTCTAACCGACGTAAAATTTCTACTCTAGAAGCATGAATTCAGTATAATTTATATAAATGCTGAATATGAATTCAGCGTAGGTATCATCATCATCTGCCTAGCCTTTTCCCAACTATGTTGGCTATGTTGGGGTCGGCTTCCAGTCTAATCGGATGCAGCTGAATATTAGTATTTTACATGGAGCGACTGCCTATCTGACCTCCACAACCCAGTTACTGGGTAATACGATACCCCTTGGTAAGACTGGTTGTCAGACTTTCGGGCTTCTGACTACCCGTAACGACTGTCAAAGATCCACGAATGACAGCCGGGACCAACGGCATAACGTGCTTTCCGAGGCACGGAGGGGTCACGGTATGTAAAGATGGTCACCCATCCACAGACCAACCGGCAAGCGTAGCTTAACCTGATCGATCGACCTGTGCGTCTGTTATTATGTAGCCACGGGCCCCTGCGGCCCCTCGTGCAAATGTCAAACTTGCAATTTTTTTTGTCCGCCATTGTTATGAACCTACTTTCAAAAAAGAAATGGCAAATTTACCTGATGACCGACAAAGAATGTCGGACGTGCAGAATCTATTAAAATTGTACCGTAGTTTTATTATTATATGATTTACTGGACATATCCTATTTTTCTTGCGCGATATTAGACTGAAGACGATGGGATGCAATTGCAGGTGGGGTAATGTCACGCCATCTCGAGTGTAATATTGCGTTTGTTGGTCTCCCAAATAGAGTCGTAGGTATTTGATTTGAAAAAGTAATTAAAATCAACCAAAAAAAAATACGACTTAGATTCCGCAGAGGCCTGTTGCTGAAGATTTAAGTAGAATTTACGAAGCTATGACAGCAATGCTCGGACAATATTCGGCCTTTTAATTAGCTGCAGTAAAATTTCAGCTTATGTGTTACTTAAATGACTGAAATTGGCGTCTTTTTGTTTTTTCGCGGGCATCAACCAAATCTTGTTTTTCTAGTACAGAATAGTGTAACAAACGAAACTTATTTGACATGTATACTTATCTCTAAACTCAGTCCGAAATTTTCTCTCTCCTCTACAACCCAATTACTGGGTAGGTATACGATACCACTTGATATGTTTTTTCAGTGACTATAAACTTAAAAACTTAACTTTAAGGCACGTCACTAAAGAGTCTTTGAGCACTGCGGGGTAATTGCGTAACAATGGCTAATTGCGTAATAATAGCAATGGCTTCCATTTTGACAGTTCAACCACATTCATTGCGTTATTTACGTTGTTGAGCAGACTTTGCAATGGATTAACAATATGCTACAAAATGATTTAAATTGTGATTGCTATTTATATATATATAGCTAATAAAGAGTTTTGCTACTTATCTGTGGGTACCTGCTACTACAGTAAGTCAAAATCGCATAATCATTAGTGAAAAACATCAATATTTTCGTCCACATCTCCCTTTGATGTGAAACGGTAAATTTTTTCTCAAATCCCTTCAAATCAACTGTAAACTACATCATTGTAAGACACAAATCGGATTTTATGCATCGGCGGTTCCTCTATTTAGTTTAGGGTTGAATGACTGTTTACACTAGGGTTTATTTAAAAAAATAACAAAGGGAACAACGTTTGGAGACAGCAGCTACTGTGTTTAACATCTTCATATTGTTATAATGTTTTTGTAGAAGAATGGAGCAATGTCGGATTTTGATGTGGTTATAGTCTGTTGTAATACTCGATATACTCTTGCGCCATCCCATCTTCCTGGCTCGGCATGCTGTGCTGGCGCTGCTGCTGCGGAAAACCTTAAGCGGCGAAAATATAATAACCTCATCGGAAATTATATTTTCGAGCCGTTTGGGGTTGAAACCCTCGGGGCGTGGAGTCCGAGTGCTCATGGTCTTTTTAAAGAAATTTTGAAACGGCTGGTTGACACTTCCCGTGACCCAAGGGCTTTTTTTTTTTTTTTTGGCTTTTACCTTGGCCAGAGGCTAAGCATCGCCATACAACGTGGTAATGCCGCCAGTCTCTTGGGTACATTACCAGTCGACAGCGATGCGGATGAGTTTTTCGACGCTATTTTCTAGTTTCTGTATAGTTTTAGTTAAGTTAGAATTTAATTTTTTTATTTTTAGTTGTAATTGAGTATTTTATGGACATATTATGATACTGATCTGTCATACCAGCCTCGACCAGGTAGCCCGCGAAATTCAATTTTTTTTAGGTTTTTTGCAATTTGCTGGTCGGTATTAAGTTGTACGTTGATTAAAATATGATTCGCGGCCGTAACAAATATGTATTTACAGAATTATAATCATTAAAGTCATCAACACAACTCTCTAAGACCATGTTTGTAATCCCCAAGAATGACTATTTCATGAAATCATGACATTTGGGGATTACATGGTCTTAATAAGAGTGAATCAGTCATCAACACAACTCTCTAAGACCATGTTTGTAATCCCCAAGAATGACTATTTCATGAAATCATGACATTTGGGGATTACATGGTCTTAGAGAGTTGTGTTGATGACTTTAATGATTATAATTCTGTAAATACAAACACAAATTTGTTACGACCGCGAATCATATTTTAATCAACATACAACTTAATACTGACCAGCAAATTGCAAAAAACGTAAGAAAATTTGAATTTCGCGGGCCACCTTAGAGCTTCCCCCTTAAGGTGAATGGATAGTGGTAGACCGCGAAATTCAAATACCTATTCTTACGTTTTTTGCAATTTGCAGGTCAGTGTCAGATCGTATCTTGGTCAAAATATGATTCGCGACAATAACAGGTACATATTTAAAGAATGAGTGAGCAGTGGTGGCCAAGTGGTAACGGCCGCGACTTACGAGTTGTACGTCGTAGGTTCGAACCCAGACAGGCGCTTTACTTTGTGTAAATTATTTCATCACCACTGCTCTCAAAACGGTGAAGGAAAACATCGTGCGGAAACCGGCATGTCCTAGAACCAAAAATTCGAAGACATGTGACATCTGTCAACCCGCACTGGGCCCGCGTGGTGGATTACGGCCCACTCCCTTTCACCGAGAGGAGACCTGTGTCCCAGCGGTGGGAACATTATAGGCTGATTATGTATGTATGTATTGAAACAATTATAATAATTAGAATCATTAATATATCATTCTAAGTTAGATTTCTACAACCAACTCATGGAAAAGTGCTTATGTTCAATGGCATGCAATGCATGCAAGTCTTCTGTTAGGTATGTATAAGAAATTCTACCTCGATTCACCCACAACCCAACCTTATCCCAGAACAAAATACATAACCTTAAAAAAAAAACTCAATACATAAGGCTAGCAACGATTTCAATACATAATATAATAGTTTTGGTTCGCGTGTCGCCCGGCCGGCGGGTAGGCACATAATTGTATGTAATCTCAATGTATCGGGGATAATGTGATCTGCGTCTGCGCTGCTATAATGACAGGCCGGCGTAGCACGCATGCGCGGAACACACACCGCCATTTTGGAGAGCCGTTTCTTTGAATGGGAAATTAAATGTTACTATGAATGTTGCTATGTTGTTATTGAATATGAAAAGCCTTACACAGGATATGCAGACGCCAGCACATCAAGATACCTGAAACTGTCAAATTCTCCCAATCAACTTTGAACCATAAGCTTTAGCGATAAAGTTGAAAATCTATTAAAGAAATTTGACAGATTGTAGTAACTTGATGTGATAGTCTGTACTTACTGATGTGTTCCTGAAGGTCGCAGGTATCTGGATGTGGGATGGACAGGGTCGGTCGATGTGGTGATGCTTAGGGGAGGCCTAGGCTCCTCATATTATGTCTGTCGACTGGATGATGATGATCTGGCCACTTTTCACACCTAAACCGCTGAACGGATTTCGATAAAATTTGGCAGAGAGATAGATTGCATCCCGAGGAAGGACATAGGATAGTTTTTATCGACATACCTCGCGAGCGAAGCCATGGGCGTAAGCTGGTATAAACATACTATCTGTACTTAATAATATTATAAATTCGAAAATAACTCTGTCTGTATGTTACCTTTTCACGCCTAAGCCGCTGAACGGATTTCGATAAAATTTGGCAGAGAGATAGATTGCATCCTAAGAAAGGACATAGGATAGTTTTTATCGACATACCTTGCGGGCGAAGCCACGGGCGCAAGCTAGTAATATTATAAATTCGAAAGTAACTCTGTCTGCCTGTCTGTATGTTAGCTTTTCACGCCTTAACCGCTGAACGGATTTCGATAAAATTTGGCAGAGAGATAGATTGCATCCTAAGAAAGGACATAGGATAGTTTTGATCCCGATATTCCCAAGAGATCGACACTTATGCGGTTGAAACCCTGGGGCGCTGCAAGTCATTTATATTGAACAAGAAAATAACATACTTAAAAAAAATTCAGCATATCTTCACCCCGTGTGCATCGACCCTCGTCAAAGACGTAAAAACAATCGCGTTTCCTCCCGCAGACGTGATTGAAGTTGTCTATTTGTGTAGCGTCAGCAGAACACGCTGGAAAACCGTCACGGAAGGTGGAATGTTATTTTAAAGAACAATACAACTCTTGGGAAGGATTATACGTGTACGTTAAATGCGCAAAACCTTGTACTCATCATTATGAACAACTTTTACTACGGGACCAAACTTGAAATCGCAAAAAAAAAATCTGCTGTTTAGTACATTTTGAATAAGCGAGCATATAAGTAGAGAACAACAGATTTTTTTTTCGCGATTTCAGCTTGGGTCCCATAGTAAAAGTTGTTCATAATGATGTGTACAATGAGCCCTTAAGAGGTTTTCAGGGGTTCAGACCGGAATCAATCCTTATTTCAGGAACTTCACGACCTTCCAAAATCAAAATAGAATCTTTTATCATGAAAATTCAACTTTCAAAGCTTGTTTGTTCCTGCTATCGGTACATAAGGTCCATGGCGCCGTTGCTTTCAACGGAGGAGTATGTCCATCTCCCTCACACATCCACCATCTCTTTCTAACGCAATGACACTGACTCTCACTTTTTAAGTCTTGGAGTGGAAATTGAAGTTTTTTTGTAAAAGTTTTTCGAAGTCAGGAAATCGGAAAGTGTGTTAGTTTTCTTTATGCCGTTTGTTATACTATTCAAACGTATGTTTCAAATTAATATTATTTCAAGTTAAACAAATATCAACTTTAATTTAATGTTAACTAAGTTGATTTCAGAGTGGCAAGCACCATTGTACCCAGTTGTAGCGTAAACTGAAGTTTATGGTGTAGGATTTAAAGTTATTTTTCCAAAAACTCATTATTTGTTTACTTTTTGGCAAATAAATTGCGAATGCAGATTAGATCGATTCCGAGGTAAGAGCAAGTGTTGCTAGTAATTAAAAATGTCATCTGTCATCCCCGTATTTCAATACTAGAAGCATGAAATTGTGCACGAGAGATCTTTATAGGTAGGTACTTCGGTATATCTTACGACACGCGCGGTGTCGCTTACGGTAACAGTGGCACGAGTTCAATGGTTTTTACCATTTCAAAAAATGCCCCCCGCGCCTAAAGAAGTTTTCACTTCAAAACATTTCATCATCATCATTTCAGCCAAAAGACGTCCACTGCTGGACATAGGTAGGCCTCCCCCAAGCACTTCCACTTCGACCGGTTCTGTGCTTCTCGCATCCAACGGGTTCCTGCGGCCTTCAAAACATTTATTTAGGTATAATTGATTTTATGTTTTAAAGCACTCGAAGCTAACATGGTCACAGAATAATAACTAACAGTACCTACTAAGGTAACATGGTTAATATTTCCCAATAAGAACAGTTGATCATCCACCCAAGCTGCATCCAACTTCATTCATGGAACCATACAAACTAAACTCCTACTATAAAAGTCGGTAGAAAATCAAATTAGACTCGAATTAAAGGAAAAAAATACAAAATAATTGTATTACTACACAAATACCGCTCCAGTTCCGAGTACCGCTTTATGACTCAGAGCGCCGGGGTTCGATTCCCGGAAGAGGCAGTTAATCGGTCTACACCTTAAGGCAGATAGCGGTAAAAAAAATATAAAGTTTATTTTAGAGTTAGATAAATCTCTTTGTGGTTTGGTTTCGCACAGATTCAAGAAAAGGAATTCTGGACCTCCTCAGACGGCCTACAGCTTCTTGCTCTGGCCTTCTGGGTGTTTAATCACCCTATAATGTTCCCACTAAACTGCCCCGTTGGTCTCGTGGTTGCAAGCGCGACTGCTGAGCTTGGGGTCCTGGGTTCGATTCCCGGGTCGGACAAAGTGTTATTGAGTTTTCAATTAGGAATTTCTTAGTAACAGTCCGGAGTTTGGAAGTTGTCGGCCTCGGAAAGCACGTAAAGCCGTTGGTCCTGCGCCTGAACTCTCCCCGGTCGTGTCGGATTGCCGTCCCATCGGACTATGAGAGTAAAGGAACAGAGAGTGCACCTGGGTTTGCGCACATACTTGTGCACTATAAAATATCTCCTGCGTACCTGGCTAATATCCATTGAGATTGGCCACCGTGACCGAAAAACGGTCGGGGAGGATATTATTATTATTAATGTTCCCACTGCTGGGATACAGGCCTCCTCTCGGTGAGAGGGAGTAGTGGACTTTAAAACCCCCCACGTGGGCCCAGTGCGGGTTGGTCACGAGATGTTACATGCGTTCGAATTTTTGGTTTTACGACATGTCGGTTTCCTCACGATGTTTTCCATCACCGTTTTGAGAGCATGATGAAATTAATAAATTATATACACATCTGTCTGGGTTCGAACCCATGTCCTGCAACTCGTTAGTCAGGGTCGATACCAGTGGGCCATGTGCACCGGCTGATTCTGATGAAGTCTACAATGAAAATAGGGTGGATCACAAAACAGTTCCATCGCTCAATCTAGGAACAGATGCTTAGCATGGCTCTGCCATTTTGATCTACAAAGACATCTGAATAAAAACTCTTTTACTTATAAGTTTTTTTTTCTCTTGTGTTTGTAAAATTACCTGTATATACAATGCATGCCGTAACTGTAATTCCTTTAATTTTTGTCTATCGCGCTCTAACATCACCTGCCTAGCCTTTTCCCAACTATGTTGGGGTCGGCTTCCAGTCTAACCGGATGCAGCTGAATACCAGTATTTTCTAAGGAGCGACTGCCTATCTGACCTCCACAACCCAATTACTGGGTAATACGATACCCCTTGATAAGACTGATTGTCAGATATTCCGGCTTTTGACTACCCGTAAAGCACAGCTCGTGCCAACACGAAAATATAGAAGAACCAACACCCGAATTTCATCATTCATTTCATTTACTTCCAAAAATCCCTACTAACTCTTAATGCAGTAAGCGGCGCTAACAAATTACATTAGTGTCTATTTGATGTGCGCCCGCGCCGACTGTGATGACTGGCGGTTTATGCGCAGGCGCCGGACACTGGCGGACAGAAATAAGTGGTTACTGAATAATACAATTTGGATTAGTAGACAGTATCTATTACTCAGAAAATATATCAAAACCTTTCTCACAGTCTTGCTTGCAAACGTGCTTGTTTACAAATTAGTATAAATATGAAAGTAATTACGAAAGACGACGTAAAGATACAGTTTGTCAGCACTACAGATGTAACTACCCATTCACCAAACGATTTCCTTGCTTCCAAGGCAAGGGCCACAATTATATAATAAACTCAATAAGAAATTGAGTCTTTACTCTCTTATAAGCTCGACCCTCAAGAATTCTGTGACAAACTTTCTACTTGCGAATAACTACCTGGATACAGAACGCCTGCTTTTCTTTTAAAAATGTTCTTAACTAACTTTTTAGACCTTTGTATCCTGCATATGCTTATGAAGTTTCATTAAAATCGGTTCATTCATTTCGAAAAACAAGGGCTTGAAAGTTTGTATGAAATGCCGTAAGTACGGCGTAAACGCTCTTAACAGGAAGCAACCCAAAAAAATACCTTCTCATCCTTCACTTTGGGCAATAATTCTGCTCGCAAGTGTAACGCTGACGAAGCAACTAATATCACTTCAAACTGATATTCATTCAACTGTTCCTTGCCAATACAAAACCTCCTTTACCTCTTTGAGAATAAACCACAAAATCATTTCCAAATAAAGTATTCCACTTCTTCTTTAATTAGTGATTGAGTCAACATCTTCACCCCGGCTACCTGATAGGTGTTTTCTTTTTTTAAGGATTTTCATAATGGATATTAGTGAATATTTGTGATGAGCTGTTGACAGCATTGCGGCTCGTATGAGGACTTGAGATGGGTGACTTTATTTGGCCGAAGGTGTAAAGGACGAGCTACTATTGGTAACCATAGAAGTATGAGGAACAGGGTGTAAAGTTCTCTATAGAAGAGGGAGAATCCTCCGACCGGACGGGTGTTGTGTCTGGCGGGGAACTGCCCGATGATTCATGTCGGACCGTTGTATCTATGCTAGTTGCGCGGTAAACTCTGCTTGCGCGATGCAGGATTTGCGTGACGTCAGTATGACGCGCTGTTCGCATGTGGCGTTGTAGATACCGAACCTCAATGGTTCTTCCAAGGACACGATGAATGGACTGTGTGATAGATAATATGGATAGAAACAGGGTGATTATTGAGACTTCAAGTCGTTCGTGGTGCGTGTTCTGACACAGCATCTCGAGAAGTTCCTCAAGGAAGAGTTCTGGCCGAAGGGTGTTGTGTACCGCCGGTTTCGTGGCCGGCTTCATGACACCAGTCAGCGAAACACGACGCAGACACTTCGTGTGCGTTAGTTTTTAGTGTAATTATAATGTATGTATTTATAGTATTTTTAAGTCATATTAATATTCTATTGTATGTGTTTATATGGGCCTTGATGCCTGAAATAAATGGATAAATAAATAAATAAAAATAAATAAAGCGCGGTCACTGTCGGACTGCATAGAAAAAAGAGAGAAGCGCGATGACACAACGCTGGTAATTCATTGCAAAATAATATGAAGCAATTATCTATTTATAAAAAATCTATTGTTTAGACATTAAAAAAATTAAAACACTAGTGCTTTAGTATGTTGCTTGTAGAATAGTCTGACAAAAAATCATAATGATTGTATGTATATTAGTATGATTTTTATGTTTTTATTGTAAAAATAAAGTTTTTAGAGGTAGGTATCTTCATGATTTTTTTCTATCGTGTCAAACTAGTTGTATTATGTTTTCAACACACTATCTACCTAGCTTAAATCCTGAAGAATATCATATATTTTTCTAATTTTGTTTACTGTAGTCGATCATATACTTTTATTGTTTCTAAAACTTGCGTTTTTTGTGTTTAGGCCCTGGAAACCCCAAATCGGACGCCCTTTCTTTTCTTTTTTTTCGGATGGGAAATCATCGAATGACCCCTCCCGCTCTGGGTGGAGCGGAAGGGGAGGGGAGTGTCAGGGAATCGGTCGCCCTTGGCCGATCATAGAGTTCATTTGTAAAGGTAAACGTAAGAAGCACAGACGTCGCTTATCACGCAGCCTTGGGCTTTGTAAGCATACAATAAATCATGCTTCATACATTTAGTAGCTGTCATCTTTGTCTGATTGATTACCTTATTGTTTCTGAATGTTGTGTGAAGAAAATGTTTTTAGGGTTCCGTACTGCTAAAGGAAAAACGGAACCCTAATTAGGATCACTTTGTTGTCTGTCTGTCAAGACCCTTTATCTCGGGAACGCGTGAAGGTATCGAGTTGAAATTGAAACTATGTACTTACTCAGGTCTACAGTCCCTTGATGCTAGAGAAATTAAACTTCTAAGTTAACGTAAAAAAAAGATACGGCCGTTTATGCCGCAAAAAACGTAGACCATATATTTCGACACTCTCATGGGTAGGTACTTTTCGTTGACCTAGAATGATGAAATTTGGCAAGAAGCAAGTACCTAAAGGAAAAAATCCGAAAACCGTAAATTTGTAGCTAAATTAAAAAAAAAACCCGTGATATACTATTTACATACATACAAATTTGTACGGAACCCTCGGTGAGCTAGTCCGACTCACACTTGACCGGTTTTTTTTTAATAATAGTATGTAGGTATGTGTGTATTAGGGTATGGTAGAGTGATGGCGATCATGTTGGAATTGTGATTTGGCGTTATTACACATGTCATAACAAAATAAGATAAGTACAGTCAACAGCAAAAGTCTCGTCAGAACTGTGTGGCGTCGAAGTGATTCAAAAGTATGTGATTGTAAATTGTACCAAACATTTACTACTAGTACAGCTGCCATATATTTGTGATCAGTTTTGACTCCTATTGAATTTCTGATTTTGATAATCTACTTTTGCTGTTGACTGTACCTATCATCACGCCCGCAATCCTCGAAGGGTCGAGCAGAGGTGTACAATACGACTGATGTATCTTGGCAAGCCCGAACTTTGCGCAGAAGGATGCGCAGTAAGATTTTTCAGGAACCAAATGGTGACATGAGGCGAGTGCGAGTATGAGCATTTAAAAGCTTAAAGCAGGAAAACTGTCCATGACTATGAGTAGCTAGAAGTTGCAACCGAGTAGAACATGCGTAGAAGCAGCGTTGGAACCGCACTGGAGCCGCGTTGTAGCCGCGTTGTACCTGCATTGTAGCTGCGTTGTAGCCGCGTTATAGCCGCGTTGTAGCCTTGTTATAGCCGCGTTGTAGCCTCGTTATAGCCGCGTTGTAGCCGCGTTGTAGCCTCGTTGTAACCGCGTTGTAGCCGCGGAAGAGTCGCGTCGAAGCTGCGTTCTTGCCGCGTCCGCGTCGTAGGCCATGCGCAGAGGCAGCATAAAGCCGTGTAGGCCTTGAAAATATTTTAAGACTAGGAACTACATAATACCTACGTAATTGACAAGATTCATACAGAGAATCTCAATTTTCCAAATAAACATCAAGTGCGTACAAATTTATGCGTAAATAAGTACCTACATTACCCATGCAGCATAGAGATGATTTATTTAATATTAACTCGCTTTCACACGCAATAAAAAATGAAGAAATGAGCTCGGAACGGAAGAGGCAAAGATTAATTACTTTTTAATTCGCCTTTTGGTTGCGTCATTCTTTGCGCGGGAACGCGTAGTGAGCGCATCTTTTGTTTTTTTTTTCAATGTGAACTTTGATGACCAAAGGTCGTGGACAGGCAGCCAATGACATAGACTACATATTTTTGTTTGTTTTTTTTTTATGTGGATGTCTTGAAGGGTCAGTTTCATACAGGGCTTTGACTTTTCAGTATCTAAAGTAAGTGTCATCAAACGCATATGAACATAAATCTTACACACTAACGTTACACGGATAATGTTCATTAAGTATCGTATGTGACACTTACTTACGATATGTGAATCTAAGAACAACGAAATACCAGGTACACTTGGCTAAACAGAGGGTGAAAGCTTTTATTTTGACACGAGTTCTGATTTTAACGGAAAAGGAGTCCACCTCACCGTTATGGTTCAAAGCCTCTGGTGAGGGTCAACACTATAGTTGGTAAGATTCGATGAGTCATGTTTCTTTAGTATGCACAGCATATTTTATTAATTAGGTAGGTACTAGCTAACCCGACAAATGGTTGTCCTCTGTTCAAGAGTAATACTTAAGTATTATAAAGGCGAAAGTTTGTGAGTGTGTGTGTTTATACCACATTGTATGTTTGTTACTTCTTCACGCTCCAAAACTGTTGGGCCGATTATGATAAAATTTTGGATTGGATTTTGGAGTGCCACTGTTTTTTTGTTATGGATTTTCTGGTGTATAGGTAAGTACAAGAAAGTATACTTTATACAAATAAAGAATAAATAAATGAAAGTTGTGTCTATTCACATCATATTCATTTTAAAACTTTAAGTAGGTAGGTATATAAATAAATCAAGTAAACACCTGAACAAAACCATAAATTATTCGAATCTAACACGTGTAGGTAAACATAATATAAGTAAATAACACTTGTCTTATGTAGCATTCTTCTAGATAAACTTTGCATAGTTACTTGAACATTATTTACATAATCATCTAGTTAGAAATCCGTACCTACATTCTAATCATTATACAGTACCTACTGACTTGACATAATAAATACTAGGACTAAACATAACATAATATCACGACTGAATTCGCCGAAGGGGTAGGCTGAAAAGTACAATACGACCGACGTAATTTGGCATGAATCTTGTCAATTACGTATTATGTAGTTCCTAGCCTTAAAATATTTTCAAGGCCTTATGCTGCCTCTGCGCATGGCCTACGACGCGGACGCGGCAAGAACGCAGCTTCGACGCGACTGTATCGCGGCTACAACGCGGTTACAACGAGGCTACAACGCGGCTACAACGCGGCTATAACGAGGCTACAACGCGGCTATAACAAGGCTACAACGCGGCTATAACGCGGCTACAACGCAGCTACAATGCAGGTACAACGCGGCTACAACGCGACTACAACGCGGCTACAACGCGGCTCCAGCGCGGTTCCAACGCTGCTTCTACGCATGTTCTTCTCGGTTGCAACTTCTAGCTGCTTTAAGCTTTTAAATGCTCATGCTCTCACTCGCACTCGCCTCGTGTCACCATTTGGTTCCTGAAAAAACTTACTGCGCAGCCTTCTGCGCAAAGTTCAGGCCCGCCAAGCTACGTCTGTCGTATTGTATCTATAGTTACCTCAATCAATCAGCCTTTTCCCAACTATGTTGGGGTCGGCTTCCAATCTAACCGAATGCAGCTGAATACCTACCAGTATTTTACATGCAGCAATTGCCTATCTGACCTCCACAACCGTAACTGGGTAATACGATACCCTTTGGTAAGATTGATTGTCAGACTTTCAGGATTCTGACAACCCGTAACGATTATATCAATGATCCACGAACGACAGCCGGGACCAACATTTTCCGCAGATGTGTACCGACCCTTAGGGCTCTCAAAATGCGCACAGAAAACTTCCTAATACCGTAACCCAATGAACACTTTGCCGTGAGTCCTTAGAAAATACAAGATTAATTAAATACGATCACACTCAATAAAATCTTGCAACAAAAGTGATGTTTTTATCGACACATTGTTATCATTATCATACAAACATCGATACAACCAGACTCGATCAAATAAAACTAATTTATTTTTTTATCTGTGCTCCATTGTCCATTGTTTGGCGCGAACGCCATCTTTCTTGACACCAATTATGGCGGCAATTAGTAGCAGGAAGTGTTCGATTTTGCTCTTCATTCGAATGACGGTAAAAGTGTTTTTTGTCTACGGTAATCCAATGATTTGTCTGTTTTAATTACTTCGAAAAAATGGGCAAGGAATGTTGTTGTTGAATTTTCCTTTCATTTGAAAGGAAAATTCTGTGTGTTTTTCTTGGAATTTTGTAGGTTAGGTTTTACAGTTTTGTCCGAGGGAAATGAATTAAGTAGGTAGGTAGGTATGACGTCAATTGAAGTCGATTAACACTGTTATTTTACACATCATCTAAATTAACACAAAATTATTCGAATTATTATTATTTTATCCTATTAGCTAAGAATGAATATTCTTTTAATTTTACTTCTGTTCCTATTTTAACTTAAGTACATATTATTATGATCAATAATTAAGATTTAAAAAACTGAAATGTTAATCAATTGTGTCGCTCACCGGACCTACCGAACAACATTTTAGTTTCAAGCGAAGAATTTACTTAGATCCCGTTTACACCATTGATATACATACACTAGATTAGCAATTACCCCGCCAAGGCGTTGCCACTGGGATCAAGACCACAGTCTCAATCGTAGCTAATGTCAGTTCAGTGCTCTGTGTGACGCCAAACGAAGTTAGCCGAGTGAAAATTACCGCCAAAATGGGAAAATGCGTAGTGAAAGAGTGCGATTCGAGGTCACAAAAACACAATAAATTAACCGGAATTACTTTCCACGCGTAAGTTTATTGTTTCTGTGTTTGTATCAACGTAAAAACGCAATAAAAATAAATAAAATGTAGAATTTTGTAAATTAGGTTAAATGTTGCCACTAAAAACTTAGTTTTAGTTTCCCACATTATGTGGGAGTTTTTAATTTATAAAGTATGTGATTTAAAATATTTTATAAAACTAAATGTGTGACAATGTGTAACAAAAAAATAACATTGTATCATAAAAATAATTGTTTTTAAATATTTAAATACATAATTCAAAAATAACGTTCATAACGTTTAATGTTTTTTTTGCGTTTTTTATGGCTTAAAAAGTTGGGTAAAATTTCGCATGGCTAGGCAACACCCTCCCGCCATTGCATGTTTATATTGCGGTCTTTGTCTAATCTAAGCGACGGTATTATTCTTGCGACTTGTGTAAGTGAGACAGATATATGTTTACTTTTAAATGTGTAGTGGTTTCAAAGCTACGTCGTCGCGTTTAAATAGTGGTTACATTTTTTTGACACATTTTAATGAGGTTTGCTTCTCTAGTTATTTAGCTCAATGGTTTACACAAACAAAATGAACATCATTTCCAACACGTCGTCATTGCAAACAGCACTTCAAATCGTGACAAAAACTACCTATCTCCAAAGGCCAAACTATCAAAAATTAGTTCGGCCACTTAATTAAATTATTGGAACTTATACTTTTACCGCACCAACGCCTGTGCCGCGGGGCGTCTCGAAAAAAAGAAAATAAAAAAAGTATAGAGACCAAAGCGGAAAGGTTTGGCGCCACTGACACTTTGGCTCTTCGCTCTGACACGCCTCCGGCGCCGACTGAGAGGCTTAGATCTATAGAGGTTTTATAGCATCTTGGGATAGATCAAACATGTAGTCGGTAAGTCCGTAGGAGTGTACCTATAGCTATGTTTAATTTTATATCGTAACAATCTTCTGTATTTAGGTCGCGACCAGTGGTGGCACACGTAACATCCCCGACTTACGAGGCTAACTTTGTGTAGACCAAAGAGTATAGTAATGTGTAGACTTACTTTGTGTAATTAATTTATTTCATCACCATTGCTCTCCAAAACGGTGAAGGAAAAGATCGTGAGGAAACCCGCATTGGACCAGTGTGGTATATTACAGCCCACTGCCTCTCGAAGAGAGGAGTCCGATGTCCCACCGGGTCCCTAATTGCTTAACAGATTAACAATAGGTAATTGCAATGCCTTTCTTTTTGACAATTCAACAACATTCATTGCGTTTTTTACTTTGTCGAGCTACCTAATGAATTTTTCAAACATAATAATTTATAAATCAATGGTTTAGAAATTTCCTTCAAAATCCTTTAGATTATGAGCGTGTGTTACGCAATTGAGGTGCTGGTTAACTGGAAAAATCCTTATCAACTCTAAAGCGCCAATAAATGGTGGGTATAAATTAAAATAAATGCTCCGAGTTCGAGTCAGTTTGAGTCTCTTAATTAAGAGGTAGGTCAGCAGTATTACAGCTGAAAGACGTTCACCGCTAGAAATAGGTATGTCGCCCCCAGGATTTTCACATCGACCAAAACCTTATTTAGTTAGTTACGTAGTTGTTCCGGGTCTGGCTGTTTGTGTATGTGAATTTAAATGTTTGTAAACGCACCCACGATACAGGAGAAATTCCTAGTGTGGGGCAACGTTTAAAAAAAAAAAAAAAAAACCCAATTTGAATAATTTTGAACATTATTGTTAATCCATTGCTGCATATTTTCGAAAAAAATCTGCTCAACAACGTAAATATCGCAATGAATTTTGTTGAACTGTCAAAATGAAAGCCATTCCTACTGATAGTGATACGCAATTACCCGCTGTATTGTTTTTTTTTAATAATCGCGTTTACATCTGTTTTTGTTTGTATCACGTGTTTCTGTGTCAAATACCTAAACCTATTTTTATTTCTTTCATAAGAAGAAGGCTGAAAACAGGCGCACTTTACTTACAAAGACGGCACGATTGGCGCAGTGGTTAAGCGATTGACTGCTGCGCTGCGTGTCACGGGTTCGATTCCTGCACGGAACAAATAGACCGTATTTGTATGACCTACATGTAGTTGTTCTGGGTCTGGCTGTTTGTGTATGTGAATTTAAATGTTTGTAAACGCACCCACAATACAGGAGAAATTCCTAGTGTGGGGAACGTTTTTTTTTTAAAAAGAAAAGAATTTTTCAAAAACTGCTGCCGTGTGCTGGTCTAAAAGGTCGTTAAAGTATACAAATCAAACCATTGGGCCGAGCTGGGTTATACGCTATATATATAAAAACAAATAAAATGGCTTTACAAGTTCCAAATAACCGCTTCAAAATAAAAAACAATACTTTTAAACTTTTCAGTAATCCAGACTTCAAAAACGCTAAGCCGACCCACAATAACCTCTGGACTACGTAAAACAGCCAAATGCCTGTAATTATAAGCTGTTTTTATACCAAAAATAAAGATAAAAAACTCCTTAAAAGCACACGCGCCGCCTGCCGCCGGTCGACCTAATAGGATGAGGTGGCGCCACTGTTGCCAGTTAAAAATATTGTTAATTTTGTTTATTGGTCATACTATAATTTGCCAGTGTGAAATAAAACCTTATTACAGAGAGGGCTACTGGTTTCTTTATTAGCTGTTGAGATAATGAAACTGCTGAATTTTCTGTAGTGTTATCTACCTCATTTAAAATTTAGCTATGTCTGAGAGCAGTTCCATGAATTGTGTTTTATTCAAACAACTCAGTTTATCGCAGTCCACTGCTGGACATATGCCTCTCCCAGGCTGCGCCACAACACCCTGTCCTCCGCCTTCTGCATCCATGTCTGTTCCAACCACCTATAAGTCGTCGGTCCATCTAGCTGGGGGGCATCCTAAACAACGCTTGCCGATACGCGAATTCTGGACTTCTGTTCCACCGGCCATCGGTCCTCGACAAACATGGCCGGCCCACCGTCGTAGTACCTATGTTTAGACTGAATTTAAAATGGCGTCCTGTCTCGTCGATCCAATGGTCACAAATGCTACTGCTGTCCTGCGTCCTGGGTTTGAAGGATATTGCTAATCCATTGCTTCTTAATGTTAGAAAAATGTGTCTGCTCAACAACGTAACTAACGCAATGAATGTTGTTGAACTGTCAAAATGCTATGCCATTGCCACTGAATTACTGATAGAGTGTTACGCAATTACCTACCCTGCAGATTGAGATAAATAGTGTGAACACGTAAATAGGGTGCGGTCGTGCAGGTCGGGCAAATATAATTTTCGTTCAAGAGTGTCATGTCGTCGACATCCTGTGGACAGCCTTAACGCCACAGGTATTTTATCCCCATCTATTCCTTTACTTAAAGGACAATAAAGTGAAGACGGGTAGGTACTGCGTCTGCCTAGGCTAAGTTCCCGCGATAATTTTCTATAATCAAATTAGATGATACCTACATTATATACCTACCTGTATTTTATAAATATTAAAAAAAATAAAGATTCTTTGTAGGTACTAAAACATACACGTGATATAGGAAGGGGTAGTCTTAAACCTCACCATATATCACCAAGGGGGAGGGGGGGGGGGGGTTAAAATGCCAAAAAAAAAAACATCACGTGATTAATGGACGGCCCCATAGATACATATAGGACAATAAGGTGAAGATGGGTACTGCGTCTGCTTAAGCTAAGGCCCGTAATCCACCAAAGCGGAGAGGAAGGAGATTTCTCATTTTTGTATAGAATTTCGTGCGAGCAAGCGGGCAAGCGGCACGAAATTCTATAGAAAAATGAGACATCTCCTCTCCTCGTCGAAGTCAATACGCTCATTTGGAGGATTAACGAGTCTGTTAAATATGTTTGTCATAATTATTTAACAGACTCGTTACTCGTACCTACCCGCAGTTAGAAACGTATTTACGTTAGGAAAAACAAAGACGTAAAAAAAAGTAAAATAGCAGTTACGTCAATGTTTCTCCAAATGAACGAATAGACTACGTGCTTGAGACATATTTTTCAAAGAAATCGTATACGAATTCCCAGTTTCCGTATAAACAATAGTATTTTTTCTCAACTTTCTTTAATTTCTCTTGACCTACGTCTATTTGATAGCACTTTGTGTTACCGACGTCACAGGTAAAGGTCTGAATGGTTTTTTTTTCTAAAAGCCCTTCCCGCCGAAGAGGCGCACGCGATCGCTCGGGCGCCATGTTCTTTTATTTTTTTTAAACCGCAGTTGCGTTCGGATACAGCCTCAGGCGAAAAACAGTCACTCAAAAGTCACGCGTTCACAAATAAAAAAGGTTTTTTGAATGATACAGTTTTTTCGGTAAATTAGACATTTGGAAGAGAATAGTTTTTTAAGAAATTGCGTGCCCGACTTTTTGGTAATGATACGTCTGCGCGTTGATTTTTGACTTTGCTCCAAATACGCGGTTTTAGTTTTTTTTTTTTGGTTCGGTTTAAGCTTTGCTTACGTGGGTCCGAATTTGATTATTTTTTTAGTGCTTATTAGCTATTATTATGTGCTTGTCTTTGTGGTAAAGATACTTACAAGAAAAAAAAAAGTAGTTACCTACCTACATAGGTACTTCGTGGGTAGGTTAGGTTGGTAGGTACTTTTATAATTATTATCTTTAATAAACATAAATATCTATGTAGGTACCTACTTAAATTTAGAGCCTGTTTTGTTTTGACCACATTTAGTTGAAACAGTATCCCATGGAAGGTTTTTAAAATAAATAATGAGGTTATATCAGCTACCTAAATAAGTACCTAAGTACCTAAACGCAAAAATATAACTTTGGGAAGATAGACTAACTATGACCAAATAATTGAATTTTAGATCCATAAAAACCGTAAGTGGACATTACAAATTCTTTTTAAGTTTAATTAGTTTACTTACTTACTTAATTAATGGCAAAATAATTGTTTGTGTACCTACCACGGGTACATAGCTACCACCCAATTTTTTTTAAATTTAGGCATCTATCAACTGTCACCACTGACTGTGTACAACCTACATTGTACCTATGATAGAGGTCAGTGACTGTCACTAATGCGATACAATAACTTTTTCTATTGTTAAGTTGTGTTGTTAAGTAGGTACCTACCTACCGAACTTAGTAAGCTTGCCTCACTCGGTAAAATCTATAAAATATATAATAGATAATTAAAGCCCCTTGCCCCTTGGGTACTTATAATTATCTACATAACCATTATGTAAGTTAATATTATAAATGCGAATGTCTGTCTGTTACCTCTTCACGCTTCAACCGCTGAACCGATTTAGATGAAATAGTACTGGTAGTTAGTTTGAGTTCCGGGAAAAGACAGTTATAGGATATCTACTTTTTAACCCGATATTCCCACGGGATCGAGACTTGGGCGGGTAAAACCGCGGGGCGCTGCTAGTATTTTATTTATAGTTTTGGTTTTAGCAGACGGACCCATCTCGAAAACTCTATCAAAGGTTACACTTTGTTTGTCACTTGATCAAACGCCTAACATAATTTGAATAGCATCAAGTCTAACTTGGGTGAATACTGACTTTTCCTCGTTCACAGATAATCAGGCACTCTGTAAATATTAGAAAATAGAAGATTTTCAAATAACAAACCATTATTTAATATCTGTGTGAGTTGCTTTAGGCAATATAAAAAAAAAAAAAATCATGAGTTCATGGCTATGGGAAACGGATATCGTCTGCATTTTTAGTGTGACTAGTAAAGATATTCCATTTGAAGTAGGTAGGTAGTGTTTAAAAATATAGATCAGAGAAAATACATATGGAGGATAATGAGGGATTTTCCTTTTTTTTTAAACTAAAATCTGTAATTTAAAACGAAAGTGTCAGTCAACGAGCGTATGTGACGTGACGCAATGATTTTTTTCCAAGCGTTTTGGCTCAAAAAGAAAACCTCTCATTATGAAGAGAGGTTTTCTTTTTGAGTATTAAAAAAAAATAGTTTTCAAGAAATCTGTAGATGGCGTTGTACTGACTATTACTAGGTGCCAAAGCAAAAACGCTTGGAAAAAAAACATTGCGTCACGTCACATACGCTCGTTGACTGACACTTTCGTTTGCTTTCTTTTTACGATCTCAAAATTACATCCAAGTGAAATAATCAAAAAATTATGTGAAGTTCCGTTCCTTGCAGTAACTTACCAAGGTCAGCGCCATCTATCCAGAGACTAGGGAAGAGTTAAAAAAAGAAAGGAAAATCCCTCATTAAAAACTAATAAGTTTACTATAAAATAATAAACAAACAATGTGTACCTAAATACAGTAGCCAGTGATCAAATTCTGTTTAAAAAAATACTTTTGACAGTTTGACGTTGCCAAATTTTGACAGTCACTTTTATCAATCAAAACATTGTTCAAAAGTCATTTTTGTTACTGCCAGAGGTTACTGCCGGTGTTTTAAGTTTTTATATTACAATGGTGTCTCGTAATATCTTCAAATTGGGAGCCCTAGAGGCTCCAAAGACAGCTTTCCTGCTTTGTGACGTCCAGGAAATATTTCGGCCCCATATCAAGCACTTTAACGAGGTGGTGAAAGTTGCGAATAAAATGGTGCATATTATTATTATAATTTATTGTTACGTAATAAGTTAACTTGTTGCTATCTGTTTATCAACTATTTTTGTAATCCTTAGGAGGTTTTGATTAGATATTGGTATGACTTTTGATATTTTTATTTGTAAAGAAATGGATTTAAAACTTAAATTAAATGTCGATACCCGTAATAATATTGTTTACTATTGAATTCAGCCAGTTTTACAATTCAATAACTCATTAATTTACAGAAAAGGCCAAAGAGAAAACTGTTCATTTTAACTTTGTGTTTAACATCTTTTTAATTACAATTTTTTTTTCTTCTTATAATCTTTTTTACGGGACTTTCCTAATCGCAATGTTTACTATGTCAAATGTATGATTGTGCTGAATTAACAACCTTTCCGCATAGAGATTTCAACATCATCAGAATAGGTTCAAAGATCAACATACAATGATCCAAGGCCTATGTCCAGCAGTGGATGTTTTTCTGCTAAAATGATGATGACAATACTATAAAAAATTGCAGATGGCAGCAGCGAAGCACTTTGAAATACCTGTCTACATATCCGAGCAATACCCAAAGGGTCTCGGTCATACTTGCAAGGATATCAAGACTACAGATGCCGCATTGGTTTATGAGAAGACCAAATTCTCAATGTATACTCCAGAACTAGCAGACAGGCTGAAGCAAGACGTGCCTAAGCTAGAGTCTGTTGTGCTGTTTGGCATCGAGGTAAAGATTTAAAAATACTAATATCATTTTGTTTTTCAAGTTTTTTTTTCTCTCTTTCTGCACTGCGGCAATCTGTTGGTCACAACAATAAGCCACTTCTCTGATACTTGTATCTGTTTAGGCTTTTTAGCCTGGTGAGAAACTTCTCAGGTAGGTTAGTACAACTTTTGAAGGAGCTCCTGCAAGTATTTACTATTGCCATACTTATCTATCCTATATAGGTAAGCAGATACTACAGTCTCTATCTGTCAAAAATACCTCTAATTTCCCATTTTGACATTTGTTTGTCGCTGAGACTGCGAGATTTTGAATGTTTTAAATTAAGAGAATTGGTCTTCTGGTCTTACACATGTGCCTGTTGTGTATATTAAACACCAAACCTTACTGAAGAACATGACCAATAAGGCTACTATAGGTATGTCCTACTACGGCGTCCCCTCCCGGCGTTTCCACTCATATCTGCCTTGTAAATACCTTTTGTTAGACACCTTTTTAGGGTTCCGTACCCAAAAGGTAAAAACAGGACCCTATTACTAAGACTTCGCTGTCTGTCCGTCCGTCCGTCTGTCTGTCACCAGGCTGTATCTCAAGAACCGCGATAGCTAGACAGGTGAAATTTTCACAGATGATGTATTTCTGTTGCTGCTATAACAACAAATACTAAAAACAGAATAAAATAAATATTTAAGGGGGCCTCCCATACAACAAACGTGTTTTTTTCGGCGTTTTCGCCTTGTAGTACGGAACCCTCGGTGTGCGAGTCCGACTCGCACTTGGCCAGTTTTGTTTTTTATTCTTTCTCTCAACATGCCCAAACTTTCTAAGAAGAAGAAAGAAGATGTATATAATGTATAATTATCTTCTTTTAAACCACAATCGAATATCAACAACAATTATTGAGCATATCAAACTGGACCTGTAATAATTCTGACATAATCTACTTTCAGACCCATGTATGTATAGAACAGACAGTGATAGACTTGCTGAGTAAGGACCTTGTGGTACATGTCCTGGCTGATGGAGTATCCTCCAGGTCACTTATGGACAGGGGACTAGCATTGCAGGTTGGTACTTCATTATTTTATTTACGGTACTACTAAGCTCACGTTCGCATGGACGTAAAAATATCGTGGCGGGATTTTATCGCGCACTCGATTTTCAACTCTTGGTTGATCCGAGAGCGTTGAGAATACAACGGAGTGCAGCCCAGCGCGTCGAAAAAACACTGTTGGATTTTCAACTCTCGCGCGCTATGCAGAGCTTTGATAATACAGTGGGAAAAAAAAAATCGCCCGTGTGAACCTGGGCTAGCTTTGGCAAAACGGGCGAATACCTACTGCGGATTCAAACGTGGGTGCGTTTACAAACATTTAAACTCACATACACAAACAGCTAGACCTGGAACAACTACTTGTAGGGCATACAAATATTTGTTCCGTGTGGGAATCGAACCCGCGACACGCAGCGCAGCAGTCAATCGCATAACCCACTGCGCCAACTGTGCCGTCGATATTAAAGTTGCGCCAACCAACTTCAAATAGATCGGCTTAGGGTCAGTTCACACCGAGACGCGACGCGACGCGCAGTTTTAAAGATATAAATACAATTACACACACAAAAAGGTACACGATTCAGTGAGCTACGCCGCGCGGCGTAGCTCGACGTAGTGGACACTGAACTGTATACCTTTTAGTGTAGTAGATAAGGTCTGTAATTGTATTTCTATCTTGAAAACTGCGCGTCGCGTCGCGTCTCTGTGTGAACTGACCCTTAAGGGCAAGAGAATGATTAATTTTAAAGTATTTGGGCGATCGGTTACTAGTTACGAAATTACAGGTAAACATAAACTCACGCCTTTTTCCACAAGCGTAGGCTACTACATAATAATTACCATTCGCCTTCATACAGAGTGACAGGGAAATTTTACGTCGATTATTAAAAAGAAAAAACTAAAAGTGCAATACCTACGCGGTCAAAATGTATGGAACCATAATATTAATCAGCCTATAATGTTCCCACTGCTGGGACACTGGCCTCCTCTCGGTGAGAGGGATGTATAAAAATGTATGGAACAGTAATTTTTTTTTTTTATTTAACTGACGAAAAGTGTCTACGCTCCCTGGGTTTTCGTTGTCGTCCAGAATCCGTGGTACCAGGTTGTGTCCCGCCACCCTGTTATCTAGTCATGGCACACAAATTATAATAGCCGCTAAAAATCTTGAACGAAAATGGCGCCGCCTACTCAGCCATCGGACAGGTGCCTCAGGGCTGAGGTAGACCACGTGCTTGTTTCCCAGAACGTGGCGGCAAAACTAAATTCATCCGCCTAGCCTTTTCCCAACTATGTTAGGGTCGGCTTCCAGTCTAACCGGATGCAGCTGAATACCAGTATTTTACATGGGGCGACTGCCTATCTGACCTCCACAACCCAGTTACTGGGTAATACGATACCCCTTGGTAAGACTGGTTGTCAGACTTTCGGGCTTCTGACGACCCGTAACGACTGTCAAGGATCCACGAATGACAGCCGGGACCAACGGCTTAACGTGCTATCCGAGGCACGGAGGAGTCTTGATATGTGAAGATGGTCCACGGACCAACCGCGGCAAGCGTAGCTTAACCTGATCGATCGACTAAATTATCTTTACTAATTCCAGCGCATGGCTGCTCTAGGCTGTTTCATAACCACAGCGGAGAATGTTCTCTTCAAGTTAATGAAGGATAAGCAGCATCCCCAGTTCAAACACATTTCCAAACTGAATAAGGAACCAACTGTAGATACTTTAGGGTTCACAGATACAACTTCCAAATTATAAGTTAAAATGACCATTAGATTAAATTTTAACCCCCAAGGTCTCAAAATGACACTTTGTATCTGTACTATGGTAGGGAAGTGTCACTTAAAAGCTTAGACAAAGAAAAGTATAGACCGCGGGTAGCTCCATTTCTTTTCCACAAGAAAAGGATAAAGTATCGAGTTATTATAAGTAACAGAAAAGGATAAAGCTATAATATTTCCGTCTCTCAGTGCGTGCCAGTTTTTTCAAGGCAGCTACATAAGTAGCCAATGTTAGTTAAGTTAGTTTTTTGTCTCATGTGTGGCCACGCTACCCGATGCTCTGTAGCTTTCTTTTCGAAGCTTAAAAGTGACAGGAACAGCTTGAGACTAAACCTTTTGCCTTGAAGGGGAAACGCTAGGTAGCCCACAGTAGGTAGTGTACAACAGTGGCGAAGGTTCCACACAACTGGATTCGTACCGGTTTCCCTTTGAAAAATGGCACAATTAGTATTCTATAGACAAACAATATAATCATATTTAAGATATCTACTCCGGCTTACCTCTTACAAAAATGGACCCCTCGCTACTGGTGCACAACTCCTGTAAGTTCATATAACCCTCATCATCTGCCGAGCCTTTTCCCGGCTATGTTGGGGTCGAATTCCAGTCTAACCGGATGCAGCTGTATACCATTATTTTACACGGAGCGACTGCCTATCTGACCTCCACGACCCAGTTACTTGGTAATACGATTACCCCTTGGTAAGATTGGTTGTCAGACTTTCGGGCTTCTGACTACCCGTAACGACTGTCAAAGATCCACGAATGCCAGCCGGGATCAACGGCATATAACACTATTGTTTGGTATTTATGATTATAATTCCGTTAATATATATTTGTCACGGTCGGGCGAATTTTTTGTTCAACATACAACTGACACTGACATGCAAATTGCAAAAAAAAAGTACTTAAGTGAATTTCGCGGATTACCCTGGCGCTTCCCCCTTAAAACTGAATTTTTTTAGAAATCTCGGACGTAAGCGCTACAGCACAATTATGTTAATTTTACGGGGTTATTTTTTAATTTAATGCGTGCACGCAATGAAATGATGAGGTCCTCAATTTTTTACTCTTTTTTTTTTTAAATGGGATTGCGTTGCATTAGGCTGAGTATTTTTTTTTTTTTTTTCGAGTTAGGGCGGATTCGATCAAATTTTTATACCTAGTGTACAGTCAACAGCAAAAGTAGATGATCAAAATCAGAAATTCAATACTAAGTAACGGAGTTCGCGTCAGAAAAGTATGGCAGAGCTGTTGCTGTTGTTGAGCTGTGTGCAGAGACTGTGTGGCTGTGTGGCAGAGTTCTGACGCGAACTCCATTCATTAGTATTGAATTTCTGATTTTGATCATCTACTTTTGCTGTTGACTGTACTTATCCTGGGAATAAATTTTTGACAGTTGTTCAATAAAAAAACTGTCAGACGTCAATTTTATTCCACGGTAAAAAAAAATACTTTGGTAAAATCAGCTCTAACTCACCTGTATTTGTATGGTGACTGGGTGATTGTTTATTTTATTTTGTTAATTTTATAAATTATATTCCAAGTTCCGTTTTTTAAAGAACGTACAGACGCCAGCAGGTCAACCTACCCGAAACTGTCAGATTTTCCCAATCAACCTTGAACCTTATGCTTTAGCAATAAAGTCGAAAATCTATTAAAGAAATCTGACAGATTGTAGTAACTTGATGTGCTGGCGTCTGTACATAGATATTTTTATGTGGTATTAAATGAGAAGTTGGACTTAAACTTGACATTCCATGTTTTTTTATTTAAGAGTAATTTTAATATCAAAAGTTTAGTAACTCTGTTATCCTTTTTCGTACATAAGTGGCACGATAAAACTTGGCTAGTTAGCAAACATGAACTTATGTCAACGGAAGCAACTTAAGCTTCTCTCTTTCGCTCCCGATAATAGGCTATTTGACTGGTTTCTGATAAACATCTCAGATTATTTAATGGTGTCTAACGAGCCCACAAAAACCTATTACTTCAAATTGCATAATGTATTTCTTTTAGAAAATAGTAAATAAAAATGTATTGTTTATATAAGCCGTCAAAACGCTATCTTTAACAATATGGCGTCGTGACGTCACAATACACGTAAACAAACGTTGAAACGGTCGAGATACTAGACAAAAGTCGTCTGTTCTGTCAACGATAGACAGAAATTGACTATATCATGACGTCATCATAAGTTCAGCCAATCCAGACCGTTTTCGATTACGTGGCGCCAGATTTAAAAAGATGAAGTTTTTTCGGGATTTTTTTAATAAATAATACATTGTTTTGTAGTAAAATTAATGCAAATCGATTTTAAAAGCGATAATCTATACGAGTGTCAATAATTATGACCTTATTTTTTTACATTGTCAAATAGCCTATTACAACATGCCGTCCTACTTCCACGTGTCATCATTACGACATAATTATCATTCTACCTCCACCTGTCCCTTTCATCCTCATTTTTTTATGGTTTCCAAGAAGAGTTTCCGCCATATTTATAACAGACGTCAAGAAAATCTGTAATTTTTACCACTATTTGACATAAAGGTGTCATGAAAATCTGTCATTTTCACCAGTATTTGACATTAAGGTGTCAAACACGCTCTGTATTTGGACATTACGGCCGCATGTGTGGTTACGGTGACGCTTTTCTAGAAAACCGTTACTTTTGTGTGCCGTTTTTGAAGTTCGAATGTTGCGTAGTTAACTGTAAAGACGCCAGCACACATCAAGCTACCCGAAACTCAAATTTTCCCAATCAACTTTGAACCTTATGCTTTAGCGATAAAGTTGAAAATCTATTAAAGAAATTTGACAGATTGTAGTAGCTTGATGTGCTGGCGTCGCGTAATAATTATTGCACAAAATAGATATTCAAATAAGTGATGGGACTACTCAAGATATTTTATATTACAAACGATTGTATATTTATAACTTGCCAGTGCATTTTTTTTTCAAAATAAAAGTTTTTCACACGAACCTTGTTTTATTTTCAGCGTCTCCAATCCATCGGTGTCTTTGTGGGCACTTCGGAGAATGTTCTATTCAAGCTTATGGGCGACAAGAATCATCCGGCATTTAAACAAATTTCTAAACTTAGTACCACGCCTACTCCTGACGAATTTGGACTTACGTCAGAAAAGTGATCAGTTGTAAAGAGCTGTAATTGAGGCTAGATTCATAGAGAGCATTTTGACATTACGTTAAAAAAAAAATTACAAATGTTTCCTATGAATATGAACCATAAATCTACGCAGATACTGTTCATATTCGGATAAGTGAATCTGAACAAGCGACGCATACGAATATGAACGTTAAATACATGTGAATAATGTAAAGCCCAATTGCTATCTGTGAATCTTGCCCCAAGACTATAAAGGGTTCCGGAAGCGAGGTCAGTTTGAGAATCGGCACCCTAAGGCCAATGAGGCGTCTTCGTGCTCTGGGCATGGCCCAAGACCAACCAACCACCAACTGCGGGGTAATTGCGTAACACACTATCAGTAGCAATTGGTTTCCTTTTGACAGTTCAACAAAATTCATTGCGTTATTTACGTTGTTGAGCAGATACATTTTTGGAACATATGAAGCATAAGAGGTGCGCGGGAAGAGTTCCAGGAATGACTTGGGGGAGGCCTTTGTCCAGCAGTGGGACAGTACAGGCTAAACAAAAAAAAAAAAATGAAGCAATGGATTAGCAATATCCTACAAACTTATTCAGATTGAGATTGAAAGTGTATTACGCACTTAGAGTGCTGGCTCAGCGACACTCGCTTGGCGGTCAGAACACTCACTGAAAGACTCACGCTGGGTTCATTACATATGTAAGCTAGTAATCGCTCTTCGCCGTCGTGCACTCGCTGCTCGCGAACTCATTTCTAGTTGCTATCTCTACTCATCGCTGGTGGTGGGACAGGCACCAAAAATTGGAAGGGATTTCAAACTGATCTTTTGAAAATGGCGCCGATTCCCTTGTTCACAAACTAAACTAAATTTAAGTTCAGTGCCCCTTTTTCTTTCTATTTCATTAAGAAAAGGACAGAAGATAAATATTAGTTTAGTCCTGTCAAAATATGATGCTCCATAGCAAGTTTAGACGTGATTAAAACATGGCTACTAAAAATAACGTTAGGCGCTGTCTAGTTTGACAGGACTAAACTAATATTTATCTTCTGTCCTTTTCTTAATGAAATAGAAATATGTACTGAACTTAAATTTAGTTTAGTGTGTGAACAAGGGAATCGGCGCCATTGTTTAATTATTTTTAAAAGTAATTCATCAAAGGTGTACAATCATATTTTATTAATCAAATGTTTATTAACCTGTTTATATTATATTCGTCGACAGTAATCGTAACGGACGTCGTATCCAATGATTTAATACATTTAATTTTCTATCGTATTTTGTTGGTGGTATTTACGGGTAGGTATTTTTAGTGCGCTTGTATAATTTCGTCCATGTCCATAGAATAAATACTTATGTATGGAAATATGTACACGTTATGACTTTCTATGATTGGCGGAAAGAGCTTTAAAGTTCCGTGACATACAGACCTACCTCTCCGCCATTTTGATATTCTTTTTTTCGCGATTTCAGATTTGGTCCCATAGTAAAAGTTGTTCATAATGATGAGTATAATGACCTCGTAAGAGGTTGTTGGTGTTTTTTTTTTTTCCAATAACCCATAAGTATATCTTCAATCCCTTTTTTTAAGTTTTCATATTTCCATACATTGTAATTCCCTGATAACGTGATGCCATGGATGTCCAGGATAATATTGCCATGTTAGAAATAATAAAAGCGCTTAGTAGCTACAAGTCTGTAATCATATTTATATAAAAACAATTATTAATTATTCTAAGCTTACCTACAGTGTTGCCATGTATATCTTACGATGGATTCAAGAAATTTAGAGAGTAGAAGCTCAAAGTAGGTTCTAAAAATATAAGTTTATTTTAAATAAAATTTCCTCACCATACAATATTGATGTAGATCAGCAAAATATAAATTCAACACTTAATATTTAAGACTGAGGAAAATAAAATGTAAATAATGTTGGAATAATGGAGATTAGATGTATAATATAGTTTTGCAAATCGCGAGCGCTCGGAAAGTGGTTTTTATTGGTATTATAGAGGTATGAGGAACAGGTGTAAAGTTGAGTCAACCTCCATAGAAAAGGGAGGATCCTCCGACCAGACGGGTATTGTGTCTGGCGGGCAACTGCCCGATGATTCATGTCGGGCCGTTGTATCTATGCTAGTTGCGCGGTAAACTCTGCTTGCGAGATGCAGGATTTTGCGTGACGTCAGTGTGACGCGTTGTTCGCATGTGGCGTTGTAGATACCGCTACAGTGTAATAGATTCCATGTTCTCTAAGTAATCAACTATGAGGCAAAATAAAAATGAAAAATTGCGCGTGCAGCACCGTACACGCGATAGAAGTAAAATAAAAAAAAAATAAATAAGAAACACTTAGTGTGAGACAGACAGAAACATTTTTCTTCTCTCTCACATCAAGCTACCCGAAACTGTCACATTTTCCCAATCAACTTTGAACGTTATGCTAATAGCGATAAAGTTGAAAATCTATTAAAGAAATTTGACAGATTGTATTAGCTTGATGTGCTGGCGTCTGTACATCCACATTTCGCCAGCTATATGCAAGTCTCCTGACGCCTGCTGCCATCAAACGAACCCAAATCCAGGATAAAAAAAAAGTTGCTAAAATTCACGTGCGCTCGTGAGATGCAAAAGAACTATAATCGTAACTTATATCGAATATTATATTTGATTAAAAATGCAAATGGTTTTATTTCAACAGCGACCATTTCAGTTGCTCCTTCGCCGATTGTAACACCTGAAAATAAGAAAAACTAACATAGGTATAGAATATTATACAATAATTATTATTATCACCACGAGGTTGTGGGTGCAAATCCTGGGCAAAATACCAATGGGACTTTTTCAAATTCATATACAGACTGGCAGGGATATCGATATAAACCTGCGACCTTGGATCCAGTAGCCTAAGTGTGAGTTTTTTCGACTCACGTTCGATTGCGAGCGCGTTCATTGACATATATATTACTAGCGTAAGGACCGGGCTAACGGCGCGACTAAATGGCACCAACGCGCTGGCCCTAAAATGACGGTTTTAGGGCCAACGCGACTCAGTTGACAGTGGTGCGCGCGAACTTCGAATTTCGAACGAAGAACTTCTATGTAAAATATTCAGACGGGCGTATCCTTTTTTTGTATGGGAAATTAGGTTTCTCCTAGTGACCACCAGGTGGCGCTATAACTTTTTTCCATATATAAAATTCTAACGCGTTCGCAATCGAACGTGAGTCGAAAAAACTCACACTAAGGCCTCTGGACATTATTCGAAACACTTCTGCGCATTGATATACATACACTAGATTAGCAATTACCGCGCCAAGGCGTTGCCACTGGGCTTGAGACCACAGTCTCAATCGTAGCTAATGTCAGTTCAGTGCTCTGTATGACGCCAACCGAAGTTAGCCGAGTGAAAATTACCGCCAAAATGGGAAAATGCGTAGTGAAAGAGTGCGATTCGAGGTCACAAAAACACAATAAATTAACCGGAATTACTTTCCACGCGTAAGTTTATTGTTTCTGTGTTTATATCAACGTAAAAACGCAATAAAAATAAATAAAATGTAGAATTTTGTAAATTAGGTTCAATGTTGCCACTAAAAACTTAGTTTTAGTTTCCCACATTATGTGGGAGTTTTTAATTTATAGAGTATGTGATTTAAAATATTTTATAAAACTAAATGTGTGACAATGTGAAACAAAAAAATAACATTGTAACATAAAAATAATTGTTTTTAAATATTTAAATACATAATTCAAAAATAACGTTCATAACGTTTAATGTTTTTTTTTGCGTTTTTTATGGCTTAAAAAGTTGGGTAAAATTTCGCATGGCTAGGCAACACCCTCCCGCCATTGCATGTTTATATTGCGGTCTTTGTCTAATCTAAGCGACGGTATTATTCTTGCGACTTGTGTAAGTGAGACAGATATATGTTTACTTTTAAATACGTAGTGGTTTCAAAGCTACGTCGTCGCGTTTAAATAGTGGTTACATTTTTTTTGACACATTTTAATGAGGTTTGCTTCTCTAGTTATTTAGCTCAATGCTTCTGCGTAATAAATTTGCTCTGCCATACATCTTGACGGCGCGGCGTGGGTATTGGACTTTTCTAAGAAATAGCAGATATAATAATGTTACAGAATTAAAGTGTAACCTTTTATATGTGTAACAGAAATAAGCATTTGTAGGTATAATTACACAGTAGGTACCTACCTACCGTAAAAACGCGCGGCGGACGGACAGATGGGTTACACTTAATAACACTGTTAACACTTTTATATCGGTTACAGATATATTACTGCTACATTTTTAAGTGTCTCTAACCCTTATAAATGTTTGATTCTGTTATCAATTCAATATGTAACACTTATAAAGGAGAATGGCCGATTGTGGTACCAAAAAGTCTCATGCGTCGGGGATTTGATTTTTGAACAGGGAATTTAAATTAAAGTAAAAAAGTGTTGATATTGTTTTATTCCCTTTACATGACGTTCCGTTTCAAATGATAGGTATTATGATCAATATAACATTGAATGGAGATAGTTTTATTTTTATCATTTAAAATGGTCGATTTTTTCAATAAAGTCTAACCGGGGATCACGAAATCGTAATAAAAAGAAAATATTTTGATAATGCACTCAATTGATTCAATTCCGGATATGGTCGTCAATGCCATATTTGATCACAATTTTTTTTTTTTCGTTTCTTTCGAATTGCATGAAATTGATAGGTATTTCTGTTTTCCTGTGTATAATTGAAGGATTATAATGCATTTACTCCAGAAGGATGTTGTGTTAATTAAGATTTCAACGCAATATGCGAAGACATTGTCCGAAACTGCTGCAGATGTGCGATTTTTGCCGTTCGTGTATGACATGTCAAACAAAATAAAGTAGGTGCCTAGTCTTTCGGTTATTTTGATTTTTTTGAAAATCTCCGAAATCCGGGTTTTGTTTACAAAAAAGTGTACCTAGTCTATAAAAAACAAAGTTTGACTTTGACGCAAAATGGTACGGGATTCCATACATCCAAGAGCATTGTCCTTTATAATTCTGTAACCTTTATGAAGGTGTTTTTAAGTCCCTGAATTCATGGTTTCAGTCTGCGCGTCGATGTACCCTGCCACCTGTTTATGTACGTTCTTAGTTATTCTTGTGACAGCCGTCCGAGATCGGTTCAGTTGCCAAAAAGAAAAAAAAAAACTTTTTATTGACATTTCTATTGTTAAACATTACCGTCAGATATTTATGCTGCCAGGGGGATGTCACATTTTTTTACAATAATTATGAGCTGGCACTGCGGAATAGAAGAAAACTTGAAACATTATGCCGTCAGGGTTTTATGCTGCCAAACTGATGTCAGATATTTTTGATTACAACAAGGTAACACATTGTAAGATTAAGATAAGACCTGACACATCTTATTGAAGCCGATGCAGCATCCTATATTTTGGCGTCGCTTATCTCGTTTGATAGTTATGGTGTTCCTTGGATGTCACATATTTGTGCTGCCGCTTGTATGTATATATCTTCCACAAATGATCATATATTTGCCGTCATCAGCGAGAAACATCGATGGATGAATCATGAAATCAGATTTTATTGTCGAGTTAATAATATTATTATATTTATGCTCGTGACTACTCGTGTAAATATAAATTGTAGGGATATTGTTATATTCTACCTCTTTGTGTAGTGTGAAATTGTTATTTTTCTTGGGATTCAAACAGCTTTAAAATGTTTAGAATGCTCGAATGTATTGTCAGTTGAGATTCTTGGTATAATTCAGTACTTACATTTTAATGTTTTCTTTATTTTGTCAAGGTAAATCTATTTAAGGTGATTTTTTCACACCGTCATGTTGTTGTTTTTTATTTAGCTTAATGTGCATTTCAGCGTTTTTCTCTAGGACCTATAGTTTAGAACTTACACGTAATGGCTAGAAAAAATCACCCTGTTAACTGAAATATTGTGGGGTAATTGCTTAACACACTAACAGTAGCCATGGCTTTAACTTTGACGGTATAACAACATTCATTGCGTTATTTACGTTGTTGAGCAGACAAAATGTTCAAACTTAAGAAGCAATGGTTTAGCAATATCCTTCAAAATTATTCAGATTGTGATTGATAATGTGTCACTAATTGGTACTAGAATTTCTACTAGCAGAAAGTCGAAATCTTGCTTAGATAATAGCAGGTATCTACATATTGCTTTACGCATAACTATACAACGTTTTTACACCTATAGGTACCAGGTGAAAATACCCAAAGGTACCAAATTTTTGCGTTTTCCTTAAAGCATTTAAATGAAAAAAAATCTAAATAAAACAAGACAAGAAAAACTATTTTTCTTTTTTTTAAATGGCCGATTTCTTACCAATAAAAATAAGCATCAAAGAAGAAGCGATACAGTCAAGGGGTTGCCAATGAGAAAAATAAATGAAAAAAAAATAAAAAATGTTAGTAAATAAAAATTTAATAAGCACTAAATAACTACAATTACAATTAAATGTAGAAATACGTAATCTCAAACTATTTGCCCCCGGTTCGCTTACATATTCATTATGTTCTGTAGAATCTGAAATTTTTAATAAATAAAATCATTGTCAACTTATTATTTTGTAAAAAATCATGGTTAAAATAAAATATCCAATTACTATTTTACTTCAAAAACAGTCAAATCCCAGTGTGTTTTACTAAAATATCTCGTGAATCTAATGAATATATAATAATACTTTCATCCCAAATTATTAGTTGAATATAGATATACCTAATGATTGTGTTATAAATAAAAATATTAAATAAAAACGATAAACAAACAACACCACGTGCAAACAATAAAATAGAGATATTTCAAAATGTTTATTTAAGTAACAAATATCATAAAGGAACAATTATTAAATAATTATATTAATAACTTTATAGGTACTAGAACAACAGTAATATTAAAAAAAAACGTTTAAAAAATACTTCTATGGACCAGAAATTAATGGCATATTGTGCTGTATCTTACTTAAATACTGATATTATTTTCAATTTGTCATAAGAACATAATAATATTCGATTTACTTTAATTTAATGTCTAATACTAAAATACATTTATTTATAAACTAATTCTATTTATTTATATACTTACATATATTTTCGCAAAATGGTAAAAAAATGATTGTAATGACATTTGATAAATATTCGCGATCTCAAGCGACGGTGTTGCCAAATTGAATCAATCTGCCTCGCCTTTTCCCAACTATGTTGGGGTCGGCTTCCAGTCTAACCGGATGCAGCTAAATACCAGTACCTAAGGTACATGGAGCGCCTCCACAAACCATTCATTGGGTAACTCGACACCAATTGGCACGACTGGTTGTCAGACTTTCGGGCTTCTGACTACCCGTAACGACTGAAAAAGATCTACGAATGACAGCCGGGACCAACTGTTTAATGTGTTTTCCGAAGCCAAATAGAATATTAAACAAAATAAAAATAACTAGCTGTTACCCGCGACTTCGTCCGCGTGGAATTTAACAAAAAAGTTATTGTTCAGTTCGCAGAGTTTACGCGATAACTTATTAATTCTGTATTCTGCGTAAAGAAATACCATGCTAATTTTAATGAAATTCTTCTATTTTATGAATCGATATTTTGTTTTTGTACATATTTCTCCATTTAGTTCTTTTTTCGTTTTTGGTAGTTTAATATTTTTTTTTCTTTGTTTTTCGTATTAGGTTTATTGAAAAATTTCTTTTTAAACAATATTTGGTGTACGATTTTCTGGGGCTAAAAAAACAACACTACTGGCATTCCTTGCACGTGAACATGCCACGTATAGTTGCCCATGGGTAAAGCAACCCTTAGTTAAATCTATGCCAGCTTTGCTTAACGTTTGCCCTTGTGACTTGTCGATTGTCATAGCAAAACTGACATTGATAGGGAATTGCAATCTTTTGAATTCAAATGGAAATTTCGACGATATTATAGGAATCCGTGGTATAAATACTATCTCACCTTTTCCGCATCCAGATATTATACGACTTTCTATAACGTTTCTTTGCTACGACACTACTCGCAACCTAGTACCATTGCAAAGTTTCGGTGGGTTTAAATTACGGAGCAGAATGATGGGCACGCCAATCTTAAGTTCTAGTTTGTGAGGGGGTAGACCAGGCACAAATATACTATTTACAAATTCTGTTGGGTAATTAACCACTTCATCCGGATTGCAAACTGTATTGATGGAAAGGTATGTTTGTGATTCACCAGGTAGTTTATCTAAAATGCGCTGATTAAGCGCAGTAACCTGGTCGTACATAGGTGTTAAAATTGATCTTTCACACAACCACGAATCTTCTTTGATATTGAGATTGTGAATATCATCATAAATACTATGTATTAAAATTTCAATGTCCGCCACAACCTCACAAATACCGGTAGGTAGGTAGTTCTATATCATGAGTACTAAGTATTCACTTCTGGAAACTTTCCCTCTCCAACATCAAGAAGAATTTTGCTAAATTATGAATCGGCTGAATGTGCTCTCATATTTTCTTTTAAATTAAGTTTTTTACAATGTCTCCAAAGTACTGAACGTTTTAAACAGGCGTTAATTTCATCAGCTCGCTTACCTTTAATCACAACTGGTAATATTTGTCTAAAATCTCCAGCGGATAAAAATAAGACTCCTCCAAATAATAGATTATTACTTCTTATGTCCTGCATCCTATTCACGGCTTCTATAGATTTTTTTTTGCCATAGTGCATTCGTCCCATACTACAAATACACAATCTTGTAGAACTTTGGCTTTGAGACTATTTTTGGATATACTGCATACTGAATGGAATTTTCCATACGGTCTAAATCTAGTGGGATTTTAAACATCGAATGTGCCGTTTTTCCCCCAGGAAGTAAGGTTGCCGTTATGCCGCTATGAAAGAAAACGTTAAACATTAATTTATAATTATTACCTAATGGTAAAAAAGGAAAACAGTAAAAATGTAACAAAATATTGGGATTATAAAAAAAAAACCTAATCATAAAAAAAAACAATTTTTTAAGAAAATCGTTGAGACAACCTTTCTCAATTAGAAAACGAAACAACAAATTTAAAAACTACTACCTAGTAAGTAATTTATCAAATTCAAATTAAATAAAAAACTAACTAAAAAGGTCTTACTGCTAGAAAACATTGCACATGTAAGGAAACAATTTGAGTTAAGAGAACAGAACAGTGGAAAAATAAATAAAAGACACCTAATCAAACAAAAAAGTATGATATAAGTGCTGGAAATCAATTTTTACACGAATTCGTTGAGACACAACCGTTAGCAATAGCCCGCTCGCGCGTTCTGAGCCCGCGCGATAGGCAGCCTTTGTGATATTAAGTCGTTGGTGGGAGAAGCGGGTGGGAGGCGCCCGAGCCACGACGTGACGGTCTGACGCGTGGGCTGCGCGCGGTACTGGACAGTACTTGGACATTGCAATATTACTTTATTTTATAATAATTTTATTTTAACAATATTATGTGTATATGACATAATACATAATTATATTATTTATTCAACAATCAATTTCTATGGAGATTAAGAAATCTTCACGTATTCATTGGTTTTAATTTTTTTCGTGGAACCCTATTTTTTTTTCTAAAAAAAAGTAGCCTAAGTTACTCCTTATTACATCAGCTATCTGCCAGTGAAAGTCCCGTCAAAATCGGTCCAGCCGTTTCAGAGATTAGCCGGAACAAACAGACAGACAGACAGACCGACAGACAGACAAAAATTGTAAAAAATGTTATTTTGGTATATGTACCGTGTATACATCCATATGCATTTAGCTAAAAACAGTTATTTTAATATTACAAACAGACACTCCAATTTTATTTATTTGTATAGATATGTAGGTAATCTAAATGTGCAGGAATATTAATTCGTGAAGAAAGTGATATTAAATAAAATAGTACTTACTTTGTTTTTAACAGAAGGATCTAAAATTAGACAACTATGTATCTAGATAAATAAATACTATCACCAACAGTCACACAAAAAAAAAGGATTAGGCCAGGCGGAGCCAGGAAGGGGTCGCATTATTTTTATATGTCCTGTACAGGGCAAAAATATGCAAAATAATATATTAAAAAAAAACTAATAAGTAAATAAATCCCTTCTGAATTTTGCAGTTGCTCCCCGTCATTGTGATACATTTTTTGAACTGGACCATACCTAGGAACCTGGTTATGGAAATATTGAAGGTCAAAGTTCCAACAAGTTTTTTTTAATGAAAAACAAGTTTTAAATGTTAAAAATTAACTTTAAATACCTTTACCGTTGCATGTTTTACATGCGTTACATTACGCGCCGCACATCTGCGAATTTTCAAATCAAAACCTCCTCCTTTTTTGAAGTCGGTTAAAAAATAAAAGTCGTTTGACAACCATTATTTTTTGGTCAATGTTGCTTAGTTTGACGTACAGAACGTGTAGATGAAGGCTATGTGATGAAGGGTCTTTTTACACCCTGTATTTTTGCCCTTGACTGTACGTGTCTTCTGCTCGAGATCCGTGGCGTGCACACCGCAATTGCGCGTGCGCCGAACGTCAATTGAGATCGTGAATAATCATCGAATTTAAGAAACTATTGATGTATCGAGACATACAAGTTAAAAAGGTAGTACAACACAATTTACGAAGTTGATAGATACAGGAAACTAAAGATCGAGTGACAACGCGATATGAGCCTGTGGTTTTTTGGTGTGCATAAAATATTGATGACAACAGCTAACAGAATGTCAAGCTTATGTCAACTGCTGGTATAACTTTTTTTGTTTTTTTTTTCCCGAGGAGGTTGTCAGCTGCTTAACCGGGCTACCTAAGAATTTCTTAATAAATTAAGGCGTCCACACTGGGCATAAAAAAAAAACTAAGCCATTAAGTACTAATATTGTTTTTTTTTATCAAATTTTTGTGCTTATGACCCTGTGTTGGTCGAAATAAACGATTATTATTATTATTACTCGCTAAGGGCACCCGCTGTGGGATACGGAGCTCGGGGGCGTCACTGGGGGGAGGGCACCAAAGTTCAGGCTGGATCGGATCAAATGTGATTGACTGACTGAATTACCAACTGCCACACCACTACTCATACCCACTTGGCACGAGTTTTATAGAACATGCTGGCAAGCAGGGGGTCTACTCCGAAGCGGTTAACCACTGTATCGGCCGAATGTTCGGTCATTTTCTACTACCATTAATTTCCTATATTGACTATTGGTCCCGACCAAACTGTGCCAATCCGAACCTTTTTAGAACCCTTAACCCTTTTTTTTTCCTTTTTTTTTTAAATTCGTAGTAGGACAACAATATACAGTGATACAGTGGTTAACCGCTTCAGAATAGACCCCCTGGTTTGCACGATGCTCACTTCCTGTTAAAATCACGCTCTTTCGAGCCTACTGTACTGCTTTTTACACGTGCAGCCTGTGGGCTAGATATACGCGAAGATCGTACAGCGCTCTTCGCGTTAATTTTTTTCAGTGCACCAACGAAAATTCATAAATATCATTCCAGTGACGTCATTCTTCATCGCGGACGCTATGTGGCGGCCAGTCTTAGGAAACCCTAGCTTTAGTCACACACTAGGCAAAAAGAGTCAACAAAAGCAACTTTGGGAGTAAAAAATTTCTCTTTACTCATTTTGACCAATTCACTTATTGAAGCACCTGTTAGAGCTACCTTGGGTAACCTGGAAGTCTTTAAACAGACTCCGGACCCAGGTTGGCCGAAGCAAGGAAAACCTGTTCAGGTGGAGATTCATAGACGACTCCGCCTTGGAGTGTAAATGTGGTGCTGTTCCACAAACGATGGGACACTTAATATCGTGTCCTGCGTGTCCTGTCAGCTGCACGTTACAGGAACTGATGGACGCTGGTGAAGGCGCCAAACAAGTAGCTGAATTCTGGGCCGAGTATATTTAGATTGCTAGACGCTAAGAAGAAGACTGTTTTTTTTAAGAACTGTGTAAGTACTATTCGGACCGCAAAGGCTCATTTTGCGTAGCAAACCATAAAGCCCTTTGTACACACGTTTTTCTTGACGTGGAAAACTATGGTTTAGTCGCCGTGTGGAGGTACGGTCGTCAGTGTTGTATGGATCACTATGGAAGCTTGTTGACGGACAAGTTAAAAAAAAAACGGAACCCTATTACTAAGACTCCACTGTCCGTCTGTCTGTCACCGGGCTGTATCTCATGAACCGTGATAGCTAGACAGTTGAAATTTTCACAGATGATGTAATTTCTGTTGCCGCTATACCAACAAATACTAAAAACAGAATAAAATAAATATTTAAGAGGGGCTCTCATACAACAAATGTGTTTTTTTCGGCGATTTTGCCTTGTGGTACAGAACCCTTCGTCGGACTCGCACTTGGCCAGTTTTTTCTACGTAAAGAAGCCGTGAAAGAACCGGTCGAAGTGGAAGTGCTTGGGGGAGGCCTATGTCCAGCAGTGGACGTCTTTCGGCTGAAATGATGATGATGATGATGAAAGAAGCCGTGCCGTATACATGACTCCAAAAATTAAAAGAACCTCCTTTTTTAAAGTCGGTTAAAAACAGCATAATTTCGACTCACTTTCAGCGGCGTACTTTATGTCTACCATTCCCTGTATCTATCAACTTGCAACCGATGATACCCAGTGCATGACAAAAGTGACAAACACAAAACTAGAGTCTACCAAAACATCCTATTGACTTGTTCCATTACCTGTGCCACTGTTTGTTCCCCTAGAGGGACGTCTTCCGTGCGTAGGGCAGCCCGGCCGACAATGGAGGTTGGGTCGGAGTCCAGGATTACTCTGGAAAGGAGAAAATTGGGTTATAGTGTGTGGAGCAATGAGAGAATGGCATGAATTAATTAATATCCTACTTTTTTTTTTTTTTAGCCTATGCTGTCCCACTGCTGGGCAAAGGCCTCCCCCAAATCCATCCAGGAACTCTTTTCCCGCGCCACCTCGAACCAGCCCTCTATACATATAAATATCCTACTAATATTATAAATTTCAAAGTGAGTATATTTGAAAGAAAAAAAAATGCGTTTATTGGCATTACCGCAAAAAGAATACACCTAAGGGCCTGTGCACACCACGTTTTTTAAACGCGCCGTTGACACGCGTTTTAGAAACGTGCGTCGACGGCGCGCTTTTATCCTACAGAGCAGTGCCTGCTGCTAGTATCTGGGGGTCTACTCCGAAGCGGTTAACCACTGTATCGGCCGAATGTTCGGTAATTTTCTGATTCGAATATTGTTGTCCTACTACGAATTTAAAAAAAAAAAAGGTGAAAAAAGGGTAAGGGTTCTAAAAAGGTTCGGATTGGCACAGTTTGGTCGGGACCAATAGTCAATATAGGAAATGAATCGTAGTAGAAAATGACCGAACATTCGGCCGATACAGTGGTTAACCGCTTCGGAGTAGACCCCCTGACTCGCGTGCGTATCGCGTCTGTATCGCTACAAACGCGCTTCAACGGCGCGTTTAAAAAACGTGGTGTGCACAGGCCCTTAATCGTCCCTGAGAGGTTAAAACTATTGAAAAAAACCGGTCAAGTGCGAGACGGACTCGCGCACCGAGGGTTCCGTACAAATTTGTAGGTAGAGATAAACTACGATAACATGGCGCGCCCCCTCCATTACTAATAATAATGAGCGATTAATGACGTGACTAGTCGAGCAACAAATCCGTGGATTTTTTTTTTGTTTGACGGCCGTCTCATTACGCACACATGCGTTGTGAATCTTGGTGGTGCATTGTAAATACTTTCACAAATACTTTCAAACGTTTTGAATTTTGGAGGGGCGCGCCATGTTATCGTAGTTTATCTCAATGTAACTACGATTTTTTCCTTTACTTGTGCTACATGACATTGCTTGTACATTAAGTGTACGTGCTTATGACCATACGATACAAGTGCAAACTTACGACTCGAGCCGAGTATACCCGATTCAGCGTCACCGACCCTTGAATGTTGGCTCAGAAAAAGTGCCAAGTGCGCCAACTTCAAAAGTAGTTTAGAAGAGTAGTAAGTATCTTACCCGCCATCACAGATCTCATCGAAGGCCAGCATGACAGAGTCCAAGTTGTCCAATAGTACTCGTCTCTCCACGTTTCTCCGTAGCAATATGCTCACAGACTCGTAAAGCGCGTTCAGTACAGATTGGAGAATTAACTGCAATGACAGTGAATATTAGTTGTTTTTTTCCAGTCAGAATTATTTTTCAAAATCAAAAGTCATTTATTGAAATTAGTCTGAGTTTGAGTTTTTGAGGTATGGAACCCTAAAAATTAATTAGGTAAGTACCTCATTTTCATGTGAGCTGCCCATGACGTAGAAGAAGAGGTCCACATTGCTCTTGTATACACATGTCAGACCTTCCAGCATTATGATCTCTGCGTTGGCTCTGGAATTAGTATTTTAATGAGGTAAAAAATTATGTAGGTAAGTATGCATATTTTGGTCTGTGGATGGGTGACCATCTTTACATACCGTGACCCCTCCGTGCCTCGGAAAGCACATTAAGCCGTTGGTCCCGGCTGTCATTTATGGATCTTTGACAGTCGTTTCCGGTAGTCAGAAGCACGAAAGTCTGACAACCAGTATTACCTAGGGGTATCATATTACCCAGTAACTGAGTTGTGGAGGTCAGATAGGCAGTCCCTCCATGTAAAATACTGGTATTCAGTTGCATCCGGTTAGACTGGAAGCCGACCCCAACATAGTTGGGAAAAGGCTAGGCAGATGATAATGCATATTTATTTAAACTTTTCGCACAAAAGGTACAAAGGCGGACTTAATGCCTTAGGCATTCTCTACCAGTCAACCAAGGGTGGTGAAGAGATTGGATGGCAGGTGCTTTGGTTGAGAGGAACAATGATAAAAAAACTATTAAAACTAGGTACTTATACAAATACATAAATAGGTTATGTACACTTAAGTATATGTATATTATTTTGGAAAATATCAAAACATATTTATATTTTCGTTGGCTGATGACGATGATGAATGATCACAGACTTAGCTAAGACTAATTGCATCAAACCACCGCATGCAGTGAGTTAAAATGGACATCTATGCTTGGCATTCAATGGTTACAGCTGTTCAGAGGAGCTTGTGGCTAAATAATAACAGCTGCATGGATCAATCGAAGGTTAAGCAACACTTGTCGCGGTCTATTCGTGGATGGGTGACCATCCATTACATATCGAGACACCTACGTTCCCTTCCAAATCTTTCGGCTGTTCGTAGATCTTTGACAGTTGTTACAGGTAGTCAGAAGAAGTTTGACAACCAGTCTTACTAAGGGGTGTTGTCGTGTTACTAAGTAACTGGGCTGTGGAGGACAGAAGGTGGCCATGAAGCTGACCCCAACATTGTGGGGAAAAGGCCAGGCAGATTGGTTTCAGCTGTTCTGTTTTTAAGCCAAATAAATAGTGAGGTCATCTTGGTGGTTCACTTTTTGACTCCGTATCAAAGTTGCGAGCGACAAACAAATACGCGACAAATGTTAGGGCGACAGTACGATATGTCGACCATCAGTGGTGCGACAGCACATCAGTTCGATGTACGTTAGTGCGACTGATTGTTTTCACGACAAAAGATAGCGCGACACAATTTTCGCACTGTCGCCCTAACATTTGTCGCGTCTTTGTTTGTCGCAATTTTGATGCGGAGTCTCACTTTTTATTTGGTCCCCAATGCCTAAGATCATGGACCCATATGATGTCTTGTCCTGGCTTGATGCCAATTATGTCAGTCCTTACCTGTGTGTTTTATTAAACAAGTTTTTCTCAAATGCCTTCTGTTCCTTGGAGGTTGGCAGGACATCTTTGTCGTAGTACTTAGCAAGGATACGGTTGCCATCATTATCCAGGATACACATGCCTTTCACAATGTACAGGGTGGGTTCCTGAAATTCGAGAGTAATCAGAGAGTTAGAATTTTTTAATCCATACTAATATTATAAATGTCTGTCTGTCTGTATGTTACCCCATCACGCTTAAACTTCTGAACCGATTTAGATAAAATTTGGTATAGAGATAGTTTGAGTCCCCGGGAAAGGACAGGATAGTTTTTATCCCAATATTCCCATGGGATCTACACTTATGCGGGTGAAACGGCGGGGCCCTGCTAGTAATTATATAAAGAGGTAAATTTTTTCATAGGAGTAACAGACAGTCCATTGTGCAGGGCTGCAGGGCCTGCATGAGGATGACAAGAAAGTGGCACATGTGCTTCTAAGCTGCCCGGTGGTCGCCACATACGGGGCAAAGTACTTCAGTAAACCAGGTACCCTACATGAGATGGTCTGTAACATCAAGGCCTTGCTGGCTTTCTTTGAGAAGCTGGGATGGATCGAATAATCGATTTTCCCACCCATACGTGAAATACGCGCATTGACGTGGAATTGCAGACACCAGCCCGTATTACCTATTACCTAAACACAAAAACACGATGCGAGCCGCATCAAGGTGTGGGTAAAGGCTAAATACATTAATACAGTCGCAATTGCCGAAGTCAGCCAAAAAAAATTATCAAGACCGACAACAAACGTAACGGTTCAAGAAACCGGAAATGCTAAGAATGTGATTCCAATGCATTCAAATAACGAAAGGTTTTTAGTTTATAAGTGCATAATATGTTACAAAAGCAGTATAAAACCCGAAAAAACTACATAATGCGAAGGGAGCTGGGACCATTTTACGAAATATATCAAAATGAAGGTTTTTCCGTGCGTTTGAAAGGGAAACTGCAAGTAACTTACAAAAAGTGATCCTTCCATTGTTGTGTGAACCATTTTCAGAATAATTTAAACGTTTTCTTAAATTATTTCTAATCAAAACATGCAACTTCGAAGTCGTTGACGTGTTTCTGTTTGACTTTGACAATGAAATTTTGACGCATGCATGATAGGTGTTGCTAAAGTTAAAATTATCGAATTTCCACGTCGAAATTATCGTTTTGACGACAAAATCGTCGTACATTTTTCGAAAACTTATACTATGAAGTTCTTTTATTTTAGCTAAATATTAAATAATTATGGTGACCACACCACAGATGATGACTGAGGAACTTGAAAAAGTATGCTTGCTTCATCTATCTTCTTTTTAGCGCCATCTGTGATTTTTAGCATGTATTTTTATAAGGTCATGAAAGTTCGGTTTGAATAACAGATGGCGCTCTACTACGGTCGCCGTAAACTGCTGCTAGATGTCGCTAGTCGTTAGTGATTCGCTCTTTAGTTTTATCCAGGTAAACTGTTTGTAATGATTATTTCCTTCCAAGCCGTTCAAGAACTAAAGCAAGTAAAATAACTGTAGATTCTTATATCATGTAGTGCTATAACTTAACAATTACATAATTTAAACCATCACTTAAATATTCAATCGGTATGCGATGTGTCGAACAGGCAGGCAGGCGCCTATAAATGCCGATCACCCTAAACCCATTATATTATTTCTAAGGGGGAAACAGGTGCTTCCCCCTTAGGTTAGCCCGTGAAATTCTTTATCGGTCGAAAACGAAAAATCCGGCTTATTTTGAATTTTCGGCCGCTAACCGAAAAGAAATGCAGTATCCAATCTAAGACCTCCGGAACTTTGTAGTTTATCTACTCAAAAACGTACGTAACGAATAATAGTTAACAGCGACTTATGAGTTGAAGGTGGCAACTTAGGTGAACTTAACTCAGGTTCCAGTGCCTTAGGCATCTTCTGGGCACGCTCGTTCCATCATAGACCTCATCCATCGCTTGCCGTCAGGCGTGATCAAGGTCAAGAGAGGGGCCATTCATCAATAAAAAAAAAAGGTCATAGTTTCGAACCAGACAGGCACCGCTTTACCTTTTGTAAATTATCTATTTCATGAAGGAAGTTAAGGAAAACATCGTGAGGAAACCAGCATGTCCTAGAACCAAAAAATTTAAGGACATGTCTTGTGAACCAAATTGCACTGGGCCCGCGTGGTGGATTACGGCCCAATCCCTTTCACCGTAAGGAGGTCTGCGTGTTGCAAGCCTCCTTTCATCATTAACATTATAGCGTCGTTGCGACTTTAAGACCTTCATATGTGTCATCTTTGGCAAAATTAATTTTTTTACGCCAGCTCTACATTATTAGGCTAATTACTTATACGAATCTGTTAATACCTACATGCAAGAAAAAGCAAATTTTCACCATGTTCTTAGTTTACTTTTAGCCGTGTGACTATGGATAAATTATTCTCTGAGTAAATTATAAGTCCTATTATTACCTAATTATTGATTTCAAGGCACAATTTTTTTTTCGAAAACGGCCGGTGGTACTTTATTTTTTTCGGCCGTAAACTAAAATTGACGAAAATGGATTTTTTTTTTAGTCAAAAACCGAAAACTTAATGCACCAGTGGGCCCTGTGCACCCTTATGGATGGTATTGGTATGGTACATGTTAAATGATTTATTTTCTGTAAGTAGGTTTGTACAAACACTTTTACACGTCAATCATATTTTTAAACTAGATGGGGTCGGAGCAGGTCGGAGTTTCCTATCTGTCTATTCTGAAAAGAAAGGCCGACACAAACTCAGACACAGTCTCTTTTAAAGTCCAGACAAAATCTTGGTCAGATCATGTGAAGACCATGCAGATTGGTGTCTGAAATGGTCTTTTGATAAAAGAGCCACACAGATTGAGCGGACCTGTCCAGTCAGTGCACGCATTTTTCAAAATTCGTACAGATCAACTCGGAACTTGAGGAGCTCAACGATTCGACGAGCAATACCAAAGAAAGGACACCGACACACGTACCTACATGGGACAGTTACAGAGTAGGTATTACCTAGTAGGTCTGTATCTGTATTTTAAACTCATTTAAAGCAGGAGACTTACGAATTAAGTCGGTAGTAAGCTATTTAGCGTCCTCATTTATTATCTTCCCATTTTTGTTTGATAGACCACTTTGATGAAACTTTTTACTACCACAGACAATCCCAGAATAGTTCTAATTACACTATTTTCGCGCCACATTTTGACACATGGCGGGAAGATGGCCACCAAGAATAGACTAGATAGAGTCTTTGATGTCACCGAATCAAATTACCAAAGTTCGAACTTCCCTCGTATACGTTAGATGTTTGTAACATTTGTATTATTTTTACCGACTTTACAAAAAGGAGGAGGTACTATGTTCGGATGTTTGTATGTTTTTTTTTTTTTTTTTTTTTTTGTATGTTTGTTCATCGAATACGCCGCCAATTATCGACGGATTTTCAAAATTCTTTTTTTGTTCGAAAGTAGATAGTTCTGAGGTGGTCCCATTGTCACCAAGTTAGGATCTGATGATGGGATCTTAGAGAAATCGAGGGCAACCCTCAAATTTTATAGGCTCACTTATTGTTTTTCGCATATTTTATGAAGTATCTTGTGTATTTGTGTATGGTTGTCACCATCTCAGGTAGCTGGGCTAATGATGGAAGGTACAACTCCTTAACAGTAAGAAGTTACTCGAACAGGCAAGGACTGTTTTAGTAAATTGTTTTGATGTTTGATAGGGCATTTGCCACATTTGGTCTCATGATCATCAAGTCATGATGCTGCAGTCAGGATAGTCTGCAGAGTACCTAACTCCTCGACAACTAACAGCAGATATATCGTGTTTAGGCTCATTGAAAAGGGCTCGATGTGTGGATAAACGTACTGTTACTGAGGAACACCGAAGACCTGATGCTGACGCCAGGAGCATCAGAAAAAGTACAAACCTTTAAATTACAGCACCGTAGTCGTGTTTGGGCTCATTTTAAACAGGACTAATTTTAAGTTCAATGCAATGTTGACATAAGTCTGGCCTGATGTTGCAGCCAGGATTATCAGCATCTAATCTAAAAACTAATAAAAGGAGAACTCCTCAACAATTAACGTCCCTGCATCGAGAAAAGGAATATTTTATAAAAAGGCGGTGGGCAAGTTGACTTTAGGCTATTGTAACTTAGATAAATTATAAATAGACCCACTAAAAAGCGAGAAATAAAAACTTTTTAACAAAAAAAAAAACCGACTTCCAAAAAAAACACTACTAACTGAAAAAAAAAACACTACAAACTGAAAAATAACTTTAATTTCGGAAGTCGGTGGCAAAAACTAAAATACTGATCCTAAGACACCGACTTCCGAAATTAAAGTTATTTTTCAGTTTGTAGTGTTTTTTTTTTCAGTTAGTAGTGTTTTTTTTGTTAGGTATATGTTTTACCTACCTCTTAGTTATGGGGGTTTTGGTAATATGAAACTTTGATGTCTTAAAACGAAATGAAATTGTTAATTCTGTAATAGGATATTGAAATCAGTTAAACACGACATTTATATATATATTAGAAATAAATAAAATAAAAATTTGATGGAGTCGACATGTCCTGTCACTCCTGAGTAGATGGCAAAATAAACTCAGAGGTAAAAGTGACAAAGTCTCTTTTTTAGAGTCCAGACATAGTTTTGGTCAGATCCTGATTAGAGAAAATTTAAATTAATTTTTTTGCCACTTTTTTTTCTTCTTTTGAACCGCATCGTTGCTTACCTGACCCTAAGTAATCTAAACTAATAATTAGATTAAGGTAAACAAAAGATTTGGGGTTTGTATGTTTGTTTGTTACGCATTGACGTTAAATCGGCTAAACGGATTTGGATGAAATTTGGCACATGGGTAGACCATGACCTGGGCCCTAATACCTACACTATGACCACTTAATCGATTCTTTACTTCAAAACCACGTCAATCCCTTTGTTAATCACGACAATGACATCTGCTATTAACGTATTCTCTACTAGCTTCCGCCCGCGGCTTTTCCCGCGAGGTATGTCGATAAAAACTATCCTATGTCCTTCCCCGGGAAGCAATCTATCGCTCTTCCAAATTTTATCGAAATCTGTTCAGTGGTTTAGGCGTGAAAAGGTAACATACAGACAGACGGACAGAGTTACTTTCGAATTTATAATATTAGTAATGGATGTCATTTTGATTCCCTGCCGCTAACAAGACACGATATTGACGTAGTTTGCACATGGTAAGATTTCGCAGGGAATAATACAGAATTGGGATGCTTTTTATCCCGATATTATTACGCGTGAAACCGCGGGGATATAACTCGTCTAAATAGTTAATGGCATTTACGTGCCACATACCCATAACCGCACCAAAATGGCGGCAAACACAATAAACCACATTAACAAAATCAGGTATTACCCACTATGTTTCTTAATTGACTATTACTGATACTTTACCTTCTCATTTCAGCCCTCTAATTACCTTTAAAATGGACTAAAACTGCCTCGAAATATAATCTGTGACTTTTACGACCCCTGTAAACGATTTAAAGGTATAAATAAGAAAAAATATATAGGCCATTTTGATTTGACCCGTCATTTCACCAAGGCGTAAGGTGTTGGCAGTTCAAGTTATGTTAGGCAGTCGAATGAAGCAGCCATTTTAGATTAAGCTCTCTTTTGTCTAAAATTGGTTGTGTCGGGGGTCCAACTGATTTTGGTTAGTAGACTGGTGTATTTTGGGAAGGATATTCATAAATATAAGAGGACTGTCTCTAGCTAAATCATTTTAACGCCAAAACTGAGGGCGAGTGATGCGTTGGGAACATTTAGATGTCACGATGTGGGTACGATACGACTTTGCATTTATGTACTAAAGGAGGGGCCCACGAGCAACTTTTTTGTCTCTCACATCAAGTCTACGGGTTTGTATGTAACCCATTGTCCTAGGTAAGCGACGCGACGGGACGCGACACGTAGCGACGCGACGCGACGCGACGCGACGTAATGCGACCAATACTTCAAGCGACGTGTGTCGTATTTTGTAGCCATTCGTGAGCGACAAACGCGGCAATCTCAGTTCATTATTGTTTTAACAATGGGCATGTATACTATACTGCGTATGTATACATATAACGACTATTTGATATTTTCGCGTCGCGTCGTATTACCGCGCGTTTGTCGTTCACCTAGGACAACGAGTAAGTGCGCGCATGCGACAAAGACAGCATTTTCATACTTTTGACGTGGATACCTATAACAATTGCTGTCATTTAAAAACGTGAGATCTTTTTTTTTTCGGATGGGAAATCATCAAATGACCCCTCCCGCTCTGGGTGGAGCGGAAGGGAGTGTCAGACTCTTACTGACTAAAACCCACCCGTGTAATCCTTAGCCCTTTATGTTCCGGGCCAGCGGTAACCCTTTCGGACAATCCCGCTGACCCGGCAGGCTTCGGCCCTATGGGGCCCCTCCTCGATGCTGACATCTCTTCACCACCTCGTCACCCATCCACGAACCGACCGCGGCAAGCCTAGCTTAACCATCGACCCCTACGGCTATTATTTAGCTTACGATTCAAAATTCCTATGTTTGCTCTCAAAACGGTGAACGAAAACATCGTGAGGAAACAGAAGTCCTAGAACCAAAATTTCGAAGTCAGGTGACATCTACAAACCCGCAATATGGCCGCATGGTGGATTACGGTCCAATCCCTCTCACAGAGTGGAGGCCTGTGTCCCAGCAGTGGGAACACTATGCTGTATGTTATAAAATCGTATGCTTTAAAAACTATAAGTAACCTGTCAAACGTTAATGTCAACACGGACAGACGGGTCTCATAGCCGTCTCTAAATAAAACATGCTTGACTTTGGGACGAACACCGAGCATTTAATGATCACTTGACTACTTGGAAATTATGATTATGGCGAAAATTACGATTGCCATCGAGCAACCTATGCTCTGAGTCTCTTTGAAGGATAAAATCAGGAATGTAATTATCCGGAAAAGAACCGGAGTTACCGACATAGCTTGCAGAGTAAGCAAACTGTGGCAGTGGGCTGGCCATGTCACGATGGCCGGTGGAGCAGACGAGACCTGGAAAGGAGACCGCGTATCGGCAAGCGTAGTGTGGTACGCCCCCCAGCTAGATGGACGGACGACGTAGAGAAGATGGCTGGGGGTAGACTGGATGCGGAAGGCGGAGCACAGGGTGTTGTGGCGCAGCCTGGGAGAGGCCTATGTCCAGCAGTGGACTGCAATAGACCGAGTTGATTGAGGAAAAAATTGAGAACAGCAGCACGGGTCGATCGAAAGCTAACCCCATGACGGAATCACGTAACTGCTCGCATGGGGTGTCTAGAGACCCCAACTTGTAAGAACAAATTGTAATAGTGTATAAGTCATCATCATCTGCCTAGCCTTTTCCCAACTATGTTAGGGTCGGCTTCCAGTCTAACCGGAAGCAATTGAATGCCTATCTGACCTCCACACCCTCCTGCTCCTCCTCAAGTCGTACTCCTCATTACTGAGGGTCGTGATTCTCCCTTAAAAACATCTTTTCCCTGACGTTGTTTCGCCATCTCTGTCTATACTTGGCCAGGTGAAGCGCAACCCAGTTACTGGTACGAGAGACTTATTACCAGCGAAAAATAGGCCTAATACAGTTCTGACTACCTCTTCGTCGAATAAAAGCCTGATGTTGTAATAATGGATGTTCGTCCATACATGGTCCATACCGTTTACACAATGGTCATGGAATGTGAACAATTAAAACTTGAACAATGTGAGTTATTAGTTATATTTCTATACACTCTGTAATGGAGCTAGTTGTCTGTCGGCACTGGTAAACGATGTCGCAATGATATTAGTTGGGCGTCTGTCACACCGACGTGTAATGTTGAACCATGTTGAATTAATTTGAAGTGTTGAAATTCTTGAATATATACAGACACACATCAAGCTACTACAATCTGTCAAATTTCTTTAATAGATTTTCAACTTTTTCGCTAAAGTTTAAGGTTCAAAGTTGATTGGGAAAATTTGACAGTTTCGGGTAGCTTGATGTGCTAGTGTCCCACTACAGGGCAAAGGCTTCCCTCTCCCTTTTCCACATAATTCTGTCTTTTGCGAGTGCCGGTCAGTTCTTACGGTAGGAGTCAAGCTCGTCCCGCCATCGACCCAATCGGTGGTTCTCTTAGCCCAATTGTCATCTGCGATGCGGCAGACATGCGCTTTCTGGGTAACGTCTGTTATCTTGGTTTTGGCGCGCATGTATTGGTACGGTCAGAAATTCGAACCCTCAAGATACTGATGCGCTTCATGGCTCGCCTGCAAACCTAAAGCTTTTACCTCTGCTGAAGTGACTATATGAGTATGAGGAACAGGGTATAAAGTTCACTCAACCTCCATAGAAAAGGGAGGATCCTCCGACCAGACAGGTGTTGCGTCTGGCGGGCAACTGCCCGATGATTCTATCTATGCTAGTTGCGTGGTAATTAAACTCTACTTGCGAGATGCAGGATTTTGCGTGACATCAGTGTGACGCGTTGTAGATACCGCTACAACTAGGTATATACCTAGATAATCATAAATTCATGCCTATATACCCCAAAGAATTAGTCAGAGCCTTATAATACGTCCGCGCCAGTGATTTTTAAGTCTAGTTACTAGACCAAAAGTCTGACAACCGGTCTTACCAAGGGGTATCGTGTACTGAGTAACTGGGTTGTGGAGGTCAGATAGGCAGTCGCTCCATTGTAAAATAGTGGTATTCAGCTGCAAGACGACTTCAACATAGTTTGAGAAAAGGCTAGGCATCTTTGATTGAGGGAGTCTTTGTAGATACGCTTCGGTGTAAAAGAAGCCACAGCAGTTCAAACCGAACTTCACAGTAATACCGCGAGTATTGTTTGTCAGTGCCCATACCTCGGCACCGACATATCTACCACCATACCCCACCATACACTGTACCGTCGAATACCACGATCAGAGAACAATACTTCAATCATTAATAACTTTGATTACGGTGTAATAATTATCTTTTTTAGGGTTCCGTACCTCAAAAGGAAACAAGAGCGAGTCTCGCGCACCGAGGGTTCCGTTCCATCATGTTTTTTAATTTTTCATCGGCGAGGCCTATAAGCGTCAGAGAATTTTAACACTGTGCACTGCGGTGTAGAATATTGCAATTTTATGTCAGCGCCATCTCTTGACCTTTAGTGGAATTAATGTAACTTTTGTTGATGATTTCTGAAAAAGTGTGCTACTTAGAGACTTCGTTTTATTTTTTCTGTAATCTTTACATAAACTACAAACAACAAACTACGTATTACATAGAATAATTTCAGATTTTTCTCTTTGCAAATTTCGGAGATAAGGGGGGAACGGATTTTTTTTTTCTTAAAAAGTTGAAAACTATGCGGCCTAAAAAATAAAAAAAAAATGTTTGAGAATGTGCAAACTACGCTCTTTCTTAACCTTTTGACCGCCACACGTCCAAAAATCAAAAATGTGCCCTAGGCGTCAAAGTCTGTCATGTAGACGAACCGTGGCGTGCTGGGCACATTTTGGTTTGTCATCTATAAATGACTGTGGAGGTCAAGAGGTTAAGATACCCCACATGCCCTAGTAGCCCCACTTCGAATTTTTCAAACCCTCTTTCAGTCCCTGTTGCAAAAAATATACATGTACCTACAGGATATATGCTAGGTAGACAGGGTGTTGAAAACATAATACTTACAACTAATTTGATACGATATACCATACTAATATACACATACAATCATTCTGATTTTTTTTGTCAGATTCTTCTACAAGAAACATACCTACTAAAATACTAGTGTTTTAATTTTTTTGTCTTAACAATAGATTTTTTGTAATTAAATAATTGCTTCATAATTATATTGCAATAAATTACCAGCGTTGTGTCATCGCGCTTCTCTTTCTTTTCTATGCAGTCCGACAGTGGCCACGGTTTAGGTCATGTAAGCCCCTTAAAAACATAACTGGTAAAATTTACCTTACCCTCTCTGCCTATCCTTTCTGAGAGAACAAGCCGTGATTATTCGAACTCATTCCCACTTCACCTCACACTTTTCTCATTCCCTCATCAACTAACGACTTATGAGTGGCGCGACGAATCGATTGTGAACAACAATAGTTGTTACAATGGACAGCTAATTGTTGATATATCGGCCGATTTCACAGATAAACGATACCGGGCGTTTTTGTAAGGACAATGCTTGATTGGAGGGGCAGGTGAGGACAAAAGTGGTTTGGGATAGGAATTAATTGACAGCATTAACATAACATTGCTGCATTGTGAGCAGTGGTGGCTCTGTGGTAATGGCCCCGACTTACGAGTTGTAGGTCGTGGGTGCGTGGTTTTTTGTAATTTATTTCAATACCCACTGCTCCCAAAACGGTGAAGGAAAACATCGTGAGGAAACCGGCATGTCGTAGAACCAAAAATTCAAAAATAAGTGACATTTACCAACACGTACTGGGCCCCCGTGGTAGATTATAGCCCGCTCCCTGTTGAAAGAGAGGTGGTCTGTGTCCCAGCAGTGGGAACATTATAGGCATTTTATAAGGGGCGAGCCTATTGCCATTACTGGGAAATTCCTAATAGATGAATTCAGTAAACATTTGCTCAAACAGAGAATTAAACTCAAATCCCCATGCTCGGCGGGAAATAAATAAATTTGTCATTTACAGGTACCTACTAAGTACATATCGTAGATTTTTCTTCCGCAATTGGGCAGCCTAAGCCAATTGAGTGATTTCATTTCTTTCGGACAATGAATGAAGTTCTTGCAACTAGGTAATGCAATCTCGAATCGAGATTTGCAACTCGAGATCTCACGTGTCGAGATTGGCCATTTGACATCTCGCTTGGTAATGCAAGATCGTGTCGTCGAGATAACGAGTTTCGAAATAATGCGTTTTTTATCATAGATTTAAACACTTAGTCAAAATTAAAACGACATCTACTAAGGGTAATCGCGTTATATTTTGTAAATAAAAACATTAATCGAATCTCGAAACAAGAAAATCAACAATTATTTAAGTAATAATCATTTAATAACGCAACAAACCAGCGCACCCATCACACACACTATAAATCCATTGTAAGTATATTGAAAATGGCTTGGCCAGAAGTATTCTAAGTCGCTCGCGCTCAGTCTCGAAATCTCGTTCTAGATCTTAACCGTATCTATTGTTCGATCTCGTCTTCCCTCGAGATTTAGATAATCTCGAAAAAGGCTGGGGATTTCGCGAGATTCGAGATTACATTCCTTGCTTACAACCGATCAATGAGTGAATCCTAACACTTTTCTTCTCGTCAGTACAAAGGGTTAAGCGTGATACAGTCACGCAAATACAATTATATTAAACTTAGATTAACTGCACAAAATCGTTAATCACTCGTTAACTTAAACGACTGTTAACACTATCATTTCGTACACTTACTAATTAAAGGCGAAACAATGGACAGTTTATGCTCACTTTAGAAGTAATAAACTACTTACTAAAATATAGTTTAAAAAGAAGCAAGTATCTATTCTATACATTATTTATCATATATTAAAGTCGCTTTTCGTGTGAGTTGTTGTGTGACCGCGTAGTTCTTGTTAACTACGCAAACGACTTTCATGCGGTTTTCGCTAACATTTAGAGATTTTTTGAAGGTGTACCTATCTATGTGTATAATACATTAATATTAGACCTAGATAGGTACCTAATAATAATAAAGTAATCTTGATGTTTTGTCATGTCGTCGTAAAATACGGGCGAAGTAGGGGCGGGTCGCTAATTTATTCAAATATTAAGTATTACAATGTAGTGAACTTTGAAGATGGCCCAAGTTTCTAACTCTTTTACTACCTAAACTAGGTCATCATACCTCATCAGCCTATAATGTTCCCACTGCTGGGACACAGGCCTCATCTTTGTGAGAGAGAGTGGGCCGTAATCCACCACGCGGGCCCAGTGCGGGTTGGTATATGTCACATGTCTTCGAATTTTTGGTTCTAGGACATGCCGGTTTCATCACGATGTTTTCCTTCAACCTTTTGAGAGCAGTGGTGATGAAATAATTTACACAAAGTAAAGAGTCTTTCAGGGTTCGAACCTACGACCTACAACTCGTAAATCGCTGCCGATACCACTGCTCTAGAGCCGTGGTGGCCTAGTAGAGCAAACTAGGTACTAGAATAAAAATATCAAATATTATTTGTTTATATTCACCTATGATTCTTCAAAATCCAATCACAAATTGACTTGCAATGTTTACTAAAATGCCGTCCGACCACAGAATATAATACCTACACGTAGGTACGACGCGCGACGCAATCAAAATCTACTTCAAAAAAAAAACAGGCGTGAACAATCAATAATGTCCCGATCCGGATATCGAACCTGGCACAAATTACGAGTCGAACGCTTGGTTCAGTTCATCAAGAACAATTAATAAAAAATAATTGTTTTACGGTAACTAATGTTTAATGGTCTCGTTAACTAGCCGTTAACGGTATTTTGTTTGTTTCGATTTTGACCGATTAAAAAAATAGTTGAGCTGGCGTGAGATTTTTGGACCGAAGTTCCATAATACACGTTAAACCTACTGTGCACACGGCTGTCAATGCTGTCATTCGTAGAACTTTGACAGTCGTTACGGGTAGTCAGAAGCCCGAAAGTCTGACAACCAGTCTTATCAAAGGGTATCGTATTACCCAGTAATTGGGTTGTGGAGGTCAGATAGGCAGTCGCTCCATGTAAAATACTGGTATTCAGCTGCACCCGGTTAGACTGGAAGCCGACCCCAACATAGTTGGGAAAAGGCTAAACAGACTGATCGGATACATTCCCAAGTAATTTTTCACATGGAGCGAATGACCATCGGACCTCCACAACCATGTTACTGGGTAACACGACATCTGATAAGACTGGTTTTCAGACTTTCGGGCTTCTGACTACCCGTAACGACTGTCAAAGTTCTACGAATGACAGCCGGGACCACAACCCAGTTACTGAGTAATACGATAGTATTACCCAGTAACTGGGTTGTGGAGGTCAGATAGGCAGTCGCTCCATGTAAAATACTGGTATTCAGCTGCACCCGGTTAGACTGGAAGCCGACCCCAACATAGTTGAAAAAAAATATACGGTCGAATTGAGAAACCTCCTCCTTTTTTGAAGTCGGTTAAAAAGGCTAGGCAGATGATGATGATTGTTAATCCATTGCTTCTAGTTTATATTCGAAAAATTTGTCTGCACAACAGGGTAAATAACGTTGTTGAACTGTCAAAATTAGTGCCACTGATAGTGTGTTACGCAATTACCCCACAGGTGCGCAAGGGCGTTATTTTTCGCGCACTTCAATTTCAACTCTCCCGTGATGAGCCAGCATTGAGAATCCAACAGAGTGCATCCCAGCGCGTGAAAAAATATACTGTTGGATTTTCAACTCTCAAAGCTCAGCAGTGCGTTGAAAGTCCAGTGCGCGATAAAAAATCTCCCGTGGGTACGAGGACTAACAGTGTTTGGCGTCAGAATGGCGCGCGACAGGTCTCGACTATGAACTCCTTGCACTATTGACTTGAACCCACAAGACGTATAGTATTACATTGTTATCTAATTTTTAAGAAACATAAGTGATCAGGCGGAAAAGGCCGCGATGGTACCTAATATAGTTCACCCACATTAAGCACCCCAAATGTCAAGATTTCATGAAATAGTCATTCTTGGGGATTACATGGTCTTAGAGAGTTGTGTTGATGACTTTAATGATTATAATTCTGTAAATACATATTTGTTACGGCCGCGAATCATATTTTAATCAATGTACAACTTAAGAGCGTAGACGGGCTGCATTTTTTCCATACAAACGTATTCCCCTATTCTCTTCCTGGATAATGCCTCTAGAGTAATCATTTTTATTTATAAAAATCTAGGTCTATTGAAGGCATGCCCCTGTCATTTTTTTTTTTGAAAAAAATTATTACAAAAATAAATATGATTTTCCGAAAACCTAAAAAAATGCCCCATTTTTACCTACGTAATCAGACGACTACCAAAGAAAATTTAAAACTTTTTAAGATAAAAACAAATGATAGGGGCATAGATCTATTCTTCCTTTAAATTTTGATACCAAAAATATTTTAATCGGCTTAGGTTTCGAGGAGAAAACAGGGGAATACGAAACGTCGATCGGTCATGGTTTTTTCTACGTAAAATCGTTCTGAGCTGCAGTTGTCCCTATCGCACTCTACGGGGGGAGACGAGAGAGAGAGAGAGACGGCAATAGTTTCTTCAAATACCTATTTCTCAATTCTCGTGCAGCCCGTCTACGCTCTTAATACTGACCAGCAAATTGCAAAAAACCTAAACAAAATTGAATTTCGAGGGCTACCCTGGCGCTTTCGCCTTAAGCAAGTTATTATTATTATTATTATCCATTTATTTCAGGCATCAAGGCCCATATAAAACAAATACAATACAATATGAATATAACTTAAAAATACTATAAATACATACAACAATATAATTACACAAAAAAACTAACAAACTAAAGCACACGAAGTGTCTGCGTCGTGTTTCGCTGACTGGTGTCATGTAGCCGGCCACGAAACCGGCGGTACACAACACCCTTCGGCCAGAACTCTTCCTTGAGGAACTTCTCGAGATGATGTGTCGGAACGCGTACCACGAACGACTTGAAGTTCGTGTTGTGACGCGACTCCAACTTCTCGACCCTCAAAGTCCAGTTGGTCTTCACACGCATGTACTCCACGATCTCCTCAACCTTCGTGGAGTGGTGCAGTCTGGACACGTACAAGCTGCGTCGTCGGGATTGCTGGACGAATCAGCATGTTGGGTCCCGCCAGCGCGGTGCCGCACTGGTTCCGACAAAGAGGCTTCTTCTTCTTCTTCTTCTCCACCTTGATGAAACCATCCTTGTCGCACGTGTCCTTCTCTGGATCCTGCCTTTTCAAAACCTTGTTGGGTTTCGAGTGGCTCCGTTTACCCCCTTTTTGTTTTTCCGCTAGTTTTACCTGCGATTTTTGCGACTCAGCAGGCTTATTAGCGGCTACTATTGCTGCGTAGGCTCCTTTGGGGGTCGACGAACCTATGCACGTCGTTGTCTCCACCTGTGTCGAGGCAGGGACGGCCACGGCACGCGTTGCAACGCATGCATTCTCGGCAGTTGGTGACGCATTCGAGCTCGCCGACTCGAAAATGCAGATGGAGGCGTTTTGTGCCCCGCGACGCGTGTTTACATTTGCGACGTCGGTAGGTGACCTACTTGCAGAAATTGCGTTGCGCAAGAACACTACTTCTGCCTGTAGATCACTGATGGTGTTATTGGACACCTCCAGCTTATGCTGCATCTCGGCCTGGCTTTGCTTCAGGAATGTTATGTCCTTCAGCAGCCTGGTGACGTCTACGTGGTCGAACGTGACGGGAGGCAGCTTGTGCAGATCCTTCGCCACGAATTCAGGCACGTCGTCCGGGTCGGTCTCCTTCATCAGCGTAACGATGTCCTGGAGACTCTTCTCTGTACCGTCCCTTCGACGAGACGGCATCTGGCTAACTTTGCCGAGCGTTGTGAACAGCAGCAACTTGGCACTGCTAATCTCTTCCTCCTTGAACGATGACTTGCAGATCTGCAAGATGCTGATCTCGTCCATGTAGTCGATGGCATGTTTTATGAATGCCAATACTTCGTTGGCTATGAGAGTTTGGGAACTCATAGCGGAAAACGGGCAGCGGCTATAGCCGCGCAATTCGCGAATATAATATTCGTACTGTGCAGCGCAAACGCGACCATATTCGACAGTGCATCGCACCGCACTTATGTTTAAGTCCCATGGTTTAATAGGGGCCGAGCCTATTATCGTCCGGGAGCGCGGAGCCTGGATTTGTGCCGGGCACAAATCCGGGCTCCTATTGAGAAATGCCTAATGGAAAAATCCAATGACACTGCCCGACCATGGAATCGAACCCAGAATATCATGCTCTTTTTTTTTTTTTTTTGCGCATGGGAAATCATCAAATGACCCCTCCCACTCTGGGTGGAGCGGAAGGGAGTGTCAGACTCTTACTGACTAAAACCCACCCGTGTTCCTTCCTTAGCCCTTTATGTTCCGGGCCAACGGTAATCCTTTCGGACAATCCCGCTGACCCGGCAGGCACCTCATGCTCTGCAGTAGCGCTTGCGACCAGGAGACAAACGAGACAGAACTTTAGTTTTTATGCAGAAAAACTCATGGGGAACAGATAATATTCTAAACTTCGATATTTTAAAGTTATCCTACTCATGGCAACATTTAAATACTCATAAAATACTTAAACAAGAACGCGATCAAAACAAAACAGCCTCAGATTTATGAGATGGTAGATACAGACATACCTACATACATAAGTACAAGTTGTCTGTACGTCTATACTACACATTACTCGGGAACTAGTCGCCGATATTTCATTATACATCATTTGGGGACCGAGTGTGTCGTACAGGGTGCGCTGGTATTTGTTGTTTTTATTTTTTCTTTTACGACAACACTTCATCATCTGCCTAGCCTTTTCCCAACTATGTTGGGGTCGGCTTCCAGTCTAACCGGATGCAGCTGAATACCAGTATTTTACATGGAGCGACTGCCTATCTGACCTCCACAACCCAGTTACTGAGTAATACGATACCCCTTGGTAAGACTGGTTGTCAGAGTTTCGAGCTTCTGACTACCCGTAACGACTGTCATTCGTGGATCTTTGCACGAATCTTGGCACGCCGCGGCGTGCCTCACGGTATGTAAAGATGGTCACCGACCGACCTGTGTGGCTGTTATTATTTAGCCACGGGCCCCTCATTACATAGATGAATAGTTATAGTCCCATGTATATGTATGTTACAGAAATATAACTTTTGAAGCACCCTGTACGTCAGGTTGCTATAGAAAACCATTAATAACAACCGGGTGCGATCCATCAAAAGTATCTTGGTTCACGCGGCTGACCCGGCGACAACTGTACCGTACAAGTGACGTCATTTCACGTATTGTTTTAGTATTATTGTAATACTAGACGGGATTTAAATCATACTTAGGAATTCTGAAAGGTCAACCTGCGGTGCTATTCTGTAAAAATCTCACCGTGAAAACTTAGGTGAAGTGAGCGTGGAGTGAGCTGTCAATAGTGTCAATTCCTAGCAAAAACAAACTCACTTCACCTAAGTTTTCACGGTGAGATTTTTACAGAATCGACCGGCTGTAGGTAGAGCTGTAAGAATTACTAGCAGCGCCCCGCGGTTTTACCCGCATAAGTGTCGATCCCGTGGGAATATCGGGATAAAAACTATCCTATGTCCTTTCCCGGGAGTCAAACTATCTATATAACAAATTGTTCAGCGGTTTAAGCGTGAAGAGGTTACAGAAATATAGACAGACAGACACCCTTTCGCATTTATAATATTAGTATGGATTTGCCACAGAAACTCCTGCGTACAAAAAGATAAGCTAAATAAAATACAAAAACAAAACATTACCTATTTAAACTTCTTTCTTTTTTACAGATTTTTTATATTTATCGGCTGTACACATTCATGAATTTTTTAGCAAATTGACTACCAACATAAATTGTCCCTCCTAATCCGGGATGTCACAGACAGTGATTATGCTAACACAATAGGAAATGGCCAACAAATCGAAACATATGAGTCTAGTTTTATTTTAACTACTAGCTTCCGCCCGCGGCTTCGCCGGCGAGGTATGTCGATAAAAACTAACCTATGTCCTTCCCAGGGATGCAATCTATCTCTCTGCCAAATTTTATCGAAATCCGTCAAGTGGTTGAGGCGTGAAAAGGTCACATACAGACAGACAGAGTTACTTTCGAATTTATAATTAGTATTAGAATGGATGCAAGCCATTTCCTCTTATCCAACCTCACACGAGAAATTAAAGATCAAGAAATAATATAATACTACACTCGAGCAATTCAGAAATTAATCTCCAAATGAATGTCTTCACTCATTCGATAATGGGTCGCTCACAAAAGGAGTTGGAACACAATGAAGAAGTGTTAAAAGATGGACGGCATTATGCGGTTGAATGAAGCGACTGATTGCGTGTTTTGATCGCTTACACCTCGAGAGGATGGGGTTATGCAAGAATGCATGATGGTTCATTTTTGTAATTTTATTAGGGTGTCAAAATCTATCGTGGACCGACGACCTTGTGAAGGCCGCAGGAACCCGTTGGATGCGAGAAGCACAGAACCGGTCGAAGTGGAGGTGCTTGGGGGAGGCCTATCTCCAGCAGTGGACGTCTGTCGGCTGAAATGATGATGATGATCAAAATCTAAATATTTTATTTACGTTAAGCCGGTGGTCCCGGCTGTCATTCGTGGATCTTTGACAGTCGTTACGGGTAGTCAGAAGCCCGAAAGTCTGACAACCAGTCTTACCAAGGGGTATCGTATTAAACAGTAACTGGGTTGTGTAGGTCAGATAGGCAGTCGCTCCATGTAAAATACTGGTATTCAGCTGCATCCGGTTAGACTGGAAGTCGACCCCAACATAGTTGGGAAAAGGCTAGGCAGATGATCAAAATCTAAATATTTTATCTCGCATAAACCTACATGGACTCTTATGAAACATCAGAAGCTAGGTGCACGGTTTCAATTGGTCGTTTCCTATGGAGAAGAGCCGATGAGAAACTCCACATTTACTTCTTTAAAAATAATTGGTTTTTACATTAACACACTTTTTTAATTTAACGAACGTCTAATAACTTTTTTCACTTCTCATGATGGACACTTTTTATTTATTTATTTATATAAACTTTATTGTACACCACAAAAATACATAACATGAAAAAGATACATCTAACATCTATTATTACATATAATAAATTTGTAGAAAAGTGGTGTCTGTACAATGGAAATATATAAAAAAAAAGTAGCAGGGGTTGTTATTATATCGATTCCGAACCCGAAATTGTAATTAATTTTTTTTTTGTCTGTTTGTCTGTTTGTCTGTTTGTCTGTTTGTTTGTGCACGCTAATATCAGAAACGGCTTATTCGATTTAGATGCGGTTTTCACTAATATATTGTAGTAGGCTTAACTTAACATTTAGTGTTTATTTCATGTCAATCGGTTCATAAATAAAAAAGTTATGTCAATTTAAAGAATCACGGCGAACATTTGTTAAGGTATTCTATCAGAGTACGTACACGCCTCGGGCCTGCGCGTCCGATCTTCGGAACTACTGGACGGATTTGAATGTTTTTTTTTTTGTTGTATAGTTATTATATGTCTGGACAACATTCAGGCTATAATTTTTCTTGGAAACTGGAACACCTGATGCAGAACCGAAACAGACCAGCTTAACTATAAGAGATACAAAAATGGTACCATAGCAAAAATTGTTCCACGTGATGAGGATTTTCTGCTGAGAGAATAAATTTGAAGATCTGGAACACCTGATGGGGAACTCCAAGAGCCCAGCTACACCATAACACATATAGGAATGACGTCTTAGTAAAAGTTATTCGGTCTGATGGGAATTTCCTGTTGACTTATAAAAATCGAAGATCAGAACAATATAATATTTACTTCAATATCAGATAAATCATTACTTTATGTACAGTATTAAAATAATAATAAGAATATGTACAAGTATATAAAAAGGAAAGGAAAGAATCAAAGGGCATCAAAAAATTCATCCGCATCGCTGTCAACAGAAAACGTGCCCAAAAGACTGGCAGCATTGCCACGTTGTATGGCAATGCTGATTCTTTGGCCAAAAAATAGGCCAGCCCTCTGGTCACGTGAAGAGTCGACCAACCGCTTGGCGATGTCTCGAAATACCACGTGGGCACTCGGGCCCCATGGCCCTAGAGTTTCAACCCCAAACGGCTCAAACATATACGTTCCAAAGAGATTGGAGTATTTGCGCCGTTTGAGGTTTTCCGCACCTGCAGCAGCTGCCCCAGCACAGCTCACCGTGCTTGGAAGATGGGATGGCGCAAGGGTGTCGACACACGTTGCATCCCACACCAAAGGCCTACCAACCTTCCAAGGCATTATGGTCATTCCGTCTGGTCTCTTCCCATCGTCGCGTGCCAAGCCATTGGGTTCTAAAACAGCTGGCACCCCGGCGGTGACAAGAGCACGACGGATGATGTCATTGATGCTAGCATGCCGTGCTATCCGACCTGCGCTTTTACTGCAGATCAGAAACATATTCTGATGTGGAAATCTAAGCTATCACTAATTTCACCTCCACGCGGTGAAGGCGGTAACAGTTTAGGACTGATTTTCGATGACGATGGTATATCAATGAAAATTTTACTCTACTGGCCAAAACTCCCATTTATTTTTTTTTAACGTGAAGAAATGCTCATGCATTCTGCACTACCACGGGGAGATAGTGCAGTTATGTGGGACTCTAACCCACTAAAACTCCACTGTGTCCTCCTCTGCCGCTTACGGCGGGAACATGGGCACGCGTTAGCACTCATCCGTGAACCCGCCGCGGCTGTCCGTCACCGGACCCTCCGCTGGGGAGTGCTCCCCATCACCGGCGCACCAGAACACATAGCACGCCGTGACCACCCCAGGGACCAAACCAGCACATGGGCCAGACGATCCCGTGTCTGGGCACCCTTGGTAGGGGAGCAGTCACTTAGATTTTAATTGATCAGGTATCTTCATAATAAAACTATAACCATGCCTAGAAAGAGGTCAAATCTTTCCCAATGTTCCAAAGGAGCTAAAAGATTGAGGATCATAAGATCCCAAGAATCTACCGAAGAGCGTCAGGAGAGACTTGATGCTGTTTGAGAACATCAGGCTGCAACTAGCTCCGTGGAAACCTCTTTGGATCGCGAAGCACGCCTGCGTTCTCAGCGTATTTACGCATCTACATCCAGATCTCTAGAGACCAGTGAAGAATATGATGCGCGACTGACCGCTGATACGGTGAGATTATCATACATTGTTCCGAACAAGCACACAACAAAATATTCATAATCAGAAAGTGAGAAAGAAAGAATTGCTGGAGTACGGCATGAAGAGACAGATTAAGAAGAGCGCAACGAACGTTTGAATTCTGATCGACTTCGACATTCTCTGAACAGAATGTCGATATCATCTGAAGAATCGGATGTGTCTCAAGATATAGCCGTAGGGCATGGCGACCTTCCTTGGGTTGATAAGGAACGGAGTGCATTTACGTATACTCCTATGATTGACTACGCCACATATTCCGCCATCGGAGGTATGGTTAAAAATTTTACTTTTTGTGAAGCTGTTAAATAGCAAAAAGAAACAAACGGTATGTGTTGCTCAGGTGGGAAAGTACATATTGAAATATTACAAAATCCTCCAGAAATATTAAGATCACTGCTAATCGGTGACCATCACAGTCAAAACATTTCTTGGACAACATACGTTCGTACAATAATGCCTTTCAAATGACATCTTTTGTTGCGAAACAGATTTCAGAAGGCCCATTTATGCCAACATTCAAAGTGCAAGGCCAAGTTTACCACCCTATTGGTTCATTATTGCCTGAAAATGACGTCTCGAATCGTCTCGCGCATCCCGTTGTTATCCAGTCCCCGGGTTCTTAGAATTCGACATCAGACGTTTCAGATCTTCGATTTTGACTACCCCGTTGTCGCTGGCATAACCAACAGGATCCGCGTACGAAGTCGCGGGCAGAAGCTAGTTACAAAATATACAATGAGCGGCCTTATCGCTTTCTGCGATCTCTTCCAGGCAACCTTGGAATGGACAGTGATTTTCCTGGACATAAAATGGGGCTGTCGTTGGTACAAATATTATGTATACAATTTCACTTTTTAATAATTGGGCCTCTTTTTTACTTTTTGGTACAGTTGATCGCAGTAACTAAGCTTGGGCAATCCAAGCGGTAAAGCGGGTGCAGTCGGCGAGCGCTACATCAAAGTTGGTCGCAGTTGCTTGACCATTTTGTACTCTAAAGACAACAAAACAGTCATAATTTGGGGTTCACAAAAAGAGGATCAATAATTATATTAGAGTGGTCAATAATATTTTTAGGAAATCACAATAGGAATTATTTGAGGTTCGATGAAATAGTTTAAGTACATGTCTTTGTTTTGGTTTTATGTTGGTTTCTGTAATTAATAAAATAAAATAAAAATATTAATAAATAATTATGTCAATTCCGTTGAAAAGTGCTATAAGTACGAAACGAACTTTGAAAGCGATTGCCACTGGTCTCGGACCTCAGAAAACAAAAAAAAAAAAAACTTAACACCTCTTACATAGCACCATCCACTCAAAAGGTACAGCCAACAAAACAAGGTGTGGATGACGTAATTTCCGCTGCAGTTAACCTTTTGTGCCTACCCTCAGTTTTAGTAACGGCGCGGCGTCGGAATTTCTTTGAATCTATTGAACACTTATTGTCTGACTGTACTCCATGATATATGAAACTCTTCGAATGTCAGTGCCATAGGAATCTTTTAAGAAACATAGAGGTGGCATCAGTGCCGGATTTAGACTACGTCTTGATGCCCTAAGCATTCCACGCCTGTAGCAATGATATTATATTAAAGAGGTAAATATGGAACTAGCGCGCGCAAATTGTTCATTCAGACCATTTTTTTTTTTTTGTAAAAACGTTGCCCCACACTAGGAATTTGTCCTGTATTGTGGATGCGTTTACAAACATTTAAACTCACATAAACAAACAGCCAGACCCGGAACAACTACACACACTACATTGTGTTTCTACTACATTGCGGAATGCAATAGAGAATTGAGTATTGAGTATTTGAACTACTTGTAGGTCATACAAATATTTGTTGCGTGCGGGAATCAAACCCTCGACACGCAGCGCAGCAGTCAATCGCTTAACCACTGCGCCAACCGTGCCGTCAAACGCGGAATAAGTTACGTGAGAAGCTAGTTTTTAAATAAATGTAATGTAATAAAATAAAGGCACATCTAATGCGTTCCGTATAATGAAGTTCCTAACCTCGGACTAAATAATAGCGCTGCGAACAATACAGTGAAGCATGCAAAAACTACACCACCGCTCTGTGCGTACACGCTCACACGTACACATTTACAATCAAACTACACCTCACTATGTGCACAAATGTTTACGAAACCGGCTTCACTTTAAGGCTCCGCGACATGCGACGTGAATCGCGCCTGTTTGTAGGAACCTTTAGGCTGAGGCTACATTAGGCCGCGACGCGACATGCGACTCATGAGCGATTAAAACAAGTAAATGAAAGCTCACGTATATGGCTACACCGTACATCAAATATTACTAGCGATCTTTGATTTCTTTATGCGATAGGAACAACATTACTGTAATCACGGCATCGGCTACATCAGCATCAGCGAAATTGAAGCGAATTTATTAGAAAATACGCCGGAATTTCGCTTATAATGTAGCCATACCATGTTTTTCTCGTTTCGCTCTTCCAGTCGCATCGCAAATCGCTGCCTACTGTAGCCTCAGCCTTACTGTTGACAGCCTTCTTTCTGTCTTGGTTTTTTATTTGGTCCGAGTTCCTAACAAAAAAGGTGCCATATCTGGTATCATACTAACACCTCTGTGGTCTAATGAATCGTTCCATTACTTTAATGGACACAAACTCTTGCTGACCGTATTAGGGATAAAATACTTGTATTGAATATAATTAGTAATGGCTTTCTTTATCAGATTTTAAGTATTGTCCCGACAAATTGTTTAATAGATAAAATTTTAGCCGACTCGCGAATAAAGGACCATGAGTTTAAATTGTATGTGTGTCTTTTAATAATAGATTGTAAAGGTTTATTTACCATGTATACAGCTCTTGCCAAATAAAAAACCAATACGGAGGGCTGTCAACAATAAAGGGAAGCCGGTTTCGTAAACATGTGTGCACATAGTGAGGTGTAGTTTTATTGTAAATGTGTGCGTGTACGCACAGAGCGGAGGTGTAGTTTTTGCATGCTTCACTGTATTGTTCGCAGCGCTATGTCTCGACTTTTTATTTGGTCTGAGGTATACAGGAAAAGGTGCCTCGGAAAGCACGTTAAGCCGTTAGTCCCGGCTGTCATTCGCGGATCTTTGGCAGTCGTTACGGGTAGTCAGAAGCCCGAAAGTCTGACAACCAGTCTTACCAAGGGGTATCGTATTACCCAGTAACTGGGTTGTGGAGGTCAGATAGGCAGTCGCTCCATGTAAAATACTGGTATTCAGCTGCGTCTGGTTAGACTGGAAGCCGACCCCAACATAGTTGGGAAAAGGCAGATAATGAGGTATACAGAAAAAAAATATTAAACAGTTCGCAGACTTACAGTAAGTACATGAATCCGAACGCCCCCCTGCCTTGAAATATTTTGGTCGGTCATTAAAAAAAAATTTTGCTCTGCCATACACTTTGCCCGCGGTGTTGCACTTTTTACCGACTTCAAAAAAAAGGAGGTTATCAATTCGATACGTATGTATGTAATATTATTGGAATTGCATTATATTCACATAATTATGACAATCTATTAGGGCTTCCAAACAAATATACAAAATTTTGTAGACGTATGTATGTATGTATGTTTGTCCGCGCATATCTCCGGAACTATTAATCGGATCGTGACCATTCTTTTTTTATTGGCTTACATTTACTTCAACTTAGGGAATAGTGCAAGTTTCATCAAGATCGATCCAGTAATTTTCAAGATATGGACTAATACGTGTAAGTGTGACGGCCTGGCTTATTGATACGAGCTAAGGGTGTAGTGTCAAAGGGAAAACATCTCAAAACCTTGGTCAAAATTCTAGTGCAAAAACTAAAAATTACGAAATAAAAATAATTTTAAAAAAATAAACCGACTTCAAAAAGAAATAACTCAAAATTATGAAATAACTTTAATTTCGGAAGTTGGTGGCATAAAACTTAAACTAGAATACAGATCCCAAGACACCGACTTCCGAAATTAAAGTTATTTCATAATTTTGAGTTATTTCTTTTTGAAGTAGGTTTAATTTTTTTAAATTATTTTTTCTATGAAACAGCTGTGTTTTTTTTAATAACCGACGAAAAATTTCTACGCTATGGGAGCCTAGAATCATGAGCTGAAATCATGGTTACAGTTTGTACACTGTTTGTTTTTTTTTCCTGTATAATAGATAACGGCACGATTGGCGCAGTGGTTAAGCGATTGACTGCTGCGCTGCGTGTCGCGGGTTCGATTCCCGCACGGAAGGTATGACATACAAGTAGTTGTCCCAGGTCTGGCTGTTTGTGTATGTGAGTTTAAATGTTTGTAAACGCACCCACAATGCAGGAGAAATTCCTAGTGTGGGGCCAATGAGTGGAGCAACGTTTTAAAAAAAAAAAGAAAGATAGAATTAAAATCATGTTTTTGTAGCAATGTAGTCACGAGCACTAATATGTCAACACTTGGCAACTTTCAATTGCGATTTTTTCGTGAAATAACGAATGCAACGTTGAAATACGACACTTTACACCAACCTATGGGTTCGAAAATACGTTGTTCGTAATAACATAAAAATTTATTCAAAACTGAAGGAGAAAATCGTATTTGAATAAAGCCAAGTGTATACATACTTATGCTCGTGACTGTACCTAGGTATCACGATTATTTGATTGGCACTCTGTTTGTTTTCAGCTGATCTTTTTGTTAGCGTTGGAAATGACCTCCTTTATCACCCTATTTCGCTTGATCCACGACTTTTTGACCACCCTGTATAACCATTCTGCCTAGCTAGGTCCCGGGTAGTGCCGTAATCGGAGTGGCTGAACCTTGATAGTGCAATGAACGAGGTTCAAACCCGTGACCTTAGGCTCGCCAGTCAGTCATAAATCTAACTACAGACATTTAAACTGCACATATGTACCTCTCGGGGGCTCGTGGCTAAATAATAACAGCCGTACCATTCGATCGAAGGTTAAGCTACTCCTGCCGAGGTCAGTCTGTGGATGGGTGACCATCCCTTACATAATCGAGACCTCTAAATACCTCGGAAAGCACGTAAAGTTGTTGGTCCTGCCGCAATCGCCTCTGATGTCTCCCCGCAGGCCCGCAGTCTTGTCATACTGCCATTGCATCCGACTATGAGAGTAAGGCTCAACTCACATCAAAAGAGCGTCGAAGCGTAGCGAAGCGGAGCGCAGTTTCCACTGAAACTGAACTTTATTTTCATTACTATAATACCTACTTATTATCGCAACCGCTCGGTAGAGAAGCTATTCGTCGGAATTCCCGCGGCGCCGCGGGAATTCCGGCGAATAGCGTCCGCGTGACTCGTTCGAGTTACTTCTTCACGCACAAACGGCTGGACCAATTTTGATAAAATTTGGTATGGAGTATAGCTGATACCCTGGATTAACACATAGGCTTTTTTATATGATGTGATGATGAAGTCGCGGGCAGAAGCTATCTGCCCGCGACTTCGTCCGCGTGAAATTTCACCCTCTTAGGGGTGGAATTTCGAAAAACCCTTTCTTAATGGATACCTACTCTTCACAAAGAACACACCCTCCAAATTTCATGTCTCTAGGAGCAGCGGTTTAGACTGTGCGTTGATATATCAACAATCAGTCAGTTTATCATTATATATATATAGATAGATAGAAGATAGATGTCAAACCCGAATAAATAAATATTTCTATTTTTTAAGTAAACAACGAAGTATGCGTATCTACTGGAATGCTTTATTTAAATATTATGAATCATTATGTTTCTCTAAAGAGATTGAAGCATTCATGAATCACAAAATTATTCAGGTAAGAACGTAATTTCTAAAAATACCTTTGTTTCTTAATAAACCATCGATAACAAAATAAATAATGGAAGAGAAACAGCGACGGCACATCAAAGGGGGGTTTTGGCGAAGTTTGACGTGCGCCGGTAGTGACACCGGCCATGTTGCTCGCCACCGGAAGCGCCCATTTCGAGGCATCAGCGTTTAGCCATAGAGCTACGAGTGGATAGAAAGGGATGCTGGAAAATGTTCTGCATTGCAAAAAGAAATATACACATTTGTATATACATCATCATCTGCCTAGCCTTTTCCCAACTATGTTGGGGTCGGCTTCCAGGCTAACCAGGAATACCAGTATATTACATAGAGCGACTGCCTATCTGACCTCCACAACCCAGTTACTGGGTAATACAATACGTCATGATAAGACTGGTTGTCAGACTTACGGGCTTCTGACAGCCCGTACAACTAAGCGGTATCTACAACGCCACATGCGAACAACGCGTCATACTGACGTCACGCAAAATCCTGCATCTCGCAAGCAGAGTTTACCGCGCAACTAGCATAGATACAACGGCCCGACATGAATCATTGGGCAGTTGCCCGCCAGACACAACACCCGTCTGGTCGGAGGATCCTCCCTTTTCTATAGAGTATGAGTGAACTTTACACCCTGTCACTAATACCTCTATACTAGTGACCCCGAGTATGAACGTCAGCGCAGCCTTCGTGCAAGTCTTCAGCGTGACGTCAACAACTCTAAGGCTTTCCTCAGTCTACAGCAGCACTAGTGGAGTCCATCGGAAACGGGCGTGGTCTGACAATATTGCGCGATCTGTCAATTTACTCGTTTTTGAGCAGACTGAAACACGACGCGCGCGCCGACCGTTTGATGTACGTCTACATAGCTAATTGATTACATTTTGTGATGTTTTTAGCGATGCGGATTAAACTACCTAGGTCTTTTTTTTTTCGACGTCAAACAATTTGGTCACCATACTACTATAGCAGCTGATCTTGCCGCGGCTGGTCTGACAATCGTTACGGGTAGTCAGAAGCCCGAAAGTCTGACAACGAGTCTTATCAAGGGGTATCATATTACCCGGTAATGGGGTTGTGGAGGTCAGATAGATTTAGCTGCATTCGGTTAGACTGGAAGCCGACTCCAACATGGTTGGGAAAAGGCTAGGCAGATGATGCAGATGATGATGACTTTCATAGATCTGATCTCATCATCTGCCTAGCCTTTTACGAACTTTTTTGGGATCGGCTTCCAGTCGGACCAGATGCAAATGTATGCCAGTATTTTACATAGAGCGACTGCCTCCCACAAGGTGGACCGACGACCTTGTGAAGGCCGCAGGAACCCGTTGGATGCGGGAAGCACAGAACCGGTCGAAGTGGAAGTGCTTGGGGGAGGCCTATGTCCAGCAGTGGACGTCTTTCGGCTGAAATGATGATGATGATATTATGAGCACTAAGACAGTCAAGACCTATAAGAAAACACTTTAATCAAAATGCCACAAAAAAGCAAACCAAAGAAAAAAACCTGTCTTTAACAACGAATTACAATACCCGTAAAAAATATCATAGACATTTTGCATACCGCATTTTTTTAAACCATGGATACTAGATGACATCTATTTTTTAAAGTTAAGTAAGACAGAGATGTCAAATGGGCAGAGACAGGGGCATAAGTTATGCTAATGTTGTGAATATTTCAAGCTAATAGATCCCAGTGCCGATTAACTGGTAACAACTGGTTTTTGTGTATGTCCATTGTTACTGACGGTACGACATTTTTTTATTTTTTTTATCGTGGAGAAATGCTCATGCATTCTGCACTACCACGGGGAGATAGTGCAGTTATGTGGGACTGTAAGCCACTAAAACTCCACGGTGTCCTCCTCTGCCGCTTACGGCGGGAACACGGGCACGCGTTAGCACTCATCCGTGAACCCGCCGCGGCTGGCCGTCACCGGACCCTCCTCTGGGGAATACTCCCCATCACCGGAGCACCAGAACACATAGCATGCCGTGACCACCCCAGGGACCAAACCAGCACATGGGTGTCAGACGACCCCGTGTCTGGGCACCCTTGGTCCCCCTGCGAGGGGCAGGTCATTGGCCCCGCCGCCTGCCAATTTTCATCCATAGGAGATAAGGGGAACGGTATTTTTTTTAACATTTTTCATCAAAAGTCGAAAACTATGCGGCCTAAAAAAAAAGAAAAAAATGTTTGAGAATATGAAAACTGTGCTATTTCATTATAATACCCCACATGCCCTAGTAGCCCCACTTCGAATTTTTTAGACCCCCTTTCAGTCCTTGTGGCAAAAAATATACAAATATTTTTATTTTTTTCTTATTTGCAAAAAAGTTGGGCAAACGATCTAAAACTAAAACTGTTCCAAATTTCAAGTTTTTTCAATTAGTAGTTCTTGAGATATCCAACTCTGACAGACAGACAGACAGACTGTCTCACCATACCTAAGGGTTCCGTTTTAAAATTTTGGTACGCCTAAAAACCCAATAAAACTTTTCCCGAGCCGGGAATCGAACCCAGTAGGACCTCATGCTCAGAGCTTTGCGACCACTAGACCAAAGAGGTGGTTCTCTTGGCAGGTATCTTTCTTTCCCTAGCTTTTGAAGCAACACAATGGACACCAACCATTCTCTACCACACGTCCACCTAATATTTTCACTTGTCGCCACTCGCTTGTATATACATACACACAACACTTCGTGTGTATAGCGACACACTTTGTCGATCTGTCACCGTAACGATCGATAATTACGTACTGTGGCTGCATGTGACTTTTGTTGCCCTTTGCACATATCTTTTAGAAGAAAGTTGTACCGTCTGCATAGCTATTTTAGTTATAGATATAAACACATCCCTTAAACCTAGTTTATAATAAGGTTGCGCAAAAATTTTTATCTGCTTAGATACTGAAAATATATTTAAATTTAATTCACTACTATTTAACAAAATACTTTCGTAGGGAGATGGCCTGAAACACACAGGTTTAAATAAACCTAGATCAGGCAACGCACTACATTACCCCTTCAAGAGTTGTATTTTTGACTGTAAACTCATATTTCTCATACCACAGTCTATATCCAGATTCATCATCATCATCATTTCAGCCGAGACGTCCACTGCTGGACATAGGCCTCCCCCAAGCACCTCCACTTCGACCGGTTCTGTGCTTCTCGCATCCAACGGGTTCCTGCGGCCTTCACAAGGTCGTCGGTCTACCTTGTGGGAGGCCTTCCAACGCTACGTCATCCGGTACGCGGTCGCCACTCCAGAACCTTTCGGCCCCATCGGCCATCTGTTCTGTGAGCAATGTGGCTGCCCACTGACACTAATATAAACGAGCGTCATTTCTGATTCGATCACTCAGGGAAACTCCAAGCATAGCCCTCTCCATTGCCCTTAGGGTGACTTTTAGCCTTCTAATAAGGCCCATTGTGAGCGACCACGTTTCAATGCCATATGTCATTACTGGCAACACGCACTGGTCTTTATTTCTTAAGTTAGTTTAGTTAATTTCCGCTATCCACGCGGGCCAAGTCACGGGCAGAATCTAGTTTTATTGTAAGACACAATGTAGGTTATAAGAAGACGAAAAGCTTATCATACCAATAAATAAACTAATCTTTAAATAAAAAAAAGCATTGATAGATTCCAACCAGTTTTCTAAAAAAACACATGCCTATTTTGAAATAAAAAATAATTCACCAAATGTCATAATGACATTAATAAATGACACTTTACATATTAACAAAATAAATCTTTTAGGGGCTAATGCGACAACATTAACGAAAATGTCAATATATTTTTTTATGTCTGTACATTTTTAGAAGGTAGTCATATTATTAAGTTGTTAAATTTAAGAATTGAAGTCAATATGATATGTAAATTATACGTCTAATAGTGGATAATACATGGAAAAATTACTTTGATAAATGTGGATGACAACGTGGTATTGGTATTAAATCGTTATTTTTTATGATTCTAAATATTTTGACAGGAATGTTTAAAGGCTCCCGCAGACAGGCGCGATGCGACGGTGCGTCACGATTCTGGTAGAACAATTTGCATGAAGTTTTCATAGAAATTATTCTACTGTAGTCGAGTCGCGCTGTCGCGTCGCGCCTGTTTGTAGGAGCCTTAATACGTGTAATTACGGTATGTCATCATCATCATCTGCCTAGCCTTTTCCCAACTATGCTGGGACGGCTGCCAGTCTAACCGGATGCAGCTGAATACCAGTATTTTATATGGAGCGAGTGCCTATCTGAGCTCCACAACCCAGTTACTGGGTAATACGATACCACTTCGTAAGACTGGTTGTCAGACTTTCGGACTTCTGACTACCCGTAACGACTGTCAAAGGTCCACGAATGACAGCCGGGACCTACTAAGTACATAGCCCGGAAAATTGCCAAACTTATGTAGCAGTGGGCAGGGCCGAAAGGTTCTGGAGTGGTGACCGCGTACGGGAAGACGTAGCGTTGGAAGGCCTCCCACAAGGTGGACCGACGACCTTGTGAAGGCCGCAGGAGAAGCACAGAACCGGTCGAAGTGGAGGTGCTTGGGGGAGGCCTATGTCCAGCAGTAGACGTCATGCGACTAGAATGATGATGATGAGTGGGCTTAAATTAATTACCCCATTAATAAGAACATGGCATTCGATATAAAATTCTTACAACCTGCCGACACGACAAATGCCAAATTACATGACATTCCTAGGTCAGACAGACAGATTAGGGATCGAAACATAAATACTAGGAAATGCCAATGTTCGGCATTAGCATAACTGATTGTTACTTGTAGGGTAACATTAATATTGATAACGTGGGAGTATGAATGTTACAAGCCTCGACGGCCGGTTGGAATTTGTGTGAAAGTTCATTTTCGCCATACCAGACGCGTCCCATTTTTTTTTGCTATTCCACAGACCAAGATGAAAAAGGATGTGTTGTAATTTACACCGGAATCCATTCCATTTAAAATTAAACTCACCAAGGCTTCTTTTCGACAGAAATAGGTCATCTGCCAAGCCTTTTCCCAACTATATTGGGGTCGGCTTCCGGTCTAACCGGATGCAACTGAATAAGTACCAGTATTTTACATGAAGCGACTGCGTATTTTAAACTGATATTTCAGGTATCTACAATATTTAAGGTATCCGTGCCTCGGAAAGCACGTTAGGCCGTTGGTCTCGGCACTCCTGGCTGTCAATCGTGTATCTTTAAGAGTTAGAAGCCCGAAAGTATGACAATTACCAGTCTTACCAAGTGGTATCGTATTACCCAGTAACTGGGTTATGGAGGTCAGATAAGCAGTCGCTCCATTTAAAATACTGGTATTCAGCTGCATCTACATTACCTACGGTCGTTGACTCCAAATATTTTTTTCTTTTTGTCCTGTTTAGATATCGAATTTGATACCATCACGTCTGCGGAGTTTCCCTAGCTAATTTTATTTTATTTCTGGGAAACGGCTTTATTTTATTTCTGGGAAGCGGTACGGTCGTTACCTATAGCTGGTCTTATTAATACTCTGCTGTGATATAAATATCAATAACAGCATTTATCTGAGAGCTATGACTCAGTATGAATCACTAATCATTTCGCAAAAAAGACGGATGTCGGGTAAAACGCCCAGTGGTCGGCCACCCATTGAATTTTTGGGAATTGTAATTTTAATCTGTTTGAATTGAGTCTCTTTGATGTGTGTTTAAGTTTTTAATTGCTTTTTCTTTTAATTAAAAGCAATGGTTGTTTTTTTTTTAACCATTTTCAATCGCTTTCAAATTTGCCAGGAGTTGGTCAATGGGTTAGACAGTCGAAACTAGTATAGGTAATTAAAAAAAATGCTATAAATGTTAATTAATTGAATTTCGTGATGGCACAGTGGTTTTAGCCTCGCCTCTCATGCGCGAACCCGTGGGTTCAAATCTGGGTAAGTATCTATGTGACTTTATAATTCTTCTGAGTTTATCTTGATGAAAGAAAACATCATCATCGTTGTGTAGCTCACACAAAAACAAAATGTTTAGACTGATATTTCAAGTGACTAAATAATAACAGCCGCACAGGTCCATTGATCAGGTTAAGCTACGCTTGCCACGGTTGGTCTGTGGATGGGTGACCATCTTTACATACCGAGACCCCTCCGTGCCTCGGAAAGCACGTCAAGCCGTTGGTCCCGGTTGTCATTCGTGGATCATTGAAAGTCGTTACGGGTAGTCAGAAGCCCAAAGTCTGACAACCAGTCTTACCAAGGGGTATCGTATTACCCAGTAACTGGGTTGTGGAGGTCAGATAGGCAGTCGCTCCATGTAAAATACTGGTATTCAGCTGCATCTTAGACTGGAAGCCGACCCCAATGTAGTTGGGAAAAGGCTAGGCAGATGATGATTATTTCAAGTGACTAAGGAGGTACACTAACTGCAGTCGAATCATCAAATTAATTTATTTTTGTTATCGTGTTTAGATATCGGTACTCATCACGTGTGTGGAGTTTAGCTAACTAATTTAACCCTGTACACAAAGAAACAGACGTTAAATTCAAAACATTAGAATTAGGAGCTCAATATAGTGTTAATCCATTGATTTAGGCTCATGTTTAGAGGGCCGCGGTTTTAGAATCAAACGCGCGCTAAACTTAATTCACTGCCTAAACTAACACTCGTCAGTGTATTTAGTATATTAAACAGTTGACTAAATGTTTCGCTTTTAAATCAGATTAGTTTAAAACTTGGTTTTGATTAATTTTACGTAGGTAGAACGGTTTATTGGCATGGGTCATGAAAAAAAATATACCGCTTCATTTGATAAAACCATTTCTTTGATAAAGACATTCAAAATCAAAAGTCATTTATTCAAACTAAGTAGGCTGAGAATCAGCACTATTCGAACGTCAAAATTATAAAAGACAGTCCCCCAAAAATAACAAAAAATGTATACGGGTCTAAAATTATGTGCCGAATTTATGGTTACAGTGACAATGTCCCTGCCACCTTCTATATTGTTTATAGTTCTGCTTTAGTTCTTTAGGTACTACCTTGGACGAAATTTTCGATAAATAATTTTTCGTAATAATAATACCACAAAGTAACTAACTATTTACACTAGATATTAAATTAAATAACTAACTATGCAAATGAATACAACAACAACGTACTCTTTTTTTTTTTTTTTTTTCAACGTACTCTTGGACGTCAAAGTCTGGGCACGTTTCCAGATGACATCATCCGCATCGATGTCATCCGGAACCGTCCCCAGAAGGCTGGCAGCGTAGCCACGTTAAATGCAAACCAGTATAGTGATCAAAAGAGTATAAATCAAAAGAGAATAAATAGGTACATATTGGCGCCGATTCCGTTGTTCACAAACTTAACTAAATTTAAGTTCAGTGCATCTTTTTCTTTCTATTTCATTAAGAAAAGGACAGAAGATAAATATTAGTTAAGTCCTGTCAAATTAGTCCGCGCCTGACGTAAATTGACGTATTTTTAGTAGCCAATTTTTTAATCTCGTCTAAACTTGTCTATGGAGTATCTTAATTTGACAGGACTAAACTAATATTTATCTTCTGTCCTTTTCTTAATGAAATAGAAAGAAAAAGATGCATGAACTTAAATTTAGTTTAGTTTGTGAAAAACAGAATCGGCGCCATTGTGTAGGTATCTTGAAACGATTAGAAAAAAAAATATTAAGTATTTTGTTCCCGATGTTACATTTAGACAAAAAAATATCAATCAAAATCATGGCGAATATGGTTTCTATAGAATATTATGTTTTGAGAATATCATATTTTGAGAATATGATGATTTGCGAATATAATGTTCTGCTATTATCATGTATAGAGAATATCATATACTGCGACGGAGCGGCAAATTCTTTGAATAAACGACTTCATTCAAATTCACTTCAAATTTTAATACTAATCTTTTGAATTGAATTGACATTAAATTCTGACATGAAATGAAATTGACTATGAACTGTAATGAAATTTAATTTATATGCATGCGTTAATACAATTAGGTACTTATAATGTTATAATATTGTAATACATTGATTATCATTGTAATTTAATAGTAGATTACTCATTTAATTGTTTTTTATTCGCATCAATCATTTGTATGTCAATATTGGCAAAGCATAGCGCACTACCAATTTTTAAGATCTATGTATGAAATTACCTAAGTTTTACAAATAAATTATTCTATTCTATTCATTTGTTTAATTTTATTTACGGTTTCGGAACTACTGGACAGGTTGTTTTAATAAGGGCTCTGTCGGAAATAGATATCATTAGGGAAGTTGTATCATCATCATCATCATCATTTCAGCCGAAAGACGTCCACTGCTGGACATAGGCCTCCCCCAAGCACTTCCACTTTGACCGGTTCTGTGCTTCTCGCATCCAACGGGTTCCTGCGGCCTTCACAAGTAAGTTGGGAAGTTGTATACAAAAAAATAAATCACTTTTACGTCCGACGACAACTGGTGCATTCACCCGACATCACCCACAATATTTGCACAGCGGGATTGCTTGCTACATTAGCTATTAATCTAAAAACTATTATATTTGTTATAATAAGTATTTGATCTACAGAAAAATATAAAGAAGTTTTTTATTTGAAGAAATCATTAGTCATTAGTCAGAATTTGGTGACTGTATTATTTTATTTTTCTCACGTACAGACGCCAGCACATCAAGCTACTACAATCTGTCAAATTTCTTTAGTAGATTTTCAACTTTATCGCTAAAGCGTAAGGTTCAAAATTGATTGGGATAATTTCACAGTTTCGAGTTCGTCGGGAACTAGCTAGATGTAGGAAGCACAGAACAGCGGGGTAATTGCGTAACACACTAACAGTAACAGTAACACTAACAGTAGCAATGGTTTAAATTTTGACAGTTCAACAACATTCATTGCGTTATATCGTTGTTGAGCAGACACATTTTTCGAACATATGAAGCAATGGATTAGCAATATCCTTCAAAATGATTAATATTGAGATTGATAGTGTGTTACGCAAGTAGGGTGCTGGTCAAGGTGATAGTTAGCAGTTGATGTGAATAGGGTACAAAATCGCATGGCACTTCACTTTTCGACTTATATTGAACTGCTCTTAGACTGTAGTGTTATAATTTATTTATTCAGACAACCAATGATCCATCATAATCATCATTTCAGCCGAAAGACGTCCACTGCTGGACATAGGCCTCCCCCAAGCACTTCCACTTCGACCGGTTCTGTGCTTCTCGCATCCAACGGGTTCCTGCGGCCTTCACAAGGTCGACCAATGATCCATTACATTACATTTATATTGTTAGTATGAACTTAAAAACTATGTTAGTACCTAATAACTAAGAGTGACTTAGTCCTCTGGGTGAGGCTCCACACCAGTGGGCTGTCTAACTTATTGCCTATTACCTTCAGGATGCTGTTACTGCTCCCACGCAATCTGCTTAGCAGTGAGGCTGTCTTTTTGCGCCTGGTGGCATCAAAGCCGTCTGTGCGCGAGTCAGCGAACATTGTTGGCGCACTGCAGAAGCGTGGATGGATGGATGGATGCGCAGAGAATCGTAAGCCTTTTGGGTATATCTGAACCACAGGCTCGCTGAGTGCAACCGCAAACTTTTCGGCAGCTTATGTCAATCTAATGACTTTACCATCATGGTAACGTTAAGCCGTTGGTCCTGCGCCTGATCTCTCTCCGGTCGTGTCGGATTGCCGTCCCATCGGACTATGAAAGTGAGGGAAGAGGGAGTGCACCTGTGTCTGCGCGCACTATAATATCTCCCGCGCCGAAGGCTAGTCTCCGTTGAGATTGGCCGCCGTGGCCGAAATACGGTCTGGAGGACTTTATTTTAATTTTTTTATTGCTGATAGAATGTTTCACTTCGTCTACGTCCTCAGGTCCATAGGAACTCGGCAAACAAAATAGATTCGACTACGGCGCTGAAGTCATAATAAACTGCAGAGCCTTCACTGAAAAAAAAATTTTCAAGACTTACTGACTATACAGTAAGAAGAAATGTTTGTAAAACGGTAAAAGACAAAACAATAGGTAACTTTTAATGATGGAAACATACTAGGATTTACTGAAAAAAAAAACAACAAAAAAAAGGAAAACTACCATTACTGTAATATAAGTAAATTTCAATGGTTTGAAAGATATTACCAAATGGTTAGAACAGTTAGGTAATTTTGTGACCTTTGAGCTATACTTAAAACGTTAAAATTTATTGTCATGACGGTAACATCAAGCTTTAGCTGTTTTTGGATCAGTAAAAATACTGTTTTGAACGTTAGGCTTATATGGAACTGTTTGAAGCAGTTCAGATTAATGTTTTTAGGGTTCCGTACCCAAAGGGTAAAAACGGAACCCTATTACCAAGACTTCGCTGTCCGTCCGTCCGTCCGTCTGTCTGTCACCAGGCTGTATCTCATGAACCGTGATAGCTAGACAGTTGAAATTTTCACATATGATGTATTTCTGTTGCCGCTATAACAACAAATAAAACAAAATAAAATAAATATTTAAGGGGGGCTCCCATACAACAAACGTGTTTTTTTCTGCGTTTTTGCCTTGGGGTACGGAACCCTTCGTGTGCGAGTCCGACTCGCACTTGGCCAGTTTTTTTTTTTATTTTTATTGACTGCTTATTTCTTTCAGTGTTTTCAGAACTTTGTTGGTTGGCTTCCAGTCTAAAACTACGGTGTCCTGGAAGACCCCTGACCGCCACATAATGCTGTCATAATAAAAATGATGCCAGTAGCAAAGATTTAAATCGTAAGATTCGCCCTACCGCGTCAAAAGCCTTTGGGCGCATTATGTCCAATTCGCAAAATGTCCAACTCTAAAATTCTCAATTGGTCCAGTTCGCAATTGATCCAGTTCGTAATTTGTCCAGTTCGCAATTGGTCCAGTTCGCAATTGGTCCAGTTCGCAATTAGTCCAATTCGCAATTGGTCCAGTTCGCAATAGATAGTCGCGTTTCTGTTTTGTTTTGACACCTCTGACACACAATGACGCAGTGTTTGACTGTCATGGAAATGCTTTCTATAGTGTAAGGTCACTCTTCCCAACATGGGCACTTTTTCGCGTGATTAAGTACGGTGAGGGCCAATCTAGCGATTTATATATTGCTCTCTAGGTAAACACACCAAATTATTTTCCTAAATAACGTTTTAGTGACGTCATTCGATGGAATGAAATAATTTTTTTAACTGTGGACGCTATGTAGCGGCCACCTCTCTTCGCAGCTTTCTGTAGCTAAACCGGATGCAGCAAGATTATAAAGGGAAAAACACAAATGAGTAATTTTAAATACTACTTTCAGATAAAGGATGTCTGTTTCAAGCATTGAAATAAGTAACAGTATTAACAAATAAAGATTAACTAATAGTAGAAATGGAACAATAGCGAGATACCTGTCATCGTGTCGATACAATCGATACTTCTCGATATAATACCGATTCTAAATCGATACTATCGCGAGGCTACAGTAATTGCTATTGTTAAATATGAGCGGCCATGAGATCTTTAAGATAGTTAGTTGTTAGGAATGGATAGAGAAGACATGGTTATGTTGACCGATTTATTACGTATTCTTTCTTCTTTTTTTTTTTTTCTTTTTTTTTTTTTTTTTTTTGTATTTTAACTATAATCTATCTGAATGTAACAATAATATAATTTAATTTAATGTATTTTAATCTAATTTAATTTAATTTTAATTTAATATCTAATTCTCGTTTAATTTTTTAATAATATGGGTGTATGTGTAAAAACTGCCTGAAATAAAAGGATTTTATTTTATTTTTATTTTATTTATTATGCCTTCGTTCCTCACAGGGATAGGTAAAATCAAAATCAAAAGTCAATTATACAAACTAGGCTGAAAATCAGCACTTTTCGAACGTCAAAATTACAAAAGACAGTCCCCCAAAATTTCATAAAAATCTGTCAAGCCGTTTCGGAGGATTTCGACCACAAACACTGTGACACGAGATTTTTATATATTCCTTAGAAGAACATGAATTAGGTATTTAAATGTTGATAATATTTACATAATCTATGCTAATATTTAAAATAATAATAATATGTACATTTTATATGAAAAAATAAGCAAAATGATCATAGGGCATCAAAAAATTCGTCCGCATCGCTGTCAACAGGAACAGTGCCCAAAAGGCTAGCAGCATTGCCACATTGTTGTTGTTGTAACATTAAAATAAATTATTTGCCATATGCCAACAAATACCTACAATAAAATCTATTATTACACATAATTCAGGTACTAAGTATAATAAATGTTGGAGACTGGTGCCTAAGCTAGGTTCGTGGCCTGTGTTTCAGGATACCAGGATCCTCTTTTTATAAATTACAAGACCCCGCAAACGTTTTGTGAAAAAAAAATTGCCTACGACCTATTCTCAGACCTACCAAATAATACACAAAAAAATTCATAAAAATCTGTTAAGCCGTTTTGGAGGAGTTCGATAACAAACACTGTGACACGAGATTTGTATACAGGGTTATTGGTAAAACATTAACAACCTCTTAAGAGGTCATTGTTTTCATCATTATGAACAAGTTTTACTATGGGACCAAACCTGAAATCGCGAAAAAAAAATCCCCTGTTCCCTATGTTCGTATAACTCAAAATGTAGGGAACAGCTGATTTTTTTGTCGCGACCTCTTAAGAGGTTGTGAATGTTTTACCAATAACCCTGTATATTCCTTAGAAGATGTAGTAGTAAGCGCTAATGATTCAGAACAACCCGAATTTATCGTCCGTTATTAAAAAAAAGCTCTTCCAAACATTTTGACAACGTGGGTATCGCACTTTTCTGTTGCTGATTTATGTTTTGATACCCGACGCAAAATATCTAAAAAGAGGTACAATCAACAAAGGAGATAAGTATACAGGATCGTCGGATATAGTTGAAGTTTTCTAAGAAACCGATGGATGATCTGGACTGAAAATTTAATAAATGAGCTGTTTGTTTTCTATATAATAAAATTACATTTAATTCGAGAACATCCATCGGTTTCTTAGTAAACTTCAACCTATATCCGACGCTCCTGTATACTTATCTCCTTTGTTGACTGTATAGCGGTATTTAAAACGCCACAGGCGAACAACGCGTCATACTGACGTCACGCAAATCCTGCATCGCGCAAGCAGAGTTTACCGCGCAACTAGCATAGATACAACGGCCCGACATGAATCATCGGGCAGTTGCCCGCCAGACACAACACCCGTCTGGTCGGAGGATCCTCCCTTTTCTTTACACCCTGTTCCTCATACCTCTATAACTGTACCTAGTACAATGTTGAGCTCAAATTCATGGATACAGTTTGCGTGCAATCCTGTATTTACTTCGTGGGTAGGTGTCTCTCTGTGCCCTGTAACATTTAACAGACCTTGTAAACTGCCTGTTTCAGCAAATGACCATCCTATTCTATTCCTTTCTATGGTCACGCCATGCCCAAGTCAAATGACGCAGCATTCAATGATGATGCTATTCGCGATCTGACCATCACGGAGTATACTATGACTGGATAAGAAATAATGGTAGGTTTTGGCACCCGTCACACCGCCTGCGCCGGCGATTCACGACAAACGAGTAGATGTAGCAACTAAAAAACTGGCCAAGTGCGAGTCGGACTCGCACACGAAGGGTTCCGTACCACAAGGCAAAAACGCCGAAAAAAGCAGGTTTGTTGTATGGGAGCCCCCCTTAAATATTTATTTTATTCTGTTTTTAGTATTTGTTGTTATAGCGGCAATAGAAATACATCATCTGTGAAAACTTCAACTATCTAGCTATCACGGTTCAAGAGATACAGCCTGGTGACAGACGGACAGTGGAGTCTTAGTAACCTTAAAAATGAGTTGGCGAGCAACGAGCAGCGAGTTCGCGACGCCGACGGTCACGAGCGATTATTCGCTGGTATGAGTATGTAACCACGCACAAATATGGTCAACTTGAAGGACTACGGAGACCAAACCCATAACATAGAACATTGACGTTCAAAAGTGCCTTTAATGTGCTTATTTGAAATAAATAATTTGACTTTGACTTTGACTATAGATGCGTATGTTACAAGCGTGAGTCTCTCAGTGCACATGAGTGTCCTGCCGGTGGATTCTGTAAAAAGATCACCGTGATAACTTCGGTGAAGTGAGCTGTCATTCAGGATTGACACTACTGACAGTTCACACCACAAAAAAAAAATGTCAGTTAAAAAATTGTTTTTTTTGGGTAAACTTTACAGACGGGTTTCAATATCTAAACATGATAAGTAAAACAAAATAAAATAGATTTTCTCTACTCATATTTATTTTCAAGTAACAAAACTTAAATGGATGTTGTCGCCGGAAATTTAATTTGCTAAATGAGCTATTTGTTTTCTATGAATAAAATCAAATTTTATTCGAGAACATCCATCGGTTTCTTACTAAACTTCAACTATATCCGACGACCCTGCATACTTATCTCTTTTGCTGACTGTACAATCTATTTTTATAATTTTGTTTGTCATTCTTTGATTGTGTTTTGCGGTTTGTGGTTGAAAAGGTATTGATGAAAATGGTGTGTGTCCGGTGTGTTTTAAGCCTTTTGAATTAATTGTGTGGCTTTGAATGATTTGATGTAGTGGTACTTATTGAAAGTCGGTAAAGATCTGTTGAGTTTTTTGTTTATGGTTCGGTGTTTTTAGGGTTCCGTAGGTACCCAAAGGGTAAAAACGGGACCCTATTACTAAGACTTCGCTGTCTGTCCGTCCGTCTGTCTGTCACTAGGCTGTATCTCAAAAACCGCGATAGCTAGACAGTAGAAATTTTCACAAATTATGTATTTCTGTTGCCGCTTTAACAAGAAATACTAAAAACAAAATAAAATAAATATTTAAGGGGGCTCCCATACAACAAGCGTGTTTTTTTTCAGAGTTTTTGCTTTGTGGTACGGAACCCTTCGTGTGCGAGTCCGACTCGCACTTGGCCAGTTTTTTTGTTTTGTTTTGCGTGGGAGGACAAAGAAGTTGACTGTTTCAATCAAGTAGGATAAGTACCTATTTTATCCAATAAAAACTGGGAACTAATAACTAGATAATAGACGTGAAATTAAAAAGTTTAAGGGGCTTACAGGACCTGAACACAAAAAACGAAAGTTTTATAATGCCTAAAAGTATATGATCGACTACAGTAAACAAAATCAGAAAAATATATGATATTCTTCAGGATATATGCTAGGTATATAGTGTGATGAAAATATAATAAACTAATTTGATACGATAGAAAAAAATCATGAAGGTACCTCTAAAAACTTTCTTTTTACAATAACAACCATACTAATATACATACAATCATTCTGATTTTTTGTGAGATTATTCTACAAGCAACATACTAAAATACTAGTGTTTTAATTTTTTCGTCCAAACAGATTTTTTGTACCTAATTAAATAATTGCTTCATATTTTGCAATAAATTACCAGGGTTGTGTCATCGCCCTTCTCTTTCTTTTCTATGCAGTTCGACAGTGACCGCGCTTTAGGTCATGTAAGCCCCTTAAGTTACCTGTTTGTCCGTACAAATACATGCTCACCCGCGCCGATCGCGCCGCGCCGTCTTGCGCTCATTGATAATAGTACCTAGGTACCTAACCGTTCGGCGCGGAGATTGGATAACCTACTTAGTGTCGCTCGATGTTCAACTTTTGACCTTTTTCAAATATTTTTGGGACAAAATATAACATGGGGTAAAAATTATTGGGATCGATTCAGTTACTTATTCTGAACAAACTGGGAGCCTGCCGTTTTGCCGAAAAGATTTTGCCAAAATTTCACTACCCAAACAAATTTTCGCAACCTTTTATTATACCAATGCAATGTTTGGAATAATTTTAGTATGCACATTTTCATTTGGTCGAATTTTTACTTGGCAGAATATTATTAAGGATAATGTCATTTAGGCATTTGGTCTTTAATCAAATGATTTATTACGGCAAACAATCTTTAGACAATAAACGTTTGGTCAAACGATTTGTTATAACAAAAAATATAAAGGCATAAATAAGATTTTTTGAGAATTTTTTTTTTTTTTGAAAATTAAAAAATGCAATTTTATTTTAAAATAATCATTTATTTAATACAAAATATTTGTAACTGACTATTTTAATTTTTTGCAATGGACATTATCGAGAACCGAATTAGTTACGAGGTTAATTATAAAAAAAAAATGCTTAGGTTAGGTTAGGTTAAAACTGTGACCTCCTACGCACGAGCCGAGTGAGCGAAGCGAGCGGTGCCGCGGCAGCGGCCGGCGAGTGCCAGAAACGACTAAATTATATAGAAAAAAATATGGAAAAAAGAGATTATTTTTAACAGGCTATCGAGAACCGAATTAGTTAGACGAGGTTAATTATTTAAAAAAAATGCTTAGGTTAGGTTAGGTTAAAACTGTGACCTCCTACGCACGAGCCGAGCGAGCGAAGCGAGCGGTGCCGCGGCAGCGGCCGGCGAGTGCCAGAAACGACTAGATTATATAGAAAAAAAAATATGGAAAAAAAGAGATTATTTATAGCAGGCTATCGAGAACCGAATAAGTTAGACGAGGTTAATTATTAAAAAAAAATGCTTAGGTTAGGTTAGGTTAAAACTGCGACCTCCTACGCACGAGCCGAGCGAGCGAAGCGAGCGGCGCCGCGGCAGCGGCCGGCGAGTGCCAGAAACGACTAGATTATATAGAAAAAAAAAAATGGAAAAAAAGTCTACCCGAAACTGAACTAGTTAGACGAGATTCATTATTTCAAAAAATACTAACAGAATACTTAATATTATTATTACCTGTTTAGAATTTGTCCCAAGTGGAAAAAACACCCTTGTAATAAAACGTCTTCAAAGTTAGATCTTATGCTTGAAATGGCTGCCTTAAAACTGCGAAAACTGACGATACTAAATATTTGGCAAATGTAATTTTGCGTAAAATGAGTTATTCCAACTGAAATATTTGACTAAATAAAAATTGGTAAAAGTACTAGTTGGTAAACAAGTTATTGTTTAAACGTTCACTTGCCAAACATTAGGTTTGGGTTACAATTATTTGTGAAGAGATTTTTTGCTAAGTAATAATTTGGCAAATGAAATTATGCGGAAAATTGTTTGGGAAGTGATAATTTGGCAAAATCTTTTCGGCAAAACAAGGGAGACCCGAACAAACTATATTCAGGTTTCTCATATATTAAAAATAACGTTGTACAAGCAGACAAGAAAAAAACGGAACAGAAAAATAGACCAGGTACCTATAAAGGTTTTGGATGTATTTAATCATTAAGAAGAGAGAAGAGAAGAGTTCAGGCCGAAGGGTGTTGTGTACCGCCGGTTTTGTGGGCAGATACTTGACACCAGTCAGCGAAACACGACGCAGTCACTTCGTGTTCGTTAGTTTTTTAGTGTACTTAATTATAACGTTGTATGTATTTATAGTATTTTTATTGTATTGTATGTGTTTTATATGGGCCTTGATGCCTGAAATAAATGGATAAATAAATAAATAATTTTGATCAAGATTCCTTATCCAGACACAACGCATCTTTGCTGTGAATTCCAGCCGGCAACTGACACGAAACTACAAAGAGTTAGAAGTAATGACCCCACTGTTACAATCTGTGCGGTATTCGTTGACAGACAGCCGGAGAATCGTTTCATTATCAACGGCCTTTAACCGGCCAGTGCTGAATATAGGCGTTGCGGAAAAAGGATGTATTTGAGTGTAGGTAGGTACTAATAGCTATAGGCAATCTTTTGTTATACAAGGTGACTTGTAATTATTTAGATAGATAAAAAGTTTATTCAGTGCAGCAAAAGACACAATACAGGTATTAAAAACATCAAAAAAGGTAAAAAAAAAAAAATAACAAAGATTAAAAAGATACGGTCGACGAATATGAGCTAGGTGTCTATGGGTCAATTTTGACCCATAGACACCTAGCTCATATTCGTCGACCGTAGGTTCAATTGAGGTAAGGGACAAAATACGATTTTTCAGGAGAGGCCGACAAAGTTTTTTTTCGGACTAAATCGCCTATAACTTTTTTTGTTATTAACCTTTTTCGGATCTGATTTCACACATAATCTTGTATTTTAGTGCTCTATCTACCTGTGTAACATTTATTTAAATAAGTTAGCTATTTAAGAAAATAGACGTCCCTTACACCAACGTATTTTGTTAGTAATGTCCCTTACATTAAATTGATCTCTACGTTGGATCCAATCTATAATGAAAAAATAGTATAAAGGTTTGTTGAAAAAATGTATGAAGAATAATTCGTTGATTGGGAAGACCCTTACCTTATGTGAAGTGGATTGGCGGCGGTAATTACACCATTTCAAGTTGCTATATTGCATAGTTTTTCAGATACATTGTTGTTATGGGGCTGATTCGAAATTTGAATCCAAAAATCAGTAGGGTAAGGGACATTTTTTTTAAGCTAGAATTTTTTCATATACACCATTCGAAAGAGCGCAAAATTCTGAACAAAACTGTATACTCAACTCATTTTGCGTATTTTGTCCCTTACATCAATTGAACCTACGGTCGACGTATATTACCGACGTATATTACCGACCGTTATAGATGTATGTATGTCTCATGGTTGCACCAAATGGGAGTCCAGCTCAGCATATGCCATACCTGACACGTTAGTGACATACGGATGTCGAGAAGACACACCTGAGTTTCAACAAAATGGTACCCACATAGTGCGGCGCGTATATTATAAAGGTCGTAAGTACCCACAGTTGACTTGGCTTGGTAATCCAGGCTATCAGCTACCTCCATACAAAATTTTATCAAAATTGGTCGAGCCGTTTGAGCGTGAAGAAGTAACAAACATACCTATAAACACACACACACAAACTTTCGCCTTTCTAATATTAGTGTGATGTGATATCTAGGCCCTCTTGTTTTCCATGAAACAAAACACTATAGATTTCATCAGAAAAGAACTATGTAATGTTGTATCAGATGCTCATCTCTTTAATAGCTGTTACGCATATTGTAATAAACGCAATGGTTAGATCTGGATCAAGCTCAATCAGTTTCGAATCTAAGTGTAGTTAAAATAAAACTGGTTAAATTGGAGTTGATGTGGGAAGATCACACGCGATTTTGATGTGGTATTTGTCTCGAAAAAATGCGACCAAAACCGAATATAAATTATATATAAATCCAGCTTCGCATTACATACCGAAACCCCTCCGTACTTCGGAAAGCACGCAAAGCCGTTGTTCCCAACTGTCATTCGAAGATCTTCAACAGTTGTTAGTGGTAGTTAGAAGCCAAAAAGTCTGACAACCATTCTTACCAAGGGGTATCATGGTTATGGAGAACAGATAGGCAGCCGCTCCATGGAGCGACTGCCTATCTGTTCTGCCCCGGAAAGCACGTAAAGCCGTTGGTCCCGGCTGTCATTCTTGGATCTTTGACAGTCGTTACGGGTAGTCAGAAGCCCGAAAGTCAGACAACCATCAGTCTTACCAAGGAGTATCGTCGCATTACCCTGTAACTGAGTTGTGGTGGTCAGATAGGCAGTCGCTCTATGTAAAATACTGGTATTCAGCTGCATCCAGTTAGACTGGAAGCAGACCCCAACACAGTTGGAAAAAGGCTGGGCCGGTTTTTGATCTCATATCGGCTTGATGTCGATACCACATTCATAAATTCCTAGTTTCTAGTCCCAACTGAATGCTAAATCAGTCTAGACTATCCTGGTCATTCGTGTGAATTATTAAACTACGCGTTCTATTGAAGTTACCCGTGTGTGGATGTATGTATGTGTCAGTGAGTGTAAAATGAATTTATTTAATTTTTGTTTTTATTTGCTAATATTTTACATATTTATTTATATCTGTAACTGCCCGTGACATCACAGCGGACCCTATCAGAATACCAGCGCTGCGACCTTTATTTTTTTTTTAAATGTCGCAGCATCATGCTGAGATAGGAGCCTTTTGGCTTCGTATAGGACTTTGTTTCATTTTCCTTTTGTTACTTTTTTTTTTTAATATAACTTGGATTTTTATTTTACTGTGTTTAGTTTAGTTTGTGATCTTTCTGTACGAGTCGCAATAAATACTTTTTCTTTCTTTCTTTGATGTTGTGTTGTGTGTGTGTTATTTTTGATGGCATGGCAGGGTGATTTGGTGTGCTTTGAATTTGATAGGGGTAGAATTAGGATGTTTGGGGTGGAAATTAAGATGTGACTACAAACATCTGGCGGGCCAATACCTGTCGGGGGCGCGGATGAATGCGCAAGCGATACCCGTACCCCCGGCAATAGGTACAGGAAGGGAACACCGGGGTGGTTTTTAGTCAGTAAGAGTCTGACAGACCCCGCCGCCCACCCCAGGGCGGCGGACATCCATGAGGAATTTCCCCCCGCAAAAAAAAAAAAAAAAAAAAAGTGTGAGTGTTAATTCTTTTGTTTATTTGGTCGTTTGTGTATAAGTAATAACAGCCGCACGGGTCCATTGATCAAGTTAAGCTACGTTTGCCGCGGTTGGTTCGTGGACTATCTTTACATAACGGTTTGGTGCTGTATTATGACGGTTTAATGCCATCATGTCCAGTTTAAGAGAGAGAGACAGAGCTATACATTACCGATAGCACCATCCTTTTTTTGTACTGGTATCATGATGAGGGGTCCGTGGCTAAGTAATAACAGCCGCACAGGTCGATTGATCAGGTTAAGCTACGCTTGCCGCGGTTGGTCTGTGGATGGGTGACCATCTTTACATACCGTCACCCGTCGGAAAGCACGTTAAGCTGTTGGTCCCGGCTGTTATTCGTGGAGCTTTGACAGTCGTTACGGGTCGTCATGTTGCCAAAAATAATATTTTTATTTCTTTCTTATTTGCTAAAATAGTTGGGCAAACGTCATCTGAAACTATTCCTCAAGTTGCTAGCATTAGTAGTTCTTGAGGTATCCAGCTGTGACCGTGTGTGTTCCGTTTTACCATTTTGGTACGGAACCCTATAAAAGATAGATTTAAAAGACCAAAAAGGTCAAACAGCTCCCATCATTATGCAGCTTTAATGTCTTACAACATGACCCACAACAAAACACCAACTTTACATAAAGACCGGTACTCCAGACCATCCCTCGATCATTTTGTTAGACAATAGGCTATTTGACAATGTAAAAAATAAGGTCATAATTATTGACACTCGTATAGATTATCGCTTTTAAAATCGATTTGCATTAAATTTACTACAAAACAATGTATTATTTATAAAAAAAATCCCGAAATAACTTCATCTTTTTAAATCTGGCGCCACGTAATCGAAAACGGTCTGGATTGGCTGAACTTAAGATGACGTCATGATTTAGTAAATTTCTGTCTATCGTTGACAGCCGTGTTGCGATTAATTATTATACGGGCAGTGTTTACGTGAATCGTGACGTCACGACGCCATATTGTTAAAGATTGCGTTTTGGCGGCTTATTTAAACAGTACATTTTTATTTACTATTTTTTAAAAGAAATACATTATGCAATTTGAAGTAATAAGTTTTTGTGGGCTCGTTAGACACCATAAAATAATCTGAGATGTTTATCAGAAACCAGTCAAATAGCCTATTTCATTCACAGGGGTTGAATTTAGCAAGTAATTCTGTCAGGTGGTTCGTTGTATGCTTTTTCCCGGTATGGGTGGGAGCGCGTCGTCTGTAGCCCTAGTAACCGACGGTGTATCGATCCGGCGGGTAGTGATGTGCCTTTTGCAGGTTGATCGATATCGATGTTTGTGAGATACGTGTATGACGGCTACGATTGTGTCCTGAAAGGTATACACATTGTGATGGCCTCAGCTTTGATTGATTTTTGTCAGCAGATGATTTTACAGCGAGTTTCTTTAATCTAGCCTTCTATTAGTAAATCAGCTGGTGTTGTGATTGGTTGTGCGAAAACCACGTTAACACATAACATAATACACAACACACACACACATAATCATTTGACGATTTGAAGGAGGCGTGTTCCTGTAAAGTTCACTTCAAACGTCACTGAAGAGACCGAACACAACTCATCCGCGAAATTGAATACAGTTGTTTGTAAATAGTTATGGATAGCTTCGACACCGTTCCAATGACAAAATGATGTAGGGAAGGCTGTAAAATAAATAAAAAATCGTTTATTTCCATCAACAATGAATCATACGCAAAAAAAAACAACAACGACTTTACTTAATCATTATTATTACAAACTTCCATTGGCGACTGATCCTCTGCGCGAACGCCCTTAGGATGCCGCTGGAGGTAGCCTGAACTCTGCGTACCAAGGATGTGTAACGCTTTGCGATTTCTTTTTCTAACCTATTAGGTACTTAGGACTCCTTTCGATTCTAAATTAGAGTTATTAACAACGTCCTTAAATAATCAAGATATATACAAACTAAAAATAAACAAAATTAAATCCTAACATAACTAAAACTATACAGAAACTAAAAAATAGCGTCGAAAAATTCATCCGCATCGCTGTCGACTGGTAATGTACCCAAGAGACTGGCGGCATTAGGTAACCACCACAAAACCATCACACTATTAATATAACGGCGAAAGTTTGTGAGTGTGTGTGGGGGTGTGTGTGTGTGTTTATATGTTTGTTACTTCTTCACGCTCAAACGGCTGGACCAATTTTGATAACATTTTGTATGGAGGTAGCTGACACCCTGGATTAACATATAGGCTACTTTTTATCCCGATATTCCCACGGGATCGACATTTACGCGAGTGAAACCGCGGGGCGCAGCTAGTTTAATCATATACCTCTACTTGAAACTGAAAATGTCGACAAAATCTATCGACACTAATACCCATGCAGCTTCCCCCATCCCTACACAGCTCAATGCTATATTTTGATAATTAAAGGAATAAACGGTGGGAGTTTCTGTCGAATTGTAAACTTTCCAAGATTTCGGTAATATTGCGCGTATGCTTAATTGGCAGTACCTTCAAAATATAATCTGATCCTAAGTAAGTACCTAAGTACCCAATTTTGTATTTCGTAGAAGTTATGAAAGTTACTTTTGTAAGAGAATGAATGTTATATTCGCTAGTTGGGGAGTATTACGATTTTGTATTGTTTAGCAAATTAACTCACTACGTTTAACTGTCATACAATACGATCGATAGTAAATGGTGGTTGTGATTTGAATTTTTTAACAAAAAAAAAAACAACCGACTTAAAAAAAACACTACAAAGTGATATTAACTTTAATTTCGGAAGTCGGATTAAAATTGCTTCATTAGTTTTTGAGAAAATCGCGGACATACAAACATACATACATACGGTTCGAACACAGAACCTCCTTTTTTGAAGTCGGTTAAAAAAGCGGCCAAATGCGAGTCAGACCCGCACACGGTATTCAGCTGCATCCGGATAGACTGGAAGCCGACCCCAAAAATAGTTGGCAAAACGATAATGGTGGTGAAATCTATAGTTTAGAAGAACAAGATGCTCGCACAGACGGGTTATTACTGATACAGTTCTCATTTCCACACGAAAATTGACACATTTATACTATACTAGCAGCGCCCCGCGTTTTCACCCGCATAAGTTTCGATTCCGTGGGAATAACGGGATAAAACGTAGCCCATATGTTAATCCAGGGTGTCAGCTACCTCCATACAAAATTTTATCGAAATTGGTCCAGCCGTTTGAGCGTGAAGAAGTAACAAACACACACACACACACACCCCCACACAAAATTTTGCCTTTATAATATTAGTGTGATAATCCCGTTGTAACAGACGTACCTAATCGAGGTGGTACAGGCAAAGAAAAACCGGTCAAGTGCGAGTCGCACTCGCGCACCGAGGGTTTTGTACAACAAAGTAGGTATGTAACTGGTATGTAATGTAAAGGTAACAAACTATTATAACACGGGATTTTTTAAATGTAACTACAAATTTACGGTTTTCGGATTTTTCCCTGTACATGGCCTTGTTTCTTGCCAAAATTCAGGATTCTAGGTCAACTGGAAGTACCCCATAAATTTTGATTCCTTCGAGAGTGTCGAAATATACGTTTTTGGCGGCATAAACGGCCTTATCTTTTTTTTATGTTAACTTAGAAATTTTATTTTTTCACAGCTTCAAGGGACTATAGACCTGAGTATATGGTTTTAATTTCAACTCGATACCTCCACGCGTTCCCGAGATAAAGGGTATTGACCGACAGACAGACAACAAAGTGATCCTATAAGGGTTCCGTTTTTTCCTTTTGAGTTACTGAACCCTAAAAAGTACCTAGCGATTATTAATAAGTAGGTAGGTATGTAAAATTGGGGAATCTAGATAATTCAACCCCTATAATAATAAGATAATTATGTTTTTCTCTCCCTGTCAATAATACCTTCAACAGGTAGGTAATATTTTAAAACAACTCACTCCCTGCCTACCCCCCAAATTTTTACTGAAACGTAAAGTACAGTTATTTAATAATTCTTCAACTTATTTGCTTTATTAACACAGCCGGGGAACCAAGTCCCCTGTGTTGCCAAGCGAAAATATTTACCCCGATTCTAGGGGAAAAGTGAACTTCGACATTGTAGGGTAATATTAACTTTACCGCTAGCTTTACAGCGAAATTTGAAGTTTTTTGTTTGTTTTGTAAAGTAATATAAAGATTTTAATTAGGTAGGTATACTGGTAATGTTGAGAGAATTGACTGAAATTATGTTTATTTTAGTAATTTTAGATTCTTGTGTGAATTCGGAATTAATGTTTTTTTTTTCTTTAAGAAAATTTGTTAACAACTTTGCTTAGTATACCATACCATACCATAATCGGCCTATAATGTTCCCACTGCTGGGACACAGGCCTCCTCTCAATGAGAGGGAGTGGGCCGTAATCCACCACGCGGGCCCAGTGCGGGTTGGTAGATGTAACATGTCTTCGAATTTTTGGTTTTAAGACATGCCGGTTTCCTCACGATGTTTTCCTTCACCGTTTTGAGAGCAGTGGTGATGAAATTATCTTCGCAAAGTAAAACACCTGTCTGGGTTCGGACCCACGACCACGACAACTCGTAAGTTGAGGCCTTCATATGTCATTCGTGGATCTTTGGTAGTCGTTACGGGTCGTCAGAAGCCCAAGTCTGACAACCAGTCTTACCAAGGGTCTTTGATATCGTATTAGTAGCATTCAAGTCTAACCGACTTGAAGCCGAATACATTATGTAACATAATTACCGCAAGACCTTATACACCCCAATTAGAGTATTGAGTTAAAAACATATTACAGACGCCACCACATCAATCTACCCGAAATTGTAAAATTTTCCCAATCGACTTTGACCCTTATACTTAATTTTATTTTATTTTTTTTTAATAAAAAAACTTTGCCCCACACTAGGAATTTCTTCTGTATTGTGGGTGCGTTTACAAACATTACCAGCCATCCCATTAACATCCAAATCCAATTTCCATTAACTTTAGCGATAAAGTTGAAAATCCATTAAAGAAATTTAACAGATTGTAGTAGCTTGATGTGCTGGCGTCTGTACAGTCACGAGCACTAATATGTCAACAGTTGGCAACTTTCAATTGCGATTTTTTCACGAAATAACGAATGCAACGTTGAAATACGACACTTTACATAAACCTATGGGTTCGAAAATACTATGTTCCTAATAATATAAAAGTTCATTCAAAAATAAAGGAAAAAATCGCCTTTGAATAAAGCCAAGTGCATACATACTTATGCTCGTGACTGTACAACGACCAAAACTTAATTTTGTTTAGCTAAATTTGTTAAAAACAAAGATGGCGGGACGAGCATGACTCCTACCGTAGGGACTGGCCGGCACTCGCAAAAGACAGAATAGGCTATTTGACAATGTAAAAAATAAGGTCATAATTATTGACACTCGTATAGATTATCGCTTTTAAAATCGATTTGCATTAATTTTACTACAAAACAATAATAATAATATTCCACAACTATCACACAACGCCGTCTAGTCTCAAGCTAAGCAGAGCTTGTGTTATGAGTACTAGACAACTGATAAACATACTTATATATTTCTAAATACATACATATATAGATAAATTACACCCAGACACAGAACAAACAATGTATTATTTATAAAAAAAACCGAAAAAACTTCATCTTTTTAAATCTGGCGTTAAATCTGACGTAATCGAAAACGGTCTGGATTGGCTGAACTTAAGATGACGTCATGATTTAGTAAATTTCTGTCTATTGTTGACAGAACAGATGATTTTTGTCTAGTATCTCGACCGTTTGAACGTTTGTTTACGTGAATCGTGACGTCACGACGCCATATTGTTAAAGATAGCGTTTTGGCGGCTTATTTAAACAGTACATTTTTATTTACTATTTTTTTAAAGAAATACATTATGCAATTTGAAGTAATAGGTTTTTGTGGGCTCGTTAGACACCATTAAATTTTAATAATCTGAGATGTTTATTAAATCAGAAACCAGTCAAATAGCCTATTGTGTGGAAAAGGGAGAGGGAGGCCTTTCGTACTATTTATTCTGTGCCTATGCCCTGCAGTGGGACAGTACAGGCTAGTTAGAAAGAAAATCGTGTTGACCCTTTATGCATTTAGAATTGAGTCTTATTGCATATAAAAAAGGTTTAATTTTCTTTGGCTCCATAGGCGTTCAATATGGCAAAATAAATAAAAACCTTTGCTATGAGTTACTGAAATCGATCTAGTAGTCAATTGTGAACAAACTGCTTTTAGGACTTGTGTTTATTCTGTTAAACACAGAAATTGCAAGAGGTGTAAATCATCATCATGCACTGGCAACCCAGTTAAAAGCTCGATCGTTTTCATTGCAAAGTGCAATGAAAGTAAACAGGGGGTGAAATCGGGGGTGGAAGGGGGGTAACGCATACATTATACTCACTTAGTAGCAATAATATTGGGGGTGAATTTAAACTGAGTATGATAGCCTTGTTTTTATAACTTTTGTGTATTTCCAAATAATATTGTTTGTATCAATAATTTTAATTTATATAATACTAGCTGCACCCCGCGGTTTCACCCGCGTAAATGTCGATCCCGTGGGAATATCGGGATAAAAAGTAGCCTTTAGGTTAATCCAGGGTGTCAGCTATCTCCATACAAAATTTCATCAAAATTGGTCCAGCCGTTTGAGCGTGAAGAAGTAACAAACATATAAACACACCCCCACACACACTCACAAACTTTCGCCGTTATAATATTAGTGTGATTTTATTTTCATGTGATCAGAGGGCTGGGTCGTTCTTTGGCCAAAGAATTAGCATTGCCATTCATTCGTGCGTGCCCAGAAGACTGGCAGCATTGCGCTGCCAGTCTTCTGGGCACGCACGTTACGTTTCCGGATGCGTACGAGTACCTCGACGCCTAAGTGACACTTGTTTTTGTGTATTTGTATAGTAAGTTAGTCAGTCATTTAATATGTAAATAGTTTGTATTAGTCTTAATTGATGATTATAATTCTGTAAATAAATAGGTACCTGACAGGTGACAGGGATTAATTTTTAATTTATTGATTGGCTATTTTTGGCATAACACCACGCCTTGTTACCCCTTAAGTGATGGGCAGAAGTGTACCTCTAGTACACCCACATTTCACCAGTTATGTTTAAGTCCCATGTAATAGGGGGCGAGCCTATTGAGAAATTCGAGATAGAAAAACCCAATAACACTTTGTCCGAACTGGGAATCGAACTCTATACAACGTGTAATATAATTAACGCAAGACCTCATACACCCCGCCGGGGTCGCGGGTTGTTCGAAAGAGATACCGTGGCCCCTGGCACAGGCAAGTGAAGGAACACGGGTGGGTTTTAGTCAGTAAGGGTCTGACACTCCCTTCCGCTCCGCCCAGAGCGGGAGGGGTCATTTGATGATTACCCACCCAAAAAAAGACCTCATATACCCCAATTAGAGTAGGTAATACAATGACGAAAACTGTTTTTTTTAAAGCTAACTATTAGGTATTATAAAGAAAATAGTGTTGTTCCCAGCATTACTTTATGCATTTAAAATTGAGTCTTATTGCCTTGTTTTTTTTATCATGAATCGCTTTTCCAACTCACTTTTGTCATTGGCAGAATGGTCGACGTCGACTTTGCTTGCCATTTAAAAAAAACTAAAAGAATTAAAAAAAAACCCTGATGGTACATACCTACTTACCAGACACCTGTGCATGCTGCTGGGGAGTTTGTTGCGCCACTTCTCCTTCCCAGCGCACTAGGAAGTGGTGAAGGGGCGTTTTGGGGATGTAATTTTACGATCAAAAAGATTATCAGCTTAGTTTGAATACATGACTTGATTTTGATTTTACCAGGAACTATAAGAGCTCTTACACATCTGCGTCACTGTGCCGCGACAGCAGCTGTCGCCGACTGTCGGCGACGGTTGCCGACGGTCCACGGCGACACTCTATCCAGCAGTCAGCAGCGCATGGACTGAGAGACAGGACGTATTTCTTTTCGCAAAAATGAACGACTAGAGCAGTGGTGGCCCTGTGGTAACAGCCGCGACTTACGAGTAGGTCGGTCGTAGGTTTGAACCCAGACAGGCGCTTTACTTTGTGTAAATTATTCCATCACCACACCACTGCTCTCAAAACGGTGAAGGAACACATCGGCATTGTGAGGAAACCGGCATGTCCTAGAACTAAAAATTCGAAGACATGTGACATCTACCAACCCGCACTGGGCCCGCGTGGTGGATTTACGGCCCACTCCCTCTCACTGAGAGGAGGCCTGTGTCCCAGCAGTGGGAACGTTATAAGGCTGATTACGTTACAGTACGAACGACTCGGACATCGATTTATTGATTGCTTCGATTAAAAAATATGAGTAGGTATTTGGTGTTTATGGAATTATAAAAGTAAGGACTAAAACCATTCAACCTTAGCTTCCCATAGGTAACATTCATTAGGAAACCATCTGGTATCTGTGCTGATCGCGGGCAGTCGCAGGCGCTCGCGCGACCGCTCGCGACGGCTGTCGCGGCACGGTGTCGCAGATCTGTAAGAGCTCTAAAAGTTTTACGCGAAGAAAGTCACGACGAATAGTAATTCTTCACTGAATTCAATACAAAACTATACCACAAAATAAAGACATGACACTCCCACGATTCCGCGGTTGACTTATTCATCAAGCGATGCACCATGCTATGGTATATGGCTAATAATTTATACATTCTGCCGGCTACCACATGTCTGCTAAATCATTGTGTCTTTTCATTCTGTCCAGTCCTGCTTGTGGGTTTTATACTAGCCGTGCGCTGTGGCTCTCTCTGTGTGGACATCGAGGTATTGTAACGATACAGAATTGAAATATACAAGAATGTTATGAGATTGTAATCTGAATGGGCTTATTAGTCGATTCGCCCGAATTTACTCGCCCGAAACGGGCGAATCGTCATTTTTAAACAATGTTATACTACTCGCACGAAGTTAATTCATTATTTTGTAAATCATGAAACTTTGGTTTTCTCTTTATTGTACTTACCTGTCAAAAAGAGTAACCTAGATAAAGTGGATAAGACAGAGATTAAAACAGAAGACGAAAAAAGGGGATCGAGGAGGGGGGGAAGGGTGGAGGTGATCAGACCGGAATAAATCATTAATAGTTGTGGGCGAGTCAACAACTCAAAATGTGCCAATTGCCTAATATTATATTTCTGGAGTTATTGACTCGCCCACAAATAAATTAACTTCGTGCGGGTCGAATAATATTGTTTAAAAATGACGATTCGCCCGTTCCGGGCGAGTAAATCCGTGCGAATCGACTAATAAGCCTCTGAATGTTGGTAAAGTCACAAATAGCTGTTTTAAACCAATTTATTCATTACTAAATAAATGATACCAACACCATTTATTTTTGTTACACTGTTTTTATTTTTTGTAAATATTTTCAACGCACAGACACAAGAGCCTAGAGTTTAATTATATACCTAGATATATAAGGGACATGATATATATCTCACGATTGAATCCTTCTAAGGTAAATTCTTAAGCTTCGGGTATCTAGGAATGGGTAGGTATATAAAAGGTGCGAGTACCAGTGCATTTTGTGTTACATTAGTTGTATTTTATTTATTTACAAGTCTGTCCCTCTCATGTCAACACGGCAGGTATAGTCGAACAAAGAGTATTTACATAATAGTATAATACATCATTTCAGCCAAAAAGACGTCCACTGCTGGACATAGGCCTCCCCCAAGCACTTCCACTTCGACCGGTTCTGTGCTTCTCACATCCAACGGGTTCCTGTAATACATAATAACAATATTAATAAGTACAAGTACCTACCTATAACAAAAAAAACCAAGTGCGAGTCGGACTCGCACACGAAGGATTCCGTACCAGAAGACAATAACGCCGAAAAAACGTTTGTTGTATGGAAGCCCCCCTTAAATATTTATTTTATTCGGTTTTTAGTATTTGTTGTTATAGCGGCAACAGAAATACATCATCTGTGTAAATTTCAACTGTCTAGCTATCACGGTTCATGAGATACAGCCTGGTGACAGACGGGCAGACGGACTGTGGAGTCTTAGTAATAGGGTCCCGTTTTTACCCTTTGGGTACGGAACCCTGAAAAGGAGGGGAAATAGTAAAAAAATGCAATCGGTCGAGCCTTTTCCTAACTATGTTCGGGTCGGCTTCCAGTCTAACCGGATGCAGCTGAATACCAGTATTTTACTGTCACCTGATCACCACCATCCAGTTACTGGGTAATAACCATTGGTAAGACTGGTTGTCACACTTTCGGGCTTCAGACGAAAACGACTGTCATTGATCTACAAATGACAGGCGGGACCACGCCTGTTGGTCCGGGCAGTAGTCGTAGACCGCGACATGCAAATTTTCTTACGTTTTTTTGCAATTTGCAGGTCAGTGTCAGGTTGTATCTTGATCAAAATATGATTCGCAACAATAACAGGTACATATTTAGAGAATTAGAATCATTAGACTTAGTAATACAACTTGTTAAGTTAGTGTACCTAATTGTAAAATGTCAAGATTTCATGTCATTCAGTGGGATTACCTGGTCTTAGAGAGTTGTGTTGATGACTTTGATGATTATAATTCTGTAAATACATATTTGCCGCGAATCATATTTTAATCAACGTACATACAACTTAATACGGACCAGCAAATTGCAAAAAACATAAGAAAATTTAAATTTCGCGGGCTACCTTAGCGCTTCCCCCTTAATATAGTTTTTCTAACGTGACGATATTATCGTAGACGTCCACGTCCATGTTCATAAAATGTATGGAAATACATGCACGTTATCGAGGACGGAAAAAAGCGTCTTCATAATATTTCCATACAGTTCACTTCCCTGCGTTATCGTGAAGCCGTGGACGTCCGCGATATTATGGTCACGTTAGAAATTATAAAGGCGCACGTCTATAGTCTGACTTTTAATTAGCTGCAGTAAAATGACAGCTTATTTAATGTGTTACTTAAATGACTGAAATTAGCGTCTCTTCTTTTTTCGCGGCCATCACCCAAATATTGTTTGTCTAGTACAGAATATTGTGACAAACGAAACTTATTTGATATGCATAACTCTAAACTCAGTCCGAAATGAGTTATTGAGAAGTGTCATTTTACTGCAGCTGTTTAAAAGTCGGACTATAGTAGGTATTCTGGCTGCAGAATCACTGCATTAACGTAACTTCGTACTTATACGTGGCTAATTAACGATTTTACTTGAGAAAGATGCTTTTTTCAGCTTATCTATACGGCAGTAAGCTTTTTTTTCCAATAAAATGGCCGGCTCGCTCATTATCATAAAAGTCATCTAAATATTCCTGCAAAAAGTAAAAATATTTAAAGGAAACCATTCGAATTCTATCCAAGTGTTGCCATCATTAAAATTCAATGCAAAACCCTGTCTTCTTGATTGAAGTCTACATTTCTTTGGGTCATGAACCCCAACGTATATGGTCTGTAACCCACTAAAATGGTAAAACGACATCGTTAGCCAGAAAATGTAAGTTTTATACAGTAAAATAAGAGTATAAAAAATAAAAGACAGATAAATGTATGGGTCTTTACATACAAAACGTGTATGTAAATGCTGACAGGCGTGCGCACTCGACGAAAGACGGACAGAGACTGATTTGAATTTTTGAATTTCGAACGCACGCTGCCGCGCAAGCGCATTGAATGGTGAGTACTTAGGGTGCGCATGAGTTTTGGATTTATTAGGAATTATTGTTGATTTGTCACTCGTGGATCTTTGAGTCGTTACGGGTCGTCAGAAGCCCGAAAGTCTGACAACCAGTCTTACCAAGGGGTTTCGTATTACCCAGTAACTGGGTTGTGGAGGTCAGACAGGCAGTCGCTCCATGATTGTAAAATACTACATCCGGTTAGACTGGAAGCCGACCCCAACATAGTTGGGAAAAGGCTAGACAGATGCTGATGATGCTGTTTCTATCACCCTCAGCCAAAGCTTCAGTCATCCTGCAATTGATGTCTGTCTCCATATTTCTCCAAGACATGGTGTGTCTGTCCGTCCGGGAGCCATAGCAGCATATCTTAGACTTAACTATCTGAGAATCATGTCGTATTAGTTCACATTTTGCAGGCATATTGGTTCTGGTTAGAGTTGAGCCTAACAGTGGTCGAATTTAGGATTATTTAGTTCACAAGATGAACATTTTGGAAAATGCCATTCCATTTGCAAAACCTGGTTAATCATTTAAGGTTTTACTTATTTCATGAAATTTTATTCACTTTAAGTATATACTTTATACATGGTTATTGGTAAACCATTAACCACTTCTTAAGAGGTCATTGTACTCATCATTATGAACAACTTTTACTATGGGAACAAACCTGAAATCGCGAAAAAAAATCAGCTGTTCCTTACATTTATGTTCGTATAACTCGTCAAAATGTAGGGAACAGCTGATTTTTACCGACTTCACAAAAAGGAGGAGGTACTATGTTCGGGTGTTTGTATGTTTTTTTTCGCGATTTAAGGTTTGGTCTCATAGTAAAAGTTGTTCATAATGATGAGTACAATGACCTCTAAAGAGGTTGTTAATGGTTTACCAATCAGAGGCGTCTCTAGCCCATGTAGCGCCCGTGTGCAAACATTACCCAAGCGCCTCCTAGTAAAAAAAAAAAGCGCCCCCTATTAACAAAAGGGTACAAAGTTCAAGTAACAACAGCACATCAAGTTACCACAAATTGTCAAATTTCCCCAATGGATAATAAACTATTGTTTGGAGATGAAGAAATTCGTCGGTTTTGGATACCATGGTGTGCTGTTGACTGTATTTAGAATTATACAGGGTGTTCTGGTGTTTACCCTAACAAGCCAAAACGTACCCATGTTAACATGTCTATACATATAGATGTTATGTTACATCATATCAATGTCCAAATTTTGAAATTTCTTCATTCTAATTACGACCTCATATCAAACAAAGTTTTCAATATCAATTGGGAACATTTGACTTTGGGAAGCTCACTGCGAGCGAGGGCCACTGTACACACGGGTAAAAAATATTTTTAGGAAGGAAAGAGTGACAAGAAAAACAAAGCACAAGTTTATGGTTTTTTTTTTTTCAAAAAATGTTTTCTTTTTTCAGTTTTCAGACTGAAATTTGGTAGCGTAGCTTAATAATTTTTGACGAGTGCTCCGACCCCGTCGAAATTCTCAACAGTTGTGCTTGTGGCAGACTAATTCAGCTAATATCAAAATTAAATCTTACTTAATAGGTAAATTTCAATCAAAAGAAAAGCCGCAAATATGAAGTAAATTTCATATTTACATGTTTACTCAAATATAAAACTTAATCCATTGCGCCAAGGCTTATAAAGCAAAATTACGTGTAGCGAGCGGTAGAACAGTGCGGCACGCGCCACGCGTACTCACGCTTTTCAGAAATGCCGCGCGCTTGATGTTCGTGTCATGGCAATTTGAACTTTATTGTCTATCCCAAACAGTTGAATTCGTATGATTGTCGGCGTGTTTTCAAACGAATCATTGAAACAGGTGCCGCCGAGCGATGCGACACTCACTACTACACTAAAAATATAATCTTTAATAATATAAATATTTCATGTTGGAAAAAAAGTTAATATTGTAAAAGCCGCTCGCGCGCTCGTGGCGCGGCTTGCTTTGGTGTAATTCGACAAATATAAGAAGAGCTCCAGATGCTATACAAAATGTATGGAAAGCGGAGCTCTTTTTACGTTGGTCATTTAAAGTGCCGCGGCCGGCCATCGCGCGCGCCGAGTGGGGCGCCGAGCGCCGCTCGCTTCGGAGCCCCACTCCGAAGCGAGCGGCGCTCGGCGCCCCCTAGGACCGCTGCGCCCGTGTGCAACGCACACCCTGCACAATAGGTAAAGACGGCCCTGTTACCAATAACCCTGTATATGTACTTTTTAGAACGATATGTGGTTCATTAGACATATGAAGGAAGGATTAGTCCAGCGAGGGTATTATCACAACATAAGTTATGTGCAGTGGCGTAGCTTTCGGAGGGCTAGGCGGTGCCGTCTACCGGGCCCCCAAACTCAGGGCGCCCCTTGGCCCCTTACCAGCAAACCTCGAACTGAGCTAGCAAAAAAAAATTCTCACCTTTAGAACTTATATATTATAATAAATTCTTTCTGTTGTGTTAAGTTCTTCTGTTTAGCCACTTCAACTAATCGTCTGTTATGCGACCGATTTATGAATACCTAGCTTACTCTACCGAAATATTAGTAATGAACAATAATAAGAAGAAAGAAGACCACTTAACCTAAGAATGGTTTCTTAGGTTAAGTGGTCTTCTTAATTCTTCTTCTTGTTCTTGTCCTAAAACCACCACCTAAGAAGGCCACTTTGGAAAATCATAAAAGGATAACATAATGGACAGTTAACGGTTAAGTTAATCGTATCAAATACCATTGCTGAAGCTTTTCAGTTATTTTTTTTTGTCTGTGCTAAAATACCAATCAATCCGATCCAAATCCAATCCCAATCTCTTTGATTATACCTACGTAGTGCAGCGAAAAAAAGAAAAACACGGACTGTCTTCGCCATATTACGATTCATAATTGTTCCGGCTGCTGCCGCTGTGTTTGACTTCGAATAATGGACGATGCTGGTTTATACAATGGTTTAATGAAAGGGTTCTGAAATCTATACATATAATAAATTTGTAGAAAAGTGGTGTCTGTACAATGGAAATATATAAAAAAAAAGTAGCAGGGGTTGTTATTATATCGATGCCGAACCCGAAATTGTAATTAATTTTTTTTTTGTCTGTTTGTCGGTTTGTCTGTTTGTCTGTTTGTCTGTTTGTTTGTGCACGCTAATATCAGAAACGGCTTATTCGATTTAGATGCGGTTTTCACTAATATATTGTAGTAGGCTTCACTTAACATTTAGTGTTTATTTCATGTCAATCGGTTCATAAATAAAAAAGTTATGTCAATTTAAAGAATCACGGCGAACATTTGTTAAGGTATTCTATCAGAGTACGTACACGCCTCGGGCCTGCGCGTCCGATCTTCGGAACTACTGGACGGATTTGAATGTTTTTTTTTTGTTGTATAGTTATTATGGCTGGACAACATTCAGGCTATAATGTTTCTTGGAAACTTGAACACCTGATGCAGAACCGAAACAGACCAGCTTAACTATAAGAGATTCAAAAATGGTACCATAGCAAAAATTGTTCCACGTGATGAGGATTTTCTGCTGAGAGAATAAATTTGAAGATCTGGAACACCTGATGGGGAACTCCAAGAGCCCAGCTACACCATAACACATATAGGAATGACGTCTTAGTAAAAGTTATTCGGTCTGATGGGCATTTCCTGTTGACTTATAAAAATCGAAGATCAGAAACATCTGATGTGGAAATCTAAGCTATCACTAATTTCACCTCCACGCGGTGAAGGCGGTAACAGTTTAGGACTGATTTTCGATGACGATGGTATATCATTGAAAATTTGACTCTACTGGCCAAAACTCCCATTTATTTTTTTTTAACGTGAAGAAATGCTCATGCATTCTGCACTACCACGGGGAGATAGTGCAGTTATGTGGGACTCTAACCCACTAAAACTCCACTGTGTCCTCCTCTGCCGCTTACGGCGGGAACATGGGCACGCGTTACCACTCATCCGTGAACCCGCCGCGGCTGTCCGTCACCGGACCCTCCGCTGGGGAGTACTCCCCATCACCGGCGCACCAGAACACATAGCACGCCGTGACCACCCCAGGGACCAAACCAGCACATGGGCCAGACGATCCCGTGTCTGGGCACCCTTGGTAGGGGAGCAGTCACTTAGATTTTAATTGATCAGGTATCTTCATAATAAAACTATAACCATGCCTAGAAAGAGGTCAAATCTTTCCCAATGTTCCAAAGGAGCTAAAAGATTGAGGATCATAAGATCCCAAGAATCTACCGAAGAGCGTCAGGAGAGACTTGATGCTGTTTGAGAACATCAGGCTGCAACTCGCTCCGTGGAAACCTCTTCGGATCGCGAAGCACGCCTGCGTTCTCAGCGTATTTATGCATCTACATCCAGATCTCTAGAGACCAGTGAAGAATATGATGCGCGACTGACCGCTGATACGGTGAGATTATCATACATTGTTCCGAACACGCACACAACAAAATATTCATAATCAGAAAGTGAGAAAGAAAGAATTGCTGGAGTACGGCATGAAGAGACAGATTAAGAAGAGCGCAACGAACGTTTGAATTCTGATCGACTTCGACATTCTCTGAACAGAATGTCGATATCATCTGAAGAATCGGATGTGTCTCAAGATATAGCCGTAGGGCATGGCGACCTTCCTTGGGTTGATAAGGAACGGAGTGCATTTACGTATACTCCTATGATTGACTACGCCACATATTCCGCCATCGGAGGTATGGTTAAAAATTTTACTCTTTGTGAAGCTGTTAAATAGCAAAAAGAAACAAACGGTATGTGTTGCTCAGGTGGGAAAGTACATATTGAAATATTACAAAATCCTCCAGAAATATTAAGATCACTGCTAATCGGTGACCACCACAGTCAAAACATTTCTTGGACAACATACGTTCGTACAATAATGCCTTTCAAATGACATCTTTTGTTGCGAAACAGATTTCAGAAGGCCCATTTATGCCAACATTCAAAGTTCAAGGCCAAGTTTACCACCCTATTGGTTCATTATTGCCTGAAAATGACGTCTCGAATCGTCTCGCGCATCCCGTTGTTATCCAGTCCCCGGGTTCTTAGAATTCGACATCAGACGTTTCAGATCTTCGATTTTGACTACCCCGTTGTCGCTGGCATAACCAACAGGATCCGCGTACGAAGTCGCGGGCAGAAGCTAGTATATAATAAAATCTGTTTTGAGCGACGTTCACAACGGTGGTGAAACGACGACTGTCACTGTCAAGTGGAGGCGCAGGCTCGGCTGGGCTCGCGGTATGGCGGCGCAGGCATGGTCTTCGTAAGTCCTGCCGTGCGCCATCTGACGGCGAGGCCGTAACATAATGATGTCATCCTTTTATGATTCTCCAAAGTGGCATTTTTAGGCCCCCTGCACTCGTTTTCTTTGTCAAAATTCCCTAATCTTAAATATTATGTACATAGTTATGTTTTTTACTTGATAGAATAAAACCTAGCCAGTTCAGATAGAGTCCCAACTTTTTTTCGCAGCCTAATTGCGTAACACACTATCAGTAGCAATGGGTATCATTTTGACAGTTCAACATCATTCATTGCGTCATTTACGTTGTTGAGCAGACACATTTATCAAACACATGGAGCAATGGATTAGAAATATGCTTCAAAATGATTCAAATTGAGAGTAATACTTAGTGTGTTACGCAATAGGGTGCTGGTCCCCTGATCCTTTAGCTAAGCCACTGCCATAACCATACCATAATCAGCCTATAATGTTCCCACTGCTGGGACACTGGGCTCCTCTCAGTGAGAGGGAGTGGGCCGTAATCCACCACGCGGGCCCAGTGCGGGTTGGCAGATGTCATTTGGCACATGTCTTCGAATTTTTGGTTCTAGGACATGCCGGTTTCCTCACGAGCGATGTTTTCCTTCACCGTTTTGAGAGCAGTGGTGATGAAATAATTTACACAAAGTAAAGCGCCTGTCTGGGTTCGAACCTACGACCTACAATTCGTAAGTCGCGGCCGTTACCACTTGGCCACCACTGCTCTGCTAAGCTAAGCCACTGGTTATGTGGCAATTGGATGTCATGTGATGCGAAGGAATGAGGAAAATGTTCTCAGGAAAGTTTTGAGTCTGAATGTGGATGGTTATAGAGTACCTGCGGGAAGACCAAAGAAACGATGGGTGGAAAAAAAAAAAGATATCCCGATGTTTTGTTATTTTTTTTTTTTTTTATTTTTTTTTATTACTAAATGAGCCCGCTCTTGACCCCGATGTTGCAAAAACCGAGGGAAGCATAGGCGGGTCGCTAGTTTTAATATACTCACACTAATATTATAAACATAAATTCGAAAATTTGTGAGTGTGTGTGTGTGGGGGTGTGTTTATATGTTTGTTACTTCTTTACGCTCAAACGTCTGCACCAATTTTGATAAAATTTTGTATGGAGGTAGCTGACACCCTAGATTAACATATAGGCTACTTTTTATCCCGATATTCCCACGGGATCGACATTTACGCGGGTAAAACCGCGGGGCGCAGCTAATTTTTATATAAATATAAATTAATCATACTGCGATTACCTATCTTCATCAGTAACAAGCATTAAATACAGCTCGAGAACACTTACACAAGAAGGTGGCAGATTCTTCTCAGAACTAAGTTGTTGTATTTTTTCTTGTTTACCTCTATTATCTTTTTCCTTATTTTTATATATATTTTTTTGTATGTATTTATATATGTATTTCATCATCATCATTTCAGCCGAAAGACGTCCACTGCTGGACATAGGCCTCCCCCAAGCACTTCCACTTCGACCGGTTCTGTGCTTCTCGCATCCAACGGGTTCCTGCGGCCTTCACAAGGTCGTATATATGTATGTATATTATATATTATGTATTTATTATTATATTTTACTTATAAATATTTTTATTTGTTTTCTGCTATTGCACCTACTGTGTATTATTTATTTCTGCATCACCCTAAGGTAGACTGGTAGAAAATGCCCAAGGCATTAAGTCCGCCTTTGTACAGTTTTTTTACTTGTGCATAAAGTTTTAATAAATAAATAAAATAAACAAATAAATACAAAATTAATATAATAGTCGATTTAAACATTTACCGAACTTCAAACCTAACTTTTAAAGTCCCATCCCTATTTGATATCGTGCTTACCATCAGCTCATACAAATCCTAAGAAAGCCTACATAAGGAACAGTTATAAATAACTACAGATATACTATCTCTATGAAATATAATCATACTGGTTTGTTGGTCTGGTTCGGGCCGTCTTTTATTGGGAATAAAATGGACTGATCTGGATTTAAATAGGACATTTTCAGTGCAGCGAATGTTATAGTGATTTTAATCAGAAGGTGCTTGTAGCTAAATAAAAACAGCCGTACGGGTTGATCGCTTGCCGAGGCCGGTCCTTGGATGGGTGACCATCTTTACCTACTTACCGAGGTCCCTCCGTGCCTCGGAAAGCACGTTGTCATTTGTAGATCTTTGATAGTCGTTACGATAGTCAGAAGCCCGAAAGTCTGACAGTCTTATTAAGGGGTGTCGTACTGGTTAATACCCAGTAATTGGGTTGTGGAGGTAAGCTGTTTTAGAAACTTTTAGGGGTTTATTTTATAGCATGGGTGTAAATAAAAAATATAAAATGTTGTCCTCCAGACTCTATTTCGGCCACGGCGGCCAATCCTAACGGAGACTAGCCTTCGGCGCGGGAGATATTACTTATAGTGCACAAGTGTGTGCGCAGACACAGGTGCACTCTCCCTTCCCTCACTCTCAAAGTACGATGGGACGTCCGACACGACCGGAGAGAGATCAAGCGCAGGGCCAACAACGGCTTAACGTGCTTCCCGAGGCACGGAGGGGTCTCGTTATGTAATGATGGTCACCCATCCACAGACCAACCGCGGCAAGCGTAGCTTAACCTGGTCGATCGACCTGTGCGGCTGTTATTATCATATTGAACTGTCAAAATGGAAGCCATTGCCACTGTTAGTATCACTTGCCTGTACAGTTCATGACCTAGCCATCCTCACAAAGACATCCACTCATTTTTTCCAGGGTAGGTACCACTTTTTTGTTCCATTCCTCTTTCTCTCCCCTAACAGTGTGGCCTCCAACTTTTATTAACATTTATAAGTACTCAAAATGGCCACCAAACAATTCAAACGCAGTAAGTAGGTACTCCACTTTCTACCAACGACATCATTTAGCAAGTTATTCCAAGTACAGACGCCAGCACATCAAGCTACTACCATCTGTCAAATTTCTCTAATAGATTTTCAACTTTATCGCTAAATCATATAAGGTTCAAAGTTTATTGGGAAAATTTGACAGTTTCGGGTAGCTTGACGTGCTGGCGACTGTACAAACAAACAAACTAACAGTTTAAAGTTATTTTCGGAAGAATGTTTAAAGTTACGTAAAGACGCCATGTCACTTACCGTGGAGAGCTATTAGATGTACTAAGTGAATGTGCAAACGCCCTTAGAGAAGGGGCGGGACACACTATACGACTTGTTAGAAGTCCCACGTTGATATGTAGGACATATCCAAGGGTTTAGAGGTTGTTTTATAATATTTAAAGAGCCCCTTTTGACCTATAAATTATCATAATCATCATTATGAGCCTGTAGCGGTATCTACAACGCCACATGAGAATAACGCGTCATACTGACGTCACGCAAATCCTGCATCGCGCAAGCAGAGTTTACCGCGCACCTATAACATAGATACAACGGCTCGACATGAATCATCGGGCAGTTGCCCGCCAGACACAACACCCGTCTGGTCGGAGGATCCTCCCTTTTCTATAAAGTATGAGTGAACTACACATCCTGTTCCTCATACCTCTATAAGCCTATAGCAGTCCACTGCTGGACATAGGCCTGTCCTATTGCATGCCATTCAACTCTTGGCAACTCTCATCCAGCTGCTACCAGCCATCCTGCGAAGGTCGTCGCTCCACCTAATCTGAGGGCGTCCTATAAGGTAAGGTAAAGTGGCCTGCCGGGGCAGCGGGATTGTCCGAAAGAGTTACCGCTACCCCGGAACATAAAGGGCTAAGGAAGGAACACGGGTGGGTTTTAGTCAGTAAGAGTCTGACACCGCTCTGGGTGGAGCGGAAGGGATTCCGCTCCACCCAGAGCGGGAGGGGTCATTTGATGAATTCCCATCCTTAAAAAAAAAAAAAAAAGTCGTCTTATATGTGCCGGACGGCGCGTACGTGTTCCGCCTCAAAGAGATGTCAGCAGCAGAGAAGCCTTAGGGCCGAAGCCTGCCGGGTAGTGGGATTGTCCGAAAGGGTTACCGCTGGCCCGGAATATAAAGTGCTAAGGAAGGAACATGGGTGGGTTTTAGTCAGTAAGAGTCTGACACTCCCTTCCGCTCCACCCAGAGCGGGAGGGGTCATTTGATGATTTCCCATCAGAAAAAAAAAGGTGGTCTTTTATGATATGGTATATCGAATTTTAGAAATCTTGCGGCTATCAGATACTTGAACCATCATGTCTGTAAAGTTTTGCTTACCAAATAAAAAATACCATGTATGCATGAAACATTTGAATGTTTGTGAAATAAAGCTTCTAATTAAATTTTAAAATGTATTTAAACTAAAATCCAATTTGCATGTATTTTCCGGAATATTCAGACGTGGTTATATCCTTTAATCTTCGCTTTTAGAGTTCACTTAAGTACGGTCAGCAAAGGAGATAAGTAACCAGGGTCGTCGGATATAGTTGAAGTTTAGTAAGAAACCGATTGATATTTTCGAATGAAATTTATTTTGATAAATGAACTGTACGTTTTCTATTAATTCAATTAAATTTTATTCGAAAACATCCATCGGTTTCTTATCAAAATTCAACTATATCCGACGACCCTGGTTACTTATCTCCGTTGGTGACTGTACCCACGTATGCAAAGGCAGGTGAAACCGTGAAACAATAGGTTTAGGCCAAACTCCGGCCTTTGTGCTGATTCCTAAAGCCTGAAGCCGTGTGAGGTAGCGATTTTACAGACTACAAAGATATGTAACCATAATATTATTTTGATTTAAAATAGGGTTCGTGGAGTTTCTTGCCCGTTCTTCTCCATAGGTACCTACTACGCTTTTGAATAGGCAACTAGCTTCATCTTTCTGACTGGCCGACCCCTCCCCAAGACGTAGCGTTGACAAGGTGGTCCGACGACCTTGTCAAGGCCCTCCCTGTAATTAGTTTATAAAATAAATGCCTTGAGTTTTTGAAGTGAATACTTACTTATTTAGGCGGACGAAGTCGCGGGCAGAAGCTAGTTTATTACTGTCTTAACCTTCCTAAAAAATATACAAAAAAAAAAAACAAACAGAAAAAAACAACAAAAAAAAACAGTAAAATTAGGTATAAAGTTTTATTTTTTTATTTTTCTAATATTAGAAAAAAAAACTGAATATTTTTAACATCCAAAAATTCCATTAGTCTGAACCATCTTTCTCCAAAACTGGTCGCTCCTAATACTTTGAACAAACCGTCTGTCCGCGCCTCTTTAGCGTCTCGTTTGTGCGCGTCTCAATCGACTCTTGCGCATAACGAAGTGGTATATTTAGTCGTGTGATAAATAGTTTACCGCGGTGGTTACGTGGACGGGTATGGATGGATGGGTGTTGTTATTTATGGGTGGATGTCAATGTTATATTAGGATATAATACCGTATTAATAATAATACCCATACTATATACATTAAATATTATTTAAGGTAAATATGGGTACGATGAAGTCAGTTTTTTGTAAGCTTCATAAAGTATTAGATCTTCTAGATCTTTTTGGGATAACAATTAAGTTAGGTAGGTAAGATTTTTATACTGACGTCAAATTATCATCTACATTTCTTTACTGATATTATAAAGAGGTGTTGTTTGTTTGTATGTAGGGAGTAATCTCCGGAACTACCAGTCGGATTTCAAAAACAATTTACAATTCCATCCAATATCATTCTCAAAAAAAACCCAATAAACATAAATACTTTACAAAAATCAACGTAAAATCTTATATCACAGCATCTTACTGGTAGTCATTTCGTAACGACATTTACTTGGGAGCCTGATAAAACCCATTTAAATAATATATTAAGTAAATCACTCATGAAATTATTATTACTTAAACAACCAGAATATTAAAACATTATCCTCTTTTTGGAGTAGTTGGGTATTACACGTCCATTTTTTTATTATCTATGTTGGGGTCGGCTTCCAGTCTAACCAGATGCAGCTGAATACCAGTATTTTACATGGAGCGACTGCCTGCCTGACCTCCACAACCCAATTACTAGAATATGATACCCCTTGGTAAGACTGGTTGTCAGACTTTCGGGCTTCTGACGACTCGTAACGACTGTCAACGATCCACGAATGACAGCCGGGACCAACAGCTTAACGTGCATTCCGAGACACGGAGAGATCTTGATATGTAAAGATGGTCACCCATCCACGGACCAACAGCGGCAAGAGTAATTTAACCTGATAGGTCGACCCTTGCGGCTGTTCTTATTTAGCCACAAGCTGTAATGCCATAGCCATTCAATATTATTCACGAAAAAAAGAGTAAACATACAAAAAATCACCGTAAAATCTTTATATCACAGCACCTTTCTGCTTGTCATCTCGTAACGACATTGCTACAGAGTTGAGATGTAAACCCGATGCTACAAAGTAGTCGGTAATGAGAGTAATGGCTTAAAATTATACGCTTCATTTCATTACTTAATGTAGATTTAAAGGTAGTGGTACAACGAAAGCGATGATATAATTTTTTTTTTTTTTTTTGTGGTTGTTTCAGCCATCGTACAGATTATCCTGGCAAAATAAATAGGGAGAAAAGAAAGAGAAAGAATAGTAGAAAAACAGGTAACACAGAGAGACAGAGAGTGTGTATGACGCCAGCATATCAAGCTACTACAATCTGTCAAATTTCTTTAATAGATTTTCAACTTTATCGCTAAAGAATAAGGTTTGAAGTTGATTGGGAAAATTTTACAGTTTCGGGTAGCTTCATGTGCTGGCGTCTGTACATAGTATTAATTTCTTTTTCTATTATTTTAAATTGTTTTTTTACGCTAATTAATAGTGACTTTCCTTTAATTTAGATGCATGTGCGAGATCCATGTTTAGTTGGTAAGCCTTATAAATAAACTAGCAGCGCCCCGCGGCTTCACCCGCATAAATGTCGATCCTGTGGGAATATCGGTATAAAAACTAACCTATGTCCTTCCCCGGGATGCAATCTATCTCTCTGCCAAATTTTATCGAAATCTGTTCAGGGCTTTAGGCGTGAAAAGGTAACACACAGACAGACTGAGTTACTTTCGAATTTGTAATATTAGTATGGATAAACTAATCACAGGCACTTTTGAATCGTCAAGAGGTCGGTCAGTCAGAAAGTTGAAGCTAGTTGCCCATTCCAAAGCGCAGTACGTACCTATGGAGAAGAACGGGCAAGAAGCTCCACGGACACTCTTTTAAATCATAAAACTGTTATAAAATATTGGTTACATTATTCATGTTGAAATTATACAAGTGAGAAGGATGTAGAAACACGTGCACGTTAAATGCGTCCGTTATAAAAAATAATTTTAAAAAATTAAACCGACTTCAAAAAGAAATAACTCAAAATTATGAAATAACTTTAATTCCCTTTGACACTACACCCGTAGCTCGTATCAATAAGCCAGGCCGTCACACTTACACGTATTAGTCCATATCTTTAAAATTACTGAATCGATCTTAATGAAACTTGCACTGTTCCCTAAGTTGAAGTAAATGTAAGCCAATAAAAAAAAATCGTCACGATCCGATTAATAGTTCCGGAGATATGCGTGGACAAACATACATACATACATACGTCTACAAAATTTTGTATATTTGTTTGTTTGGAATAATAGATTGTCATATGTGAATATAATGCAATTCCAATAATATTACATACATACGTATCGAATTGATAACCTCCTTTTTTTTGAAGTCGGTAAAAAAGACGACATCTTGTACGAATAGCATAGCATCGCATCGGTTTCACTACACCACAACCTTCCCCCAACGAAATTGCATTTTGATCGCGAATCAAAATTACACACGATACGAGTTACTTCACATAATTATTATTTTATTACAAAATGGCTGCCGGAGTCATTTTACGAGATATTATTATCGTATTAGAGCTCAAATGTGCTGTAATATGTAGCGTTTTTATAGCCTTCTTATTACTTTATCCTTTTGAGAGTAGAAGGACCGAAAGTCTGATAACCAGTCTTACCAGGGGGTATCAGTAACTGGGTTGTGGAAGTCAGATAGGCAGTCGCTCCATGTAAAATTCTGGTATTCTGCTGCACCCGGTTATACTGGAAGCTGACTCCAACTCCTTTACTTTGTGTAAATTATCATAACACAAGCTCTGCTTAGCTTGAGACTAGACGGCGTTGTGTGATAGTTGTGGAATATTATTATTATTATTATTTCATCACCACTGCTCTCAAAACGGTGAAGGAAAACATCGTGAGGAAACCGGCATGTCCTAAAACCAAAAATTCGAAGACATGTGACATCTACCAACCCTCACCTGCGTGGTGGATTACGGCCCACTTCCTCTCACAGAGAGGAGGCCTGTGTCCCAGCAGTGAGAACATTATAGGCTGACTAGTAGCGCCCCGCGGTTTCACCCGCATAAATGTCGATCCCGTAGGAATATCGGGATAAAAACTATCTTATGTCCTTTCCCGGGACTCAACCTATCGCTATACCAAATTTCATCTCAATCGGTTCAGCGGTTTAAGCGTGAAGAGGTAACAGACAGACACACTTTCGCATTTATATGTACATATAATACCAGCTTCCGCCCGCGGCTTCGATAAAAACTATCCTATGTCCTTTCCTGGGATGCAATCTATCTCTCTGCAAAATTTTATCGAAATCCGATCAGTGGTTTAGGCGTGAAAAGGTAACATACAGACAGACAGAGTTACTTTCGAATTTATAACTCGTACTAGTATGGATTAGTATAGATTATGCTATGATCTCGTGGCTTCTAGTCGCCAAGCTTTCACAGTGGCATAGTATATGTGCCATGTCTAAGACCAAAGAAAAACGAAAGAAATACCAAAGAACCGGAAACCAAAGATATTCCGATATTTCCGATATTCATTCATTAATTTACTTTTTTTTTCCGATATTTTTTTTTAATTTTTTTAAATTTTATATTCCGTGGAATACCAAAGTTTATTTTTAGCCAAACGCCCTAAAGACGGTATTAAACTTTTAAATCATCCCAGGCGCCACGTAACGCTAACAAAAGCGAAAGTTTCATATCTTTTAAAAGCTTTTAAGTTCCAGGTAATAAATAATAACATACTTGAGCCTTAAGGGGAAGTCTATCAAGTTGTTTTAGGGTAAGTTACCCCTTTCGTGCCTACTTGAGTTGGGGCGTCTGTTTTCGTAGTTAAAATTAAATGTGTGTCAGGGTTGTTTTTCAATGTTTGTTGCCATTTTTAGGGTTCCGTATCCAAATGGTAAAATCGGGACCTTATTACTAAGACTCTACTGTCCGTCAGTCCATCTGGCACCAGGCTGTATCTCATGAACCGTGATAGCTAGACAGTTGAAATTTTCACAGATGATGTATTTCTGTTGCCGCTATAACAACAAATACTAAAAAAAGAATAAAATAAGGGGGCTCCCATACAACAAACGTGTTTTTTTTCGGCGTTTCTGCCTTGTGGTACGGAACCCTTTGTATACGAGTCCGACTAGCACTTGGCCAGTTTTTTAAGAATTGTTTTCCTCAGAAGGAGGACGCCTTCTTTTCCCCGTCGTCGGTGCTTTCAATGATAGTGTGAATCACAACATATCCAGCCTATAATGTTCCCACTGCTGGGACACAGTCCTCCTCTCTGTGAGAGGGAGTGCGCCGTAATCCACCACCCTCGTGAGGGTTGGTAGATGTCACATGTCTTCGAATTTTTGTTTCTAGGACATGCCGGTTTCCTCACGATGTTTTCCTTCACCGTTTTGAGAGCAGTGGTGATGAAATAATTTACACAAAGTAAAGCGCGGGAGGTGGGATGACGATCTGCGAAAGACTGCAGGCAGATGCTGGATGCGTCAAGCTGAAGACAGGGCGCTATGGCGCTCATTAGGGGAGGCCTATGTCCAGCAGTGGACTGCTATAGGCTGATGATGATGATGATGAAAGCGCGGGAGTGGGCCATAAACCACAACGCGGGCCCAACTCTCATCTTCTATGTAGAAATCTTTAAAATTACTTCCCGTAAACAGTACCAAATAACGCTCCAATATAACTTCTAGTCTCTTTAATAAAAAATAAAACTAAGTAATGGTCCCTTAATACCTCTTAAATGTTTAAGAAGACCGTTATAATATTTTCATTATTATCCACTTTAATGCATTTTGAACCTTATCCCATTCTAATAAGAGCTTTTAGAAGTTAGATTAAAACGCTGAAATTGAATTTAAAAAGGATATGAGCACTTGTATAGACAACATGATTACAGTAGAGTATAATTTTCTGTCAACTTTAATAGTTATATTTTGAGGGTAGTCTTTTATTAAATCTTATTGGATAATGGTTGGTAAGAGGGGCCCGTGGCTAAATAATAACAGCCACACAGATCGATCGATCAGGTTAAGCTACGCTTGCCGCGGTTGGTCTGTGGATGGGTGACCATCTTTACATAAGTACTGTGACCCCTCCGTGCCTCGGAAAGCACGTTAAGTCGTTGGTCCCGGCTGTCATTCGTGGATCTTTGACAATCGTTACGGGTAGTCAGAAGCCCGAAAGTCTGACAACCAGTCATACCAAGGGGTATCGTATTACCCAGTAACTGGGTTATCGAGGTCAGATAGGCAGTCGCACCATGTAATTCTGGTATTCAGAATTAATAAATACTGGTATTCAGCTGCATCCGGTTAGACTGGAAGCCGACCCCGACATAGTTGGGAAAAGGCTAGGCAGATGATGATGATGAACCATGAATTAGAATAATTATAAGTAACACTATGTTTTGCGTAAAATATGGTACTTACATAAAACATATTTTTAAAATAATGTAGGTACCTACATATTTTGCTTATTTACTTTAGTATGCAAAAATATCTTAAAATTAAATAATAAAAAACACTTAAATTATTACCGTAAGATCATTTGACCCAGTAACCGGGTTGTGGACAACCTGGTTACTGGGTAATACGATACCCCTTGTTAGGACTGGTTGTTAGTCTGACTGACCTTCAATTAATCTATTAAATCTTATTACAGTCCACTGCTGGACATAGGACCATCCCAAGTTCACTGCCATTAACATCTGTCAAAAATATCGCAACTGATGATCCTAAAAAAAAACCGGGAACCCATCCAAAATATATCCGCAGGAACTGTCGCTTAACCTTACAGAACAGTAGGTACATTACAATTTCCTAATCGGATTACAAATCAAAGCCGAAAATCCGACCGCCTTTTAATTCCAACAATAATTATTATAATGATTCTAAAGAAGATTAATAATTAAGTACTTTGACATAATATGTTAGGGCACAATAATAGAGGGAAGGAGGTATAATTATATATGTATAAAGGTAAATAGGTATAATGAGGACAGGTAAATGACACGGGCGTCTCTTGGTTGCGGGGTGGATTACCCTTGGGGCCGAGTGAATCGACCTATTCTAAAAAAATGTAAGTTGTTTTTTTGGTACCTAACTTTATTCCTAGCCTTACACTTTTCGTATCTACTTTGGTAAAACCCTTATAAAAGGTCTTACTAGAATCAATTCAGACTACTTAACTTGTAAGGAAAATAAACAACTTAAAAAAAAGAAATTAACTCAACATTATGAAATAACTTTAATTTCGGAAGTCGGTGTCTTTGGGATCTGTATTTTATAGTTTTAGTTTTTTACCACCGACTTCCGAAATTAAAGTTATTTCATAATTTTTAGTTAATTTATTTTTGAAGTCGGTTTAATTTTTTTAAATTACTTTTTTATTTCATAATTTTTAGTTTTTGCACTAGAGTCTGACCAAGGGTTTGATATGTTTTCCCTTTGACACTACACCCGTTATAGCTCGTATCAATAAGCCAGGCCCTCACACTTACACGTATTAGTCCATATCTTGAAAATTACTGAATCGATTTTGATGAAACTTGCACTGTTCCCAATATTCGCCGCAGTGCGCGAACTCTAGAATATAGGTATTATTCACAGATCGGCGATTATTATCCCTAACGATTAAAATTCGTAGTGCACGCTTAGCCTAAGAACTAGCAAACACAATAATGCGGTTCTAGTCAATTTGAAAATTTCATTAATTATCATAATAGGTTTGCATTTTGCAAAAAAAAATATCAATCTATACAGTACCAGCTTCCGCCCGCGGCTTCGCCCGCAAGATATGTCGATAAAAACTATCCTATGTCCTTCCCCGGGATGCAATCTATCTCTCTGCCAAATTTTATCGAAATCTGTTCAGTGGTTAAGGCGTGAAAAGGTAACATACAGAGAGACAGACAGAGTTACTTTCGAATTTATAATATTAGTATGGATGCAGTCTCTCAGCGCAGTATAGAATCTACCATTTCATCCCCAGTCTCCCCTCCCCGTCTCATGCGTATTGATTTTGGTCGTTAGAGAGATTTATTTATGAGTTGCGACTGCCATCCCGAGGTATGGGGCTTCGACGCCGGGTCGAGGTACAGTTAGCAGAAGATTTGTTTGTCTAGCAAGAAATTATTCTTATTAGATTTTTAAAGGTAGGTTTTAAAGGGTTTTTAATGTGTCTGGTTAGTATGGACATTCATTTCATTCATTCATTCATTTAATTTTTTTTTCATTTTGAAATTTCTTGTTCCCCCGACCCACCCCGTCGCATTGCATCGCCTGCCCGCGCTATTATTTCGTTCTCGCTTAGCGTTCTTTCATACTCTTTTTCGTTTTGCTCGGCTCCTAAGGGTCCTTGCGTGATGTTAAATAGCTTATAGCCTTCCTCAAGAATTGGGCTATCAAATGCAGAAATATTTTTTCAAATCTGACTGGTAGTTCCAGAGATTAGCGCGTCCAAACAAACTAACTCTGCAGCATTATTAGTATAGATTATTAGGTACTAGCAGCGCCCTGCGGTTTCACCCGCATAGGTTCCGATCTCGTGGGAATATCGGGATAAAAACTATCCTATGTCCTCTCCCGGCACTCGAACTATCTCTGCCAAATTTTATCGAAATTCGTTCAGTGGTTTAGGCGTGAAAAGGTAACATACAGACAGACAGTTACTTTCGAATTTATAATATTAGTATGGATTTGAACTGCAAACGGTTTTTCTATTGCGCAATAACCAACACTACCCATAGTGCGCTCACAGATGATAACAAGACAGACGTACCCAGCGCCGGTTTTAGCACTACCAGCGCCCTGGGCGAGTTTTAGCACTACCAGCGCCCTGGGCGAGTTTTAGCACTACCAGCGCCCTGGGCGAGTTTTAGCAATACCAGCGCCCTGGGCGAGTTTTAGCACTACCAGCGCCCTGGGCGAGTTTTAGCACTACCAGCGCCCTGGGCGAGTTTTAGCACTACCAGCGCCCTGGGCGAGATTTCTACGACGACCCCCCTATCTGCCATTGACACCCATACGAAAAAACAGGCACGGGATAAACTAATAAAGAAGACACTGGGCCCGCGTGTTAGAATAAAGCCCACTCCCACTCGAAGAGAGGAGGCATGTGTCCCAGCAGTGGGAACATTATAGGCTGATTATAAAAAATAAAATCTTTTCTAGCCTTTCTATCGGCAAATTCTTTTATTAAGACATCAAAGTTTAAATGTATTCTGCAATTTAATTTTTTTTTTTTTGTGTGTAAGTAAAACTTTTATTTATTAGATCATTACTCTAAGTACAGTATTAAAATAATAATAAGAATATGTACAAGTATATAAAAAGGAAAGGAAAGAATCAAAGGGCATCAAAAAATTCATCCGCATCGCTGTCAACAGGAAACGTGCCCAAAAGACTGGCAGCATTGCCACGTTGTATGGCAGTGCAATTTAATTAATTAATTAATTTTTAGTGAATTAATTATAAGATTATATTTTATTTGATATAGGTATTTGCACATCTGGTTACTCATTTAAAATATAAATACAACTATATTACGGTACAGGTATAGCTATTTCCCTAGAAATATAGCTATATCACGGCTTTAACCATCTTACTGCGACAATTTTATTTCACGAAATGACCCGCGCTTTACTTTTGTTTACCCAGTGTACAAACTCGCTGGAAATGTGTTTGTAAACGGAAGCTCTCTGTACCGTTCGAGATAGTGGCGAAGTCGGAAGTGTGTGTGTGGGGTGCTGATGCTACTCGTCACAGATATAGAGATACACCTAGATAACGCAAGAGCAACTACTTCGCGTGCCAAAAATCGCACCAGCTTACCTACAAAAATCGTAAGCCGCCACTTTCGCGCTCAGTCCTGTGTCCAGACGGTCGATTCTGTAAGAATCTCACCGTGAAAACTTAGGTGAAGTGAGTTTGTTTTTGCTAGGAATTGACACTATTGACAGCTCACTCCACCCTCACTTCACCTAAGTTTTCACGGTGAGATTTTTACAGAATAGCACCCTCTTGAGTATTAATGTTCTGTGATAGCACCCGCTGCTGGCTGGGTGAGCGTGAGCGCTGGCGCTAGGCCCCGGGGGTGGGGCGAGACGGGAGCCGCAAGCGGCGCGGCGTCTTTGAATCGATTTGATTTTCCCATCACTAATTATTGCTTGTGAAGTCATAGTAGGTAGTCAAAAAATGGCACGCTTGGTTTTCATACAGATCGTGATACCTAAATTTTTTTTTTGCGGATCGGAAGTCATCCCGCTCTGGGTGGAGCGGAAGGGAGTGTCAGACTCTTACTGACTAAAACCCACCAGGGTAGCGGCCCAGCGGTAACCCTTTCGGAAAATCCCGCTGATCCGGCAGGCTTTGGCCCTAAGTGGCCCTTGCGACAAGCGGATACTTGCATTATCTAGGTCTATGTATTTCTGTGGTTTGTACACTTAGTTACTAGAAGTAAAGCGCGTGTCGCTTTGTGAGATAAAAATACTGTAAAAACATACAATATTATACTATACCAACTGTAAAATATTGATAAGAACTCAGGTAGGCAAGTCTCGGTCACCCATTTCACTCCGAAGCTGTCAACTGAGGGATTATATCCGGTGGATAGACAGCAGTTTCCGGAACTTGTCACCAACTTATATCTTGGGTTCTGTACGTACACATAACATAAGCATCACGCCCTTCTTCCATGATGTGGACAGAGCTGATGTGCAGTACTCCAATATTTGAAAGAAAGAATTTTTTTTTTATTGCTGAATGGGCCCGGTCTTGACCTCGATCACGCCTGATGGAAAGCGATGGATGAGGTCTATGATGGAACGAGCGTGCCCAGAAGATGCCTAAGACACTGGAACTCCCACGCATCGACGAAACACAGCAGGCTGCTTGACGCCGGACTCCGGTGGGAGGGGGTCACAAACCAGGCGGGCGTTAGCCCTACCACCACAAGGGAAGAATTGGCCAGTTAAATAAGGTTTGGGTATGACTGTCCAGGATGCGCCGAGCGCTCGGTTCAGTTGAGTAACTGGCGGAACAAACTGCGCTACACGAGGAGGCTTCTTCATGCATCCCAAAATCATTTATCATTCATAATTTTATTTGGGAAACGCGCAGGAAATACAAATAATAAAAACCATCATAATCAGCCTATAATTTTCCCACTGCTGGGACACAGGCCTCCACTCTTCGAGAGGCAGTGGACTGTTTTTCAATTTCAATAAGGTGCCAGTTACCCAAATAATAAAATTTCATACTCCCGAAAACCGATTTCCAAAACCAGCTCCTATACACACTGTTCTATCAACATTTTCGATCTGAACCACTCAATTATTTTCATTCGTAGACGTGTCGTAAGCACAAACCGAGCTGACCGTTAGATATTAACATAATTGCAGACGAAGAACAAACAAATCCAATTGTTAGGTGCACTGACCACAGACACCCACAGATTACAAATGTGTAGCAAGCTAAGTTCCGAAATGTTGAAACTACCTACATAAAACGTAAAACGTTTATTGAGGATGATATTTTCATAGCATGAATCTATTTCCTTTTTACTATTTTTTCCTGTTTAGTACCTATTTTATTTATCACATTGTGTATGCTGTACCAGTACAGCGTCCTAATAATTGTTTGCTGCACCGGACGACGTCAATACGTCGGCGCCGGCTGTCGCTGAAAACCAGCGCTAAGGCTCTGTCTTGCATAGGGTCGCAGCATAATGCTGAGCGATAGCCGTTTTGCGTGGATGTGACGCATGTTTCCCCCAACTCTTTCTTATATTTTATTTTGTGTTTATATTCTTTATTGTGTCATCTTTCTTTTTATCTTTCACTTACATTTTGCATATTGAGACACGGTTGGACTCCCAGATCGGAGCCCCATGTATGTACCTAAAGTTGATGGCCCATGCCGGACACGGCTCTTATACATGATGGCCCATGCTGGCCCTGTGGATGATTTAGGTTTTTAGTATGACTATGGATGACTATGAGTAAAGTAAGACTGAAAAATGTTGGATAGATGGTTTGAGGGGCTTGTGGCTAAGAAATGGAGCGACTGCTTATCTGACCTCCACAACCCTGTTACTGGGTAATACTATACCTCTTAATAAGACTGGTTGTCTGACTTTTGGTAACGACTGTGAAAGATCTACAGTTGTAGACAGCCAGGACCATTCCACTCTGATGGGACTGTACTCTTTGTGCGAGGAAGTGGACCATAATCCATTGGGCCGTAATCCACCACGCGGGCCCAGTGCGGTTTGGTGGAAGTCACGCATCAGCGATTGTCTATCTGACCTCCACAACCCTCGATAATGGTGTAGCTTATAAATAAAATACTACCACAAAGAATGTATCGCTAAATAATTTCTACCTTTATTAGAGTGACACAGATACCCAATATTTTGTATTCCCTCGGGTATAGATGGCTGGTTGCTATGGTAACTGTATCTCGGCTTTCTTCCTGACTGATCGCCAAATACGGTCGGGGAGCCGCGAATACACCTGGGGACGTACTATGGTAACGAGGATTGATATCGGCTTTAGTAACTTTGTGTTTCTTGGTCATAGAGGCTTTTGATTCCGATAATCTAAATTAATAGATTTTTGTAATTACTTAGATTTTTTGTATGTTTGTTTGTTACGCGTTTACGCTAAAACGGCTAGACCGAATTGGATGAAACTTGGCATGCAGGTAGACCATGACCTGGATTAGGACATAGGATACTTTTTATCCCGATATTCCCACGGGAACGAGACTTGCGGGGATAAGCGCGGGACGCAGCTAGTTTAAAAATAAATTAGTACTCTTTTGACGACTGTGCAGCTATCTTTGTATAGAGGTATGAGGAACAGGGTGTAAAGTTTACTCATACTCTATAGAAAAGGGAGGATCCTCCGACCAGACAGGTGTTATGTCCGGCGGGCAACTGCCCGATGATTTATGTCGGGCCGTTGTATATATGTTAGTTGCGCGGTAAACTTTGCTTGCGAGATGCAGGATTTTGCGTGACGTCAGTATGACGCGTTGTTCGCATGTGGCGTTGTAAATACTGCTACACCCTAAAATGCCCGCCTTTTACTACTTTCCAGTGCTTTCACTGGGACGAAGAAGTGGCACAACAAACTCCTCAGCAGCACAGCTGTCTGTTCAGTTAGAAAAACTATCTTCTATACAATAGTAAGTTCGAACCTACGACCTACAATCCGAAGTCGCGGCCGTTCCCACTGGGCCAACACTGCTCTACGCAAATTTAAGTCGTAACCAAACTCGATTAAGCCTCGCCTCAACAAATCCCTAACACCGGTAGTAAGATCTTCCTCAAAGCTAATTACGCATCATACCCACTTCAGGTTGACGTGTCCGTAATTAGGGCTGGTTTAGAGAACTCACCCCTCGCCTTATATTCGGCAGAGCTTAATCCCGGTCGTTGAGATGGGCTGGACACTGGACGGTTAAAAACTTGGGCCTACCTTTTGTTTTTTCGTTGACAGGTAGATTTTGTATACAAAGGGGGATAATATTTAGATAACCAGTCACGTGGGTTTTTGGCACAGATGTACTATATTTAATAACTCGACTAAAGAACCTGGAACGCAAGCAATACTCCCATAGACAAATTTACGAAAAATAAAATACGAGGCGTGGAACGTGCTTGCTGTCACAATTTTTTCAATGTCTAGATCTGGACGTGACCACAAAGCGGATGTGCACACGAGGCAGAATCTCGGACGTATTCACGTTACTGGGTAATATGAGAGCAGTGGTGGCTAAGTGGTAACGGCCGCGACTTACGAGTTGTAGGTCGTAGGTTCGAACCCAGACAGGCGCTTTACTTTGTGTAAATTATTTCATCACCACTGCTCTCAAAACGGTGAAGGAAAATATCGTGAGGAAACCGGCATGTCCTAGAACCAAAAATTTGAAGACATGTGATATATGCCAATCCGCACTGGGCCCGCGCGGTGGATTACGGCCCACTCTCTCTCACCGAGAGGAGGCCTGTGTCCCAGCAGTGGGAACATTATAGGCTGATTATGGTATTATGTACCTATTCGTGCATTGTTATTATACCAAGGGGTAATATTCCTTATACAGGGTGGTAGCATCGACGTACAGACGCCAAGCACATCAAGCTACCCGAAACTGTCAAATTTTCCCAATCAACTTTGAACCTTATTTTTATTTTTTTGTTTACAATTTGGTATAACTAACAAACTCATGTCCAAACAAATGAATTAACACACAATAGCAATAGGTACATAGAATCTTAATTATTTGTGATGTCGATTTTATCACAAATGTTTACAAAAAAGATTCATGACATCTTATTTATCATATTATCTAATTGGCCTTTTTTATTCACTTTCTAAAATTATCTTAATCACTACTGTATAGGCCAAAGTGCACTTTGGTCAGAGTTGTTAAGGTCTGGTCCATCATTCAGGTTATCCAAACTGTCGGGTTCCAGCTCATTGTTGTTGCGGGCAGGGGAGTACGAGGCGGGAACATCCTCCTCCTCGTCTTCATCATGGGACTCCTCAGATTCATCTGATTCATCATTACCTTCTTCTTCATCAGTGTCCGCTTCTTCTTCCATAGGCTCTGGGTCAGCTTTGCCTAGTGGAGCACGCTTCATGTACTGCTGCCCAATCGAGTTTAACCAATTTTGATTCGCCTGTTCTATAGCAGTTAATTCTGTTTCTTCGTCGCATGGACTATCAGCGTTAAACCACAATGAGTCCACTAAACGAGGAGTTAAAAGTGGAAAAGGAATATTCATTGTTAAATTCAATAAAATTACAAATGATTTCAAGCTAAATATCAACGGTAATAAAAACAAAACAAATCACTGAGTTAACTGTAAAACTATGGTTTAGTGATAAAGTTGAAAATCTATTAAAGAAATTTGACAGATTGTGATAGCTTGATGTGCTTGCGTCTGTAGAAGCTGTTACCATGAATTCAGTACGTGATTCTGAACCCGTTGGAATTTTTCATCGGTTATTAAAATTTCAACTGTCAACTTATTACGGTTCATGAGTTACAGCCCGCTGAAAGTCAGACGGACGGACGGAGGGCGTTGGCACCTGCTTGGCACCTTAAGTATAACGTAAATTGTACAGGTTTAAATATAACTAGCAAACGAAAAAACTCACGCTTAAACCGCTGAACCGATTTAGATGAAATTTATTATAGAAATTGTTTGAGTCCTGGGAAAGGACATAGGATAGTTTTTATCCCGATGTTACCACGGGATCGAAACTTACGCGGGTGAAACCGCAGGCGCTGCTAGTACTATTAATACTATAAATGCGAAGGTGTGTCTGTCTGTCTGTTACCTCTTCACGCTTAAACCGCTGAACCGATTTAGTATAGAGATAGTTTGAGTCCCGGGAAAAAATATCAACAATCACGGAGTAAATATACCAGTCAACCACTATTTTATCCCTAAAAAGGTTCTAGCACATCAAAACACTATTAATAGTGTACCTTACCTACCCACCATCAAATGTGACCATTACCCGTACTAAGGTTCGAATGAGACCATTAAATTGTCTGGCAATGTGCGGAATTTTGCTGGCACGACATTAGTCATCCTATACGTTTGTGGGTTTCTGATAATTGTAAGTTAGGGGAGGTTTAAATGGTACATAGGTAATTAAAATGTAGGGAAATTTCATTCATCGTATACAGGGTTATTTTTAAAACATTAACAACCTCTTCTCTTCTATTTTCTCTTCTTTCTTCTTCTTTTTCTTTTTCCTCTATCTTCTCTTTTTTTCTTTTTTTTTTTTTCTTTTTTTTTGCCTCGTCGTTGCAAAGGACTTTTGGCCGCAAGGTGTAATGTTCCGTCGCTTCCGCGGACAAGTGCCACACGATCGCACAAAGACAGTGCTCGAGTGAAGTGAGTTTTACTAACATAGTTTTATGTTTATACACTAACACACATTCTATTATTATAATATATATTATGTTAGTCTGTAAGGTATTTATCTATGGGCCAAAGTAGCCTGATAATAAAGGTCTTATAATAATAATAATAATATTTTTTTTTTTTTTTTAATCTGCTGTTCCCTACATTTTGACTAGTTATACGAACATAAATGTAGGGAACAGCTGATTTTTTTTTCGCGATTTCAGGTTTGTTCCCAAAGTAGAAGTTGTTCATAATGATGAGTACAGTGACCTCTTAAGAAATAACCCTGTATAGACAGAATATGAGGTGGTCGTGGCTAAATAATAACAGCCGCACGGGTCAATCAAAGGTTAAGCTACGCTTGCCGAGGTCAGTCCATTGATGGGTGACCGAAGATCTTTGATAGTTAATTTGTCATTACGAGTAGTCAGAAGCCCGAAAGTCTGACCACCAGTCTTATCAAGAGGTATATGTTTTCGTCATATTATGAATCATAAAGTTATCCTTTTATGATTCTGCCAAAGTGGCCTTTTTAGGCCCCAGATCATGTGAGGAACTGAGGACCATGTAGATCATAGTGTGTCTGAAATGGTCTCTTAGGGAAAGAACCACCCAGATTTGAGACAGTAGTGGGTCAAAGGCTTGTAGCGATATCTACAACGCCACATGAGAACAACGCATCATACTGACGTCACGCAAAACTCTGCATCTCGCAAGCAGAGTTTACCGCGCAACTAGCATAGATCCAACGGCCCGACAGTTGCCCGCCAGACACAACACCCGTCTGGTCGAAGGATCCTCCCTTTTCTATAGAGTATGAGTGAACTTTACACCCTGTTTCTCATACCTATTCTAGGCTGATCTTATATTATTATTTATCTTTTACGCCTCGATAAACATAGTTTCCCGATTCATCCCATAAGCTATATGTTTGTTGCACAACACAGCGACAAGCGGGTTGTTTTCTTTGAATTTAGGTTAAACCGGGATCGGCACATCGTGTGATATAAACCGGTTTGGATGCGGAGGAATCTGGCGGAGTGGAACAGATGACTTGCTACAGATTTTGATGCAATAAGGATAAATGTGCGTTCTCGTTTGTATTTCCCGAAGGGGTAAAGGTGTTTGGAACACTCTCTTTTCTTCAGTTATGTTTATCTAAGTTTCTTAAAACAGCTATGAATTGGGCAGAAGACAAGACTTCGAGCTGCTACAAAACGCAATAAAATTTTGCCCGAAACCCAGAGTTCGTAGGGTTAATCAAAAGTTAAGCTATGCTTGCCGAGGTTGGTCCGCGGATGGGTGACCATTTATATTACGATCTTTAGAAAGCACGTTAAGCCTTTGGTCGCGGCTGTCATTCGTAGATCTTTGATCTTGGTCGTTACGGGTAGTTAGAAGCCCGAAAATCTGACAACCAGTCTTACCAAGGGGTATCGTGTTACTCATTAACTGGGTTGTAGAGGTCAGATAGGCAGGCGATTCATGTACAGTACTGGTACCCAGCTGCATCCTGTTAGACTGGAAGCCGATCCCAATACAGTTGGAAAACGGCAGCCAGATTAATTCAGCAACCGCCCTTACCGCGCCGCTTACCCGCAGACTAACTAGGACTATGTTTTAACCAATGACCAAGTTCAAAAGGACAAGGCTCATGAATGTATGGAATCCCGTACCATGCTGCATCAAAGTCAAACTTTGTTTTTTATAGATTACACTTATCTTAGTAACTCCTACAAAAGTTATTTTTGTAAACAAAACCCGGGTTTCGGAGATTTAAAAAAAAAATCGAAAAAACCTAAAAACTAGGTACTTTATTTTGTTTGACACGAACGGCCATTATTACTCTAAAAAACAGCCTATTCTATTCTAGTTATTTTTAATTTATGTAGAATCGACAAAGTATAATTTTTTAAATATTTTTTGAAAGACATCATAGCACTTTCAAAATTCAAGGTCATATCATATAATTTGAAACGGAACGTCATGTAAAGGGAATAAAACAATATCAAACTTTTTTACTTTAAATTAAATTCCCTGTTCAAAAATTAAATCCACGACGCGTAATGTCGAAAAAAAAAATTAAAATAATTACTACAATATTTTGATCTTGATGCATGAGACTTTTTGGTACGACTTTTGGTCTTTCTCCTTTATTCTGGTCTAAATACCTATAAATCAAATAGAACTCACGTTATTACATCCAAAAACACAAACTGAAAGTTCAAATGATCGGTTAGGGATATAATATGCATCAACTCATTATAATATTTGGAATCGATAAGAAAACAAACTTTTTGAATTAAAACTTTAAATCGATACATTGGCGCCGATTCGGTTTTCCACCAACTAAACTAAATTTAAGTTCCTGCATCTTTTTCTTTCTATTTCATTAAGAAAAGGACAGAAGATAAATATTAGTTTAGTCCTGTCAAATTAAGATACTCCATAGACAACTTTAGACAAGATTAAAAAATTGGCTACTAAAAATACGTCAATTTACGTCAGGCGCTGACTAATTTGACAGGACTAAACTAATATTTATCTTCTGTCCTTGTCATAATGAAATAGAAAGAAAAAGATGCATGAAGTTAAATTTAGTTTAGTTTGTGAACAACAGAATCGGCGCCATTGAATAAGTGTCGGTACATTGGATTACGGAAAATGTTGTATAAATACAGGAAGATTTTTTTATCACCATCAAATTTTTTACAGGACTGGTTTGTCAGACTTTCGGGTTTCTGACTCCTGTTACGACTGTCAAAGATCCACGAATGACAAAGTCACGAAAGTCAAAGACACACACACGCACATACACACACATTTTTTATTTATGGTCCCGGCTGTTATTCGTGGATCTTTGACAGTCGATACAGTCTTACCAAGGGGTATCGTATTACCCAGTAACTGGGTTGTAGAGGTCAGATAGGCAGTCGCTCCATGTAAAACACTGGTATTCAGCTGCATCCGGTTAGACTGGAAGCCGACCTCAACATAGTTGGGAAAAGGCTGGGCAGATGATGATGGTTGAGGCACCGACTAACTATATGGTATACTATGCGGTATTATTATTGTGTCGGGTTTCTGTAGACAGCAAATTAAATTTTCGATCATGAATTTTTATAAAAGCAGTCCCATCTCAAAATCTGACTTAATATAAACAATGTTTTTGCCTCAAAATATCAGAAAATTTCATATTTTAATAATAGTGTAGCGCCCTGCTGCTTTGTCCGTAGTTTTCCCTTTATTACCCGGTAGTAATTTACCGTGTTACCTCGGTAATATGTACATTATGGTGATTTAAGGGTACGCAACGTCTTCTTAGCGTATATTGAACTAAATAATGGTTTCCTTAGTGATAGCCTCGTTGGTCTAGTGGTCCCAAGCTACTGCTGAACGTGAAGGTCTTGGGTTCGAATCCCGGGTCCATTTCCATCTGGAATTTCTCAATAGCAGCTCGGAGTTTGACTTTTGAAGTGTTTGATGGTTTATGAGGTATGAGGAACAGGGTGTAAAGTTCACTCATCCTGCATAGAAAAGAGAGGATCCTCCGACCAGATTTATGTCGTGTCTCGTGAGCAACTGCCCGATGATTGATGTCGGGACGTTGTGTATAATATTATGCTAGTTGCGCGGTAAACTTTGCTTGCGCGATGCAGGATTTTGCGTGACGTCAGTATGATGTTTAGTTCATATGTGGCGTAGATACCACCACAATGGCAACAGGCTCGGCTCCTGTTACAGGGGTGTTAAACATAACTGGAGAACTGGGGGTGTACTATGGGTACACCTCTGTCTAACCCTTCAGAGATTACAGGCGTGATGTTATATTTTTGTTTTTGTTTTTTGGCCTTGTTAAGGTCGGTACTTACAGTATCGAGGGGCCCGTGGCTAAATAATAGCAGCCGCACAGGTCGATCGATCAGGTTAAGCTACGCTTGCCGCGGTTGGTCTGTGGATGGGTGACCATCTTTACATAACAAGACGCCTCGGTGCCTCGGAAAGCACGTTAAGCAGTTGGTCCCGGCTGTCATTCTTGGATCTTTGACAGTCGTTGCGGGTGGTCAGGAGCCCGAAAGTCTGATAACCAGTCTTATCAAGGGGTATCATATTACCCAGTAACTGGGTTGTGGAGGTCAGATAGTCTGTCGCTCCATCATCTACATCCGGTTAGACTGGAAGCCGATCCCAACATAGTTGGTAAAAGGGCTAGGCAGATGATGACTTACAGTATCGAATTTGGAAGGTAGGTACTACATACCTAAATAATTATTTTTCTTTAATATTTTCCTTACGACCTATTTACGTAGATATTAGTTACCGAAGATATGATAAACATTCACCAACCCCGTTTCCCAAGAAGCCATCAATTGATCTTTATATCCGCTGTCGAATTCCGGTTGTGATTGGATGACCCGAAAAAGCAACATCCAATCTCTTAACTCGAAATCTTGGATGACAGATTACTTACATTGAATAGAGTTCTCGGATTATAATCCCAAGGAAAGACTCCTTTAACCATGGACACACTTTTCTTAGGCTATCGTAGATTTATTATTATTATCCATATATTTCAGGCACCAAGGCCCATATAAAACACATACTAAGCCAAGTCGAGCGCGAAGCAAACACTGCCGTACCATCCTTTACTGGAACCATTTCGCCGCATTTTCAGGCCCCTATTTGAGAACCTCTGGATAAGACCAGAACGCAGAAATTTTCGTCATCCAGTAAGCTATAATCACATACTTCTAATCCAATATGAATATAACTTAAAAATACTATAGATACATACAACATTTTAGTTACACAAAAAAATTAACAAACTAAAGCACACGAAGTGTCTGCGTCGTGTTTCGCTGACTGGTGTCATGTAGCCGGCCACGAAACCGGCGGTACACAACACCCTTCGGCCAGAACTCTTCCTTGAGGAACTTCTCGAGATGATGTGTCGGAACGCGTACCACGAACGACTTGAAGTTCGTGTTGTGACGCGACTCCAACTTCTCGACCCTCACATCCAGTTGGTGTTCACACGCATGTACTCCACGATCTCCTCAACCTTCGTGGAGTGGTGCAGTTTGGACACGTACAGCTGCTGCAGCTGCTGATGCATAACGAGCCTATGTTCCCACTGCTGGGCCGCAAACCGCCTCTCTGTCAAAGGAAGTGGGCCGTAATCCACCACGCAGGCCCAGTGCGGTCAGTGATGTCACCATGTCTTTAAATTTTCGGTTCTAGGACATGTTACTTTCCACACGATGTTTTCCTTCACCGTTTTGAGAGCAGTGGTGATGAAAAAATGTACACAAAGTAAAGCGCTTGTCTGGGTTTGAACCTACGACCTACGACTCGTTGTCGCGGCCACTTCATAGATGTTTGCATGTAGAAGAAAGATCTTGAAAGGTTCATAGCACGTGATTCTGTCTTTTCTTCCTACTTACAGTGGTTGTAATCATACAGTTATAAATATTTTAGTCCTATTATGTAAAAGGGGTCGAGCCCAAATTAATGCAATACTCGTTAGTATTGCATTAATTTTTGTAAGAAGCAAATTAATGTATTTTGCTGATCATTAACTGACCACCTTTTTAACACGCTTTTATTAGGTCGACCTGTATGTAACTAACTATGTAATGGACTCTAAGGTAACTAATTTAACCATCTTCCAAGGGTCGTAACGTAATGAAAATTGGCAGCTGTATGTAGTTCTGATGACAATACAATAATATGGTACTGTCGAACTGATCTGATGATGGAGGATATGTCGGAAGATATGAACTGGAACTTCATGATGGAAAATCGTTTTGGATTTCTTAGAAAAGTCTTGTAATGAACTTTGACCACGATTACTTTTCAAGGTCTGATGATGAAGCCGGAAGATAGGCACTGGCATTCCATGATAGAATATCGTATCATAGTCGTGTTTTTTTGTTAAAAGCGTGTTTTTCTAATGTTTTTTAAACGATTAATTTATTGATGGTAATTTTCCCAGGACCATGAAACCATCCGACTAAGAGACATCTCCCATTGTTTTAATAATTTAACAAAAATACAATAAACTGGTCGAAGATAAAGATATCGTTTACACAACCAACAATAATGACCACGTAAAGCCGAGTTCTCACTTAAATCCGGTGATAAGAAGGCAGTGTGCACACCGCTTTATCTATGCTTGAGAGTAAATTATTACTTTTTCTGTGTGGTCAAAATTTATATCTTTTTATGTAGATGGTGTTAGAGTAATAAATACTGGTTTGTTGTCTTAATTGAGGTAATTTTCTTTCTCTGAAGGTGAGAGAAATTGTGGTGGATAATTTATGTAATGTAGGTACTTTTCAAGTGTGGTCCTTAGCAATAATTTCTACTTACTTTGCAATCAAAAGTTAAAAACTATACCATCTCATTTAGCCGTCATTTCAGTACTCAATGTAAGCTTAAATCTAGTTATCAAAAATCCCCGAAACACTTAGGACTTAGGTACACCGTGATTGAATTTTATTTGCTAGCAAACAGTCCAGCTGTGGTTCACAATACAGGCTAACAAAAAAAAAAACAGTGGCACTCCGGGAGCGCCGACAGAAGTGAAAACAAAACACAAACAGAATACTTTGCCATCACTCACTGACATATCGGATATACATTAAAACCGAGTACATCCCGAGGACAGTCGTACACGTTCGAAGCGGATATTTTTTTAATCGTCTTATAAACAAAACACGCGCGGTATCGCTTACGGTAACAGTGGCGCGAGTTCAATGGTTTTTTCCCATCTCAAAAAACGCCCACCGCGCCTAAAGAAGTTTTCACTTCAAAAAACAACTTTATTTTAAAACACAATTACATAAATATTTAGAAATACGCCTTAATAAAATTCGTAAACCATAATTGCACAAGTTTCTAACAAAAATATTATGTTACTTCATTACCAATTTCGCGAAATACTCACATAGCGTCCAAAGTTGTAATTTAATACTTTTAACAGCAAAATACAAAATTGGCGAGTTTCTAAACCCAAAATTCGGACCTAAATAATTGACGTATTCGTTTACATTTTTTTTTCAGCCGCCATTTTTTTTTGACCGCCATGTTTTTTTCGTTCCATTCAGAAATGACAATAGGCATTTCTGTTGTTAGCATGAGCCCGTGGGTTTGGTTGAGTAAATCGATTATGTAGGTAAGTACCTATGTCGATTTATCGAGTACAAGGTTTGGTTTTTGACATTGATATACATACACTAGATTAGCAATTACCGCGCCAAGGCGTTGCCACTGGGCTTGAGACCACAGTCTCAATCGTAGCTAATGTCAGTTCAGTGCTCTGTATGACGCCAACCGAAGTTAGCCGAGTGAAAATTACCGCCAAAATGGGAAAATGCGTAGTGAAAGAGTGCGATTCGAGGTCACAAAAACACAATAAATTAACCGGAATTACTTTCCACGCGTAAGTTTATTGTTTCTGTGTTTATATCAACGTAAAAACGCAATAAAAATAAATAAAATGTAGAATTTTGTAAATTAGGTTCAATGTTGCCACTAAAAACTTAGTTTTAGTTTCCCACATTATGTGGGAGTTTTTAATTTATAGAGTATGTGATTTAAAATATTTTATAAAACTAAATGTGTGACAATGTGTAACAAAAAAATAACATTGTAACATAAAAATAATTGTTTTTAAATATTTAAATACGTAATTCAAAAATAACGTTCATAACGTTTAATGTTTTTTTTTGCGTTTTTTATGGCTTAAAAAGTTGGGTAAAATTTCGCATGGCTAGGCAACACCCTCCCGCCATTGCATGTTTATATTGCGGTCTTTGTCTAATCTAAGCGACGGTATTATTCTTGCGACTTGTGTAAGTGAGACAGATATATGTTTACTTTTAAATACGTAGTGGTTTCAAAGCTACGTCGTCGCGTTTAAATAGTGGTTACATTTTTTTGACACATTTTAATGAGGTTTGCTTCTCTAGTTATTTAGCTCAATGGTTTTTGATGTCAGGTGTGTACGTAAAGTACCTGAAAATAGTGGAGTACGTTACAGTTATGCATAAATATTTGACAGGTGCCTTGTATTCAGAGGAATTGTGAATGGAAACAAGGGGTTGTAGTGTCATCATCATCATCGTCATTTCAGCCGAAAGACGTCCACTGCTGGACATAGGCCTCCCCCAAGCACCTCCACTTCGACCGGTTCTGTGCTTCTCGCATCCAACGGGTTCCTGCGGCCTTCACAAGGTCGTCGGTCCACTTTATGGGAGGCCTTCCAACGTCTTCCGGTACGTGGTCGCCACTCCAGAACTTTTCGGCCCCATCGGCCATTGTGTAAAAAGTTTATATTGTTTTCAGAAAACTGTTGTGAGATAGACATTATTCTAAAATTAAGAAACCTTAAATTGTAAATGATAATCTTTTTCTTATTTTGGGGCTTGTGGCTAAGTAATAACAGCCGCACGGGTCTATCGATCAGGTTAAGCTACGCTTGCCACGGTTGGTCCTGGATGGGTAACCATCTTTACATACCAAGAACCCTCCGTGCCTCGGAAAGCACGTAAAGCTTGGTCCCGGCTGTCATTCGTGAATCTTTGACAGTCGTTACGGGTCGTCAGAAGCCCGAAATTCAGACCACCAGTCTTACCAAGGGGTAAGACTGGTTGTCAGACTTTTCAGGATATATTTAATAGTGTGTTGAAAACATAATAAAACTAATTTGATACGATAGAAAAAAATCATGAAGATACCTCTAAAAACTTTCTTTTTACAATAAAAAACCATACTAATAGGTATACATACAATCATTCTGATTTTTTGACAGATTATTCTACAAGCAACATACTAAAGACTAAAGCACTAGTGTTTTAATTTTTTAGTCCAAACAATAGATTTTTGTAAAAAGACAATTGCTGCATATTTTGCAATAAATTACCAGCGTTGTGTCATCGCGCTTCTCTTTCTTTTCTATGCAGACCGACAGTGACCGCGCAGGTCATGTAGTCCTATTAAGTAAATTTGTAATTATTTTAAGAAATACCCAAGTAATTACTGGGTAATGCCATTGTCCGACTTTTCTGCCCCAAAGCGAGAATAGGACAAAGAACATGCGACATGTCGTGATCGATAAATACTAAAATTCACTCCCCATACCGTCAAATCTACTCCAAATTCTTTTATTCAAAACGATATATTACAAAATCGAATCACATAATATACATCCAAATAACAATATAGACTCCAACGGTATTTTTACTTACCATAGATTAAGAATACTGTGTAGACGCGAATTTTCCAGTCAAAATAGTTACATACCTACTAGTAAACTGCGTTCGCAAACGGGTTTCCAAAATGTAAACGAACATGTGTTTATGGAAAACACCTACATTTATGGTTCAGTTTATCAACATAATAGCCTAAAGTTGATATTTGTTGAAATGGAAGTAACATCAATTTGGAAAAGGATCTGAATAGACTTAACGTAACAGCTACCCACCTGACTGTACCTACTCAAAGGCTGTCATGACATGGTTAGTTCTGTGGTCTGACAAAAATCCGTATCGTGTGTGGTGGTGTGGTCTTATGGTCCTCAAGATTGACAGCCTAAGAAGTTTGGAATGATTAGGTTTAGGTTGAAACGCTTCCTGTCAGTCCATCCTGGCGCAGATTCGTCAGTTCATTAGATTTATTTCTCCTCTATGACACGCGCTTGCACAAGTAAAAACACCGATTCTCAAGTTATCAATATTGTCCACGACTGACGAGCATATCGTTACAACCCTGACTGTCGATGGCTTTCTATGCTCCAAATGCTGTAGGCATTTAATAATAATAGCCTCCCCGACCGTTTTCGGTCACGGTGGCCAATCTCAATGAAGATTAGCCAGGTACGCAGGAGATATTATAGTGCACAAGTGTGTGCGCAAACACAGGTGCACTCTCTGTACCTTTACTCTCATAGTCCGATGGGACGGCCATCCGACATGACCGAGAAGAGTTCAGGCGCAGGACCAACGGCTTTACGTTCTTTCAGAGGCACGGGGGTATTAAACCGCCAACTTCCAAAGTTCGGACTGTTACTAAGAAATTCCTAATGGAAAACCCAATAACACTTTGTCCGACCCGGGAATCGAACCCAGGACCCTAAGCTCAACAGGCGCGCTTGCATCTACGAGACCAACGGGGCAGTCAAATGTAGGCAATTAGAATGCATTCAGAGCAAGAATGTCGCATCTACACACATTATTCTATGAGTTTACTTACCTACATCTCTCAATGAATAGAGATTGTAAAATGTCAAAGACGCCATTGAATTTTTAAGGGCCGGTTCGAGATCAAAATTTAACGCCTCAAGGAATCAATATAAGACTCTATTGTACAGTTTGGGGGCAAAAAATGGCAGATGCAAACAGTTCATTGTTGAGGCAAAGTCGAGGACTCTAGTAGTATAATAATTGACATTAAATGAAGTGTCTCGACTGTGGTTGACTTTTTTTTGGGGTTCCGTGAGCGAGGAGATATAATTTTACTGTCATTCATCTGCCTAGCCTTTTCCCAACTATGTGGGGGTCGGCTTCCAGTCTAACCGGATGCAGCTGAATACCAGTATTTTACATAGAGCGACTGCCTGTCTGACCTCCAAAACCCAGTTACTGGATAATACGATACCCCTTGGTAAGACTGGTTGTCAGACTTTCGGGCTTCTGACTACCCGTAACGACTGTCAAAGATCCACGAATGACAGCCGGGACCAACGGCTTAACGTGCTTTCCGAGGCACGGAGGGCTCTCGGTATGTAAAGGTGGTCACCCATCCACAGACCGACCGCGTCAAGCGTAGCTTTACCTGATCGATCGACCTGTGCGGCTGTTATTATTCGTTGAAAATTCAATCAGCACCGCGAAGTGCAAAATAATTCTATACAGAACCCAAATCATACAACCTTTTTTTTCAACAGGCAAAGACAAGGTGTCATCCTGCGTATAAACCATACAACACATGTTCCTTTTTACATTCAACAGTAACAAAATAACTTAAGAAATGTGAAATTCGCAATGAAACTTTATATTTTTTAAAAATGCTATCGGCGACTCGATGGTCATTTCTTTTGCAAAATCAATAAAATGATGGCAGTTTTTATGAGTGATTTTAATCTGCGTCTATATTCGTTTGAAAGAGGATATTTTTTATCTGTTTCATTGGATCTTAATTTTTTAGCGCTTGGCAAAGATTATTGGTAAATGATTCATGACAAAAAAATGGGAGTTTTATTGTAATTTTTGACGTTCATAAGTGCCTTTTTTGCACTAATATTATAAAAGCGAAAGTTTGTGAGTGTGTGAGTGTGTGTTTATATGTTTGTTACTTCTTCACGCTCAAACGGCTGGACCAATTTTGATAAAATTTTGTTCTCATTTACATTATTTTAATTTTCTTATTTATTATAAAAGTAGAATAGAATAGAATAGAATACTGTTTATTATGTACACCATATATAGGGTGACTGGTAATTAGTGACCGATACTTAAACACGTGATTTTACTCATCATTATGAACAACTTTTACTATGGGACCAAAACTGAAATCGTGAAAAAAAAAACAGCTGTTCTCTACATTTTGACGAGTTAGACGAACATAAATGTAGGGAACAGCTGATTTTTTTTTCGCGATTTCAGGTTTGGTCCCATAGTAAAAGTTGTTCATAATGATGAGTAAAATCACGTCTTTAAGTATCGGTCACTAATTACCAGTCACCCTATATAAATTACAGACATAATTATAGAAACTGTACAAAGGGTGACACAATGGTCGGTCAACAACAACTGACAACAACTGAGTATTTTGTGAATATTTCAAGTGCCTGCCTACCTATTGCCATTATTGTTATCGAGCAAAAAAATCGCGTTTGTTGTATGGGAGCCCCCCTTAAATATTTGTTTTATTTTGTTTTTAGTATTTGTTGTTATAGCGGCAACAGAAATACATAATTTGTGAAAATTTCAACTGTCTAGCTATCGCGGTTTTTGAGATACAGCCTGGTGACAGACAGATGGACGGACAGACAGCGAAGTCTTAGTAATAGGGACCCGTTCTTACCCTTTGGGTACGGAACCCTAAAAAGATGATTATAAGATCTGATATAATACAACTAGTATTATTATCATTTCTTTTTTATTGGGTACAGCAGCATTGTATCCACCAACCCGCACGGCACCGGGCCAGGGTTGTGGATTATGGCCCATTCCAAGGAGGTCTATGTTCTTTTAAAAGAAATAAGCGATAGACATAATTTTAATACTAGAAATAAAGATAAAATATATCAACCATTTTTCAGATTAGCCAAAGTACGTACTTACATGTTGTATGGGGTACCTACCTACTGTGTTAATTGTTACAATAAAATATCTTGTGATATTATTGCAATTAAATGAAAGAAAATTTAAAACTCACATTAAAAGTACACTTTGTAAACAAGCATACTTTAAATTAGAAGATTATATCCAAGATAAGAATGTTTTCAATCATTTCATTTCATCATTTGGAAACATGCTGGTCCTGCTCCATAGGACAATCTAGAGTCTAGACAAAATCAAACTGGTTGTTAATTTAACTGTAAAATTAATTCTTTTTTTATTGACATTGATTTACATTCTGATGTACCTATAAGTATACTAAACCGATTTTGATGAAATTTCTATGAGACCAATCGGAAAGTATATCCATTCAAATAAAAAAAGAATTTTGCACATCGGCTTCTGAGGTAACAAACAGAAAAAAAAATATTCAACCGATTTGATAACCTCCTCCTTTTTTTGAAGTCGGTTAAAAAAGGAAGGTCAAAGAATCAATATTGCCACCCAATGGGGCAATGCTGCCAGCCTTTTGGGCACTTTCCTACTGACAGCGATGCGGACGAATTTGTTTTATGGCAAATTCTTCCCTTCTTTTTCCTTTATAATATACGTGTATATAATATACTCGTATATTCTATTTTAGTGTTAGCTTGTATAATAAAGACAATCAAATTTGGAAAATCCAAAATTGCACAACACATAATGCTCATTGATCGTATTTCATTTATTCATTTTCAATAGGGTTTCTCCAATTGGCGAAACTAATGTATTAATAAAAAAAATTGACTCAATTGATTTTTCCGCAAGCTACAATGTTTTCAGGTTTTACGCTTGATTGACGGCGGGATATTTAAAAAAATATATATTGAATAATAATAATAATAATATATTGTATGTTTTTACGTTTCTAGTGCATTATATGAATTTTTGAAAAATACAGAATAAATCTCCATTAAATTTTATCAATGGTATATAAATTAAGTAGGTTCTGTGTAGGTACTAGCAGGAGTAGGTATAACAATAGAAACAGTTTCAGAAAGGAGGCAAAAAAAGAAATTCGATCTTTATTGCTTCGCACTAAGTCGTGCAAAAGAGACACAATCAAGAAATACATTAAAAAAAAACAAAAAAAAAATTACAATTTCGCCGATTCTGTTGTTCACAAACTAAACTAAATTTAAGTTCAGGCATCTTTTTCTTTCTATTTAATTAAGAAAAGGACAGAAGATAAATAATAGTTTAGTACTGTCAAATTAAGATACTCCATAGACAATTTAGACGAGATTAAAAAATTGCTTATTAAAAATACGTCAATTTACGTCAGGCGCTGACTAATTTGACAGTACTAAACTATTATTTATCTTCTGTCCTTTTCTTAATGAAATAGAAAGAAAAAGATGCCTGAACTTAAATTTAGTTTAGTTTGTGAACAACAGAATCGGCGCCAATGTTAAATTACAAAGTCCGCTAATTTAACAAACAACAAGAAAAAAACTCGAATTTCGTAATACCGTCGGATCACTCAAATAATAAATCATTGCCGAAATGTTACGAGCTCGGTAACGGACTGCGGTAAATAAACAGAGTCTAGATAATATCTCCCAGGTAATGGAAGGTTATGCTGCAAGTTATATTTTTTACTTATTTCTGCATGTTAAAATAAAGAGTTTTTTGTTACGTTACTGCACTATCTCTGTGATCTTTTTGATGGGGTGGCCATGGTTTTTGGAATTGAGGGAACGTCCTGGCGGCCTAAAAAGGCCACGTTGGAGAATCATAAAAGGATAACATTATGAATTTCCAATCCTGAAGCAATCCTGAAGAATATCATATATTTCTCTGATTTTGTTTACTGTAGTCGATCATATACTTTTATTGTTTGTAAAACTTGCGTTTTTTGCGTTTAGGTCCTGTGACATCAAAAAGTCTGTATACTTCGGTTAAAATATGGTGAATTCATAGATTAGGAAGAACTTTATCCTGGCATTTAACTAGAACAATAACAAAATATAAAGAATTATTAAAATGCCCTCAAGATTCCTTTCTTTTCTCTATTACTTAGTCTGATCTTATTTCGGAAGAATCCACGTTTTATTATTATCTGCCTAGCCTTTTTCTCAACTATGTTGGGGTCGGCTTCCAGTCTAACCGAATGCAGCTGAATACCAGTATTTTACATGGAGCGACTGCCTATCTGACCTCCACAACCCAGTTACTGGGTAATACGATATCCCTTGGTAAGACTGGCTGTCAGAAGGAAGAATCCACGTATCGACCAAAACGATGGTGGCCCCAAAAACTGAATTATTCGTTATAGCGCCGAAGTATTTATACGTCGGATTAATAAAAGACGGGATACGTGAATACCTTAGACCTTAGAGTATTAATAACACACTATAGAGAGCATGTCTTGTTCTTGGATAACGCGGAAATCAAATCGCTTTGTAAATATTTGGGTAATTATTATTTTTGACTGCTTCGTTGTTCTAGTGGTGGTAAGTACTACTGCTGAGTACCAGGTCCTGGGTTTGATTCTCAGGTCGGGCAGAGTTATTAGGTTTTCCATCAGGAATTTCGCAGTAGCTTACAGGGCTCATGTCGGAAGCTGGATCGCTGATCTACTTACCACATGAAAGCAAATACCGTCTGCCTTCAAAGCAAGCGTGAACAGGCATCTTTTGGACACGCTCGTTCTACCATAGACCTTTTTTTTTTTTTGCGGATGGGAAATCATCAAATGACCCCTCCCGCTCTGGGTGGAGCGGAAGGGAGTGTCAGACTCTTACTGACTAAAACCCACCCGTGTTCCTTCCTTAGCCCTTTATGTTCCGGGCCAGCGGTAACCCTTTCGGACAATCCCGCTGACCCGGCAGGCTTCGGCCATATGGGGCCCCTCCTCGATGCTGACATCTCTTTGAGGCGCGCGTGGAACACGTACGCGCCGTCCGGCACGGGCCTGGTCCTGATCGGACGGTGAGCTACCCATTACTCTCCGCTCGCAGGCTCGCGCCTACGGTGGCCGGGAGTCGTCGCGCGGCTCTCGACGCCCGGAGCGTCTCCCGCGGCGGCTGGGATGGGAGGCTCTCTCCCTGAGCCGTCCCGCCACCTCCTTCGCTGGCATGCTTCGCTACCATAGACCTCATCCATCGCTTTCCATCAGGCGTAATGGAGGCCAAAAGCAGGCCCATCACATGGCACCAATATTTTAAAGGCGAAAGTTTGTGAGTGTGTGTGTGTTTACATGTTTGTTACTTCTTCACGCTCAAACGGCTGGACCAATTTTGATAAAATTTTGTATGGAGGTAGCTGACACCCTGGATTAACATATAAGCTTAATAAATAACACTTTTTATCCCGATATTTCCATGGGATCGACATTTACGCGGGTGAAACCGCAGGGAGCAGTTAGTTCAGCAATAAAAACATTAAAAAAATGTTCGAGTTTAAGTTTCAGTATAGATGTTACTGCTCGTCTCATTCATAAGCCAACGTCTAAACATTTTGTATATTACTTTTCGGTTTTGCGGTAAAACTGAAGATTACTGATATCATACCAATATATATTCAATGTTCGGTAATCAGAAACCGATTATAATTATTGAGAAATAAACTTTTTTTTGTTAAATTATTATTTATGGCTTGTTTGTTTATCTAAAATGTAAATCGAGTAAGAATTCTTTCCTTTTTACAAAGTGAATTTAATATAATGATTGTGGTTTTCTTGTCTTTTTAGGGTTCCGTACTTCAAAAGAAAAAAACGGAACACTTAAAGGATCACTCTGTTGTCCGTCCGTCCTTCCGTCTGTCTGTCAAGACCCTTTATCTTGGGAACGCGTGGAGGTATCGAGTTGAAATTAAAACCATATACTCAGCTGTATAGTCCCTTGAAGCTGTGAAAAAATCAAATACCTAAGTTAACGTAAAAAAAAGATATGGCCGTTTACGTCGCAAAAAACGTATATTTCGACACTTACCGTTGACCTAGAATCATAAAATTTGGCAAGAAGCAAGAATATGTAGCAAAAGTAAAGGAAAATATCCGAAAATCCTAAATTTTTAGGTACATTAAAAAAAACAGTGATGAACTATGTATTTACATACCTACAAAGTACGGAACCCTCGGTGCGCGAGTCCGGCTCGCACTTGACCGGTTTTTAACTAAATAGGTACAGACGCCAGCACATCAAGCTACTACAATCTGTCAAATTTCTCTAATAGATTTTTAACTTTAACCCTAAAACATAAGGTTCAAAGTTGATTGGGAAAATTTGACAGTTTCGGATAGCTTGATGTGCTGGCGTCGGGTCGTTGTATCTATGCTAGTTGCGCGGTAAACTCTGCTTGCGAGATGCAGGATTTTGAGTGACGTCAGTAGGTATGACGCGTTGTTCGCATGTGGCGTTGTAGATACCGCTACAACCCCGCGGTATTAGGAAACAGTGGTAGGATTAGTAATTACTAGAAAACTTAAAACATACCGTCAAGATCTCGCGGTCTTATTATTTTAGAACTAGCTTCCGCCCGCGGCTTCGCTCGCGAGGTATGTCGATAAAAACTATTCTATGTCCTTCCCCGGGATGCAATCTATCTCTCTGCCAAATTTTATAGAAATCCGTTCAGTGGTTTAGGCGTGAAAAGGTAACATACAGACAGACAGACATATTACTTTCGAATTTATGATTATTAGTATGGATATGGATTTTAATACTGTCTACTTTAAGCTTCTGCAGCATGACAGAAAACCGTAATCAGCCTATAATGTTCCCACTGCTGGGACACACAGGCCCCCTCTCAATGAGAGGGAGTGGGCCGTAATCCACCACGCGGGCCCAGTGCGGGTTGGTGGATGTCACATGTCTTCGAATTTTTGGTTCTAGGACATGCCGGTTTCCTCACGATGTGTTCCTTCACCGTTTTGAGACTGTAGAAGCTTTACTATTTTTAAATAACTTCAATAAAAAGTCACCTTGTGCGAAAACGTTAATTTCACAAGTAGATTGGATTAAAAGTTCTCTGTAAGTTTATTAAAAAGAGTCATTTTATTAGATTCCATCCAATGCTTCCGTTAACTTTGACAGTGTTGCTGTCAACCTAACTCATAAACACCGAAAAAGTTTGAGGTGGGACATTTGCAAAGGGTTCTGTATGTTGTGTAGGTGAAGGCTGGTTGTAATTACTTTCGTATCAATTCAATTAATCTTTTTTGCAATACATAATGTAAAGGTAAACACACAGGTACCGTGGATGGGTGACTATCATTACTTACCAAGACCCCTCCATGCTTGGTTCCGGTTGACATTCATGACAGTCGTTACGGGTCGTCAGAAGCCCGAATCGAAAAGTTTCACATCACACTAATATTACAAAGGCGAAAGTTTGTGTGGGGGTGTGTGTGTGTTTATATGTTTGTTACTTCTTCACGCTCAAACGGCTGGACCAATTTTGATAAAATTTTGTATGGAGGTAGCTGACACCCTGGATTAACATATAGGCTACTTTTTATCCCGATATTCCCACGGGATCGAAACTTATGCGGGTGAAACCGCGGGGCGCAGCTAGTAAATCATAAAGTCCTCCAAACCTCCCTTCACCACTTCCTAGTGCTTTCGCTGGGAAGACGATATGGCGAAACCACTCCCCAGCCGATAAAGTGATAGAAAACCAAATGGCTTCAAGAAGGAATTCTTTTACTCCCACGGAACCCCGAAAAAAACACGACTACCTACCCATAAACAAACAAGCTCCACCACAAATCCTAACGCCCAAATGAACAATACGTTAGACTCGGTTAGACTAAATATCACATGACACTGACAGCTAAACGGCCGCCATTTTGTAACCTCAACAAAAACATTCTCGCTTCAACTGTTCCGTTCACACTACATTGCTATCTTCTGCCCGCGACTTCGTCCGCGTGAAATTTTAGCCCTTGACACACCGCGTCGTATCGCATCGCTCGCTCGCGCTATTATTTCGTTTTCACTTAGCGTTCTTTCTGACTTAATTATCATTTTTCCCGCCAGTTCCAGAGATTAGCGCGTTCAAACATACAAACAAACTCTTCAGCTTTGTTATAAATTATTTAATAAAGTCGAAATAGGTACGACGTGACAGGTATGCGGCCGCCATTTTGTAACGTCAACAAAAACATTCTCGCTTCAACTGTTCCGTTCACACTACGTTGCGTTGCTTGTAACTTGAGGAGTGTAGCTTCCAGTTATGACATAACATGTGGTAGCTTCTTAGTTTACTGACGCGATATTCCCGGTAACATTATGAACCACGAGGGTTTTGAGGTTCTAATTTAAACTTTCATTAGCTATTGATATACGACAAAGTTTACTAATAAGTACGCTAGTAGGTACCTACGCTGAGAAATTAATCTTTTTGGCCTCGCACAGCATCCTAAGTAACACAAACTCAAACTCAACTCAAATTCAAAGCATTTATTTCAATTAAACTTTTGAATTGTCAAAATTAAATACTTAGTCTGTCAGTTAGTCAGAAAGTTGAAGCTAGTTGCCCATTCCAAAATGTAAATCTATATGGAGAAGAACGGGCAAGAAACTCCATGGTTTACACACCATTTTCACATCATTCACAATCTGAAAAATTTGTCTAGGTACTCAACAACGTAAATAACGCAATGAATGTTGTTGAAATGTCAAAATGAAAGCCATTGCTACTGATAGTGTGTTACGCACTTACCCTATAGGTCTTCTTTTTTTCTGTTTTCACTATTTTGTTAGTTTTTATCTTAGATAGACTTCAAAGATATGATGTTTTTTTTCATGATTTTCTTGGATGTAATTTAATTTTTTATTGTCTGTTAAAATATGTCTCTTACTTTTTTCACAAGTACCCTATAAATTTTGATTCCCTTGAGAGTGTCGAAATATACGTTTTATGCGGCATAAACGGTCGTATCTTTTTTTTAAGTTAACTTAGAAGTTTGATTTTTTCACAGCTTCAAGCGACTGTAGACTTGAGTATACGGTTTTAATTTCAACTCGATACCTCCACGCGTTCCCGAGATAAAGGGCCTTGACCGACAGACAGGCGGAGAACAAAGTGATCCTATAAGGGTTCCGTTTTTTTCCTTTTGAGGTACGAAACCCTAAAAACACAACTTTACCAAAACTTCCATCTCAAAAACATGACGTGTGAACTACTTTTACTGGGGAGTCAAAATAAACATAAATATGACATCACCGCCACCTGGCGGCAATAATCGGTACGAAAGTAAACAAAACAGCAAAAAATGGCTGAGGTGTCCCATTTGTACTGGTGCTGTCACTGACGTATTAACAAGTTAAGCTTTTTGTTCGGGGTTTGCTTAGAATCTAACGCATTAATTATTATGTATATTTTAGGACAAACTTGCGGTGCCTTTGTGTCGCGCGCGATTTCATCGCGTGTCGCGCCTGTTGGAGCCTTAACATTTCAAGTATTGTACTGAAGACGTTTTGTTTGAAATTTCATTATTATCACAAATATAATTATTATAGGTATTCTTTATTTGATTTTTTGTATTTATTATTTATATAAATTAGGTAATATTAATAATATAAAAATATGTATATTATAAATTTACGTCGCTTCTCGTGTACGGCCACACAGGCCGCGTGTTCTTCTAAACTCCGCAACGGATTTTGATGCGGTTTACACCAACATATAGAATATTTATTCCAGAAGGTCTGTGTGTATGTACATTGATATATAATAGAGAAATCTCGATGGTTTCTCTAGTCATAAAAACCGTGCGAAGCTGGGACGGGTCGCTAGTAGCTTATAATGTAATACAATACATATTAATAGGAGACGCAAAGAAACGCGTTTACATAATATGTAACATAATTAACGCAAGACCTCATACACCCCAATTAGAGTATTGAGTTAAAAGCATAATACAATCAACAAAACTGTTTTTTAAAACCTAACTATTTTTGTTAAGAAAAGCGTGTTGACTCTATATTTATTTATTTATTTTATAATTTATGTACACACAGTAAAATACATAGGGATATGACATAATTATAATTACTTACTTATATACTTTTTTATTAAGAAAATTGTGTTGACTCTATATTACTTTATGCATTTAAAATTGAGTCTTATTACTATGAAATAAGATTTAATTTTCTTTGGATCAATCGACGGCCGGTATGCCAAAATATTATTAATTTATGAAAAAAATTCCTGTATTAAAAGTTACTGAAATCGATTCAGTAGTCAATTATAATCAAACTGCTTTCAGGATTTGCGTTTACAGCATGTATAAATCGAAAAACATTTTTTTTCTCTTCGGGCGAATTTCTGAAAATGATTTAGATAATTATTTTATGAAACAATATCAAAACAATTTATTAATTAATGAATTTGTTACTAGGTAGGTTTAGCAATTTACTGGAATGAAAATTTTAATTCAATCTCCTAGACTATTAAAGAATTTCAGCTTTACTAATAAATTTATTGGTATTCTACCAATTTAGTAAATTTCAGAAGATAAATTTAATTGCCGTCCAACTACAATGCATTCCAGTAAAAAGCCAATCATAAAGACTTAGCTGACTGTAATAAATATATAAAATAAAATAAATTTATTTCAGATAACTATTATAATAAATTTATATTTATTACATTTTACAGAAAGCTTACAGACTTAAAAATCATTCGTAGGCAGGAAAATTTGCTAATTACAAGCTTTCACTTAAAGACATCTAGTTACAAATACTTTGCGTTGACTATGTTTATACTACCTCAGCTAAAATTCACTCTTTATCTCGCTCGCACGATACTGCTCGCGGACTGTGTGAAAGCGAGACAGAGTGCGGTGCTGGGCGGGAGGCAGCGCCAATAATTTAGGTATTTGCTTATTACGGTGAAAATAAAGGTAATTCAAAGAAACTAACTAACATAAGACCTGCTTTATAGTTAGTTCAGTTAGTATGCAAAGTTTTATGATCTACTTTGAAGTATTTTTTGAATACCAGCGGTTTATTGTTCGGTTTGGAGGTAACTTTGGAATTTTTTTCTATCGAGAAAATTTTATGGAATCGTGTTTTCGTCTAACATAAGACCTTACATTAATCCTCAACTTTAGCATATATTTATTCCAAAATTAATGCTGCAGTATTTTCGACATAACGGAGAATCATGCTAAGCCATTTGAGGTAGTATAGGCTCTTAACAGCGATTTGTACACCAACAGAAAGAAAAAAAAATAAGTAAAAAAGTGCATCTAAAGTTAATTAAATAGTCCGAGTCGATTAGATATCATAAGCTGAATTATTTAATAGTTATTCATGACTATCTCCGAAATATTCCTTGTGATCTTTCTAATACTGTGTGCGTAATTGATCCGTAATTCCATACAGTCTGTTTTAAAATTAAAGTAGATAATATAAATTAAATTAAAAATTAAAATATGCATTCAAATTATCACACTGTTTTGGTGTGACTGACCCACACATTTCCCTTATTTTCACTAGGATCTATCATAACTGAAAAAACCTTTTTGCTACTTTTTAATCAAGTGACGGTATAAGACATATATTTCTAAAAATAATACAATTAATTTATCATGAGAAATACAAGCTTATCTTGATACCTACTTGATAAAACAAAAATGTTTATTGAAGAAAAGCCTAACTAAAACAATGCTATATTATAACTGATTGTATATGCTAAGCACAATACATTGAAACCCTGCCGGTCGATTCTGTAAAAATCTCACCGTGAAAACTTTGGTGATGTGAGTTTGTTTTTGCTAGGAATTGACACTATTGATAGCTCACTTCACCTAAGTTTTCACGGTGATATGGTTACAGAATCGCACTGCTGATCTCCAAACTAGGGCTCACTTCACCTAAGTTTTCACGGTGAGATGATTACAGAATCGCACTGCTGATCTCCAAACTAGGGGAAACCCTGTATATTAGAGATCAGTGTACCTCCGCAGCAAGGTCACAAGCCAATATTTATAACTCATTGGCACTTGACAAAGTAACATAAAGACACGTGATATACGAACGTGTCGCGTTCGTGATATTACGAACTTTTATAGAACTGTAGGTACTCGTAAATAAACTAGTAAGCACCTAGTGGAAGCATAAATATTTTTTCACTTCTCATGCTCTGAAAGTTCGTCTTTATATTGTGCGAGGTGACATAAAGTCGCTTTTTATGCTCTAGTGCATAAAGTATTTTTTTACGCACAATAAAACGTCGCAGATTAAAGTCGTAATTTTATTTAATTTGCTTTAATATAAATCACTTCCGTGTTTTCTATCGTTAGTTTAATAAAACCAGATAAAATAGTTGTCATTTTTTTTTTACAAACACAAAGAATCGTTTATAAGACTTGGCAGTACCTATGAAGTACCCGATTGAAAATAAAATAAAAAACTTTTAAAAAGTTTCGTGGCGGGAATTAGCTATTCTCTTCTTCAATTTTACAACATTTTTAAACAGTGAAAATACTGTTTTATACTTTATGTCTGTTTAATTTTCTCGAAACGAAGTGAAAAGCAGAGTGTATAAACTCGGGCATAAACGAGCCATTTTACTCCCGCCTGCAGCTCAGGCAGTGCAGGCGAGGATGGATTGTTAAAGAAGTCATGATGTTATGGCTTCTTTTATGCACTAGTTGTACAATCTACTATTTTCTTACAGTACTGTGGGTAGCCAGAAAAAGTTAGTGTAGGCCATCATTACATATCGTTTCTTGATGGTATCGTATTACCCAGTAACTGGGTTGTGGAGGTCACATAGTCAGTCGCTCCATGTAAAATATTGGCATTCAGCTGCATCCGGTTAGAATGGAAGCCGACCCCAACATAGTTGGGACAAAGGCTAGGCAGATGATGACAATTCTGGCAATAGCAATTACACATTGTTAATATTAGCAGGCTATCAATATTTTTAATTTGTTAATGTTTCAAAATGATATAATCCAACCTGATTGGGAGTTATATGTTCGAGCCGTTTGGGGTTGAAACACTAGGGCCATGGGGTCCGAGTGCCCACTTGGTTTTTCGAGATATCGCCAAGCGGTTAGTCGACTCTTCACGTGACCAGAGGGCTGGCCTATTTCTTGGCCAAAGAATTAGCATTGCCATACAACGTGGCAATGCTGCCAGCCTTTTGGGCACTGTTCCTGTTGACAGCGATGCGGACGAATTTTTTGATGCCCTATGATCATTTTGCTTATTTTTTTCATATAAATGTACATATTATTATTATTTTAAATAGGTATTAGCATAAATTATGTAAATATTATACTTACAGAAAATAAATTATTATGATTGTAACCAAATTTTGTAACTTGGTATTATTTTTAAATTAACCCAGACTATCAAACCAACTGACTTATTATTTTAACTATCACACTAATATTATAAAGGCGAAAGTTTGTGAGTGTGTGTGGGGGTGTGTTTATATTATGTGTGTTTGTTGACTTTTTTATTTTCTTTTTGTTACTTCTTCACGCTCAAACGGCTGGACCAATTTTGATCAAATTTTGTATGGAGGTAGCTGACACCCTGGATTAATACCCCATTTATCCCGATATTCCCACGGGATCGACATTTACGCGGGTGAAACCGCGGGGCGCAGCTAGTTAATAATAAAACAGAGGGACGCATTTCTCCCGTGACTTAATGATGGTTAGCAAAAAAAACGTCAACAAAAACTCAAGTATTTAGACAACAGTTTGTGTCATGTTAACCATACAGTTATGGGTTGAAAGTTAACTGATACGGTTAGTAGCGACAGCAAATAAGATAGTAGTTAAAAACGTTGAAAAAAAAATTACTTCTGTCACTTCGCTGTTTCGGTTTGAAAAGCTCTTTTCTTAACGAGCACAACAAACTATGTTGGACGCAGGCCTCCTCTCGGTGAGAGGGAGTGGGCCGTAATCCACCATTCTTACCGGTTTCCTGTCGATGTTTCCCTTGAAAGCAGCCGGCGATGAATGTCCACTTATTTACTGTGGCAGGACACAGCGATAACCACGTTATACCTAAATTTTGTAACACCTACCTCGTATCTGTCATACAAATAAACGTAAGTATTTGAAATAACTCACACAAAAACGCGTTATCCATACTATCCATGCTAATATTATAAATACGAAAGTGTGTCTGTCTGTTACCTTTTCACGCCTATACTACTGAACGGATTTCGATAAAATTTGGTAGAGAGATAGATTGCATCCCGGGAAGGACATAGGATAGTCTTTATCGACATACCTTGCAGGCGAAGCCGAGGGCGGAAGTTAGTTTCAAATAAACCAACTTTTGAACAGTCAAAGGAGCCGGTCAATCAGTTTCATTACTAATACTAAATAATAGTAATAATGCTTTATTGAAAACAAAGTAAGTACACAGTTACATAAGCGCGCTGACTTCTAAACTAGGTTGTTAGCCTGTATCTCAGGAGACAGACTAAATGACAAACTCGAAAACTTGTAAGTCGGGGTTATTACCGGTGGCCCCACCAATCCTCTCTTTTCCAGTTAATCACAAAACCTTATATTTTCAGCGATTTCCGATAATCGTTTTCGTAGGAAGCAACTGCGTGACGCAATCTTCAAAAGCCATAGGACTGCCACTGTGCCAATTAACAATAATTCATGGGGTTGTTTTTTTTTCAATATGTTACAAAAATTCAAGTGTTTAGAGCAGTTGTGTCATGTTAAACCCACAAGTGGTAAAAAGATAACTGATGGAATTAGTAGCGACAGAAAAAAGTTAGTTGGTTTTTGGTCATATTTTACCAATTACGAGGCGACAATGTGATGACGCATTTTATGTAAATAAAGACAGTTTGTGGAATAAAACTAATTATTTATTAATAATTTAAGCACATAAATGTACAGAGGCGATCATTTTCTACCAGTTAACCTTTGGGTGACGCAGAGACAAACAGGTAATTAGGTACTGTAGAGGCTATCTATGAAGCCCTTACCTTTTATAATAACATAATCAGCCTATAATGTTCCCACTGCTGGGACACAGGCCTCCTCTCGGTGAGAGGGAGTGGGCCGTAATCCACCACGCGGGCCCAGTGCGGGTTGGCAGATGTCACATGTCTTCGAATTTTTGGTTCTAGGACATGCCGGTTTCCTCACGATGTTTTCCTTCACCGTTTTGAGAGCAGTGGTGATGAAATAATTTACACAAAGTAAAGCGGTTGTCTGGGTTCGAACCTACGACCTACAAGTCGTAAGTCGCGGCCGTTACCACTGGGCCACCACTGCTCTCAATGCTGCACTGCAATCAACCTTTTATAATGCAGGCTGGTTATAATTGAGTGCGTGTACAAGTAGGTGTCAAATATATAGGCTACTTTTATCCCGACATTCCCACGGGATCGACATTCACGCGGGTGAAACCGCGGGGCGCAGCTAGTTTTGAATAATTCTTGGTTTTCGTATTAGCAGCCCTAAACCTGGCTTTGTGCTCGTTAGGTGGCAATAGGTATGTACTTTATTTTTCTTATCAACAAAATTATTTTAATTTTTAACTTTTTCTGCTAACCCTACGTTAACCCTCAGTCTGCGCGTGCACATGTCGCTGCACCACTACTGTGCGCCACTCACTGTTAATTCGTCTGTCGCTCATGTGTGGGGTTAAATCTCCCGAAGGTGTTATCTGGGATCACTGGTGTCCAAACTATGGGTTGTTTTGCAAGGGTTCCGTGCTGACAAGACATACGTCACACGTCTTGTCATGATCTCTTGAAGGTGATATACACAGTTTAGCATTTAGCAAAGGTCTATGTGAAAGGAATCTTCCGGGTACTTACTATAGGTAAAATATAGTAGTGTAGCGGTATCTACAACGCCACATGCAAACAACGCGTCATACTGACGTCACGCAAATCCTGCATCGCGCAAGCAGAGTTTACCGCGCAACTAGCATAGATACAACGGCCCGACATGAATCATTGGGCAGTCGCCCGCCAGACACAACACCCGTCTGGTCGGAGGATCCTCCCTTTTCTATAGAGTATGAGTGAACTTTACACCCTGTTCCTCATACCTCTATAGTAGCTCACGTTCATCACCTGTATCACCTTCCCGCGCTATATGAAATCGCGAAAAAAAAAAACAGCTGTTCCCTACATTTTGACGAGTTATACGAACATAAATGTAGGGGACAGGTGATTTTTTTTTCGCGATTTCAGGTTTGGTCTCATAGTAAAAGTTGTTCATAATGATGAGTACAATGACCTCTCAAGAGGTTGTTAATGTTTTACCAATAACTCTGTATAATGAAAGTTATCATTGCAATTAAGTTTATAGCAAGTACAAACTTCCTATCAAGCATTTGGGAATCTTCCAAGCCACCGACACAAACCAATCCTCCAAGATTTGGTCTTGGACCCCGAAGCTATAAAGACAGATTAGGTAGGTGTACAGTCACGAGCATAAGTATGTATACACTTGGCTTTATTCAAAGACTCTCCTTTATTATTTATTTTTATTAGTTATTCAAAGACAAAGTCTCCTTTAGTTTTGAATGCAATTTTATATTATTACGAACAAAGTATTTTCGAACCCATAGGTTTGTGTAAAGTGTCGTATTTCAACGTTGAATTCGTTATTTCACGAAAAAATAGCGATTGAAAGTTGGCAAGTGTTGACATATTAGTGCTCGTGACTGTACCTCTATCTACAAAATGTGCTTCGTCTACCCGCATCCGATATTTTTCAGGGTGTCCGAAAAACTCCGGATGCAGTCCGAAGCAAAGCCGCAGACACTTATCTGGAAGGAAGTGCAGTGCAGATTGGAGCAATTTAAAAGGTAATAATTCACTGAAAAATGTGAAAGAAATGATTACCTGTTCAAATAAAACAAAAAAAAAACTTGACATTGAAACCATTATTAAGTTAATGCAAAGTGAAAATGAAAAAAAATGAGAATATGCAATTAGGAGCCCAAAGCAAGTTACTTAAAGGTTAAGACATCAACTGGTGAACAAAAAAAGTCTTGAATTCGATAATATAATATTATGCTCTTTATAATACCTTCACTCATAATCAGCCTATAATGTTCCCACTGCTGGGACATAGGCCTGTCTGTGAGAGGGAATCACCACGCGGGCCCAGTGCGGGTTGGTAGATGTCACATGTCTTCGAATTTTTGGTTCTAGGACATGCCGGTTTCCTCACGATGTTTTCCTTCACCGTTTTGAGAGCAGTGGTGATGAAATAATTTACACAAAGTGTAAAGTGCCTGCTTAGGTTCGAACCCACGACCTACAAATAAGTAAGTCGCGGCCGTTACATCATCTGGCAAAACGCAAGCACTAGAATCGAACCCACAAGGTTATTTTATGACGACTCATACCCTCACTTATTAATCTAAAAACCATAAACAAAACTATAGACCAAGAGACAAAGAAACATTACGAACAACATCTAAACAAAAAAAAAACTAAATTCAAAAAAAGAAATGAACGGTTTGGGATCATAGATAATGAAATGTTACCGCGCATGCGTAGAATGACGTCTCTTAAAAAGTGTTTGACGGCCAAATTATAGGTTGGGAGAACGTACCGTACTCAATGTAGCTTAGTTTAGGAGCTCGAGTGTTATGTTTTGTAAGTTATTTGCTCTTTAGTCGAGTTAAAATATTATGTTGGTTTGACATTTATAGTTTATAGTGGTACCTTGTGTGTATTGGTACAGACACCGGCACATCAAGCTACTACAATCTGTCTTTTCAATGAGAGGTTTTCTTTTTGAGTATTAAAAAAATATATAGTTTCCAAGAACTCTGTAGATGGCGTTGTACTGACTACGTTACTAGGTGACAAAGCCAAAACGCTTGGAAAAAAATCATTGCGTCACGTCACATACGCTCGTTGACTGACACTTTCGTTTGCTTTCGTTTTTCGATCTCAAAATTGCACCCAAGTTAAATAATAAAAAATTACGTGATGTTCCGTTCCTTGTAGTAACTTACCAAGGTCAGCGCCATCTATCCAGCGACTAGGGAAGAGTTAAAAAAAAGGAAAATCCCTCATTCTATCGCTTCTGGTTCAAAGTTGATTGGAAAAATTTTACAGTTTCGGGTAACTTGATGTGCTGGCGTCTTTACTATACATTACATTACAATTGATAAGAATATCGATTGTAATGTAATGTTATTTCTATTGAGGCGCTATTATCTTTAAACTTACACCTAATACAATTATAACGAAGTCAAAACTGTACATTGAATATTTTTTTTAAAGTCATTGCTACGAGGTGTACGTCTGGAACGAGTCTGATGCCCAAAATATAGTTTTTAGAATTTTTGTACGTTTATCTATCTGTCTGGATATATATTCTGAATTGGCGCAAAAACGGCTGCACGGATTTGAATGAAATTTGGAAAGCAGATAGTTTATAACCTGCATTAACACATACAGTACTTTTAATACCGGTGGTACGTACGCAGGCGGATCAGCGGGCAAAAGCTAGTCAGCTAGGTATAATTTTAGCACAAGAACACAGACTGTATCCGTTTTTTAAGGTTATTGTTATTCATTGGATTAAGCAAATTATGAAGGTATTAAATGGAATTTACAGCGATCATCTCTGCTTTATTATAGCCTATATTCTAGTAATATATAATTATGTCAATGATTATAGCTCTTTTTTTTTTGAAATGGGTTTGCTCTTGAGTACTCTTGACTCTAGTCTAGGGCAGAGGTGACAGAGACAAAGTCGACGATGGAGTGAGCTTACCCAGAAGAAAGCTTAGTAAAATCTTGGAATAACTTAATGTAATATTGTATTTCGACCATACTAGAAAATAAATGTTATCCGATTCTGAACAAACTACTTTCTTAATCTGCATCAATTCAGTTACACACTGGCGCCGATTCCCTTGTTCACAAACTAAACTAAACTTAAGTTCAGTGCATCTTTTCCTTTCTATTTCATTAAAAGGAGAGAAGATAATATTAGTTTAGTCCTGTCAAATTAGTCAGCGCCTGACGTAAATTGACATATTTTTAGTAGCCAATTTTTTAATCTCGTCTAAACTTATTGTCTATGGAGTATCTTAATTTGACAGGGCTAAACTAATATTTATCTTCTGTCCTTTTCTTAATGAAATAGAAAGAAAAAGATGCACTGAACTTAAATTTAGTTGAGTTTGTGAACAAGGGAATCGGCGCCATTGTAATACCCTATCTCTTATACTACATCAACGAATCGTAGGAACATCGTTTTTTCATCACACAAAACGCTTGGTTTCCCTTTCTTTAAAGTTATTTCATTGTGAAGGGTTAAACACATGTTCCTCAAATATTTATGATAATATATTTAATTGTACGTTTCTTTATTCCTTTAAAGATATAAATTAAAAGTAAAAATATTAGATAGTGGTTTAAAGTAGGTTTATTGTGTGTTTATTTTAGTTAAATTATACACTACATTGCATTAAAACAGTGGCGTGCCTAGGGGTCAAAATTAGGGCAAGCCCACAGATTTTCAAGGTATAAAAAAAACGCCCAACTGAGGGATTGGCTGATTTTCTTGTTGTTAATGGTTGTTAGTAGTACTAACATCATTATTATAATTTTGGTAAGAAAAACTTATTTCAAGCATCAGTACGTAATTGTCATAAGCGCCATCTATACTAATGAATGCGTAAAATAAATGAACCACAACGCTTAGCCGGACCTTTTTTCATTTTGCTTGTCACTTGCAAAATTTGTTCAATCAAAATGCACTAGATGACCTCCAAATATTATCGATTTATTGTTATTTTCTCGTACGCATTATTTTATGAATTAGGTACCTACATTTTTAAAGTCAATTGATAATTTTAACATGAGCCACTACATAGGTTTGTCATATCATATTCATACCTAATAAACGATCGAATGAGTAGGTACCTATTTTATTTATTCTGTCTTCTTGACTGACAAAAATACTTGTTTTTATTTCCGAGAAGTACCGACAGTCCGACAGTAATTTAAGATTGGCTACGGTGAAGTAAAGAGTTATTTATTGGCAGAAAATTGCAGAAAACTCAATGTATTTACGTACCTTTTCGATGACAGATTCCGAACACATAATGATAAAAGAACACTATATTCATTAACCATTTACAAAATCATAGGGAATGACATCACCAATCACCACAATCAATATTTTTTTCAAATAATAAAACTAATTCTCAAAGTAAGTATTCAAAACTTCAAAACAATAACAATTTGTTTGTTTGAGTCGCGTCGTGTCATCGACTCATCGCGCCCGCCACACGTGCTTTCGCAACTAACTTTACGCGGGTCAACGCAACGCGCGGATAGTGCATTTGCGCGAACTTCATGCCTCTCAAAAGCCTGGCTTTTCATTTCATAGAACTCTGTGATAAGTACTTACCAATATATCAACAAATGTAAACGTTTCTATAGCAATTTGTATGCGAAAACTGCGAGACAGAGAAAGGAAAGGCAAGCCAGGTAAAAAGCCAGACTAAGTGTGAGCGAGATGGCGCATTTGAACGCATTGTATAGCGTTTAGAGCCGAATTCCGAATTTGGCGCGAGGCTAGCCCAAAGTTAGCGCTAGTTCGGATTTCGAAATTGTATGCCATGAATGTTTGAGTTCGAGTTAATTGACTGGAATTTTTTGAATATATTTTTTATTGATTTTGTTGTTGTGAATTATGATTTTATTAGGGCAAGCCGGGCTTTTCTGCTTCTATGAAGGTACCGCCACTGCATTAAAATAACGGTTTTGTCAGTTGACGGTGTAATTTTTGAATGTAAATCGCCCTGGTTCAAGTAAAACATTTGATATTAGGATCCTGTACTTTATCGACATATATTATTTCTTCAAGAAAGTCTTAAATAAAAAGCCCTTTAAATAGAAAGTCATAGCGCACGTATCAAATCGGAAAGGGATCGGCACCGTATCGCCTTTCGCCTCAACGTCAAACAGGCGTCAACCTAACGTCAGCACGTAACCAAAGCGGATCAGAAGCTCCGATACCTCAACTCGGCTACGGCTAGGCGACGCCGCGCTTACGGCTCGCCGACCGCTGGTTGATGGTGCAGCAGGCAGGCCGGAGGGGTGAAAGGAGCAAGAGGGACGTAAGATCGGGTACGGAGAGACGTAAGCGCGGGGAAGACGAGCCGTAAGCGCGGGGAAGACGGGCCGTAAGCGCGGGGACGACGAGCCGTAACGCACCGCACCGCGGTTCGTGAGCTTGTCCCGAGGCGAGGCGATTACGTTACGATTTCGATTATTGTGCGTTACAGTACTTACAGTAGGGAGTTTAATTCAAAGAACGGCTTGAGTTGATACGGTGCCGATCCCTTTCCGGTTTGATACGTGTGCTATGACCTTTTTAACCGACTTCAAAAAGGAGGAGGTTCTCAATTCGTCGGAACCTTTTTTTTTTTTTTTTTTTTTTTATTTTATGTATGTTCCCCGATTACTCGAAGATGGCTGGACCGATTTCAAAAAATATTTTTTTGTTTGAAAGGGTATACTTTCCAGGTGGTCCCATCGTCATCAGGTCAGGATCTGATGATGGGATCCTGGAGAAATCGAAGGAACTCTTCAAATATTATAGGCACACCTATAGCGATTTGGGTATTTTTTATAGTAACTCGTGCATTTGCTCTCGAAAAGCACTATTTGGTGAAGTGGAACTGATGATGAAGACCACAGATGGCCACCGGAACTACTCAATAATAAGTATTTCATGGGTTGCGATTCGATTACTTTATTATGGTTGCTAAGCAAGTTATGCTCATCACAATGCGAATGGTGAAATGGAGCTGATGGTGAAATACCAGGAGAACTCTCAACAATGAATTTCCCTGCATCGGGAAAAGCAATATTTTGGTAAAGGCGATGAGCAAGTTGACATTAGGCTATTGTAACTTAGATAAATTATAAACAGACCCACTAAAAAGCGGGAAATAAAAACTTTTTAACAAAAAAGAAAAACCGACTTCCAAAAAAAACACTACAAAGTGAAAAATAACTTTAATTTCGGAAGTCGGTGGCAAAAACTAAAATACAGATCCAAAGACACCGACTTCCGAAATTAAAGTTATTTTTCACTTTGTAGTGTTTTTTTTGGAAGTCGGCTTTTCTTTTTTTATAGTACAGAATCTTCACTGACATGTAAAAGCCGGCCTATATAAATAAGCCTACATACTGAAAACGTTTGTTTAGGAATTTCTAGAGAAAATAATTCCCTTTTTCTTTCTTCAATTTTCCTAGAGAAAATAAATACATTAGGAAGTCCTAGAAAAAATTCTATACAGCAAATCAATCTACCTAGCCCTTTCCCAACTATATTGGGGTCGGCTTCCAGTCTAACCAGATGCAGCTGATTACCTGTATTTTAAATGGAGCGACTGTCTATTTGACCTCCACAACCCAGTTACTGCAGGGTACTTAATATTTATGATACCCCTTGATATGATTGGTTATCAGACTTTCGGGATTCTGACGACCCGTTACGTCTGTCAAAGATCTAGGAATGACAGCCGGGACCAACGGCTTAACATGCTTTCCGAGGCACGGAGAGTCTTGGTATGTAAATATGGTCACACATCCACCGACGAACCGCTGCAAGCGTAGCTTAACCTGATCGATCGATCCGTGCAGGGGGCCTAAAAAGGCCACTTTTGCAGAATCATAAAAGGAATTCATCAAATCATTATATATCATAATAGACAGTTAACTGTTAAGTTAATCGTATCAAATCCCATTGGTGAAGGATTTTTCAGTTATTTTTTTTTTGTCTGTGCTTAAATACCAATCCAAATCCAATCCCAATCTCTTGCAACGAAAAAAAGCAAAATACGTTTATGATTCTGCCAAAGTGGCCTTTTTAGGCCCCCAGCTGTTATTACTTAGCCACACTATACAGCATGTACAGACGCCAGCACATCAAGCTACCCGAAACTGTCAAATTTTCCCAATCAACTTTGAACCTTACTTTTTAGAGATAAAGTTGAAAATCTATTAAAGAAATTTGACAGATTGTAGTAGCTTGATGTGCTGGCGTCTGTACTAGAAAGGTGCGGTAAAATGGTCAAATTTAAGGGTATAGTACATACCAAATTCAGAATCAAGACACTGGCTTGAAAAAAAATCATTCTGCAAAAAAAGCCTCATGCCAACTTTAGAGCAAGATTTTGACATCAAAGTAAAATTAATATTTTTAGATGTTTGCCAAATCATGATCACAAAATTTGGCCTTTATTTCAGTCCTCATCGTCAAAAGACTAATTATACGTAATCAGTTTTCATAGAGCAGTTTAAGTCGTGAACCTACCAATTAAGTAGGTACTAAGCTTACTTTGGAAAATACCTTAATGAATTAAGTACATTATATCCAAAAATACATGGTCTTACAGAACGTAAATTAAACAACAAACTATACACGAAACATTTTATTCCACAAATTCACGAAATCACAAAATAATTTAAGCAAACCTTTTTAGAAAATTAAACTCGAAATTGAATTTGGAAAATTCAACGAACGCGCCATTTTCGGGAATTCCGTTGACAGTTCAAAATGGCGGTGCTAACATTTGGGTGGTTAACATTTTTTAAATTATTTATTACGTGATTTAAATTGTGAATGTATTTTAATTGTGCTTAATTGTTTTTGAGTGATTAAGTGTGAGTACCAGCGTGTGAATTTTCCTAATGATTTGGATTGCCCATACCGTTCACAATCTTGCCATTCATTCGCGCCTTTTCCCAGTGAAGTAATAAGTAAGTTTAAACTATATAAGGGTGATTTTACCAAAGTCAGATCTTTTATCTGTGGAATATAATTGACGTCTGATATTACGAAATGAAATGGTAGGTAGGTAGGTAGGTTTATCAAAAACACTATCATGAGAGAATTGCTAAAATCAGGAGCAAACATCAAAACTTGTTTCAATGAATTTGACTACTGATATCCATACAAATTACTCTGTATTTCATTCATGCATGCATGCTAGTATGTAAATAAGTAGTACAAGTACCTTTTCATTGATAAACTATGTAAATTGACATCTAAATTAGTTCACCGTATTCAAAACTACCAAATTACTATTCAGAAATTACTTCTAATCACCGGAGAATTTTGAAGTTAAGGGGTATGATAACACGTAGGTAGAGAATTTTTTTTAAATTACTTACCGAGGGCAAGAAATGCCAGCAAAACTTTGTTTATCTCCACTGTAACTTAGTTTTTTCCAAAAAAACAAATTAGTTTTTTTTATTTTCGTGACTTGTCTCTCTCCCTCCGTGCCTCGGAAAGCACGTTAAGCCGTTGGTCCCGGCAGTCATTCGTGGATCTTTGACAGTCGTTACGGGTAGTCAAAAGCTCGAAAGTCTGACAACCAGTCTTATCAAGGGGTATTGTATTACCCAGTAACTGGGTTGTGGGGGTCAGATAGGCAGTCGCTCCATGTAAAATATTGGTATTCAGCTGCATCCGGTTAGACTGGAAGCCGACCCCAATATAGTTGTGAAAAGGCTAGGCTGATGATGATGACATTAAAAAAAAACTGGCCTAGTGCGAGACGGACTCGCACACGAAGGGTTCCGTACCACAAGGCAAAAACGCAGAAAAAAACACGTTTGTTGTATGGGAACCCCCCTTAAATATTTATTTTATTTTGTTTTTAGTATTTGTTGTTATAGCGGCAACAGAAATACATCATCTGTGAAAATTACAACTGTCTAGCTATCACGGTTCATGAGATACGGCCTGGTGACAGACAGACGGACGGACGGACAGCGAAGTCTTAGTAATAGGGTTCCGTTTTTACCCTTTGGGTACGGAACCCTAAAAATCAAATAAGTGTATGCATTCTTGTTAAAACTTACGTAAGCTACCTTACTAATATTTATTTGAATGGTCTTTTTTGTGCCTATCATGTAGTAGAAACAAAACGCATCACCTTACCTTAACCCGTCGGCTGCCAGCATCAGATACGGCATTGTTTCTTGTGGGCGACTGTAATATATATTTAATTGTAACGCCCTGCAACGCCCACTGGGTATTTAGTGCAGTTCGGACGGAACAGAGGTGTTGTGGAGCAGTTTGTTGCTAAAGATTTTGGTATGATGGTTTTGACGCAGCGGTGAGACGCACGATGCAGAAGGCGGTGGCAGGATGTTATCATATGCTCCACCGGTTGATGTAATCACGTCAACGCCAGCTGTCGCTGAAAACCAGCGCCGGGGCTTTGTCTCGCATAGGGTCTTAGCATTATGCTGAGCCATGGCCGATTTGCGTGGGTCTGACACTCCCCCAACTTGTCATTTTTTTTTGTGTTTTTATTCTTTCTCTGCATCTTGCCAGTCTTACCAAGGGGTATCGTATTACCCAGTAACTGGGTTGTGGAGGTCAGTTAGGCAGTCGCTCCATGTAAAATACTGGTATTCAGCTGCATACGGTTAGACTGGAAGCCGACCCCAACGTAGTTGGGAAAAGGCTAGGCAGATGATGATGATTCTTTCTCTGCATCATGTTTACCGCAAATTAAATGTCTTTTCTCTTTCTTTCTTTCTTATGGCATAGCCTGGGACAGGTCTATGTCCAGCAGTGGACTGTAATAGGCTTAGTTGGTGCAGGGGTGGAGAGAATGGCTTCTTTGCTACATTTTACAGGCTGGATTCGTCGTTGATTCAACGTCACAAAGTCCTGACTGACTGATATATCAACGCACAGCCTAAACCACTGGTCCTAGAGACATGAAATTTGGAGGGTGTGTTCTTTGTGAAGAATAGGTATCCACTAAGGAAGAGTTTTTCGAAATTCCACCCCTAAGAGGGTGAATGGGGGGATTGTGAAATGTCACGCGGGCAGAAGCTAGTACAGATATAAACAAGAACAGCTATGACAAGATACATATACAAAACACTCACCAGATGCTTTTAATTTCTACATTATTTATCACATTTCGTATCGGCCGACTAAAATGTTACTTCCTTCATCACACACGTTTCGAAAGCCATAAATTCACTTCACTGTCACATGACGCTAGCGTCCAACGAAACTAAACTTATAAATCACATTCTAATCTTCTCTTGTTGCGACATCTATGTTCCTCATTTGTGACTAAAAATATTAATGAAAAAAACTATTTAAAGGTTTAGAGTTAGACTAAGCTTGTCTCTACTAAATACAGCGTAGACAGAGTAATCTATAGACTCATGGTATCCGTGTCACCGAAAGGGACAAAAAATTCCGGCAATCTTCATCATACTATCATTTTTACAGCTTATTACACTGCACCTAACCATTTTCATAGTTGCGCAAATGTAGGTACTGTTATTTAATTATGCACGAAAAAGATCTTATTTTCCGTTTAATCGCGGTGTAGTTTTTACTAATTCATTCATAATTTTTAATATTTCATTCATAAACGTCAAACTTGTTGTGCACATTGATGTGCTTAGCCGACACGCAGTAAGGGACAGAAATATTTTTCTCTTTATCTTGTGCGAATGAAAAAGAAGATATGCAGCAGTCTATAGTTTACTCTGTCTACGAAATACAGATTACTCAGTAATCTAGCTAGGAGAGCAGCGATTCACCCAATAATTCGTTGTACCTAATACCATGTAATTAATAATGCATACTTTCTAGGTCCCTCGTAAACTACAAAACCTTTATGTGCCTTAACAAATTTATTATTATTTCCTTTACTTCATTAAATAACACATATAAACTATATTTTTAAGTATCTATATATATAAAATGGTAAACTGACTGACTGACTGATTGTTGATATATCAACGCACAGTCTAAACCGCTGCTCCTAGGGACATGAAATTTGGAGGGTGTGTTCTTTGTGAAGAGTAGGTATCCACTAAGAAAGGGTTTTTCGAAATTCCACCCCTAAGAGGGTGAAATTTCACGCGGACGAAGTCGCGGGCAGAAGCTAGTTAGAATATAAAAAATATAAAAACACTATTATTATTATTTGTGCATAGGAACCTTTCTCTTTAAATCACTTAGGTATATCAATCTGTCTAGCCTTTTTGCTACTATATTGGGGTTGGCTTCCAGTCTAACCGGATGCCGCTGAATACCAGTAATTTACATGGAGCGATTTCCTATCTGACCTCCACAACCCAGTTACTGGGTAACACGATACCTATTGGTAAGACTGGTTTTTAGACTTTCGGGCCTCTGATTACTCGTAATGACTGCCAAAGATCTACGAATGACAGTCGGGACGAGACACGAAGAGGTTTTAAGTTACTCACTATGATTTTTTTTTTACTGAAAAGACTATCTTGTTTATAGGTTTAGACCATAAAGCTTTGTAAATGAAAAGCTTTTTATTCATTTATGTAGCTAATTAATAACAGCCGCACAAGTCGATCGATCAGGTTAAGCTACGCTTGCCGCGGTTGGTCTGTGGATGGGTGACCATCTTTACATACCGAGACCCCTCCGTGTCTCGGAAAGCACGTTAAGCCGTTGGTCCCGGCTGTCATTCGTGGATCTTTGACAGTCGTTACGTGTAGTCACAAGCCTGAAAGTCTGACAACCAGTCTTAAAAATGCGACATTGAACACCATGATACGCATGCAGTCATTCTTGCTACCACTTGATAAATGCCCCAAAAAAAAAACAACAAAAAATATATTTAAAAAAAAAATTGTTTGGACCAAAATAAAAATAATTGTTGAAACTTTTGAAGTGCTAACATCTGCTCTACTCATTTCTCTGACAACAGTTATTTGGTATGTTCATTCCCACGTTTTCGATTCCTCTGCCAGCGGTGGGCAAGCGCAGTTTGGGGTTGAATAATAATTATTGGGATATTTTAAAAACTTGCATTTAATGCTTTTGTGTGAATTAAGTTTTTTATGCAATTAGTGTTTTTGTGTTAGAGGGGCTTGTGGCTAAGTAATAACAGCCGCACTGTTCGATCGGTCAGGTTAAGCTACGCTTGCCGCGGTTGATCCGTGGATGGGTGACCATCTTTACATACCAAGACCCCTCCGTGCTTCGGAAAATACGTTGGACCCGGCTGTCATTCGTGGATCTTTGACAGTCGTTACGTCATGGTCGCAGAAGCCCATGGTCTGACAACCAGTCTTACCAAGGGGTATATCGTATTACCCAGTCACTGGGTTGTGGAGGTCAGATAGGCAGTCTCTCCATGTAAAATACTGGTATTCAGCTGCATCCGGTTAGACTGGAAGCCGACCCCAACGTAGTTGGGAAAATTATGTTTATCCTAGCTGCACCCCGCGGTTTCACCCGCATAAGTTTCGATCCCGTGGGAAATATCGGGATAAAAAATCCATAATATGTTAATCCAGTGTGTCAGCTATCTTCATAGGAACCAAATTTTATGCAAATTGGTCCAGCCGTTTGAGCGTGAAGCAGTAACAAACATACAAACACACATACACACACTCACAAACTTTCGCCTTTATAATATTAGTGTGATTCGGAGTCGGCGCAACATGTGTTTTTCTTCCCTACTTCTCTTATAGTCGTCATTTCCGTAGTCACTCACTCTCTAGCCGTCACCATTGCCACACCACAGTAAAGATATGAAATGATGATGAAATGATTTTATTTTTTGTAAGTAGGTTTTTACAAACACTTTTACACGTCAATCATGTTTTTTTTAAACTAGATGAAGTCGGCGTTTCCTATCTGACTACTCTGAGAAGAAAGGCCGAAACAAACTCAGAGGTCACAGTTTTAAAGTCCAGACATAATCTTGGTCAGGTTAATATGAAGACCATGTAGATCGCTGTCTGAGGTAGTCTTTTGAGGAAAGAACCACACAGATTGAGAGGACCTGTCCAGTCAGTGCACGCATTTGTCAAAAATCGTGCAGCTCAACTCAAGACTTAAGGAGCTCAACGATTCGACGAACAATACGGAAACTACGTACTAACGTTCGAAACGGCACGCTCACACAGACGCGCGCATCTATGGTACTTACCACTGGCGATAGTCGCTGTGCTCTCAGTATACTCTTGAGAGCCAAAGAGTATACTGAGAGCATCGCGACTATTAGTCACGGGTGCCGCTTAGGGGTACCGTAGATGCGCGCGTCTGTGTGAGTGTGCCGTTTCGAACGTTAGTACGTAGTTTCCGTACTGTTCATATCTTTACTGTGGTGTGGCAATGGTGACGGCTAGAGAGTGAGTGACTACGGAGATGACGACTATTATAAGAGAAGTAGGGAAGAAAAACACATGTTGCGCCGACTCCGAATCACACTAATTTATAAAGGCGAAAGTTTGTGAGTGTTTATATGTTTGTTACTTCTTCACGCTCAAACGGCTGGACCAATTTTGATAAAATTTGGTATGGAGATAACTGACACACTGGATTAACATATAGGCTACTTTTATCCCGATATTCCCACGGGATCGAAACTTATGCGGGTGAAACCGCGGGGCGCAGCTAGTATAAACATAGTTTTCTTCGTTAGTACATAGTTTATATGTATACCTATCTTTACTGTGGCCACACAGTCCATACAATCGAACCCATAACTATCATGGTGGGCTAAAAACCAGTCTCCTCTTCAAATTCGTAGGTGATACATTAAGAATATAACTCTGCGCCATTTCTGACAAACGCGACGCCCGGGCAAAAACTATAAAATTGTTAGCCACTAAAACAGAATTTTAAAAGCGCCTAATTGGTCAAAGCGATTTGTGTAGTGACAAAAATGACATGCCGACACGACCTATGTAAGGAAACATATGGGAGAACAGTTTGTACCGGACTGTCCTTATATCGATCTAAACAAATGATGACGGGTTATTTTATTTTTTTAAATAATACCAATAAAAAAGGTTGACTGAACTGTGATTGCCTGGTGTAAGAATTGCAAAAATTAGTAATTAGAGTACATCTTCTAAAAACAATTTTGCCCTTAAGGGGCTTATAAGACCTAAACGCAAAAAACGCAGGTTAAAGAAACAATAAAAGTATCGACTACAGTAAACAAAATTAGAAAAATATAATATATTCTTCAGGATATATATGCTAGGTAGATAGTGTGTTGAAAACATAATACAACTAATTTTATACGATAAAAAAAAATCATGAAGATACCTCTAAAAACTTTATTTTTACAATAAAAATACAATCATTATGATTTTTTGTCCGATTATTCTACAAGCAACATACTAAAGTACTAGTGTTTTAATTTTTTAGTCCAAACAATAGATTTTTTGTAAATAGATAATTGCTTCAAATTTTGCAATAAATCACTAGCGTTGTGTCATCGCGCTTCCCTTTCTTTTCTATGCAGTCCGACAAAGACCGCGCTTTAGGTCATGCAGTCGCCTTAAAGCTTTATTGCCTGTTTGCTTGTTCGTCTCTTGCTGTAACGCAAGCGGTGTTTTGTTTGGTGTGAAATTAGAGCCTTTTATTTTCTCCTGTTGCAGAGGCAAGAGGGCTATGTAACATATACAAAGCCAGTGCTAGCTGTTGCCTCTGTTTAGATTCACATTCCTTCTTTATACACCCTGTTTGACCTACTCAGGTTTCGAAAAACTCTTTATTTGTAGACACTTTACTAAACTTTGAAGTAGTTATTGCATTATGTACCTGATGTACTTAATATAGAAATCTGGAAGAAGGAAGACACACTCGGAGATATTTCTAACGATTTTCAAGCAGTCCCTTCCCAAATAACCCTCCGTATAACTAACTGCACCACTTCAGAAAAATTTCACGTCATCCGATAACATCTAGACATTTCTACAGATCGGCGTCTCATTATGATCTGCAAAAGGCGACATTGTTCTGCCTTGTTCCTCTTTTTACTGGCGTAATGCTTCACTGGGAGTATTTTAGGCACGTTGTAACATGGGTTTTTTTTGGGGAGGGGGGGGGGTTACTTCATTCTTGGGTTATGCTTGATGGAAGGTTTTCTGGTTGGAAAAACATGTTCGTAATGAGTGTTGGAGAAGTATGGGCTAATGGCTAAATGATAACAGCCGCATAGGGCAAGCTATGCTTGCTGCGGTCGGTTTGTGGATGGGTGACCGTCCATTACACTACTGCTGAGCATGAGGTCCTCGGTTCGATTCCCAGCCGGTCTGTATTTGTGCCCGGTTGATGGCAATAGGCTCGCCCCATGTGTTTTTGGGATGCATGAAGAAGTCTCCTCGTGTAGCGCAGTTTGTTCCGCCAGTTACTCAACTGAACCGAGCGCTCGGCGCATCCTGGACAGTCACACCCAACACCTTATTTAACTGGCCAATTCTTCCCTTGAGATGGTAGGGCTAACGCCCGCCTGGTTTGTGACCACTCTCCTACCGGAATCCGGCGTCAAGCAGCCTGCTGTGTTTCGTCAATTCGTGGGAGTTCCAGTGGGACCAACTATGAAATCACGAAAAAAAAATCAGTTGTTTCATACATTTTGGTCAAGTAGGTAGGTATTGATCTTTTGTATGAAACAGCTGATTTTTTTTTCGTGATTTCATTTGGTCCAATGGTGAAAGTTGTTCATATTCATGAGTAGAACAGCCTGTAAAAATTAGGAACCCTTAAAAAAATCATTCTGTTTATCGCCTTAATAGGCTATTTGACTGGTTTCTGATAAACATCTCAGATTATTTATTGGTGTCTAACGAGCCCACAAAAACCTATTACTTTAAATTGCATAATGTATTTCTTTCAGAAAATAGTAAATAAAAATGTACTGTTTAAATAAGCCGCCAAACGCTATCTTTAACAATATGGCGTCGTGACGTCACAATACACGTAAACAAACGTTGAAACGGTCGAGATACTAGACAAAAGTCATATGTTCTGTCAACGATAGACAGAAATTTACTATATCATGACGTCATCATAAGTTCAGCCAATTTAGACCGTTTTCGATTACGTGGCGCCAGATTTAAAAAGATGAAGTTTTTTCGGGATTTTTTTAATAAATAATACATTGTTTTGTAGTAAAATTAATGCAAATCGATTTTAAAAGCGATAATCTATACGAGTGTCAATAATTATGACCTTATTTTTTACATTGTCAAATAGCCTATTCTCCGAAAGGTTAGGCAGTAGTGTACCTACATACAACGTTATTTTTAGTATAATATATGCGAAACCTGAATATAGTTTGTTCAGAATAAGTAACTGAATCGATTCCAATATTTTTTACCCTATGTTACTTATATTTTATCCCAAAAATATATAAAAAAGGTTAAAATTTGGACACCGAGCGACACTAAGTAGGTTATCCAATCTCCGCGCCGGATGGCAAGGTACCTAGGTACTATTAGTAGGAGGATAATTAAATAAATAAATAATAATAAATATTATCAATGAGCGCAAGACGGCGCGGCGCGAGCGGCGCGGGTGAGCATGCCTTTGTACGGACAAACAGGTAACTTAACAAGCTTATAACTTTGTGATTTTTCATGATACAGTTTTGAAATTTTGTACATAGATTCTTTACATAAAAATACTAGACACGTGTTTCAGGTTTCGCATATACTAAAAATAATGTTGTAGATTATAAAATATCCCGCTAAAGGTAATCTGAATGTAAACTGAGTATATTGAGTGGCTTGTCAAACCTCATAGTGACGTGGGTTAGTGCGTTATCTGATAAGAGAGGCAGACGAGCGGTTGTAGGGCGGTTGTGAAGCGTTTGTTTAGCGTTTTTTTTATACTTATGTTTCTTTTCTTTCACTGTTTCTGAGGTAGAAATGCAAATTTTGCAAATGGGATACCCTTAAGTGATTCGATTACTGTAATAAATTTGCTGTAATTTTGGTTTTGGTAATACCCTGATCACCATCGTAAACAAAACGACAGTGATGAATGATGATATTACGTTGCAGTAACTTTACAAGCCTTGATCAAAACTTCCTCATCAAAATAATCGATTTTTGATATTATACTATATTTTAAACGGTTATCTACGGTTGCCAGACTTGGATATTTAACAAAGCGACGAAGAACAAAATACAAACGAGTCAACGAGCAATGGAAAGGAGCATCCTTAACATCCGATTAAAAGACAAACAAAGAAATGAAGACGTACGAAAGAGAACAAATGCTCTAGACGCCCTCGAACACACCCAACGTCTGAAGTGGAAATGGGCAGGCCATGTAGCACGCCTACCTGACACAAGATGGACCCATAGAACTACGACATGGTCGGGACCAACAGGAAGAAAACCCAGAGGACGACCACCGGAACGCTGGGTAGATGAACTTAATAAAAACATAGGCAAAGACTGGATGGTCAAAGCCAAAAACAGGGACACCTGGAAAAAATTGGAGGAGGCCTGTACCCGAAAAGGGGCCATAACCTTTTAGAAATTTTTTTTTTTTGTGTTTTTTAAGCATATATTTTTCTTAATGTATTTTTCTTAATAATCCACTTGTGTAAATTTTATGTTTTCATTTTTTTTGGTTATGGAAATAAAGGCTATATTATTATTATATTTTAAACATGTTTTCCGATAGCTCAAACCATGGAGCTATAAAATCTCGACCCTTCGATCTTCCTGTACAATAATCAGCCTATAACGTTCCCACTGCTGGGACACAGGCCTCCTCTCAGTAAGAGGGAGTGGGCCGTAATCTACTACGCGAGCCCAGTGCGGGTTGGTAGATGTCTTCGAATTTTTGGTTCTAGTATATGCCGGTTTCCTCACGATGTTTTCCTTCACCGTTTTGAGAGCAGTGGTGGCCAAGTGGTAACGGCCACCACTTGTTTCATCACCACTGATTTTTAGTATACTAACTACATTTTAACCATGTTTTCTGATGGCTCAAACCTTAAAACTTTACACTCTCGACCCTTCAATCTTCCTATCAAAATCAAAAGTTATTTATTCAAATTAGGCTGAGAACACTTTTCGAACGTCAAAATTACAAAAGGCAGTCCCCCAAAACACCCATCCTTCACCACTTTCTAGTCGCAAAATCCTCCCCCTTTTCTACCTTTTTTTGACCTTTTCTTTCGATTCGAGGGGATATGTTACATACCTATGTATTCAAGCGCGCACCATCGTCGACTGCATCTTCAATTACTATCGGTTGAGATGGTGGCCAAACGTGAGTCATGGTGCTAATACATGCGTCATGTTCGTGAACGGGCGCCGTCAGTAGGGACTGGTTATCTCTTTGCTGCCATGACTTATTTTAATTTAGTTTTATATTTGAATTGTTTTTTTTTTCGTCTTTTCATTACGGACGCTGTTAACGTTCTGTATCGTTCTCACATGCGTAATTTTTAACATGAATGATGTAAACAAGACCTTGTCACCAATTATTTTGATTTAAAAGAGTGTCCATGGAGTTTCTTGCCCGTTCTTCTCCATAGGTACCTACGCTTTGGAATGGGCAACTAGCTTCATCTTTCTGACTGACCGACCCCTTGACAATTCAAAAGTGCCTGTAATTGGATTAATTGAAATAAATGCTTTGAGTTTGAGTTTAATCATCAATAAAAAAAAAAAAAACGCTCGTCTACATCGCACAATCCAAAAGATATAGTCAAAACATGTCCAGTAAAGTAATTCGGAGGCTCCGACACTTATTAGTGGTGTTTTTTGTTGATCGTTATACGTTAGCTGTCACTCTGATTAAAATCATACAGATAGGTATAAACAGAAGGCTAAGGCGCAATTTACACCGCCGCGGATCGGAGTGGAATCGAGTTTTCGTAATAGCAAAATGAACTTTATGTCAATTGTCTAACGTACAAACTAGATACGAGCTTGTTACTGCGGGAATTCCCGAGAATACGCGATAATTCTCCAGAACAGTACAGTACAGTTACAGTATTGACATAAAGTTCATAATGCTTTGTACGAAAAAAGTTCGCTTCCATTCCGTTCCGCGGGGGTGTAACTAACTTTTGCTCGCGACTTCGTTCGCGTGGTAGTTGTACTAAAATAACAGCCGCTTCACATTTTTATAAAACTGCTTCAGCCCCCGACCCACCGCGTCGTATCGCATCGCCCGCCCGCGCTATTACTTCGTTGTGACTTAGCGTTCTTTCTAACTTTTTTTTTCTGTCGGCTCCTGTAGACATGTAACAACATCATTAAAATTTGATATCGTTATGCACACCTAGCTGTGCAAAAGACGCTCTAGTTCCAATTTTCCCCACCACTATTAAAGATGGCGTCTTTAGTTCCAATTTTCCCCACCACTATTAAAGATGGCGTCTTTAGTTCCAATTTTCCTCACCACTATTAAAGATGGCGTCTTTAGTTCCAATTTTCCCCACCACTATTAAAGATGGCGTTGCAATCGAGAATTTAACTGACAGAAATAGGAGACTGGAACTTCTGACATTTCTATCCGATGTTATCTGTCACTCTGTTTCTAAAAGTATATTAATGAGTCCTCTCAAACGGCAGTTGTTTTAATTTCTTACTGATCACTTGCTTGACATTGTTGTACTAAAATGTTGGACTTATCTGATGGACTGACAGTCTGGCTTGACATCATTGTTAAGTACCCTTATGCGTGTGTTATTGAAGGTATTGGATTCTATGCTTTAAGGGGTAAGCTCTAAGGTGGCCCGCGAAATTCAAATTTTCTTACGTTTTTTGCAATTTGCTGGTCAGTATTAAGTTGTACGTTGATTAAAATATGATTCGCGGTCGTAACAAATATGTATTTACAGAATTATAATCATTAAAGTCATCAACACAACTCTCTAAGACCATGTAATCCCCAAATGTCAAGATTTCATGAAATAGTCATTCTTGGGGATTACATGGTCTTAGAGAGTTGTGTTGATAACTTTAATGATTATAATTCTGTAAATACATATTTGTTACGGCCGCGAATCATATTTTAATCAACGTACAACTTAATACTGACCAGCAAATTGCAAAAAACCAAAAAAAAATTGAATTTCGCGGGCTACCCTGGCGCTTTCGCCTTAATGATAAAGTTCCTTCTGAATCCAATTGGGTAATTGCGAAACACACTATCAGTAGCAATGGGTTTCATTTTGGCAGTTCAACAACATTCATTGCGTTATTTACGTTGCACGTTGTTGAGCAGACAAAGACTAGCAATATCCGTCAAAATGATTCAGATTGAGATTCATGGTGTGTTACGTATGTCCAAATAAATATACAAAACCATGTACTTACGTAATCACTAATCAGCCTATAACGTTCCCACTGCTGGGACACAGGCCTCCTCTCAGTGAGAGGGAGTGTATATATCCACCACGAAGGCCTAGTGCGGGTCACATGTCTTCGAATTTTTGGTTCTAGGACATGCCGGTTTCCTCACGATGTTTTCCTTCACCGTTTTGAGACCAACTAACTACCTAAATAAGTGCCTGAAAAAGGTGAAAAAAAATGTTAGGCAGAGTTTAATTCAGCAATTTTTATAACGTAATTTATTAGATGCGTTACAAAAAAACTGGCCAAGTGCGAGTCGGACTCGCACACGAAGGGTTCCGTACCACAAGGCAAAAACGCCGAAAAAAACACGTTTGTTGTATGGGAGCCCCCCAATAATTATTTTATTCTGTTTTTAGTATTTGTTGTTATAGCGGCAACAGAAATACATCATCTGTGAAAATTTCAACTGTCTAGCTATCACGGTTCTTGAGATACAGCCTGGTGACAGACAGACGGACGGACGGACAGCAAAGTCTTAGTGATAGGGTTCCGTTTTTACCCTTCGGGTACGGAACCCTAAAAATTAAAAATGTTCTTCAACAAAAATGAGTGAACGATAAGTTTAAACATTTGTACTCCTTCTATAATATTTCACATAGCGCACTCTTTATTATTTTTATGTATATGTATACCAGTATTAATGTACAGACGCCAGCACATCAAGCTACTACAACCTGTCAAATTTCTTTAATAGATTTTCAACTTTATCGCTAAAGTATAAGGTTCAAAGTTGATTGGGAAAATTTGACAGTTTCGGGTAGCTTGATGTGCTGCCGTCTGTACACACGACGCCACATCAAGCTATACATTTCCAGTTTTAGCTGACCTCGCATTGTATAGGCTTTTCGTACAGCGAAAAGTCAGCTTATACCTACTGGAAATTTTAAATGTTAAACAAATAAATAATATTAACCTCTAATAGGTTAATCATACCTACCCAAAGAAAAAAATATAGCACGAGCTATTTCGAAACTCCTGCCAAAGTAATTATAACAAAAAAAAAAAAACACTTGCATACAAGTTCTAAAACTGCGATCACAGATAACACCTCCCAAATCCGATAAAAAACAAAGCCACCAGTATCTTCTACAAAAAAAAAAAACAAACTCATTTGAAATTCGAAACAATCGGCGCTGTCAAACACTCAGACAGACGAACAGACAAAAAAAAAACAAGACTCAGAAGCGCATACGACTTTACAAAGTTAAAATACAAAAAAATATAACACCATTGTTTCTCGGCGAATAGAAAACTGTTAAAATATATGAAAGAAATAAAAATGGCGAGGACAGAACTTGATGTATAAGAAACAAAGAATTTTTGACTAAATTATCATTATTTGAGAGCAGTGGTGGCCCAGTGGTCACGGACACGGACACGACTTACGAGTTGTAGGTCGTAGGTTCGAACACAGACAGGCGCTTTGCTTTGTGTAAATTATGTCATTATTTATTGACGTGTTTGTACAAACCTACTTACAGAAAATAAATAATTTATCATCACCACTGCTCTCAAAACGGTGAAGGAAAACATCGTGAGGAAACCGGCATGTCCTAGAACCAAAAATTAGAAGACATGTGGCATCCACCAACCCCCACTGGGCCCGCGTGGTGGATTACGGCCCACTCCCTCTGAGAGGAGGCCTGTGTCCCAACAGTGGGAACATTATAGGCTGATTATGGTCATTATTTCTTTTTATCTAGCGTCTCTTAGAGTCGTCTCCTTGAGGAATCCAATCCGATATAGTGTGATTCGACTGAGAACCAAAGTTGTCGACATAGCTCACAGAATAAGCAAGCTGAAGTGGCAATGGGCCGGCCATATTAGCCGTAGAACCGATGACCGACGAGTTCGTCTGCCAGTAACAATAAATAGTCCTCGAGGCCGTATTTCGGCCACGGCGGCCAATCTCAACGGAGACCAGCCTTCGCCGCGGGAGGTATTATAGTGCACAAGTGTGCGCGCAGACACAGGTGCCCTCTTCCCTCACTCTCATAGTCCAATGGGACGCCGATCCGCCACGACCAGAGAGAGATCAGGCGCAGGACCAACGGCTCAACGTGCTTTCCGAGGCACGGGGGTATCACACCGCCGACTTCTAAACTCCGCGCTGTTACTAAGAAATTCCTAATGGAAAAACTCAATAACACTTTGCCCGACCCGGGAATCGAACCCCATCTTGCTAAGCAGTCGCGCTTGCGACCACGAGACCAACGGGGAAGTCAACCGCCTGTCATCGGGGCAGTCGTCTGACTAACCACGTCACTGACGTAATTAATGTGGTTGAACTGCCCAAATTAAAGGCAATGCTATTGTAAAAGTGTGTTACGCAATTGTACAACAATAAAGTAACTCATAATACAGGAACACACACACACTCTCACTCTCACACCCACACACACACGCGCTCGCACTCAGACATTCTTGTACTGGACTTTTATTTTATTTGTTCAAAATGCTGTTAATAATAATTATGTAACAGTCTAAGAAATACTCTTGTTCTATTTTCGGGAAATGAGGGCTGTTTGTCCTTAATACAGGCTACTAAGTAGCCTAGCTAGGACATCAGATCGTAAAATTGTATTGTTACCTACTCATCTTAGATTTAAACTATTCCTAAGTTGTCATCCTACTTTGTAACAGACTGTAACACTTTTTTATGAAATAAATTATTATTATTATTACTGTCGACTGCCTCGGACACCATGGCCTATCTTGTAGTAGGAGCGCAGGCCGGATAGCACGGCACGCCAGCATTAATGACATCATCCGCCGTGCTCTTGTCACCGCCGGGGTGCCAGCTGTTTTAGAACCCAACGGCCTGGCACGCGACGATGGGAAGAGACCAGACGGAATGACCATAATGCCCTGGAAGTTAGGCAGACCTTTGGTGTGGGATGCAACATGTGTCGACACCCTAGCGCCATCCCATCTTCCTAGCACGGTGGGCTGTGCTGGGGCGGCTGCTGCAGGTGCAGAAAACCTCAAACGGCGAAAATATTCCAACCTAATTGGGAGTTATATGTTCGAGCCGTTTGGGGTTGAAACACTAGGGCCATGGGGTCCGAGTGCCCACTTGGTTTTTCGAGATATCGCCAAGCGGTTAGTCGACTCTTCACGTGACCAGAGGGCATTGCCATACAACGTGGCAATGCTGCCAGCCTTTTGGGCACTGTTCCTGTTGACAGCGATGCGGACGAATTTTTTGATGCCCTATGATCATTTTGCTTATTTTTTTTCATATAAATGTACATATTATTATTATTTTAAATAGGTATTAGCATAAATTATGTAAATATTATAGTTATTATTATTAATTGCACCGCTGGATCTCTCTCTGGGCTTTCAAATTGCACGCCATTCAACTCAATTCTCGGATACTTTGATCAAGCTGCTACCAGCCACCCTGCGAAGTTCATAGCTCCACCTAGCCCCATTCACTGCCATTCAAGAATTTTCGAAACAATGATGTAGTCGATTAGCAATTTCCTTCAAAATCCTTAGGATTATGATTGGAAGTGTGTTGCGCAATTGGGGTGCACGCTTATGATGATCCAGCAAACAGGCAAGATTCTCGTTTTGATTCTAGAATTTCCGCAAACGAACACTAATTTGTTAAACTGATTGACACCGATTTCTGCTTGTCCCCTAATAGAATCTTGTCGTGAACCTACCATTAATCATATCACAACTATTAGCGTATTTAACTTAATATATATTTAGACCAGACACCGACATCCGGCGTTAGATATTCTTAGTTTTAGTTACTAGTAGACATAGAAAGAGTTATTAGTTTGAAGAGGGCTCAGTTAACTTTAAATGGCGATGGTGCTTTGCCTTCTTCTTTTGCTTCGTATCGACGGCACGACAGACTTACAAATGTCGGCCCAATAATTTGTCACATCCAAGGAGTCTTTTTTTTTTGCGAATGGGAAATCATCAAATGACCCCTCCCGCTCTGGGTGGCGCGGAAGGGAGTGTCAGACTCTTACTGACTAAAACCCACCCGTGTTCCTTCCTTAGCCCTTTATGTTCCAAGGCGTCTTGGGTTACGATTTCACAATTTGAAAAGTCCCGACAAAAAACCTGACCTTGTCACAAACTATCGTACATTTTACTTTTTTTTTTGTGTTTTCATAATGATTTAACTTTTTACACAACACGCCTATTAAACACCAACATTTCGCCAATTATAAATATGTAAACATAGTCCCATTTATGAGGTATTCCACACAGAGCACTGATTTCAACAGCACTTAGACGTACCGCACCTGAGCACTTCCACTAAAGGGGGCATTTAACTTTCTTTTTAGGGTTCCGTACCTAAATGGTAAAATGGAACCCTTATGGTGAAACTCAGTCTGTCTGTCTGTCTATCACAGCTGGATATCTCAAGAAGAGCGCAGTTTGCACATTCTAAAACACTTTTTCTTTTTTTTTTAGGCCGCATAGTTTTCGACTTTTGATGAAAAATTAAAAAAAAAATACAGTTCATCAACTTCCGAAATCAAGTAGGGAACCCCCCCCCCTCTTATTCACTTTTTCAGAAATCATCAACAAAAGTTACATTAGTTCTACTATCGGTCAAGAGATGGCGCTGACATAAAACTGCAATATTCTACACCGCAGTGCATAGTGTTAAAATTCTGTGATGAATATAGGCCTCGCCGATGAAAAATTAAAAACATGATGGTACGGAAACCTCGGTGCGCGAGTCCGACTTGGTCGTAAACGGTTTTTTCTTAAAATAGTCCCATTAAGCGCTAAGGTGGCCCGAAATTCAAATACGTTTTTAGGGTTCCGTAGCCAAATGGCAAAAACGGAACCCTTATAGATTCATCATGTCTGTCTGTCTGTCCGTCCGTATGTCACTGCCACTTTTTTCCGAAACTATAAGACCTACACTATTGAAACTTGGTAAGTAGATGTATTCTGTGAACCGCATTACCTAAGATTTTCACAAAAAAATAGAAAAAAAAACAATAAATTAAGTATGGGGGTTCCCCATACTTAGTTTAGCAACCAATTTTCGGTGGAAGTTTACATGATAATGTACATACATTATCATGTGAACTTCCACCAAAAATTGGTTTGAACGAGATCTAGTAAGTAGCTCGCCGGTGAAAATTTAAAAACATAATTATGATGGTACGGAACCCTCGGTGCGCGAGTCCGACTCGCTCTTGCCCGGTTTTTTGTTATGATTAAAATATGATTTGCGACCTTATCAAATATGATTTACAGAATTATAATCATCAATACATCACTCTAAGTTCATATATGTAATCCTATTGAATGATATTTCATGAAATAGTCACCCATTTATGGCGTTGCTTAATCCTGAAGATCTATCCGTGCGGCTGTTATTATTTAGCCACGAGCCCCTCCGTAGCTAACCCCTTAAAAATATCAAAACGTTCTATAAAAAGATTTTCCCGAGCAATGGCGACTGGCACAGTTATATCCGTCAAATTGACACGTCAATCATTAAGCTATAATAAAAACAAATGACGAGCAATATAAACAGGAGCTGGTATAATTAGCCCAACAGGAAATGTAAGGCAGACCGCGAGGCACATCTGTGGTAGCGTTTATTTATGTTGAGAAAACTAGAGCTGCAGCACGCGAGTTTGCGTCGAGTTTACTTTTGAGAGTAAAATACTGCTTCGTTGGTCTAGTGTCCACGAGTGCTGCAGCTGAAGACGGCCACTGCTGGACATAGGCCTCCCCCAAGCACCGCCGCTTCGATCGGCTCTGTGCTTCCCGCATCCAAGATATAAGTAAGTACCTCAAAACTTTACCGATTTTGGCCCGTGGCAAAATCAATGGGATGGGGCCCTCCTTCAATGTAAAGAAGCAAACCAATGTTATAGTTTTTTACCGACTTCAAAAAAAGGAGGTTATCAATTCGATACGTATGTATGTAATATTATTGGAATTGCATTATATTCACACATGACAATCTATTAGGGCTTCCAAACAAATATACAAAATTTTGTAGACGTATGTATGTATGTATGTATGTATGTATGTATGTATGTTTGTCCACGCATATCTCCGTAACTATTAATCGGATCGTGACCATTCTTTTTTTATTGGCTTACATTTACTTCAACTTAGGGAACAGTGCAAGTTTCATCAAAATCGATTCGGTAATTTTCAAGATATGGACTAAGACGTGAAAGTGTGACGGCCTGGCTTATTGATACGAGCTACGGGTGTAGTGTCAAAGGGAAAATATCTCAAAACCTTGGTCAAATTCTAGTGCAACAACTAAAAATTACGAAATAAAAAGTAATTTAAAAAAATTAAACCGACTTCAAAAAGAAATTAACTCAAAATTATGAAATAATTTTAATTTCGGAAGTCGGTGGCAAAAAACTAAAACTATAAAATACAGATCCCAATCGACACCGACTTCCGAAATTAAAATTATTTCATAATTTTGAGTTAATTTCTTTTTGAAGTCGGTTTAATTTTTTAAAATTACTTTTTATTTTTATTAGCACTTCTCCCGCGTACATTTCATATTTTCCCCTACAAAATTTAACACCTGACTGCTTCTGTCCTTATGTTAAAATCCTTCTGTGCTCAAGGCCCTCTCGGGCCGGGGGCCCCCTCTGGCTGGGGCCCGTGGCATTTTGCCCCCATGGCCCACTATAGTTACGCCACTGACTCAAAATCAATCTGCCTAGCCTTTTCCCAACTATGTTTGGGTCGGCTTCCAGGCTAGTCTAGATCGGATGCAGCTGAATACCAGTATTTTACATGGAGCGACTGCCTATCTGACCTCTACAACCCAGTTAGTGGATAATACGATACCCCTTGGTAAGACTGGTTGCCAGACTTTCGGGCTTCTGACTACCCGTAACCGTAACGACTGTCAAAGGTCCACGAATGACAGCCGGGACCAACGGCTTAACGTGCTTTCCGAGACACGGAGGGGTCTTAGTATGTAAAAATGGTCACCGGTCACGTAACACGATACCCCTTGGCAAGACTGGTTGTCAGACTTTCCCGTAACGACTGTCAAAGATCTACAAACGACAGCCGGGACCAAGTGATTAACGTGCTTTCCGAGTCACGGAGGGTCACCCATCCACGGACCAACCTCGGCAAGCGTTGCTTAACCTTGACGATAGACCCGTGCGACGGTTAATCTTTAGCCACGAGCCCCTTCGGATATAAGTACCTACAATCTCAAAAAGGCAGAGTATCCTTTTTGTCGACCCCAAAGAATCAAAAAACTTTTATCACACATCCTGACAAAAAAACAACTCACAATCGAGTCCCTTATTAGGTCTACATTCAAAACGGTGTAAGTCATTTTTTTCTCTTTTTTTTATCAAAAAATGTAATTCGCGTCGCATTCTAAAAGAGTGTTTGATAAAAATAAAAGTCGTGTGAGATAGTGTGATTTGAGCTAGTGTGAATGTGAGTGTGAGTTCAGTCCTTTGTGTTCGAAGGTAGCTGGTGCGTATTTTTAGAATTTAATGTCGATATTTCTTTTTGAGCTGTCGAGTTTCTTTTGTGAAGACGAGGCCGCGAGGTGAAGTTTATAAAGGTTTTAGGTTTTTATTGAGAAAGATTTAAATATAATATGGTTTCGTGAATCTTATCTCAAACTATTTTATCTGGAAAATTACATGACATAACATCACGTTTTGTTTCTCCAAAGGGAGGCAGAGGTGTAGGTACCAATATCACCAACGAGGCAGTAACACTAGACCAACGAGGCAGTAACACTACACCAACGAGACAGTAACACTAGAGGCAGTAACACTACACTAACGAGGCAGTAACACTACTCTAACGAGGCAGTAACACTAAACCAACGAGGCAGTAACACTAAACCAACGAGGCAGTAACACTAGAGGCAGTAACACTACACCAACGAGGCAGTAACACTACACCAACGAGGCAGTAACACTACACCAACGAGGCAGTAACACTACACCAACGAGGCAGTGACACTACACCAACGAGGCAGTGACACTACACCAACGAGGCAGTGACACTACACCAACGAGGCAGTGACACTACACCAACGAGGCAGTAACACTACACCAACGAGGCAGTGACACTACACCAACGAGGCAGTAACACTACACCAACGAGGCAGTAACACTACACCAACGAGGCAGTAACACTACACCAACGAGGCAGTGACACTACACCAACGAGGCAGTGACACTACTGATACTATTTCAAGCAAACACGCTACATACGGTCGTTGACTTCAAAATAAATTATCATCAAATCATTTTTTTTGTTTATCATGTTTAGATATCAATTCCATGACGTCTGCAGAGGTTGGCTAGCGAATTTAATTTGACCTTGTATATTTTTACTATTTCTGGAAACCAAACTATAATAAAAAAAAAAAATGACGAAGGACGAATTTCACCAATAAGCGTTTCATTAGTGAAGTTCCCTTCCAAGGGAAATTATTTTTACTGCAAAAATTGATTATATTAAAAGTGTGTTGGATCATTTAGCTCCGTATAAAATGGTTGAGCTGAATGGTGCTAATACATGCGTCATGTTCGTGAACGGGCGCCGTCAGTAGGGACTGGTCATCTCTTTGCTGCCATGGCTTATTTTAATTTAATTTAATATTTGAATTGTTTTTTTCATTACGGACGCTTTTAACGTTCTGCATCGTTCTGACATGCATAATTTTTAACATAAACAAGCCTTTGTAACCATATTATTTTGGTTTAAAAGAGTGTCCATGGAGTTTCTTGCCCGTTCTTCTCCATAGGTACCTACGCTTTGGAATGGGCAACTAGCTTCACCTTTCTGACTGACCGACCCCTTGACAATTCAAAAGTGCCTGTAATTGGTTTAATTGAAATATATGCTTTGAGTTTGAGTTTAAGTTTGAATAATTTGATTATCGCAAATAATATAATATAATTTTAATTATCATAAGACGTCCCTTAATAATTAAGAATCGTTACAATGCTTCCTGAAGCCACTTCAATTATACATATTTAAGCAGGAGTTTGCAACATAGATTTGTAAAACTGGAAGTGTAGTTTGGGTAGCGCATTTGTCTTGCAAAGTTTTGGCCATTTTTTTTATTTTATTATTTACTAGCTTCCGCCCGCGGTTTCGCCCGCGAGGTATGTCGATAACAACTATTCTATGTCCTTCCCCGGGATGCATTCTATCTCTCTGCCAAATTATATCGAAATCCGTTCAGTGGTTTAGGCGTCAAAAGGTAATATACAGACAGACAGACAGAGTTACTTTCGAATTTATAATATTATGTATGGATGTCAACATCATCAGCTTACAGCAGTCTACTGCTGGACAAAAGCCTTTCCAATTGCACGCCATTTAGGTCTAGCATTCAAAAATTGCTGATTCTCAGCCTAGTTTGACTTTTGATAAATGACGATTTTTAACTAGGTATGTTTCAGTAGCGAAGGGTCAATTTTTCTAAGAGGTAAGCCGGAGTAGATATCTATAATATAATAAATAATAAATTTTTACTTCTTAAAAAAACTTAATAATAGGTTACAGAAAAATAGTTTGGCAGTATTTATTTCTTATAGGTGGATGTAGCCACTGCAACCGAACTAGGCAATGCCTGTATTTCGGTTTCCAGCGCCTTTTCCCTCGATATTGCATCAATAAAATGCCAACAAAAGTATGGTTGGTTGTACTATTAATTAAATTCTATAAAGAAAGACTTAAAACTAACTTAACTGCTACATTGTATAAAACTTTAAATGACTCATATAATAAGCAAATGGATGAATATGATTATATTATTTGTCTTTAGAATACTGACTGCCATTTTTCAAAGGGTACGGTACGAATCGAGTTGAATGGAACTTTCGCCACTGGTATGTATACTGTAGAAAATCAGGAAGGCAATGCGTATTATCATAGCACGGAAAAGACAAGTTTGTCGACAGCGTATAAATAAAAATACTTCTATAAAGGTATGAGGAACAGGGTGTAAAGTACACTCATCCTCCATAGAAAAGGCAGGATCCTCCGACCAGACGGGTGTTGTGTCTGGGGGGCTCCTGCCCGATAATTCATGTCGGGACGATGGGACGTCGTATAAATGTACAGTCAACAAAATAGATGAGTATGCAGGATCGTCGGATATAGTTGAAGTTTAGTAAGAAACCGATGGATGTTGACGACTGAAATTTAATTTGAAAAATGAACTGTTTCTTTTCTATTATTAAAATAAAATTTTATTCGTTAGCATCCATTCGGTTTCTTATTAAACTTCAACTATATCCGTCGATCCTGTATAACCTATCTCTTTTGCTGACAGTACCTATTTGCTAGTTGCGCGATAAAGTCTGCTTGCCTGATGCAGGATTTTGCAGAACGTCAGTGTGATGTGTATTTCGCATGTGGCGTTGTAGATGTCGCCACACTTCTATTCCTGCTCTGTATATTCTAATTAACTTAAGATTTTCGGGCTCTTGTTAAACCGTAGCGGAGTGAATTCCTTGCAACTTTCGTAGGTACTACAGCCAGAGCCAGAAATGTATTGTAGTTAAAAAGTTTTGAACTATACCAGGAGGTAAATTTCTTGGCTTATTAGTCGATTCGCACGAATTTACTCGCCCGAAACGGGCGAATCGTCACTTTATAAAAATATTATTTTTTCTAAAGGCGACTCGCACGAACTTTATTTGTGGGCGAGTTGACAACTCCATAAATATGTATTAGGCAATTGGCACATTTTGAATTTTATCCTTTTAACAGAGAATGAAGTCGGTTATAAAAGGTCATTAGCACACAGAAGTTATGAGATAAATATTATAAAACGTGTACTTTTTCCTTATTTCTGGAATTGTCGACTCGTTCACAAATATATTAACTTCGTGCGAGTCAACCATACAAAAAAACAATATTAGATAAAAGGGAAGATTCGCCCGTTTCGCGCGAGTAAATTTGTGCGAATCGACTTACAAGCCCATTAGTTATATCTACAAACATTTGAATTTACAAACTCTTTCCAAAGTATTAACCTTAAAGAAATTCGTGCTCTTTCTTTCTCTATGTCCGCTCTTTACCTAGCCGTGATAGAGTACAACTATATGCTGATTCCTCTTCTTTGCTTCGCTTTTGACAGAGCGGTCGAGGTGACGATGTCAACAAAGGAGTTAAGTATACAGGAGCGTCGGATATTGTTGAAGTTTACTAAGAAACCGATGGATATTCTCGAATAAAATTTTAGTTTATTAATAGAAAACAAACAGCACATTTATTAAATTAAATTTCAGTCCAGAACATCCATCGGTTTCTTAGTAAACTTCAACTATATCCGACGCTCCTGTATACTTAACTCCTTTGTTGACTGTACATTCAGCCTATAATGTTCCCACTGCTGGACACAGGCCTCCTCTCTGTGAGAGGGAGCGGGCCTCCACGCGGGCCCAGTGCGTGTTGGTAGATGTCACATGTCTTCCAATTCTTGGTTCTAGGACATGCCGGTTTCCTCACGATGTTTTCCTTCACCGTTTCGAGAGCAGTGGTGATGAAATTATTTACACTAAGTAAAGCGCCTGTCTGGGTTCGAACCCACGACCTATAACTCGTAACTCTCGGCCGTTACCACTGGGCTACCACTGCTCTGTGCATCATCCCCTTTAAATATCTGTATTTAAATGCTAATATAATGAAGAATACTGTATTCACTTTTTACGTAATAAGCTTGACAAAAACGTAGGTACTCCTTTTTAACCGACTTCTAAAAAGGAGGTTCTGTATTCGACCCGTATGTATGTATGTCCGCGATTTCCTCCAAAACTAATGAACCAATTTTGATACTTTTAGGAAGGTTTTAGTATATAATACATTAGGTAATTATTCTTATGTACGAAATTATATGAATAAATGTACTGCAACTCCGGCATTTCTATGCGAATTTTGATGATTCTTCTACGTCTGTGTCTTCAATTCTTCAATGCACTAGTGTTAATCGAATTTGTGTAGGGAAGGTACAACTGAAAAGTGAAAAATAAAAACTTTTTTACAAAAAAAAAACAACCGACTTAAAAAAAAACAATACCAAGTGATAAATAACTATTTCGGAAGTCGGTGTCAAAAAACGAAAATGCGGAACCAACGACACCGACTTCCGAAATTAAAGTTATTTATCACTTGGTGTTTTTTTTGAAGTCGGTTGTTTTTTTTTTTTTTTACGTTTTTTTACAACAATTACAAATGAAAACTGCGGAGGACGAGACACAATAATCAGAGTCAACAATCTTTTACCGCGTTACTCTAACCCGGAGTTAAGTACACAGATTCATTATAACACCCACGCGCACGGAACCCCAAAAATCATGCACCATCATACACTTTGATCAGCGATTGGTCTAACACGCAATTACTGACAGATTAACTAGTAAACAGGTAACGGAATCATGTAATTTAACTGTTTTAGATGCTAGTTGTGCCTTGCGGGTACGCCTGAGTAAATAAACTTATTTTGTATGTAATTAGTTCGGTCGGTATTTCTTAGACACTGGATCGCATTCCACTTTGTCTATTTGATTTCCTTTGTTTTTTTCTTTTTGTGGTTTACTTTAATAGTTTTTAAGAGGAAATGCGGTCGGGACTTTTGAAAACGCCTAAGTGAAAAGTCCATGAACCACGGAAGGTTACATCCTGCAGGAAGATGCTCATTTGGTGGTGTTATATTCATTTATTACTTCAAGCACATAAATGTACAGAGGCTGACTTAATGCCATAGGCATTTTCTACCAGTCATCCTTTGGGAGATGCAGAGACAAACAGTGGTAGGTGCAATCATGAACATTGAGGAATAAATATTTTAAATAATATAAAGACACGCATATACCTATTAAAACTGAATATACTACTAAAAGTACGTTTTGGTTGCCCATGGAAACTCCAGATCCAGAATCAAACCCTGGACCCTACTCCCAGCAGTCATAAGCCCAACGAATCAGTCTTTATAACTGTCTATCTGTATATTTACGGTCTTATTCATAAAAAAAGCTTATAGAAGGTTTAAAGCACACATTAGTTAAAATGCTCATTAAGCCTTTAAAACGTTCGATAAAATTTTGTATTCATAAACGCTTCATAAACCTTCGATAACTAAAACGTCCTATAACTTCAATATAAATATAAATGTTGCCATTTTATTGAAGTCATCCAACAAATTGGTCAACATATTGAGTCGTCAAACGAGAATATCTGTCTACGCACCGAATAATTGTGACCATAGACATTATGACGTACGGAAAACTAATTTATTGTCTACGGTTTCGACAGTTTTGCCGCGTAAACGTCATTTTTGACAGTGAATTTGTTAATGTTATTTTATTGTCAGGCGACTTCAGGCGAGCGAAAACCTTTGAATATTTTTTTGTATTTAAAAGAAATGGAATTAAGACCGGAGACTAGTTCCAAGAAAGGGCAAAGAAGTGAATACTCGTTTTGGTTGGAGGACGATAAGGTTTGTACTGTTACAACTAAAATGTGTTCAAAGTAAGTTTTGTTTTGTAAACAATCTTTATTTCTTATACTTATTCTTGCTTTTGCTTTTCCTTAGATCTTTGGAAGAATTGGTCAGGGAGAGAGTTTCCATAATAGAAAATGAAGGTGGACGCTGGTGATGGCGCCAAACAAGTAGCTGAATTCTGGGCACAATAAGAAGATAGTAAATAAAAACATACTGACTGACACCAACGCGAAAAAGGGGAAAAAGGCGGCCTGGCATGATTTACGAATTAAGTGCCTATCCAATTTACTTATAAGTTACAAAGTTCCTGAGTAAGCATGTCAAGAACTTCGTTTGATGAAGAGAAAGAATTATAACATTAATTTTGTATTTCAGGACAATAGGAAGAATGGTGCTTCACTACAAATAATAAACAGAAGAGGTGGCATAGATGGCAAATGAAAAGAATCATTTTAAAAATGTTGTTCTGCTAGCACAAGTTCTAGAAGCCGAATTAAAGTTTAGAGTATTTTAAAAATAAATTAATTAAACTGATATCTGTATATGTATAAGCTTTTTATTAATGCACTACTAAAATGTTTCCTCTTTATCTTCTTTGTGTCGCGGGGACGACTGTATTTTAGATCTTGTTGGCCCAAAACTTTGCCACTTCCACAATGTTGTCAGTGGCAGCGCAGAGGTCACTTTGACTGCATGTTTTGGGACACATAGGGTAGGATAGGGATAAGGGGGAGCATGGTTTGCGACATAGCTTCACAACCACTCCCTACTGTAGCATCTCCCTGCAGGGTGTAAACCTACATGATCCACACGGAAGTCCCTGAACCGTCTCCGGACACAAGTGGGAAGATGTACCTCTAACCTGGTAAAGTGAGGCTACCTCGGTGGAATGTTTCCTGAAAAGTTTGTAAAATAGCATTTGCATTTCCCCTTGCAACTTCTTGGGGTGACTGTATGATATTCATTGATATTGCTACCTACCCTCTAACTGAATGTCTCCATGGTCAACTGCAATATTGTAAAGGACTGCTCTAGCCACTATGGTTGTTGCATGTAAAAGACATTGAAAGCGTTGTTTCCACAGCCCAAAGCAGCAGCGTCCCACAGTAATTCTTGTTGCTATTCCTCATATCCAAGACAAACTTACGAATCTGCAGAAAATGCATTTTACAGGGAATGATAAGTTTTTTTTAGTAACAGGTACCTATACCTAGGCATATAGGTACCTAGGTATATAGGTACCGTGGTACATTTGGTTTTAAAAATACTACTTTTTTAAGATTATCTTACCAAACAAACCAAACCAAATATACCACGGTACTTAGCTGTTACTAAAAAAAACTTAACATTCCCTGTAAAATGCATTTTCTGAAGATTCGTAAGTTTGCCGTGGATGTGACGAATTATGTCCTTCGTTATATTTTTCCTCGCTTCTATTTTGCATTGTAGTTATATAATAACTAACTAAATTGGTTAAACAGAAGTGCAACTTAAATTAAATACAACTGCACATGTTACATTTGTAGGTCAAACGTCATTTTCTATCAGCTGGTATAGAGTCGGCCATTTTTTTTTCCTTATAGTACTGTTATAGTAGGCTTCTGGGTTTCATAACTTTATAGTAGGTTTATAGAACGCTTTAGGGCTAAAATGCGTTTATGAATAACAATTTTTGACAACGAGACATTAGCAAGACTTTAGATGTTCTATAACTTATTATGAATAAGACCGTTAGTGTTTGCTATTTATTTATTTATGTAATACTTCAAGCATATAAATGTACAGAGGCGGACTTAATGCCATAGGCATTTTCTACCAGTCAACCTTTATTACCCCCCCCCTTTATTTCCTTTATACGTAGCCGACCGACCGACTCATTAATTTTGGCACACAGTGACAATAACCCGTGTGTGTGTGTGTGGGATGTAAACCGAATAGGTTTGCAGTGTGTACAGTCACGAGCACTAATATGTCAACGCTTGGCAACTTTCAATTGCGATTTTTCGTGAAATAACGAATGCAACGTTGAAATACGACACTTTACACAAACCTGTGGGTTCGAAAATACTTTGTTCGTAATAACATAAAATTTCATTCAAAACTGACGGAGAAAATCGTCTTTGAATAAAGCCAAGTGTATACATACTTATGCTCGTGACTGTACAGACGCCAGCACATCAAGTTACTACAATCTGTCAGATTTCTTTAATAGATTTTCGACTTTATTGCTAAAGCATAAGGTTCAAGGTTGATTGGGAAAATCTGACAGTTTCGGGTAGGTTGACCTGCCTGTACATAATAATAACAAACAAACGTACCGGGTTTTCTATTTCCGATATTTTGTTATCATTAGGATAGTTAAAGTTAGTTAAACCATCGCTTAACCGTTTAGCGCTAGTGAATTTATCGTAATTGATGTACAGACAGCAGCAAGCTACCCGAAACTGTAAAATTTTCCCAATCAACTTTGAACCTTAGGCTTTAGTGATAAAGTTGAAAATCTATTAAAGAAATTTGACAGTTTGTAGTAGCTTGATGTGCTGGCGTGTGTACTTAGCTGTTTGTTTAATTTTTTACAATAATTTAACTAGCGATCCGTCCCTGCTTCGCACGATTTTTACGACTTGGCAAAACATCGAGAGCATTGTGGCGGCCCAGTGGAAATGGCCGCGACTTACGAGTTGAAGGTCGTAGGTTCGAACTCAGGCAGGCACTTTACTGAACGTAAATGTTTCGAAAAATTTCGAGAGCATTCCGAAAAAAGTTTCCCATGCGAAAATTAATTACCTAAATTCCAAGAAATCTACACTAAAAGTTACCCATATAGTAATTAGGCGAATGTAAAGTATTCAACCAAAAACTGATGAATCAGTAACCTTATACAGGGTTATTGGTAAAACATTAACAACCTCTTAAGAGGTCATTGTACTCAACATTACCATAACCTGAAACCGCGAAAAAAAAATCAGCTGTTCCCTACATTTTGACGAGTTACGAGTACGACATAAATGTAGGGAACAGCAGATTTTTTTTTCGCGATTTCAGGTTTGGTCCCATAGTAAAAGTGACCTCTTAAGAGGTTGTTAAAGTTTTACCAATAACCCTGTATACAGAATGGATTAAAAATCGTGGATCAAACTAAACAGCGATAGATAAGGTTATATGCAGTAAAAAAAAAAAACGTCACAACAAAAATTATTTTATGACTGTGGGTACCATGAGATACGAGTATTGCCAATTTTTCCAATATCTTTTAAGTCTCACGAAAAATGATTTGTAACTTTAGAACCTATATACTGTAAAAAGAAATGTAGGTACTACCAAAAAAACACTCAAATTGTCATAACTTTTAAGGACATCAAGTTAGGTCTCGGCCACAGAGATATTTTTTACTGCAAATAACCCCAACTATCGCCCAGTTTCGTTTAATCAACGATTTTTTACCCACCCTGTATAAGCTTTTACCTGCGACTTCACCCGCATTGCTGTCAGAAATTGAGAAATTATCCTTCAGAAACGTACTACCGGGATAAAAAGTATCCTAAATATTAATCTAGGTTATAAGCTATCTGTGTGCCAAATTTCATCAAAATCCATTTAGCTGTTTTTGCGTAATTAAGAAAAAAACATCCAAACATCAAAACGTACATTAATAATTTCACTAAAACTTAATTTACGAATAAATTTTGTACACGATAATAATCTTTTGTGAAGCAAGTTAACTAAATAATTACCAATTAAAGTTAAACGATTGATATCTGGTGATTAATAAGATATTTTTAATAATTTATCACCCCGTGATTGGATCGGTGTTTCTAAACGAAGCGACTATGAGATGGCGGCGCATTTTTAAAATGGCCGCACACAATTTTTCACAGAGTAGTGTGGGCAGAGACTTTTTGTATTACTGAAAGTAACGTATTTTTAACCGACTTCAGAAAACGAAGAGCCAAGTCGGCGACTTTTTATTTTTGAAACCTTTACCCCCTTACTAATAAACTTTGTGTAATGAGAGAAATCAGTCGCGAAAAAAAATCAGCTGTTGCCAACATTTTGACGAGTTATACGAACATAAATGCAGTGAACATTTTTTTTTTCGCGATCGATTTCGTTCTTTTTTTGTATATCGTCAGTAAACCCGATAACAAGTAGGTATGTGCTATAATTTATTGCTTTTTTTGTGGTTTCCATACTGTATACTTTATTGTACACCACAAAATTACATCATCTGCCTAGCCTTTTCCCAACTATGTTGGGGTCGGCTTCCAGTCTCACCGATCAGACTGCCTATCTGACCTCCACAACCCAGGTATTGGGTAATACGATACCCTTTGGTACTGGTAGTCGGACATTCGGGCTACTGACGACCCGTAATGTCTGTCAAAGGTCCACGAATGACAGCCGGGACCAACGGCTTAACGTGCTTTCCGAGGCTCGAGGCTTGCTTGTCTTGGTATGTGTATGAACACCCATCCACAGACCAACCGTGGCAAGCGTAGCTTAGCCTGATCGATCGAGCCGTGCGGCTGTTATTACTTAAACACAAAATTACATAACAAACAAAAAAAAATCGAATACTAAAAATAGCACTTCACCTAAGTTTTCGCGCTGAGATTTTAAAGAATATACTGGCAGCTGAACCACATTTATTTAGATCACAAATAGTACTTATTAGTCACATTTACCATAAAACCATCTGTCAAAAACTACTCTATGTTTATCGAAAAATTAATTGGCGCCCAAATCGTGCGAGCGGTCCGAAACAATGTCAAAATCTTTTTGCGTTAACAGTTGCCAGTGCAAAATAAAAAAGTAAAACACAGATAAAGCAAAAACGTTCGGAGGACAAATTTCTTACGCTTTTCTGCACCACACACTTGCCACACTGAAATACACTCTGTATAATTATCCTGATTTTATAAAAGCTCGTATTGCGATGGAATAAAGGTGAGTTTTGTACGTATTTTTTTAGTATTTAAGTTTTTAGCGGTAAAACAACTTTGTATGTGTTACAAGTTTTTATTCTCAAGTTTAATTGTGCGAAATTGTTGCATACGTGTTTTTTGATGTAGTAAAACTAATAAATATTAATTCGCAATACATCCCACACAAACTTCGACTCTGTTTTCCGTGAAATAAAGTTGATAATTGAATTAATAATCATATACCACATGTTTGTTTTAAAATATTTTTTTATCAGTAATTGCTCCAAGCCACGAAGTGTGACTTTTATTTTTGCGTTCATATAATTTGTTTTATGAGTCAAAACATTATTTATTCCGATGAAGTGTTAAGTTTACTGTGAATGACAGGTATTTAAACACATTTACCTCAATAATTAACTTGAATAATTAGTAAAACTTAATTTTAACTTTCTGCTCAGAGCAATTAAGTACTATTAATATTTATATTATATACGTAAGACCCCATTTGACTATTATATTCGAAATGACGACTAATAGAGAAGTATGGAAGAATGAAGGCTTTTTTTTTTTTTTTTTTTGTGGATGGGAAATCATCAAATGGCTCCTCCCGCTCTGGGTGGAGCGGAAGGGAGTGTCAGACTCTTACTGACTAAAACCCACCCGTGTTCCTTCCTTAGCCCTTTATGTTCCGGGCCAGCGGTAACCCTTTCGGACAATCCCGCTGACCCGGCAGGCTTCGGCCCTATGGGGCCCCTCCTCGATGCTGACATCTCTTTGAGGCGCGCGTGGAACACGTACGCGCCGTCCGGCATAGGCCTGGTCCTGATCGGACGGTGAGCTACCCATTACTCTCCGCCCGCAGGCCCGCGCCTACGGAGGCCGGGAGTCGTCGCGAATGAAGGCATTAGACCTCATTTTTGGGTTCAATATCCAAGTCCTGGGCTCTAAATAAGTATTATTCCTCGCGAAATCTCATCACGTGGAAACGTGCACGTCATTAACGTGCCTATTTCTATTCTATTTTTATCTATGGCAATGGGAATACGTGCGAAGAGTGGTGAAAAAAAAAAAACAATTCTAAATTCGATCGTTGAATTTAATGTTAAACTTGTTGATGAGTGTTAGTAGGTACACTGAAACAAACGGATAAAAAATGTATTAATTATGTTATTAAAATTAAATATGTACATAAATTATCACACAAATAATATCATCATAATTTGATGTCATTGACGCGAATAAAATACAATCAAAGCCTCAAAGAGATTTGGGGAAGAATGTGTTAGTAGGGATGGAAAGTCAATTGGGACAGGGATCTTCATTTTATAAACGTGTCTATTTCACGGCAAGGAATCGAAAAGTCAACCGGTAGGTATAGATTAGTAGATTGTTATGCAAGGGTCGAAAGGAATCAATTCCCATACGAGGTATTTAGACGCCCGAGCGCAGCGAGGGCGGCTATAGTCCGAGTGGGAATTGATGTCTTTCACCCGCGTTAAACACTCTACTTTTCATTTCGAATATAAGGAAAGTAAAAAATAGTATTTTTCTAAAATATTTATTGATGACATGAACATGAATACTACTTATTTAATAGTCTCTTTTAAATTTGAAATATGGAACACACCGCGTCACAGCCACATAAGTAGGTAGATTCTGTTCACCGCCGCGGCGGGCCGTCCCACTTACAAAGTTTTTTTTTAATTAACACTGGCTGTATATAAACTCAAGACTGCTGCAATTTTCTTTAAAAAAAAAAACGTAGCTGACTACCTAAGCAAATTTAGTTCTATTTTTAACATTCATTCCCGCCCTAGAGAGGGAAGCAATTACTATGAGTCGTTCCCGCCCTAAGGTGGGAAGCAGCGTCTTCCACCCGCTATTCGGATCAAACAAACACTACTTTCCAAGCATGAGAAATGAAAATGTATTTTGACAGTTCAAACCACGCCATTATGTCAGTAGCAGATGTCGTGATTATGGAAATGATGTTGTTTCGAAGTAAGGAATCGTTAGTTGACATAGTGAATTGGGGCCCAGATAGGGTTACCATATCTCAGGATTTGTCCTGAGCCCTCAGGATTTTTAAACTCATTGCAGGATTACGTCCGGATTTTGTAAATCTCAGGATTTTCCTAGTATGGGGCAAAGTTAAAAAAAAACTGACTAAAATGAGGTCCACAGTGATCATCATCTGCCTAGCCTTTTCCCAACTATGTTGGGGTCGGCTTCCAGTCTAACCGGATGCAGCTGAATACCAGTATTTGACATGGAGCGACTGCCTATCTGACCTCCACAACCCAGTTACTGGGTAATACGATACCTCTTGGTAAGACTGGTTGTCAGACTTTCGGGCTTCTGGACTACCTGTAGCGACTGTCAAAGATCCACGAATGACAGCAGGGACCAACGGCTTAACGTGCAATGAGGTCCACAGTGTTAGTAACAAAATAACTTAGCCTACAAAACAGATCGGCGAAGTAATTGCGTAACACACTATCAGTAGCAATGGGTGTCATTTTGACAGTTCAACAACATTCATTGCGTTATTTAAATAGTTGAGCAGACAAATTTTCCGAACATATCAAGCAATGGATTAGTAATATCTTTCAAAACGGGCGCCTATCGATTCCAGACCTAGCATCTCTGCCTACCATTTCAGAGAGTAAAGACGTGAGTTAGGAAGGAATCACACTAATATTATAAAGGCGAAAGTTTGTGAGTGTGTGTGTGTTTATATGTTTGTTACTTCTTCACGCTCAAACGGTTTGACCAATTTTGATAAAATTTTGTATGGAGGTAGCTGACACCCTGGATTAATTAATATACAACGTTATTTTTAGTATATGCGAAACCTGAATATAGTTTGTTCAGAATAAGTAACTGAATCGATTCCAATAATTTTTACCCCATGTTATATTTTGTCCCAAAAATATTTAAAAAAGGTTAAAAGTTGGACACCGAGTGACACTAAGTAGGTTATCCAATCTCCGCGCCGAACGGTTAGGTACCTAGGTACTATTATCAATGAGAGCGCAAGACGGCGCGGCGCGAGCTGCTCAACAGGTAACATAACAAGCTTATAACTTTGTGATTTTTCATGATACAGTTTTGAAATTTTGTACATAGATTCTTTACATAAAAAACCAGACACATGTTTCGGGTTTCGCATATACTAAAAATAATGTTTTAAGTATAGGCTACTTTTTATGCCGATATTCCCACGCGATCGACATTTACGCGGGTGAAACCGCGGGGCGTAGCTAGTGTTAAAATATAACAGTTTTACCTCTCCCGATTATCTGCCTTTTTGAACCAGAGATAAGATTTCTAATATTTATAGACACATCGTTATGGAATGGTTCCGGTAATCCGTCAAGTGTAGATTACCGAGCAAGATTTTTTATTTTATTTATTTATTATTTATTTATTTAATTATCCTCCTACTGGTACGCCTTACAGCAATTACACCAGGCGGAGCGAAAAATTACTTCATGTGCTGCTTTAATAATATAAGTCAATGGCTGCTTTCCATCCATCCTGTGCGCGGTGGACATCGAACGGGCGGCGATGGAACACGCATGCTCACACAGCGTTAACTCCACAGTTCCATTACTCCATCCCAATTGGGCACATTCTTTGCGATTTTTTTGAGACTCAACGAATTTTTCAAAATAAATACATTGAAATTGTAAAAACGGAAAATTTTGATGTGTCGTCTTGCCTGACAGGTGTCAGGTGTCAGTTATTGGCAAGTAGACCCAAGATTGAGACCTGATGAGAGCAGTGGTGGCCCAGTGGTAACGGCCGCGACCTACGAGTTGTAGGTCGTAGGTTCGAACCCAGACAGGCGCTTTACTTTGTGTAAATTGTTTCATCACCACTGCTCTCAAAACGGTGAAGGAAAACGTCGTGAGGAAACCGGCATGTCCTAGAACCAAAAATTCGACGACATGTGACATCTGCCAACCCGCACTGGGCCCGCGTGGTGGATTACGGCCCACTCCCTCTCACCTAGAGGAGGCCTGTGTCCCAGCAGTGGGAACATTATAGGCTGATTATGTGTATGTGTAGAGCTAAGATCGCCCTTACTGGTCGTTTCGACTCTTTAGGTACCTACGTAGGTACTCGCGAAGCCATAAGTACGTACACGCGATGGTTTAGGTCGGTTAGTATGGAGGTGGATCGTGTTAATTTAGGTTTTTTTATTTTTTTTAGAGGTAGACAAAGAGGTTATAAAGAAAGAAAGGCTATTTTTTTTTCATTTAAGAAGTTGTAGTTTGGTTAGGACAGATGGGTGGCCATTGATCGTCTTTATAATATACCAAGACCCCGCCAAGCCCCGGAAAGCACGTTAAGCCATTGGTTCCAACTGTCATTCGTGGATCTTGACAGGCGTTACGGGTGGTCAGAAGCCCGAAAGACTGACAACCAGCCTTATTAAGGGGTGTCGTATTACCCAGTAACTGGGTTGTGGAGGTCAGATAGTCAGTCGCTCCATGTAAAATACTGGTATTCAGCTGCATCCGGTTAGACTGGAAGCCGACCCCAACAAAGTTGGGAAAAGGCTGGGCAGATGATGATGATGAAGTGTGTATGCAAACATAATTATGTGCACTCCCTCTTCCCTCACTGTCATAGTCCGATGGGACGGCAAAAATATAATTATCACCCAGGTACAGACGCCAGCACATCAAACAACCCGAAACTGTCAAATTATCCCAATCAACTTTGAACCTTATCGTTTTGCAATAAAGTTGAAAATCTATTGCAGAAATTTGACAGATTGTAGTAGCTTGATGTGATGGCGTCTGTACATGAAGTATTTACGTTAGTTCCATAGGACGCGATCATGCGAGTGAAACTGCTGACACCAACTTTACTAGTAGGTATCACACTAATATTATAAAGGCGAAAGTTCGTGAGTGTGTGTGTGTGTGTTTTATGTTTGTTACTTCTTCACGCTCAAACGGCTAGACCAATATTGATAACATTTGGTATGGAGGTAGCTGACACCCTGGATTAATATGTAGGCTACTTTTTATCCCGAAATTCCCACGGGAGCGAAACTTATGCGGGTGAAATCGCAGGGCGCAGCTAGTATTTTTTATAAAAAAAGTCTTCTCCACACTATGCAAGCGGTGGCGTCTTGCTCAGCCTACAGGATACGTGGTGTAACCGGCACATTCTTTTAATACAGGGTGTTCCAAAAAATAATTGCTATATTTTTATAAAACGTTTTAATTACAATCACACCTGTATTTCGCGAAGGGAGGAAACATCACAAGCTGTTTAATTATACTACAAATATGTATAGCCTCGGGTCGATTGAAGGTTAAGTAACGTTTGCCGCGGTCAATTCATGGATGGGTGACCATCCATTACAAGTCGAAACCAAAAGTATTTTGTTTTAGGGGGGGGCTTGTAGCTAAATAGCAACAACTGTACGGGTCGATCGATCAGGTTTGTTATGCTTAACGCGGTCGATTCGTGGATGGGTGACAATCCATTACACATACACACCCTTTCGTGACTAGGAAATCACGTGGTCCTGGCTATCATTCGCAGAACTTTGACATTCGTTCGTTTGTGTGTGTGTTTATATGTTTTATGTTTGTTACTTCTTCACGCTCAAACGGATGGACCAATTTTGATAAAATTTTGTATTGAGGTAGCTGACACCCTAAGCTACTTTTTATCTCAATATTCCCACGGGATCAATACTTATGCGGGTAAAACCACGGGGCGCAGCCAGTTATGTATATTTAACTAAATGTTTTGTATCAACTTTATTTTATTTCTCCACAAAGAATTTTCCTGTACCACCTATTAGGAAACAGCTGAAAGCTTCATTTTGGTGGACCGGATATAAGCAATCACTGAATTAATAATAATTGAAAACCCGTGTAGCTACTGGCAAAAACGTCAAAGTTATGATAAAAACAAGTCTGCGTTCTCTGAAGTGGCAGTGGGCTGGCCATGTTTGTCGAAGGACCGATGGCCGATGGAGCAGACCACGTAGCGGCAAGCGTAAAAGGCTAAGGAAGGAACACGGGTGGGTTTTAGTCAGTAAGAGTCTGACACTCCCTTTCGCGCCACCCAGAGCGGGAGGGGTCATTTGATGATTTCCCATCCGCAAAAAAAAAAAAAGTGTGGGACGCCACCCAGCTAGGTGGACCGACGACCTATTATAGAAGGTGGTTGGAACAGACTGGGTGCGGAAGGCGGACGTCAGGGTGTTGTGGCGCAGCCTGGGAGAAGCCTATGTCCAGCAGTGGACTGTCTTCACAAGTGGATGTGCTTTTTTTTCTTTTCGGGGGGACACTTGAGGGTGCCCGAGCTTTGGGGAGTTTTTTCGCTAAACCCACCCCGGTGGTCACCATCTGCTTATGAAAGGGGACTCCGTTACCTCTTAAGACATCAGCCTATAATGTTCCCACTGCTGGGACACTCACACAAGCCACCTCCCTATGAGAGGGAGGGGGACGTAATGCACCACACGGACCCAGTGCGGGTTGGCAGATGTCACATTTGTTCGAATTTTTGGTTCTAGGACATGCCGGTTACCTCACGATTTTATCCCTCACCGTTTTGAGAGCAGTGGTGATGAAATAATTTACACAAAGTAAAGCGCCTGTCTGGGTTCGAACCTACGACCTAAAACTCGTAAATCGCAGCTGTTACACTGAAAAAAATAAAACGTGACTTTTTACTGTTGTTGTACAGTAAAAAAAAAAACGGTACAGGAAACTTATTTTTATGTTAAAATAATTGATTACTGACCGTGCACTGAAATGGGCAAAAACAGTAAAGAGCTAAACAGTTATTTCAATTGGATGAACATTAAAGTTTACTGAAACAAACAGTTCCTTTCACGTATTGCCATTTTCAGAGCTTTACTGATATCGTAGCAGTTATTTTTACTGCTTCGGAACAGTTATTGTAGCATACAGTAAAAGAGCTAAACAGTTATTTCAATTGTTTAAACATTAACGGTAACTAAAACAAGCAGTTTCTTTTAAGTATTGCCGTTTTCAGGCTTTACTGATATCGTAGGCAGTTATTTTTACTGGTTCTGAACAGTTTCTGTAGCATACAGTAAGGAGCTAAACAGTTAATATCAACTGTTTCAACATTAACGTCTACTGATACAAGCAGTTTCTTTTAAGTATTGCCGTGTTCAGACTTTACTGATATCGTAGCAGTTATATTTACTGCTTCTGAACAGTTTCTGTAGCATACAGTAAGAAGCTAAACAGTTAAAATTAACTGTTTGAACATTTAACTGTTACTGATACAAGCAGTTTTTTTAAGTATTGCCGTGTTCAGGCTTTACTGATATCGTAGCAGTTATTTTTACTGCTTCTGAACAGTTCCTGTAGCATACAGTAAGGAGCTAAACAGTTAAAATTAACTGTTTGAACATTTAACTGTTACTGATACAAGCAGTTTTGTTTAGTATTGCCGTGTTCAGACTTTACTGATATCGTAGCAGTTATTTTTACTGCTTCTGAACAGTTTCTGTAGCATACAGTAAGGAGCTAAACAGTTAAAATTAACTGTTTGAACATTTAACTGTTACTGATACAAGCAGTTTTTTTAAGTATTGCCGTGTTCAGGCTTTACTGATATCGTAGCAGTTATTTTTACTGCTTCTGAACAGTTTCTGTAGCATACAGTAAGGAGCTAAACAGTTAAAATTAACTGTTTGAACATTTAACTGTTACTGATACAAGCAGTTTTTTTAAGTATTGCCGTGTTCAGGCTTTACTGATATCGTAGCAGTTATTTTTACTGCTTCTGAACAGTTCCTGTAGCATACAGTAAAGAGTTAAACAGTTAAAATCAACTGTTTGAAAATTTAACTGTTACTGATACAAGCAGTTTCTTTTAAGTATTGCCGTGTTGAAGCTTTACTGATATTGTAGCAGTTATTTTTACTGCGTCTGAACAGTTCCTGTAGCATACAGTAAGGAGCTAAACAGTTAATATCAATTGTTTGATCATTTAACAGTTACTGAAACAAGCAGTTTCTTTTAAGTATTGCCGTTTTCTGGCTTAACTGATATCGTAGCAGTTATTTTTACTGCTTCTGAACAGATTTTATAGCTTACAGTAAGGAGCTAAACAGTTAATAGGTACTATCAAACTCAAACTCAAAAGTATTTAGTTCCATTTGACCATTACCTACGGCACTTTTGAATGTTAAAAAATACAATAAAACAAAGCTACAGTCACAGTCACAACACAAGGCATAATAACTTGAGAAAGTACTGTAGTTGCCCTGGTTGCCCATTCCCTAGCGTAGATCTCTATGGAGAAGGAGAAACTCAATGGACACTCTTTTAAATCAAAATATTGTTACAAAACCAATACCTAATATAACCATACCTATTATATTAAAGAAAATATTCTTACTTCTTGTTTATGTATTAGAAATCCCACCAAAAACATTTTCATGTAAAATGTTGCCAAGACGAGACCACTTAAGGCTCGCACTGTCAAAAAGTTATAAGATCTCATGTAGAGCCAAGCTTCTGACTCTACACGCCCTAACTTCACAAACTCTACACCTTAGTCAAAATATGAGGCGAAACGGCCAAGCCACATATTTTGACTAAGGTATACAGTTTGTGAAGTTAGGGCGTGTAGAGTCACAAGCTTGGCTCTACATGAGATCTGATAACTTTTTGACAGTGCGAGCCATATGTGGTCTCGTCTTGGCAACATTTTATATGAAAATGTTTTTGGTGGGATTTCACATCTTTTTGAAAGTTGCTTATGAAAAAAAAAATATTTTGGGGGCTTTAGGTATTTACTGAAAATCCTGAAATACGTATTTTATTATTTATAACAAGGAGTCCCTATATCAGTTTTCAGAAATCTAGCATCAAAATTTGCGGAAATCTCGTACAAACTTCCATCCCTTAAAATAGGTAAGGGGTTGGAGGGTAAAAGTTCCAAGTTTCAGAGTTTTTTTGTTGTTTGTGTGCTATTACTAGCTTACATACCAAATTTTAGCTTTCTAGGACTTCAGGAAGACCCTTAGAATATTGATGATCATCAGTGAGTCAGTGAGTCAGTGAGTCAGTGAATCAGTGAGTCAGTGACGAAATCGGGGTATTTTAGATATCAATAAAATCTAAAGTATAAGAGCTATGCAACTGAAACTTTATAGGTTTAATAAGTCAACCACTGACATCATATCCTGAAAATTTTGTTTATCTGGTATAATCCAAACCCAAGTTATGAAGGTTCAAAAATACGACGAAGTGCTTCGAGAAAAGGTAGGTAAAGCCCTTGCGCTTCGCTTGGCTCGTCTTGGCGGGGCACTCCCGTGCCCCCAGACCCCAGATATACCTTTTCATTAGGTAAGTACCTACCATAGGTAGGTACATGTACCTAGGTTACTAATACGCTGTAAATAGTTTTTATATTTTTAAGTACCTACCTACTGCAGCATAAAAATCCACTAGGTAGGTAGCTGTTGTCAGCTTGCAAATTGGGGGTAAGAAAACTGTACGTAACTATGTACCTACCTAACTATATGTAAGTAGGTACCTATGTAATAGGTATTACCTCGTACCTAACTTAAAAGTGAGCGCGAGTGACGGCGGAGCACTGATATTACTTACCTACCTGCCTACCCGATGCATCTCTAGATTTATCAGACTCTGCTAGGTTAGTACATATTTGGCATTTTAGGTAGGTGCCTCTAAAGGCTATATACTTACTTAGATATCAGACCCTACTCTTTCTTATACCTACCTATGTAACAAGAGCAATTTCGCATCTCTGCCTAATTAAAGTACCTAAACAAAAGAAAAGTATTTTTATGGCCTTTCGCCTTAAATGTTTAAAACATTAGCATTAAATCATATTCATAGCAAAACATTTAAAATAACTGTCTACGTGATTGGGAAGGGAGCGGGGCGCGGGGCGTGGAAGCACGTTGCATCGTGATTTAGTGATGTAGGTACTCACCTCACCTCATCACGAGTTTCGATGTCGATTACAGCTTTATCATATTAGTGTGATTGAAATAACAACTGTTATATCTATTTAACAGTCCATAGTACTAAGTCCTATTTAATTAACCAACTTTAAAAAAGAAAGCGGTTCTATGTTCGGCTGTATGTATTTTTTATAGATGTTCATCGGTTTCTCCGTCAATTAAAGACCAATTATGAAAATTCTATCAATATTGTACCTATAAATAATGAATAGATAATAAATCTTCGCCAATTCTCAATAGATTTTGATGATTCTTCTGTTGTTGTCTAAAAGTTGATTTTGAGGAATTTATACGTGTGCCGTAATACGTATCTCAAATATCATCTACACAATCATGATAATTTTCACAATCACTGGTGTTAACTAATGGTTTCCGTGGCAACATGCGTAAGCAAGAGGTACCATGTGTGATCAAACTAAATTAGACGCGAATTTTAACTAGATATCGTGCAATAGAAATTTGAATTCGGTTTTTATGTAAGTTACACGATCTGACCAAGATTTTGTCTGGACTTTAAAAGAGACTGTGACTTCTGAGTTTGTTTCGGCCTTTCTTCTCAGAATAGTCAGTTAGGAAACGCCGACCTCATCTAGTTTAAAAAAAAAATATGATTGACGTGTAAAAGTGTTTGTACAAACCTACTTACAGAAATAAAATCATATGTAATGTAGTTGTTTTAAAACACGCCAAATTTTTACCTTGATCTTATAATTATAGAATCGATAATGTTTAGAAAATACACATCCCTAGCGCGACATGCGAAGGTCATGCGACGCGCGCGCGTCGGCGACTGCCGCGCCACCAAACCAACAGTCAGTTGATCAGTTCGCTTCCGTCGTGTGACTTGTGTGGCGTAGCGTAGCCGTGATTCGCATGATCGTGTAAAAATCACAAAAATATTAAACAAACAAATAGTGACAACGCAGTTTACCAAGTCTGTGCGTGCTCCATGAACGATATGGAACGTTTATTAAAGGAGTGGGGCTTTGAGAAATATCTCGACAAATTTATTGGTAAGTAACTAAGTTTTATGTACCTACCTACTTTGAAACTACGTTCCTACCAATTTTAGGGCCAAATTGAATAAGATTTTATGTTTCAGTGATGACTTGTTGGAGTCCATTCACGTCTAAGAGAGTTTAATGGTAATAATAATAACCTACACACTATGGAATGCTCTGTTATTTTTCACCTTGTGAAGATTCACGTTACGCCGTGTCGGGGCAGGATTAGTCAGATAATTTAATTAACCCTAGTACCTAGGTACCTACGCTTTTTGTTTGAAGTAGGATCTACTTGATTGATAGGATGTGTGTCCCGTGGACACGGTATTACATGAATATGTTTGCTATGTATGTTATGTACCTATGGCTTTATGGTTTATACTTTACCTAGGTATTTACATTTAAGTACGCTACGCAGTCGTGTTAGAACTGCTTGCATCGTGTACCTACCTAGGTATAGCTACCTACTCGTGCAGGTCGGTAGCTTGACTGGCATAAACTGTTTACATGTGTTGCGAGCTACTGACTGCACAGTAGGTAGACTGTCGAGTGCGTAACGTAAAATAAAGTACACTAATAAATTTTGCTAATGAAAATCTGTGTTAAGAATGCTGTCTGTGCTGCTGTCTGTATCTGTATGCAAGACTGTAATTAATTAAATAATTATAAATCTTTGTTATTTCAGAACATGAAGTTGACTTAGAGGCGCTTTCTTTGCTCGATGATGAGCAAATCCGGGAGCTAATACCAGCTATTGGCCCACAAGCCAAATTTAAAAGAGCGCTTCTGAAGTGGAATGCTTCCAAGCTAAATTCCTATGTAACTGAGTGGTGTAGTAAAGTAAGCACACAATAATTTATATATAAAAATATAGTCACGCCTTGGCATCTATTTTTTGTGAACATAAATGTTTTTTTTACAGATTTATGACAATCTTGAGAACCTTGTGGAAGTGTATGGAGAGAATGTTGGTGGACTTACAAATTCACCAATCAGTTCGGCATAATCATCACCAAGCACCTCGTTGTCATGCAAATCCATGTCCCCTATGTCTTGATGTAAGTTATCTATCAATTAACACTATTCATAGTGGCCCTGTACCAACCTAATATTTTTCGTGTTTGGGCGGAGCTTTAGGTCAAACGCCTTTCAAACTCATAACTCCCAACTGGGATATAATTTTATTTAATTACTAGCTGCGTTATCAATAAATACACTAAACTAAACACTAGGCAAATGAGGCGGTCTATTAACAATCTTCCCTGTTTTCAGAGTCTCACAATGCTGCTTGAAAAGACTCCTGATGGCCTGCAGTTTCTAAAAGAAAGGCGACGGCACTAGCCAGGAGATACAGGAAATGATAGAATGGCTAAAAAGCAATGTTCATGATTACAGTTCATGTGCAGAAAAATGGGACAAAACTAACAAGGAACGACTAAAACGCATTTTATCAAATGAAAGAGAATCATACATCCAGGAATTTCCCTGCATTCGACGCTTTCGGGGCTATACCTTGGTATGTATTATTATCATATTAATTAATATTATAAAAGCAAAAGTTTGTGTCTGCTTATGTTTTTATGTTAATGAGGTGACTCATTAAACCAAATCGGCCGAACAAATTAAGATTAAGTTAATCAAGATCCCCGATAGCCATGAACTACATAAAATTATACATTAGTATAGGTAATTTGAAAAACTTAGTACAATATTAACATAGGTTCCTATTATCACAGTATTTTGGTTTCAGCTAATTGCCGACTTTCATGCTTGGTACCCAGGAAACGAAACCGCATTCGATGACAAATTCCCTCTGCTGAAAGTAAAGTTGCTTGCGGCATTTGACAAGATCTCAAGAAAGAACACATACCTGGCAGAGTTGAAACAACTCTCTCGTGGTGAGTTGTTTTTGTGTAATTTTTATTTTATTACTAGACTACCTGCGCCCCGCGGTGTTAATCGAGCTTACTGGGAATAAAAGTAGCCTGTGTCAATCCAACAGGTCTAAATTGTGTCCATATCAAATTCTATCAAAATTCGTTACATATAATATTATAACAATAAGTTACAAATATACATGCACACACAAACATTTTACATTAATATTTTCTATTGTAGAATTGACAGCTTGTTTATTACTTTTCAGTTACTACATATTTTAAAATGCAGTCTGGTATAATGTAATTTGTTTTAAAATAGTCTAAAATTTATTTATTAAATATACAGAGCGTTAGGTCAAACGAGGGACATACTTTGAGGGGAGTTAGTACTCATGAAAATGAACAACTTTTAATATGGGAACAAACATGAAATCGCGAAAAAAAAATCAGCCGTTTCCTACATTTATGTTTGCATAGCTCGTCAAAATGTACTGAACAGCTGATTTTATTTTTGCGATTTCAGGTTCGGCCCCATAGTAAAAGTTGCTCATTTTCATGAGTACTAACTCCCCTCAAAGTGTGTCCCTCGTTTAGCCCAACAACCTGTATATTACAAATATGAAAACTACACCTTTATCTTTTAGGTTATACATCATGTCACTTTCATTTTCTATTCAGCGGGGTTTTTTCGATTTGTTAAATTGGAAGTGCCTACTCGTATTTGTAACCATACATACATTTTATTACTCCAGCTATTTTCGTATCACAGTTAGAGTCAATCAAGTACAAAATAATACTTAAAACTATTTTTCGAACATATTTTTTAATTACTTTAGGTACTAAATGATTTCTTTTATTTTTCAGACCCAGATTCTGAGACGAGCAATCTTGTGGTTCTTCTGCTAATTCCGCATCTGCTCGGACCTATTAACATAAAGAAAAAGAAAAGGTCAGCGGTAGAACTGCGCGAGAACTTCATCCTTCATATTAAAGAAGAGCAAGAGCTTCAAGAACAGCAGCAAGCACGCCAGGAAAAGTACTTACATCTAGGATTAACAATTCAGCCATACATAATAGTTGCAGGCCCTCTGAAAAAAATTTCAGCCAGGTATGTGATTGTCGACAATATTGTTTATGAAATGCCAAACATTATCAAGGCTGTGGATATATGTATAATTTAAGTTTAAATATTAAATACATTTTAAGTAGGAAGTAAGTTAAAATGTGATACTCATACTTTTTTGTCAAAAGGCACTAATGTATTTTAAGCATACTTACATATTTAGTTGGTAAATATTGAAATTATGAATATTATTATCATGTAGCATATCATAATATTATCTGTCAAATTAAGAGAGAAAAACAGTATTTTGGTTTTTAGGTGTGGTGTGTTCCTCCTCACCACCACCACACCTCTCTTCATTCTTCCTCTTTCTTTTGCTTTGATACTTTTTTTTTATAGTACCTACCTACATATTTTTTAATATAGGTAATTGTAATCTAATATAATAATCTTAAAAAATAAATATAATTCTTTCGAGTTTTTGCATTTTTACTGAAATTCCACACTGCTACTGAAATAATGCTATACATTGGATATTGTTTAATAATATCGATATACAGTAGTAATTACTACTTTGTATCGTAATATTAAATATTACGACATTGGGAACTGTTCATTCGCAATTACAGGTAGTAATTACTGGGTACCCAACCCAGTAATTACTGTCATGAATAGTACCTGTCACTGCGAATGAGTACTGTAAGCGAACTTTATCCGTAACTGTTCATTCGCAGTGACAGGTACCTGTTACATCACAGTAATTACTGGGTACTCAACCCAGTAATTACTACTGTCTAGCTTAATGTTTGAACATTACGATATACAGTAGTAATTACTGGGTTGAGTACCCAGTAATTACTGTGATGTAACAGGTACCTGTCACTGCGAATGAACAGTTCCGGATAAAGTTCGCTTACAGTACTTACAACTTAGCTTCTATAGTACCCGTTCCTGTGACAATACGTTATGGTAACTGAGTCTCACAGTACTAGGTAATGCGCGGTCACTGCATGTTACTGTGGAAATATGTACCTAAACCTGTAAGGCACAGTTACTTTTAATGGAGACACAGTTGTTATAACTGATAATCACGGTATACCTTAATGTGCCCACATTTCCTACTAGCAAACCTCACAGTATCGTTTAAAGTATTCTCACAGTATCTGATACCTGACAGTCAGTATTAGTTACTGTTTTCGCACAGTAACTAGTAACGTATCTCAACTGTACAAATAACAGAGGAAACGGTTGTTATTAATGTGTACTATCAATTATTATAACTGATATCTAAGGTACTGCCAACTGGACAGCAAGGTATATTTTAATGAGCAACCAAAGTATACCTTACTGTGAATTTACATGCCTGTTACTGTGAGGAAACAGTCACTACTAATGCATACTTACAATGAACAGAACTGGTCGCTTACAGTTCGTTCTACTGGATCGCACAGTAACTGCTAACGTCCTGCACAAATTACCCGCTACTGTTGCTTACAGTACTTATAACTGGCCTTCCATGGTTACTACTACGTTGATCCCACAGTACTCATTCATGTTGTCCTACGTAGTATGTACTGTGTGAACACAGTAAAATCAACTGTTTGCATGACGATTATAGGTACTATCATGATTCAGTTAAACCTACTGTTAGAAACAGTAAAAAAAAAACAGTAAAGAAGACACTCTTTACTGTTTTTCTTTACTGTCTGTTCTGATTTTCCTTTACTGTTTTTTCTTACTGTCTTATCATTTACTGTCTTACAAACAATAAGAATAGCCGACCAAAAAACAGTTGCAGATGCACAGTAAAATCTACTGTTATAACTCAACTGTTTTTTTTCAGTTAGTTATACTTCTTTGGACAATAGGCTCTATTTTTACTGACCAAAGCGGTGAATATTACCGAAAAATCGATTGGTATTACCGATTTTTTTTTTCAGTGTACCACTGGGCCAACACTGCTCAACACTCATCACTGATCGTTTGTATGAAGCGATCAAAAAATTTTTTTTTTGGGTTCCGTACCCAAAGGGTAAAAACGGGACCCTGTTACTAAGACTTCGCTGTCCGTCCGTCCGTCCGTCTGTCACCAGGCTGTATCTCAAGAACCGCGATATCTAGACAGTTGAAATTTTCACAAATTATGTATTTCTGTTGCCGCTATAACAACAAATACTAAACACAAAATAAAATAAATATTTAAGGGGGGCTCCCATACAACAAACGTGTTTTTGTGGTACGGAACCCTTCGTGTGGGAGTCCGACTCGCACTTGGCCAGTTTTTTATGGCTATCGTTTCGCCTCCACCCTGTACATAACGCATCATATTACTCGTATGCGTGTTTTGACAGGCGTTTACTGAACGCTCCGTGAAACCTTATCGTTAGTATTACATGCTAATCACGACACGACTTAGTAGCGTGGTTCCCGTGGTCGGATAGACCAGCATTTCTCCTGATGTGGGTGTGCAAAGATTACTGCGACAAGAATGGTCAGTAGCTTTTGTATTTTTAGAATAGAATGTTCTTTTTATGTAGGTACACCATATACAGGGTTATTGGTAAAACATTAACAACCTCTTAAGAGGTCATTGTACTCATCATTATGAACAACTTTTACTATGGGGCCAATCCGAAATCGCGAAAAAAAAATCAGCTGTTAGATACATTATGTTCGTATAACTCGTCAAAATGTAGGGAATAGCTGATTTTTTACCGACTTCACAAAAAGGAGGAGGTACTATGTTCGAGTGTTTTTTTTGTATGTTTGTTCATCGAATACTCCGCCAATTGTCGACGGATTTTCAAAATTCTTTTTTTGTTCGAAAGTAGATAGTTCTGAGGTGGTCCCATTGTCACCAAGTTAGGATTTGATGATGGGATCTTAGAGAAATCGAGGGCAACCCTCAAATTTTATAGGCTCACTTATTGTTTTTCGCATATTTTATGAAGTATCTTGTGTATTTGTGTATGGTTGTCACCATCTCAGGCAGCTGGGCTGATGATGGAAGGTACAACTCCTTAACAGTAAGAAATTACTCTAACAGGCAAGGACTGTTTTAGTAAATTGTTTTGTTTCATTGAACATTCTGTTTTGTCTTTTACTGTTTTACAAACATTTCTTCTTACTGTATAAAGTCAGAAGATTTAATGAAAAAAAAAATTTTTTTTCAGTGTAATTGTCACGCTCGCGCTAAAGCGATTCGGGTATAGGACACCGTCGTTTTTAAAAGCAGACATTTTCCTACCATATTGTGGGCTATTTTTTCTATTCAGAAAGGTCAACAGTGGACAAATTGGGCAACGTCTAAACAAGGCGATAACCAGTCTAAATGTTCTAACAAACGTTTTCACATGATTTTCTTCGTTGACGTTAAATTAATGTAAGTCAATAACTGTTAGGGTTGTCCCTACTTTAACCTATTGAAGTAAGTACCTATTCAGTTCGTCAAAGTTTGTTTGAGAAGACATCTGTTTGGAATTGGTCCACTTTGACGATGGACATCGTAATTATAGTGGCAAACTAAACTAAACTAAAATTAGAGAATTTCCATCTCTGACTGTCATTAAATACTCGTAAAACGTTCAAAATGTAGTCGCAGTCTCGTCTCGGCGACAAACAAAAAAAAACAGTGGCACTCCGGGAATGCCGACAGAAGTGAAAACAAAACACAAACAGAATACTTTGCCATCACTCACTGACATATCGGATATACCATACATTTTCGCCGCGCCGTAGAAAGAGAGGGGGATACTCCCTCTCCTACGCCACGCCAGCTGTCTACTCTCCATCCGTCTTACGAATTTTCGATCAGGTCACGTGTCCTGACGCGAGTTTAACATTTTTTACCCATTACAAAAAAAGTGTACAACGCCGCTAAAGAAGTTTTCACTTCAAAAATGTCAAATATGTAGGGAAATTAGAGGTATTTTTGACAGATTCAGACTGAGATCAGACTGAACGTTCTTATAATAACGAGAATTGAAACAAAGTTTAGGCCCGCCAAGTTACGTCGGTCGTATTTCTTTTGACGTGACAACGTCTTAAATTAGGTTGCGGCTGGGAGTCACTTATGAAAAAGTGTAACGCTCGGTAACGTTACGTTCTTATTTTCATTTAATTCCTTGTTCCTATTGTGCAATTTAATTATATTCATATCAATAAATATTCTACCGAGAAAAAGACGTTGTCACGTAAAATCTTCGCCCGTAAAACCGACTTTACAGGCAACCATTTTTTTTTTTTTTTTTATCGTAGCTCGAAAGTTGAGACACTTGGTTCCTCTCGCAAATGCCTTCCGAATATTTGCGACTTGAAGGCAAATATTTGAATATTTCTTTAGTCTTCAGCCAAGCGCTTTTCAGATATTTGTGTAGATTTTGTGTTGCTCTATTTTGCAGTTTTTGGTTATGTGGAAAATTGTGTAAGAATTTAAATAATCAATATTCGAGTAGCTTACTAGACTGAATGATGTTTTTCAATGTCTAGTTAACAAGTAGGATACAAAGGTCTAAAAAGTTAGTAGAGAACATTTTCGAAATGTCATATTCAAAAAAGATAACTGAAAATCTCTGTTTCTACGAAAAACTTAAAATCGGTATAATTTGGCTGTAACACTATTTTTCGAAAATGTTCTCTTCTAACTTTTTAGACCTTTATACCTTGCTTATGCGTATGAAGTTTCATTAAAATCGGTTCATTCATTTCGAAAAATAAGGGCTTGAAAGTTTGTATGAAATGCCATACGGCGTAAACGCTCTTCACACTACCAATCACAAAAAATGCCGCCAAAAACCCCTCAAAATTAGTCACCATACTCTTCTACCCACCTTTCATAACTCCCATCCACCTTTTAGTGTGATAACCCTGTAGATAGGTATAAAAGTGGATGGGTCAACACGGAGGCACTCGATAGACCACCTTCGGAGACGATGTGGCTCTCTAAATACATTTACGTGTGTATTTATATTGAGTAGCCGTGCGTGAGCGCAGGGTTAGGAAGTTTTAGAGGGTCTCTAATACCTGTAGACTTCCAATTATTTGTACTTATTGCAACGTTCACGTGTTTTTTACGCAAGCGAATGTTGTATTGGATTTTTTTTATGTGATGTTCTGACGCCATTAGGTACATCAAGCTACCCGTAACTGTAAATTTTTTTCCCAATCAACTATGAATCTTATGTGCTTTAGCGATAAAGTTGAAAATCTATTAAAGAAGACAGATTGTAGTAGCTTGATGTGCTGGCGTCTGTACCTACGGGGTTCAATCAAATTAGTTAGCGAAACTCCGTAAACATGATGAGTCGTGATATTCAAAATGATAAAACAGAAAGATTTGATGATTTTTTTTGGGGTCAACAACCGCAGGTCCTGTGGTTAGTTGGAGTAGGGAGTCAGTCTTTTTAGGGTTCCGTACCCAAAGGGTAAAAACGGCCTAAAAAACCTATTACTAAGGCTCCACTGTCCGTCTGTGAGTCTGTCACCAGGCCATGTCTCATGAACCGTGACAGCTAGACAGTTGAAATTTTCACAGATGATATATTTCTGTTGCACTATAGCAACAAATACTAAATACAGACTAAAATGAATATTTTCCCATACAACAAACGTGTTTTTTTCGGCGTTTTTGCCTTGTGGTACGGAACACTTCGTGTGCAAGTCCGACTCGCACTTGGCCAGTTTTTTTGTTTATTATGATATACCCACCACGTCCGCGGAGTTTCGCTAACTAATTAAATTTGACCCCATCTTTAACTACTTTTTAAATATTATTATTTCATTTGACGTGTAAAAGTGATGTTTACAACCAATTTACGGAAATATTGTACCACTTTTGTTAGACTGCTAGAGTATCGCCTTTGTACCTTTTTGTGTGCGAGAAGTTTATATAAATAAAGGTACCCGGATTGAATTTTATATCGCTAAATTGCAATTGGCTCATCCCATCTCTTATTAAAAGGGACTTATAACTTAACTTCCGAATTGCGAATCTACCATACACCTTTATCCTTTCAGGAAATAGAAACGAAAACTTATGTATCCTCATTACTCGACAAATACATCCCTAAAAAAATCACCCAAATAACACATCCCTAAAAAAAATCACCTGCCACCTCTACCACCTCTTAGCTCTACAAGTAGCGTGCTCAAGACTTGTGTTGACTCTACAGTAGTGCTCTATCGCCTGTGTACCGTCCAATACTGACAAATAATTTGACACCAACAATAATAGCTTCTAAAAGGTTTGCCCTCACCTAATAGAGTCGGAAGAACATATTGTTAGGTAGTCCAGAACTTAGGTCCTGTTCAAATAAAGAGGCCATTTTCTAAGGAAACTCAAACTCAAACCATTTATTTCAATTAAACCATTTACAGGCACTTTTGAATTGTCAAGAAGTCGGTCAGTCAGAAATTATGAAGCTAGTTGCCCATTCCAAAGCGTAGGTACCTATGGAGAAGAACGGGCAATAAACTCCATGGACACTCTTTTAAATTATATTTTTACAAAAATATTAGTTAGAAACGGAGAGCAGTCGTGGCACAGTGGTAACGGCCCCAACTTACCAGTCGTGGGTTTGAACCCAGGCAGGCGTTTTACATTTCATCAATAGTGAGGAAACCGGCATGTCCTTTAGCCAAAAATTCGAAGACATGTGACATCTATATACAACGTTATTTTTAGTATATGCGAACCTGAATATAGTTTGTCCAGAATAAGTAACTGAATCGATTCCAATAATTTTTACCCCATGTTATATTTTGTCCCAAAAATATTTAAAAAAAGGTTAAAAGTTGGACACCGAGCGACAATAAGTAGGTTATCCAATCTCCGCGTCGAACGGTTAGGTACCTAGGTACAATCAATGCGGCGCGGGTGAGCATATTTTTGTACGGACAAACAGGTAACTTAACAAGATTATAACTTTGTGATTTTTCAAATTTTGAACACAGATTCTTTACATAAAAATACTAGACACGTGGTTTCACATATACTAAAAATAATGTTGTATACCAACCGGCACTGGGTGTGCGTGGTAGATTACAGCCCACTCCCTTTCGAAGAGAGGAGGCCTGTGTCCCAGCAGTGGGAACCTTATAGGCTGATGATGACGATGCATTTGGAAGAAACACATTTAATAACACCACAATTAAGGGGCTTCAGGACCTAAACACAAAACCGCAAGTGTTAGAAACAATAAAAGTATATGATCGACTACAGTAAACATAAAAAGTAATTTTAAAAAATTAAACCGACTTCAAAAAGAAATTAACTCAAAATTATGAAATAACTTTAATTTCGGAAGTCGGTGTCTTGGGATCTGTATTTGAGTTTTGCCACCGACTTCCGAAATTAAAGTTATTTCATAATTTTGAGTTAATTTCTTTTTGAAGTCGGTTTAATGTTATTAAATTACTTTTTATTTGGTAATTTTACTGAATCGATTTTGATGAAACTTGCACTGTTCCCTAAGTTGAAGTAAATGTAAGCCAATAAAAAAAGAATGGTCACGATCCGATTAATAGTTACGGAGATATGCGTGGACAAACATACATACATACATACATACGTCTATAAAATTTGGTATATTTGTTTGGAAGCCCTAATAGATTGTCATATGTGAATATAATGCAATTCCAATAATATTACATACATAGGTACGTATCGAATTGATAACCTCCTTTTTTTTGAAGTCGGTAAAAATCAAAAAAATATATGTTATTCTTCAGGATATATGCTAGGTAGATAGTGTCTTGAAAACATAATACAACTAATTTGATACGATAAAAAATCTTTTTACAATAAAAACCATACTAATATACATACAATCATTTTGATTTTTTGTCAGATTATTCTACAAGCAACATACTAAAATACTAGTGTTTTAATTTTTTAGTCCAAACAATAGATTTTTTGTAATTAAATAATTGCTTCATATTTTGCAATAAATTACCAGGGTTGTGTCATCGCGCTTCTCTTTCTTTTCTATGCAGTCCGACAGTGATCGCGCTTTAGGTCATGTAAGCCCCTTAGTAATATTAATTACACAGCGACTTTTTCTCCTTGACGGTACAGGCTGATTCTCGTTATTCTAAGAACGTGCACAGTCTAAAGGCCAATTAATTAAAAAAGTAATTAAAAACATTCAAAATCTAGTCGCAATCTCAGCGACGATCAATGTCAAAAACTTGTCAAAACTGAGATCAGACTGAACGTTATTAAAATTACGGAAATTGCCCCACTGATCTCTGTCTCAATCTGTCACAAATACCTCTAATTTCCTTACTTTTTTGACAAGTTTTTGACATTAATGAACTGAAATGAGATTGTGACTAGATTTTGAACGTTTTTTGGGTTCCGTAGCCAAATGGCAAAAACGGAACCCTTATGGATTCGTCATGTCTGTCTGTCCGTCCGTATGTCACAGCCAGTTTTTTCCGAAACTATAAGAACTACACTGTTGAAACTTGGTAACTATGTATTCTGTGAACCGCATATAGATTTTCACAAAAAAATAGAAAAAAACAATAAATTATGGGGGTTACTTAGAACTGAAACTCAAAAATTTTTTTTTCATCAAACCCATTCGTGGTATCTATGGATCGGTCTTCAAAAATGATATTGAGGTTTCTAATATCATTTTTTTCTAAACTGAATAGTTTGCGCGAGAGACACTTCCAAAGTGGTAAAATGTGTCCCCCACTGTAACTTCTAAAATAAGAGAATGATAAAACAAAAAAAAAAAAAAATATCATTATCATGTAAACTTCCACCGAAAATTGGTTTTCACACGAGATCTAGTAAGTAGCTCGCCGGTGAAAATTTAAAAACATTATGATGGTACGAAACCCTCGGTGCGCGAGTCCGACTCCCTCTTGCCTGGTTTTTAATAACTGGAATCTGTCTTCAGATTCCAAGTCCAGGTTTCCTCACGATGGTTTTCCTGCACCGATGGCAGTAATATCCAAGATAAACTCAGAAAGTACAGACGCCAAGCACATCAAGCTAACCTAAACTGTAAAATTTTCCCAATCAACTTTGAACCTTATGCTTTAGTGACAAAGTTGAAAATCTATTAAAGAAATTTGACAGGTTGCAGTAGGTTGATGTGCTGGCATCTGTACATATGAATTGAAAAAGTCATAGTGACACTTGTCAGGATTAGAACCCACAAGTCTCACAACCCCGAGCATGAGAGGCGAGGTCTTAATCAATAGGCCATCACAATCACGCGAAATGACAGTTAAATTTTATAGTTACACTTTCTTTTTTTTTGCGGATGGGAAATCATCAAATGACCCCTACCGCTCTGGGTGGAGCGGAAGGGAGTGTCAGACTCTTACTGACTAAAACCCACCCGTGTTCCTTCCTTAGCCCTTTATGTTCCGGGCCAGCGGTAACCCTTTCGGACAATCCCGCTGACCCTGCAGGCTTCGGCCCTATGGGGCCCCTCCTCGATGCTGACATCTCTTTGAGGCGCGCGTGGAACACGTACGCGCCGTCCGGCACGGGCCTGATCCTGATCGGACGGTGAGCTACCCATTACTCTCCGCCCGCAGGCCCGCGCCTACGGTGGCCGTGAGTCGTCGTGCGGCTCCCGACGCCCGGAGCGTCTCCCGCGGCGGCTGGGACGGGAGGCTCTCTCCCTGAGCCGTCCCGCCACCTCCTTCGCTAGCATGACTGCTTCGCAGAAGGAGGTGACTGCCTCCCACTCCCTCTCGCCCCGGACCATGGCTTGCACCAGGGCCGGGCGCGAGAGGTCGCCGCTTATAGTTACACTCAAACATTTATTTATTATTGTTTATTATGAGCCTGTGTCGTCCCACTGCAGGACAAAGGCCTCCCTTCCCTCTTTCCACTTTTCCCGGTCTACTGCTATTGTGGGCCAATGCTTTAAGAAGGAGTCCAGCTCATCCCGCCATCTCTTTCTGGGCCTGCGCGCAGTCGTTTCCTCCCATTGGGGATCCACTGAGTGGTGGCTTTTGTATATTGCTGCTCCGACATGCGATAGATATGGCCAGCCCAGTTCCACTTTAGTTTTGGAACGAAGTATGGAGTTCCTAATGCGGTCTGTGAGTTTGACACCTAGTATACTTTGTTCCATCGACTCCGGCTAGCAATAAGGACACCGACAGAAGAAAATCTTAACATTCAACGTACGAACTCAAACATCATCACCATCTTCCTGCCCTTATCCCATGTTACTTGGGGTCGGCGCAACACGTTTTCTTCTTCCATTCTCCCCTGTCAACAGTCACGCTATCATTCACTCCCTTCTCTTTCATATCATTCCTCACACAATCCATCCATCTTTTCTTCGGCCTTCCTCTCCCTCTCCATCCATCAACATGTATATTCATCATCACTCTTTTAGTCACATGCGTTTCGTCCCTTCTCATCACATGCCCATACCAAGACAAACGATTGCCTTTCAACTTTTCTGTCACTGGCGCCACTTTCAAACTTTCGTACGAACTCAAACATACATAGCTAAAATGCTATCATCACGCTATCATATCAGAGTACGTGCAGCGATGTGCTATCACAACACACGGAGCATAATTGTGACTAGATGTGCCTAGAAAGTGTATGCTCATTGCACGTAACGAGTTCAGCGTCATTTGCTTTATGTGCCACGGATGTAGAGGGCTTGCTGGATGTGGTACTGCTCTACTATGAGAGCGTACTGGGACAAACTTGCCTGAGGGATTACTAATGCTCCCAAAATACCTTCATATAGAAGGTAAATAAGTTAAGTTTTGATTTTATGATTCAAGGTTGTAGAAAAAACTACCGCTAGCGAAAAAGCGAAGCTACCGCTAGCTGGGCCTTTTTTTGGGACTCTAGTCACATTTTTTTTTTGTACTACCTTTCTCAGTCCCAATGCTGGGCAAAGGCTTCCCTCCCCTCGTTCCATCATTCCAGAAATTATTTCTCTCTTTAAAAGCGTTGGAAATTACCTCCTTTATCTCCCTATTTCGTTCGATCCACGACTTATTGAGCACTCTGTATATATATACCACAAAAAAAAAAAACAAAATGTAAGTACCAAATCAAATCATTTATGTGCTGAAAATACCATGAACAGGGTTTGTGTTCTACCCAGACTCCTGGCTGCTACAAACATTTCCCAAACCCAGGCTACGTAGCCACGCCTACGACCCATAGACAAAACAAAATCTAGGAAAACAGAAGAAAAAACAAATACCCTGTCCCATGTCGTATCTAGCAAAACCCACATCCTAGTAAGTAAATTACTGCTTTTACCGTGACTATGACGGCGCGATGTTATGCGAGTTTCCACTTAGCGTCGGCAGATGTCGCTTACGCGCACGAATTTATGTCTACCCTCCACGCAACGGTCGATTAAAGGTTTTTAATATTGTACGCAGATAAGGTAGTTTGCAGTTTAGTTGCTGACTGAGTGGAAGGTACATGGGGAGGGTAGTTTTAGTTTTGAAGTGAGGTGGGCTGCCCGGCTGTCAGAAAATGAGACAACAAAAATGATTATTTATTTATTTGTTTATAATAAGCACACCAACAACACAGTCAATTACAATTCAAAATAAATATCATCTAAAATTAGCATTTCAGTAACTATGCAAATAACAGGGGGCCTAAAAAGGCCACTTTGGCAGAATCATAAAAGGATAACATTATGAATCATAATATGGCGAAGACAGTCCGTGTTTTTTCTTTTTTCGCTGCACTACGTAGGTATAATCAAAGAGAGTGGAATTGGACTTGTATTGGATTGATTGGTATATTAGCACAGACAAAAAAAAAATACTGAAAAATCCTTCACCAATGGTATTCTTAACAGTTAACTGTCTATTATAATTCATAATGTTATCGTTTTATGATTCTGCCAAAGTAGCCTTTTTAGGCCCCCAGGTAGATATGCATGACGTCTAACATAAGAATATTAAAGAGAAAGGAGAACATGCAATAAAAAGTGTGTCTAGTAGAATATCTTCTAGAACATAATTATAGCTCCCAATAAGGTTGTTATACGAGCATACAGGGTTATTGGTAAAACATTAACAACCTCTTAAGAGGTCATTGTACTCATCATTATGAACAACTTTTATAGGTCTACCAGAATCTCATGACATTTAAAAAGAAAAATAGTAAAAGTTGTGCATAATGATGAGTACAATGACCTCTTAAGAGGTTGTTAATGTTTTACCAATAACCCTGTATTCTATTCCATTCTAGTCAAGTCAAAGTCACAACCCTACTTTCCCTTCAAATCGGTTAAGCAACAACCCACATAGCCCATCCTTTCCAATCAATCTCCTGGCTTATCTATCTGAGCTGTACTTTATCGGCACCGCAAAGACTTATAGCCATCTCCTTATCAGCAGTGATAACGTTATCCTGCGTCTTCCTGTGTGCCTAGCTGACGTCATATGGATGATGGATGACGCAAATGGATGTTTGTTTTGAGCTTTTTTTGGATGATAATTGGGTGACTGTGAAGGAAGGGTTGTTGGCTGAGATAAATTTAAGTAAGTAGTTTTTTTTAAAGTGATTATGGAGTAACACCACGCTTATAACCGATGGGTTAGGCAGAGGTACCTACAAACAGTAGGTAGATAAGTACGTACATATATGTATATATATCTACAGTTCGCATATTTTTTTCAAGTGCCATAATATTAATTACTAGCAGCGCCCCGCGGTTTCACCCGCGTATCTTTCGATCTCGTAGGAATATCGAGATAAAAAGTATCCTATGTGTTAATCCAGGAAGTGGTCTATCTACGTGCCAATTTTCATCCAAATCTGTTCAACGGTTTACGCGTGATAGAGTAACAAACATCCAAACATCTTCACATTATTTTATAATATGAGTAGGATTTTATGTATTTGTATAGATTCACGAAGAAGGAGGCCTGCGTCCCAGCAGTGGAAACATTATATAGGCTAATTATGATTATATATTTTTTAGCTGTATAGTTTATTGAACTCAACCAAATTCAATGAACGTATTGGTAAAAAATCAATCAAAATGGTTTCTAACAAATATTTTTCCCATGTGTCTTCGAATGCTAATGTTCTAATATAATTATAATGCACAGTAACTGTATCACGTGATAATGTATGATTGATAGCGGCGAGGCGCGTGTGGGATGGTGTCTTTATTATGTGGACGACACGGCGTGTATGGACGAGTGCAGAAGTGGTTTAGAAAAATAACGTATAGGACTCTACACGCTTTAAAACTTTGTTCTTTTTTTTTAAACATTTAAATTCACATACACAAACAGCCAGACCCGGAACAACTACTTGTAGGTCATACAAATATTAAATTTTGTTCCGTGTGGGAATCAACCCGCGAGTGATAACGGGCTACTACGGAACCTTACACTGTGCGTGGCCCGACACGCACTTGTTATTAACTACTGTTTATGCAAATAAAGATAATTATTTACATACTTGCGCGGCTGCTGATATGAAATACCAAGCTCCAGAAAGACACCGTCACGCCAGTATGAGTGGGTTAGACGAAATTCTGCGCTCAAGATTCTAGATCAATCTAGAAGCCGAATCAGTCATGTATACACGGTACGAATTTTCGTCGGGTCTGAATGTAGAACGGACCATGTTTGCGAAAAAAAAACCGAACCCAGGGCTGCGGTTCGGTTTTTTTTCGGATTTTCTGATGGTATTATATTGTGTAACAAGACATTTTAATTGCATATCCTAACAATTGGTAACCTAACGAAATGTATTTTTTTTTGTTTTGATATTAACGCTGTACCTATCCAAATAAAATTGTAATTTAAATAATACATAAGAAATTAATTAATTACTGTTACTGGTGTTTAACCGTTGTAATTAATAATAATCCATACAATAACATTATAAATTCGAAAGTAACTCTGTCTGTCTGTCTGTATGTTACCTTTTCACGCCTAAACTACTGAACGGATTTCGATAAAAATTGGCACTGAGATAGATTGCATCCCGGGAAAGGACATAGGATAGTTTTTATCTCAATAATCCCACGGGATCGACACTTATGCGGATGAAACCGCGGGGCGCTACTAGTAATAAATAAATAAGTTGTTTTACTTTATTATTTTTAATAGAACCACTTTTATGAATGTTTTTAAATCTTGTGACTAGCTTAATAAACCTGTAATTCTTTCCTCAAAAGATCGTTTCAGATATCAATCTTGGTCTTCACCTAATCTGACCAAGAATTGTCTGGACTTTAAAAGAGACTGCGACCTCTGAGTTTTTTCCGGCCTTTCTTCTCAGAGTAGTCAGATAGGAAACGCTGACCTCATCTAATTTATTTTATTAATAACTAGCTGCGCCCCGCGGTTTCACCCGCGTAAATGTCGATCCCGTGGAATATCGGGATAAAAATTAGCCTATATGTTAATCCAGGGTGTCAGCTTATCAGCTACCTCCATACAAAATTTTATCAAAATTGGTCGAGCCGTTTGAGCGTGAAGAAGTAACAAACATATAAACACACACACACACCCCCTCACAAACTTTCGCCTTTATAATATTAGTGTGATATTAGGACGTGTAAAAGTGATTACAATATCCTATGAACAGAATGACCCATTTCATTTCAATACTTTTGTCTGCGACTGTACATGCAAATCAGTGCTTATCCCAACCGTGGTCCGTTCGTTCTCAAATACTTATTGTTTAACAATACATACGTACATACATTCATTATAAATTTTCTGTTACCTGTCTATTGTGGAGTTGTTAATTAGGGAGTCAAAAGTAGTAGCATGTATGTACTCGTATATTTTTTTATTATAAGTATTCTTTTAATATTCATGTCAGTTTTTGAGACAGTTTTTTAGGTCATCTGCTTAGCCGTTTGCCTTCCAGTCTAACCGGATGCAGCTGAATACCAGTATTTTATATGGAGCGACTGAATATCTGACCTCCACAACCCAGTTGCTAGCTATAGCAACCATTACTGTGTGTGTGTGTTATAAGGTTCCATTTACTGGGTACGCCTTTCATTGACTTAAATGTGCCCTGGCGGCTGAGAGTATGTCATGCTCACTCAAATGTCTCGCTGATGGTGGCGCGTGTGTTGGATCATTTAGCTCCCTTCAAAACGGTTGAGCTGAATGGTGCTAATACATGCGTCATGTTCGTGAACGGGCGCCGTCAGTATGGACTGGTCATCTCTTTACTGTCATGGCTTATTTTAATGTTATTTAATATTTGAATTGTTTTTTTTTCTTTCGTCTTTTCATTACGGACACTTTTAACGTTCTGCATCGTTCTCACATGCATAATTTTTAACATGAATGATGTAAACAAGACTTTGTAACCATATTATTTTGATTTAAAAGAGTGTCCATGGAGTTTCTTGCCCGTTGTTCTCCATTAGTACCTACGCTTTGGAATGGGCAACTAGCTTCATCATTCTGACTGACCGACCCCTTGACAATTCAAAAGTGCCTGTAATTGGTTTAAATGAAATAAATGCTTTGAGTTTGAGTTGAGTGTGAGTTTGAGTTGTTGGATAATACTATACCCCTTGGTAAGACTGGTTGTCAGACTTTCGGGCTTCTGACGACCCGTAACGACTGTCCATAGACGGTTTTTTTAGCTATAGAATTATTTTAACTCAAAACTAAAAAATGAAACCCACTTCAGAGGAAACTGTTGAGCTTCTCCGTCAGGAATTCTTCAGTAGCAACCTGGAGTCAGTTCATTTTGATATTATCCACTCATATCTATTCGCTTGTGGATAAGTAATAACAGCCGCACGGGTCGATCGATCAGGTTAAGCTACGCTTGCCGCGGTTGGTCCGTAGATGGGCGACCATCTACACATACCAAGACCCCTCCGTGTCTCGGAAAGCACGTTAAGCAATTGGTCCCAGCTGTCATTCGTGGATCTTTGACAGTCGTTACAGGTTGTCAGAAGCCTGAAAGTCTGACAACCAGTCTTATCCAGGGGTATCGTTTTACCCAGTAGCTGTCTTGTGGAGGTCAAATAGGCAGTCGCTCCATGTAAACTACTGGTATTCAGCTGCATCCGGTTAGACTGGAAGCCAACCCCAACACGTAGTTGGGAAACGGTTAGGCAGATGATGATCTATTCCTTTAATTACTATTTTAATTTTAATACCTGTCTATATTTTCCCACTGCTGGACTAACGCCCACTTATTCATCCTCTATTCATCCTTATCTAGGGCTACTTAGGCCAAGTCTTTATTTAAGCAGTAAAGCAGGGTAATTCCGTACACACTAACGTTAGCAATGGCTTTAATTTTGACAGTTCAACAACATTCATTGCGTTATTTACGTTGTTGAGCAGACAATTTTTTCGCACATTTATGAAACAATGTATCCATACTAATATTATGAATTCAAAAGTAACTTCATTATATTATTATTATGTCTGTATGTTACCTTTTCACCCATAAACCACTGAACGGATTTCGATAAAATTTGGCAGAGAGATAGATTGCGTCCCGGGGAAGGATATAGGTAAGTTTTTATTGACATACTTTGCGGGCGAAGCCGCGGTCTGAAGCTAGTTAGTAATATACTCCAAAATTACTCAGACTGTGTTTGATTGTGTGTCAATTTGGGTTCAGCTCATTCCGCCTTCTCCGTCAAGGCTTACACTTATAGTTTTTTTTTTTTCATGAGGGATGTGTGACCTTATTTCAATCTCTGTGCAATATTCCACGACCTCAAACGAAAAGCCCTATTACCCTACTTTTTACCGGAAACTGAAGAGTTCAATAAGTCTCAAAAAGCATCGATATTCACGCCAAACCCCACATTTTTTCACATAAACCAATTGCAACAAATTCCAAATTCGAAACAGTTAACCTATATTTAAACCCGCCATTTTTATTCGATACGTGCATTGTGGATCGGTGTATAATAGCGGACGGGGTGGGGGGAGGAAGTGACGTCATATGTAGAGGAAACTATAAAGCATTAACATCGGGTCGGCCGAATTTTGGACCTGCTCTTCTGTGCATACTTAATGCTGTAGTCGGGGTGTTGTGGAGTGGCCGTTGTAGGATTTCATACAATCCTATCCTTACTAGTATGATAATTGCGAAAGTAAGTTTGTTTGTTACCTTTTCAGGCCTAAACCACTGAACCGATCCTTCCAACCGGTTTTTTTTTTTTTTCCTTTCATCCTGAAATTTTGCATATACGTTGTCAGGTGTACAGAAACGGACATAGGATAACTTTCATCCCGAAAAAAAGTGGTGTTTCCGAGGAAAACTACATTTGCATTATTATGATAATAGACGCCACGTGTCTTTCGAACGGGATCGACACTTATGCGGGTGAAACCGCGGGGCGCTGCTAGTGAACAATAAACAGACATTCAAATGAGAAGGATTCAAATCAAAGCTCTGTTAAATTAAATCGAATTTTAACTTTTAATTAACAGGTAAAATCAGTGGTGATACTTGAATGAACAGACGCCAGCACATCAAGCTACCCGAAACTGTCAAATTTTCCCAATCAACTTTGAACCTTATGCTTTGGTAATAAAGTTGAAAATCTATTAAAGAAATTTGATAGATTGTAGTAGCTTCATGTGCTGGTGTCTGTACCTATATCCAGCATTTCCTGATAATTCCTGAGCACTCAATCTCCCTCCCACCTAACTGACTGGTTAATATTTCTACGATGTTTTACTGCAGGGTAAAAGCCTCCCTTTCTCCTTTCCATTCGTCTGTCTAGCTGCTAGTGTGGACTGTAACGTCAATAAAATACGTGGGTCAACGACAGACTGATATATTTGCAAACGAACTAACTGCCCACCACCTCAGACCAAATAAGAATTATATATATGTATATTTTTGCAACAGGGACTGAAAGGGGGTCTAAAAATTTCGAAGTGGGGCTACTAGGGCATGTGGGATATCATATGAAAGAGCGCAATTTGCTCATTCTCAAACATATTTTGTTTTTTTTTTAGACCGACTTTTCGACTTTTGATGAAAAATGTAAAAAAAATACCATTCCCCCCGTTTGCAAAGAGAAATATTTGAAATTATTCTATGTGATAGAAGTTTATGTAAAGATTACAGGAAAAATAAAACGAAGTCTCTAAATAGCGCACTTTTTCAGAAATCATCAACAAAAGTTACATTAGTTCCTCTATCCGTCAAGAGATGGCGCTGACATAAAACTGCAATATTCTACACCGCAGTGCATAGTGTCAAAATTCTCTGATAAATATAAGCCTCGCCGATGAAAAATTAAAAACATGATGTTACGGAACCCTCGGTGCGCGAGCCCGACTTGCTCTTGACCGGTTTTAATTACGGGAATTGGTCTTTTGGTCTCCAAGAAACTTACGCGCACTTCAAGAAATTGTACTTACAATGGCCATTACACACCACCCTCAGTATACAACTAAAACCGGCAATACACTTAGCATATTAACTGCGCGGCTGCGACTGCGACTAGCTACTGCGCCTGCGACTGCCGCCGCTAACCACGCGCGTACGTGGGTACTTCACTAGATGTTATCGAAATAACTATTTGCATGATTTTGGAAATAGATTTAATTTGGTTTGTTTTGTTTAATAATTTAAAAAATATGAATAAGTAATAATTGTCGACATGTGGGATGTGGAATCAGCGATCATTGTGCCGATAGTCGTGACAGCCAAGAGCCTCGACCAACACCTGAGGAGGCTCTCGTTGGGCAGCTGGATCAAGGGCTTGATTCAGAAAGCGGTACTTCTGGACCTACATTGTTAGGAAGTTCCTCTCTCTGGAGCCCTGACCGCCGAACCTGGGGGTCTACTCCGAAGCGGTTAACCACTGTATCGGCCGAATGTTCGGTCATTTTCTGATTCGAATATTGTTGTCCTACTACGAATTTAAAAAAAAAAAAAGGTAAAAAAAAGGGTTAAGGGTTCTAAAAAGGTTCGGATTGGCACAGTTTGGTCGGGACCAATAGTCAATAGGTATAGGAAATTAATGGTAGTAGAAAATGACCGAACATTCGGCCGATACAGTGGTTAACCGCTTCGGAGTAGACCCCCTGAACCGAGCGCTCGGCGCATCCTGGACAGTCACACCCAACATCTCATTTGACTGGCCAATTCTTCCCTTGCGGTGGTAGGGCTAACGCCCGCCTGGTTTGCGACCACCTCCCACCGGAGTCCGACGTCAAGCAGCCTGCTGTGTTTCGTCGATGCGTGGGAGTTCCAGTGCCTTAGGCATCTTCTGGGCACGCTCGTTCCATCATAGACCTTATCCATCGCTTTCCATCAGGCGTGATCGAGGTCAAGCGCCTATTTAGCAATAAAAGAAGGGTTCAGTAACACCATAGTATATGTTTTTACTATGGTAACACCGCTACACCGTACAATATTTAACGCTATGTTACTTTTTCGTTTCTAGTATGGTTTTATTATTTTTAGGGTTCCGTACATCAAAAGGAAAAACGGAACCCTTATAGGATTACTTTGTTGCCCGTCTGTCTGTCTGTCAAGACGCTTTATCTTGGGAACGCGTAAAACCATATACTCAGGTCTACAGTCCCTTGAAACTGAACAAATCAAACTTCTAAGTTAACGTAAAAGAAAGATATGGCCGTTTACGCTGAAAAAACGTATATTTCGATACTCAAGGGAATCAAATTTTATAGGGTATTTCCCGTTGACCTAGAATCATGAAATTTGGCAAGAAGCAAGGTCGTGTAGCACAAGTAAAGGAAAAAATCCTGAAAAACCGTAAATTTGTAGTTACATTTTTTTTTAAATCCCTTGATGAACTATTTACATATTACAAATTTGTACGGAACCTTCGGTGCGCGAGTCTGACTATATGTTATAGCAGCCATAGATAGTATTAGTACACAGTACACACTGTAAAACATTCAAGTGTCTACCTATGACGGTTCCAATATACAGCCCTGAGACAGACGAACGGACGGACAGCGGAATCTTAGTAATAGTGTCCGGGTCCGTTGGGTACGGAACCCTAAAAATACTACTGATTAGTCTGCACATAACACCAAATAAGCGAACATACGTCTACCCACAATCAGAAAATTTAAAACATTCGACATTTCAAACATGGAATGGAACGCAGGGCTGTAAAATAGAGTGGCAGCATAAAAACCGACAATGAATTTTACCGATTGCCGCGTCAGTGTACGGTTTTACGGTTTTTGAAGGTTCCACACAGTGAATAACGTAGTTATTGTCCAATGAAATTGCTTTTTTGATGTCCAATATGGGTGACGTTCGATTTTCGAAATTATACGTTAAATGTTTATTAACGTTCTTTTGTTGAAAATGCAGAACTTAGCATTTGTTGTTATAGCGGCAAAAGAAATACAGAATTTGTGAAAATTTCAACTGTCTAGCTATAGCGGTTCTTGAGATACAGCCTGGTGACAGACAGACGGACGGACGGACAGACAGCGAAGTCTTAGTAATAGCGTCCCGTTTTTACCCTTTGGGTACGGAACCCTAAAAAAGATTGTAAGTTTGCGTAACGTTCTATAGTTTCTACCTATGGCAATGGAAAAAGGTGTGAGTATATCTATATAGTTACCTACCTACAATGTATTGAAGACCACAGAAGCCTGAAAACTTATTTTGATAGGATTCCGATAATGATTTATACTCAAAATACACAACGTGTAACGTTAAATGCGCAAAGTCAAAGTCAAAGCAAAACTTTGACTTTGAAAGGACTTATAATAATTTGACAAATGAGGTATCACTAGAAGCGTCTTGACCGTCCGCTGGTTAGAGGCTATGTGACGTCACACTAAATTTATTATGGCGCCCTCTATAGGACAAAGTAATGAAATTTAAAATAAAAAAATTGGGATGGTGCCTTGTTGGGTATTAAATGAAAGGGCTTAATTAGCACATTTCAAAAATATAAATATTACCTACTGAGCCGCAAAATAATTCAATAAAAAATAAGTTTAAAAACTAAAATCTGACTACTGAAAAGGATGAAACAAAAAGTACTTTCCCGTGGTCGCATGCCGCTGTAGTAACATACGTAGCTATGGTTCCCTGGTCAGCGGGATTGTCCGAAAGGGTTACCGCTGGCCCGTAACATGAAGGGCTAAGGAAGGAACACGGGTGGGTTTTAGTCAGTAAGAGTCTGACACACCCTTCCGCTCCACTCAGAGCGGGAGGGGTCGTCTCACTGACTCTGGCAGGGCCACCATCAGGGATTTTAATTTTGATAACATAAAAAATTAGTCGATAATTAGTCGAAATTTGTCGCCAAATATCAGAATTTGTCAGTCACTGGTTCAACTGGGTATAGTCCAAGAGCTAGTCGAAGAGTTCACGGGTCATTTGATGATTTCCCATCTGAAAAAAAAAAAAAGCTACGGTTCCCTGTCCTCCGCCTTCCGCATCCAGTCCGTTCCAGCCACCTTCTCTAGGTCGTCGGTCCATCTAGCTGGGGCGCGTCCCACACTACGCTTGCCGATACGCGGTCTCCACTCCAGGACTCGTCTGCTCCACCGGCCATCGGTCCTTCGACAAACATGGCCAGCCGACTGCCACTATAAATTTCATACAAAAGTTTAATAAAAGGGCTTACAGGACCTAAACGCAAAACACGCAAGTTTTAGAAACAATGAAAGTATATGATCGACTACAGTAAACAAAATCAGAAAAATATATGATATTTTTCAAGATATATGCTAGGTAGATAGTGTGTTGAAAACATAATACAACTAATTTGATACGATAGAAAAAAATCATGAAGGTACCTCTAAAAACTTACTTTTTACAATAAAAACCATACTAATATACATACAATTATTCTGATTTTTTGTCAGATTATTCTACAATCAACATACTAAAACACTAGTGTTTTAATTTTTAGTCCAAACAATAGATTTTTGTAATTAAATAATTGCTTCATATTTTGCAATATGAAGTGAATTTTCAGTGTTGTGTCATCGCGCTTCTCTTTCTTTTCTATGCAGTCCGACAGCGACCGCACTTAAGGTCATGTAAGCCCCTTAATATACTCAAGAAAAGACATTAAAAGTCGGTATTAATACACATTTTGTTCTAATAACTGCTACATAAAGTTTTTACTCCCATTTTAATAGATAAACGACTTTCATTCCTATCATTATGGGGATAAGGTCTCCACTTAAAAAAAGTTGATAAAAAATTATTTCCCTCTTAGACTTTGACGGTATTTTTATTGCATATTTTTTTTGTAAAGTTAATACTTAAAAAGTTATGCCAAGTTACGGGTGATAAGGTTTTTGGGGTCCCGTGGGTCAACAATAGAACCATTCCAGGTCCACGTAAGACATTTCTAAAGCTAATTGACTTCAGTGTTAAAAAATTAAATAATCAGCATTCTGCCCTTTCCAATTTATTTAGTTTCGGCGCAGCATAATTCAAATAAAAAAGCATTTATTTAAATTAAACTATTAACAGGCACTTTTGAACTGTCCAGGGTCGTCGGATATAGTTGAAGTTTAGTAAGCAACCGGTACAGTTTTCGAATGAAATTTAATTTGATAAATGAACTGTATATTTTCTATTAGGAGCGTTTACGCCGTACGGAATTTCATACAAACTTTCAAGCCCATGTTTTTCGAAATGAATGAACCGATTTTAATGAAACTTCATACGGATAAGCAGGATATAAAGGTCTAAAAAATTACTTAGGAACATTTTTCACCGCTGATTTCCTACCCCCTTACTAATAAACGTTATAACTATAGCGTCTTTAAAGTTACACAACGCTTTGTCTTCTTCTTTCGAAAGTCAAATTACTGACGACTGAAAGAGAGAAATCGGTGTGTAACTATTCATCTGATTATAATACGTTTATTAATAAGGGGTATATGTCAGCAAGTCACGACAGTGGTGGTAAGACCCCTCTTTGAGGAGTAGTTAGAGATGCGTCACGGCGTCCTCACCTACCGCCTGACGCAGGTCCTCACCAGACACGGATGTTTCGGGAGGTTCCTGCACATTATCAGGCGGGAGGAAACGCCCGGGTGTCACCATTGCGAGGATCGCCCACAGGACACGGTGGAGCATACGGTGGAGGTCTGCCTTGCTTTAGCGGAGCACCGCCGTACCCTCGTAGAGGCGATTGGCAGCAGCGGCGACTTCGGCCCTGGTTTGGTTCAAGCCATGGTCCGGAGCGAGAGGGAGTGGGAGGCAGTCACCTCCTTCTGCGAAGCAGTCATGCTAGTGAAGGAGGTGGCGGGATCGTTGAGGGACAGAGCCTCACGTCCCAGCCGCCACGGATGACGCTCCGGGCGTCGGGAGCCGCGTGAGGACGGAGAGAAATGGGTAACTCACCGTCCGATCAGGACCAGGCCCGTGCCGGACGGCGCGTACGTGTTCCACGCGCGCCTCAAAGAGATGTCAGCACCAGTGAAGGGGCCCGTTAGGGCCGAAGCCTGCCGGGTTAGCGGGTTTTTCCGAAAGGGTTACTGCTACCCCGGAACATAAAGGGCTAAGGAAGGAACACGGGCGGGTTTTGATCAGTAAGAGTCTGACAGTCCCTTCCGCTCCACCCACAGCGGGAGGGGTCATTTGATGATCTGCCACCATCAAAAAAAAAAGTGGTTATGTGTCTAGCTGCTTAGGTACGGAACCTCAAAATTAAATAAACCGAACCCTTTCCCACTTAATATTTAAAAAACTCGTTTTATGAACAATAAATTGTTGGAAGTGCGAGTTCATTCACAGGTTGGACAGATCATTGTGTGGTCGTAAATAACGCAATGCGGCTGCAGTACCCAACCGAGGCTTGGAATCTGATGGGTGAGCTTTTACGTTTATTAGTTTACGAATTACGAGTGCGTTTTATCACCAATCTTTTTGGTACGATACGACAAAGGTTTCATAGATGTACTGAATTGAATGACCAAAAGCAGAAATAGCAATTCCGTTGTGTTGCTCCACCTACGAGTTCGATACTCTGTCGGGGTCAGATTCAAGTCTCACCGAATGCAGCCGAATACCAATATTTCACATGAAGCTACTGCCTATCTGACCTCCACAACCCAGTTACTGGGTAATACTATACCCCTTGGTAAGACTGGTTGTCAGACTTTCGGCATAAGCAGCATATATAAGCAGCATACAAAAGTCTAAAAAGTTAGTAGAGAATATTTTCGAAAAATAGTGTTACAGCCAAATTAGACCGATTTTAAATTTTCCATAGAAATAGAGATTTCCAGTTATCTGTTTTTATGTAAGACATTTCGAAAATGTTCTCTACTAACTTTTTAGACGTGGGGCGTATGAAGTTTCATTAAAATCTGTTCATTATTTTCGAAAAATGGACGCTAGTGATGGCGGCAAACATGTAGCCGAATTCCGAGCCGAATCCATTTAGAATGCCATCGACACGCTAAGAAGGAGAAGAAGAACAGTCACTCTAGCGGCCACTTGACGACCATGTAGTCAAAGAGCACAAATGACCTTTTTTTTTTTTGAGGATGTGATATCATCAAATGACCCCTCCGTGTCACTGACTCTGGCAAAACCACCATCAGGGATTTTAATTTTGATAACACAAAAAAATTGTCGCTAATTAGTCGAAATTTGTCGCCAAATATCAAAATTTGTCGGTCACTGGTTCAAAAGATATAAGGGTTTATAGGTGGCCGATCTGGAGAGTCTCCCCAGCAGGGCCACATTTATATCTCAAAAACTAGGGCACCTAGCGAAGATCTGTTTTCTCCTATATTTTGTCGCTAATTAAGTAGTCGGAATCAGTCGCCAAGTCACAGATTTAAGACCCGATGTCTTAGTTTAGGAGATATAATGAGTTCAATTAGTAAGGTATAGTCCAAGAGCTAGTCGAAGAGTTTTTTCGTGAACTCTTCGACTAGCTCTTGGACTATACCCAGTTGAACCAGTGACTGACAAATTTTGATATTTGGCGACAAATTTCGACTAATTAGCGACTAATTTTTTATGTTATCAAAATTAAAATCCCTGATGGTGGCCCTGCCAGAGTCAGTGAGACGACCCCTCCCGCTCTGGGTGGAGCGGAAGGGAGTGTCAGACTCTTACTGACTAAAACCCACCCGTGTTCCTTCCTTAGCCCTTTATGTTCCATGGTAGCGGTAACAACAAATGGCCTTAATCCCACCGTCACCCACCTTCAAAGATCCATTAGCCTCAAACCCACATGAATGCCAAAAACTGCATAACTACATCATAATGCAAAATCTTGCCAACACTTCCATGGAGTACCCCTTAATTAAGGTTCCGTATACCACAATTAGGGTCCATATCGTAGACAGAGTAAACTATAGACTGCTGCATATCTTCTTTTTCATTCGCACAAGAAAAAGAGAAAAATATTAACGTGACTAGCAAAGAAAAGAGACAGAGTAAGAATATTTCTGTCCCTTACTGCGTGTCGGCTAAGCACATCAATGTGCACAACAAGTTTGACGTTTATGAATGAAATATTCAAAATTATGAATGAATTTGTAAAAACTACATCGCGATTAAACGGAAAATAAGATCTTTTTCGTGCATAATTAAATAATAGTACATTTGCGCAACTATGAAAATGGTTAGGTGCAGTGTAATAAGCTGTAAAAATGTTAGTATGATGAAGATTGCCGGAATTTTTGTCCCTTTCGGTGACACGGATACCATGAGTCTATAGATTACTCTGTCTACGGTCCATATATACCAAAATCAGAGTCCCCATATACCACTTAAGAACTCGTTAAGTCACCATAAAGCTCATGGGACAGCGCAGGTAATTATTATACAATCTGCTGGATAATTGTTCGCCTTAATTAGCAATTGTTTTGTAGTTATAACAATGTGTGGGTTTAGGTTGATGCGGTGGTATAAGCGGAGCGAGGAGTAGGTTTTATAACTTAGACTTGGTAAACACAAGTAAAGTTCAATTGGGGTGCTGCAAAATACAGCGAAAACTTTTTGACAAAAAAAAACTACCGACTTCCAAAAAAGACATTTTAAAGTGAAAAATAACTTTAATTTCGGAAGCGACTTCAGAAATTAAATTTATTTTTCACTTTGTTTTGTAGTGTTTTTTTTTTGAAGTCAGTAGGTACCTAAGTACTTAGTTTTTTTTTTTTTTTTTTAATATTTTTCACGTTTTAGTTGAGCCAACCCCACAAAAATTCATTAACACCACTTGAATGTAAATATCAGTGACAGGAATTTATTAAAACATCATCATTAAAACCTAGGTGGAAAAAAATCGTATTACTGAAGCGAACTCAAAAAACTACCAAAGCAAAGTTAATAAAACTTATACGGGCACAGGCCCCTGAGGCACCTTATCTATTAAAAAAGAATTTTCGAAATCGATCCACAATATTTGTAAAAAAAATACACCTGCGAATAGAGAACCTCCTCCTTTTTGAAGTCGGTTTAAAAATACTATACGCAATTGCGTATAGAATTATTACAACATAGTTGGGAAAAGGCTAGGCAGATGATTATGTCATCATCTGCCTAGCCTTTATCTGCTGTATGAGTGTATTGTAACTTCCAGGTCCACATCCTTTCATAACGATTTTTAAAGGCAGAATTCACTCCGGGCGTCGGGAGCCGCGCGACGACTCCCGGCCACCGTAGGCGCGGGCCTGCGGGCGGAGAGTAATGGGTAGCTCACCGTCCGATCAGGACCAGGCCCGTGCCGGACGGCGCGTACGTGTTCCACGCGCGCCTCAGCATCGAGGAGGGGCCCCATAGGGCCGAAGCCGGCCGGGTCAGCGGGATTGTCCGAAAGGGTTACCGCTGGCCCGGAACATAAAGGGCTAAGGAAGGAATACGGGTGGGTTTTAGTCTCCCTTCCGCTCCACCCAGAGCGGGAGGGGTCATTTGATGATTTCCCATCCGCAAAAAAAAAAAAAAAAAGGCAGAATTCACGAATTTCATTATACATAATGTAATGGCTGAAATAAATAATACCATGCTCGTTAGCAACGTAAATCTTTTGATAAAATCATATTATATTTGGCAATACTTTTACAAACGGGTTACAAAAGAAGTCTATAAGCATACCTAATTTTTAAGGAGCCAATTACTGGATTTTTCAGAATTCATTTTTATTGCGTAGGTAGATCATTAGTTGTTTTTGTTTCTAGGGTTCCGTACCCAAAGGGTAAAAACGGGACCCTATTACTAAGACTCCACTGTCCGTCTGTCCGACTGTCACCAGGATATATCATCATGAACCGTGATATCTAGAGAGTTGAAATTTTTACAGATGATGTATTTCTGTTGCCGTTATTACTAAAAACAGAATAAAATAAAAATTTAAGGGGGGTTCCCATACAACAAAGGTGTTTTTGTCGGCGTTTTTGCCTTGTGGTACGGAACCCTTCGTTTGCGAGTCCGACTCGCACATGGCCAGTTTTTTTTTGGCACTATTTTTGGATTAAGGAAGATTCCTTAAATCCCTAGATTCCACCTAATTCAAAAGGTTTGATAAATAGAGATAGCAACGGGCAATATCAAGGAGATCATACAACTTCATACAATCTCATACAGGTTTCATTTAGAATCTTTATCAGCATAAACGTAATACCGACTTGACGTTATGAACAGTTGTACATTTGCAAATATGGGGTTAAACCCACAGATATAGATACACCTGGATAACGCAAGAGCAACTACTTCGCGTGCCCAGCTTACGTACAAAAATCGTAAGCCGCGACTTTCGCGCTCAGTCCTGTGTACTGCTGGCTGGGTGAGCGTGAGCGCTGGCGCTAGGCCTCGGTGGTGGGGCGAGCTGGATGCCGCACGCGGCGGCGTCTTTGAACCGATTTGATTTTCCCATCACTAAATAGTGCTTGTGACGTCATAGTAGGTAGTCAAAAAATGGCACGCTTGGTTTTCATACAGATCGTTATAATAATAGCCTCCCCGACCGTTTTCGGTTACGGTGGCCAATCTCAATGGAGATGGCAATCCGACACGACCGGGGAGAGTTCAGGCGCAGGACCAATGGCTTTACGTGCTTTCCGAGGCACGGGGGTATTAAACCGTCAACTTCCAAACTCCGGGCTGTTACTAAGAAATTCCTAATGGAAAACCCAATAACACTTTGTCCGCAGTAGTCGCGCTTGCGACCACGAGACCAACGGGACTGTCAAACAGATCGTGAAACTTGCGTTATCTAGGTCTATCTACTTCTGTGGGTAAACCTGATGCCATTGCTACTCCGAAATCTAGAAAAGACCATTTTATTCTTTCTTCCTGACCTTGTCCCATGTTACTTGGGGTCGACGAGACATGTTTTTACTTTCATTCTCCATTGTTTACCGCCACTCCATCATTCACTCCCTTCTCTTTCGTATCATTCCTCACACATTCCATCCATCTTTTCTTTGGCCTTCTTCTCCCTCTCCATCTCATCATCTGCCTGCCTTTTCCCAACTATGTTGAGGTCGACTTCCAGTCTAACCGGTTGCAGCTGCCTATCTGACCTTCACAACCCATGTTACTTGGTAATACGATACCCCTTGGTAAGACTGGTAGTCAGATTTTCGGGTTTCTGACGACCCGTAACGACTGTCAAAGATCCACGATTGACAGCTGGGACCAACGGCACGGAGGGGTCTTGTTATGTAAAGATGGTCACCCATTATCTCCCTCTCCAACTATCATCATTTATATTTCTCACTCCCTCATCCCTCCTCATCATAATTATATCTATAATGTCATCGTTTCCTAACCTTTTTTCGGTTAAACCGCTCTGCTCATAAAATCGCTTCCGCCCATGATTGTACTCACGACCTTAAGTACTTATTTACATACCCGCCACATTAAAAGGTGGCAAACGCATATTCATGTGTCAGCCACCGTTTGAGGTGCGGGTTCGACTCCCGGGTAATGACTTCATACAGGTAGGTGTAATATAGAAGTCTAGGTGTCTTGTTTAGCAAGTGGGTTTAAGGAGACCACCCACTAAGAAGAATTTTATGTTATTTTTGTTAATACCTCCGAATTTTTAAATCACACTATACGTGATATAAAATCGCTGTCTTTAACAGAAGGCAATTCTTGTAATTAATAACGTTCAAAATCTCAGCGACAATCAATTTCAAAAACTTGTCAAAAATGTAGGTATTTTTGACAGATTGAGACCGACTGAAATTATTACAAAACATTTGACAGGATCGACGTTTCGTATTTCCCTTTTTTCTCCTCGAAAACTGAGCCGATTCAATTATTAAAGAGCTACAGTCATTTCACACTTTTACTTTGACAGCAGCAACGCAACTACAACCTTATTGTAACGGAATAAAGATCACTGTGATTTTGACAATGGTAAAATAACTCTGAAAGGACTATTACCTACAACTAAGTAAGTAGGCTGTTCTCAATTGCAAACGAAAGCAAACGATATTTAAAAATGCTTAAAAAAACAATCGAATACCTATCAATTTCAACCAATTATAAAATCCAACGCCTTTATTAGTAGAAAGAACAATAAATAAAATTTTGAAAATGGAAACTGACTTTAAAAAAAAATGCAGGCTGCACCCAATGCTACAATAATCATAACTCAAATTCTTTAAAAAAAGAACGGCCTCCATTTTGTGCGTCCAAGTCGACACCTACAATTATATTTTCAAGATATTTTATTTCTCATGTCGTAAATTACGAAGGTGGTAGCTCCTACCACGGGTTCAAATATCTGACTCGATTTGGTTATTGTGAATTGTATAATATTAGCCGTATGTATCAATGGCAGTTGGGGTTGACGTGTTTTTGAATTGACATCACGAAACGTGGGGTAGGATGCCCTCAGGCTGGGTTGGAACAAGGGTCTTCCTAGGGTGGCTGGTAGGAGCTGGATGAAAGTAGCCGGGGATCGAGTTAAATATCGTAATATTGGGGGTTATCTATGTCAATCATAAAACTACTTTAATTTGATAATGATGATTTCTTTAGCTGTGTTATAATAAATAACTAAATAAAATGCGCCGTATTATGGTTACACACAGGGTACAAATTACAAAATCGTAGCGGGTTTGATAATATTAATTTGCAGAAAGAAAACCTTGACTTTGCGGTTGCCTATTCAGCAAAAAAGCCACTATTTCTCAGTAACAAACAAAATTTTGCAATATTTATCAATTAGTTATGTTTTCTGAAGATGACTGACACAGCAGCAGTTGTCTGACTTACAATCTTCTGACTACCCATAGTAATGATTTATTTGCCAACCAAAGACCACAAATCTCCTCACTTTTTTCTCACTCTGTACTCAAAAACGAGAGCCAAACGACTTACACAACCTTAGTAGCACTCCTTCTAAGAATCCTTTAGTCCATCAGTCTGTTGAACTGACGTTTCATTCGACTCCGAATGTGCAAAACAATATAAGTCCGCGAAATATATGAGCTTAAGCATAAATTATGCGAACAATTATGAAAATTCTTCATTATGTGCGGGAACTTAGGGCATAGAGATAGACCTAAATGGGATGTTAAGACATCACGCCTGTATCTCGGAAGGGGCAGGTAGAGGTATAGAAAAGAAAGAAAGAAAAAGTATTTATTGCGACTCGTACAGGAAGATTACAAACTAAACTAAACACAGTAAAATAAAAATCCAAGATAATAAAAAAAAAGTAACAAAAGGAAAATTAAACAGAAACTCCTATACGAGGCCAAAAGGCCAAAGGGTATAATAATACTACACTCACATTTCCCCAATAATAATAATATATGTGTCACGTAAGTTTGTAGTACTATACTAGGTTGTCTTTAAAAGATCGCTTTTAGCGATAAGACCGCCCATTGTGTCACCCTTGGTATTGTTTCTATTTTTATGTCTGTAATTTATATGGTGTACATAATAAAGAGTATTCTATTCTATTCTATTCGAGCTGCGCCCCGCGGTTTCACCCGCATAAGTTTCGATCCCGTGGGAATATCGGGATAAAAGTAGCCTTTATGTTAATCCAGGGTGTCAGCTACCTCCATACCAAATTTTATCAAAATTGGTCCAGCCATTTCAGCGTGAAGAAGTAACAAACATATAAACACACACTCACAAACTTTCTCCTTTATAATATTAGTGTGATTCTGTAGTAACAATAAAGCTGAAGAGTTTCTTTGTTTGAACGCGCTAAACTCTAGAACTCCAGTCGAACTTCTCTATGCATTTGATAGCCCGATTCTTGGTGAAGGCTATAGGCTATTTAACATCACGCTAGGACCCTTAGGACCCGAGCAAAAAGAAAAAAACGAAACAAAAGTCAGAATGAAGTAATGGGCGGCCAAAAAAAAACAATTCTCAAACTCAAAGCATTTATTTCAATTAAACCATTAACAGGCTTTTGAATTGTCCAGAAGTCGGTCAGTCAGAAAATATGAAGCTAGTTGCCCATTCCAAAGCGTAGTTATCTATGGAGAAGAACGGGCAAGAAGCTCCATGGACACTCTTTTAAATTATAAGTATTTTTACAAAAATATTAGTTACATCATTAATGTTGAATTTGTCTGGACTTTAAAAGAGACTGTGACTTCTGAGTTTGTTTCGGCCTTTCTCCTCAGAATAGTCAGTTAGGAAACGCCGACCTCATCTAGTTTAAAAAAAAAATATGATTGACGTGTAAAAGTGTTTGTACAAACCTACTTACAGAAATAAAATCATTTATAGACTGATGGTCTACGGTCTTTAATTTATAGAAACCGGTAATCATTGTGCAAAGAAGCTATCTGAGATATCCAAAAACTAAAAGGTGGAAACATACAAAGTACAAAAAATATAAATATCATTTCTTCCTTCAAAACAGGGGGCGTTCCTTCCAAAATTTATGATCTGCGTATCATATTGGATTAATTCTGACTACCTGGGCAAACACTGCTGTTTTATTTTGTAAAAAATAATTATAACTTGCGAAACAGTCTTTGGTTATATTATTTATTTATTTCAGGGTTTTGGAGGTTAAGCAGAGCTTGTCATGGTGAGTCACTCGGATGGGTTCGCATTGTTATTTATAGATCTCAGTGTCGTTACAACAGAGAGAGAGCATTTTTTTTTACGTTAACGTTAAAAAAAAAAGCTCTCCTGATATTAATGGTTTTTTTAGCCTTACGACCTTATGCGTGGGAGGCATCGATTTTCTAGACTATATGCCAGCTATGACCTAACTTTACTTCATGGTAACGGTATCATAAAAAGGGCCAAAAACTTCCAAAATACCATGTAGTCTTGTAAGATAAATATGCCGAGTCACTTTAGTGGAATGACCGAAATGTTTCCTCTTTATTATGAACTTAAAGAGACAGTAACTTACTATTATTTGGACGGTTTTTGTGTGGTACAAGATAGAGGTTTAACGATTATTGTTCCAATACGAAGATGACTCGGAGAGGTGCAGAACTGTGGACCTTTCACAAAAGCACGCGAACGAACGATTTTATATATTGCAAATATTCGTTCTGCACATATTTACTTAGGTTAAAGACTTTATTCATATTTATGGCGTGGTTAAATAATAACAGCCGCACAGGTCGATCGATCAGGTTAAGCTACGCTTGCCGCGGTTGGTCTGTGAATGGTTGACCATGTCTACGTACCGAGATCCCTCCGTGCCTCGGAACCTTTTTGCTTTTCGGGCTTTTCGAGTGTAGGTATGTTTTTATCAGGTCTGTTTCACTTTTAGGATGAAACTAGGATGATTTTAATGAATCCTGTAGGCACTAAAATGTTTCGGTTGGTCAGATTGCGGTCTTATCTCAGTTCATACTGCTATTCCGTAACCGAAACACAGTGGTGAGTTTATTTTTAATTTTATATAGATTACTTTAAGATACTACCAGTTACTTGTGCTGTCTGGCAGCCTTAACAACTAGGTAAGACTCAGCATTTCGTACTAAGCCTAGCAAGGAGAGTCTTACCTTGCTAATTGGCTAGATTATCGTTTTATCATTCACTACCTTCCGCCCCCGGCTTCGCCCGCGAGTCGATAAAAATTATCCTATGTCCTTCCCCGGGATGCAATCTATCTCTCTGCCAAATTTTATCGAAATCCGTTCAGTGGTTTAGGCGTGAAAAGGTAACTTATAGACGGACAGACAGACTTACATTCGAATTAATAATATTAGTATGGATTATATCTATCACGACAATCATGATTTCAATCTAGAAAAGATTCTATCAGAAATCGCTTCCCCGCCTACTTTAGACCTCCTCCCAAACCGTAGCGTTGCCCACGCGTGGGAGTAACTCATTACAATGCGGCACCATTGTGCAGTTTATTATTATGTAAACAACGTCTATATTAGTGTGGACTAGTCTAGGAAATACTCTGCTCTCGTGTCGGCACGGGCTATACGAGATAAGGTAATGTCGTGTCTGTAAGCCAACTGTACAACGCAACATGCGTCATACTGACGTCACGCAAATCCTACATCGCGCAAGCAGAGTTTACCGCGCAACTAGCATAGATACAACGGCCCGACATGAATCATCGGGCAGTTGCCTGGCAGACACAACACCCGTCTGGTTGGAGGATCCTCCCTTTTCTGTGGAGGATGAGTGAACTTTACACCCTGTTCCTCATACCAGCAGATGATGATGATGATGATGTGATCAGCATTTTACTGAGCCTCTCTAGAGGCACAAATTGCCTCGGTCCTCTTATCCACACTATTTAACTAAACTATGCGCGTACGCCTGACAATACTAGCTTCCGATGCCGGCCGACCCACTCCGACGCACCTATTGTATTGATCACTAATAAGTTTCCCTTCAAAACGTATGAAGATTTTTAGTTTAACATAATTTTACATTTCGAGTATGTTCTTTGTGACGTCTTGGTTTTGTTTTGAGTAGGGGATCGCAGAATGGCGCCTGAGCATTAAGTATAGCGGTTGTCATAAGAACTACAGAACCAACCATCATCTTCCGTTGTCCGAATAATATTATGGCAGGCCCCGTTGCGGTCTCGTGGTCGCATGCACGACTGGACTGCTGAGCGTGAGGTCCTGGGTTCGATTCCCGGTTCGAGCAACAGTGTTACTGGGTTTTCCGTAGGGAATTTCTTAGTAACAGCCCGGAGTTTGGAAGTTGACGGTGTAATAACCCCGTGCTACGGAAAGCTTTCCCTGCGCCTGATCTATGTCCGGTCGTGTCAGATTGAAAAAGAGAGTGCATCTGTGTCTGAGCACATATTTGTGCAAATGTCTCCCGCGCCGAAGGCGATCCGCTGAGACCGGTCGCCATGGCCGAAATTCGGTCTGGAGGACCTTTTTTGGCAGGCCTTAGCCTACAATAATTCGTATTATTATGCAGAACATTTGATTTTTTGGGCAGGCCAAGGTCCTTGCAAGGCAGCGCAAAATCACTTGGCATGCTTTTATTGGAATAATGGCTGATTTTTCCAATGCCAGTCAATTTTATCGGAGGAATAATTTTGAATTTTTTAATGCAGAATAATGGGTAAAATGCATCAAATTTCAGTATTTTAAGGAATTTTAGTTTCGGTTTCAGTTTCGGTTTCGGCCGGAAAACCAGTTTCGGTCGGGCTCTAGTAAATATTCTCTCACGACTGTCCAATTTAAGTATAACATATGGACAGTCCTTCTCCATTATGATCGGTTATTGTTTGATTGAAGTTTTCCGCAAAGCAATTAGCAAGCAAGCCAGCACGTCAAGTTACTACAATCTGTCAAATTTCTTTAGTAGATTTTCAACTTTAGGTCTAAATCATAAGGTTCAAATTTGATCGGGAAAATTTGACAGTTTCGGGTAGCTTGTTGTGCTTGGCGTCTGTACATAGCAATCACCATAAAATCAAGAACAACTGCAGTATTTAATTACCAAATAAAATCAACAACAATTATGAAAGGGATTAATTTAATAACATTTATTATCCAAAAGGTTTGGGAGTTGGAACTAAATGTTTGTTAACGAAATACAATTAGGATTGGCTTCCTGAGGCAGAAAGACAGCCCTTTTGATTACTCGAAAAATATCTTGTGAGAAAATAAAAGGAATTTGGATTTGTTCAGTGTTGTGGGTTCTGTAGATATGAGTCATTCTCGTTGTAGGTGGTGGTGGTGTTGGTGGTGAGGGGTGATGGTGAGTGGTAGAGGTGGTGGTGAGTGGTGGTGTTGGTGGTGAGTGGTGGTGGTGGTGAGTGGTGGTGGTGGTGGTGAGTGGTGGTGGTGAGTGGTGATGGTGGTGGTGTTGAGTGGTGGTGATGGTGAGTGGTGGTGGTGAGTGGTGATGGTGGTGGTGGTGGTGAGTGGTGGTGGTGAGTGGTGATGGTGTTGAGTGGTGGTGATGGTGAGTGGTGGTGGTGAGTGGTGATGGTGGTGGTGGTGGTGAGTGGTGGTGGTGAGTGGTGATGGTGTTGAGTGGTGGTGATGGTGGTAAGTGGTAAGTGGCGGTGGTGGTGGTTTGTGATCTTCCTGTACGAGTCACAATAAATGCTTTTTTCTTTCTTTATTTATTTCTTTCTTTCATATGTATGCACGAGATAATATTATAGCGCAAACACAGGTATACTCTTTCATACCCTCACTGTTATAATCCAAGCTTCGTATTTAAGGCAATCTTTCTAATAGCTATTCATTGAATTCAAATCTGACAACCACATTGATCTAATGGTAGCAAGCGGGACAGCTCTTGGATTCCCAGATGGAGCAAAGGCTTTTTAGAAAAAAAAAACCTAAGTTGTAACAGCTCCGTAGCGGTATCTACAACGCCACATGAGTACAACGCGTCATACTGACGTCACGCAAAATCCTGCATCTCGCAGGCAGAGTTTACCGCGCAACTAGCCTAAATCATCGGGCAGTTGCCCGCCAGACACAACACCCATCTGGTCGGAGGATCCTCCCTTTTCTATAGAGTATGAGTGAACTTTACACCCTGTTCCTCATACCTCTATAGCTCGGAATCTTGGAGCCCGGAGTGATTAGAGCCAAGTTGCTGGAAAAAGCCTTGCCTGACTGCCGCAATGTGGATGCACTACACGCCTCTAGCACCCCTAGGATCTGATTCCAATGGTCAGTCCTAAACGTTTGCGGAACCCTAACCCAAAAAATCTACACGCATAAACACGAAAGGAAAACCAATTAAGTTAGCAGTCGCCACCGTACGGAACCATCAATACGAATCAACTCGTTGCTTGCTATTAACTGCCAGGTTAGGTCAGGAGAGGGATGGCAGGTTTGTAACGTGATCTGAGATTAATTTGAAATAATTAATCGACTCAAAATATACCCAAAGGGAAATATTTGAATACCTTCAGTATAATATTAAACACTTTTTTTTTAATTAATGATCCTCCTAAATATTTCACTTTTTTGGGTTCCGTAGCCAAATGGCAAAAACGGAACCCTTATGGATTCGTCATGTCTGTCCGTCTGTCAGTCCGTATGTCACAGCTACTTTTTTTTTAAACTATAAGAACTACACTGTTGAAACTTGGTAAGTAGATGTATTCTGTGAACCACATTAAGATTTTCACAAAAAAATAGAAAAAAACAATAAATTGGGGTTCCCCATACTTAGAACTGAAACTCAATTTTTTTTTTTCATCAAACCCATTCGTTTGGGGTATCTATGAATAGGTCTTCAAAAATGATATTGAGGTTTCTAATATCATTTTTTTCTAAACTGAATAGTTTGCGCGAGAGACACCTCCAAAGTGGTAAAATGTGTATCCCCCTGTAATTTCTAAAATAAGAGAATGATAAACTAAAAAAAAAAAAGATGTACATTATATCATGTAAACTTCCACCGAAAATTGGTTTGAACGAGATCTAGTAAGTAGCTCGCCGGTGAAAATTTAAAAACATATGATGGTACGGAACCCCCGGTGCGCGAGTCCGACTCGCTCTTGCCCGGTTTTTATTTTAAATGGTTGAGCTGGGGTAGTAACTAAGCTATATAATAGGGCACCCCGACTACTAGTACTAGTAGACTACTACTACGTGTTACTACCAAGTTGGTCGCAGTTTCTTGGCTATTTAGGATTTTTGAAACATCACATTATTATAGGAATTATTAAACTTATCTCTTTTCAATAATCGGGCCTACATTTTGTACCGGTTTCCTGGAAAATACTTCAAGTAACAATATTAATCATATAGAGTCGAGCTACTATTCCTGTTAGGATTATTTCTGAGTAACTTGAAATGGGATACTTACGATGAATTTCAGATTTCATGCACTCGAGTAAAACCAGTACCGGTAAAATGGGGTTACATTGATTAATTTTGAAATAAAACTGACTGTAACTTTTTCAGTTATTTATAAAAAAAATACTGTAATGGCGACTCATGGTTTTTTATTGATAAAATTATTTATTTATTTTTTACGCCCTGTAGGTTCCGAGAAAAAAAACATTAAGTGGCTTATCATCTTTATACTTGATATGGGGTCGCTTTGATTGCCCCCGTTTTTTGTATGTAATAAGAAAGTAGCCCCTAACAGGAAATAAAAACAAAAATTAAAAAAATTGTTCACTCATTAGTTTTTGTAATTAGTATTCACTCATTAGTAATCATCAAAGACACCCCGCTATTCAAATGTCACTCCATTTTACGGTAGGTATTTGTCCGTTGTATTTCGCAATATCTCTTTCACCCTAGCTCCGATACTACATTCGTGATCACCGCTTATATTTCAGCGGCCGGCCCGCCCAAAATTTAGATTGGCTTCATCACCAATCAACCTCTTTATCTCAATCACATAAGGTCGAAATTAGCTCTACACTTGTTTGGTAGAAAATTATTCAAACAAACGGGCGATTTCTTTGGCGATCTTTTATCTTTGAAACGTCAAGATGAATTTCTTTAATCAGTTTTGGAGTAACGAGTGTAAATATTTAAAACGGACCTTTCATCGGGTTGAATGAGTTAAATTTTTAGGGTTCCGTACCCAAAAGGTAAAAACGGGACCCTATTACTAAGACTTCGCTGTCTGTCCGTCTGTCCGCCCGTCTGTCTGTCACCAGGCTGTATCTCAAAAACCGCGATAGCTAGACAGTTGAAATTTTCACAAATTATGTATTTCTGTCGCCGCTTTAACAACAAATACTAAAAACAAAACAAAATAAATATTTAAGGGGGGCTCCCATACAACAAATGTGTTTTTTTGGCGTTTTTGCCTTGTGGTACGGAACCCTTGGCCAGTTTTTTGGTATTTATTTAAATAAAAACTCAAAATAGAAAACACACTCATATTTCGAACTCAAAATGATGAAATGATTTTATTTTTTGTAAGTAGGTTTGTACAAACACTTTTACACGTCAATCATGTTTTATTTAAAACTATATGAAGTCGGCGTTTCCTATCTGACTACTCTGAGAAGAAAGGCCGAAACAAACTCAGAGGTCACAGTCTCTTTTAAAGTCCAGACATAATCTTGGTCAGGTTATATGAAGACCATGTAGATCGACGTCTGAGGTGGTCTTTTGAGGAAAGAACCACACAGATTGAGAGGACCTGTCCAGTCAAAAAGGCTAAAACCAACAAAATGATGCTCACGATTAAACAATCAATATGATAAAATCAATCATTCCCCATAATACTATAATAAACGTAAAAAAACCATGTTGCTATAGATATAATAACAAATAAATATGCATGCCTGTCTGTCTGCAACCAATCAACTCCTGTTTTGAAAGCAAATATCATTCGGAAACTCAAATAAAAAATATGTATGGCAAACAGACATTTCGTGAAAATATTAAATGTAAAATGGGACTGCGACCAGAGTGTTCAGTTTTCAATTTACGTGTCGCTGTTAAAGTGAATAATTTATAGGATTTTTGTGAAAATATTTGGCACTGCTTCGTTGGTAGAGTGGTTGCTAGCGCTACTGCTGAACATGAGGGTTCGAATCCCGAGTCGGGAAAACTGTTATTGGGTTTTTGGAAAGTCTCAGTGGCAGCTCGATGTTTTCCTTCACCGTTTTGACAACAGTGTTATTGAAATAATTAACACAAAGCGCCTCTCTGGGTTCGAACCTACGACCTAACAACTCGTAAGTAAATGTATCTTTGACATAGGTAATGATAATAATAAACCAACATATTATTATAATATTAATGCTATGACTAATAAAATTCGATTGACATTTTATAATTATTGTAATAGGCTATTTGACTGGTTTCTGAAAAATATCTCAGATTATTTAATGGTGTCTAACGAGCCCACAAAAACCTATTACTTCTTCCGCTTCTTCTTTCGCTTTCTTTCTTCTTCTTGCTTCTTCGCTATCTTTAACAATATGGCGTCGTGACGTCACGATTCACGTAAACAAACGTTGAAACGGTCGAGATACTAGACAAAAGTCATCTGTTCTGTCAACGATAGACAGAAATTAACTAAATCATGACGCCATCTTAAGTTCAGCCAATCCAGGCCGTTTTCGATTACGTGGCGCCAGATTTAAAAAGATGAAGTTTTTTCGGTTTTTTTTTTATAAATAATACATTGTTTTGTAGTAAAATTAATGCAAATCGATTTTAAAAGCGATAACCTATACGAGTGTCAATAATTATGACCTTATTTTTTACATTGTCAAATAGCCTATTGTAATTGTATTTACGATTTATTCCGGTTTGATCACCTGAACCCCCCTCCACCCCCCCCTCCTCGAACCCCTACTAGTTCATCTGTTTTAATCTCTGTCATATGACTATTTCTTTTTCGTTTTCAAAATTGACCACGATCCACGAATCGACGGCACGGTTGGCGCAGTGGTTAAGCGATTGACTGCTGCACTGCCTGTCGCGGGTTCGATTCCCGCACGGAACAAATATTTGTATGACCTACAAGTAGTTGTTCCGGGTCTGGCTGTTTGTGTATGTGAGCTTAAATGTTTGTAAATGCACCCGCAATACAGGAGAAATTCCTAGTGTGGCCAACGTTTAAAAAAAAAAAAGAATAAAAAAAAAGAATGACAGCCGGGACCACTTCACTGATATGTGTGAATCGGCCTTGTGCTTTCCGCGGCTCGGAGGGGTCACAGTATGTAAAGATGGTCTCCCATCCACAGTCCAACCGCGGCAAGCGTATCTTACCACTTCACTGATATGTATGAATCGGCCTTGTGCTTTCCGAGGCTCGGTGGGGTATGTTGGGGTCGGCTTCCAGTCTAACTGGATGCAATGAATACCAGTATTTTACATGGAGCGACTGCCTATCTGACCTCCACAACTCAGTTACTGGGTAATACGATACCCCTTGGTAAGACTGGTTGTCAGACTTTCGGGCTTCTGACTACCCGTAACGACTGTCAAAGATCCACGAATGACAGCCGGGACCAACGGCTTAACGTGCTTTCCGAGGCACGGAGAGGTCTTGATATGTAAAGATAGTCACCCATCCACAGACAAACCGCGGCAAGCGTAGCTTAACCTGATCGATCGACCTGTGCGGCTGTTATTATTTAGCCACGGCGTGTGGAATATAAATATAGCTGGTCTTTGTAGGTGTTTGTCATGCATCAATCACCATAAAATTATCACACTAGTGACTACAATAAAAGAATACAATTTCAATATCTACAAAAAAATATCACAAAAATTCTCTTCATTGTCGGTTCAAGGTTGATTTTTACGATTTCCCATAGATTCTGTCAGAGACGGATATATTATTTGCATAGAGACGGCGCCAGGAATCCTAACCTCTTTTATTATGTGCTAATCACTAGTGGATTATAGGCTGTGTATAACTGTATACAGGCTGTTGCGTGCTTGATTTATATATTGTTTTTTTGAAGTGAAAACTTCTTTAGACGCGTTGGGAAGTTTTTGAGATGGGAAACCATTGAACTCGCGATACTGTTACCGTAAGCGACACCGCGCGTGTTTTGTTTATAAGACGATTCAGAAAAATACCCGCTTCGGATGTGTTCGGCTGTTCTCGGGATGTACTCGGTTCTAATGTATATTCGATATGTCAGTGAGTGATGGCAAAAGTATTCTGTTTGTGTTTTGTTTTCGCTTCTGTCGGCACTCCAGGAGTGCCACTGTTTTTTTTTGGTAGTAACTTCTTTATTAGGTACTGTCAGTGAAGGGTAGGTCACCATGGCTCATAGTTGAACTTGTCTGTTTGTACACACATACATTATTTTATATACATTATTTTATAATTAATCTATTACGTTGTACAGACGCCAGCACATCGAGCTATCCGAAACTGTCAAATTTAAAAAAAAAAACGGGATATCCTATAGGCAGTCGCTCCATGTAAAATACTGGTATTCAGCCGCATCCGGTTTGACTGGAAGCCGACCCCAACATAGTAGGAAAAAGACTTGGCAAATGATGTAAAGAAATTCACTAACATAAAACTCAAAAGCATACTCCATAATTTCGCGATCACTTTCCTTACAATAACATAAATGGAAGTGAAATCCTTATTCCGTCGTCATTCTCACCACACTGTCAAGATGTCATGCAAAAACTGAGACAACATAATATCAGGGTTCCGTAATCATTGCGGCGGCGGTGAAGCCAACCGCAAACGTTTGCGGTTCCGTACTCGCAATAATTCATGACATTGTTAAGAAAATGAACAAGGATATTTTGTGAGGGAGTAATTTTATGTTATATATTGTAAAATCCGTATTTTACGCTCGTTTTCTTTGTAAGGGTATCCGTAGATGATTGATAGGTTCCGAGGTTTTGTTTGTTATTGAGAGCAGTGGTAACGGCCCTGACTTACGAGTTGTAGGTCGTGGGTTTGAACCCAGGCAGGCGCTATGTTCTATGTTAAGGGTTTGGTTTCCGCACTTAGTCCTTCAGTGGACCATTGTGCGTAGGCCATGGCGGCCGTCGGTGGTTATTCCAACCAGCCCACCTCCCTCCAGAAGCTGATCAAATCTCCTGGTCTGTTGAGAACATCTGTGTACGATCTGGGTGTCCCGAGGGTTTCTGACCTTATCTGGGTGACGCCTGTGCACTCAAAGAGCACATGCGCAATGGTTTCATCAGCCTCCATGCAAGCCCTGCACAGAGGACTGTCTGTTATGCCTAATGTGTAAAAGTGTTTATTTAGTGAGCAGTGTCCCGTGGTGGTCCCCGTCACCAGGCGCAGGCCTTTCCTGTCCAGTCGTAGTAGGCGCCTGGTTAGCCTGCCATTCAATGACGGCATGGCTTCTTTGGACTGCCTGCAGCCTGGTGACGACGTCCACCAGCTTTCTGCTTGTGTATGGGTGTGCTCCTGTAGCCACCTGCGTAGTTGGTTGAAGGGGATGGGCAGGATAGGTTCCAGTCCACAGACTGACATACTGGAAGCCCGTCTGGCCAGCTCGTCAGCTGCGTCGTTGCCTAGCGATCCATTGTGTCCTTTTATCCATTGTAGTGTATAAAAGGACACAGTATCCCAGGCAGGCGCTTTACTTGGTGTAAATAATTTCAACACCACTGCTCTCAAAACGGTGAAAGTAAACATCGTGAGGAAACCGGCATGTCCTAGAACCAAGAACTCTAAGACATTTGACATCTACCAACCCGCACTGGGCCCGCGTGGTAGAATAAAGTCCACTCCCTCTCGAAGAGAGGCGGCCTGGTGTCCCAGCAGTGGGAACATTATAGGCTGATTATGATAAGGCTAAAAGGCAGCTTCGTTGGTCTAGTGTTCACAAGACCTACTGTTGAGCATGAGGTCTTGGGTTCGATTCTATGGTCGGGCAAAGTGTTATTAAGCTTTTTTATCGGGAATTTGTTAGTAGCGGCCCGGAATCCGGATTTGTGCGCGGTTGATGGCAATAGGCTCGCCCTCTATTACATGTGACTTCAACATACCTGGCGAAATGTGGGTGTGCTATAGGTACACCTCTACCTTACCTATTTACCTTAGGAAGGAGTTATCTCCCCCCCCCGGTGGGTTCCCGCATTGTCGAGGCGGGGGGGATCAGTAGCCGTGGTTTGGTAACTTTCTTTAGGTCGTCCGTCCATCTAGCTGGGGGGCATCCCACACTATGCTTGCCGACGCTTATGTTTGGTCACTTTCTTTAGGTCGTCCGTCCATCTAGCTGGGGGGCGTCCCACACTACGCTTGCCGACGCTTATGTTTTTTTGAACGCGCAAATCTCTGGAACTGCCGGTCGGATTAGAAAAAAATATATTTGCATCTGATAGACCAGTTCTTGAGGAAGGCTATAGGCTATTTAACATAACGCTAGGTTCGTTAGGAGCCGAGCAAAAATAAATAAAGTCAGAAAGAGCACTAAGCGAAAACATGGGGCGGGCGGGGGAATAAGAATTTTACACCTGAAGTTTTAAACCTACCCAAAACTGCAGTGTGTTGACTAGCAGCCTGATTGTGTAACACTTACAAACACAATCCGAAAGATCATCATCTGCCTGCCTTTTCCCGCACTATGTTGGGGTCGGCTTCCAGTCTAACCGGATGCATGAAGAAGATTTATGAAGATTATTGGGATGTATGAAGAAGCCTCCTCGTGTAGCGCAGTTTGTTCCGCCAGTTACTCAACTGAACCGAGCGCTCGGCGCATCCTGGACAGTCACACCCAACACCTTATTTGACTGGCAAATTCTTCCCATGCGGTGGTAGGGCTAACGCCCGCCTGGTTTGCAACCACCCTCCCACCGAAGTCCGGCGTCAAGCAGCCTGCTGTGTTTCGTCGTTGCGTGGGAGTTCCAGTGCCTTAGGGAATTTGAGAGTTGGCAGTTGCGTTGTCCAAGGCTAGTCGCAGCCCAGGAGTGAACGTCGTCATGGCAACTCACTTTGGAGGGTAGCGGGATCCGAAGCACGGTCTTGCCGTTGGCCGACCGCAGGAAGTTGGGGGCCCAACTAGCACGCCAGCCACGTGTGAAAGGCTGCCCCGCCACCTCGCGAAAAATCCCGAAATGTTCCGCCGTGCCAGTCGGCGACTGGAAGGGAGGACCCGGCGGGCATCTTTGGGGGGGTTCGGGCGTCCCCGCAGTCTCCAGGTGAGTTTCCTTTTTTGTCGAACTTTGCTCCTGGGAGCTGTTTTAGTAAATTGGACTCGCCTCGCTTTTTCCTGAATTCCCTAGAAACTCTTTAAAACCTCATGAAGCGTAAAAATAAAAGGAATAAATTTAAACAACGGCGGCACTTCCTCCCACTAAAAGTGCATTTCACTAACATCCGTGGATTGCACTCAAATATCAATTCGGTCCATCACCACCTTGAGACCGAGAAGCCGCATTTGTTTCTTTTGACGGAGTCGAAGATAGCGACCCCGTTAGACGTGGCGTACCTCAACTACCCAGGATACTCACTTGAACATAAGTTTAAGAAGCAGGCTGGGGTCTGTGTGTACGTCCGCGATGACATATGCTGTCAACGTCTCCGCTGCTATGAGGTAGCGGGTTTCTCCACTCTGTGGCTACTGGTGGACACAGGCTCCCTAAAAACCATCTATGTCGGTGTTTACAGGTCGCACAGCGGTGATCAGGAGACGACAAGACTTTTCGAACATCTTTCGGAGGCAGCCGAATTGGCTCAACAAAAATATCCTACAGCGGGGCTTGTCTTTCTGGGGGATTTTAATGCCCATCATAAGGAATGGTTGTTCCCGTATCAGAAAACTGACCATGCTGGAAGAGAGGCGCGTAAGTTTGCGATATCGCTAGATCTCCACCAGCTAGTTGGCCAAGCTACCCGCGTTCCGGATGTTGACAGCCACACACCTAATTGCTTAGACCTTCTGCTGACTACAGATCCAGACAGGCACTCTGTATCGGTCTGGGCTCCGCTCGGATCGTCTGACCATTGTCTGGTGAAATCCGTGTCTTCCTGTTCTCCGCCTGATTTAAGCCCTAGAGGCACGAGGCGGGTATGGAAGTACGGGTCAGCAGACTGGGATGAGATGCGGCATTTCTTTGCATCTTACCCATGGCGGCAGACTTGCTTCTCTTCACGCAACTCTTCCGACTGCGCTGACGCAATTGTTGACGTGATACGTCAGGGAATGGAATATTTTATCCCATTCTCAGACGTGTCAGTTGGCTGCGAGGCTCAGCCCTGGTACAGCGCGTCTTGTGCGCAAGCCGATTTGCTCAAAGAGCAGGCATACCACGCCTGGGCTTCGGCCCGCAGTGACAAGTGCAACAGTCAAGGTGCTCGCGCAATGAAAAGAGCTTACAATTCTGCCGCCAAGGATTGCAAACGGGTCTTACGGAAGGCGCGTTTCGACCATGTTGGACGAATTGGGGCCAAACTGGCGTCTTACCCTTGCAAGGAGTTCTGGTCCCTGTCAAAATCGGTCGAGACGAACTTCTGTCGTCCTACGCTGCCTCCTATGCTGAAGCCTGATGGAACGCTGGCTCATACCGCGCAAGAGAAGGCAAATTTATTTGCCTCCATCTTTGCCGAAAATTCACGCCTTGATACGGCCTCTAACATACCACCTAACATACCTCACTGTGGCTCCGCAATGCCGGAGATCTCAATCCATCTCAAAGAGGTCCGTAAGGCCCTTAGCAGTCTAGACGTGAATAAAGCCAGCGGACCTGACGGAATACCCGCAAGAGTCCTGAAGAGCTGTGCTCCAGAGTTGTCTCCTGTCTTGACGCGCTTGTTTCGCCTCTCTCTAAAAACCGGAGTGGTACCGCGGTCCTGGAAGCTTGCTAATGTGCAGCCGGTGCCCAAAAAGGGTAACCGTGCCGATCCTGTCAACTATAGACCAATCGCCATAACCTCCATACTGTGCAAAGTGATGGAAAGGGTACTTAACAATAAGCTGCTGGCATACCTCGAAGACAATGAGCTCCTCAGTGACCACCAGTATGGCTTCCGTCGTGGTCGTTCAACTGGGGATCTTCTTGTGTATGTTACGCATTGCTGGGGCGAGGCCATTGAGAGACACGGCGAAGCCCTTGCTGTGTCGCTTGATATCTCAAAGGCCTTTGACAGGGTCTGGCACGCCAGTCTGTTGGGTAAGCTTCCTGCATTCGGCATCTCTGCTGACTTTTGCAACTGGATTTCTGAGTTCCTGAGTGATCGATCGATCAGAGTGGTCATAGATGGCTGCTCATCGGAACATATGGCCATTGATGCCGGTGTTCCTCAGGGGTCTGTTCTTTCCGCGACTTTATTTCTACTGCACATCAACGACCTATTACAGCTTGGTGCAATTGGGTACGCAGATGACAGCACAGTCGCAGAAAGATACCTGTCCAGTGCAAGAGCCAGCAGAGAGGAAACAGCTACTCTTAGAGAGGCCATGGTAGAGCGAATGAATTCGACATTAAATCTCGTTTCCCAGTGGGGCGACGATAATCTGGTCAAATTCAATGCTCAGAAAACACAGGCATGTCTTTTCACTGCAAAAAGGAGCCAGTTCCAGTTATGTCCTACTTTCCGAGGTGCATCTGTACCGGTTGCCGACCGCCTACAGCTTTTGGGCATGGAGTTGACATCTGATCTCAACTTCGGCTCAACCATCGAGTCAAAAGCTCAGACTGCAGCCAAGAAGCTGGGCATCCTAAATAAGGTGAAGCGATACTTCACATCAGGACAGCTTTTAAGTCTGTACAAAGCACAGGTCCGTTCCTGTATGGAGTATTGCAGCCACTTGTGGGATGGCTCAGCAAAATACCAGCTTGCTGCACTTGACTCGGTGGAACGCAGAGCTAAAAGGCTTATAGGCGACGAGACGTTGGTTGCTACGCTCCACAGCCTAGCTCATCGGCGTAATGTTGCTTGCCTGTCGGTCTTCTACAGATTGTACTTCGGAGAGTGTGCGCAGGAGCTCCATGACCTGATCCCACCATCGCCCTTCTACCACCGGACAACAAGACGTACTGCAGCGTACCATCCGCACTTGGTTGATATCCCCACGAGTCGTACTAAGCGCTTCTCCTCCACTTTTATTATGCGCACAGCCAAAGTGTGGAACTCTCTGCCGGCATCTGTGTTCCCGCCCACATTTAACCCGTCTGCCTTCAAAGCAAGAGTGAACAGACATCTTCTGGGCACGCTCGTTCCATCATAGACCTCATCTATCGCTTACCATCAGGCGTGATCGGGGTCAAGAGCGGGCCCATTTAGTAATAAAAAAAAAAAAAAAAAAAAAAATGCAGCTGAATACCAGTATTTTATATGGAGCGACTGCCTATCTGACCTCCTCAACCCAGTAACTGGGTAATACGATACCCCTTGGTAAGAATGGTTGTCAGACTTTTGGACTTCTGACTACCCGTAGGTAACGACTGTCAAAGGTCCACGAATGACAGCCGGGACCAACGGCTTAACGTGCTTTCCGAGGCACGGAGGGGTCATGGTATGTAAAGATGGTCACCCATCTACAGACCAACCGCGGCAAGCGTAGCTTAACCTGATCGATCGACCTGTGCGGCTGTTATTATTTAGCCACGAGCCCCTCCATAATTTAAAGTAAAATGACAACATCATCCTATAGCTTCAAATATTGCGTGACGTAACAACGTAAACATTGCATACTAATTCGAAGTCCCGGGTTCGTTTCCTGAGTCGCGTCGGACACATAAAAATGAACAAAAAATCTTTTGTTGTTTTACGTTCAAGGTTTCGTGTGAAAGAGAGGGTAAGCAGAGGTCATTCTCTTGAAGATTAACCTATTATGAAGTTATAATGTTGTTATGCAAAAAAAAATATGCTGACTGACTTGCTGGTATTGTGGTCGAAAGCGCAACTGTTGATCATAGAGTATTAGGTTGTGTCACCAAAACACTATCAATCTCAATCTGAATGATTTTGAAGGATATCCATTGCTTCATATGTTCGAAAAATGTATCTGCTCAACAGCGTAAAAACGCAATGAATGTGGTCGAACTGTCAAAATGAAACCCATTGCAACTGGGCCTCAAGTCTGCTATTACAATAGTGTCAGAATGGTCTATCATTGATTTCATAATTGTTGATTTTGACAAGTTTGGTAATCTACTAAAATAATGGCGTCATTATGACTTTCCAATGGTTAACCACTGATACTCCATTGAAAGAAATGGCATAGAATGGTAAGCTCGTACTTAATAACAAATGAATGACTGACTTAGGCGGTAATTTGCTAAAATTTTGACAATTCCTTTGATCAGTGACCTACCATTAGCACGTCATTGTGCAGTGATTGCTTTTAATTCGTTACGAGTATCGTATATGTTCTGTGCCATTGTCCGACCAATGATCGACCATTATGAATTTAGCAGTTTATGATCTTTTAGCAAAATTACAATGGGATCGTGTTGGAATGACGAATTTATAAAAATAGCAGACTTGGGCCCCTGATAGTGTGTTACGCAATTACCCCGATATAGTTTATCGACATCCAATCGTATTACTCTCCAGTGGATCAAGGGGCATAGTGGATCCTTGGGCAATGATGCTGCAGATGAACTTGCGAAGAGAGGCTCTGATATGAGGGTGCTAGGCCCGTACCCACTTCTCCCTTTGCCTTTCTCACAATTTCGTGCGTGGATTCGCCAAAGATCGACCGAACTCCATAACAACAGATGGTCACGGGCAACAGACTGTAGACAGTCAAAATTGGCTTTACCAATGATTCACCCACGACTAACCAAAAAACTTCTTAGCCTAAGTAGAAATAACCTTAGAATAATAATAGGTTCAATTACGGGCCACAACCTCCTTAACAAACATCTTTTCAACATAGGCGCCACAGACAGCCCCCTTTGCAGGGGCTGCCTTGACGCCGAGGAATCAGCCGCCCACGTCATCCTGGAATGCGAGGCCGTGGCTTCTCAACGTGCAGAAATCCTCGGAACAATGAGGTCGCTCCGCGAAGCCTGCGAAGCTCCCAGGAAGCTTCTGTGCTTTTGGGCGGAGCTTGGCTGGCTCTGTTAGACAGAATCCCCACGCACAACGGACCGAATGAGAGTCTAAGTGCGGAAAAGGGAGCCCCATCATCATCATCATCATCATACCCCGATATGGTCGGTATATGATTTTTTCAAGAGCAGCCAGAGGGCTGATTCTCGTAATTTAAAACGTTAGAAATCTGGTCTCATTTCTGTCTTATCTCGGCGACAAACAGATGTTAAAAACTTGTCAAAAATGTAGGGAAATTAGGGTATTTTTGACAGCACCCGCGGCTTCGCCCGCGAGGTATGTCCACCAACCACCAACCCGCACTGGGCCCGCGTGGTGGATTACAGCCCACTCCCTCTCACAGAGAGGAGGCCTGTGTTCCAGCAGTGGGAACATTATAGGCTGATTATGTAAAATAAATTGGAAGGCACATGCCAAAGAAAACTTTAAGAATGAACTTCCTAAATAAAAAAAGAAAAGCTATCGTCTGCCATCTTTAATTATAACTTCTTGCTAAAACTAATTTAACTACAGGAAAGACGTAGTTGAACTAATCAACATTCAAACGGCGTTGAAACATTATTGATAATCCAAAATGGCTGGAAGTTTTGGGTGGGCCAAATTATCTATAACAACTGATCGACGAGACATGAATTTGAATTGCGTTGATCGAATGACTGTCAATGATTTTGGATTTTGCTTATGACCAGCATGGCTCATGGCTGAGGGGCTCGAGTGTGTTGCCGCATTACTCTTTTAACAAGCTTTTATGATTTGATCCGGCTCGAAGGACCAAAATTATGTTGTGGTTATTGAGGATTGAGGCCGGTGAAAATAACTGGAAACTTTTGGTTGACAATAATTGGTGTAATAATGGACAATTACAGCTTTTTGGCTTTTAGCACGAGCACGTTTATAGTTTTTCTTTCAATCTCCATATTGTAAGAAACGTCACTTCCTCGTGTCCACTCACAGACCACAAACACTGACACGCGTTGCCTTCCGATTGGCCGACTAGCCGTCGCGTGATCGCAGCCTGGCCAATTGCAGCAGTCGATTAGTGATTCTTCTTTTAGTTGACCGTAGACACCGAAGTGAGTAGTGAAGTGAGTATTAATATAATATATTAGTAATAGATAAAAGCTTGTAAAAAGAGTAATGCGGCAACAAGTGACTAAATGATAACAGTTGTACGGGTCATGCTTGCCGCGGTTGGTTTGTGAATCTATTATCCATTACATACCTATTTACATATCGAGATCCCTCCGTGCCTCGGAAAGCACGTTAAGCCGTTGGCCCGGCTGTCATTCGTGGATCTTTGACAGTCGTTACGGGTAGTCAGGAGCCCGATAGTCTGACAATCAGTCTTACCAAGGGGTATCGTGTTACTCAGTAACTGGGTTAGCTATGGAGCGATCCATGTAAAATACTGGTATTCAGCTGCATCCGGTTAGACCGGAAGCCGACCCCAACATAGTAATAGTGTAGTATATCATTTTTATTCTTAATATTTTGACATTTTTTATAACATTTTTACAATTTATTTGACATTTTATTTTTTATTCGATTCTGACATTTTTATATTTTTTTTTACAAATTTAATCACGTATTAGTTTTAATTGATCACAATTTTATTTCGGGTTTTTATCTGTTTTGAATTAAATATTATATTTTATAAGTAATTTTAATGTAGGTATGAGTATGAGTTTGAAACTATGGACTAGAATTACATAATTTAATAAAATTATATTAAGAAGTTAGTTATAAGTTAGGATAAGATAAGATAAATGTACACTATCGCAATAGGTTTCCCTGTAAGGATAGATGTAAGTAAAAAAAAAGTCTGAACTATTTTCAATTTTTTTTTAATTTTACTCAGTTGGGAAAAGGCTAGATGATGATGAGTTAGTTAATTACTCTTGTTGCACCAACTTTAAATAAAGTTGAATCCTGACAATAAAATCCCACCAAAAAACACAAAACCCTTGACCGAAGCTAACCTTACTTTAGCCCCACCAAATTCCATCCATTTTCTAACTTTTTTTTCTCCAAAACCCATCTATCCTAACCAAACGTAGCGGCATAGCCGTTTGAGTAGGTTTTTTCGAGGTGTTGAAGTGCGGCGCCCGGATTTTGTTTGACAAATAAAGACGACGTAACAAAAAACCCATTTGCATGTGTTAATAGTACTGGCATTGTTTTACAAGCACTTTCGAGGTCTACGTCGGATGGAGATGTTGTTTTAAAGTCTTTTATGAAGACCGGTTTTAATTTTTTGTTATTTTTTTTTTGTGCTAAAATTAGGTTGGTTTGTTTATGAGAATTTGAGGGGCTCGCGGCTATTTATAGGTCGTTGACAGTCATTTCGGGTAGTTAGCACCTTAATTGCGTAACACACTATCAATCGGAATCTGAATCACTTTGAAGCAAATTGCTAATCCATTGCTTCGTTCGAAAAATTTGTCTGCTCAACACGTAAATAACGCAATGAATGTTGTTGAACTGTCAAAATGAAACGGATTCCGATTGATAATGTGTTACGCAATTGCCTCGCAGGTTGAGGAGCAGTAGTGGCCCAGTGGTAACAGCCGCAACTTACGAATTGTCGGTCGTAGGTTCGAACCCAGACAGGCACTTTACTTTGTCTCCCAGACTGCGCCACAACACCCAGTCCTCCGCCTTCCGCATCCAGTCTACCCCAGCCACCTTCTTTAGGTCGTCTGTCCGTCTAGCTGGGGGGCGTCCCACACTACTTGCCGATACGCGGTCTCCACTCCAGGACTCGTCTGCTCCACCGGCCATCGGTCCTTAGACAGACATGGCCAGCCCACTGCCACTTCAGTTTGCTTACTCTGCAAGCTATGTTGGTAACTGCGGTTCTCTTCCGGATAACGTCATTCCTGATTTTATCCTTCAAAGAGACTCCGAGCATAGCTCGCTCCATAGCGCGCTGAGCGACCTTGAATCTGTGGAGCAGCCCGACCGTCAGTGTCCACGTTTCAGCACCGTATGTCGTGTACGGCTATATTTACTTACTTATATACAAGTTTATACATACAGGTACCTATTGATCCAATCCAATATAAGATTATGTTGCGAAGGCGTTTTTCGTTTGCATTTTTAATCTTGATGCGATTTTTCTGAGTGGCCTAAGTTATAAACTTAATCTGGCGTTTATGATTTATTTAGGATGTACAGACGCCAGCACATCAACCTACTACAATCTGTCAAATGTATTTAATAGATTTTCAACTTTATTGCTGAAGTATAAGGTTCAAAGTTGATTGGGAAAATTTTACAGTTTCGGGTAGTTTAATGTGCTGGCGTCTGTACCAACTTAGTTGATATATTCAAATTAGTTGTGAGAGCAGTATTGACTCAGTGGTAACGACCGCGATTTACGAGTTGTAGGTCGTAGGTTGGAACCTTGACAGGCGCTTTACTTTTTGGAAATTATTTCATCATACACCCCTGCTCTTAAAACGATGAAGAAAAACGCCGTGAGGAAACTGGCTTATCCTGGAATCAACTAATTCGAAGACATGTGACATCTACCAACCCACACGCAAGACTTTTTTTAGGATGGGAAATCAACAAATGACCCTTCCAGCTCTGGGTGGAGCGGAAGGGAGTGTCAGACTCTTACTGACTAAAACCCACCCGTGTTCCTTTCTTAGCCCTTTATGTTTCGGGCCAGCGGTAACCCTTTCGGACACTCCCACGCACGCAAGACTTCTGTCTTGCTTGCGATTACTAGACGAACGAGACAGTTTTCTTTATCAGCTGGAAATATTATCTTGGAGATTCTCTCATATATTCGACTACCCACCAAGTTTACGTTTTTAAATGATATAGCTACGAATATGTGTGTGATATTAAAGTGAACTTTTCATATTTGCGCCTTGTCGGACGCGCGTTAATAATCATTTCATGCTTGTAGCATACCGGCTTGTGTGGTGGATGCACCTGTTGTCGGTCGTCACTTAAAAGTTTAAAAGATTTTCGTCTTAAAAGTGAAACAAATGCCTACCTCCATTTCTTCCATCGACGATTCTGTACGGAGAACTGATCTTACATAATTCTAAACATTCATTTATATTCTACTAGCTGTTGCTCGTGACTTAGCTCGTGTGTTAGCGTGAAAGCGTAACAAAAAACAAACTCACTTTCGCATTTACAATATTAGTTAAGATACTTAGGATTTAGGATAAGACATTGTAAGTCTTTAAACAAAAAATTGTGTAGAAGTATTTATTTACAACTGACTAAAAGTGAGGTTTTAACAATAAATATTATTACGTTATCTGATAAGGATATTTCAACATTTGCAATCGGTATACAAGGAAATAAATTAAACGAATGAATACTGCGGTATATAAATTCGTAAGAGACACTAAAACCTTACCGAGAACCGGTGCACTTACCTCACTTAATAACTGTGCAAAATCCTTAATGTCAGCGCATTGTATGGTGTTAATTTATAACTGGCACAGAGGTCGCTAAAACTGGTTGCGCAGTTTTGTGCAAAACGCTCATAATATGCAGTTTTTGTGCAAAATGGTGATTGAGCGCAAAATTATATAGCCCAACCGTTGAGGCTCTTCGTGAGTTCGAATCCCACATGTTGCACTTTTGATGTGAACTCACTTAGGCAGGTTTTCATGATACAGGTCATTGAAGTGCATTAAAACAGTCTTCATCAGTATTATCATTTCAGCCGAAAGACGTCCACAGCTGGTTGGCCGAAGCAAGGAAAACCTGTTCAGGTGGAGATTCATAGACGACTCCGCCTTGGAGTGTAAATGTGGTGCTGTTCCACAAACGAAGGGACACTTTAAAATATCGTGTTCTGCGTGTCCTGTCAGCTGCACGTTACAAGAACTGGTGGACGCTGGTGATGGCGCCAAACAAGTAGCCGAATTCTGGGCCGAGTCTATTAAGATTGCTATCGACATGCTAAGAAGAAGAAGCTGGTGGTCATAGGCATGACCTAGTGAAGGCCGCAGGAATCTGCTGGATGCAGGAAGCATACAACCGCAGTTAAATCGGCGGTGCTTAGGGGACGCTTATGTCCAGCATTGGACGTTTTTCGGCTGAAATGATGATGAGGTATTCCAAAGTTGAAAAGTCCTGTCGTCGAAACGAACAAATGCGAACCATTCTGTCGGCGAAACATCCATAGGTGAAACGTTCTATCGACGAATCTCTCAAAAACGAAACGTCCTGTCGGTGATCAGTCCAAAGGAAAACGAATGTCGGAGAACGCTTGCAGAATCGAGCTACTGACTACTGACATAGGCGAATCAAAAACATTGTGAGGAAACCTGGACTTATCACAATCACACTAATATTATAAAGGCGAAAGTTTGTGAGTGTGTGATCTCGTTTGCCATTAAGCGGAACCCACTGGATCGTATGTTTATCCCATTGACCGTCTGACATGCAGCAGATGTGTCCAGCCCAATTCCATATCATCATCTGCCTAGCCTTTTCCCAACTATGTTGGTGTCGGCTTCCAGTCTAACCGGATGCAGCTGAATACCAGTATTTTAAATGGAGCGACTGCCTATCTGACCTCCGCAACCCAGTTACTGGGTAATACGATACCCCTTGGTAAGACTGGTTGTCAGACTTTCGGGCTTCTGACTACCCGTAACGACTGTCAAAGATCCACCGTGCTTTCCGAGACACGGAACACACGCTTTCCATAGTGGGATAATAAAAGGCTGGTATTATTATGAGCTCATATAATTCCTGGTAAGCAGAGACGAAAAAGGGTCATTGACTTATTCAGCAACTTATCAATGCAAAAAAAAAATATATATAATCATTTAGGTAGGTAGGTATAAAAAGTCTTTGATATCTGCTAATAAGTCTTGTCAACTTATAACTAAACTGACAGTTGAGTAATTATGAAGGATTTAAATAATAATGCATTTCTTGATTTGTGATTAAACGGACTTAACAATATTGTACTGTTAGGGAAACTTGATTGTTTAGCGAATTAACTAAATAATGCTATCAACTTCGTTGGTCTAGTTATCGCAAGTTTAACTGCTGAGCATGAGTCCTGGGTTCGAACCGCAGGTAGTGCAGTCTTATTCCATCTGAAACGTGACCCTTTACAGGGTTTAGTCTTATTATATTTACCGTTTGCATGTCAGCTATCGATTAAATACAGGTTTCAAACTTGACCGCCATTTTGAAAAAAGCCAGTTACTGGGTAATACGATGCCCCTTGGTAAGACTGGTTGTCAGACTTTTCGGGCTACTGACGACCCGTAACGACTGTCAAAAATCCACGAATGACAGCCGGGACTAACGGCTTAATGTGCTTTTCGAGGCACGGAGGGATCTTGGTATGTGAAGATGGTCACCCATCAACGGATCAACCGCGGCAAGGGTAGCTTAACCTGATCGATCGAACCGTGCGGCTGTTAGGCACAAGCCCTTAACGTCATAACATCACGCCAGTCCAATTTAAATTGTATTTACAAATCACAATATCTCATCATTCTTTATAAGTCGTATGAAATTACTGTGACTTTGACATTAGGCTGAGGATAAACGAGCGTAATTTTTTGAGCTGTGAGTCGGGTAAAATGAGTCGCGGAATTTACGCTGCATTCTGTTTCATACTAAAAAATGGCAGACTTGCACACTCAATAATGGGCCCTCGAAAACGGTCGCTATTATTATTTGGTTAGACACACTAGCAGCTAATTAGCTGTTGCATGTGTATCGTATAGCTTGGAGATATTTAGGCTCGGCGCAAACGGGCCACCGACCACAGCCACTGGTGGCCAATTACAGCGACATAACATACTTTTATCATATACTAGCTTCTGCCCGCGATTTCGTCCGCGTGAAATTTCTTGTACCCCCACCCCGTCGCAACACTTCGTATTCGCTTTCATTCTGACTTTTTTTCTTTTTGCTCGGCTCCTAAGCGTCATAGCGTGATATTAAATAGCCTATAGCCTTCCTCAAGAATTGGGCTATAAAATGCAAAAAGATTTTTTCAAATCTGACCGGTAGTTCCAGAGATTATCGGGTTCAAACAAACAAACTCTTCAGCTTTATTATTAGTATATATATATAGATTTTGGATAGACGCGCCGCACACGTGTAGCCGGTGGCGGCCACTCGCTACAGCAGTGTCCGCGACTCGCCACTTGTGGTCGCTACGGGCCACACAAGACGCCGACACGTATCCAATAAAGGCGGCGACGGCGTTGTCTACGTCGTCTGGGAATTAACAATAGTGCGAGCAAACTGTCCGTGTCAGAGTCCTTCGTAAGACTGCGCAGCAGAGAGAGAGAGAGTTGAGCTGCACGATTTCTGACAAATGCGTGCACTGACTGGACAGGTCCTCTCAATCTGTGTGGTTCTTTCCTCAAAAGACCACCTCAGACATCGATCTACATGGTCTTCATATAACCTGACCAAGATTATGTCTGGACTTTAAAAGAGACTGTGACCTCTGAGTTTGTTTCGGCCTTTCTTCTCAGAGTAGTCAGATAGGAAACGCCGACTTCATCTAGTTTAAAAAAAACATGATTGACGTGTAAAAGTGTTTGTACAAACCTACTTACAAAAATAAAATCATTTATCAGAGAACGGGATAAAAAATGTGGCGGCTTCCGAACACCGGTGCCTGTCGCTCGCTTCTGACACTGTTACAAACGTGGCGGTAGCGCGCGACAGCCACCGGTGGCTGTGGTCGGTGGCCCGTTTGCGCCGAGCCTAAAAGCCATACCTCACCGGGACTCTATGGCGACGTCGCCTCGCCTGGTCGCGCTACCAACTAAACAGTACACAGCTATGTGTAGTGGGTCCTGACGTCCGCTTGGATACGCAGCCAACCATACATTTTGTTGGCGACGTCACCTGGCTACGCGGCCATGGCGTCCCGGTGTGATATGGCTTTTAGTCTGTCCAGTCGATTCTTGAAGCAGTTCAGTGTGGTAGCCATCACAACATCTTCCAGGAACCATTGAACTTGACCTGAAGAACATCACCAAAATGGTAGATACCTAGACTTTAAATGAATATTTATTAAGACGCAAAAGATCGAGAAGCTGAGCCCTGCATTAGGACAAATTCTGGGCCGGTATTATAATTTCTGTACAAAGTTATGTTACAGCACATTATAACAAAATTAACAACGAAGGAAGGGTTAACAGTTAACCTGTCAAAACCGGGTCGGGAACCTTTTAAATCTGACTTTAACACCTGTCATCTCAAATTATTTAAATTGTCCGAGAATTTTGAAAGTTAAATGTGTGACTACTGCGTTTCCATTCGTGAATATAATTATGGAAATTACAATTACATATTATTATTAAAAAATCGGAATTTAGTCATTCGTAACTTACGCATTCGTGATTTGGTCATAGGTTCGAACCCAGACAGGCGCTTTACTTTGTGTAAATTATTTCATCACCACTGCTCTCAAAACGGTGAAGGAAAACATCGTGAGGAAACCGGCATGTCCTAGAACCAAAAATTCGAAGACATCTGACATCTGCCAACCCGCACTGGGCCCGCGTGGTAGATTACGGCCCACTCCCTCTCACAGAGAGGAGGCCTGTGTCCCAGCAATGGGAACATTATAGGCTGATTATGTATTTGGAATCTTGTCGTTCGTGACTTTCATGTTGATTTTTTGGCAAATTGGGTTATTCGGGTTTTCCATCAGGAATTTCTCAGTAACAGCTTGAAGTCCTATTTCCTTTAATTAAAAACGTTCAAAATCTAGACGCAATCTCATCTCAGTGACAATCATCATCTGCCTAGCCTTTTCCCAACTATGTTGGGATCAGCTACCAGTCTAACCGGATGCAGCTGAATACCAGTATTTTACATGGAGCGACTGCCTATCTGACCTCCACAACCCAGTTATTGGGGAATAGGCGTGAGTGATGTTACATTATATAATGTTTTTAGCAAATAGGCCGTTTGCTTTTGTCACCGAGTAGGTAGGTGACAAAGTAAAAAAAAAAATCAGCTGTTCCCTACATTTATGTTCGTATAACTCGTCAAAATGTAGGGAACAACTGATTTTTTTTCGCGATTTCAGGTTTGGTCCCACCTAGTAAAAGTTGTTCATAGTGATGAGTAATGAAATGAAATGAAATTATTTTATTTTTTTTGTAAGTAGGTTTGTACAAACACTTTTACACGTCAATCATGTTTTTTTTTTAAACTAGATGAAGTCGGCGTTTCCTATCTGACTACTCTGAGAAGAAAGGCCGAAACAAACTCAGAGGTCACAGTCTCTTTTAAAGTCCAGACATAATCTTCGTCAGGTTATATGAAGACCATGTAGATCGATGTCTGAGGTGGTCTTTTGAGGAAAGAACCACACAGATGGAGAGGACCTGTCCAGTCAGTGCACGCATTTGTCAAAAATCGTGCAGCTCAACTCAAGACTTAAGGAGCTCAACGATTCCACGAACAATACCAAAGAAAGGACATTTGGGTAGGCCACATGAATTACTCAAACTGCCAGACCATGAAAAAAAAACTAACAGAACAGAGAGAATAATAAAAAAAAAAATATATGTAAAATGACCCACATCGTCTTCACATTCACAATGAAAAAATAATATAATACTTTACAAAGTAAGCAAATGTCATTGTTTAAAGATATAAGAAGAAGAGAAGAAGAGATCTCAAGTGGTTGTTAATGTTTTACCAATAACCCTGTATAATTATGTAGTGCAGGCCAATTATAATTTATGGCGGGTTCCATTAGAACATTCAAGCAAGTTTAGAACGGGGCGTCAAATATTTTATTAGGTTGTTTTGGTTTAGCAAAAGACAGTGCTAGATTAGTCGGGAATATGTGAAGACGTTCAGTCAATATAAACTTAATGAAATCCTATCGTTGTTGGAATTATTTGAAGGGCTCACCTAGCCCTTCACAGTACTGACTGCTTTATGTCCAACACTGAACAAAGAATCGCGAAAAAGACTTGACAAAAATGACATGAAATGGGGGTGTACAGTCACGAGCATAAGTATGTATTGACTTGGCTTTATTGGAAGGCGATTTTCTCTTTTAATTTTGAATGAAATTCTATGTTATTACGAACATAGTATTTTCGAACCCATACGTTTATGTAAAGTGTCGTATTTCAAGGTTGCATTCGTTATTTCACGAAAAAATCGCAATTTAAAGTTGCCAAGTGTTGACATATTAGTGCTCGTGACTGTACTTACTAAACTGCAAATATATTCTTCAATCTGCACGCTAATTGCGAACACACTATCAATCTCAGTCTGAATCATTTTTAAAGATATTGCTAGTCCATTGCTTCATATGTTCGAAAAAAGTGTCAGCTAAACAACGTAAATAACGCAATGAATGTTGTTGAACTGTCAAAACGAACACCATTGCTCCAAATAGTGTGTTACGCAATTACCACGTGGAAACCTCAAATAGTAAGACTTTTTACCAATAAAAAACTGACGTCTTCAATCGAACCTAGGACATCAAAGAGACTTCGCCACTAACACACCATAGTGACATAAAAAATGCCATTACAAAAAAAAAATGTAAAGCCGCGATAAACTTATGCCGATAGTCTTCGAAGGAACAAGGAGCGTGCGAGCGAGAGGCCCGAGTGCGAAGAAGACAGAGGATTGCATCATGGAAGGTGTAAAAGATGAAACACGAAAGTGACGCGTGTTTTAGTGATGGGGTCTTTTTGCAAATTGGATTTGTCGATAAAACTATGTTTTTGGTTTTTTCAAGTATTTTTTCTATGTAGGTATTGGCTGGTTGTATGCCATTATTGAATTTATTTTGAGACACGTTTATGGATGTAATTTTAATTTTAGACCACATGAGTGTCCAAGTAGTCCGAAAGTCTGACAACCAGTCTTACCAAGGGGTATCGTATTACCCAATAACTGGGTTGTGGAGGTCAGATAGGTAGTCGCTCCATGTAAAATATTGGTATTCAGCTGCATACGGTTAGACTGGAAGCCGACCCCAACACGGTTGGGAAAAAGGCTAGGCAGATGATGATGATGATGAGTGTCCAAGTAGGTACACACGCCAGCACATCAAGCTACCCGAAACTGTAAAATTTTCTCAATCGACTTTGAACCTTATGCTTTAGCGATAAAGTTGAAAATCTATTAAAGAAAGACAGATTGTAGAAGCTTGATGTGCTGGCGTCTGTACATCATTGACCAATGGCCATATTTATTAAAACTAAATGAAGATTGAGTTTTAAATTATGAGACATTTCTAGTTGCGCTAAAAGAATTACTCTTCGCAGTTATTGCCGAAGGCATATGTCATGATGGGCACGCCACAATTGCGGCGATAAGTCCCCTCTTTGAGGAGTGGCTAGAGAGACGCCACGGAGTCCTCACCTTCCGCCTAACGCAGGTCCTCACCGGACTCGGCTGCTTCGGGAGGTTCCTGTTCCGAATAAGGCGGGAGGAAACGCCCGGGTGTCACCATTGTGTGGATCGCCCGGAGGACACGGTGGAGCATACGGTGGAGATCTGCCCAGCTTGGGCAGAGCACCGCCGTGTCCTCACGGCGGCGATCGGCGGCGGCGATCTCTCGCGTCCGGCCCTAGTCCGGGCCATGGTACGGAGCGAGAGTGCATGGGAGGCTATCGCCTCCTTCTGCGAAGCAGTGATGCTCGCGAAGGAGGAGGCGGAGCGCGTGAGGGAGAGGCAATCCTTGCGCCCTCACGCCCCCAGCCGCCGCAGGAGACGCCCCGGGCGTCGGGAGTCGATAGCCGATTCCCGGCCACCGTAGGCGCAGGCTTGCGGGCGGCGAGCAATGGGCAGCTCGCCGTCCAGTAAGGACCAGGCCCGGGTCGACGGCGCGTTGTGTTCCACGCGCGCCTCAAGGAGATGTCAGCACCAACTGACGGGGTCCGCTAGGGCCGATGCCCGCCAGGGTCGCGGGTTGTTCGAAAGAGATACCGTGGCCCCTGGCACAGGCAAGTGAAGGAACACGGGTGGGTTTTAGTCAGTAAGAGTCTGACACTCCCTTCCGCTCCGCCCAGAGCGGAAGGGGTCATTTGATGATTTCCCACCCAAAAAAAAAAAAAAAAAAAAAGGCATATGTCATGATCATACCGAATTTAGCATTAGCATTCTAGTATTTTACTAACGTAAAGTTCTAATTATCAGCCTGTTTTTGTAAAACCCGCAGAAATTAAAACCATTTTTTGGGATATTCAAAAGAATGAGAAATTATTTACAAGCTTTAAGCCTTTTGTAATATCTATTACTGTATGGAAGGATAAATACTGTTGGTTCCCTTATAAATAAAAAAAAAAAAAAAATTAGTATGAATACTCGTATTTACCTATGTAATAACAGCTATTATTTTCTGTGTTGAAAAAGGTTTCAATAACTCCACCGTAATTTTTGTCCACAATCATCACTCGATTAAACTAACAACCACAATAAATCCGAAACTATATCGATATCGACTCCCAAACTATGTCCCAATCCCGTCCCGAGAGGTCATGGCCTAAAGCCGTCTTGAAACGAGTTCCCCGCGGTACCGTCGACGACTAAATAATAATAATATACACACACAACACACACACACACAACTCACACCCACACACACGACCTTAGGAAACATAGGAGCGATGAAGGGGCAAATTCCGCACTTTTTGACCCCAACACAGAAATAAAAGGGGTATTGTTTCCTTGGTTGCACTTAGATTTATTTGTCATCGCTTCGACTGCTGTAGTTAGTTCTAAGAATGAGATAGCATATCTTTCGTCTCAGGAGACGTAAGAACGTTCGTTAATGTTTTTAATTACGAAAATTACCCTTCCGGAAGGGCAATAAAAAAAAATAGTTGTAATCTCATCATCATCATCTGCCTAGCCTTTTCCCAACTATATTGGGGTCGACTTCCAGTCTAACCGGATGCAGCTGAATACCAGTATTTTAAATGGAGCGTCTGCCTATCTGACCTCCACAACCCAGTTACTGGGTAATACGATACCCCTTGGTAAGACTGGTTGTCAGACTTTCGGGCTTCTGACTATCCGTAACGACTGTCAAAGATTCACAACAGCCGGGACCAACGGCTTAACGTGCTTTCCGAGGCACGGAGGGGTCACGGTGCGTAAAGATGATCACCCATCCACAGACCAACCGCGGCAAGCGTAGCTTAACCTGATCGATCGACCTGTGCGGCTGTTATTATTTAACCACGGGCCCCTTAGTTGCAAACTCATCTCAGTGACAATCAATGTCAAAAACTTGCCAAAAAATGTAGAGATTTTAGAGGTATTTTTGACAGATTAAGACTGAGATCAGACTGTGAACGTTCTTATAATAACGAGAAATGCCCTTCAGAAGACCAACAGGGTAATTGCGTAAGACACTATCAGTAGCAATGGGTTTCATTTTGACAGTTCAACAACATTCATTGCGTTATTTACGTTATTGAGCAGACACACTTTTTGTTCATTAGGAGCAATGGATTAGCAATATGCTTCAAAATTGAGAGTAATAGTGTGTTACGCAAATTAGGGTGCTGTCAAAATTAAACTAAGTTCTTACATGTACGAGTAGTGCGATCCAATGTTTCTAGTATTGTGTCTATTTCTTTAAGATAATCTTAATATATTAAAGAAAGAAAAAAACATGTAAGTATGGATGATTATAATAACTAAAGATTGTAATTTATCTAAAAATTAATTGAATTGTATGGAAAAATGATTAGCAGGGCAGGTGATGCGCAGGGCAGGTCAAGGTGACAGTTAATAGTTCATGAACACATGGTACAAAATTGTATGACAACTTTTTCATCGAATATTGACCTGCAAATGTATGGTGAGGCCCGTGTGCGTCTCTTTTTGTTGTTGTTGTAACCTATGTAATATTACTATCACTTCGGTCTCGTGGTCGCAAGCGCGACTGCTAAGCATGGAGTCCTGGGTTACATTCCCAAGTCAGGCAAAGTGTTACTAGGTAGTTCCATTAGAAATTTCTTAATAACAGCCCGGAATTTGGAAGTTGGCGGATTGATACCCCCGTGCCTCGGAAACCACGTTAAGCCGTTGGTCCTGCGCCGGATCTCACTCCGGTTGTGTCGGGTTGCCATCCCATCGGACTATAGGAGTGAAGGAAGAGGGAGTGCACCTGTGTCTGCGCGCACACTTGTGCACCAGCTAATAAATTTACAAAAGGTCTTAAAGTATGGTTAGGGGAAAAATGTTGTAATGTTGTTGTTGTGTTGTTGTTGTTGTTGTTGTGTTGTTTGTTGTGGTGTTGTTGTGTGTATTTGTGTTGTTTCTTTTTTCTTTCTTTCTTTATCTACTTGGTAAACGACAGATTTATTAACAGGTTTTAATAATAATTATTATAACAATATTGCTACTCAATTATAATTGTAATTTTAATTGAACAATAATACAGTAATTATGACTAAATGTTTGCATGTCACATACATAATCAGCCTATAATGTTCCCACTGCTGGGATGCAGGCCTCCTCTCGGTGAGAGGGAGTGGGCCGTAAACCACCACGCGGGCCCAGTGCGGGTTGGTGGAGCATGTCACATTGTTATGACTAATTGTTATGGATCTGTATATTCATCATCATCATTTCAGCCGAAAGACGTCCACTGCTGGACATAGGCCTCCCCCAAGCACTTCCACCTCGACCGGTTCTGTGCTTCTCGATCTGTATATTATTACTTATTAATATGTTAAGACCGAAATTGTACCTATACTCATCCATACTAATTAATATTATAAATTCGAAAGTAACTCTGTCTGCCTGTGTGTCTGTATGTTACCTTTTCACGCGTAAACCGCTGAACGGATTTCGATAAAATTTGGCAGAGAGATAGATTGCATCCTGGGGAAGGACATAGGATAGTTTTTATGGCCGGAATACGATCTGGAGGACTATTTTGTAATGTCAATGTTGTAACCTATAAATAAAAAAATAAAAATAAAATAAAATGTATTTATTTCAGACCATTTAAATGTCCATATTTTGTTAGTATTAAGATAATTTAAAACTATGTTAGTCACGAGGAGATCAAATAATAAAGTACCTATTTAATATAAAAATCGAAACAACAGACTGACTAAAAAATTGAAATTATTATTTTAAAATTATTCTTAACTAAATAAATAATTGACAATAAATTAAAGTTAAATTGAAATTGAAATAAATAATTTTAAATGGACTAAACCTAACCTAACCTATGCTATCCCACAGCTGGGCAAAGGTCTCCCAAAAAATTTTCAAGTTTCTTTTTGGTTTTCCCTCTCCAGTCAGGAATGAGTCCAAATCGTCGAAAGTTATCAACAGATGAGAATAACTGGTGCCCATTATGTCACCCTATGTACAGTTTCTATTTTTATGTCTGTAATTTATTTGGTGTACATAATAAAGAGTATTTCTATTCTATTCTATTCTTTATTTTATCTGTTTTGCAAAGTTGTAAGATAATAAAACTCGGAGTCCTCCTTTCTGCTATATACTAACCAACTACGATCTTTGAGAGAATTTTTATGCTAAGCCTTGTAATTATTATCATCTGCGCAACGCACTAAAAATCTCAATCGGAATCTTTTTGAAGGATATTGCGAATTGCTTCATATGTTCGAAAAATGTGTCTGCTTAACAACGTTAATAACGCAATGAATGTTGTTGAACTGTCAAAATGAAACCCATTGCACTGATAGGTAGTGTGTTTCGCAATTACCCCACTGTTTTATACATTTTGAGCCGCTTACCATCATCTGTCATCAGTTTATTTATTTTTTCTCTCATTATTTTCTTTAATTGTTAAGGTTACTATGTTATGTGTCATAATAAAAAAAAAAAAAAGATATAGGTATTGTAAAGTTGGATTACTAACTTAGCTTAATGTTGCGCTTGTGGTGTTTACCTTTAAGTGAGTGTTACATTGTTGCTTTTTTATAAAATAGTTTTTAAGTATATTATTAGTGTAAACATTCGTTGGTGAACCAAAATAAATAAATAAAATAAATAAATCTGTCTAGCCTTTCCCCAACTATGTTGGGGTCGGCTTCTAGTCTGACCGGATACCGGATATTTTCCATATAGTGACTGCCTACCTGATCTCCACAACCCAGTTACTGGGTACTACAAGTACCCCTTATTAGGAGTGGTTATAAGACTTTCAGGCTTCAGACGCCCAGAACTACTGTCAAAGATCCACGTATGACAGTCGGGACCAACGGCTTAACGTGTTTTCTGAGGCTCGGAAGGATCTCGCTCGGTATTTAAAGATGGTCACCTATCCACGGACTGACCGCAGCAAGCGTAGCTTAACCTGATCGATCGACCCTTTTTTTTTTTGAGGGTGGGAAATCATCAAATGACCCCCTATAAATGGTCGATCGACCCCTGCGTCTGTTATTTCTTAGCCACGAGCCCCTCCGAAGATGATTTTTAAAGATATCGGAAAAAATCATGCCGTCGACTGGGAGATTAACCAATAGAGCTAATGTCTATTCAAATTTATGTATCAAATTAATATTATTTCCAGTTAAACAAATATCAACTTTATTTTAATGTTAATTAAATTGATTTTAGAGTAACTAGGACTAAAAATTATAAAAATGTTTGAAGCTGTAGCGTAAACTGAACTTTATTGCGTAGGATTTAAAGTTATTTTTCCATAAACTCATATTTGTTTACATTTTCGGCAATTAAATCGCAAATGAAGATTATATGTACCTATATGAAAACAATGTGCAAATGGGATTTTCCCGATATCGCCGCGAAGCCACGGTGAAAAGCTAGTAATTAATACAGAACAGACAAAGCAGGAGTAAACACTAGAATATTTGCTCAATCTGGCAACATAGTAGTTCCATTGGCCGGAGATTGGCACTGGCACTATAACAATAGCGGCAGGGATTTGGAATAAATTAGTCATTTCCTACTGGAATATTCGTTACGGAATTTTGTCATAGAATAATTTGTAGAGTGGTCAAATTGTTTTGGTGATGATCAATCATATAGGTACTGGGTTATTGGTAAAACATTAACAGCCTCCTATGAGGTCATTGTACTCATCATTACGAACAACTTTTACTATGGGACCAAAACTGAAATCGCGAAAAAAAATCAGCTGTTCCACACATTTTGACGAGTTAATACGAACATAAATGTAGAGAACAGCTGATCGCGATTTCAGGTTTGATCCCATAGTAAAAGTTGTTGTGTTTTTTTTTACATTTGCATTATTCTCACAACATAGAAGCAACAAGAATAATGTATCCCAGGATTTTTTAATATCTTGATTTAAAAGACTGTCCAAGGAGTTTCTTGCCAGTTCATCTCCATAGAGATCTACGTTTTGAAATGGGCAACTAGCTTCAACTTTCTGACTAACTGACTGACTATATAATTTTGACAATTCAGCAGTAGGTACATGGTTTAGTTGAAATAAATGGTTTGAGTTTGAGTATATATTATCTTATCACCTGCCTAGCCTTTTCCCAACTATGTAGGGAGCGGCTTCCAGAAGCAGCTAAATACCAGCATTTTACATGGAGCGGCTGCCTATCTGACCACCACAATCCAGTTACTGGGTACACTACTTGTTGGCAAGACTTTCGGGATTCTGATTACCTAACGACTGTCAAAGATCTACGAATGACAGCCGAGACCAACGGCTTAACGTGCTTTCCGAGGCACGGAGGGGTCTCGGTATGTATAAAATGGTCACATTGGTCACCCAGCTACGGACCGACCTCAGCAAGTGGTGCTTAACCTTGAAGATAAATCTGGTCTGGGTGGTTGTTAAAATTTAGTCCCGATCCCCTACATTCAGCAAAAAAGCAAGTTTCTTGGTTAAATTCAAATATAGAAACACAATACCACAAATCAGCCTATAATATTCCCACTGCTGGGATATAGGCTTGCTCTCTGTGCGAGGGAGTGGGCCGTAATCCACCACGCGGGCCCAGTGCGGGTTGGTAGATGTCATACCGCATTTACACAATCGTGCTCGCTATTCGCCTCGTGGCTCGACGAACGATTCGACGAACCATGGGCTTTCGCGAACTACTGTTCACACATTCGCGGGGTGCAGTATTTTAATGCGGCATTTACACAATCGCGCGAACCGCGAGGCGAGCCACGAGGCGAATAACGAACCCGCATGTGTAAACAGTGCGCTCGCTATTCGCCTCGTGGCTCGCCTCGCGATTCGAGTGCTCGCGTTATGGCTCGCGTTGTGAAAATACTTCATCCCGCGAATGTGTGAACAGTAGTTCGCGAAGGCCCATGGTTCGTCGAATCGTTCGTCGAGCCGCGAGGCGAATAGCGAGCACGATTGTGTAAATGCGGTATCACAACGCGAGCCACAACGCGAGCACGCGAATCGCGAGGCGAGCCACGAGGCGAATAGCGAGCCCACTGTTTACACATGCGGGTTCGTGATTCGGCTCGTGGTTCGCGCGATTGTGTAAATGCGGCATTACATATCTTGTTACATTTCATTATATATAAGTCCACCTCTGTACATTTATGTGCTTGAAGTATTAAATAAATAAACACAAAATGATTCACAAAATTATGCGAGCAAAAGATTCTTCGTATAGATTTTTTTAACCATTAGGCTTAGTGCTACGTGACTTTGAAATAATGTATGTTTAATATTTTATAGGTTAAAAAATAAAACAATGTCACCTACAAAACTGAAGCAAAGTCACCTATTATTTATCAATGTCAATTCTTACAAAATGCCATTTTTTTTCTGTTTATTGACTTTTACAAGTATTTAAATACTGGAACTATGAAAGTATTTTATAATATTTATATATTATACTAATAATAAAGCTGAAGAGTTTGTTTGTTTGAACGCGATATTCTCTGGAACTACCGGTCAGATTTGAAAAATTCTTTTTGCATTTGATAGCCCAATTCTTGAGGAAGGCTATAGGCTATTTAATATCACGCTATGACCCTTAGGAGCCGAGCAAAAAGAAAAAAAGTCAGAATAAAATTTAAAAATGAAAAAAGAAAAAGAACGCTAAGCGAATACGAAGTGTTGCGACGGGGTGGGGGTACAAGAAATTTCACGCGGACGAGGTCGCGGGCAGAAGCTAGTGATAGTATAAAGGGTTGCGGACGTCACGTCACGTCGGGGTCACCAGTATAGAGGGTTGAGGAACGGTGTAAAGTTCACTCATCCTGCATAGAAAAGGGAGGATCCTCCGACCAGATGGGTGTTCTGTCTGGCGGGTAACTGCCTGATAATTCATGTCGGGCCGTTGTATCTATGCTAGTTGCTCGGTAAACTTCGCTTGCAAGATGCAGCATTTTGCGTGACGTCAGTATGACGCGTTGTTCGCATGTGGTGTTGTAGATACCGCTACAATAGTATATTTTTATAACACAGCAGAAACAGAAACTGACAGAAAGGCAAAACTACAGAACGAACGAACTTTTATAAGCTAAAACACTTCGTGAATTTCACGAATTTCAAACCATACGAATACAAACCAGCTTTTGCCTGTTGCATTAACGAAATAAAAAAATTGCCTGAAGGAGCCCTTATTATTATTATCAGCATTTTAGAATAATAATAATTATACTCCGTGCCTCGGAAAGCACGTTAAACCGTCGGTCCCGGCTGTCATTCGTGGATCTTTGACTTTATCTTTCTATAATATAAGTCATATCTGCAAATATAACTCTGTGACCCGCCATCATAGTTTAAGGATCTTCTCAACGGTTGACCTATGCAAATAAGACCGTACTTCCCTCACTAATGCCACTATTATAATAATATACTCGTAACCATACTATCTACTAAATAAAACTATTAAATTTTAAATAGTATACTGCTATTTTTCAATTTACCGTTTTGATAGATGGCGGGACGAGCTGTAGAAAAAAAACGAGCAGTGGTCCACTCTAGCCCTGGATCGAAAGAGCTGGAAGTCATGGGGAGAGGTTTTGCCCAGCAGTGGGATGATCCAGGCTTACAGTACCTAACTGTTACTTAAATCTATAGAGGTATGAGGAACAGGATGTAACGTTCACTCATACTCTATAGAAAAGGGAGGATCCTCCAACCAGAAGGGTGGCCTGCCGGCCAACTGCCCGATGATTCACGTCGGGCCGTTGTATCTATGCTAGTTGCGCGGTAAACTCTGCTTGCGAGATGCAGAATTTTGCGTGACGTCAGTATGACGCGTTGTTCGCATGTGGCGTTGTAGATCCCGCTACAATTCTAAGGAAGAGGTTTCTGTGAAAAGGGTTGTCTGGGGACTTCCCCAGACAACACAGACAGACACAGACAGAGACAGCAGTGGTAGAACTTACTACCACTGCTCTTACCTATACGAGTGGCAGGGACGTCAAAGTGCAACCTGATACCATGAATTCAGTACAATCATGATTCTGGGGGGTACCTACTTGCGTAACACACTTCATTGCTTCTTAGGTTTGAACAAATTTGTCTGCTCAACAACGCAAATAACGCAATGAATGTTGTTGAACTGTCAAAATGAAAGCCATTACTACTGTTAGTATGTTGCGCAATTACCTTGCCGGTATTGGATGTCTCAAAAGAATTCTGAAGGTTCCTAGATACAAAGAATAGATTACGATGTTGTTCCCATGGAGAAAGTTGTTCAGTGTGATGGTCTGTACCACACCCTTAAATTTGGCTGGTCTTTGAAAACTAACCCTGTATCAGTGGCGAAGTTTCCATACAACTCGATTTAGATTAAGTCCTTTTATTTTTGCTAAAAGACACGCTGAAACTCTGCTTGCGCGATGTAGAATTTTTGCGTGACGTCAGCGCGATGTGTAGTTTGCAAGTGGCGATGTAGACGCTGCCGCCGCCACAACCTTTTAGAAAAAAAAAATTGTTAGAGCTCACCAATACCAAACTCAACTCAGCATTATCGCCAAATAAAGATTCTGATGCACATGTACCTGATCAATCGATCTCCAGGACATTTTGCACACGCAAACGTATTCTCTGTTCAGCCAAATTCATTGTGTTGTAAGAACATAAAGTATAACATGCAAATAACTGATACCACATAAATATAACGGGTGTTACAAGAAAGGTATTCTGTATATGGAAACGTAGGCGCATGCGCCGCATATTTTGTTCTACACCTATGCTGCAGGTCTGAAGTAGAACGTCGTATATGCAAATCGGAAAACGTAAGGTAGGACGCCCTCAGGCTGGCAGGTGGAGTGACGATCTTCGTAGGGTGGCTGGTAGCAGTTGAAATGAGAGTTGTTGAGAATGGAGTTGAATGGCGTGCAATAGGAGAGGCCTATGTCCAGCAGTGGACTGCTGATGGTGATGATGATTTAGTAATAAAAAAAAAATAAAAAAAAATGATGGTGCAAATGTTCAAATTGGTGATGTAAGGCAGATAAATTTAGGGGTTACGTCGTTTTGAAAAACAAGTTGGTCATTTGTTTTTTGCACAAATTTTCCAATCGACAAGTAATTTGTATTCGTAGAATAAAATTGACGTCTGACAGATTTTGTATGGAAGAACTGTCAAAATTTCAAAATTATTCCTCCGATTAAATTATCTGCCCTTAGTATGATAATATGATATTTTTATTAAAAAAAAATATGTGGCATTACTGTATCACTTCATACAGACTTCATCTGTAATTGTGTGTCTGCCTAGCCTTTTGTAAATAATTTTGAGTTCAGCTTCCAGTTTACCCGGATGCATCTGAATATTTTACATGGGACTGCCTATCTGACCTCCTCGTAATGGTAAGACTCGTTGTCAGACTTGAAGGAGTTGTGTAGTTTTTCGCAGCAAATAAAGCAGAAACACTGATACGCCCTTTTAGCTCACAACAGTACCATTACTTACGTCCACAACTTTATAAAATAATATATAATATGCGTTTTTATCGATAAAATAAGTTTAATTAACCAGAAATAATGTATGCATGCAAATATCAGCTAGTCGGAGAATGTACTGAAATAGCTCACTGCTCGTCTTTCCTAAATAGGTGAGCTTTATTCCGAGTATTTCTGAGTATAACTGACTATCAGTATGGTGGCATTTCAAGATCTTTAAGAATTTGTTGAGGATTGTTTAAGATCGGTTTCTCGGTAATTTTTCTTGTAAGTAATTCACTTTTTAATGTACGCTCACCAAAGAAGATAAGTAAGCAGGGTCGTCAGATATAGTTGAAGTTTAGTAAGAAACGGAAAGATATATTCGAATGAAGTTTAATTCTAAATTCTCGGGCTGTTACTAAGAAACTCCCAATGAAAAAACCAAATAACACTTTTACCCGACCCGGGAATCGCGCTGGCGACCACGAGGCCAACGGCAACGGGGCAGTAAAAAAATATATATATGTTAGACACTCCCTGGACAGTCGGCCTCACACTTGCTGACTCAGCACTCCTTTCACCACGACATGAGCTATCCTCTCACAACTTAAACCGACTAAAGAACTCAAGGAAAGTATATTTATTGTCAAGACCCGACCTTTAACACTCTTTTGCACTTATTTTAGCATAATCCAGCCAAACAATATATTTTGGCACACGATTTAGCATTCAAATGTCCAAAATGAACGCCTAAGGTGTTCGAAAAGGCACGAAAGTTAAAATAAATGCGACCAAGTGCGAGTCGGAGTCGTTCACGAAGGGTTCCGTACCACCGTACTATATTTAAAACTTAGCCTTTAGCTTTAGCTTAGCCTTTTCCCCAACGACGTTGGGGTTGGCTTCCAGTCTAACTGGATGCAGCTGATTAGCAGTATTTTACATGGACCGACTGACTATCTGACCTCCACAACTGTTATTGTTACTGTTATTATGCCCCTTATTTATTTAACACTAATTTTTTTTTTTCGAAAAAATCACGTTCTTGCTTGGATCGGACCCGCCTTTAATTTTTAACTTGATTTTATTTTTATTATTTGTTCTTATAGCGGCTTAGTAGTACATACATTGTAAAATTGTCATGTCAAACTCAAACTCAAAGCATTTATTTCAATTAAACCTTGTACAGGCACTTTTGAATTCTCAAAATTAAATAGTCTGTCAGTTAGTCAGAAAGTTGAAGCTAGTTGCCCATTCCAAAACGTAGATATCTATGGAGAAGAACGGGCAAGAAACTACATGGATGTGTCTACCTATATAACGGTTCAGGAGATACAGCCCTGTGCCAGACGAACGGACAGCGGAGCATTAGTAATAGGGTCCCGCTGAAACCCTTTGGGAACAGAACCCTAAAAAAGGTAAAAAATCCCTTCTGATTACCATATAATAGTCTATAAAGTGATAAAAAGTTGTAATCATATTATTTACAAGGTATTCCCGCCGAGCCGGCCGCCATTTTAAAATGGCGTAATGAAATAACAATGTTTTTACCTTCTTATTTATTGTTAAATAAGTTATTAAATATGTCTGTTTGTTGATTGAGATTTTTCACAGTTTACTTCATGTAATAAATAACTAGTGTCCGACCGAAGCTTCGGCTTCGGCTTCGGCTTCGGCCACCTTCGGCCAAAAAAGCACCTTCGGCCAAATCTTCGGCTTCGGCCAAAAATTTGCCGAAGGTTTGGCCGAAGCCGAAGGTTTGCTAGTTGTCAAAATTTTAAATTTACTGAACGATGCTAGAGCGAGACGGAGAGTGTGCAGAGCAGCAGAGTTTCGCCGCGCCGCCGCACCGGACCAAACGAATCGCAGTTAGTAAACTAAACGAGTCAAAACAAGTTTGAGAGCGCGTCTTAAAATTCTAATAAGTGTTTTGTTTTTAAATATTTCATATTTCAAACTTTTATTTTAGACAATATTTTATTACCTACTTGTATATGTTGATCACTCGGCTCGTTATTGGGCTAAATCTCTAAAGCTCTCACAATATGTATCTAGTATATTCTGAGATCAAAGTAACTATCGTATTTCTCAAGGTCAATGACACCTTCGGCTTCGGCTTCGGCTTCGGCCGAAGGTTTTGGTGAATACCGATTAATCGGCTTCGGCTTCGGCTTCGGCCAGAATTGCACCTTCGGTCGGACACTATAAATAACATTTATTTTTCTTCAGGAAATTTTTCAGTAGTAGCCCGGACTGGATTCCTGGTTAGTGATAATAGGCTCGCCCCCTATGAATAATTGGCGAATTGTGGATGTACAGACGCTAGCACATCAAGCTACTACAATCTGTCAAATTTCTTTAATAGATTTTCAACTTTATCCCTAAAGCCTAAGGTTCAAAGTTGATTGGGTAAATTTGACAGTTTCGTGTAGCTTGATGTGCTGGCGTCTTTTATTGTTACCTTTTACTTAAATTTCTTCTTTCATCGGTTCTGGAGTGGCGACCGGGTACCAGAAGATGTAGGGTTGGAAGGCCTCCCACAAGGTGGTCCGACGACCTTGTGAAGGCCACAGGAACCCGTTGGATGCGAGAAGCACAGAACCGGTCGAAGTGGACATCTTGGCGGAGGCCTATGTCCAGCAGTGGACATCTTTCGGCTGAAAGGATGATGATGATGATGACTTTTATCTGTGGCGACTGGATGGGTGTCGTGTCTAGTGGGATACGACCCGACGATTGATATTCGAACGTTGTATTCGCTAGTTGTGCGGTAAACTCTGCTTGCGCGATGCAGGATTTTGCGTGACGTCACAGTTCTGTGTAGTTCGCATGTAGCGCTGTAGATGCCGCTACATATTCCTATTAGATTAAACGATAACTTAAAGCGATGTCACAGTATTTTGCTTATAAAGTTTCCCTTCTTTAAAACGCCAAGCAAAGCCACGATTGAAACTAGTTTTTAACGAAAAAAATACCACTTTTTATAATGTATCATAAAAAACTCTCCGAAACAGATAAGTATGGTAAAAAGAGTATCAAAAAATATTATATATTCTTTAAAAGAAAATAAAAAAATATAACACGCTACAAGCCTTACACGGGTAGCCATCGCAAAAGGGTTAGGGCTGTCCCAAACTGCAGATTAAAATACACTAAATAACAAGGAAATTCAAATCATTCGGTTCCCTACAAAATGGTTGAGCTGGATGGTGCTGATCCACGCGTCATGTTCGTGAACGGGCGCCGTCGGTTGAGACTGGTCATCTCTTAACTGCCAAGGCTTATTTTTAATCTTATGTCTTGAATTGTTTCTTCATTTGTGTCTTTTTTTACATTGTTCTCACTTAAAGAAGCAACAAGAATAATGTACCCAAGATTTTGTAATAATTATCTTGATTTAAAAGAATGTCCATGGAGTTTCTTGCCCGTTCTTCTCCATAGAGATATACGTTTTGGAATGGGCAACTAGCTTCAACTTTCTGACTAACTGACAGACTATTTAATTTTGACAATTCAAAAGTGCCTGTACAAGGTTTAATTGAAATAAATGCTTTGAGTTTGAGTTTGAGATTCTGTAAAAATTTCACACTGAAAACTTAGGTGAAGTGAGGTGTCAATCCCTAACATCAGGTGGAACGACAGCCCATTTCACCTATACTGCTTTCACGATTTAATTGCCGAAAATGTAAACAAATATGAATAATTCATGGAAAAATAAATTTAATTCCTACACAATAAAGTTCAGTTTACGCTACAACTTCAAACATTTTTATAACTTTTTCAATAATGCTAGTCACTCTGAAATCAACTTAATGGCAATCGAAATACTGTTGATATTTGTTTAACTTGAAATAACATCAATGCCAACATAAATTTTAATAGACTAAGATTTCACGGTGCGAAGATGCCTCAGAGTAACTTTAGAGAGCGTTTACGACGTACGGCATTTCATACAAACTTTCAAGCCCTTGTTTTTCGATATGAATGAACCGATTTTAATGAAACTTCATACGCTTAAGAAGGATACAAAGGTCTAAAAAGTTACTGAATATTTTCGAAATATATTATTTAAAAAAAGATAACTGGAATCTCAGTTTCTATGGAAAATTTAAAATCGGTCTAATTTGGCTGGAACACTATTTTTCGAAAATTTGGGAAATCATCAAATGACTCCTATTTGATGATTTCCCACCCAAAAAAAAAAAGGGGTCGATCAGTCAGAAAGATGAAGCCAGTTGTAGCCACTGCTGTTAGTCGCAAACGCATTTCATCACTTCGAATCACCATAACTATTTAAACTATCGGTTGTCTATAAAAATATTGTCTACCACTAAAACGCCTTTTACTGCTGTGCACTCCACAATAGTAACCCAAACTTATGCGAACCCATGATCGAATAAAAATGCACATGTAAAAAATATATTTAACTATTTATAAATAAAATATTTTTTATGAATAATTCAACAGTGCCACCCCTGCCGATCGCGCGGATATCGCACAGCATGGCGACTCTTGCGCAGTTTTCAACACAATGCCAAGAAGTTATTATGTTTGTATGTATGTTTGGCGAGGCAGAGCGACAGGTATCGATGGTGAGGTAAATAAACGATTTACATAGGTTGGTGCAATAAAATAACCTTCAGTTAATGTACTGTCAAGGAAAAAAAACGTTCAGCAGATTGACACTATTTTTTGCCGTGTTATAGCCATTTTATACGACTCATAAAGAATCAATCTGTCTAGCCTTTTCCCAACTATGCTGGGGTTGGCTTCCAATCTAACCAAATACAGCTGGATACCAATATTTTACAAATTTCATCCAAATCCGTTCAGCTATTTTAGCGTAAAAGCGTAACAAACAAAGACACAAAAAATCACAAATTGGATTTCATGGGTTTTTTTCCCCAAATAAAAGTTAGTTACTCCTTATAACATCCGCTATCTGCCAGTAAAATTTCCGTCAAAATTGGTCGAGCCGTTTTAGAGATTAACCGGAGCACACAGACCGACAAAATTTAAAAAAGTGTGATGAGTACCGTATTTATGTTTTCTTATGCATTTAGTAAAAAGCTTTTATTTTGATATTACAAACAGACACTTGAATTAAATTTATTTGTATGTATATAAATTAGATTATCAAAAAAACACTTCTCATACAAATATTTTGTATCACATACCAAAAACAGACAACGTTATGAATGAACTTCGCCGAGTCACGTTGTAAAATGATTTTTTAAGAGACATTGACAAATTGCTCGGAGATATTCTAAATATTCAAGGGCTATAAATGGGTATTGTTCTAATATAATAGAGGCCGCACAACGGTATTATAAAGCGGTAGCGTTATGAATTTACCCCTTATTAATGTAAGGTTGCATTGTCGTACGGTATGGTGACGTCAATGTGTGTGACCTCATCTTGTTAAAAAAATCTGGCCACGTGCGAGTCGGACTCGCACACGAAGGGGTCCGATTCCGTACCACAAGGCAAAAACGCCGAAAAAAACACGTTTGTTGTATGGGAGCCCCCCTTAAATATTTATTTTATTTCAATTTTATTATTTATTATTAAAGTTAAAATACAACTGAGTACTTTGTGAATATTTCAAGTGCCTACCTTGATATCGATATCGAGCAAAAAAGGGCAAAAAAAAACGCGTTTGTTGTATGGGAGCCCCCCTTAAATATTTATTGAATTTTGTTTTTAGTATTTGTTGTTATAGCGGCAACGGAAATACATAATTTGTGAAAATTTCAACTGTCTAGCTACCGCGGTTCTTGAGATACAGCCTGGTGACAGACAGAAGGACGGACGGACGGACAGCGAAGTCTTAGTAGGTAATAGGTTTCCGATTTTACCCTTTGGGTACGGAACCCTAAAGACTGGCCCAGTGCGAGTCGAACCCGCACACGAAGGGGTCCGATTCCGTACCACAAGGCAAAAACGCCGAAAAAAACACGTTTGTCGTTCCAATGAAATAGAAATTAATCGATCCAAATTGATCTATCGCCAGCTCAGCTTTTGAGGTGCGATTTCTAGGTTAGTTAAAATGTTTTAGGCAATCCTGTAAGTCTCTAGCACACCGGAGTCCAAACAATTTTTACTGCAATATGAAAAACTAGCCAAGTGCGAGTCGGACTCGCACACGAAGGGTTCCGTACCACAAGGCAAAAACGCCGAAAAAAACACGTTGTTGTTTTAGGGGAGCCCCACTTAAATAATTATTTTATTCTGTTTTTCATTCGTGGATCTTTGACAGTCGTTAGACTAGTCAGAAGCCCGAAAGTCTGACAACCAGTCTTACCAAAGGGGTATCGTATTACCCAGTAACTGGTTTGTGGAGGTCAGATAGGCAGTCGCTCCATGTAAAATACTGGTATTCAGCTGCATCCGGTTAGAATGGAAGCCGACCCCAACATAGTTGGGAAAAGGCTAGGCAGATGAAGAATTATGATCACCGCTTTCAGGAAAAAAAAAGAAAGAAAAAGTATTTATTGCGACTCGTACAGGAAGATCACAAACTAAACTAAACACAGTAAAATAAAAAAAAAACATAAAAAAAAACACAAAAAAAAACAAACATAACAAAAAACAACAAAAACATTCCCGTGACGCGTACATTCAAACAACGTGAACGCACACCCGCCGTGATTTATAGGCACGAACCAGTGTTGTCGTGTTATGAAAATATTTAATTATTACACAGCCGCGGTGTTGCCAGACTAAAGGTGACGATTACCCACACGGTAACTTTAATAAAAGGAGGGTATAGGACCAAAAAACTTGGGGTTTTTGTTTAATATTTTGTGGTAGGTAAGTATTGTGGTTTTTGTGGCGTACCAGGACGTACCTATAATACGTTAGTCCTATATGGGCCAGGGCCTTATTTGCCTAACACAGTATCAATCATCTGCATCATCTGCCTAGCCTTTTCCCAACTATGTTGGGTTCGGCTTCCAGTCTAACCGGATGCAGCTGAATACCAGTATTTTACATGGAGCGACTGCCTATCTGACCTCCACAACCCAATTACTGGGTAATACGATACCCCTTGTTAAGACTGGTTTGTCAGATTTTCGGGCTTCTGACTCCGTAACGACTGTCAAAGATCCACGAATGACAGCCGGGACCAACGGCTTAACGTGCTTTCCGAGGCACGGAGGGTCTAAAGATGGTCAACCATAATGGCCATAACACACTATTAATCACAATCTGAATAATTTTGAAGGATATAGCTATCCATTGCTTCATATGTTCGAAAAATTTGTCCGCTCAACAGCGTAAATAACGCAATGGATGTTGTTGAACTGTCAAAATTGAAGCCATTGCTACTGTTAGTCTGTTACGCAATTTCCCTGCAGAGAAGAATGGCGCAAAGGGGGGGTTTATACTCAGCAGTTGGTAGAAGCAGGCAGCCGATGATGACGATGACAAAATTGTTGTTGTTGTTGTTTTTTGTGTTGTTGTTGTTGTTGGGTTGTTGTTGTTGTGTTGTTGTTGTTAAATTGTTTTAATCTCAATGACAAATGACAGCCGGGACCAACGGCTTAACGTGCTTTCCGAGGCACAGAGGGTTCTCGGTATGTAAAGATGATCACCCATCCACAGACCAACCGCGGCAAGCGTAGCTTAACCTGATCGATCGACCTGTGCGGCTGTTATTATTTAGCCACGGGCCCCTCTACCTAACTACTAATCAAAAGAATTTCGAATGAAATATCTTCAGCCATTATCTCTTTTTTAAATTTTTTTTTTAAACCACCATTTATTGGAGACCTAATTTTTTCGACAAACGATCGGCTCAATGCATTGTGTTGGACGCTAACCATTCAACGGAGAAATTACCGCAGACCAGCCAAATAGTTAATTGAGTGGAAATTTAAGTATTGGAAAGGCATGGAGTCGATAATAATTAATAAAGATGGAACGAAGAGCAGTGGTGAGAGCAGTGGTGGCTCAGTGGTCACGGACACGACTTACGAGTTGTAGGTCGCAGGTTCGAACCCAGACAGGCGCTTTACTTTGTGTAAATTATTTCATCACCACTGCTCTCAAAACGGTGAAGGAAAACATCGTGAGGAAACCGGCATGTCCTAGAACCAAAAATTCGAAGACATGTGACATCCACCAACCCGCACTGGGCCCGCGTGGTGGATTACGGCCCACTCCCTCTCATTGAGAGGAGGCCTGTGTCCCAGCAGTGGGAACATTATAGGCTGATTATGGAACGAAACCACAGTCTAGGAAAATACGTGATGGGTATATACAGGGTTATTCGTAAAACATTAACAACCTCTCAAGAGGTCATTGTACTCATCATTGAACAACTTTTACTATGGGACCAAACCTGAAATCGCGAAAAAAAAACAGCTGTTCCCTACATTTTGACGAGATATACGAATATCATAATTTCAGCCGAAAGACGTCCACTGCTGGACATAGGGCTGGATATACCTACGAACATAAATATACGGAACAGCAGATTTTTTTTTCCTGACCTGACGACCTGACCACTTCAGCCAAAAAAAGAATTGTCCAAATCGGTTCAGTCGTTTTCGATAATCGGGGAACCTCCGAAGTCCAAACCTCCTCCTTTTTTGAAGTTGATGAAAAATACGTGAGTTTTTATTTAAAAGAAGCGGTTAATAATACAGGCTTTTTATTAAAATAAAACATCAAAAAGAGAAATAGTTTGTTTAATTATTAACTTAATAAAGAATAAACATTCAATCAGGTTTGTCGTTGCGTAGTCAATCATTTATCCAAAGAACGGTGGTCGAGGTCTAAATCCAGGTCCATATATTGGTCCAAATCCAGGTCCGAATCCAGGTCCGAAGCTGGGACCGTAGCCTGGACCGTAGCCTGGACCGTAACCGGGTCCGTAACCACCAAAACCTGGTCTATAACCACCAAATACAGGCCCCCAGTAGTGATGGCTTTCAATGATCTGCAAAAAAAAAAAAAAAACAATTAGAATGAAATGAAGTTGTTTATTCTGTAAATAGGTTATCGGAATCACTTATACGTTATAGAAAAAAAAAAAACAGTGGCACTCCGGGAGTACAGACAGAAGTGAAAACAAAACACAAACAGAATATTTTGCCATCACTCACTGAAATATCGGATATATTTATGTTACGGCTAATGACCGAAGTGCGGCTACACCTAGTTTTAACCAAACCGAACCTCGGGGTGCCCTTCGCTCGCTCTTGCATCCTATGTCGCCTCCCGAAATACACACGAACCGCATGTGGCCGGCTAAAACTAGGTGTAGCCGCACTTCGGCCGGCTAAAACTAGGTGTTAAATTAAAACCGAGTACATCTCGAGGACAGCAGAACAGATCCGAAGCGGGTTTTTTTTTCATCGTCTTATAAACAAAACACGCGCGGTACCGCTTACGCGCTTACGGTAACAGAGGCGCGAGTTCAATGGTATTTTCCCATCTCAAAAGCCCTTAGACTTCCTCTGTTGAACTTACAATATTTCTTTGTCCTATTAAGCGACACTAAATAATTGTTTGTAGAAGATTTTATGCCATAATCACCAATCATTCTGCCTAGGCTTTTCCCATACTTTGGGGCCAGCTTCCAGTTTAAACGGATGCAGCCGAATACCCAGTGGCGTAACTATAGAGTGGCATTGGGGCAAAATGCCACAGGCCCCCAGCCAGAGGGGGCCCCCAACCCAAGAGGGCCATGAGCACAGGAGGATCCTAACATAAGAACAGAAGCAGTCAGGTGTTAAATTTTGTAGGAGCAAATATGAAATGTACGCGGAAGAAGTCGCAGGAGAAGTGCTAATAAAAAAAAACTATAACGTTGGTTGAGCTTCTTTACATTGAGGGAGGGCCCCCATCCCTTGAATTTGCCACGGGCCCCAAACGGTACAGTTACGCCACTGCGAATACCCGTATTTTACATGGAGCGACTGCCTATCTGACCTCCACAACACAGTTACTGGTAAACACGATACCCCTTGATACGGCTGGTTTGGCTTTTGACTACTCGTAACGACTGTCAAAGATCTACGAAGACAGCCGGGACTAATGGCTTAACGCGGTTTCCGAGGCACGGAAGGGTCTCGATATAATTTTATTCCCATGTCGTAATCTTCAAGGCTGGCAAAATGAATATTCATCGCCATTTATTGTTATGTATACTATACTATTCTTACTACATCCTAATATTCTATAGGCGAAAGTTTGTTGTGTGTGTGTTTATATGTTTGTTACTTCTTCACGCTCAAACGGCTGGACCAATTTTCATAAAACTTTGTATGGAGGTAGCTGACACTCTGGATTAACATATAGGCTACTTTTTATCCCGATATTCCCGCAGCTAGTAAAATATAATTACAATAGATTTACGTACCTGTATCAAAGTCAAAACCACAGTTAAAACCAATAATAATCTCGTAACAAAAGACATTTTCAAACGACACCACTTTTCTTCTCCACGACAAAACAAAGATTTAACAATAATGCGTAAAATGTATCGATATATACTTTAAAAGACAAATTTCATTTTGCCATCATACTAAACTTCTGTGGTTTTTATTCCAATGGCATAAAGATCAAATTGCTGTAATTTTAGTGTTTCAATCTGATAACTAAACTTCATGATTTTTGGAATGCAATTTTTTTTTTGCCATCACCAAAAACGTCTGCGGCTTTTATCCCAATGGCTTAAGGTTCAAATTTCTTTGACTTTAGATTTTCAAACGTTTGTTTAAGCTTCATGATTTTTGCGCTAAGTAGGTATTTGATTTAGTATATAAGTGAGAAATAATAGATCTATATAAGGAGACAGTTTCTCCGTGACTAACAAAGACAAATTTGTTATTCCCCACTAGGTAAAAATATTATCTTTATGATGCTATTATTTGATCGATCAATTCACACAGTGTTACAAGAAATACCTATGAATAATAGGTAAATATTATGAACTTAATAGCTATTACTCGACAAATTGATGTACCTAGTGTTTCAATCTGCTCAACAATTAAGTCTGGTGTCCCAGTGGTAACGGCCTCCACTTCCAACTTACAGATCGTGGGTTCGAAACTAGTCAGACGCGTTACTTTGTGTAATTTATTTCATCACCACTGCATGGGGCTTAAGGCCACTTTGGCAGAATCATAAAAGGATAGTGTTATGAATTACACTGTCATCATCTGCCTAGTCTTTTCCTAACTATGTTGGGGTCGGCTTTCAATCTAACCGGATGCAACTGATTACCAGTATTATACATGGAGCGACTGCCTATCTGACCTCCACAACCCAGATACTGGGTAAGACTGGTTGTCAGACTTTCGGGCTTCTGACTACCCGTAACGACTGTCAAAGATCCACGAATGACAGCCGGGACCAACGGCTTAAAGTGCTTTCCGAGGCACGGAGGGGTCTCGGTATGTAAAGATGGTCATCCATCCACATCCAACCGCGGCAAGCGTAGCTTAACCTGATCGATTGACCTGTGCGGCTGTTATTATTTAGCCATGGGCCCCTCAAAAAAATCACACAAAATTTTTAGTAAATAATTATCTTACTCCTAACATCGACTCCACCCCACTCATATGCAAAACCAAACCCAAATAAATATTATAAATAATTAATAATATTTTATTGGACTTGCACCACCCACAATGTGGGTACACAGACATATCGGTGAACCCATCCATCAGTGTCCACCCTTACGGAAAGGGGTTGAATTGAAAATGTTTTACTCTTCCACTATTTTGGGGGGGTTGAAATTTCATATCTTGTTTTTTTGTTGTCATCTATTTTAAAGTTGTCAGATTGAATAATAGATGTGCAAAACTACATAGAAGATACTACCCATAACATAATAGGCTATTTGACTGGTTTCTGATAAACATCTCAGATTATTTAATGGTGTCTAACGAGCCCACAAAAACCTATTACTTCAAATTGCATAATGTATTTCTTTTAAAAAATAGTAAATGAAAATGTACTGTTTAAATAAGCCGCCAAAACGCTATATTTAACAATATGGCGTCGTGACGTCACGATTCACGTAAACAAACGTTGAAACGGTCGAGATACTAGACAAAAGTCATCTGTTCTGTCAACGATAGACAGAAATTTACTAAATCATGACGTCATCTTAAGTTCAGCCAATCCAGACCGTTTTCGATTACGTGGCGCCAGATTTAAAAAGATGAAGTTTTTTCGGGATTTTTTTATAAATTAATGCAAATCGATTTTAAAAGCGATAATCTATACGAGTGTCAATAATTATTGACCTTATTTTTTACATTGTCAAATAGCCTATTATGATGATTCTAGAGACGGTTATAAAAAAAAATCTGCTGTTCCATACATTTTGACCACGTAGGTATTTGCACTTTGCGGGAGAGGCTTGTGGCTAAGTAATAACAGCCGCACGGGTCAATTGAACAGGTTAAGCTACGCTTGCCACGACCATCTTTACATATCAAGACCTCTTCGTCCCTCCAAAAGCACGTTGGTCCCGGCTGTCATTCGTGAATCTTTGACAGTCGTTATGGGTCGTCAGAAGCCCGAAAGTCTGATAACCAGTCTTACCAAGGGGTATCGTATTACCTAGTAATTGGGTTGTGGAGGTCAGATAGGCAGTCGCTCCATGTAAAAAAAATGTATGGGGACATAACGATGCGCCTCGCGCGGGAAGCGCTACACCTTAGTGGATAATTGTGTTGAAATCATGGTTACAGTTTTAGTAGCTGGTTAAATTTTTTCCTGTACAGGCTACAAGACTTTTCACTTACACACTTCTGTATCACCCCCCCCCCCCCCCCCCCAAATAAATCATCTTCATAAACTTTTGTACCCCAAAATCGGTTAAAAACACACTATTACTGATCGTAACCAAAGACTACAATATAATGTAACTAAAACGCGCTGGTAGGTTACCACAGTTTATTTTCACATTCAATAGCAAAATCAACCAGATATCAAACCTGACAGTCTACTAGAATTTAGAATACAATTAATGTTCCGAAAGAAGGTGATATGCTGCACTGTAACGAGTTCGATTCGCAACACACACCAAAACCATTGTTTTGAACGCCCAAACCTTTGTAATACAACCGCTAAACCACTATTATTACTCGTAACAGAAAGCCACAAAAAAAAAACAATTTGAAGTACACTCACCCCCAAAATGCGTGGTCTAAGCATATTAACATGAACCTCTAACTAGCCGTAATTGACCCACATAGAGCACATAGCTAAGTATCACGCGAAAATAATCCAACGTAACCTGACCTGCCTTCAATAAGAACATTTGAAGTAAGAGAGGTCTAGTAACACTGGTGACTAACTATTGAATTCATCGATTTTAATAAAAAGGAGTTATGTAATGTGTCGCTTTCTTCTGTTATGTTTTATTAATTTTATGTGTTTTTTTTTCACAGGGCTTCGCTCCAAAACACAAATTGCCGACGTCAACCAAAAAGGTTTGCCGCATGTCGAACGAGTCATGGGTCAAATCTACCACCAAGGTTCCCAGAAAAAGTCCAGCGACATCGAGGCAGACACACGAGAAGATGGTGGGACGACCTTGACAGGATTGGTCTATAGAGGTATGAGGAACAGGGTGTAAAGTTCACTCACCCTCCGTAGAAAAGGGAGGATCTTCCGAACAGACGGGTGTTGTGTCTGGCGGACAACTGCCCGATGATTCATGTCGGGCCGTTGTATCTATGCTAGTTGCGCGGTAAACTCTGCTTGCGAGATGCAGGATTTTGCGTGACGTCGCTACAGGTCCACACTAGCTCAAGACAGAGAAAGAAAACAGGCGAGAGCGTTCCTATTGAGAAAAGACCACCCGCATTTCTGCTGTTTCCTACAAAATTTTAATAACCTATCTACGCGGTCAACAAAATGTATGCAACAGCAATTTTTTCTTAACCGACGAAATATTTCTACGCACCGACGACATAGTCCAGTATCCCAATTGCGTAATACTAGATTCTCAATCTAAATCATTTCGAAGGATATTGCTAATCCATTGCTTCATATTATGTTTGGATTTGTCCACTCAGCAACGTCAACAGCGCAATGATTATTGTTCAACTGTCAAAATGAAAGCCAATGCTACTGATAGTGTGTTACGCAATTACCCTGCTGGTTATAGCTATCGCGAAACCTATCAACCAGCACCATAGTACAACGTTTAGGCACAACATCCCCATAAACAAAATAAATAGAATCCCATGTTTATGTTTCTGGCTAAACTATTCGGTAGTGAGTGTACCCAACTTTTGTTCATAGGTAGAAAGCGGTAGCGCCCTTACAAGTTGCAAAACTTTCTATGATTGATCATGATGAACTACCTTCTCCCCTCATACCTTTCCCCCTTTCATTCTCTCGCAACATATTGATTACTTAGAATTCTTTACCCAACAGAACACTACTGTGAGAGTTCAAACATCGTTATAATAATTATGATTTCTCAACGTTTATTCCAAGGGAACGTTGTAGCGGTATCTACAACACCACATGTGAACAACGCGTCATACTGACGTCACCCAAATCCTGCATCGCGCAAGCAGAGTTTACCGCGCAACTAGCATAGATGCAACGGCCCGACATGAATCATTGGGCAGTTGCCCGCTACACAACACCCATCTGTTCGGAGAATCCTCCCTTTTCTATGGAGGTTGAGTGAACTTTACACCCTGTTCCTCATACCTCTATTAACGTCTTCAGGCAGTTGTCCTACCGCCGACGATGAACGAGTAGCGAGTAGAACTAGCAACTGAAAACGAGTTGGCGAGCAGCGAGTTTGTAGTTCCGATAGTTTTGTCGCTGGGCTATCAGCGAGTGTCTGAGTGCGACGGGCGATTACTCGCATCACTCGCTCGGGGCGGCTAGTCCTACAGGGGTTTGTCTGGTTGGTCTCTCGGCGTGAGCTCCTTTTTAGGGTTCCGTACCCAAAGGGTAAAAACGGGACCCTACTACTAAGACTTCGCTGTCTGTCCGTCCGTCTGTCTGTCACCAGGCTGTATCTCAAGAACCACGATATCTAGACAGTTGAAATTTTCACAAATTATGTATTTCTGTTGCCGCTATAACAATACATACTAAAAACAGAATAAAATAAATATTTAAAAACGCCGAAAAAAACACGTTTGTTGTAGGGAGCCCCCTACAACAAACGTGTTTTTTTCGGCGTTTTTGCCTTGTGGTAGGGAACCCTTCGTGTGCGAGTCCGACTCGCACTTGGCCAGTTTTTTATATTTTATATACATACCTACATAGATTGGCGGCCTAGTCAAATGACATTTCTTTAGTATTGTTTGTCGAGTCCTTGAGCTCCATAAGTTCTGAGTTGAGCTACACGAATAACTGCTAAATACACACACACACAATAAATAAATACACTGACTGGACAGGTCCACTCAGATCTGTAGGTATCGTTCTTTTCTCAAAAGACCATCAGACTCATTATTATTCTGCCTCTTTTTTTTTAAAAAAAAAAACGTTGCCCCACACTAGGAATTTCTCCTCCTACAAACATTTAAATTCACGTACACAAACAGCCAGACCCGGAACAACTACTTGTAGGTCATACAGATATTTGTTCCGTGCGGGAATCGAACCCGCGACACGCAGCGCAGCAGTCAATCGCTTAACCACTGCGCTAACCGTGCCGTAGTCAATCATTGGTCCTCATAAGCGTCTTATTTTTGCAGAACAAACAAGAAACAATTCTTACCTGCGAAATCATACTTACCTATAGTCGAACTTTTAATTAGCTGTAGTAAAATGACAGCTTATGTGTTACTTAAATGACTGAAATTGGCGTCTTTTTGTCTTTTCGCGGCCATCAACCAAAACATGTTTTTCTAGTACAGAATAGTGTAACAAACGAAACTTATTAAACTCAGCCCGAAATGAGTTATTACGAAGTGTCATTTTAATGCAGCTAATTAAAAGTCGGACTATAGTTACGAAGTAGGTGCCAACTGCCAACGAAGTATTAAGCTTCATCACAAAAAAGCCACGGTATTTTTTTTATATTTTATTGGCATAATTTCTATAAACGTTGACTTCTTATTTTGCAATATTAAAAAATATTGCCGAAGATTTTTTCTTAAATACGAATTCAAAGTAGCAATATGGTAAGGCGAACGTTTATGTTGGGGCCACGAAACGAAAGATGTCGATACGCTTATTCCGAAATCGTCGACTTGAAAAAACGTAATACAAATTGTCAGTGCTGGATTAGCCCATAAACAAATTAAGCAATTGCTTGGGGTATCACGTCTCGGGGGGCACCATAAGGCAGAAACAGCACCGAAACAGGATTTGCTATTGCTAGCACATGAATGGCAAGGCTGTTTATCAGCAAGATATTACAAAGACCCAAAAGTCACTCTAGAAATGTGCGCCAATCTTTACAAATAGCTCGTCAATGTTTTGGAAAAATACGAGGCGACTAGTGGATAGGAGGGCCTATAGGCGTGGATTGCTTAGGGCATCAAGTAGTCTTAATCCGGTATTGCAAATTGTATAGAAAACATGTATAAATAAGTTGGAATCCCATTAATTTTAGCTGTAGCCTTGTTGGAAAAGTTAGCATCTTCTATTCTGTACTAGGTTTTCCAAGTAGCGATGCGCCGCCATTATGTGTTTTTTCTACAGGCGTTATTCTTGAGTATTTTTGGCACTATTAGTGCTCATGCACACGAGCGGGATTATTGTTAATTTTTGTCCTAAATTTATTATAAGAATAGATTTTATAATTTTTGCTGTGCCCTACAGGGTCCATAATTGTACCTTAGCTTTAAGCCATTGTAACACCTCTACAACATTATGGAATGCAAATAAATATATGAATATGAATATTATGAATATGACAACGGCAGAGAATTTATAAACTTTTTTAAACTGAATTTCTGCATGAACCAGTTGGATGCGAGAAGCACAGAACCGGTCGAAGTGGAGGTGCTTGGGGGAGGATTACGTCCAGAAGTGGACGTGTTACGGCTGAAATGAATGATGATGAAACTTAATACTATAGAGGTATGAGGAACAGGGTATAAAGTTCACTCAACCTCCATAGAAAAGGGAGGATCCTCCGACCAGACGAGTGTTATGTCTGGTGGGCACCTGCCCAATGATTCATGTCGGGGCAGTTGTATCTAAGTTAATTGCGCGGTAAACTCTGCTTGCGCGATGTAGGATTTGCGTGACGTAGTATGACGCGTTGTTCGCATGTGGCGTTGTAGATACCGCTACAATACTAAATCTGAAGGCCTTTAAAACCTACTGACCAAACCCGCTGACTTAGTGGCCCGACCATACGTTATTATTAATCCTTATTTACAACTTGCCGTGTCAAATAATTTCAACCAGAAACTTGTCCTCACGACGAAATAAAAAACCTACACATACGCCTCGCATGGCTTAAAATATCATTGATGTGTGAAGTTTTTATTAAAGAACCTAATTATTTAGCCTTTAATGGCTATCATCCTCAAGAGGGGCTCGTGGTTAAATAATAACAGCCACACGGGTCGATCTAAGGTTAAGTTACGCTTGTCGAGGACGGTCCGTGGATGGGTATTACAAGAAGAGTCCCCTCCGTGTCTTGGAAAAAACCATTGGCCTCGGCTGTCATTTATATTATTATTATTTATTTTCTTTGACAGTTTGTGACCAAGGGAAATCGTAACCCAGTAACTGGGTTGTAGAGGTCAGATAGGCAGTCGCTCCATGTAAAATACTGGTATTCAGCCACATACGGTGAGACTAGAAGCCGACTCTAACGTAGTTTGGAAAAGGAGACGCAGGTGATGATGGTTGTCATCTTGTCGTTCTCAAAATGAAAGTGAACCTGAAGTTTTAAACCTACCCAAAACTGCAGTGTCTTGACTAGCAGCCTAATTGTGTAACACTTACAATCATAATCTGAAAGATCATCATCTGCCTAGCCTTTTCCCAACTATGTTGAGGTCGGCTTCCAGTCTAACCGGATGCAGCTGAATACCAGTATTTTATATGGAGCGACTGCCTATCTGACCTCCTCAACCGAGTAAATGGGTAATACGATACCCCTTGGTAAGACTGGTTGTCAGACTTTCGGGCTTCTGACTACCCGTAACGACTGTCAAAGATCTACGAATGACAGCCGGGACCAACGGCTTAACGTGCTTTCCGAGACACAATCCGAAAGATATTGAAGAAAAATCCTTGTATATCTATTTGTTTCTCCAATATTGGAGGAGGAAATAGGCGAGAGCCAAACCTCGAATTATGACTTTTTACTTAGGCTTTTTCAGATGTCTCTCCGACCGCATTTCCTCTTAAGGCCAAACGAACTAACTAACATTCCAGCTCAAATTCGTCAAGTCGTTGTATATAAGGTGTAAAAAAATTAACCTTACAAACTTTAAGAGGTGCTTTAGACCATCGAACTGAACAACTTTCTCTATGGGACCAACTCTGAAATCACGAAAAAAAAATCAGCTGTTCCCTACATTTATGTTCATATAACTCGTCAAAATGTAGGGAACAGCTGATTTTTTTTTCGTGATTTCAGAGTTGGTCCCATAGAGAAAGTTGTTCAGTTCGATGGTCTAAAGCACCTCTTAAAGTTTGTAAGGTTAATTTTTTTACACCCAGTATTGTGTTTAGGTGAACCTTAACGCCATCATCATCAACCATTATTATGTCTAAAGTGTTATGCCCGTTTCACTAATGCTAAGCGACACGTAAAAGAACGCCGAAATAAAACCGTGCTCTTGGATTTTCAACTTTCGGTTTTAGACGTAGCGTTGAAAATCCAACAGCAAGTTTGACTAGTCTTCTTGAGTCGATGCCTAGTCTTTAGGCTCGCCCATGACGACCATACATTACAATCGGCTTGTCAGTAAAGACTGATGAAAATCCGCTTACCGTTCAAATGACGTTATTTATATAAATCTATTGAATAATTCGCCGATAACTCGGCGGGTATGTTTCTGAGTTTGTCATACTTTGAATAATTTAATGAATTTATTATTATTGCTTATACTTATGTTAATTGTGTTGTGACGTAGAGCTTTTCGATATTTTTAGGGGTCCGTACAAACATTTTCTTTGTAGTTTGACATCCATAATCAGCCTATAATGTTCCCACTGCTGGGACACAGGCCTCCTCTCGGTGAGAGGGAGTGGGCCGTAATCCACCGCGCGGGCCCAGTGCGGATTGCCAGATGTCACATGTCTTCGAATTTTTGGTTCTAGGACATGCCGGTTTCCTCACGATGTTTTCCTTCACCGTTTTGAGAGCAGTGGTGATGATATAATTTACACAAAGTAAAGCGCCTGTCTGGGTTCGAACCTACGACCTACAACTCGTAAGTCGCGGCCGTTACCACTTGGCCACCACTGCTCTTGTTTGACATGAGTTCCCATTTTCTAAAGGACTTTTTTTTTTTTTTTGCGGATTGGAAATCATCAAATGACCCCTCCCGCTCTGGGTGGAGCGGAAGGGAGTGTCAGACTCTTACTGACTAAAACCCACCCGTGTTCCTTCCTTAGCCCTTTATGTTCCGGGCCAGCGGTAACCCTTTCGGACAATCCCGCTGACCCGGCAGGCTTCGGCCCTATGGGGCCCCTCCTCGATGCTGACATCTCTTTGAGGCGCGCGTGGAACACGTACGCGCCGTCCGGCACGGGCCTGGTCCTGATCGGATGGTGAGCTACCCATTACTCTTCGCCCGCAGGCCCAGGTTTATAAACGCCTGTGGTACCTATTTCATTGCGTCAGCGTATCACACTATCAGTAGCAATGGCTTTAATTTTGACAGTTCAACAACATTCATTGCGTTATTTACGTTGGTGAGCAGACAAATTCGGACATAATATGAAGTAATGGATTAGCGTCCTTCAAAATGATTCAGTTTGAGATTGATAGTGTGTTGCGCAATAGGCTATTTGACAATGTAAAAAATAAGGTCATAATTATTGACACTCGTATAGATTATCGCTTTTAAAATCGATTTGCATTAATTTTACTACAAAACAATGTATTATTTATTAAAAAAATCCCGAAAAAACTTCATCTTTTTAAATCTGGCGCCACGTAATCGAAAACGGTCTGGATTGGCTGAACTTATGATGACGTCATGATAGTCAATTTCTGTCTATCGTTGACAGAACAGATGACTTTTGCCTAGTATCTCGACCGTTTCAACGTTTGTTTACGTGTATTGTGACGTCACGACGCCATATTGTTAAAGACAGCGTTTTGGCGGCTTATTTAAACAGTACATTTTTATTTACTATCTTCTAAAAGAAATACATTATGCAATTTGAAGTAATAGGTTTTTGTGGGCTCGTTAGACACCATTAAATAATCTGAGATGTTTATCAGAAACCAGTCAAATAGCCTATTGCACTACCGTTCAGGCTGCCAAACAAAAGCTTTTGTGATAAAATAGCTATTCTGAAACTTTGGTAGCAGGACTTACTGACCAGGATGTGCCGGAAGCGCAATGAAAGGTTTTAATACGTTTTATTAAATTTCTAAAAAATTATAATGCAGCCTCTGTTACTCGCTGATAATGTAGAAAGAAAATAGGTGAAATCATTTTTTTAATCGGTTAAGCAAGGTGCTCAAAAGGGAATAAAGTAGAATATTTTTTATTGTTACCCTTTGAGCACCACAGTTTAAAATATTGATTGGTGCTCAAATGGGAATACTTTTGGTGCTCTAAAAATAGGTGCTCAAACGGGAATACTTATTTTTTTTATTTTATCCATTACAAACAATAATAGGTACAACAAATCAAATCTTTTCTCTTTATAGTTTAGACGGAACCACAAAAAACTTTGTCTAAACCAATGAATTTATACATTTTGATCTGTAATATTGAACTTCTATGGTATAATTCTGGTCTCCCTGGACCGCCCGTCGTATATCGCCTAATAACGCTAATCATGTTGATTTCATATACCGTATATTTTAGTTGTAAGATAGATTCTGTTTCTTAATGAAGTGATGCTGGTATTAACATTTCGGTGGGCTGAAGGAATTATTTGCCTTTTCAATGTGAATAGAAAGAAAAATAAGTTTAAAAACTGGCCGAGTACGGACTCACACACGAAGGGTTCCGTACCACAAGACAAAAACGCCGAAAAAACAAGTTTGTTGTATGGGAGCCCCCCTTAAATATTTATTTTATTTTGTTTTTAGTATTTGTTGTTATAGCGGCAACAGAAATACATAATTTGTGAAAATTGCAACTGTCTAGCTATCGCGGTGCTTGAGATACAGCCTGGTGCCAGACAGACGGACGGACAGACAGCGAAGTCTTAGTAATAGGGTCCCGTTTTTACCCTTTGGGTACGGAACCCTAAAAATAAAAACCCGACTACTGAAAATGATGAAACATGAATGTACCTTCCCGTGGTCGCATGCCGCTGTACTAACATACTTATAAGCTGTGGTAGCATGTGACCACGGGAAGGTATCTACTTTTTACCCCACCACTTCTACTTCTCGATCCAGAGCGAAACGTCTGCCGTATGTCCAAAGACCTCTCCCCACGACTTCCACCTCTTGCGATCCAGGGCGAAAGTAGACCGCGTCTGCAGTATGCCCAGTGAGCTGTGGGCCAAAATAACCACCACGTGGAGCCCTGACACAGCTCGAAGGAGACCCCGTAAAAGGTAGTGAGACGAGCTGCATAAAACATCAACATTATACCTTGCGGCCAAAAGTCCTCTGCCATGACGAGGTGCAGGTAGCATGTAGGTACTCGCACCACGAACGCCTTGAAGTTGACGTTGCGGCGCGATTCAAGCAACTGCACTTTCGGCCTGTACTTGGTCCTTTGGCACAAGATGTCCATGATGTCCTCGGCCTTAGTGGTATAGTGTAGGCGGGAAATATACACGGGAGTGTTCGGCTGGGCGGCTCGAACAGGGATGTCGGGCTTCATAGGAGCTGTGCCGCAGCGGTTCCTGTTGGTTCTTTGTCGGCGCTTCCAAGATCCGCTTAGAACATGCCTATTCACTCTTGCTTTGAAGGCAGGCGGACTAAATGTGGAATACGAACACAGAACACACACGCGCAGACCGTAAAATGATGGGAAATAATAAAAAATCAATATAATATATCTTACTGATACAATAAGGTATAAAAGTAGTGTTCTGACAACAGACCACAGTGACTGATCGGCCAATAGCCTTTCAGTTATAAAACCAACGTGCTCGCCGAGTCGCCGCCTTTATTCTCAGGGGTACCTAAGTTGGCGCTATTTGAAACAAATGAGAGGTTTTCTTTTTGAGAATTAAAAAAAAAACATAGTTTCCAAGAACTTTATAGATGGCGTTGAACTGACTACGTTACTAGGTGCCAAAGCCAAAACGCTTGAAAAAAAAAAAAACATTGCTTCACGTCACATACGCTCGTTGACTGACACTTTCGTTTGCTTTCGTTTTACGATCTCAAAGTTACATCCAAGTGAAATAATCAAAACAATGATGTGACGTTCCGTTCCTTGCAGTAACTTACCAAGTTCAGCGCCATCTATCCAGCGACTAGAGACGAGTTAAAAAAAAGAAAAGAAAATCCTTCATTGTGCGAGGAAAGATTTTTTTTTTTTTTTATTCTGAGACATCATTCGATTCGATAGCAAAAAATATCTATTTACTCAGGTCGTACTGACACAATCATGACCTACAAGTGCATGCGGCGTAAGATGGAAACACACTTTGTAAATACATTGAAGATTTGGAATGGGCAACTAGCTTCAACTTTCTGACTAACTGACAGACTATTTAATTTTGACAATTCAAAAGTGCCTGTACAAGGTTTAATTGAAATAAATGATTTGAGTTTGAGTTTGAGTTTGATTTGTGACATCTAAAATCCTCTTTAAATTACGGACATTGGCGCCGATTCCCTTGTTCACAAACTAAACTAAATATAAATACAGTACTTCTTTTTCTTTCTATTTCATTAAGAAAAGGATAGAAGATAAATATGAGTTTAGTCCTGTCAAATTAGTCAGCGTCTAACGTAAATTGACGTATTTTTAGTAACCAATTTTTTAATCTCGTCTAAACTTGTTTAAGGTGTATCTTAATTTGACAGGACTAGACTAATATTTATCTTCTGTCCTTTTCTTTGACATAAGAGTCGTGGTCGTGGGTTAGAACCCAGGCAGGCACTTTACTTTGTGTAAATATTTTCATCAGCACTGCTCTCAAAACGGTGAACAAAGGAAAACATTGTAAGGAAACCGGTATGTCCTTGACCCAAAAAAATCGAAGACATGACATCCACCAACCCAAACTGGGCCCGCGTGTTGGAATACGGCCCACTTCCTCTCACATAGAGGAAGCCCGTGTCCCAGCAGTGAGAACATTTTAGGCTTAATTGACATGTGTCTTTATTGGGGCAAAACTACCTGTAAGGAAAAATCACAAGATGTCTACCTCTTTGCCTTGCCTAGGAACATTATCATCAGCAGTCAAGCTTATTGCTTATCACCACAAGACCAACGAGGCAGTCTATAACACCCATCTTAATATAAACCCACACAAAACTATTAAAAACGCCCTACATTAATGGCAGCGTCATCTTAGCGGCTCCTGTCCATGAGTCACATGTAAATATTTACCGAAAGCGATGCCCCGCGCCAAATGTTACCGGCCACAGAGCAAGGTGTGGTTAGAACTGATAATATTCTTCTTCGTTGTGTCGATGCCGCGGTTGGTCTGTGGATGGGTAACCATCTTTACATACCGTGACCCCTCCGTGCCTCGGAAAGCACGTTAAGCCGTTGGTCCCGGCTGTCATTCGTGGATCTTTGACAGTCGTTACGGGTAGTCAGAAGCCCGAAAGTCTGACAACCAGTCTTACCAAGGGGTATCGTATTACCCAGTAACTGGGTTATGGAGGTCAGATAGGCAGTCGCTCCATGTAAAATACTGGTATTCGGCTGCATCCGGTTAGACTGGAAGCCGACCCCAACATAGTTGGGAAAAGGCTAGGCAGATGATGATGTTGTGTCGATGGTATGATAGTGTATCGAATTTTGATGACCTAAAACTTCGTCACTTTGTCGTCATCGTAGAAGTTGCAAGCGCAGTGGAAAAACACAAACAGGATTCCACACAATCAGCCTAATACGTTCCCACTGCTGGGAGAGCAGTGGTGGCCAAGTGGTAACGGCCGCGACTTACGAGTTGTAGGTCGTGGGTTCGAACCCAGACAGGCGCTTTACTTTGTGTAAATTATTTCATCACCACTGCTCTCAAAACGGTGAAGGAAAACATCGTGAGGAAACCGGCATGTCCTAGAACCAAAAAATTCGAAGACATGTGACATCTACCAACCCGCACTGGGCCCGCGTGGTGGATTACGGCCCACTCCCTCTCACCGAGAGGAGGCCTGTGTCCCAGCAGTGGGAACATTATAGGCTGATTATGGTTATGGCTGGGAGACAGGCCACCTCAGTGAGAGGGAGTGGGCCCAGTGCAGGTTGGTAGATATCACCATGTTCACCGTTTTGAGAGCAGTGGTGATGAAATAAAACACACATTAATCCGTGGCGCGTCTAATTAGCAGACACAATAGAAATTTTATTATTATCGGTACACATGGTGTACATTCGACGTGCGAAGAGCCTGTCTGGGTTCTAGTTTAGACCTGTATCTAAATGGTGAAAAGAAAGCATTCCACTTTCGCCGAAATGCTGTTGAACATACAAGAAAGGGGTCTTGTCATGTTCTTTTTTTGGGCCACTTTACCAACGAAACCTATTACTTTTTCTAACAAACAAATTGTAGTGTTTGCACACTTCGTTTAAACTTTTTTGGTACCCAGTATCCATTAAAACATTCCTTTCAAATTAAATACTACTGGTAACAGTGGTAACTGATATAAATTCAATTTATTCAACCACAAATTAATCATGAACTTATTGACATTGGCGCCGATTCTGTTATTCACAAACTAAACTAAATTTAAGTTCATGCATCTTTTTCTTTCTATTTCATTATGAAAAGGACAGAAGATAAATATTAGTTTAGTCCTGTCAAATTAAGATACTCCATAGACAATTTAGACGAGATTAAAAAATTGGTTATTAAAAATACGTCAATAATAATTTACGTCAGGCGCCGACTAATTTGACAGGACTAAACTAATATTTATCTTCTGTCCTTTTCTTATTGAAATAGAAAGAAACAGATGCCTGAACTTAAATTTAGTTTAGTTTGTGAACAACAGAATCGGCGCCATTAGCTTTCCTAAAATCTGGGCACGCTCGTTCCATCAGAGACCTCATCCATCGCTTTCTATCAGGCGTGATCAAGGTCAAGAGCAAGTCCATTCAGCAAAAAAAAAATAATAAGAACTACTATAGAACTATTATAGTGCTATAACCATAATCAGCCTATAATGTTCCCACTGCTGGGACACATTCCTCCTCTTAATGAGAGGGAGTGGGCCGTAATCTACCACGCGGGCCCAGTGCGCGTTGGTGGATGTCACATGTCTTCGAATTTCTGGTTCTAGGACATGCCGGTTTCCTCACGATGTTTTCCTTCACCGTTTTGAGAGCAGTGGTGATGAAATAATTTACACAAAGTAAAGCGCCTGTCGCGCGGAAGACGTAGCGTTGGAAGGCCTCCCACAAGGTGGACCGACGACCTTGTGAAGGCCGCAGGAACCCGTTGGATGCGAAATGCACAGAACCGGTCGAAGTGGAAGTGCGTAGGGGAGGCCTATGTCCAGCAGTGGACGTCTTTCGGCTGAAAAGATGATGATGATGAAGCGCCTGTGTGGGTTCGAACCTACGACCTACAACTCGTAAGTCGTGTCCGTGACCACTTGGCCACCACTGCTCTATGATATAAACTTTTATGTAGCAAGTTACAAAGTTTTAAAAGACCTACAAAAATTTTCGTCGTTTTCTGTGGGTGTTATAAAACCACCAGATTGTAATCTTGGGTCGAGCCGCATCATACACACAATACTGTGATTATGATAACATCTTAAAGCGAATTTTTTGTTTCCCTAGAAATGCGAAGTTTTGATGGCATTCGCTTGATAATGATGACTTGTCGGCTTAAGTAAGTTATGGGAAAAACCTCTAGACGTATGTACGTGTGTGTATCTTTGTCTTTTTTTTGTTTCCCAAAAATTTACACAATGTCGCATCCAACTGGTTTAATTAGCCATTTAGTTAAGCGTTAAGCCTTTTAACTAACCGGCAGCCGTTCTACTAACGGCCTGAATGATATTCAATATTACAGTTTAGGTTGGAACTGTAACCAATCACGCGAGAGCCGAATTGGTCGCAGGAACTAATCCAGGGCACCCCGACCAAATGGGTTAGGTTAGAACTGTGATCAACCGCGAGCGAGCAAAGAGAGCGAAGCGAGGCGAGCACTACTTCCAAAGGCCAGGCGGTTATATAAACCAGTTGGCTGCGACATATATAGTTATCAGGATTTGCCATATTGTAAAATAGTTTGCCGGCTGTGTTTCAATCAATTCAGCCTATCGCAGTCCACTGCTGGACATAGGCCTCTCCCAGGCTGCACCACAACACCCTGATCTGCGCCTTCCGCATTCAGTCTGTCTCAACCACCTCCTTAACGTCGTCGGACCAACTACGTGTGTGTGTGTGTGTTGTTTTATGCAAGGTGGAGACGACAGGGCCGAAGCCTGCCGGGTCAGCGGGATTGTCCGAAAGGGTTACCGCTGGCCCGGAACATAAAGGGCTAAGGAAGGAACACGGGTGGGTTTTAGTCAGTAAGAGTCTGACACTCCCTTCCGCTCCACCCAGAGCGGGAGGGGTCATTTGATGATTTCCCATCCGCAAAAAAAAGGTGGAGACGACAGTAAAAATTTAACTGCATATATCTAATGCCGTTCACACAGCACTTTAAGCCGTTGCTCCCAGCTGTCATTCGTGGATCTTTGACAGTCGTTACGGGGGTAGTCATAAGCCCGAAAATCTGACAACTAAACAGTCTTACCAAGGGGTATCGTATTACCCAGTAACTCGATTGTGGAAGTCAGATAGGCAGTCGCTCCGTGTAAAATACTGGTATTCAGCTTCATTCGGTTGGACTGGAAGCCGACTTCAACATAGTTGGGAAAAGGCTAGGCAGATGATGATATCTAATGCCGTTCCTAGTCTGCATACGAAAATTCAATTAAATATATCCAATAATTTAGTCACGATTGACAAAACACACAATCGGTCCATTACTACAGATTGGTTTGTTTGATAAAAAATACTTCATAGTGTCGATGTTAGGACTTATTTGATAGTTCCAAAATACGCTTTTATGCATTAGTATTGCTAGTGTTTTGATTTATTCCTTTTCTATTGTTTAAATTAACAAATACAACCGCGGGGTAGTTGCGTAACACACTATTCTTAGCAATGGTTTTCATTTTGACAGTTCAACAACATTCATTGCGTTATTTACTCTGTTGAGCCTAAGCATTTTTCGAAAATAGTGTTGGGTGTGACTGTCCAGGATGCGCCAAGAGCTCGGTTCAGTTGAGTAACTGGCGGAACAAACTGCGCTACACGAGGAGGCTTCTTCCTAATAATCTTAGTAATCTATCTATACTAATACTAATAATAAAGCTAAAGAGTTTGTTTGTTTGAACGCGATAATCTCTGGAACTACCGGTCAGATTTGAAAAAATCGTTTTGCATTTGATAGCCCAATTCTTGAGGAAGGGTATAGGCTATTTAATATCACGCTATGACCCTTAGGAGCCGAGCAAAAAGAAAAAAAGTCAGAATGAACGCTAAGCGAATACGAAGTGTTGCGACGGGGTGGGGGTACAAGAAATTTCACGGGGACGAAGTCGCGGGCAGAAGCTAGTAATATTATAAACGAGAAAGTTTGTGAGGATGGACGGATGAATGTTTGTTACTCTTTCACTCAAAAACGGATTTTGATGAAACTTTACAGTAACAATGGCGCCGATTCTTTTGTTCACAAACTAAACTAAATTTAAGTTCAGGCATCTTTTTCTTTCTATTTCATTATGAAAAGGACAGAAGATAAATATTAGTTTAGTCCTGTCAAATTAGTCAACGCCTGGCGTAAATTGACGTATTTTTAGTAGCCAATTTTTTAATCTCGTCTAAAGTTGTCTATGGAGTATCTTAATTTGACAGAACTAAACTAATATTTATCTTCTGTCCTTTTCTTAATGAATTATAAAGAAAAAGATGCATGAACTTAAATTTAGTTTAGTATGTGAACAAACAGAATCGGCGCCATTATCTAACTTATAAGATATTTTTATCCCGATATTCCCACAGCATCGACACTTATGCGGGTGAAACCGCGGGGCACTGCTAGTCCACATAAATTTACAACACCCATTCTACCACCTTCCTAACTCTTCATGAACATCATAAAATGCATTACGGTGTTCAAATTAGCGCCTCTAACAATGTTCCAGGTTCGGTGCCGGGCTGCAAACAAGTAATTTAATTACTGAGCCATCGCGACTTGTAACGACGTTGTTTGTAGGGGGTAGGCAGGACTAAGGGTTATGTATTGTGATAGTGGTGGTTATATTTAATTACTTAGTTGAATAACATAACATTACGCTTGTATTAATCAATAGGTTAGGTAGAGGTTGATGTTTAAGCCATACCATAATCAGCCTATAATGTTCCCACTGCTGGGACACAGGCCTCCTCTCAATGAGAGGGAGTGGGCCGTAATCCACCACGCGGGCCCAGTGCGGGTTGTGGATGTCACATGTCTTCGATTTTTTGGTTCTAGGACATGCCGGTTTCCTCACGATGTTTTCCTTCACCGTTTTGAGAGCAGTGGTGATGAAATAATTTACACAAAGTAAAGCGCCTGTCTGGGTTCGAACCTACGACCTACAACTCGTAAGTCGTGTCCGTGACCACTGGGCCACCACTGCTCCTAAGCCCCATGCATTAATTTAATAGACAAGCCAAAGATTTAATTCGTAAAGTCTATTCAAGACCCGTTTTCCGATTGACGTTATTACCACTAGTACGAATAACAACTTTATGCTGGTATAAATTAAGTTGATTTCAGATTGACTATTGATAAAGTCATAAAAATGTTTGAAATTGTAACGCAAACTGAGGTTTATGTGCGGGTATTGTACGAGAATTGCTCCTCTAATGTATGAACGTAAACGAATCAAATAAGGGGAAATCCATTAATTATGTGAGGCGTGAGGGGGTCAAGCCGATTCTCATCCAATCTCACGTGGGGGAGAGGGGGCGGTCCTGGCAAGTATCACATATTTTTTTTCCGCAAGAAACTATGTAAGTCAGTCTTGAGACCGTACATGAGTCCCCGTGGACTGAATTAGAATTAATATATTCTTTTACCAACATCAGTACCTACTTAGTTCCCATTAAAGTATTTTACTGAAAATACGCATTTTGAATACTCTCACGTGAGATTAGAGGGAGGGGGTCGAGCCAAATCTCACGATATCTCACTAAGGGGGGAGGGGGGTCCAAAAATAGCTTAAAACACCTCACGTAAGTATGTAAGGATCGTAGCAGGTGATGGCGGTCTGTAGTTTCTGCCTACCCTATGGGTGGTATAGGTCGTGAGTTTATGTATGTATGCAGTGCATTTACTGGCACTTTGACTTACTCTGCACATCAACTGCCCTACAATACGGTTGGGCTTATGCATAATCATCCTATAGGTAATGTTCCCACTGCTGGGACACAGGCCTCCCCTCGGGGGCCCAGTGCGGGTTGGTAGATGTCACATGTCTTCGAATATTTGGTTCTAGGTCATGCCATCACGATGTTTTCCTTCACCGTTTTGAGAGCAGCGGTGATGAAATAATTTACACAATGTTTAGCTCCTGTCTGGGTTCGAACCTACGCCCTAAAATTCGTAAGTCACGTCCTGGGCTATCACTGCTCCCCTGGGCTGGGCTTATGCACATAATTGCAATGTCAATAAAAGTCCGAAACACACATTCTGGCAATTTCGTATAATGTCCTGTGGTCAAATTTTTGAGAAGCAACGACCACACACCTGAAATTCTCTGATGAGTAATCCAAAATATGTACTTTGCGGTTATTTCTGATACTTAGTGCCGAATTGAATTCTGAGGAAAACAACTCGTATTTTTAGGGTTCAGTATTTAACATCTACGCTGTCTATCTGGTGCGGAACCGTAAAAAGAATCTCCCCCGGGTAGGTCCGAACCAATTTTTAGTCACGATTTTGGATATATAAATCGGTTGGTTAGTTTTAGACAAAGGAAGTGAAGCTGCTTAGACTTTTAAGTAAAAAGAATCGCCCCCGGGTGGGCTCGAACCACCAACCTTTCGGTTAACAGCCGAACGCGCTAGCCATTGCGCCACGGAGGCTGTGGAAATGTCACTGAATTACGTAGATCATGTTAATTTTAGAATTTTTTCGTCGAATCGTTGAGTCCAAGACCTTAAGTCTTGAGTTGAGCTGCACGATTTTTGACAAATGCGTACACTGACTGGACAGGTCCTCTCAATCTGTATGGTTCTTTCATCATCTACATGGTCTTCATATAACCTGACCAAGATTATGTCTGGACTTTAAAAGAGACTGTGACCTCTGAGTTTGTTTCGGCCTTTCTTCTCAGAGTAGTCAGATAGGAAACGCCGACTTCATCTAGTTTATAAAAAACATGATTGACGTGTAAAAGTGTTTGTACAAACCTACTTACAAAAAATAAAATCATTCATTTCATTCATTTTCATTTTTTTTTTTCAGGGAATACCTTTAAAAGGCGCTCGGCCTATGGTATAAAACTGTTCTTGCCTTCCTAGCTTTAGACTGGTCGTCACCATCAGCACATGGAGCATCAGCACATAGATGGAGATCTCTGCTCTCAAAACGGTGAAGGAAAATATCGTGAGGAAACCGGCGTGTCCTAGAACCAAAAAATCCAAGACATGTGACATCTACCAACCCGCGCCGGGTCCGCGTGGTAAATTACGGCCCACTCCCTTACACTGAGAGGAGGCCTGTGTCCCAGCAGTGGGAACATTTTAGGCTGATTAAACTTAAACGGAGAGATGTTCGTTTATACGATAGAGTAAAAAATCCTAATGATTGCGTTCTAAAACTTTAACTACCAAGACATAAATACAAATAACCAGATGACAAACGTCGAATTAAAAAAGCAAATTAAAAATAAATGACCACCATTTTCTATAAAATGATATAGCACGACAACTCCACCTTCAGCCCTTACCGCGCGGCCTAATAGACAACTATAAATTACACATTTTGCAGAAAACCAATTCTGTTTAATAGCTCTATAACTTTGCTGGTCAATAATTAAGAGAATTGCTTCGTGTAACGTGTTTGAGTTAAAATGGACGCTTGGAGTTGCGTTATTCGAGTGAATTTTGATACAAATGAGGTTTTAGATAAGTTTTTGGTGACAGCTATTTGACAGGGTAGGCTGTAAAAAGTAATTTAGCTCTGTTTTTCGTCAAATAATGAGTCGCATCGCTCTTTTAGTGGAATTAGCAATATTTTTATTAAGGCATTGGTTAATTAGTCTAGGATGACACTATTATTCCACAGTAAAAATAAATAGACCAAAATACAATGGATTTTTATCTAAAGAGAAAAGATTTGATTTTTTGTATTTTTGTTTTTTTACGCTTACACGCCAAAACGGCTAAACGGATTTGGATGAAATAGATGAAGAGGTGCAGCTAGTCTATTATACCTATATTTAAAACTAGCTGCGCCATGCGATTTTACCCGCTCATGTCTCGACAGCTCACTTCACTTAAGTTTTTACGGTGAGATTTTTACAGAATTGATCGGCTGGGGTTCAAACTCAGGTCCCTCAGCAGTAGCGGTTGCGACCACTGCTGTACAAATTACCTACAGTGAAATTAATTTGGTAACAGTTCAGCTGGGCGCTATCACTTACAATCAGAGTATTATTTAGTTAACTAATTATTATGTCTTAACAATTAAGTTTCTGAGATTTAATATTGTCGCCTTCTTAATGAACTTTGACTGAAATATCAGACAGTAGTTTGCTTAACGAGATATTTTATAATTAATAAAGAGACTAATACTAGCTCAAAGGTTAAGAAATCTCGTGGAAAAAGGTTACGGGTTTGGATTCGGCAAGTACCAACTAATCTTAATAATAACTACAACCACTAACTAAATAGCGTAAAATTTCAAGTTCCCCCGACACCCCGTCGCATCCCATTGCCTGCACGCACTATTACTTCGTTCGTTCGTACTTTTTTTTCCTTTTGCTCGGCTCTTATAGCTCCTAGCGTGCTGTTTAATAGCCTATATAGCCTTTCACAGGAATTGGGCTATCAAATACAAACAGAATTTTCAAATACTGCTAGTTCCACGGATTATCGCGTTCGAACAAACAAACAAATAGTATAGATATACATTTTCAAAGTAAATATTAGATAATTATATACGTAACTAACTAACGATAAGGGAAATCATCGAAAGAAAATCTGGAGTTTACCAATACCTTATCAACACGCAATAAAAAAACATGGAAAGACCCATGCCATAAAATATATTTTAGCCTTTTATGAGTCATAAAAAGTAGTTGTCGATAACTGTCAGTTATTGGAAACTACTTTTTAAATACTTTGTGTATTTTTAGATTTATAAAAAACAATTTAGATTGATGTCAAAATATTATGGTTTTATTGACAATGATATTAATAGGATCAAAGGTGGATAAAGTTATGGATTTGCGTGACCCATGGAATCAATAAGCCTAATATTATGGGTAAAAAAATAAACAACAACGTCTCGCATGGTTCCGTAGTTCCTACATTTCATAATATGTTTTTTTTTTCTAACTGAACAGACAGCTGTATTGCTAAGGAGTTTGTTGCGTCACTTCTTCCCAGCTCAAGCACTAGAAAATGGAGAAGTGCTGACGTTTGGGGGACTGTCTTATGTAATTTTGACGTCCAAAAAGTGCCGATTCAAATTATGAAATCTTCGTCGTCTTTCTTATCTATATATATATATATATAAAATGGTAAACTGACTGACTGACTGATTGTTGATATATCAACGCACAGTCTAAACCGCTGCTCCTAGAGACATGAAATTTGGAGGGTGTGTTCTTTGTGAAGAGTAGGTATCCACTAAGAAAGGGTTTTTCGAAATTCCACCCCTAAGAGGGTGAAATTTCACGCGGACGAAGTCGCGGGCAGAAGCTATCTTATATATATATATATATATAAAATGGTAAACTGACTGACTGACTGATTGTTGATATATCAACGCACAGTCTAAACCGCTGCTCCTAGAGACATGAAATTTGGAGGGTGTGTTCTTTGTGAAGAGTAGGTATCCACTAAGAAAGGGTTTTTCGAAATTCCACCCCTAAGAGGGTGAAATTTCACGCGGACGAAGTCGCGGGCAGAAGCTAGTTCACTATAAGTTAAGGGGAAGACACTTGATTCACGTGTTCTTTATAAGATTCAGCACTTGCACTACAGTTGGTCATACACTGCAGCCTAATTTGAATGAATGACTTTTGATTTTATATTTTTCACCAGTTTCTGCTATTTTATAATAAAGGATAGCAAACTATCTAATGAAAAAATCATACTAGACAAAGCTAAAATATCTCATTTATCTAAACATTTGACTATATTTGGTTTAGTGGTCGCAAGCGCTACTGCTGAGCATAAGGTCTTGGGTTCAATTCCCAGGTCGAGCAAAGTGTTATTGGGTTTTTCCACCAGCAGTTTCTCACCCTCAGCTGCCTAACCCTCTGGCTATAACAGGCGTGTTATGTTGGTTACGTTATGATAGTTAAGACTGGAATCTACTTTAAACTGCAACACAGCAATGCTGCTAAAAAATTGGTTACTTGACTTGGGTTTCGTTGTTAGTTAATCGATACGGAACCCTTAAAACTTATAACGTCGATACCGAAAGTTGTATCAATATATATTTAATAGATTTACCATGAATTATTGTAATTTACACGACCTTTTAGTGCTATTGTTAAGATCTATTCGGACGTTAAAAGCTTATCATCGTTTTTTTGGAGACTTAATTAAATACCTATAATATATGGCAATGCGGTCATCAATACCGCTTCGTCGGGTGATATGTGGCTATACCTACGGTCAAATATTGAACTTCAGCTAGTATTTTTACCCAACTACGCATATTGAATGGTTAACAGTCTCAGTCAATGTTCGATCACATCTAAAAACGACTGAATTATCCATTTTTAGTAACCTTTTAACCGCCCGACTTTATATCAGTTGTCGAAAAATAAATACCTGATAGAATACAACATAATTAAATAAGAAAGCAGATTATACGAGCTGTGGCATTTGGTCGTAAATATACGACCTTGGCGAAATGAACACGAAAATATTTGTCGGATTAATCAAGCAAATCAAAATCAAAAGTAAGCGTGTAAAAGGTAAAGGCTTCGTTTTTTGAAGACAATAAAACAATTTGAAGAACTCCTTGAGACATTTAGTCCGCCTATTACCACTTTTTTGTACTTGCAATTTGAATGAATAAAAAATCAGACCAATTAATCTGCCTAGCCCTTTCCCTACTATGTTGGGGTCGGCTTCCAGTCTAACCGGATACAGCTGAACCACCAGTATTTTACATGGAGCGACTATCTACATATCTGACCTCCACAACCCAGTTGCTAGGTAACACGATACCCCTAGGTGGGACTGGTTGTCAGACTTTTGGGAAAAAAAAGAAAAAAAAAAAAAGAACACACCTAGTCCCAATCCCGGTCGTAAAAAAAGTCGTCCCGCTATAGATAGAAATGACGTTAATTTGTTCGCGAATCGTCGTCAAAAAAACACTTTTTGCGGGTGGTTTTATTTTTATTATGTTGTTATTTTTTATGTTTTTTAATTTCAATCCACTAACAACTGTCCCACATCTGCGTAGTTAAAAACATAATATTTTCAATTTTATTAAAATCTGCTTTTTTATTGTTTAATTTTAGTAAAAGCATGACTGGTCTAGCAAGTTTGAAATTTTAATTGCGATAAAAATGATTCGTTATGTTTGATTATTTTGCATCAAATCTACTTATAGGACGCAGAAATATCATAATCAGACTTAATTTTAATGTATGTATGTACAGTCAAGGGAATTAATTGGTAAGCAAATTGACACCATACGTCAATTTGCCGTGTTATAGCAATTTTGTCCAACTGCCAGAGATCGACAGTTGTGATTACCATAATCAGCCTATAATGTTCCCACTGCTGTGACACAGGCCTCCTCTCGGTGAGAGGGAGTGGGCCGTAATCTACCACGCGGGCCCAGTGCGGGTTGGCAGATGTCACATGTCTTCGATTTTTTGGTTCTAGGACATGCCGGTTTCCTCACGATGTTTTCCCTCACCGTTTTGAGAGCAGTGGTGATGAAATAATTTACACAAAGTAAAGCGCCTGTCTGGGTTCGAACCTACGACCTACAACTCGTAAGTCGCGGCCGTTACCACTTGGCCACCACTGCTCTTAGTTGTGATTAAAATATGCCTAATTGCCTACAGACCATTCTACTTGTTAGTCACCATCTGCCTGCCTTTTCCCACTATGTTGGGGTCGGCTTCCAGTCTAACAGGATGCAGCTGAATACAAGTATTACCTATACAGGGTTATTGGTAAAACATTAACAACCTCTTAAGAGGTCATTGTACTCATCATTATGAACAACTTTTACTATGGGACAAAACCTGATATTGCGATTAAAAAATCAGCTGCATTTATTTTATTTTATTGTGTTTGGGTGGCTTACAGCTATCAAATACAGAAGTATCTAGTAGTAAGGTAATTAACGACAAGCTATTTACAAGCTTCCACAGTTAAAACGTATAGTTATGTTTGTATAACTCGTCAAAATGTAGGGAACAGCTGATTTTTTTTTCGCGATTTCAGGTTTGGTCCCATAGTAAAAGTTGTTCATAATGTTGATAAGAGATTGTTAATGTTGTACCAATAACCCTGTATATGTAGTGACTGCCTATCTGACCTCCATAACCCAGATACTGGGAAATACGATACTCCTTGGTAAGACTAGTTGTCAGATTTTCGAGCTTCTGGCTACTCAAACGACTGACAAATATCTAAATGACAGCCGGGACTGCTACCGCGCGGCTACTTTCTGAGGCACAGATCCCTCTCTATAATTTAATAAATGGTCACCCACCCATCCACAAACCGACCTCGACAAGCTTTGCTTAACCTTGAAGATCGACCCGTTCGGTTGTTCTTATTTTGCCTTTCTCTATCTTAATAAACATGTCCTAAAACATTCAGGCTAAAATGATGTACGGTTTCCAGTGACATCTCCACAGCCTCCGTGGCGCAATGGCTAGCGCGTTCGGCTGTTAACCGAAAGGTTGGTGGTTCGAGCCCACCCGGGGGCGGTTCTTTTTACCCACGATCGCCATGCAATCATGCATGGTGATAGGTGAACGGAGTAGAAGTCTATCGCACAGAAATCAGTTTTTTTTTTTTTTAAAAACCTAAAATTAACTTTCTTCAATAAATACCTACTACTACTTAGACTATACTTATTTGAATTAAACTTTTCTTAATAAAACAAAAAAAAAATTATTGGAATATAAAAATTCAACTTTTAGGCAACCCTACTCTGCTATTCTACGCGCGGAAATTATCAATGAATTCGCAGCGACATTCAATTCAAATTTTTTTTTTTTTTAATTGAGATTTCTGTGCTATTATATTTTTAGGGTTCCGTACCCAAAGGGTAAAAAGGCAGCTGTATACCTAATTAAGTCTGAAATCGCCAATCCAGCTTGATCAATGCTAATGCCTTTCCTTAAAGAGAAGAGAAGTTTGCCCAGCTGTGGGACAGTAATAACCTCCACCCTAAATGCGAAACACACATTAATCTCAATCTGAGAATTGAAGAGAATCGAAGTCAAAGTCAAATTATTTATTTCAAATAGGCACAATAAAGGCACTTTTGAACGTGAAAAATTACAACAAAATAGAATTGATTCTAGTCGCCCATTCCAAAAGGTAGTTTTCGTATGGAGAAGAATGGGCAAGAAAATCTACAGTTACTCTTTTTTTTAAATGTTTTACAAGGTTTTGTATACATAATATAATTATATGTGAAGACGATGCACCTAGAAAAAAATTAGCCTACCACAAAAGGTAAAAAGAATTAAAAATGAAGCAATGACAGGTAAATCAATTATGTGATAGATACATGGTGCTCACATATTTACAAATTACATATTTACAAATATTGTAAAAGTAGATGATTTTCCTAGAATTTTAACAAGTGTGTGAGTTACTGTAGTCATTATATGATTACACTAATATTATAAAGGCGAAAGTTTGTGAGTGTGTGTGGGGGTGTGTTTATATGTTTGTTACTTCTTCACGCTCAAACGGCTGGACAAATTTTGATTAAATTTGGTATGGAGGTAGCTGACACCCTGGATTAACATATTATACGCTACTTTTTATCCCGATATTCCCACGGGTATTCCTAATCCATTGCTGTTACTCCGCTAGTATTATTTTAGTTTTAGTCTATTGAGTTAGGACGACATTCACAGTCCGCCTTTAGTAATTAGTTCGTCGGCTTTCAGAGAGAGCACGGGAATTTGGCCTGTTCTGAAGATTTATGACGAACCGCTATGGTAGTTAACATAAATAATATTAAGGGCGACTATTGCATATGGCCGGGTGACAGGTAGGTAGTTAGGTACTAGCCTATCACGTGGTAAAGCGTGCCATTCGTGGTGCGATAGTTTCTTGAACGAACGGTCTGTTTGCGGACGAATGGGCGAAGATTTTGTCGGCATGTCAGAAATTTATGAAAGTGTTGTTAACTTTTCTTTCTTTTTTTTTCGGATGAGAAATCATTAAATGACCCCTCCTGCTCTGAGTGGAGCGGACGGGAGTGTCAGACTCTTACTGACTAAAACCCACCCGTGTTCCTTCCTTAGCCCTTTATGTTCCGGGCCAGCGGTAACCCTTTCGGACAATCCCACTAGTGTTGATTAACTTTACTTGATGATTTTACAGTTTCTCTTATGTGTATGTTTTTGTAATTGGTTTTACACCGCTTTAATTAAAGATATAAATAAATTGGGGTTGGTGGGGTAATCCCATTTTTTATATCCACGCAATCACTGTTCATTCCAAGGTTGCCTGGAAGAGATCGCAGAAAGCGATAAGGCCGCCCATTGTGTTTTGTAGTGATAATTGTTTTTTAGGGTTCCGTACCCAAAGCGTAAAAACGGGACCCTATTAATAAGACTCCACTGTCCGTCTGTCACCAGGCTGTATCTCATGAACCCAGATTTCTAGACAGTTGAAATTTTCGCAGATGATGTATTTCTGTTGCCGCTAAAACAACAAAAATGCTAAAAACAGAATTAAATTAATATTTAAGTTCCATACAACAAACGTGTTTTTTTCGGCGTTTTTGCCTTGTGGTACGGAACCCCTCGTGTGCGAGTCCGACTCGCACTTGGCCAGTTTTTTTGTTTAGTATTTTCTAGTGTAGGTACAATAAAGTATTATATAAATAAATAAGTTTAAAGAAAATGAGTTACAAAATTGGTTGTGCAGCATATGAATCGTGTTGAGGTCGGTTTATGATAATAAAAGGAACGATGTTATTTTTTGTAATAAGCACCGAAATAATTTATTTGAAACTAGCTCCTTCCCGCGACTTCATCCGCGTGAAATTTCTTGTTCCCCCGACCCACCCCGTCGCATCGCATCGCCTACCTACGCTATTACTTCGTTTTTGCTTAGCGTTCTTTCTGGCTTTTTTTCATTTTGCTCGGCTCATAGGAGTCCTAGCCTGATGTTTAAGCCTAAAAGCCTTTCTCAAGAATTGGGCTATCAAATGCAAAAATATTTTTTCAAATCAGACTGGTAGTTCCAGAGATTAGCGAGTTCAAACAAACAAACAAAAAATTATTACTTTAAAGATAAAAGATGAATTTCAAAAGAGAATTGAAGGATATTGCTATCTCTTTTAATGATTCTCTATTAGACACATTTTTCGAACATATGAAGAAAAATAGATTACCATTGCTTCATATGTTCGAAAAATGTGTCTGCTCAACAACGTAAATAACGCAATGAATGTTGTTGAACTGTCAAAATGAAGCTCATTGCTACTGATAGTGTGTTACGCAATTACCCCCCGTATGTGTACATTATGAATGCAATAAAGATTGAATTGAATTGACCATGATTTCCGAGACACGGACAAACCTGGACGGACGGATAAACCTGATCGATCGAAACTTTTTTTCTTCGTTATAACTTAGCTATTACTGATTGTAACCGAAGACTACAATATAATGTAACTAAAACGCGCTGGTAGGTTACCACAGTTTATTTTCACATACAATCGCAAAATCCAAAAGTGAAATCCATCAGATGTCAAACCTGACAGCCTACTAGAATTTAGAATACAATTAATGTTCCGAAAGAAGGTGATATGCTGCACTGTAACGAGTTCGATTCGCAACATACTCCACATTTTTTTTTTAAAGTCTAGTCTAGAGCTCCTGGGGCAATAACTTCTTAAGTGGTCTCCTGAGAGGGCCAGCACCTGTTTGTACATCCGCCACTCTTGCTACTCCGTCTGGGCCTGTGTATATCTTAATCACTCTACCTCTCGGCCAAGATCCCCTGGGTAACTGTCCATCTGCTACAATAACCAAGTCGCCCTCTTTTATAATTGGAGATGATCCACCGCCGCGTCGAGGCACTAAAGTCGGAAGATATTCTCGCATCCATCGAGACCAGAAATGATCCGTGAGTCTTACGGCTCTGCGCCAACCGTCTCGTCCGATGATATCCCGATCCGTCAACGTAGCTGGGATAGGTCTCCCTGAGGACGATCCCAGTATAAAATGCATTGGTGTCAAAGCTTCCTCACAGTCTGGATCAACTGGAACGTGTGTCAGTGGACGCGTATTCACTAAATTCTCTGACTCTAGTAGAAAGGTCTGTAGAACTTCATCTGAGGGGGAGCGTTCTCTTAGGGTGGTCTTGAGTGCTGTTTTGATTGATCTTACCATTCGCTCCCACGCTCCACCCATGAATGGGGCCGAAGGAGGAATGAATCGCCATGAGACCTTCTCATCTGCTGCAAAACGGTTAATTTCCGCTCCGTAAAGCTCCTTTAGCGTCCTATTGGCACCCACAAAAGCTGTTCCGTTATCGGACCATATTTCACTCGGCGTTCCACGGCGCGCAATGAAACGGCGCAAACTCATGATGGCCGCGTCGGTTGACAAACTATGTACAACTTCTAGATGAACTGCTCGTATAACAAGGCAGGTATACAATGCTACATAGCGTTTCTCTTTCCTTCGCCCAATTGTGATCTGAACTGGACCAAAGTAGTCCAAGCCAACGAAAGTGAACGGTCTGCGATGATGGGCTAGACGGGCTGGTGGGAGGTCTCCAGTAGACGGTGTGAATGGTTGAGCGCGCTTCAGCCGACACAGTTGACAGTTGTGGGCGACTTTTCGGACTGCGCTTCGCAAATTGATGATCCAATAGGTTTGTCGCATTTCGTTAACTACTGTCTCGGAATTAGCGTGGGCCGACTTCACGTGATAATGGGCAATCAAAAGCTGGACAGCAGGGTGTTTGGAATCTAAAATTATAGGACTCTTCATCCCGTCGCTAATATCTTGCATTCGGTTGATTCTTCCGCCCAATCTCAGTAAATTCTCATTATCTATGTAGGGGGTCAGATTGAATAATCGGCTTTTTCGGTGTAATGACCTTTTCTCAGAGAGGTAGATGATTTCATCTGGGAAGGAGTCGAGTTGACTTTTCTTCAGAATATGTGATTCAGCCACACGTAGATCTTCTGCGGTTATTTCTTTTGAACTGTCTTTGTTTTTCAATATGTGCAAAAATTTATGGGCTCTCGCCGTAGCTCTCAATAGTCTTCCCCATGAGCTCAGTCTTTCTGGGTCAACAGTCAATGGTGTCGGGAAATGATGTGAGGAAATGAGATGACAATGATTCTGAGCGGATGGTTTTATTTCCAAAGTAATGGCTGTATTTATATATGGTGATGATGGCCATTGTTGTTCTGATTCGAGTAGAAATTTTGGACCTGTAATCCAGCGAGATTCTTGATTGAATACAGCGCGTTTATGGCGTGTTGCGTCGTCTGCCACATTTTCCGCGGTCGGAATCCATCTCCATTCCTTTACATTTGTTGTTTCGAGAATCTCGCCGATTCGATGTGCTACGAATGGTTTGAATGATCGCGCATCACTACGCAACCAACTCAAGACGTTAAGCGAATCGCACCAAAATATACGCTTACTTGGTTTATGCTGATGTGAGTCGTGAATGAATGATGCGAACCGAGCGGCCACTAAAGCCGCCTGCAACTCGAGGCGTGGAATGGATGCGGGTTTCAATGGTGTGACTCTACTTTTGCTACCGATGAGAGCGAGCTTCACTGTTCCGTCTGCATAGACATATCTCCAGTATGCCACTGCAGCGTATGCCAATTCACTGGCATCACAAAACAGGTGAAGCTCGCGGTGAACGACACTGGGTGATCCCAGACCATAACATCGCGGCAGGCACAACCGCGAAGCAAGTTGCACATCCCGGAGCCACTCACTCCAAAGGCCTTGGTCTCCTTGATCGAGTTCATCGTCCCATGATAAACCTTTTCGCCAAATTGATTGGAACATGACGCGTCCTCTAGAAACGAGTGGGCCTAAAATACCCAAAGGATCATAAATACGCATTAAGTGGGACAACGCGTCACGTTTACTTAGCTGAGCTGGCGATTTAGACTCCAAGTTGAGACTGAAACCTATGACGTCATTCCTAGGTTGCCAGTTCAGACCGAGCACCCTAGAAACGTTGTCATCGTTACCCAACATTACATCGTTAAATTTCTGGGATATCGATTCAGGTACTAATAAAGAAAGAGCTCTTGGGTCGTTCGAGACCCAGTCGCGCATGTCAAAACCCGCCTGGTGGTTGAGATGTACGATGTCTCGGGCCAGTCGCGCAGCTTGGTCTACACTCTCTAGTGAGCCAATATAGTCAGCCATGTACACATCGTGTATGGTTGCATGCACGGCATCGGGGTATTTAAGTTTGTATTCCATCGCGTTAAGGTTCTTTACATAAAGGGCGGTACACGGGCTCGAACAGGCGCCAAACATCATGGATGACATACGATACAGCTTTAATGTGTCCGCGGGGTCATTGCGCCAGAGAAATCGCTGCGCATCGCGATCTGCTGGTCGGATTCGAACCTGTGGGAACATTTCGCGTATGTCCGCCGTAAGTGCTATAGCGTTTTCCCTAAATCTCATCAAGATCGCCAGTAATGGCTGTAATAAGTCAGGACCTGGCAAGAGGAGAGAATTAAGACTGATTCCTTTAAACTTCGCGGCTGCGTCGTGTACGACTCTCAACTTACCAGGTTTATGGGCATGAGTAACGCCAAAATGTGGGAGATACCATGTGATACCAATCGGAGGGGCTGTGCATTCTTCAGCGTATTTCTTATCTAACATTGCTTTAATATTCTGTCTATACATATTGGCATATTGTACATCTGACTGCATTTTCTTTTCGAGAGATATGAATCTAGAAAGGGCTAATTTAAAATTGTTCGGTACATCTTTAATATCGGACCGCCAGAGGAGACCGGCTTCAAAATGACCATCGGATAGTCTATGTACAGTGTCTTTCAAAGTTTTTAATGCAAGTGTATCGGAATTGCCGCGGTGATCTTTCTTTATTATGCCAATAGAGTCTAATTTGTAGTAGTCTTTGATTGCGGTTTCAATTGAAAAATGGTCATCTGGCGTTTCGGATGTGTTGGCATGATGAAGAAAGTCAACTTTCGATGTTTTACTTGACACGAAACCATATAAAACCCAACCAAGAGCAGTGTGAATTGCAACTGGTTGGTGATCTTTGCCAGCACGAATAGAATCTGCTACGGTCAACTTCCAATTATCTACACCAATAATTAGCATAGGTTGTACTTCTTCACAACACAAAATGTCTCCTAAATCAGATAAATACGAATATTTACAAATATCTTCCCTATTTACAGAAGCTCGGTAATTTATACCTAAATTTTTGACCGAGCGTGCACTATGTATATGGTAAGAGTCGGTACAGTCACGCCCTTTAATTATAAAATCAACGTACTGAATATCGCAATCACGTGACAAGCCTCCTACACAATCTATACGTACTCGTTTACTCGGTCCTTCGATACCTATACGCTTTGTAATTTCGGAGTCTATGAATGTGGTTGTACAGCCATCATCTAAAAGTGCGTGAGTCTTCACAGTACCCTGGGGACCAGTTACTTGAACTGAGACAACTTTGAGGAGTGGTCGAGATTTAGGTCTACTTTCACTCGACGAAGGGCGAATAGCAGTAGCATGAGCCGATACTTCGACATCGCAGTTGTCTGGTTCAGGTTTCTCGTCTTCGACATCAGTAGATGGCTTCGGCGCTGCCTCAAGCTCAGAGTCCGAGGTGTCCTCTAGATCGGCGTGAGCTAGCATGTTTTGATCATTATCTAAGTTATGTAGTAGGCTATGATGTTTGTAGGTACAGCCCCCAACGCTGCACGGAGATTTTACTTTGCAAAAATTAAACCTATGTGACCTATTTTCCAAACATCTATGACAAACTTTATTTTTTTTTATAAATTGCCATCTTTCATTCACTGTCAATGCCAAAAATTTGTCACATTTGTTTACATTATGCAATTTCGAGCAAAAAATACATTTATTTACAGTTTTATTTACAACAGGATTGGAAGATTTCTCGTCGGGTGGGCTTAGATCCGAATGCGTGCCCCTCTCGATGGGTAACTGAATTGAAGCCGTCGAGGAATAGAAATCTTGAATTCCAAACTTTGTTTGGAGCTCAACCTCACGAGATAGGAAGTCAGAAAGCATTTCCAACTTGCTCATGCGTTTGCCAGTATGACTAGCTGCAAACTCATACCACTTTGCGCGAATGATTGGGGATAATTTGGTCATTAACGAATTAAAAATTTCGGGAGAATGCAGATAGTCAAACTGGTCCAGTAGTCTCATTATGCCAATGCAGTTTTTCACACGGCAAGTAAAATTAACCAAATCTTTACCTTCTGCACCAACTTTAGGTAAAGCTCGTACAGCGTTGATCTCCTGCATCACAATTTTTTCGGGACGACCAAAACGCATCTCGAGGGCGTCTATAACCTCCATAGGGTCGTTCGCTGACACCAGTAGGATGTAAACAGCTTCACGAGCGGCGCCACGTAAGGATGAACTAATGCGGGCTAAATTTTCCACTGTAGTGAATGATGCCTGTGTATCGATAAAAATGCGCTTGAAACCAAGCCAATCCGTGGCAGATTTTCCGTCAAATACTGGCAGTTTGATGTCAGACTTCTTGGGCTTGTTAGCCATTGCTTCAAAAATACCGAGAAGATTGTTGTGTCCGCCGCTGACGGTAGCTCCATCAGGTGGCTGGAAATTATTAGATATTTTAGTTGCGGAAACGTCAGTTGGATTTTGATTAGGCGCGTAGGTCTCACGGTGCGTGGCATTCAATATAGTGGGGTGTACGTATCGACCTGGGCCTGAACCAAAAGGAACGTTGAGCATTTCGTTGTATGCCATTGTGTAAGCTTGATGGCGTGCTGTATTTGATGCGGCGGGAGGTACTTTACCTCCCGTCGTGGTTTTTGGGACGATGTTTTGTTGTACATCGTTAAGCCAACGACTGATGTTGTCTGTTCGCGCATTAGCGTGGTCATTATTATTGTCGTTGTTTCTTACACTGCCTCTACTTACGCTACCTCTTACGCTTTCTGCGTCGATAGCGGCAAGTTCAGCCTGAAAGTGTAGGTTAGCCGCTTTACGTTCAAGTTCGGCTTGTTGGGCTGCCATATCGGCTTGTTGGTTGTGTTGTCGGGCTGTGATGTCGCAAAGCTGACGTGCATGTAGTGCTTCAGCGGCGAGTTTTCTCGCTTTTATGGTATTCGAGGATCGTGTAGACCCTAGCGATCGTGTGGTGACCGACTTAGGTGTGTCGTGTGGGTGTTGTGGAGGGGAGTCACGGCTACCTGAGGGTACACTGCTGTCATGGACATGCGGTGCTTGGTGGGCCTCTAATAGGTGGGGGAAATATACAGACTTTGAGTTAGGTTCATCAGCTGTCGGGGGCACGCTGCTATTAATATTGACGGGCGGCGCTTGGTGGGCCTCCGACGGGTGGGCTGTGCTTCCATTGTCATTTCCGCTAGGGCCGGCGACTCCATTCGAAGCTCCTGGTGGTGGTTCACTATTTCGATTTTTAGAACGTGTGTTATAGACCATGGTACGTGGGAGAAGGACCAAAATATTACTGATTGTAACCGAAGACTACAATATAATGTAACTAAAACGCGCTGGTAGGTTACCACAGTTTATTTTCACATACAATCGCAAAATCCAAAAGTGAAATCCATCAGATGTCAAACCTGACAGCCTACTAGAATTTAGAATACAATTAATGTTCCGAAAGAAGGTGATATGCTGCACTGTAACGAGTTCGATTCGCAACATTAGCCACAAGCCCCCTCTAGCTTTTTACTAAAATAATTCTAGTATGCAACAAAAAAAAATCGCATCAAAAAGTCGTCCTGTGAATACCGACCCTTATCAAGCCATTACGTTACCTTAGTGTAACGCATGAATAAGCTATGGGGTTTGAAAAGCTATCCACGACACGGCCTGAAGGTGTTTGAGGCATCTTGTGCCGTATCGAGATGAGATAGCGCAAATTATAAGACGGGGACTGAAAAATATTTTACCAAGCGGATTTTTAGGGTAAATGTCAACAGGTTTTGTTTTTGGATGTTTTGACGTGACAACGTCTTAAATTAGGTTGCGGCTGGGAGTCACTTATGAAAAAGTGTAACGCTCGGTAACGTTACGATGAGTCACCGAACGAGAGAGAGGCCCGCCGAATGCCTTGCGTCTCTCTCCCACTCAACTATTCTACCGAGAAAAAGACGTTGTCACGTAAAATCTTCGCCCGTAAAACCGACTTTACAGGCAACCATTTTTTTTTTTTCACTGGAGGTTTATCGGGACAATGTTTTCGGCTGAATAAAATAGTGGGTGACTCATGGTTACTTAAATTTGATATCTTTTAAATAGAGTTAGGGAATAATACGAAATAGAAAACAAAATACAATAAAAGCTATTTAATATTAATTTAACGGGCTTACAGGACCTAAATGTAAAAAAACAGTAAACAAAATCAGAAAAATATGTGATGTTCTTTATGATATATTCTAGGTAGATAGTGTGTTGAAAACATCAGACAAATAATTTGATATGATAGAAAAAAATCATGAATATAGGTAACTACCTCTAATAAAAACTTTATTTTTACAATAAAAGCCATACTATGTATGTACATACAATCATTCAGATTTTTTGTCAGATTATTCTACAAGCAACATACCTACTAAAACACATGACAACAACACAGATTTTTTGTAATTAAATAATTGCTTCATATTTTGCAATAAATTACCAGCTTTGTGTCATTGCGTTTCTCTTTCTTTTCTATGCAGTCCGACAGTGACCGCGCTTTAAGTCATGTAAGCCCCTTAATTATCAATTCAAGAAAATTTTAAAATACCATTACCTTTTAATTGAATTTAACATCCTGAACATTTTTTAACTTTAAACTTGTTTAAGAAATATGATTTTTGGCATTTTCATTCTCAAATAGCAGCCGGGGGGTTAATTGTAGACTGTCGCTGTAATAGTAGAAAAATGCTCAAAATGTTATTTCCCACAAGAAAATAATAATTTTTAATTCTGGTCGGCACTTCAATTTTTGGGTATAAAATATTTGACATTTGAATGATGTCCTTGAGGGACCCGTGTCTAAATAATAACAACCGCACAGGTCGATCGCTCAGGTTAAGCTATGCTTGCCGCGATTGGTCTATGGATGGATCTTTACATTTTTTACGAAAAATAGTGTTACAGCCAAATTAGACCGATTTTATTAAATTTTCCATAGAAACAGAGATTTCCAGTTATCTTATTTTAAATAAGACATTTCGAAAATGTTCTTAATTAACTTTTTAGCCCTTTGTATCCTGCTTATGCGTATGAAGTTTCATTAAAATCGGTTCATTCATTTCGAAAAACAAGAGCTTGAGAGTTTGTATAAAATGCCATACGGCGTAAACGCTCTTAAGAGCGTAGACGGGCTGCGCGAGAATTGAGAAATAGGTATTTGAAGAAAATATTGCTGTCTCTCTCTCTCTCGTCTCCCCCCGTAGAGTGCGATATGGACAACTGCAGCTCAGAACGATTTTACCTAGAAAAAACCATGACCGATAGACGTTCCGTATTCCCCTGTTTTCTCCTCGAAACCTAAGCCGATTAAAATATTTTTGGTATCAAAATTTAAAGGAAGAATAGATCTATGCCCCTATCATTTGTTTTTATCTTAAAAACTTTTCAATTTTCTTTGGTAGTCGTCTGATTACGTAGGTAAAAACGGGGCATTTTTTTAGGTTTTCGGATAATCATATTTATTACTGTAATATTTTTTTTGAAAAAATAAAATAACAGGGGCATGCCTTCAATAGACCTAGATTTTTATAAATAAAAATGACTACTCTAGAGGCATTATCCAGGAAGAGAATACGGGAATACGTTTGTATGGAAAAAATGCAGCCCGTCTACGCTCTTAATTCCCTTCAAAAAATCTTCATCTCATTTTGACAGAACAAAAATCGTGACCATTTTAAATGGAAGACTTTATAATTATAATATTTGAAACACAATGCTTTCTAAGGCGGGTTTTAAGATCATCAATCATTTACTAAAAACCGTTTGTCTTTAATTACTTTTAACTCAATTATAACGGCCTGGTATGTGTGAAGAAGGTTATAATTTTGAAATAGGTCTAATATTTTGTTATTTAGAGTTATGCGGTGGTCTGAAAGAGAGGGTCGTGGCTAAATATTATCAGCCGCACGTCTTGATCGAAGACTCAGCAACGCTTGCCGAGGTCGGTTAGTGGATGGGTGACCATCCATTACATACCGAGTCCATTGGTCCGGGCAGTCATTTGTAGATCTTTGACAGACGTTACGGGTAGTCAGAAGAACAAAAAGTCTGACAACCAGTGTAACTAAGGGGTACCTATCGTGTTACCCAGTAACTGGGTTGCGGAGGCCAGATAGGCAGTCGCTCCATGTAAAATACTGGTATTATCATTACACGTTATTGTGGGTTCAAATCCAGGCAAGTACCAATGTGTCTTTTACAATCCATATTATGTACAGACGCCAGCACATAAAGCTACTACAATCTGTCAAATTTCTTTAATAGATTTTCAACTTTACCCCTAAAGTATAAGGTTCAATGTAGATTGGGAAAATTTGACAGTTTCGGGTAGCTTGATGTGCTTGAGTTTATCTTGGTCATTACAATAACATCGGTGAGGGAAATACACCGTGAGGAAACTTGGAGGACGACGACAAACTCTTCTAGTTTTTCTGCTTGATCGATTTAGAAATGAGGAGATCCGCAGGAGAGTTAAGGGCAGTTAAGACAGTTAAGTTACCGACATAGACGGGTCAGCGGGATTGGCCGGGTCAGCGGGATTGTCCGAAAGGGTTACCGCTAGCCCGGAACATAAAGGGCTAAGGAAGGAACACGGGTGGGTTTTAGTCAGTAAGAGTCTGACAGTCTCTGGGTGGAGCGGAAGGGGTCATTTGATGATTTCCTATCCACAAAAATAAAAAGATACCGACATAAACGGAAGAATCGCCAAACATTATGTGGCACTAGGCAGGGCACATTGCTCGTAGAACTGGTTCTGGATTGGCGACCGCGTACTAAAAGGTGCAGAGTAGAAAGGAAAATGGATCGATGACCTGGTGAAGATCGTAGGAAACCGCTGGTTGCGCGAAGCACAGGATCGATTGATGAGGCGACGATTGCTAGTAGAGGCCTATGTCCAGCAGTGGACGTCTTTCAACTGAAATAACATGATGAAGGATAACATCGTGAGGAACCCGACATGTCTTAGAACGAAAAAATTCGTAGACATGTGATATTTACAAATCCGCACTGGGCCCGCGTAGTGGATTACGGCCCACTCCCTCTCATCGAGAGGAGGCCTGTGTCCCAGCAGTGGGAACATTATAGGCTGATTATGTATTTCTATGTAACAATGACGATGAACATAAAATCGGTTCTCAAATTGAACCGAAAGGTACTCAACCGGACACCGTATCACGTATAAAAATACTCGATACTCGAAACAAATGAAACAATTTTTTTTAAATCGTTTTCCATACGCGTAGGTAATAGAAAAGTATGTTCCAGGCTCGTTCGGAAACTCGTGTCCAGTTCACCACTCTTTTGTTCCTTTTATCGTTCAGAAACGCGAGGGTTGCCAATGTAAAAATATATTTTTACAACCTTTTGTTTATTGTTGTTTATAGTCTGTGAATGATTGAATGGCGCTTTGAAAGTTTTGTATTTCGAATTCGGAACGGTTTATTTAGAAAATCGTTTGTTGCATAGGCGTTTCTTTGTAGAAGAATGGTTTTTGTTGTGAAGGTTTAAGATTTTTGCTGGATGATGTGGTCTTGGACTAAGTATAAGGTAAGTATTAAGGATGAGACTTCCATGCCTTCATCTTAAGGAAAAATATGCGCCAGTCACTCATCATCATCATCTGCCTAGCCTTTTCCCAACTATGTTGGGATCGGCTTCCAGTCTAACCAGATGCAGCTGAATACCAGTATTTTACATGAAGCGACTGCCTGACCTCCACAACCCAGTTACTGGGTAATACGATACCCCTTAGTAAGACTGGTTGTCAGACTTTCGGGTTTCTGACTACCCGTAAACCGTAAACTTCACTACACTTGGTAAAAGTATTAATGAGATATAAGAACATTGGTGAAAATCTTCTTCAATTTCAGGTTACATTGTTTAGTATTTTCATTGCTGTTTACCTAATTAGAAATACTGTCAAGGACGCCTTTGCTGTTAATATATATTTCATGAAATATATTATTTTATATTTATATACTTTATTGTACACCACAAAAAATTTATTGAACACTAAAAATAGGTATACAATGGGCAGGCCTTATCGCTTTCTGCGATCTCTTCCCGGCAACCTTGGCAGTGAAAGTCATTAAATAAGGTAACGTAAAGAGATGTAGATATTGATAATTTTTATGATTAAAATTTCTTTAAATAAATATTTGTTACGCGAATCATACGAGTATTATTATTTAGATCAACATCATCTGCCTAGCCTTTTCCCAACTATGTTGGGGTCGCCTTCCAGTCTAACCGGATGCAGCTGAATATCAGTATTTTACATGGAGCGACTGCCTAGCAAAAATGCCAGACAACTAGTGCCTGACGCTGGTTTTCAACTGGACCTGAACTATTTCAATTTATTCCGCACTAGCAGCTCCCCGCGGTTTCACCCGCATAAGTATCGATTCCGTGGGAATATCAGGATAAAAACTATCCTATGTCCTTCCCCGGGATGCAATCTATCTCTCTGCCAAATTTTATCCAAATCCGTTGAGTGGTTTAGGCGTGAAAAGGTAAAAGGTACCGACAGACAGAGTTACTTTCGAATTTATAATATTAGTATGAATTTTACAACAGATACAACCCTACACACGTTTCGGATCATAACCCTTCCACCGGCCACAATGTGCGGTGCGAAAATATTGTCTTTTTTTCAACAAAAAGACTAAATACAATGTACGGGGAAAATGTTTCGATACGTATGCGGTGATGTCATACGGCCGCACGTTTGTTGCTTTGTTAATATTGTGGAATCGGGGCATATCGTGCACATTCGTGTGTTTCCGTATTGGTTCGGTTGTGGTTGTACCCTCAAGGAGCTTTATTTTTTAACACCATGCCAGATTTTTCAAAATGATAGATAGAGATCCACACTTCGCTAGTTTAAGGTATATTCATCATCTGCCTACGCAAATGTCTTGCAGATCTGGTAGCGTCGTGTGACGGGTCGTTGAGCTTCCAAAATAGGGTTGAGCTACTCGATCAGCAGCAATGGTTCTTTCTTCAAAAGGATCTTCCAGATATAGCCTTGCTTTGTTAGACTCACATAAAATCTTATTAATATAATAATCATCTGACCTCCACAACCCAGTTACTGGGTAATACGATACCCCTTGGTAAGACTGGTTATCAGACTTTCGGGCTTCTGACTACCCGTGACGACTGTCAAAGAACCACGGATGACAGCCGGGAGGTAATATAATATTTGGACTTTAAAAGAGACAGAAACATGACATCTGAGATTGTTTCGGCATTTTCCCTGTGATTAGTCAGCTAGGAAATGAAACCGCCATCTTTTTAAGAAATCACCAAGAAAATGTCGTGCTGTAAAATAAAAGTGATTTGGTATCTGGCCTAGCCTTTTCCCAATTATGTTGGGGTCGGCTTCCAGGCTAGCCGGATGCAGCTGTATACCAGTGTTTTACATAAACCGATGCCTATCTGACCGCCAAAACTCAGTTATTGGGTAACACGATACCACTTGGCACGACTGGATTAATTAGTAATTAGATTTAAAGATCTTCTTACAAATTACCTACATTTCATTTCGTTTCGATAGTCACCAACTACACACATCAACACGGTCTAGGGATATTTCATACTCAATTAAATAACTCGAAAAGTACTGGCCGCATTGGAATCTTTTATACACCGATTTGTTTGTAATTTATCTCAGACTAATTCCAAATTTAAATTTTTGAAAATTCTTTTGTTTCGGTGGCAAAAAATGTCTTGATGTATAGGAGAGGGAATTTTCATTTGTGCGAAATTTAGAAAACAATACGAATTACGTTTACTTACAGTTTTTTTTCATTTTTAAACGAAAGATAAAGTTAAAATTGAGGTATTGTAGCCATGCAACGCCGACATTTGACGAGGGCGGAGATGTTACGAGCTGTGGGAATGCTGGAAGCTGGATCTGTTCAGCGTAATGTTGCTGAGGCCATAGGGACCCATCAAAATGTAATTTCAAGATTGTGGACACGCTATCGTGCCACAGGTGAAGTAGCGGAGAGGCACCGGGGGCCAAGTCGCATCACTACCCCCAGACAAGACCGATTTTTGCAAATTACTGCGCGAGCACAACCAAATGCAACGGCGGCTCAATTGGTCCAAAGGCTGCGAGTGGAACACCAAGTGCTTGTGAGTGACCAAACTGTAAGAAGGCGACTGCATGAAAGCAATCTACGCTCTCGTAGACCACTCCGGGTCCCACCTTTACGGAGAGGCAATCGTGGACGACGATTAGAATGGGTTCGGAACCACGTGGACTGGGGCCGTGAGCAATGGTCCAATGTGCTGTTCACGGATGAATCCAGGTTCGGCTTCCATCCAGATTCACGAAGGACGCGTGTTTGGCGAGTTCCTGGACGATGGAGCCGTCTCCAGAACCCTCAGGAAGTTCACCCATACCAAGGAGGAACAATTATGGTTTGGGCAGGAATTCGTCTTGGAGGACGGACGGATCTCGTTTGGGTGCGGGGCAATATGACGGCAGAACGATACGTCCAACAGGTGCTGGGGCCCGTAATCTTGCCCCACAGAACACAAATGGGGCAAGATTTCCTGCTCATGCACGACAATGCCCGGGCACACACGGCGAGAACGGTAGCAGCTTGGTTACATACACATAATGTTAGGGCCTTAGACTGGCCTGCTCAATCGCCAGATCTAAATCCCATTGAGCATGCGTGGGATATGCTGCAAAGAAGAGCTCTGAAGGAAGTTCCTGAAAATCTGGCTACAGAAGATCAACTTTTTGCGCACCTCAGAAGGACATGGGACAATATTCCGCAGCAAGACATTGACAACCTTGTTCTGAGCATGCCGAATCGTTGCCGATGTGTTATGAACATCATGGGCGCTTTCTCAGACTACTAACTTCAAGTTTATAAACACAAATTAAATGATTATTCTATTTTTTTCAGTTTTTACTCACAAATTAAAAGTTCATTCATATACGATTTCCGTCTATGCTTCATTTTTTTTCCATAAAATCCTGAAATTTTAATCTAAGTACCTTAACCATTATTAAAAAATGGTAGAATATTAAATAACGTATCTTTTAAATATATACATGTCATATAAATATTTAACACATTGATAGTAATTCGCTTTTTTAAAAATATCCCTAGACCGTGTTGATGTGTGTATGACTCATGAACTCGCATTCTGGGTAGGCCTTTGTTTTATTTGTTTTTTTGTTGGAAGCTGCTCATTTATCTGCTGTCTGATCTGAACTGTGATCTCCGAGCCTTCAATTCTCAGAGAAGGCTGTTTGCTTTGATGCCGCAAAAGAATATAGTGTATTCCACTTCTTAGTAATAAAAATATTAAGAACTAGCGTCTGCCTGCGACTTCACCCGCGTGAAAGGACTTTGAAGGTGCGTGGCATACTTAACTGTCCGCCTTTTTTTTTTCAAAATGGCGGCTACTCATGATATCTATACAAAATCGATAGCTGCCATGAATGCAAACAGAAAACTTAGTCAGACCAAACCCCGGAAAGAGTCAGTTGCTTAGATGTTTACAATAATTACTCTGAATTTATAGAATAATCAACCTGGCTAGGCTCCATAATATATAAAAATTTGCAATCCCCTTTATTTTTTTAACATAAAATATAATAATATCCTATCTATAGCTATTCCCCGTTCCTTCGTTTTCGCTTAGCACTCTTTCTGGCGGTTTTTTTTCCTTTTTCTCGGCTCAAAGTCAAGGCTATTGTATTACTAGCTTCTGACTGCGACTTTTTCCGCGTGCATTTCTTGTTTCCCTGACTAACCCCGTTGCATCGCATCGCCTGCCCGCGCGAATATTTTGTTTTCGCTTAGGGGCCGTCTCCACGACCGAGAGAATCGCGGTGATAGTGTCGCCGTGCCATCATATTTTCGCCGCGATGATAAAAAAAAATAAAAAAATATTTATTTGACACTAAGATTTACATGTTACAAACCAGTCATCATAAAATAAACACGAAATGTATTGCCACAAAACTGACCCTAACCCCCAAACTAGGCCTGGACCTGTATTTTGGGGGTCAGCGTTCAGCCATGGGTTCTATTACCAGTCTAAAAGCTTAAAAAGGAGTGTCACTCTAAAATTGACAGCGAAGATGATATCGTCATGTGGAGACACGTTGAGAGTGTATAGAAATACGTTGCACGACGATAATACCGCCGCGATTCTCTCGCTCGTGGAGACGGCCCTTTAGCGGTCTTTCCGAGTTGTTTCTTATTGCAAATGCAAATATTGCAAATTTTGTAAATGTGAGTACTTTGTAGGCCTTGTAGACTTTAGATCTGTAGACCATTTTTTATTTTATTAACCTGGTACTTGTTGACAGGCCTATGCTGTCCTCCCATACCTACTGTAATTTGAAAACATTATTTTTAAAAGGGTAACCGTGGAGTTTCTTGCCGGCTCTTCTCCATAGGACTGACCGTCCAATTGGAACCGTGCACCTAGCTTCTGACGTTTCATAAGTGCCCATATGGTAAGTGCCCATAGGTAGGTGTATGTGAAATAAAATATTTTGATTTTGATTTGGCTCGGCTACTAAGAATCCAATCGTGATGTTAAATTAAAGTTAAGTTAAGTTTTGTAGTTTCAGAGATTAGCACGTTGAACCAAACAAACTCTCTATAGCTTTATTATTAATACTCGTACTAATACGATGATGCATACATCAATTGGTTTCCCCAAAAGAGGTCTAACTACGCTCACTGATCTTTTTTTTTAAGTTTCCTTTTAAAGAAGGTCACACAACCACACTTTGTCTTCCCGAACATCGGTGTTACAATACGTAAGTAAGAATATAACTCAAGATAAGACAAAAAGGCATTACAAGCAAAAACAAAACCACAAAAGAAAACGCGCAAAAAAGTCCATCAGTACATTACTCAACAATAAATACACGTATAAACTTAATTTAACGGCAAACCATCTTAGCACTCACGAAATAACATATTAACCACTGCTCACGTCAAAAATCTTTACTTCAAAAGATCTCCATTGAAGGCAACCCAAAAAAAACATAAGCATGCCTTTTTTTACAATTAATCAAACGTGCCAGTACAAAAAAAACCTCTAAGAGTTTAAAAAGTTTGCACCGATGCATTGACGGACCTCCTTTCAACGAATATCAAAATGACAGTTGATTTATGATTTTCCATTGTGGCAACACAGCGTTCGTTATGGCGCGAAACTCATTTATATTGCTAATGACATTTCGAAATGTTTAAAATGGCGGCTAATAAGTCGCGGCAAAAAGTTTATTTTATTTTATAGTTTTTTTTAACATTATTGTGTTTTGTGATTAATTTTGAACGTTCGTCGGCCTTTGACATTATTGCAATTACTTTGGAGTTGGCTAATTACGTGTTTAGTTGATGTATTGTGTGGAGGTTTATTTCAATGATTAATTCTACATGTCTTTGAAAGAAGATTAAAGAACCGCCTGCGTATTCGAAGCTGTTTACGGAAATGTTTTAGCTGTAAGTACAGTCAACAAAGGAGTTAAGTATACAGGAGCGTCGGATATTGTTGAAGTTTACTAAGAAACCGATGGGTATTCTCTAATAAAATTTTAGTTTATTAATAGAAAACAAACAGCTCATTTATTAAATTAAATTTCAGTCCAGAATATCCATCGGTTTCTTAGTAAACGTCAACTATATCCGACGCTCCTGTATAATTAACTCCTTTGTTGACTGTACATTCACTTAAATTGCACACAACGATGACGATATTCAGGGGGTCTAATCAGGGGGATACATGATTAGTTTGGGGACCGAACTGAACTGAATGACAAGACAACACTGTTTGACAGTTGTCCCCACTACAGATAATGTATTTGTCCGTATATTCGTTGTCGGACTTAGATAGTATACCTCAAGGGTCTATCTGAGTAATAACATAGACAGCAGCATCCGCTTGTGTACAAAAACTGACCAAAAAGACGTAAACAAAACTGGTTTTAGGGTTCCGTACCCAAAGGGTAAAAACGGGACCCTATTACTAAGAATTCACTGTCCGTCTGTCCGTCTGTCACCGGGCTGTATCTCATGAACCGTGATAGCTAGACAGTTGAAATTTTCACAGATGATGTATTTCTGTTGCCGCTCTCAACAAATGCTAGGCTCCCATACAACAACAACGTGTTTTTTTCGGCGTTTTTGCCTTGTGGTACGGAACCCTTCGTGTGCGAGTTCGGCTCGCACTTGGCTAGTTTTTCATATTGCAGTCATAATTGTTTGGAATCCGGTGTGCGATAGATTTACAGGACAATCCCTTACATAGAAATCGCACCTCAAAAGCTGCGCTAGCGATAGATCAATGGATCGATTGATTTCTGTTTCATTAGAACGTTAGATGATTAATACTGCACATCTTTAATAACAAAAGAATCGTCTATTAATAACGAATCTTCTAGAATGTTGCTTTCGCCAATACCAGAGGATGAATTTGCAAAAAAATATTGGCAAAGAAATTACCTAAGGATATTCGAATAAGTTGCTTGTTATATTTGCTAAGCAACACTGTTTATAATGGTTTATAACGAGTCCTGTGTTTGATTCCCAGGTCGAGCCAAATGTCATTAACTTTTTCCGTCAAGAATTTCTTGGTCAGGTTTGTTCCCAGTAGTGGCAACTGGCTTGACCGACAAATTCAGATTTTGTTTACTTATGGGGTCATAGTGTACTCGTCATTATGAACAACTTTTACAATGGTACCTACCTACCAAAGATGAAATCGAAAACAAATATCAGCTGTTCAGTAGGTAGGTACCTACTGTAGAGGCTGTCTATGTAACCTTTTATAATGCAGGCTGGTTATAATGAGGGATTTTCCTATTTTTTTTTTTCAACACTTCCCGAGTCGCTGGATAGATGGCGCTGACCTTGGTAAGTTACTGCAAGGAACGGAACTTCACATAATTTTTTGATTATTTCACTTGGATGTAATTTTGAGATCGTAAAACGAAAGCAAACGAAAGTACAGTCAACGAGCGTATGTGACGTGATGCAACGTTTTTTTTCCAAGCGTTTTGGCTTTGGCACCTAGTAACGTAGTCAGTACAACGCCATCTACAGAGTTCTTGGACACTATTTTTTTTTTAATACTCAAACAGAAAACCTCTCATTGAGAGCGAGTTCCATTCGAACGGTCAAGGGTCAGTGGGTCGTCATACGGGCGAAGCAGGTGTCAAATATTTTTAGAAGGTAATTTTGTTTAGTAGAGTCAGTGCTAGTTTTCACATGGTAATGCAAAGTCTTCCTATACATATAATATATTCGAGTCGAAGCTTATCGCTTTTTAATTATATTGTGAAGCTCTAATCTAGAGTTTCACATATTGGTGAAAACCCGCAACCGGTGGTCGAGTGGCCGCAAATGTAAGTATACGCGTTTAGGCGCCTCCTAAACGCGTACTACATTTACGAAAATGCGTATTACAACCAGTCAACCTCGGCGCGAAGCCTATGTAGTACGATACAATAGAAAATCAATTGTTTCATTAGCGGAGTTTGAGAGGTCATAATTTTTATCAACGACTTTTTTTTTCCGTATGGGAAATCATCAAATGACCCCCCCTCCCGCTCTGGGTGGAGCGGAAGGGAGTGTCAGACTCTTACTGACTAAAATCCGACCATGTTCCTTCCTTAGCCCTTTATGTTCCGGGCCAGCGGTAACCATTTAGATCGACAAAATGTTTAACAAAAATTAAGGTTGTATAACTATGGACACCACGGCTTACCCCCTCGAGGAATACAGGCTGCCAAGTTACCAAGCCACGACATTGATATCTCATCTATTGTTCTGTACTTAACAATAGGAATCATTGATGATCCCATCATCAATTCTAGCAAAGAAACAATTAACATCAGAGTATCATTCACCTCACATTTACAAAGTAACTCTTCGAATAGAAATCCTATTCAAAAGTACCGTCAATACGGAATCAAAGAGACAGTCAAAACGACCCAATCTTCACGTTCAAAACCACACCTTATTTACAGCTGAAAAACTGCTAGACATTCAATTTACAACCTTACCTCTTGGTATCAAAAGTGAGAAAGTCTAATTAAAGGTGCAAGTAAAAGTTGGTGATCGAGGAATGGTCTACGTGGCGCATACGGACCGATTTTTCGATTCGAATGTTTTTTTGTGCAATCGAGGACTGGTGCATCGGTTAATCGAATAGTCGGAATCAAGTATCGATGAAGTTTTCCATCGATTTGAGTAAGGATTGGCAGGCTTGGGAACTTGAGGGTTTTCAGATTTGATTTTAGGGGAAATGCGAGTTGTGACTACGTCGAATAGAGTTCGTGCTTTTGTGTTGAGCGTGATAACCCATAGAATAATGTGTTTCTTCTACGATCAAATTATGTCACAAGATCACGTAAAAAAGTGGCACAACTTTTATTGTGGGATCAACTTCTGAAATACCGAAAAAGTCGCTTGTACCTAATGCATAGCGGAGTTGGTTCCGTAATAAAAAATAAATAAAAAACCGGTTAAGTGCACCGAGGGCTCCGTACAAATTTGTAGTTACCTATGTAATCAGTTTTACGGTTTTCAGATTTTTTCCTCTACTTGTGCTACATGACATTGCTTCTTGCCAAATTTCGTGATTCTAGGTCAACAGGAAGTACCCTATAGGTTTTGATTCCGTATCTTTTGATTGCGTTAACTTAGAAGTTTGATTTTTTCACTGCTTCAAAGAATTACAGCTCTGAGTACCTATTTGATATAAACAACTTGATAACTCCACGCGTTCCTGAGAAAAAGGGTCTTGACTGATGGACAGACAGACGGACAACGAAGTGATTTTATAAGGGTTCCGTTTTTCCTTTTGAGGTACGGAACGTTTTTAATTACGGGAATTGGCCTTCTGTTAAGTACCTATATGAAATACTGAAAACCATTTTGTGTCAGTTTAGATGACGTAGCAGTGTTAATCGAATTTGTCGTCGACCGATAATTTTCTGTGGGGTTTGCATACAATAAAACAATTGCATCACACTTTTGAACTGTCAGTCGCACCGTTTATTACAAACAATATATATATATATGTCCTTGACTTGCGGTACTTACATTAAAAAAAAACCTTTTCGTTACAATCGGAAATCGTGCGGCAAAAACATATTGTTTTTGATAACAGAAGGAAATAATTCTCACATTGTGACAATTTGATGTATGAATACATTACTTGAAATAATTATCTGCTATTCAATCTCGTGGCTAAGTAATAACAGCCGCATAGGTCGATCGATCAGGTTAAGCTTCGCTTGCCGCGGTCGGTCCGTGGATGGGTGACCATCTTTACATACCAAGACCCCCCATGCCTGGGAAAGCACTTTAAGCTGTTGGTCCCGGCTGTCATTTTTGGATCTTTGACAGTCGTTACGGGTTGTCAGAAGCCCTAAAGTCTGATCAGTCTTGCTAAGTAAAGTGGGTTGTGGAGGACTGATAGGCAGTCGCTCCATGTAAAATCATTCATCATTATTTCAGCCAAAAGATTATTATTTCTGCTGGACATAGGCCTCCCCTAAGCACCTCCACTTCGACCGGTTCTGTGCTTCTCGCATCCAACGGGTTCCTGCGGCCTTCAAAAGAAGAAGAATTGCCAAACTTAAGTGGAAGTGGGCAGGGCACATTGCTCGCAGAACAGATGGCCGATGGGGCCGAAAGGTTCTGGAGTGGCGACCGCGTACCGGAAGACGTAGCGTTGGAAGGCCTCCCACAAGGTGGTCCGACGACCTTTTGAAGGCCGCAGGAACTCATGTAAGATACTGGTAACACTGTACTGGTTTAACTGCATCTGGTTAGATGAAGCCGACCCCAACATAGATGGGAAAAAAGCAGATTGATTTTGTATTCAAAACAAATGACATGAGAACAAGTTTTTTTAAAAGAACAAACACTTTTCCAGCATCTTCAGCCGTTCTATATCTTATATCCCGTGGGAGTTTCAAAAATCCGGGTTCAGTCATTGTCTACATCACAAAGGGTACCTCTGTGCAAATTTTCAGCTTTCTAGCTCCAGGCATGGCATTGATGAATCAGTAAATTAGTAAGTCAGGGCTTTTCTTGCCTGCCGGGTCAGCGGGCCTGCCGGGTCAGCGGGCCTGCCGGGTCAGCGGGCCTGCCGGGTCAGCGGGCATGCCAGATCAGCGGGATTGTCCGAAAGGGTTACCGCTGGCCAGGAACATAAAGGGCTAAGGAAGGAACACGGGCACAGATTACTGAATAGTTACTACGTAACAGATACTTCACTCAGTATAAGGGTAATTCTTCAGGGACAAAATTTTCGATGTCTGTGGGTATATTTCTGTAACCAACTAAAAAAACGGCATGTAATATTTTTTTTTGTACAGTTTAGCTTTATCCCTTACTGGGACAAATGATTTTTTTTTAATAATTGCTGTCTAGGTACAAAATAAAAATATTTGAAGGACGTTCTTCTGATTCATATAGCGCGTCCGTTTGCCATTTTCCGGAACAAAATGGTCGATGTCGCATTTTCCCTTTGATACATCAATATAAATTATAATTATATCGAAAGGAAATGAATTGTCCTCTTACAAAAAAAATGTGTATTAGTTATAACTACGTTAGTCTGTTTATAAATAAGTAAAAAAGAAGTGTCCGGCGTATAATACTGATTAATGTGGCGTAAGCTGCGCTTGACCGTACTTGGTCGGGTAATAATAATGAGAGTCTGGCTTCCAGCGCGGGGGGAAGCCAGTCGTGGAACGGACGACCTAGAAGGTGGACGTGCGGCTGGTTGGCTTAGATCCGGTGTTACGAAGGAAAATACCTGATTCATCTGTGTTTGGTTCAGGTGGCATCCTGATTACAATGCCTACTTTATAAAATTTATTTTATTGTTTTAAAACTTCAATCTGTGTTTCGTGTGATGCTTTTGGGTTATAGATTCGTGTAGAAAAATGAAAATAATGAAGTCTGTATGTACGATGAGTTATGCATCATTGTAGGCAAAATCCTGATTCATCTGTGCCTGATTCGTATGGTCAAAACCCCATATGAATAATAAAATAAATTAGTTTTTCCCCTCTCCAGCACGATAGGAGCGCTTTTGTTGCGTAATTCCCTTGTCCAATTTTTGACCGTGTACAAGTCAGTAGTTTTAATCTTATTTATTATTATTTACTTAGCTATAACCTTTTGAATAATAAAAAAATGACAGGAGTATAATCTTGTTCTAAATATGATACTTTTGATATGTCTTAGTCCTATTTAAGAATTAATAATTATTGTTTAGAATTTGCATTCATAGTTAACGGTGTATTTATTACTTTTTATTTCTGTTTCTGATTAATATGTAACACATTCTGATTCATCTGGGCACAAAATTAATATCTTGAAAACTACTTTATAAAAACGAGTCCCTCATTCAAATATATGTTATTTGGTATACCTATTTTCATATGAACATGTGTTACAGAGCTGAAAGTGAAATTAAATTTTGGCCATATGGATCAGTCAAAGAATCAAATTTCGAAGAACTACCCATAAAATTTCCAATACCTACAGCTATAATAGCCTACTCCGTCGCGTCAGCAACCGCTGCATGCTAAAATGTGCCTAAATGCTCAAGCGTACAGTTGTGATTGCTTCGCACCGCGCGATCCCACAGCAATCGCAGGGCTGCCTCTTCATTAAAATTAAATTAACATAACTATTTGTGTCTATTTTATTGAGAACTGTGAATATGTTGTGACTATATAGGTGGTAGTTTAAAATGGTATCGTTTATAAAATATGTTTTTTATAAATTGGTGCTGACTGTGCAATACATCTAAAACATGACATGACATCTTCATTGACATGTAAATGGAAAAATGTTAGATGTTTACCCCTTCTTTTACTTGATTTGCACCCATCTACTGCACATAAGGCACCACACGGCATCGTAATACGCGTACGAACGAACAGCACTATTAAAATTGAACGGCGTGCGCGCGCTTCGCTTGCGAGAACCGCACTGAATTTGATCCGCCGGCGGACCGAGACCGCTCGGCTGGGCGGTAGGCACTTATAGCGCGCAAGTACATGGAGTGACGGAGGCCTGACACGGGTGGGTTTTAGTCAGTAAGAGTCTGACACTCCCTTCCGCTCCACCCAGAGCGGGAGGGGTCATTGGATGATTTCCCATCCGAAAAAAAAAAAAAAAAAGGGCTTTTCTTTATGTACTAGCCTTGGCCCGCGGCTTCGTCCGCGTGAAATTTTTCGTTCCACGACCTACTCCGCTCGTCACATCGCATCGCCGGCGCGCGCTGTACCGTCACTTTCGCTTATCGTTCTTTCCGACTGATATTCTTTTTGCTCGGCTCCTAAGGTTCCTAGCGTGATATTAAAATGAATTAAGCTATCAAATGCAAACATATTTTTTCAAGTCTGACCGGTAGTTCCAAAGATTAGCGCTTTCAGTTTATTATTAGTATTAGTCCTGGTTTCCTCACGATGTTTTCCTTCACTGATGTCAGTAATTAAGATAAACTCAGGAAGTAAGTGAAAAAGGTCACATTACTCGTAGTACCTACTTGCCCAGGTTTGAACCCACAACCTCAAGTATGAGAGGCGAGGCGTGAACTGGACAACTCAACACACTTTTTATTTTTTACTCAAAAAAAGCTCAAAGCATTTATTTCAATTAAACCAATTACAGGCACTTTTGAATTGTCAATTTTGTGGCAGCATCTACATGCAATGCGAACTACGCATCGCACTGACGTCACGCAAAATCCTGCATCGCGCAAGCAGAGTTTACCGAGCAATTATCATAATATATTCGTATAACGTCCCGACATCAACCGTTGGGCAGTTGTCCACCAGACACAATACCCGTCTGGTCGAAGGATCCTTCCTTTTCTATGGAGAATGAGTGAAGTTTTACACCCTGTTCCTCATACCTCTATCTTTATTCCATAAAGATATCTAACTTCTAGCTCAAAAAACTGACTTAAAATAACAAGAAAATAAGCCCTTACCGTAGCAACCAACTCTTTTTCTTCTACAAAATGTTGGCATGTTGCCATATGCTATTTTGGTAAAGGAACTACACTCATTAGCGCTAAAGTAATTAGGTTTTTCGTCTATGATGTGACGAGATTCGATATTTCGACGGTTTGAAAGCTACATACAGCAGCTTGTGTCCAGGATCCCTACCATGGTCATTAGCAGGGCAGGTGACGTGCAGAACAGCATCATAATTGCGTAACACACTATCAATCACAATATGAATCATTTTGAAGGATATTGCTTATCCATTGCTTTACAAGTTCGAAAAATGTATCTGCTCAAAAACGTAAATATCGCAATGAATGTTATTGAACTGTCAAAATTAAAGACATTGCTTTAGTGTGTTACGCATTTAACCCGCAGGTCAAGGTGACAGTTGACACTTGGTGCACACAAGGCACAAAATCACTTGACACTTTTTATCTAATACTAGCTGCGCCCCGCGGTTTCACCCGCATAAGTTTCGATCCCGTGGGAATATCGGGATAAAAAGTAGCTACATACCAAATTTGATCAAAATTCGTCTAGCCGTTTAAGCGTGAAGAAGTTACAAACATAAAAACACACAAAATTTCGCCTTTATAATATTAGCGTTATAATAAAGCTAAAGAGTTAGTTTGTTTTTTTTTATTTGTGTGAACGTGCTAATCTCTGGAACTGAGAGATTAGCACGACTCTTGAGGAAGGCTATAGGCTACTTAACATCACGCTAGGACCCTTAGGAGCCGAACAAAAACGAAGCGAAAACGAAGTTATACCAGGCGATGCGATGCGACGAGCTGGGTCTGGGGAACAAGAAATTGTACGCAGACGAAGTAGAGCAGTGGTGGCCAAGTGGTAACGGCTGCGACTTACGAGTTGTAGGTCGTAGGTTCGAACCCAGACAGGCGCTTTACTTTGTGTAAATTATTTCATCACCACTGCTCTCAAAACGGTGAAGGAAAACATCGTGAGGAAACCGACATGTCCTAGAACCAAAAATTCGAAGACATGTGACATCTGCCAATCCGCACTGGGCCCGCGTGGTGGATTACGGCCCACTCCCTCTCACCGAGAGGAGGCCTGTGTCCCAGCAGTGGGAACATTATAGGCTGATTATGGTTATGGAAGTCGCAGGCAGGAGCTAGTAGTAATACTGTGGGAAGTTTAAATGTTCAGCAGTGGGTTCTAACAGACTTCGCTTCGTAAGTAAACGTTATGACGGAAATTCCACAATTGCACGACAGTTACATTACATAAAATGTAAGTGCTATCAAAAGCAGTATTATGACTACCTAGGGTAATTGTTTACCCCGTTGAGGATAAAGGCGTGAGAGTTACAAGTTAATAATTCCAAAAACATGTCATAAAAAAAAAAAATCAGAAGTTCCATTTCAAACGCTGACGTTTAAAAGGACAAATTTAGTAAAAACTTATGTTCTGGCAATGCGAGACGTATGTATTTATTAGTATTTTACCTCTGATTGACAATTTTTTTTTCTCAAAGTATTTATTTCAATAAAACCAATTACAGGCACTTTTGTCAAGGAGTCGGTCAGTCAGAAAGATGAAGCTAGTGACTCATTCCAAAGCCTAGTAGGTTCCTGTGGATAAGAACAGAAGCAATGGCTTTCATTACTACTGTTTGTCGACGATCGCAAGGAGGTAAAAATACCGTGGCGGGATTTTATCGCGCACTGTATTTTCAACTCTCCGTGTTGAGAATCCAACAGAACGGATCCCAGCGCGTCGAAAAAACACACTGTTCGATTTTCAACATACGTCGAAAATCCAGTGCGCGAAAAGAAATAGCCACGGGAAAAACTTATTCCGAATGCCTGTTAAAGTGGGCCTTCTTTAACTATGTTACTTTCTGACAAAGGTCCTCAAATACAGAGATCTTAATACCCTAAGGTCGTGGGTAAGTAATAAAATGCATTTAACGTCAAAAAGTTAAATGTGAACAACTGTAATGACTCAGTTCCTGGAACCACTTGGTTTTGTGGTTAAAGTAAGTATGCATTTTCGTAAGGTTTTGGTGTGATTCATATAGACATTGGAATAAAGACATGTAGTCACACGCATACTTCTAACGGTTTCATTACACCAATAGGTAGCTTCTGTCTGTGACTTCGTCCGCGTGAAATTTCTTGTTCCCCCGACTCAGCCCGTCGCATTGCATCGCCTGCCCGTGCTATTCTTCGTTTTCGCTTAGATTTCTCAAAAAAAAAAAGGGTAAAAAAAGTAAAAGGTAAAAACGGGACCCTATTACTAAGACTCCACTGTCCGTCTGTCTGTCTGTCTGTCACCAGGCATGTATCTCATGAACCGTGATAGCTAGACAGTTGAAATTTTCACAGATGATGTATTTCTCTTGGCCGTTATAACAACAAATATTAAAAACATAACAAAATAAATATTTAAGGGGGGCTCCCATATAACAAACGTGTTTTTTTCGGCGTTTTTGCCTTGTGGTACGAAACCCTTCGTGTGCGAGTCCGACTCGCACTTGGCCAGTTTTTTTCTTTTTGTTTGGCTGCTCCTAAAGGCGGATACAGACATTGCGAGGCATGCGCAGCGCACGTTCATATTCGTGGTGAGGCATGTGGAAGCACGTGCCTAGCGTAATGTTATATAGCCCATAGCCTTCCTCAAGAATTGGGCTATCAAATGCAAAAATATTTTTTCAAATCTGACTGGTACTTCCAAAGATTAACGCCTTTAAACAAACAAAGTCTTCCACTTTATTATTATCATCAAACCATAGGAGGCAGCAGTGGTGGCCCAGTGCTAACGGCCGTGACTTACGATTTGTAGGTCGTAGGTTCGAATCCAGGCAGGCGCTTTACTTTGTGTAAATTATTTCATCACCACTGCTCTCACAACGGTGAAGGAAAACATCGTGAGGAAACCGGCATGTCCTAGAACCAAAAATTCGAAGACATATGACATCTACCAACCCGCACTGGGCCCGCGTGTGTGTGAGAGGATGCCTGTGTCCCAGCAGTGGGAACATTATAGGCTGATTATGGTTATGGTTATGGACTAGCTGACCCCGGCGAAATTCGTACCGCCCCGCCAACCGCTTTGCCCCCAGTTTTTAAATCTCTGATATCTTCTAAGATATTCATTTTAATGATATGCTGTAAATGGCAATTTTAATCTACATGAGATGCACAACGTATCTAATGTAATTAATTTGATAAAGAATAGTACTGTATAGTTTAAAACAGCTTGGTAAATAAACCATAATTTTTTTGTATATCGTCGTTGCGACTTTAAGACCTCTTATGTGTCACTTTTGGCAAAATCACTTTATTACTCTATCGAATGCAAAAACTCTCATGTGTATACGACGTTTAAACCGTAATTTATTTACGAAATTCAAGATCTCCAATGTGCTTGCTAATTAAAAGTTGGTGCTTAAAAAATCTTATGTGTCAACTAAAATTGTTTTAATTTTTTTACAAGAAACTACTTTTGTTAAAAGCACGAAAATCATGTGGCTGATACCTATATTTTTGTTGTAGTTGGTTTCATTATAGTTTTTTCAGTAGACGGTTTTTATCGATTTTCTCATAAAATTGATTTTTACACATAAGAGATCCAACGACGATATGTAAAAGATAAAAATGGTTACTGTGGGTTATCCATAGGAGATAAACTTATACTATCGTGGACTTATTTATCGATCTTTTTAAGATATACAATTCCGTAGTACATTTATTTAATCTATCTTGCAAGGTTTTGTCTGCGTTTGCAATGGAAGCGCACAAAAATTAGTTTGTTACGACATCACAGTATAAATCTTTGAATTTCTCGGCTTTTCTCTACTATAATATAAACCTTCCTCTTGAATCACTCTATCTATTGCTGAAAACTGCATTATAATCCGTTGCGTAGTTTAAAAGGTCTAATTTTACAGACAGTGGGAGCTATTTTGTTTTATACTATGTTATGACATCATCCGTCGTGCTCTTGTCACCGCCGGGGTGCCAGCTGTTTTAGAACCCAATGGCTTGGTACGCGACGCTGGGAAGAGACCAGACGGAATGACCATAATGCCTTGGAAGGTTGGTAGGCCTTTGGTGTGGGATGCAACGTGTGTCGACACCCTTGCGCCATCCCATCTTCCAAGCACGGTGAGCTATGCTGGGGCAGCTGCTGCAGGTGCGGAAAACCTCAAACGGCGCAAATACTCCAATCTCTTTGGAACGTATGTTTGAGCCGTTTGGGGTTGAAACTCTAGGGCCATGGGGCCCGAGTGCCCACGTAGTATTTCGAGACATCGCCAAGCGGTTGATCGACTCTTCACGTGACCAGAGGGCTGGCCTATTTTTTGGCCAAAGAATCAGCATTGCCATACGCCCTTTGATGCCCTTTGATTATTTCCTTTCCTTTTTATATACTTGTAAGTACATATTCTTATTATTATTTTAATACTGTACATAATTATATGCTCATTTTAATGTAAAGATAAATATTATTTTCCAGTGTTATAGAAGCCCTCAAAATGTTTACCTCCTTACATTTTTGAAACTTCCTAACCAACCTCTTTTTACGTTAAATCAACACAGATTAACTGCCAAAAAGTCAAGTCAAAAACGAAAACGTCATTGTCAAAATTTTTGTAAACAAACAGCTCCACATTGTTATACCGATATAAAATGCAAAACTCACAAATAGAGCCCGATTTAGGTGTAGATAAACAAGATGAAGACGCAATATTTCAGTCACAGGAACACTTCAAAAAAGAAATCGCGTGTCTATGTCATGGAGACCTTTACGTCATTGGCAGGCTATGGATCCAGGCTCTTAGAACTGTCCTAGTAGGTACAAACTTATCTCTCATTCCTGTAGTAAATGCAGCCGAAAAGAATAAAGGACCTCCACCAAGACCACCCAAGATGAAATACAAGGATCTCCCAATCTACGAAAGTCCGCATTATGAATACAAAGACTATGTAGAGGATAAAAAAAAATGTCCAAAGCGCAACGTGAAGATACTGCACACCTATCTTTGTCCAAAAGTGGGGAGCTGGAGAAAAGGCTGGGGTGATAGCATCTCCGAATTTACTAAAGATGCAGGAGAGATGAAGGATGACAGCTGTGCCTTCGTATGCAAAAAGAAAAACGATTTCTTATGTTACATGAGAAGTTGCAAAAATCTTGCAGTTAGACAAGCGGTCTTAGCCACAGGAGTAGCGACTGGATTTTACATTGGCAGAGGAGCAGGTGTTCTGAGAAGATTATTCTGCACTAGTTTAGGGGCACTGGCTGCAGGTGCCTTATGTTTCCCGAAGGAAACTGATGAAGTATTCAGAGAAGGTTCTTATAAAGTCGGCAAACTCGCAGTTACCCTGTTCAATAGTGTGTGCGGAAGAAACTTAGTTTTGCGGGAAAGATTGCCTTGTCGAGAAGATATGCCCCCGCCACCACCTCCCCGGCCTGCGGACCAGAAAAACAAATGTGAAACCAAAAAGAAGTAGTAAAAGGGTTCTCCGTAAGCTATAAGCTTTCATATCATTAACCTAAGTTCAATATCCCATACCAGTTTTATTATCAACAGTATATTTTATTTATTAAAAATCCCTACGGTGGTTTTATTTTGTCAGAATCAAGTTAGGTTGCTGCTGTTGCTTGTTGTTGCCGCGGTCGGTCCGTGGATGGGTGTCCATCTTTAAATACCGAGACCTGTCCGTGCCGTTGAAAAAGCCGTTGGTCCCACGGCTTTCATTCGTAGATTATTGAAGATCGTTGCAAGAAGCCCGAAAGTCTGACAACCAGTCCTACCAAGGGGTTTCGTGTTACCCAATAACTGGTTTGTGGAGATCAGATAGGCAGCCGCTCCATGTAAAATACTGGTATTCAGCTGCATCCGGTTAGACTTGAAGCCGACCCCAACATAGTTGGGAAAAGGCTAGGCAGATGATGAGTAGTAGGTAACTAAAACAACAATTGGCGTTTCATCTATTCAAGAAAATGTTACACTTTATCAATTTTTCTTTATCAAAAGGCTAGGAAGATTGATTGACGGTTGCGTTGTTGTGTCCTGGTTTGAAAGGTTGAGTGCCTTGCTGGTATAATTTCAGCTGTGACTGGCTTTGGCAAAGCTTTTGCGATCCCTCTGGTGTTTCAGATGTCCATAAGGCTTATATTTCACTGGGACACCAAGGTGGCGCAACCATGGTCGCGCTGCCAGCAACATATACACAGCTTTATGTTGGCTATCTCACCAGGCGTCTAATTGTATGAGCAATCAACCATATATTTTTTGGCAGTGCGACCACGGTTGCGACGCCACTGGTGTCCTAGTTAGGGCCCTAAGGCTTATATGTCAGTATAGGGCCCTCAGGCTTATATGTCAGTAGGACACCATGGTGGCGCAAAAATTGTCGCGCTGCCAGCAAAATATACACAGCTTCATTGTGGGCATCTCACCAAGCGACAGATCGGCTGCCCAACCAACCATACATTTTTCTACGACCATGGTTGCGCCGCCGCTGGTGTCCTAGTGAAATAGAGCTCTTCGTGGCGGTAACCTGTTAGCATCAAGTGGGCTGTTGCGTCAGTTTATATGCCTTCGAAGTCGAGTCATCTACCGCTGAATTAACGCCGCCCTCATCTTCAGAAAAAATCTGAACTGGTTTTGGGAGTAGCCGTCAAATCAGGCCATAGGAACGCTAAAACGGCTGAACGTATTTGGATGAAATTTGGCACATGGCTAGACCATGACCTGGATTAGGATATAGGATATTTTTCATTCCGATATTCTAACGGGAAAACCGGGGGGCGCAGGTACATATAACATATAATAAAATAGTAACCACGAATTTTTGTCCGTTTGTCTGCTATGTTCCGTACTGGCGCAAAAACGGCTGTACGGATTTTGATGAAATTTGGCACACAGATAGTTTATAACCTGGAATAAACCATAGGGTACTTTTAATACGGGTAGTATACGTTTCCGTGGGATATTTTCCGACATCCACGCGGACGAGCCCGCGGACAAAAGCTAGTCTTAAAATAAACGATTAACGTTTACTTTTTCCTTTTGATGCAACATTATCATGCTTGTCTCCTTATCCCAACTTCTGTAGATGCAACATTTGTCTTCTTCCACACTTCTTTTCCGGAAGTCTTCTTTTGAGGAGATCCGCGGGAGAACCCAAGTTAACCGACATAGCCCGAAGAATTGCCAAACTTAAGTGGCAGTGGTGTGTAAATGTGGTGCTGTTCCACAACCGATGGAACACTTAATATCGTGTCCTGCGTGTCCTGTCAGCTGCACGTTACAGGTACTGGTAGACGCTGGTGATGGCGCCAAACAAGTAGCCGAATTCTGGGCAGAGTCCATTTAGATTGCTATCGACACGCTAAGAAGAAGTAGCAGTGAGCAGGGCACATTGCTCGCAGAACAGGCCGATGGGGCCGAAAGGTTCAGGAGTGGCGACCGCGTACCGGAAGACGTAGCGTTGGAAGGCCTCCCACAAGGAGGTCCGACGACCTTTTGACCGCAGGAACCCGTTGGATGCGAGAAGCACAGAACCGGTCGAAGTGGAGGTGCTTGGCGAAGGCCTATGTCCAGCAGTGGACGTCTTTCGGCTGAAATGATGATACTTCTTATCTATTAGTTGTCATCTCAGTATTTATTTTTTAATGCAACATACTGTAGGGCGCTTAACTGAGACGTTGCCTGAGGTAGCTGCGCGGTGCGGGAGGGGTGATAGTTGTCACGAGTTGACGGATCACAGAGCTCTCGCATCACGTCACCACACCCCTCCCGCACCGCGCTGCTACCTCAGGCAATGTCTCAGTTCAGCGGTCGGCCTATAGCTACTAATTTGTCCTAAGGTTGTTCAAAAGCCTATTGAAGTCATTGCGGGTCATACACATAATATAATTTGCACAACTTACAAAGGAAACTACGTAAACTTACGCATTGATGTAAATAATAACAATTTGTATGTCTGTTTGTATGCGGTCGAGTGGAACGCGCAAGTCAACGGAGTTAAGGCAAAGCCCATTCTGAATAAACGATAAATAGATTTGTAGTGTAAAGGTGGTAAAGGCGTATTTGACGCAGATGGACAAACGAATGGACAAACGACGGCACGGTTGGCGCAGTGGTTAAGCGATTGACTGCTGCGCTGCGTGTCGCGGGTTCGATTCCCGCACGGAACAAATATTTGTATGATCTACAAGTAGTTGTTCCGGGTCTGGCTGTTTGTGTATGTCAGTTTAAATGTTTGTAAACGCACCCACGATACAGGAGAAATTCCTAGTGTGGGCAACGTTTTTAAAAAAAAAAAAAAAAAAAACGAATGCGGAATATAAACACGGTCTGGCAGTTTGATTAATTTGTGTGGCCTACCCAAATGTCCTTTCTTTGGTATTGTTCATCGAGTCGTTGAGCTCCTCAAGTCTTGAGTTGAGCTGCACGATTTCTGACAAATGCGTGCACTGACTGGACACACAGGTCCTCTCAATCTGTGTGGTTCTTTCCTCAAAAGACCATCTCAGACATCGATCTACATGGTCTTCATATAACCTGACCAAGATTATGTCTGGACTTTAAAAGAGACTGTGACCTCTCAGTTTGTTTCTGCTTTTCTTCTCAGAGTAGTCAGATAGGAAACGCCGACTTCATCTAGTTTAAAAAAAAACCATGATTGACGTGTAAAAGTGTTTGTATAAACCCAAAAATAAAATCATTTATCAAACACAACACAGAGATGTGATCTAAGTGAATAGAAGAGGTCAAGCTACGCGTGCACGCCCGTATAAAAATGGAAGTAGCGTATTTTTTTAAAGAAAGAAAAGAAAGAAGAAGAAGGAAGAACAGACGTTTATATGCGGTAGACATGACACAGACATCGATCTACATGGTCTTCATATAACCTGACCAAGATTATGTCTGGACTTTAAAAGAGACTGTGACCTCTGAGTTTGTTTCGGCCTTTCTTCTCAGGGTAGTCAGATAGGAAACGCCGACTTCATCTAGTTTAAAAAAAAACCATGATTGACGTGTAAAAGTGTTTGTACAAACCTACTTACAAAAATAAAATCATTTCATTTCATTTCACAAAGATAGAAAAAAAAAACCGGTCAAGTGCGAGCCGGACTCGCGCATCGAGGGCTCCGTCCGTACTTTGTAGGTATGTAAATAGTTTTTTTTTTTTTGTACTGTTACTACAATTTTATGGTTTTCGGAATGTTTTCTTTACTTGTGCTACATTACATTGCTTCTTGCCAAATTTCATGATTCTAGGTCAACGGGAAGTACCCTATAGGTTATGATTTCGGAACATAAACGCCCGTATCTTTCGGTTGCGTTGACTTAGAAATTTGATTTTCTCACTGCTTCAAGGGATTGCAGCCTCAAGTTGAAAACTCCACGCGTTCCTGAGAAAAAGGGTATTGACTGACGGACAGACAGACGGACAACGAAGAGATCTTATGAGGGTTCCGTTTTTCCTTTTGAGGTAAGGAACCCTAAAAAAACACAAAAAAAACAATGAAAAATGCGTATTTTGTTGATCCTCTTTAGGAAGATGGTTAGTTTCTAGACCATATATTAATGATAATATTTATTTTTTACTCTAACGTCTTACGGCCGAAAGCTACCCAGTTACCTATCTATCACCAGTTATGGCATACTGGAGGTAGAAAAAACTATCTATCTCTGGTTTTAACGACCCAATAATCTAAATCAGTAGCGATCTGTATGATTACCTATATTCTACTGACTACTTGAGGGATATAACAGTGTCAAGAAGTTATTATCCACTGACATGCCCCGCACCCCGCAGTGACATCGCCTAGAGCCTCCTCTTTTGTTGAATTCGGTTAAATAAATAAATAAAGTCCTCCAGACCGTATTTCGGCCACGGCGGCCAATCTCAACGGAGACTAGCCTTCGGCGCGGGAGATATTATAGTGCACAAGTGTGCGCGCAGACACAGGTGTACAGGTGCACTCCCTGTTCCCTCACTCTCATTGTCCAATGGGACGGCAATCCGACACGACCGGAGAGAGATCAGGCGCAGGACCAACGGCTTAACGTGTTTTCCGAGGCACGGGGGTATCACAACGCCAACTTCCAAACTCCGGGCTGTTACTAAGAAATTCCTAATGGAAAAACTCAATAACACTTTGCCCGACCTGGGAATCGAACCCGGGACCCCACGCTCAGCAGCCGCGCTTGCGACCACGAGACCAATGGGGCAGTCGGGGCAATTCGGTTAAAAAGTAGAGGAAACTACGCCTTAACAAGTGAGTACTATTATGTCACCACTTACTTACCCGAACGGACACGGTATTTAGCTATCCACTCGACTAAAAAATCGTATCCCTAGATATACAACATCTCGGGTCGTGACTACCGACCCACTGCGGCAGGGACTTGTGAATGGCCAGCCTACCGGAAAGCTTTGGGAGACAAAGATAAGAAAGAAATAAAGAAAAAATAATGTTTGTTTTTTGTCGACATGACGACGATCAGGAAGAGTTTTTTTTTTAATAATTCCTATTCGTAAATAGGAATTATTAAAAAAAAAAACATAACACTATTCACTCAGCTCTAACATTTGTGTTGAACTTGGATGGGAATAACTGAAGAAAAATTCTCGTAATTTTAAGAACGTTCACAGTCGGACCTCAGTCTCAATCTGTCAAAAAAACGTCTAATTTCCGTACACTTTTGACAAGTTTTTGACATTTCTTTATCGCCGCGACTAGATTTTATTGCCCTTGGTTCCGTAGTTGATGTTTGTATGTTCGTGATTTTCTTAAAACTAATTTATCAATTTTGATAATACTTTTTTAAACAAGATAAGTAGGTATTTATTTATTTATCTAACGGTTGTAAAAAGACACTTAACGAAACCGAGACTCACTTGTACTCCCCGTCAAAGTAATTTTTTTTTTTACTGGAATAATAAGTATATACCATGAAATGAAATGATGAAATGAAATGATTTTATTTTTTGTAAGTAGGTTTGTACAAACACTTTTACACGTCAATCATGTTTTTTTTAAACTAGATGAAGTCGGCGTTTCCTATCTGACTACTCTGAGAAGAAAGGCCGAAACAAACTCAGAGGTCACAGTCTCTTTTAAAGTCCAGACATAATCTTGGTCAGGTTATAATGAAGACCATGTAGATCGATGTCTGAGGTGGTCTTTTGAGGAAAGAACCATACAGATTGAGAGGACTTGTCCAGTCAGTGCACGCATTTGTCAAAAATCGTGCAGCTCAACTCAAGACTTAAGGAGCTCAATATCCCATACTTGGGAACGTTCTGGTTACGGAGATATAGAGGGTCAAAATTCCAACTTTTACTGAGGTTTTTTTTTTTAAACATCCTTATACCTACGTAACATACATAATCAGCCTATAATGTTCCCACTGCTGGGACACAGGCCTCCTCCTAGTGAGAGGGAGTGGGCCGTAATACACCACGCGGGCCCAGTGCGGGTTGGCGGATGTCAAAATGTCTTCGAATTTTTGATTCTAGAACATGCCGGTTTCCTGAAAATATTTTACACAAAGTAAAGCGCCTGTCTAGGTGGGTTTTTTTTATGAAAACAAGTTTTTAATGTTTTAAGTATAATACAACTTTAAATACCCACACGACCCCTGTGCCGTTGCATGCACCCTTTTTTTTTTTTTTTTTTTCGGATGGGAAATCATCAAATGACCCCTCCCGCTCTGGGTGGAGCGGAAGGGAGTGTCAGACTCTTACTGACTAAAACCCACCCATGTTCCTTCCTAACCCTTTATGTTCCGGGCCAGCGGTAACCCTTTCGGACAATCCCGCTGACCTTGCATGCACCCTTAAGCACAATGTTGTGCGTGTGTTACATTGCGCATTACTAACAGAAAATTTTCACACCAAAAATAAAAGTCGTTTCCCAGCAATTATTTTTGTGCAATGTAACTCAGTTTGATGTACAGACGCCTGCACATCAAGCTACCGAAACTGTCTTTTCTCAATCAACTTTGAACCTTAGGCTTTAGCGATAAAGTTGAAAATCTATTAAAGAAATTTGACAGATTGTAGTAGCTTGATGTGCTGGCTGTCTGTACAGAATACACAGTTGACGGCTATGTGATGGGTCTTTTTACACCCTTTTTTTTGCGGATGGGAAACCGTCAAATGACCCCTCCCGCTCTGGGTGAAGCGGAAGGGAGTGTCAGACTCATACTGACTAAAACCTACCCGTGTTCCTTCCTTAGCCCTTTATGTTCCGGGGTAGCGGTAACTCTTTCGGACAATCCCGCTGCCCCGGCAGGCCTCGGCCCTAAGGGGCCCCTTCTCTGTTGCTGACATCTCTTTGAGGCGCGCGTGGAACACGTACGCGCCGGCCGGCACGGGCCTGGTCTTGATCGGACGGTGAGCTACCCATTACTCTCCGTCCGCAGGCCCGCGCCTACGGTGGCCGGGAGTCGTCACGCGGCTCCCGACGCCCGGAGCGTCTCCCGCGGCGGCTGGGACGCACACTGGTTCCTTTTTACCATTTTGGTAAGGAACCCTAACTAGATGAGGTCGGCGTTTCCTATCTAAATACTCTGAGAAGAAAGGCCGAAACAAACTCCGAGGCACAATGTATCAAAAGTAGTTGAAACTACACATAAAAGTACTAGAAGACTTTTACTGTAGTTGATTTTACAACTTTTTTATTACTCTTGAAACTGGGGTAGCTAAAACGACGCAGTTCTTTGCTAGATTTGCTATAGAGATCGGCTGCCAAAACGCGTTTTCCTACTTTAGTTCACTCTCCAAGCTTTATAGTTCCCCAGAAAGGAATATACCACTGTTATTTTTAACCGACTTCAAAAAAAGGAGGAGGTTCTCAATTCGGTTGATTTTTTGAAGTGAAAACTTCACTAGGCGCGTTGATCATTTTTTGAGATGGGAAAAAACCTTGTTACCGTAACCGACACCGCGCTAGATTTGGATGTACTCGGCTGTCCTCGGGGTGTACCTACTCGGTTTTAATGTATATCCGATACGTCACTGAGTGATGGCAAAGTATTCTGTTAGTGTTTTGTTTATAAAACGATTAAAAAAATACACACGTAATTGTTTAAGTTTTCACTTCTGTGAGCACTCCCGGAGTGCCACTGTTTTTTCATTTTTTTTTTTTGTTTGTACCCGTTATTTATAAGCCGATTTGCGAAATTCTTTTATTAATGGACATGGTATGTCTCAGGGGTGTCCCATTTAAAATTTGTTAACTTTGCTTATTTTTCACTTTGTAGTGTTTATTTTTGGAAGTTGGTTGTTTCCTTTTTTGGGGCTCGTGCTCGTGGGGCCCGTGGCTAAATAATAACATCCGCGGCCGCGACTTACGAGATGTAGATCATAGGTTTGAACCTAGGCAAGTACTTTTTTACAGCCTATTTTGTGTTCCACTGCAGTGCAAAGGCGGAGGCGTTTGCCCAGTTAGGGGAAACAGGAAAGGAGGAGCAGCAGCAGGAAAAGGGGAGCCTTTTCCTCCCAAATCTCTCTGTTTTGTGTGATATCTACCCATATTTGTCCCGCCAACATGAATAGAGATCGTCACACCACCTTCGCAATTTTGAATAGAGACACCACCGTCACACCACCTTCGATAAAGTTAATTTCTGTATGTCTAAGATTAATTTATTTAGTTTAGTTATTAAGTTGTTATTTGTAAAAGCACGATGGGATTGACATCGTCGCATAAGCGTACAAAAATCCCTTACCTAAATAAAAGAGATAAAAAAAAAATTACAAAAACCACCTTCGCAGAAGGCACTTTACTTTGTGCAAATTATAACATCACCACTGCTCTCAAAACGGCGAAGGAAACCATCGTGAGGGAACCGGCATGTCCTATAACACGACATGTGACATTCACCAACCCAAACTGAGCGCGTGGTCTAGCCTCCTGTGTCCCAATACCAGCCGTGGGATCATGACCGATCAAATCAAATCAAATCACATGGTATTACAGATGTTACATTAAGATTAGTGGTTACATGTTTTGCTATACATACATAGCATGCAAACTTGTTGGTATGCGTTACATCACTTAGTATCTATTGTTGGAGCATATTTAAGTCTCTATAAATTCCATAATCCATAATCAGCCTATAATGTTCCCACTGCTGGGACACAGGCCTCCTCTCGGTGAGAGGGAGTGGGCCGTAATCCACCACGCGGGCCCAGTGCGGATTGGCAGATGTCACATGTCTTCGAATTTTTGGTTCTAGGACATGCCGGTTTCCTCACGATGTTTTCCTTCACCGTTTTGAGAGCAGTGGTGATGAAATAATTTACACAAAGTAAAGCGCCTGTCTGGGTTCGAACCTACGACCTACAACTCGTAAGTCGCGGCCGTTACCACTTGGCCACCACTGCTCTCAAAACTCTCAATAATATAATAATAAATAGAATAAATATTTTGTGTATTTAGCCATTTATATAATTTGTGCTTAAATGCTCTAGAAGTCAACTTGCTTGGTATATTATTATAAACACGTACACACATTGCTAAACAGTTCTTGTATTTTCTAGATCTAGGAATGTAATTTATTACGAGTCTGAATGGATCTCTCTGATTTCTTGGATTCACATCATTTGCAGTTCAGTGATCGTAGGCTTGTAATAGGGTTTAAATTTGCATGAGGTTTGAACTCACGACCTCTCATCGTTTCTCGTTTTTCTTTTGTTTTTTTTCTTCTGCCAACCTTGCTTGCCCATCCCGGAAGCCGACACGCGAGTTTAGCAGGCAACACCGCAGGGCAGCCTTGTAGTACAATCGGTGCATCAGTGAAAGTCGCGCTTCCATGCGATGGTATTGTTTTTATATAATATACGCGGGTTATCGAACATTGTGCGCAGACGCAGATGTGATGGAAGTGGCTTGTACTTTTGAGCGTAGTCACTTGAGTCAGAACTTATTTAGAAGGATTTATTATTATGTTAAAATGTTAAATTAGTAATTATTGTGAAAGAAATTGTTATGGTTTACATCAATTAAGAATAGACACATATTTGTGGTTTTAAGGGTACCTAAAAGAATCAGATGTTAAATTTCAGAAAAAAGTGTTATGTATAACCAATTTAGTTATGAAAAATTTAAATTTGGGGTTGAAACTCTAGGGCCATGGGGCCCGAGTGCCCACGTGGTATTTCGAGACATCGCCAAGCGGTTGGTCGACTCTTCACGTGACCAGAGGGCTGGCCTATTTTTTGGCCAAAGAATCAGCATTGCCATACAACGTGGCAATGCTGCCAGTCTTTTGGGCACGTTTCCTGTTGACAGCGATGCGGATGAATTTTTTGATGCCCTTTGATTCTTTCCTTTACTTTTTATATACTTGTACATATTCTTATTATTATTTTAATACTGTACATAATTTAGTGATTAATATCATTTAAGTATCATCAAAATATCAAAAGAAACTGTTATTGTGTACTCAAAATACTAGTATCTTGATTTAACCTATTGGTCTATGATGTTATAAGCAATGTTATTTTTGTCGATGTTGTTCACCGGATGTATGTGATATTTCATTCAAATAAACTTCCTTCCGTTCAAGTCAGCCTAATCGAGCATGTCGTTTTATTTTACTCTCCACAAGTAAAATCTTAAATAAATAATAGAAACATAGAAAAATGTGTATATTCATGAACATTAATATAACAAAAAACACATTAAAACTGTAATAACAGAAAGAAAACTATGCATAAAATGCAAAAAGGGCTTCAACACATCATAATGTCAGCGGGATTGTCCGAAAGGGTTACCGCTGCCCCGGAACATAAAGGGCTAAGGAAGGAACATGGGTGGGTTTTAGTCAGTAAGAGTCTGACACTCCCTTCCGCTCCACCCAGAGCGGGAGGGGTCATTTGATGATTTCCCATCCGCAAAAAAAAAGACATCATAATACCAGATGACAACGCATGTTATAATACCACCTGACGATTGATTAACTCGATTAATAAACACGCATGGAAGTAAAGAGGGGCAATTCTCGTAATATTAAAAACGTTTACAGTAGACTAATCCAGTATCAATGAAACTTCCCTACATTTTTTGACATTTTTGTCTGTCGCCGAGATGTGACTCTGACTAGATTTTGTCGTACTAACTGCGACTAGATTTCCGAGAATTGGCCTTGTGAGTAAATATATCATCACACTAATATTATAAAGGAGAAAGTGTGGGGGTGCGTGTGTCTGTATGTTTATATGTTTGTTACTCCTTCACGCTCAAACGGCCGGACTAAATTTGATAAAATTTTGTGTGGAGGTAGCTGACACCCTGGATTAACATATAGGCTACTTTTTATCCCGATATTTCCACCATGCCATGACATATTATGTCTTACCATTGAGATACCAAAAGCCCGTCACATCCAGTCTCCTAACTCCTCACCAATACGTCGGGCCCTCTAGCTCAGTGAACAATGCCTCATTATTTTTACGACGTATTGTTACACGAATACTCTTGTTAAGCCTGTCCGGTTATTGGGAGTACCTTGACGTCATTGGCATGCCTTCTGTCCGGATTATCTTGGTATAAAAGGGCTTATCGGTCAAGGATGTGTGGAATGATTTATACAGCACTAACTGCGCCGCGTGGTTTCACCCGCGTAAATCACGATCCCGTGCGAATATCGCGATAAAAAGTAGCCTATATGTTAATCCAGGGTGTCAGCTACCTCTATACAAAATTTAATCGAAATTGGTCCAGCCGTTTGAGCGTGAAGAAGTAACAAACATAAACACACACACACCCCCCCACACACACACTCACAAACTTTCGCCTTTATAATATTAGTGTGATGTTCTGGAATGAACGCACACCACTCAACGCCCCAATTAGAATCATCTGCCTTTTTCCAACTATGTCAAGTGGATGCCGTCAGAATTGATGATCATACGGGCTTGTTTTATGGCATTTTCCATCACTTGTGTCAGAAACTCAGAACTTCCGGCGATAGGTTCACGCTGTCCTGTCGGATATTCTATTTAAGGGTTTTAAGAGTCTGGAGCTTGTGTACATAAACTTGGGACTTCAAGTAACCCCACAAAAATAAAGTCTGGAGCGCTCAAATGGGGTGATCTGGCCGACCAGTGCAAAGTCCTTGAGGAGTACCTATAGCGTTCCATGGCTTATTGAAGTGAATTCTGCATCTATTAACTTCACAAAATGTCAAAACCGAATTGACATTTGCCGCCATTTGCAAAAGTTATAGCGCATTCCAGTACTGTGGGTGATATCTTACTTTTGCCCCACCTTGTAGAAAAGATGTGGGCGGGATCGAACACTGCGACCCACAGCCACGCGTTACACGAATGCATGGCTGACAAACAAATGAACCGCGCAGCTAAGGCATCCTGTCCCACTGTCGACGAGGAAGCGACAAGGTGTCAACGATTTTGTCGCTCAAGAAACGTACAAAAGATTGTAGGTCGTGTAAGTAAAGGAGATACCTACATAAATGTATATATATGAATAGTTGATCGAATAGTAGAATAACCTATTCTACTATACCATGGAAATAATATGTAAGTAAATAACTATTAATACCTACTCAATAATTAATAAAAAATAACAAAATTATATCCTAACTTAAGATAAGATAAGATATTTTTTTATTTGTCCAAAACATGAGTATGCACACACGTAGCATGCAAGATGTACTAACTAAAACTATTCACAAACATTTACATTAGCATTGTACCTAGTGTAAATTAGAGAATATGAAAATATTTAGGTATGTACATGTATAAGCTATAATGACATGAATAATATATTTCTTAATGTGGCCAAGAGACTGGCGGCATTGCCACGTAGTATGGCAATGCTTAGCCTCTGGCCAAGGTAAAAGCCAGCCCTTGGGCCACGGGAAGTGTCAAACTATTATTAAAACTGCGACTTATTCTCGCATAACTCATTTCGCACGAGAAAAATAAATAATTTATTTTTAACCAGAGATTCTCACACTACCCCTATAATATCTAATGTTTATTGGATTATGATTAAACTCCCTTGCATACATTACTCAGAATTAGTATCACATTGATACATATTGGATTTTGAGCCAATATGCGGGCTGATATCCCATTAACTGAAATACTCGATTATATTGATGTGATTTTGGCATACGTCGACCGTAGGTTCAATTGAGGTAAGGAACAAAATACGATTTTTCAGGAGAGGCCGACAAAGTTTTTTTTCGGACTAAATCGCCTATAACTTTTTTATTATTAACCTTTTTCGGATCTGATTTCACACATAATCTTGTATTTTAGTGCTCTATCTACCTGTGTAACATTTATTTAAATAAGTTAGCTATTTAAGAAAATAGACGTCCCTTACACCAACGTATTTTGTTAGTAATGTCCCTTACTGACCAAGTATCTTATAGTCCTGTCCCTTACATTAAATTGATCTCATTGATCTCTACGTTGGATCCAATCAAAAATGAAAAAATTGTGTAAAGGTCTTGTTGAAAAAATTTATGAAGAATAATTCGTTGATTGGGAAGACCCTTACCTTATGTGAAGTGGATTGGCGGCGGTAATTACACCATTTCAAGTTGCTATATTGCATAGTTTTTCAGATACATTGTTATTATGGGGCTGATTCGAAATTTGAATCCAAAAATCAGTAGGGTAAGGGACATTTTTTTTAAGCTAGAATTTTTTCATATACACCATTCGAAAGAGCGCAAAATTCTGAACAAAACTGTATACTCAACTCATTTTGGGTATTTTGTCCCTTACCTCAATTGAACCTACGGTCGACGAATTATCATATTTTAATAGATGCTGACAAGGGCCGACTAAAATCAAAATAATGACGACAATTTGTAGTTTGTGACATCGTCAGATAGTTTGTGACGTTGTCCCTGTATCTAAGATTAAACTGAATAAATTTTTATATTAACTAGAAATTCAGTTAAAAAGATTATCCACCAATTGCGTTTTGTCAACCCGTCCTATTAATTACTGCCATAAATGAATGAAATATTAATTAATTTGATTAAAAATTACATTAACCTTACCTACTTAATTATTAGATATTATAATGAAGCCATTCACGCCACAGCATGAGATGAAGTGAAATGATGATGATGTTTATTTAGATGCGCGATTTACCGTAGATGCGCGCGTCTGTGTGAGTATGCCGTTTTGAACGTTAGTACGTAGTTTCCGTACTGTTCATATCTTTACTGTGACCAAGAGCTCATGCACTTACCTACACACACATTCACAGCGTGTTTGTACGCTTGGTTATCACAAATAAAGCGCGCGTCGCTTCGTGATATTACAACATTGTATCGTATCGTATCGTATAGAGAGCAGTGGTGGGCCAGTGGCCACGGACACGACTTACGAGTTGTAGGTCGTAGGTTCGAACCCAGACAGGCGCTTTACTTTGTAAATTATTTCATCACCACTGCTCTCAAAACGGTAAAGGAAAACATCGTGAGGAAACCGGCATGTCCTAGAACCAAAAATTCGAAGACATGTGACATCCACCAACCCGCACTGGGCCCGCGTGGTGGATTACGGCCCACTCCCTCTCATTGAGAGGAGGCTTGTGTCCCAGCAGTGGGAACATTATAGGCTGATTATGGTATCGTATCATATCTACAGTGCCACGCGGGCTGCGTCAGCTCATTCTTCTCTTTATGATCACTTTTTCTTGCGACCTAAATACGGTATAGGCAGTTCTAGCGATTTAAATGTTTTGGACCAGTAACCATTGAGGATCCCTTGTACCTATAGAGGCGGGTTCTTCAATAGGAAACCAGAGCGTTCACATCCCTATGCATAACATTTAAAAAAGCGGTCAAGTGCGAGTCGGACTCGCACACAGAGGGTTTCGTACCACTTTACAATATTTTACACGTCAATAAGAAAAAAGTTTCCTGTAGAGTTGATTTTTATTCTTTGTCGTTATATTAGTACATCATCATCTGGCTAGCCTTTTCCCAACTATGTTGGGGTCGGCTTCCAGTCTAACCGGATGGAGCTGAATACCAGTATTTTACATGGAGCGACTGCCTATCTAACTAACCTCCACAACCCAGTTACTGGGTAATACGATACCCTATGTCGTTATATTAATACATACTCTGTGAAAATTTCAAAGCTACAGTCCTGTGACAGACAGTCGGACACCGGAGTCTCAGTAGTAGGTCCTAGTTGTAAGGTTAGCCTTGGGAATGGGTCCCGTTGGCACACTTGGGTACGGAACCCTAAAACAGATAGTATACAATACTTAAGAAATCTATTGTCCCCCAAATCTACTGGGGTCCATTGAATTTACACAAAAGGTTTTTAAATACAGTGTGAAAGATTAATATGTTGACAAAAACTTAGGGTGGCAATGCTACCTGAGATTACAGAATCAAGTTCTTTCGACTTTTGAGAATAGACTTGACAATATTTTGGCATAAAGTTTGGTTGAGTGGCTCTAAGAGTGCCAATATTCAAAATCGTGGCTAAATAATAACAGCCGCACAGGTCGATCGATCAGGTTAAGCTACGCTTGCCGCGGTTGCTCTTTGGATGGGTGACCATCTTTACATAACGAGACCCCTCCGTGTCTCGGAACGAAAGAACGATAAGCCCAAGGCCGTTGGTCCTGGCTATCATTCGTGTGATTTTACTTCGGCGGAGTATGCGTAGTTCATTTATAAAAAAAATATAAAGTCCTCCAGACCGTATTTCGGCCACGGCGGCCAATCTCAACGGAGACTAGCCTTCGGCGCGGGAGATGTTATAGTGCACAAGTGTGCGCGCAGACACAGGTGCACTCCCTCTTCCCTCACTCTCATACTCCGATGGGACGGCAATCCGACACGACCGGAGAGAGATCAGGCGCAGGACCAACGGCTTAACGTGCTTTCCGAGACACGGGGGTATCACACCGCCAACTTCCAAACTCCGGGCTGCTACTAAGAAATTCCTAATGGAAAAACTCAATAACACTGCCCGACCCGGGAATCGAACCCGGGACCCCACGCTCAGCAGTCGCGCTTGCGACCACGAAACCAACGGGGCAGTCATTTATACGTAATACCCAAAATAATTTGTAAATCAAACTTACTAGTGATCTGTCAAAGATAACGATCGGTTCAGTTGTTCAGACGTGAAAACGTAACAGCCAAAAGTACGACAACCAGTCTTACCAAGGGCCTACCGGGGGGTAGGAAAGTCGTCATAATAGGCTATTTGACTGGTTTCTGATAAACATCTCAGATTATTTAATGGTGTCAACGAGCCCACAAAAACCTATTACTTCAAATTGCATAATGTATTTCTTTTAAAAAATAGTAAATAAAAATGTACTGTTTTAATAAGCCGCCAAAACGCTATCTTTAACAATATGGCGTCGTGACGTCACGATTCACGTAATCAAACGTTGAAACGGTCGAGATACTAGACAAAAGTCATCTGTTCTGTCAACGATAGACAGAAATTTACTAAATCATAACGTCATCTTAAGTTCAGCCAATCCAGACCGTTTTCGATTACGTGGCGCCAGATTTAAAAAGATGAAGTTTTTTCGGGATTTTTTTTAATAAATAATACATTGTTTTGTAGTAAAATTAATGCAAATCGATTTTAAAAGCGATAATCTATACGAGTGTCAATCATTATGACCTTATTTTTTACATTGTCAAATAGCCTATTATGTAATAAATAAACAGCCCCTAATGCTAAGCCAACTCAAGGTCAAAGTGTCAGACTGTCTGTCACTTTGACCTTTTAAACAATGTTATCAGTGTACTTAGTTGTCAATTGCTTTATATCATTCTCTTAGAGCTGCTGGCGCCACTAATCACTAAACGAATTTAGCGCTAAAGGTCCTTTTGTTTCTGTTAGTAGTTGACAGATATAGAATTATGTTTTGAATACATTCGTTTAACGCTTTTGTTTAATTGCTTTCGTTTAGCTTTTGCCCCTGACTTCGCCCTCGTGGAGGTCAAGAATTATGCAATGGGGAACTTACTACTAGGGATATAAAGTATAATTTACATTGTGCGAATCCATTCGGCCGTGAAGGCGTGTTCGCATAACTCGTCAAAATGTTGGGAACAGCTGATTTTTTTTTCGCCTTTGCAGCTATGGTCCCTTAGTAAAAGCATAGTAAAAACATATTTTTACTATGGTAAAAGTTGTTCATAACGATGAGTACGATCTCCCATTTCAGTTTGTCGCATGTTTTCAATTTCAACCTGTATATTATGTAACTAGCTGATTCGTACCGCCCCGCCAGCCGCTTTGCGATTAATTTTAATGATATGCTGCTAAGAGCAATTTTGATCTCCATGAAATGAACAACGTATTTAATGTATTTAATTGGATAAGGAATAATACAGTATTGTATAAAATAGCTTGGTAAATAACCCATATTATTTTTGTAATATCCTTAGGAGATATACAATTCCGTAGAATGTACATACATTAATTTGATCTATCTCGTAAGGTTTAGCCAGCGTTTGCAATGTAAGCGCACAAAAATAAATATGTTTGTTATGACATCACATTACAAATCTGTGAATTTCTCGGCTTTTCTCTACTATAATATGTATGTATTATACATATAAACCTTCCTCTTGAATCACTTTATCTATTGCTGAGAACTGCATTAAAATCCGTTGCGCAGTTTAAAAGATCTAAGTTAACAGGGAACGGGAACGACTTTGTTTTATATATATGTAAAGAAGATGGCATGAGCTGCACCTTAATAGGCTATTTGACAATGTAAAAAATAAGGTCATAATTATTGACACTTGTATAGATTATCGCTTTTAAAATCGATTTGCATTAATTTTACTACAAAACAATGTATTATTTATAAAAAAAATCCCGAAAAAACTTCATCTTTTTAAATCTGCCGCCACGTAATCGAAAACGATCTGGATTGGCTGAACTTAAGATGACGTCATGATTTAGTAAATTTCTGTCTATCGTTGACAGAACAGATGACTTTTGTCTAGTATCTCGACCGTTTCAACGTTTGTTTACGTGAATCGTCACGTCACGACGCCATATTGTTAAAGATAGCGTTTTGGCGGCTTATTTAAACAGTACATTTTTATTTACTATTTTTTAAAAGAAATACATTATGCAATTTGAAGTAATAGGTTTTTGTGGGCTCGTTAGACACCATTAAATAATCTGAGATGTTTATCAGAAACCAGTCAAATAGCCTATTGCGTAACACACTATTACTCTCAATTTGAATCATTTTGAAGCTAATCGATTGCTCCATATGTTCGAAAAATGTGTCTGCTTAACAACGTAAATCACGCAATGAATGTTGTGGAACTGTCAAAATGAAACCCATTGTTACTGATAGTGTGTTACGCAATTGCCCTGCTGTTCCATACAACTCAATGTGCCTCGATGTTAACGCGCGGGTTCTGTACCTGTGTTCAATATTGATTTATGACAGTAGTGTCGTCACTCGTCACATAGTATTGTCATAGAATAGGCTATTTGACTGGTTTCTGATAAACATCTCAGATTATTTAATGGTGTCTAACGAGCCCACAAAAACCTATTTCTTCAAATTGCCTATTGTATTTCTTTTAAAAAATAGTTAATAAAAATGTACTGTTTAAATAAGCCGCCAAAACGCTATCTTTAACAATATGGCGTCGTGACGTCACGATTCACGTAAACAAACGTTGAAACGGTCGAGATACTAGACAAAAGTCTCATCTGTTCTGTCAACGATAGACAGAAATTTACTAAATCATGACGTCATCTTAAGTTCAGCCAATCCAGACCGTTTTCGATTACGTGGCGCCAGATTTAAAAAGATGAAGTTTTTTCGGGATTTTTCTATAAATAATACATTGTTTTGTAGTAAAATTAATGCAAATCGATTTTAAAAGCGATAATCTATACGAGTGTCAATAATTATGACCTTATTTTTTACATTGTCAAATAGCCTTTTGTAGAACATTTGAGGCGTATCTCTTAGGGTCAGTTCACACCGAGACGCGACGCGACGCGCAGTTTTCAAGATAGAAATACAATTACAGACCTTATCTACTACACAAAAAGGTACACGATTCAGTGAGCTACGCCGCGCGGCGGCGGCGCCGCGCTGCGTATCAGGACGTAGTAGGTAGACACTGAATTGTGTACCTTTTAGTGTAGTAGATAAGGTCTGTAATTGTATTTCTATCTTGAAAACTGCGCGTCGCGTCCCGTCTCTGTGTGAACTGACCCTTATTGATACAATAGATTTCTGGCGGGTTCCCGATATCGGGAAGATATTGTTATGAGTAGAGGTCGACTAGCCTTTTTCCAACTATGTTGGGGTCGGCTTCCAATCTAACAGGTTGCAGCTGAATACCAGTATTTTACACGGAGCGACTGCCTATCCTAGAGCAGTGGTGGCCAAGTGGTAACGGCCGCGACTTACGAGTTGTAGGTCGTAGGTTCGAACCCAGACAGGCGCTTTACTTTGTGTAAATTATTTCATCACCACTGCTCTCAAAACGGTGAAGGAAAACATCGTGAGGAAACCGGCATGTCCTAGAACCAAAAATTCGAAGACATGTGACATCTGCCAATCCGCACTGGGCCCGCGCGGTGGATTACGGCCCACTCCCTCTCACCGAGAGGAGGCCTGTGTCCCAGCAGTGGGAACATTATAGGCTGATTATGGACTGCCTATCTGACCTCCACAAACCAGTTACTGGGTAACACGATACTCCTTAATTGGTTATCAGATTCGATTTTCTGACGACTCGGCTGTCAAAGATCTACGAATGAGAGCCGATACTAACGCCGTGCTTTCCGAGGCACGAAGAGGTCTTCGTATATTGTAAAGATGGTCACCCATCCACGGTTCGATTTCGGCAAGCGTTGCCTAACTATTAATAATATTATAAATGCGAAAGTAAGTTTGTTTGTTTGTTAAATTTTTACGCCTAAACCACTGAACCGATCATCTTGAAATTTTGCATAACGTATATGCAAAATTTCAGGATGATCGGTTCAGTCAATGATTTCAAAAGTAAGGATACGCCCGTCTGAACATTTTACATAGAAGTTCTTCGTTCGAAGTTCGAAGTTCGCGCGCACCACTGTCAACTGAGTCGCGTTGGCCCTAAAACCGTCATTTTAGGGCCAGCGCGTTGGTGTCATTTAGTCGCGCCGTTAGCCCGGTCCTTACGCTAGTAATATATATATGTCAATGGGTTCAGTATTCAATTTCACGCGCACGAAGTCGCGGGAAGAAGCTATTATAAATATAGGTAGTCACAATTAATAATATAATAATAATATTCCACAACTATCACACAACGCCGTCTAGTCTCAAGCTAAGCAGAGCATGTGTTATGAGTACTAGACAACTGATAAACATACTTATATATTTCTAAATACATATATAGATAAATTACACCCAGACACAGAACAAATGATCATGCTCATCACACAAACATTTGTCCTGGGTGGGAATCGAACCCACGACCTCCGGCATAGCAGTCATAGTCACTGACCACTAGACCAACAGGCCAGCCAGCAATTAGTGTCTGTCTTTGTGACTTCGTTGTTCTTCTAATCTAGTTTTGTGAGAATTTATTCCGAACCATTGAACCGATCATTCTGAAATTTTGCATATACGTTATGCAAAATATCAGGATGATCGGTAGATTTTGACGTAGGTACCTATCATATTCATTTCTCTTAACAAATACAATAATAATTCAACGAGATTTTTTTACACAAAAAAGCATTACCCTCCTTTTGGAGCAGTCGGGTAAAAATAAGTACCTGTATAATGCAAAAGTAAAAGCGTCCATCTTTTGTTAAAACAAGCTTACAGTCATCGCTTCATACAAAAACTGTTAGGTAGGAACACACCTTGAAAATTACGACAACATCTAACGCTAACATCCATTGCTTGTTTTGAATTACAAAACTAACCTCTATCCTAAAAAAAACAGAAATGGCAGTCAAACAAAATGGTGCCAACGTAAAATTTCAAATTTCGGAATAAAGAACGCAAAATCGTGTGTCGAAAATCGTGACTGTTCGAAATTTAAAATGCTACGTCATGTAGACTAGTGATGTGATGACATGAACCAAAGATTACTCGAGATGTTTACTTTGAAAATGATTCATGATTCTATCCGATTAATCATTTTAATATTTTTTGGAGAAATTGGGACTAATAGGTGTCAATATTTAGAGGGGCCCGTGGCTTATTAATAACAGCCGCAGGGGTCGATCGATCAGGTTAAGCTACACTTGCCGCGGTTGGTCCGTGGTTGGGTGACCATCTTTACATACCGAGACCCCTCCGTGCCTCGGAAAGTACGCTGTGCCGTTGGTCCCGGCTGTCATTCGTGGATCTTTGACAGTCGTTACGGGTCGTCAGAAGACAGAAAGTCTGACAACGAGTCTTGCCAGGGGGTATCGTATTACCATGGGATTGTGAAGGTTAGATAGACAGTCGCTCCATGTAAAATACTGGTTTTCAGCTGCAACCGGTTAGACTGGAAGCCGACCCCAACATAGATAAAGGGTCCCCTATGTTGTTTCGAACGCCGCTGTTGCGACACACGCTGTTGCGAATTATTTTTCCACTGCCTCACAGGTTCGAAAGCTCGTGGACTCGAATGAAGTAGTCGCGAAAGACGTTGTTTCGAAAAACATTTTCACTGCCTCATACGCTCGAATACTTGTAATTTGAGCCTATGGCATTGACATATATATTACTAGCGTAAGGACCGGGCTAATGGCGCGACTAAATGGCACCAGCGCGCTGGCCCTAAAATGACGGTTTTAGGGCCAACGCGACTCAGTTGACAGTGGTGCGCGCGAACTTCGAATTTCGAACGAAGAACTTCTATGTAAAATGTTCAGACGGGCGTATCCTTACTTTTGAAATCATTGGCCTATGGTCTATAGAAAGAAATAACATTCTTATTTTTCAAAATTGCTGAAATAGCATTCTTTGCAACTCTTTGTTTTTTTTTGGGTGGCGTCTGAGGTAAATTACCCAAAATCTTCTCGATGTTTTTGTTCCGTGTCACTTTGCTCCTCAATAAGTTTTTGTATACATCCATACAGTCCGAGTCTCTTATTTTCTAACGAAAAATCCAGAAGAAGAAGAATTCCAGCGGCGATGCCAGGCTTCTACACTGTTTTGAGTACGTGTAAGGAACAAGTTGTTATTTCTTTCTATAGACCATACCTTACCTACCTACGTAAGTTTGTAACCACAGTAACTGAAGATCAATGATAATTATATTAAAGAGGTAGATAACGCACTAGCGCGCGCAAATTGTTGCAGACAAATTCAGACAATTGTTGTAGTTTCATTCAGTCCGCTAATAGCAGCGAGCAACACACTACAGATAGCTATCTCTTTCTGTGTCATACGTTTCGTATTGTCTATCGCAGTCGTAGTTGAAAACTACTATACACCTAAGTACTTTGTAATAACAACGCAACAATACAGAACGTCGCTCAGTATGAACGTAGCGTATCTTTCCTTTATAATATCATTGCTGTAGGTAGCATACAATGCATGCTTTGAGCATCTTATCAAAGTCCCTTAATTTACCTCCCTTACAAAATAAAGCCAAGCCAAAAACACCCTTCCAAATCATTACCAGCCGCTCAATAACTTATAGAACAACAAAAATATGGCATCGTAAACGCTTTTCAATGGCTAAAGGTCGATATTCGCGTTAATTACGGCGTATTTCTTATCTGTTCGCCATTGATACTCCATTAGTGCCGAGACATTTAACACAAATGAACGCTAAAGCGAACGCGCCTAAAATACGCAAATTCACGAACACAGAACGGAGCGCGAATTTGTGTTCGACGTTTGAATTTTTAAAATGGCTGCCGCTACGATGACATTCGGAAAATATTAATTTATTGATGGATATGGGTGGCCGTTAATTGATGTCTGGGCTGTTATGTATTGATTTAGTTAAACTCATCCGTTTAAATTGATGGTGTTATGTTTGAAAAAAATGCTTGATTTGTGGGCCTACCTTCCATTATTATCTATTTTTCTTTATTGGATTGGATTTCTTTATTGTAATAACAGGTGTACGGGTCGAACGATTAGGTAATAGTTAAGTAGCTAAAAAGTTTTTGACAGATTAAGACTGAGGTCAGACTGTGAACGTTCTTAAAATTACGCGAATTGCCACTCTGATCACAGAACTGCTAGTCTTTTCTTTAGATTTTTTCTTCTTGCGGGAAGTGTAGGGTGACACTGGCTCAAATCCCAAGATACATTTTTCATTTAAGGGGACTACATGACCTAAAGCGCGGTCACTTTCGGACTGCATAGAAAATAAAGAGAAGCGCGATGACACAACCCTGGTAATTTATTGCAAAATATGAAGCAATTATCGATTTACAAAAAATCTAATATTTGGACTATAAAATTAAAACACTAGTGCTTTAGTATGTTGTAGAATACCTACTCTGACAAAAAATCAGAATGATTTTATATATATTAGTATGGTTTTTATTGTAAAAAAGAAAGTTTTTAGAGGTATTTTCATGATTTTTTTCTATTGTATCAAATTAGTTGTATTATGTTTTCAATATACTATCTAACTGGCATATATCCTGAAGAATATCATATATTTTTCTGATTTTTGTTTACTGTAGTCGATCATAAACTTTTATTGCTTCTAAAACTTGCGTTTTTTGCGTTTAGGTCCTGTAATCCTCGTTAGGTATAACCAAGCCAGTGACTGACTCGTTGGTCTAGTGGTCGCAAGCGTTACTGCTAAGCATGAGCTCCTGGGTTCGACTCCCGGGTCCGGCAAAGTGTTGTTAGGTTTTTCCATCATAAATTTCTCAGTAGCAGCCCGGAGACTGGATTGGTACCCGGTTGATGGTAATAGGCTCGCCCCCTATTACATGGGACTTAAACATAACTGGAGACATGTGGGTGTCAGGTACACCTCCACCTCTGTCTTACCCTTCGGACATTACTGGCGTGATGTTATGTTATGACTAAGCCAGTAACATCAGTTTATTTTTACGTTCCCAGCAAAAATCTGCGCTCCTTTACCTACATCGTTTTTAAGTAATTTGTTCCAATAACAGTTTAATTCCATTAGTAATTACTAATTATTAACAATCTCGACCATGCAATCAGATATTTTCCCACTAAACGTTAATACATGAATCGAACACACATTTAAATTAAACGGTCAAATCTGAAATACTACGAACTGGCCGCAAACAAAACTCAAATCATTCAAATCGAACAATAAAAATTCAAATCGGTCCATAAAACAGTAGTCTATAATAATGTCAACAACTTTTATTTCTTTTCCCAATAAAATATAAGAAATTAAGAAACGGAACGAAATCTCAAAATATTAGCTAATCTGCATACCTAAATACTTTAAGGCGGGTTCATATTGGTAGATCGTGAACTTTTTTACATACGGCAATGTGATCCAATACGGGGATTAAAGAATTTTATATGGATGCTGGCAAACCTATCTATCTACTGTCGCGCCATTTTGTTGTATGTTTCAAAGTTGATATGGATGTCACGTGATCAACTTTGAACGTTAATATCTCTGAAACGTGACGCTTTACGGAGTGTGGTCTATCGATTTATGTAGGTTACATGCGTGGTCGCCATTTTGAAAAAGAAATAAAATGGAGCGACAGTACTGTATGCCACGTAAGTTTGAAGCCCTTTATTTATTATACAAAACAGTTGTTTACTAACTGCTACTGCGGGGTAATTGCGTAACACACTATCAGTAGTAATGGCTTTCGTTTTGACAGTTCAACGAAATTCATTTCGTCATTTACGTTGTTTAGCAGACGAATTTTTCGAACAATTGATTAGCAATATCTTTCAAAATGATTCAAATTGGTAAAAAAATCACTAATTCCTACCTACTGGCTGCAATATAAAAACGCTAATTCCATTAATATCCATAATATTTCCATAATACATGTTGTACGAATAAATCTGCCAATACAAAAATGCGTTTAACATACTCAATGTGACCGAGGCTCAATAAATTCAGCTTAGTCCGATAATCATTAAAAAGTTAGCATATTAAAAAATTGATACGTTCCTAATTCGAGATCATTTGGAACGTTCAAATAAATTCGACGCCCGCTGGCTAAACGCACGTTACAATAAACGGAATGCGAATTCGAAATTCGAAAAATTGTTCACTGTGTTTTGTTTCTTTTTTTGCGTTTATATAGGTTGAGTTTTGTGCGTCATTTTAAGTTTGGAACGAATTATTTTGATTCGATTTATTTTGGTAATTTTGTATTTTACTTTGCACGTTTCGGTATTTTCTTATGTACCTAACATTCGGTGAATATTTTGATATCTATTAGTACATAAGTAGTTAGTGTGAGCTTGACCTAGTTGCATTTAATTAAGGTCATCGTTTTAAGGGAGAACTAATTAAATGGTAGTTCCACTGTTTCAAATAATATTTACTTACATACTTACGTATGTACGCACGGATGTAAAACTATCGCAGTGGGATTTAATCGCGCACTGGATTTTCAACTCTCTGTGTTGAGCCGAGTGTTGAGAATCCAACATAGCATAATAATATCCTAGCGCGTCAAAAAGTACACTTGGATTTTCAACTCTACGCGCTAAGCAGAGCGCGAAAAAAAAACGCAGCGGGAAAAACGCGACCGTGTGTACCTGGGCTTAATGTTTTCTTGCTTCGGATTAATTTATGATAACTATCGATAAATAGTATTCTGTCTTTGAAATCCGCTGTTTATAAAACAGCGAAATTTAAAAACCGAAGAAGTAGGATGAATATGATCGTTGCTTGTACCTAAAAGTCTTCTAGTGGGCACAAGCAACTCCCACATTCATCCTATTTTTTCACCAATACAAACTTCAAACCTTGCTCCCACATTTTCCGCCTAAACGCAACTAAGTATGTACTTAATAAATTCTTGAATCGAAACATGTTTTGGGCAGCATTTTTTATTATGTCCTATCAACGTCCATTACCGCTTATTATGTTTAGTTCGCTGTGTGGTATCCCTTGGATCGATATCCCGCTGTTACAAAGATTTTTTATTCCGGCCGCTGACTGGCCAGGTAGAATAATGCGTTCGAAATTCAAAGTTAAGTCATGTCAGTTGAAAAAAAAATGTGATGATTTAATAAAATGTGGGTTGTGTAATGTTCTTTTTTTAAATGAGTTTTACTTATTAGTCATTGTGAATTATGATGGAGGTTTGTTATTATTAAAACATATTGGAATGAGATGGTAATCCTTCGATCATTGCTAAAGGTTAGTTATAAATTCCGTAACAAGCTAAAATACAGTAAGGGAAATTATTTTCGAGCAAATTGACACTACGTCATCATCATCATAGTCAGCCTATAATGTTCCTACTACTGGGACACAGGCCTCCTCTCCGTGAGAGGGAGTGGAACTTTGAACCTTATTTTTTAGCGATAAAGTTGAAATTCTATTAAAGAAATTTGACAGATTGTAGTAGCTTGATGTGCTGGCGTCTGTACATGCCATGTAATCTCTTCACCACCCTTTGGTTCAAAATCAAAATATTTTATTTCACATAAGTAAGCCTACATGGGCACTTATGAAACGTCAGAAGCTAGGTGTACTGTTGACTGGCTTTTTATCCCGATATTCTCACGGGATCGACATTTACGCGGGTGAAACCGCGCAGCTAGTTGTTTATAAAATTGACTGTAAACAACTGTAATTTCTGACAGTTTTAAACAATGACTATAACACAACAAATTGACGTAGTATATCAATTTGATACACAACTAATTTGATACACAACTAATTTGATACACAACTAATTTGATACACAACCAATTTCCCTGTCTTTACCTACTTAAAGACACGAAAAATAAAACCTAAACTTGAAGTAAATTCTCATCATAGTCTATAACCAATTATGTGGTACTGGACACCAGTCTAACCACATATGCCTAAATACACTTGAACTATGGTCATCTTTAAAAGGTAAAAACTCGATCAGTAGAACATCCTGCAATACCTAGGTACTCAATACGCATGCGCCAAGTTTTTATTTCTGTGAGAATTAAAACAATTTTAGTACCGTTAAAAGTAGTTAAAACATTCCATTTTAAATGTCCTATGTTGGGGCAGTGGTAAAAACCTCGACTTAGGAGTTCAGTTCGTAGGTTCGAACCGAGTCAGGTGCTTTACTTTGTGTAAATTATTTCAACACCACTGCTCTTAAAACGGTGAAGGAAAACATCGTGAGGAAACCGGCATGTCCTAAAACCAAAAATTCGAAGACATGTGGCGTCTGCCAACCCGCACGCCGCGTGGTGGATTACGTCCCACTCCCTCTCACAGACAGGAGGCTTGTGTCCCAGCAGTGGGAACAGTAAAGGCTGATTATTTAGACCTTGTAGGCCTCCCACAAGGTGGACCGACGGCCTTGTGAACGCTGCAGGAACCCGTTGGATGCGAGAAGCACAGAACCGGTCGAAGTGGAGGTGCTTGGGGGAGGCCTATGTCCAGCAGTGGACGTCTTTCGGCTATGATGACGTAGATAAAGTCGACCGTCGATTAGTAACACTTTGACCTTGATATTCTGGTCTAGCATAGTACGGAGTTTTAATAGGATCAGAGGCCAATTTATTCTGGTTTGGTTACGACAGACGTGACGTGACGCCTTATTATAATTTAGATTCAAAAGAGGTTGAAGGTCCGTGGCTTATGTATGCCACGAACCTTCAACCCCTTCAAAAACAAAATGGCGGACGGGTAGGTATCCGTCCGCCATTTTGTTTTTGAAGTGAAAACTTCTTTATGCGCGTTGGGTATTTTTTGAGATGGGAAAAAACATTGAACTTGCGCCACTGTTACCGTAAGCGACACCGCGCGTGTTTTGTTTAGAAGACAATTAAAAAAATACCCGCTTCGGATGTGTTCGGCTGTCCTCGGGATGTACTCGGTTTTAATGTATATCCGATATGTCAGTGAGTGATGGCAAAGTATTCTGTTTGTGTTTTGTTTTCACTTCTGCCGGCACTCCCGGAGTGCCACCTCATTCACCTTAGAGTATGAAAGATAGGTACCTACAACTCAGCTTAACCATTCAGGCACAACATGCGTGAGGTTATGTTTGCAATCAAACACCTACAATCACTTAAACAAAACAAAAGACAAACGCAAGTGAAGCCCGAAGGCAAGAGCTAGCTCACGATTAAAACAATAGATGTCAGTAATTGCGGTTCATGTACAATTAGTTATTATATATGTAGCAATTTGAAAGGAAGGTCATAATAATAATTATTACTAGTATGGTTTCTGTGGGTCTGTCTATTAATCTGTGGGGTTATTATTAGGATATAATGAAAAACACGAGTTGGAAAAATTACGAGCATTTTTAGTACACACGGCGACATATCAAGCTATACATTTTTAGTACACACGGCGACATATCAAGCTATACATTTTTAGTACACACGGCGACATATCAAGCTATACATTTTTAGTACACACGGCGACATATCAATCTATACATTTCCAGTTTTAGCTGACTTCGCATTATGTAGGTTTTTCGTACAATCAGAAGTCAGCTTATACTGCAAAGCATAGCCTATAATTATCCCACTGCTGGGACACAGGCCTTCTCTCTGTGAGAGGGAGTGGGCTGTAATCTACCACGCGGGCCCAGTGCGGGTTAGTAGATGTCACATGACCTAGAATTTTTGGTTCTAAGACACGCCGGTTTCCTCACGATGTTTTCCTTCACCGTTTTGAGAGCAGTGGTGATGAAATGATTTACACAAAGTAAAGCGAGTCTGGGTTCGAACCCACGAAACTCGAAAGTCAGTTACCACTGGGCCAATCCATACTAATATTATAAATTCGAAAGTAGCTCTGTCTGTCTGTATGTATGTTACCTTTTCACGCCTAAACCACTGAACGGATTTCGATAAAATTTGGTAGAGAAATAGATTGCATCCTGAGGAAGGACATAGGATAGTTTTTATCGACATAACTCGCGGGTGAAGCCGCGGGCGGAAGCTAGTTATTTTGTATTTTTAGACAGACAGAGTTACTTTCGAATTCATAATATTAGTATGGATTCTCGATTGAATTCGCTTTTTGTAGTTGCCTGTGTGACCGCGTTTTTGATCAAAACTATGCAACGGCTTTTGCAGTTTTTACCATAATTTAGTTTTTACCATAATTTTTCATTTTTCATTCATAATTGCCAAACCTTACTCTTTCTAATACAATAAAAATTTGAATCGTACCCATCTTAATTCTTTGTTTTATTTTGTTTTAAAAAACAAAGTTCTTGTTGAAAAACCCTTTATTAGTATGGATAAACAATACTAATAAACAATGCTAATTTCAATATACAAAACTGATTACAATATACCTACAAAACTTATGTCAACACAAGACATGTATTTTATTAGCATGTCAACATTCTGTCTGTGATTTTGTCTGCTCTTCGTGACATCCATTCACAAAATCTAATCCAGTTCAATGCACGACGCAATAACAACACGTATGTTTTCACATACCATCAAGCGATTGACCAGTCAATAATAAGCAATGACCGAATGACTGACCGAATGAGTAATGAACTATACTCGACCTAGTTTCATGTCATTGGACATCCCTAAAGAGCATAGATAGTTTAAATGGGACGGTCAGGAATAAAATACTGCTTAGTTATGTGAAGCCATATTATAATTTAGATTCAAAAGAGGTTGAAGGTCCGTGGCTTATGTATGCCACGAACCTTCAACCCCTCCAAAAACAAAATGGCGGACGGGTAGGTATCCGTCCGCCATTTTGTTTTCGAAGTGAAAACTTCTATAAGCGTGTTGGGCATTTTTTGAAATGGGAAAAAAACATTGAACTCGCGCTACTGTTACCGTAAGCGACACCGCGCGTGTTTTGTTTATAAGACGATTAAAAAAATACCCGCTTCGGGTGTGTTCGGCTGTCCTCGGGATGTACTCGGCTTTAATGTATCCTATACGATAAGTCAGTGAGCGATGGCAAATTATTCTGTTTGTGTTTTGTTTTCACTTCTGTCGGCACTCCCGGAGTGCCACTGTTTTTTTTTTCAAAACGGCAGCCACGCATGGAACTTATTTAAATCGATAGCTGACCTCAATGCAAACGGAAAATATAATAATAGGATGAAACCCTAATTTTTTTTTTTTATCGTTTCAATTATTTATTAGATCATTACTTTATGTACAGTATTAAAATAATAATAAGAATATGTACAAGTATATAAAAAGGAAAGGAAATAATCAAAGGGCATCAAAAAATTCATCCGCATCGCTCTCAACAGGAAACGTGCCCAAAAGACTGGCAGCATTGCCACGTTGTATGGCAATGCTGATTCTTTGGCCAAAACATAGGCCAGCCCTCTGGTCACGTGAAGAGTCGACCAACCGCTTGGCGATGTCTCGAAATACTACGTGGGCACTCGGGCCCCATGGCCCTAGAGTTTCAACCCCAAACGGCTCAAACATATACGTTCCAAAGAGATTGGAGTATTTGCGCCGTTTGAGGTTTTCCGCACCTGCAGCAGCTGCCCCAGCACAGCCTAAATTAAATTTTATACCCAAAAAAATCTGCCAAGTCTTTTCCCAACTATCTACATTGCGGTCGACTTCCAGTCTATCCGGATGCAGCTGAATACCAGTATTTTACATGGAGCGACTGCCTATCTGACCTCCGCAACCCCGAACTGGGTTAGGCCGAAGCCCGAAAGGCTGACAACCAGTCTTACCAATGGGCATCGTATACCAGTAACTGGGTTGTGGAGGGCAGATAGGCAGTCGCTCAGATAGTAGGTATTTATGAATACTTAGTACACCCACATTTAGCCAGTTACATTTACCTAAGCCCCATGTAATAGGGGGCAAGCCTATTGCCAGCAAACGGCTACAAGTTCAGACCCCAAACCGCTACTAAAAAAACACCCGCATAAGTGTCGATGCCGTGGGAATATCGGGAAAAAAACTTTCCTATGCCCTTTCCCGGGACTCAAACTATCTCTATACCAAATTTCATCTAAATTGGTTCAGCGGTTTAAGCGTGAAGAGGTAACAGACAGACAGACACACTTTCGCCTTTATAATATCAGTGTGATAATGTGAAAAACATTTCACCAGTTTTGTCTGATACCTACACTTCTGTGTAAACCGTCGGATAAAGCGGGCGTGAAGTTAAAGTATGGTTATATTAGATTTGTAGAGCGTCGTCTCTCTCTCCCAATCCTATGTCTCTTTCTAAATATCGATGCGTAGTATTACCGGGAACTGTATCTATTATTCATTGACGCTAAACACCACAAGAGAGCCCCAAAACTTTCAGGCTAACTAAATTATGTACTTCAATGACATCTCCACAGCCTCCGTGGCGCAATGGCTAGCGCGTTCGGCTGTTAACCGAAAGGTTGGTGGTTCGAGCCCACCCGGGGGCGATTCTTTTTACAACTGAAACATTACGAACAACTGTACTGAAATCTCTATGCTAAGGTGAACGCGAAATTCAAGTTCCAGTGTTATCCGTGGTAGTGGTAGACCGCGAAATTCAAAATTTCTTACGTTTTTTGCAATTTGCAGGTCAGTGTCAGGTTGTATCTTGATCAAAATATGATTCGCGACAATAACAGGTAGTCGCTCCATGTAAAATACTGGTATTCAGCTGCATCCGGTGAGACTGGAAGCCGACCCCAACATAGTTGGGAAAAGGCTAGGCAGATGATGATGATGATGATGATACAATCTGACACTGACCTGCAAATTGCAAAAAACTTAAGAAAATTTGAATTTCGCGGTCTACCACTACCACGGATAAGACTCCACTGTCCATCTGTTTGTCTGTCTATCACCAGGCTGTATCTCATGAACCGTGATAGTTAGACAGTTGAAATTTTCACAGATGATGTTGGTATTTCTGTTGCCGCTATAACAACAAATACTAAAAACAGAATAAAATAAATATGTATGGGGGGCTCCCATACAACAAACGTGTTTTTTTCGGCGTTTTTGCCTTATGGTATGGAACCCTTCGTGTGCGAATCCGACTCGCACTTGGCCAGTTTATTTTTAATTCGCCGTCTTAAGGTGCCACTAGTCGTTTTTCCATACAAATTTCGGGAGAGTAATACTCCTCTGTTTGACATTATGCATCCTAAGTTAAACATGATATCGTTTTGTTTATTTTTTGTCTGTACGGAAACAGAATAGTAAAATAAAAATCCATTAAAAAGTTATGAGCCAACAAAGATTCGTTTTTCTTGCTATTTTTTTAACGTAACTTTGGACGTAAATAAGTAATAAAAGAACTGTAAAATCTTCAAAACAAAGTCGGTACCGACAAAGCTCAGTTATAGAAGAGTTCAATAAAATTGATGTTGGCATAATAATATGAGATTGATAAACTCTAACACCGTTTGACCGGCCACCATGATAGTTTTCACATATAATTATAATTATGTATTTTTGCATGGAGAAGGCTTTTAAAGGATTTCTTTTCGACTTCCAAGCGGGTGAAGCCGAGTTCAAAAGCTAGTAAAGATATATTATAAATGTATATAGATAAATCAAACTACAATAATAATAAAAACAATACAAATGCACAAAATATTTACAATCTCATGCATGGCTCTCGTAACTTTACACCACTCCAGAGAATTCCTCGATACGTTCATTCAATTTCGTTCATTCATCTAGGGTTGAACGATTGTAAAGTTGGCATTAAAAATGTTTTTTTATTTTTTAAAGTAGTTACTGACGCGGCACATTATGGACACGCACTATAGGTATTAGAGAACAAGCCCTTTTTTTTTCGGATGGTATATCATCAAATGACTCCTCCCGCTCTGGGTGGAGCGGGAGGGAGTGTCAGACTCTTACTGACTAAAACCCACCCGTGTTCCTTCCTTAGCCCTTTATGTTCCGGGCCAGCGGTAACCCTTTCGGACAATCCCGCTGACGCGCCAGGCTTCGGCCCTAAGGGGCCCCTTCTCTGCTGCTGACATCTTTGAGGCGCGCGTGAAACACGTAAGCGCCGTCCGGCACGGGCCTGGTCCTGATCGGACGGTGAGCTACCCATTACTTTCCGCCCACAGGGCCGCGCCTACGGTGGCCGGGAGTCGACCCGTGGCTCCCGACGCCCGGAGCGTCTCCCGCGGCAGGGAACAAGCCTTGTGTCCGATTAAATTTCCTATCAACAAAAATGATGAACTTACATCCGGGGAATGCGCTAAGGTCATCATCATCTGCCTAGCCTTTTTCCAACTATGTTGGGGTCGGCTTCCAGTCTAACCGCATGCAGCTGAATACCAGTATTTTACATGGAGCGACTGCCTATCTGACCTCCACAACCCAGTTTCTGGATAAGACGATACCCCTTGGTAAGACTGGTTGTCAGACTTTCGGGCTTGTGACTACCCGTAACGACTGTCAAAGATCCATGAATGACAGCCGGGAACAACGGCTTAACGTGTTTTCCGAGACACGGAAGGGTCTCAGTATGTAAAGATGGTCACCCATCTACGGATCAACCGCGGCAAGCATAGCTTAACCTGATCGATCTACCGCTGCGGCTGTTATTATTTAGCCACGGACCCCTCGATTGTGATTGTAAGTGTGGTAGGCAATTAAGGAGCAACTTGCAGGAGGTGTATGTTCACGAGCGGATTGCGACAGGCTAAGTTGATTTTGACGAAGGATTATTTCTAAATAGTCCATTATTATTATTAATTAGCCTGTGATGTCCCACTGTTCTGTCAAGTCTTCTCATCGCATATCCCGCAGTGTTTGAAGACTAAGGTCTTCAACCAGTGCCTCCTGCCCGTCATGATATATTATTATGGTGCCGAAATGTGGACACTGACGGTCGGGCTAGTCCAAAAATTCAAGGTCGCTCCAATGGCTAGTGGAGCAGACGAGTCCTGGAGTAACGAGCAAGCTTAGTGTGGGACGCCCCCCAGCTAGATGGACGGACGACCTAAAGAAGGTGACTGGGACGGACTGGATGCGGAAGGTGGAGGACAGGGTGTTGTGGCGCAGCCTTCTGGGAGAGGCCTATGTTCAGCAGTGGACTCCAATAGGCTGAGTTGATTGATGTCTCACTGTAGGGCATACACTTTCTACTATCTTTCCACTTCCCTCTGTTCAAAGCTGCTAAGGACCAGTTCTTGTTAAAGGAACGCTATCTCCGTCTGGGCCTGCCTCGATGTCGCACCCATTGGGTCGTACATTTGACCAAGTAATCCATACACTATAATATTACAAGTTTGAAGTAACCCTGTTCGTCTGTCGGTCTGTCCGTCTTTGTCTGTCTGTTACACCTCAACGGCCGAACGGATTTGAATGAAATTCGCCACACGGATAGACCACGACCGTTGACGTTTTGTCATCCCAGTAGTACGTTTCCTTACGATAATTGTCCACAGCTGGACATAGGCCTTTCCAATTGCACGCCACAGGCATAAGTCTTGAGTTGAGCTGCACGATTTCTGACAAATGCGTGCACTGACTGGACAGGTCCTCTCAATCTGTGTGGTTCTTTCCTCAAAAGACCATCTCGGACATCGATCTACATGGTCTTCATATAACCTGACCAAGATTATGTCTGGACTTTAAAAGAGACCTCTGAGTTTGTTTCGGCCTTTCTTCTCAGAGTAGTCAGATAGGAAACGCCGACCTCATCCAGTTTAAAAAAAATATGAATGACGTGTAAAAGTATTAGTGCAAAAATACTTGCAAAATAAAATCATTTATCATTTTAAGCTTCCATATTTCGGTGACAGACGTTTCGTTGACGTAGTCATCTATAGTTCCGACAATTGCACCTGCAACTGTCAATACTCTGAGCTGAGTACTAATTGCATACTTCCAGGAATTACGTGCAATATACTCAAATCAATAAACTAGTCTGCAGAACACGTATACCAAGCGGATACCCACTTAGAATTCGAACTGCCTTTGGCAATAATAATATCCCATTCACATACAGTCCGATATGGCTTGTGAGAAAGTGTCATGGCGGCTTTACTTGTGAAGATAAATGTCAAAAACCTGTCAAATTCAGCCAAAAACTACATTTTATATTAAGTTTTCTATATTACCACGTTCTGTGAAATTTTTAATTCTTTATTCTGTAAATAGAATATTGGAATCTCTTTTACAAGTAACATAAAAAAAAAAAATATAAGCAAGATGGAGTCGACCTTTCCAGTTTGACTAACCCTGAAAAGAAATGGAGGAAAGTATCTTTAAAGAGCAAGGTTCAGACATGACATAATCTTGGTCAGATCATGTGAGTGAGGACCATGTAGATTAGTGATTAGTCTTTTAATTCCCTTTAGTGAGTGATTGCGTGCGAGGTAATTGCGTAACTCACTATCAGTAGCAATGGGTTTCATTCTGACAGTTCAACAACATTCATTGCGTTATTTACGTTGTTGAGCAGACAAATTTTTCGAAAATATGAAGCAATAGATTGGCAATATCCTTCAAAATGATTCAGATTATTTATGATTGATAGTGTGTTACGCAATTAGGGTTTGTTTACACTTTCATCTGATACTTTAGGAGCAGACTTTAATGTTAGGTACTTTTAGGTAAGTTTGCATCGTCGCTTAAAAAACGGCTAGATGCGAGTCGGATTCCCCATATGAAGGACTCCGTACCACAAGGCAAAAAACGCCGAAAAAACACGGTTCTTGTATGGAAACCCCCTTTAATTTTTATTATTTGTTAACAGCGGCAATAGAAAAACACACTGTGTAAATTTCAACTGTCTACCTACTACGGTTCATGAGATATAGCCTGCTGACAGACGGATGGACGGACGGAGAGCGGAGGCTTAGTAATAGGGTCCTGTTGGAACCCTTTGGGTACGGAACCCTAAAAAGTAAAGTAGTAAAGTTAGCACTTGAATCAAGTCGCAGGCCAAAGCTAGTATATCCATACAACCTACACGTAATCTGTGGGTGGTAGGCATATAAGTTGACACATTATCACCGTCACAGTCTGATGCATCCGATAGCTATGACTAACATGACCTTAGAACTTCCAGTGATTGTTCTCAAGACAATATGGCGACGTGGGTTAGATGTGTCGTGGTTATGATTAAATAGTCAGATATTTGTTGTGCAACAAAATGTATATTTTTTTAAGGCCTACGCAAACGTCCTGCAGATCTGGTAGCGTCGTGTGACGGGTCGTTGAGCTCCCTAAACTAGGGTTGAGCTACACGCTAAACTTAAGTGAATTGAGCTTACCAGTCGGGGTGCGGCGAATGTTCTAGTATCTCCCGGGTCTTCAACTCGTGGTAGTGGGAGGAACAGTGGGATTTTAGTAAGAAGGAGTGCGACATCACCTTCCGTTCTCGGACGTAGTGTATCCACGAGAATTTCCCAATGGAAAATAAATTGGTGAAGTGAGCCGTCATTCCACCTGACGCTAGATATTGACACTATTGACAGTTCACTTCATCTAAGTATTCACGATGAGATTTTTACAGAATAGATTGGCTACAGACCGTTCACCTTCATGACCTTTACTTGTCCCGTGACGCGATTGGTAGCACTATTCTGTCAGTCGCCATTTTGAACTCTATTAATATTAGATAAGCTTGGCAAGCTATGGTGCGAACATGACGGCAAGGGACAAGTTATAGTGAACGGTATGTGGTCAATATCAGACGAAAAGTGAAGTGCATTTTTTTCCGCAGTTTATGCTACCAACTGTTAACTGTCAACTTAACCAGCGCGGTAATTGCGTAACGCACTAACTACAGTAGCCATAGCTTTCATTTTGACAGTTCAACAACTTTCATTGCGTTATTTACATTGCTGAGAAGACAAAATTTTAAACATATGAAGCAATGGATTAGCAATATTCTTCAAAATGATTCAGGTAGTGATTGTGTGTGTGTTACGCAATTCGGACACTGCTCTGTCACCTGCAAACATAATAATAGTGTAGCGATATCTACAACGCCACATGCGAACAACGCGTCATACTGACGTCACGCAAAACCCTGCATCTCGCAAGCAGAGTTTACCGCGCAACTAGCATATATACCTACAACGGCCCGACATGAATCATCGGGCAATTACCCGCCAGACACAACACCCGTCTGGTCGGAGGATCCTCCCTTTTCTATAGAGTATTAGTGAACTTTGCACTCTGTTCCTCATACCTCTTTAGTAGTAGACAGGGCACGAATTTTCTTGAGTCCTAAAAATATTTATAAATAAAATATTCAACCCAAAACCTCGTCAGAACCAACCCTAAACGAGTGACCCTTCAAATAAAATTTTATACACATCGTATGAAAAGATAAATTAATTCGCTACAACTGTCAGGGGTGACACAAGGGTACAGGATCTGATAACAACCCTTTATTGAGTACCCCTGACAGACAGGTGTATGTGTGTATATGTAATTGATTTATCATAAATACGGGGGTAGGTAGAATTTATTCAAAAATGTATCTGACTGGGGCAGATTATCTTGTTTTTATTAGATGTTGAATTTGATAATGTGTTTGGGTAATGAATTTAGTATGATTTTCTAGAAGCAGCTGCAGATTTAGAGAAGTAGAAAAATGCTATCCAGAAGCTTGTAAGTATATTTATTTGCAGAAAATATAGGTGTTACTAGATATAAAATAATACTGAAGAAGTACATGAAGACGACAGCACATGAAGCTGCTACAATCTGTCAAATTTCTTCAAAAGATTTTCAACTTTATCGCTAAAATATAGATAAGGTTCAAAGTTGATTGGGAAAATTTTACAGTTTTTTTTTTTTTTTTTTTTTTTTTTTTTTATTACTAAAAATTATTATTATTAGTTTCGGGTAGCTTTATGTGCTGGCGTCTGTACATACTTATTTTAATAAGTTAAAATCATAATATTTTTTTATATTTATTTACATAATTTAAAAAGCGTACTATAATAAGTTTTAAGCTTGTAAGTTTTATTGAATACAATTTTGATCTTGTTTTGTTTCACATTCAATAAAGATTGTCATTCGCAAAGTCGTTACGTGTAGTCAGAAGCCCGAAATCTGACTACTAGGCTACCAGTCTTGCCAATTAAGAAGTATCGTTGTTACCCAGTAACTGGGTTGTGGAGGCCACTGATAGGCTATGACTGTGTGGGCTGTGTGTGATAGGCATGTGAAATACTGGTATTCAGCTGCATCCAGTTGGACTGGAAGCTGACCTTGAAAAGGCTAGGCAGATGATGTTTTCACAGTCCATACCACAGATATACTTATGAAAGAATAGAAGAAAAAAGATAACATTTCTATGGTCCATACCAAAACCATTAAATTTTTTGTTTAATTTCTACGTTGTTTTTTAACACTGACTTCCATTGGTAACACTAAACACTACCCAACCTGGGAATCAAAGGCTAAACCATCGAACCATCACGTATTGGATAATATTCAGACTTGCCATACTTCCATACTAATATTATAAATGCGAAAGCGTATCTGTCTGTTATCTCTTCACGCTTAAACCGCTGAACCGATTTAGATGAAATTTGGTATAGACATAGTTTGAGTCCCGGGAAAGGAGATAGAATAGTTTTTATTCCGATATTCCCACGGGATCGACACTTATGCGGGTGAAATCGCGGGGCGCTGCTAGTTCAGATATAAATACTTGTTCTAATTTTGGTGCCCGGTAAATGGCCCTTTGTCCCTATCTCCGTTAATGGGCAATCGTGGGTGAATGACATTACACCTCTAACCCTCCCACGATTATGTAATAAATTGTGACATTTATTGCAATATTATGCATTAACCCTATAAGCCGGACATGAGCCTCCCTTATAAACAGCGAACAGTATTAGGGGATTGCCACAATTGCTACAAAATAGGTAGGTATATCATCATCTGCCTAGCCTTTTCCCAACTATGTTGGGGTATTGTCTCACAGCAACGCAAAATTGCCCGTAATTGCGTAACACACTATCAATCTCAATCTGAATCATTTTGAAGGATATTGCTAATCCATTGCTTCATATGTTCGAAAAATTGTCTGCTTAACAACGTAAATAACGCAATGAATGTTGTTGAACTGTCATTCCTACTGTAAGTGTTTTACGCAATTGCTCCGCCCGTTCTCATACAGAGACGAAATGGGCTTTGATCACCATGCTTACATAACATAGACATATTATGTTAATAATATATTATCCTAATATTCTAGCCTATACAGCGAAGATTTGCGTGCAGAGGAACATCTTTGGGGTAGTAAGATTTATTCACCTTCAGTTCTAAACTAAGACATACGGTCTAACGTTAGAATGTAACCTAAGTATTCGGTATACTCGCCCGCCGAGTCGCAGTTTGTCAGTTTATCATCAGAGTGGCTATCAGACAGTCTTACAGCCATTCTATTCTAATAGTAGCACTTTTTCACAACAAAACGTATTCAGAATCGCCAGATGCAAGATTTTCAACAAATTAAATATGTACATTAAATTTATTTATCTGTAACGTTATTACAAGCGTTTGACGGCACGGTTGGCGCAGTGGTTAAGCGATTGACTGCTGCGCTGCGTGTCGCGGGTTCGATTCGGTTTAGGCGCATTAGGGCTAATTCTCATTTTGGCAACCGACTCGCTAATGGACTACTTCTCATTATGGCCACTTCTCATTTTGGCTACTTCTCACTTGGGCTACTTCTCACTTGGGCTACTTCTCACTTGGGCTACTTCTCAATTGGGCTACTTCTCACTTGGGCTACTTCTCATTAGGGCTATTACTCATTAGGGCTACTTCTCAAAATTTGGGAATGTTTATTGAAATAAGTACTGTCTTTATGTATATAAACATGTTTATTAATTCATAAGAGATCAATTACATTATTTTAAGAATAAATCAACATTAATTGAACCAATGTAATAGGTAAGTATACTATATTATAAGTATTACTTCTTGTAATTACTTTAGGTCTGGTTTGAAATTAACATTTATTTATTTATAACATACACAAATCAATATGACGGCGTGTAGTACAGAAGCTCCGAAAAGAAGCCAAGCATTTTGACTCCAAACTCAAGAACAACCATATTCAAACAAAAAAAAAAACGGCATAACAAGTACATTCATTTCGACAAAAAGTATAAAAAAGTACTTACGAAACTAAAAAATGGTCAAATAACAAATAGAATCTAATTAATACTGATTGTTAATTAGTGTGTTCATTTATGCTTATATAAAGATATACCTAATTAATATTGTTTGTTGATTATTGTGTGGTTTATGTTGATTTTATTGAAATTAAAGTAATTAAAAGAAGTGACACCTAGTAATGTTTACCTATCCTTTAACTATTGATTTGTGTATGTTATAAATAAATAAATGTTAATTTCAAACCAGACCTAAAGTAATTACAAGAAGTAATACTTATAATATTATAAACTTATCTATTACATTGGTTCGATTAATGTTGATTTATTCTTAAAATAATGTAATTGATCTCTTATGAATGAATAAATATGTTTATATACATAAAGACAGTACTTATTTCAATAAACATCCCCAATTTTGAGAAGTAGCCCTAATGAGTAATAGCCCTAATGAGAAGTAGCCCAAGTGAGAAGTAGCCCAAGTGAGAAGTAGCCCAAGTGAGAAGTAGCCCAAGTGAGAAGTAGCCCAAGTGAGAAGTAGCCAAAATGAGAAGTGGCCATAATGAGAAGTAGTCCATTAGCGAGTCGGTTGCCAAAATGAGAATTAGCCCTAATGCGCCTAAACCTTCGATTCCTGCAGGGCTAGCATGGCCGGAGACATTTTATCCACGGGGAGAGGACAAAATACTATTCCCCTCTGTCAATTTTGTCCACCCTCCGAGCATGGCGACATGGGTGGATAAACTATCACGGTGGACAAACCAGGGGAAACGCTTGTCCCCGAAATTATTGCCATTATAAGAAAACTTTTATTAAATTACAAAATAGTCGAGAATATCGTCGTAAACGAAAGTACTTTATTTGTTTTATTGTTTAAATTGTATAAATTATTGTTATTAATTATTATTTTATTGTATAAATTTATTTTATTCAAATTGAACGCCGGTGTATTTTTCGCTCGATTTTCTCCCTTTCCGACGACAACACTAAGCTCCAGTAAGCACGAGACATTTTTATATTACAATTAATTATATTTTCTCCAAGAGACATACTTAAACCCACCATCTAAAGACGAGGACAAGTTTCTCCCTTTGTTATGTCAAAATATCTGTAATTTTTCTCTTCCACTAGTCGCCATGCTATAGGCGGGGGGTGAGTATCCACGTCTAATGTCAAAAAGTGATATAATTCTCTTTCCCCCTGTTGCCGTGCTTTGGCAGGTGGATAAAATAATTTTATCCCTTGTCAGTGGAAATAACCGGTGGACAAAAGTTTTATCCCCAGCCCATGCTAGCCCTGCTGCACGGAACAAATATTTGTATGGCCTACAAGTAGTTGTTCCGGGTCTGGCTGTTTGTGTATGTGAGTTTAAATGTTTGTAAACGCACCCACAGTACAGGAGAAATTCCTAGTGTGGGGCAACGTTTAAAAAAAAAACGTCCTAGCAGTGGGAACATTATCGGCTGATTACGCTAGTAAGTACAATTCGTTATAATTATCCCTTAATTCATAAACGGTGCTTAAAGTTAAGTAGTGATTAACGACTGTTTAACCATATATTTTTGACGTTTGAAAGTCACTTATCTTTAATCATCGTTTGTACATAATAACCCCCTTACTCATCATCTGCCTAGCCTTTTCCCAACTATGTTGGAGTTAGCTTCCAGTCTAACCGGATGCATCTGAATACCAGAAGAAGAAACACACACACACACACACCCCTGTTTGTACAGACACCCTTACGAGGACCTTGTTAGTCCTAGAACGAACCGAGGACCCTCCAAAAAACTGGTTTATATACCTCGTGGGCCTTTTAGAATAAGATAGAAAGAGACAGGTGAGTAAATCTATAGTGATGAGCTTATTGGGATAATGCTATCTCAACATTTTTCTATATGAATTTCGGCTATCATACTGAGGACCTGAAATACACAGCTAAATGTGACCAGCGATGCACATACGAGGACTTTGTGTAAGCCAACCGAGGACCTCTTACGTAAGCCCTACGACGTCCTTCCGAGGACGTATTTTTACACAATATTTCTTATAGCTTGTACAAAGTGCGGACGTTGTGTTAGACTTTATATCACTAAACCGAGGACAGTTTTTCGCGTAGAACTTGTACAAACCGAGGACCTGGAAAATCTACCTACCTAAAACATTTTACGTGTAAGATAATAAAATCAATGTTCCGATTTATTTCTTACACACTTTTTCTAAATTGAAGTACCAAGCGAGGACGAGTCAATGTCTTTACGTTTGTCAGCGCTTCTCAAAGGATTATTTATCAAAGAGAGCCGAAAGTAACGGCTTTATTTTGTTAAACACTCGTGATTGTTGCTTTTAACGTAAACAGTAGGTATTAAAAATAATGGCCGTATCTATACATATATAAAAGGAGAAACTGCTTGACTGACTGACCTATCAACGCACAGCCGAAACTACTGGGTCTAGGAATGTGATTTTAGACATTACGGACGCTTTTAACGTTCTGCATCGTTCTCACATGCATAATTTTTAACATGAATGATGTAAACAAGACTTTGTAACCATATTATGTATTTTGATTTAAAGAGTGTCCATGGAGTTTCTTGCCCGTTCTTCTCCATAGGTACCTTTGCTTTGGAATGGGCAACTATCTTCATCTTTCTGACTGACCGACCCCTTGAAAAATCAAAAGTGCCTGTAATTGTTTTAATTGAAATAAATGCTTTGAGTATAGTTTGAGATTGTCAAATTTTGCACACGGCTTCCTTTTATAATGTAGGGGAGCACTAAGAAGGGGTTTTTGGAAATTCAACCTTTAAGGGGGTGAAAAGGGGGGATTTCGTTTGTATGAAAAGTCTTATTCCTTGAGTTAATAAACTTGAAACTTGGCACAAATACTTATCTAAGTAAATTATGAAGTTTGGCATTTTTTGTTTTTCTAAACTTAGGTACCCCTAAAGGGGGATTATGGGGTGTCAAATCGATTAACTCGAAACTCAGTATTTATACGATTAACTCGAAACTCAGTATTTATACATAAGACCAAAAATAAAGAATAACGTGTATCAGGGGTTTTCGAAAATCTACCCCTAACGGAGTGAAAAGGGGTAGTTAATTATACAGGCGAGGATTTTACTGCGTGGGTTGAATAACCCGAAAATTGGTATAAATAAATCTTCGAGTCAAGTAATCAACGTATCCCAAACGATTTTTCGAAATGCCACCCCTGTGGGGGTGAAAAGCAGGAATACAGTTTATATGAAAAATCTTATTCATTTAGTTAATAAACTTGAAAGTAAAGGGAGATTGGTGGTGTAAAATTTTGTATGGAAGAATTTTAACGCGCGCGCGGTTCAATTAATTCGATATTCAGTATGTAAGACCAAAATAAATAATAAAGTATATTGATCAGGGTTTTAAGAAAATCTACCCCTGACGGGGTGAAGAGGGATAGGCAATTTCTTAGGGAAGTATTTTATTACGTGGCTTGATTGGATAATTGGTATAAATAATCTTTAAGTCAACCTATAGAAACATCCCAGACGATTTTTCAAAACTACACCCCTATGGGGATAAAACATTTTTAGTAGTCATGTTTTTAATCACGTCTAAACTTGCTATGGAGTATCTTAATTTGACAGGACTAAACTAATTATTATACTAAGATTTATTTTATTATTAAACTAATAATTATCTTCTGACCTTTTTTTGAAATATAGAAAAAGATGCATTGAACTTATTTAGTTTGTGAACAAGGGAATCGGCGCCATTAAGTTGTTAAGTTTGCATGCTTCCCAAATTATTTTGATCTCACTTAGTCTTGATAATATTTCTTTGTTGTTTTCTAACTAAGCATTGTGTTATGTAATTTTATGTTAAGTTTTTTGCCCAAATTATGTCGATTTCTTTTAATTATGGTTTCTATAAGTCTTTTTGTTTGAGTCGTTTTCTGCTAACTGTTATGTAAGTTTTCTAATCATTCTTCTCAAAGATGTTACTGCAACTTGATGATTATTTCTATAAGTAGATCGTTGGTAAAACTTTGTTAAATATTTATTTTTATTTTAAAATAAACCTACTTTTATTTCAGTAAAGTTTATGACGTGGTTTTCTATAGTACGTTCATGTTCTGATTTCTTTGTACTTTATATTTGCTTCAAATCTTGCTGCAGACATTTCTCTTAGGAAGGCATTTACTTCTTTATGAAAAGCACACGTATTCAGCTCCTACCTCTAGACAATACAATATTTTGTGGTGCCAATCATAATGTTGAATAATATAAGCGGGCCTAGGTACTCCGTACTTAGCACATACTGCAGAAGAAGCCTGATTATTCCTCGTGCACCTAGTAGCTACTAACGATTTGTTTAAGGATTCAGTCTACCTTCGATTTTCTCATTCATAATTTTATTTAAATGATAGCATATAATTTGTCTTCTACACACGAGGAAAACTGTCGAAACGAGGACTAGAATACACACTGTTCGGAAAATCTACCAAACCGAGGTCTTAAATACACATTATCTGGAAAAGCTACCTAACCGAGGTCTTTTGTGTTAAAGTTAACACATAGGTCCTCGGATAATACAACAAACGTGAAATGAGTGTAAAAAGTCTGTGTATGAGGCGACAGTGGCACCATCTGGTGGATACACAATGTCTGTGTAAGATTATGAATAATCTTGATCAAACCGAGGTTCAGACAACTTTTTCGTATTAAGTATATAGAAAGACTCAAAATCGCTTGCAGAATACGAATCTTCGGTCAAGTCAAACCGAGGACCCTCGAAAAGGTCCTCGCTTTGAAAAGGTCCTCGGTCGTGCCTTGTGTATTCATACGCACGTCCTCGGATGGTACTTAAAACAAACACACACCACACACACACACACACATGACATGGACATGACATGACAACAACAACATGGAGACATGGAGCGACCTCCACAACCTAGTTACTGGGTAATACGATACCCCTTAGTAAGACTGGTTGTCAGACTTTCGGGCTTCTGACTACCCGTAACGACTGTCAAAGATCCACGAATGACAGCCGGGACTAACGGCTTAACGTGCTTTCCGAGGCACGGAGGGGTCACGGTATGTAAAGATGGTCACCCATCCACAGACTAACCGCGGCAAGCGTACCTTAACCTGATCGATCAACCTGTACAGCTGTTATTATTTATCCACGGGCCCCTCTAACAACCCCCTTACTAATAAACATATTAGGTACATACATCAGATAGTTACACACCGATTTCTGTCTTTCAGTCGTCAGTAATTTGACTTTCGAAAGAAGAAGACAAAGCGTTGTGTAACTATACAGACGATATACACGTTACGTTACGTTTATTAGTAAGGGGGTTAAAGTCTGCAACTAACAACCGTTCGTAGAATATAAAAAACCATTCAGGAAAGTCATCTTTCACAAAACGTAAATCCACTGTAAATCCAACGTTCACTTTTACTGTTTATAGCTTCAATCAAGTCCTGGGAAAAATATTACCTATCAAAGAAAAAATGCCAAGACAAATAACAAAAAATAACGAAACATCGAGTCCCTTCGAAGATAACAATTTGGAACGCTCCAAAGAATTTTCATTTCTTCGATATCTTTAAAAAAAAATGTTTTAGACAAAAGCATTCGACCTCCTCCGACCGTTCGTGACAATGAACCTATGACGTCTGACCCGTGTGAATCTGACATCGTGACGGGTCGCGTTCGATTTTCGAATTTGAAAAAAGGAACTGCGTCACGGGCCGCTGATTGGACAGAATGTGTTCCGCCGTTTGAAGGTAGTCACGAGTTGACTAATTTGTTAAATTGAATTTTTCGGAATGCACGAGTTTTTTATAATGGTTTGTCTCTCGAATTATCTGTGGTGTACCGAGTTTCGTTCACGACTGTCGATGCAACCCATTTAGGCAGTTTCTTCTCACAATTTCGTTGAACACCATCGGTTATGGTTTTCTGTAATTAGAGCATGAAAACTGTTTTTTTTTTAATGGAACGAAGTTCTTTATCGCGGCTTGCAGTAGGAGTAATTGCGTAACACGTGTGTAAACACACTATGCCGTAGGTACGTGACCGAAGTTTGGCATGATTACGCCTGCATTGCTATTTGAATTACTGACGACACATTATGCCGAAATTACGTTGCGTTATAGCGTATAGCCGAACTTCGGTCGGGCGTGTAGAGCACACATTATACGCGACCGAAGGTCGGTTCGATTGCCGAAGAAGATCCGGGGCGTGGAACAGCGGGAGGCAGGCACGTGTGCGCAACTGAATTTGTGCCGCGTAAGTTCGGCACTTATGGTGTGTCATATTAGCCGAATACGTCCGAACGTAAAATCAGCCGCGGAACTTCTGTCGCGTACCTTTGGCACAGTGTGTTTGGACAGTAAGCGCGGTTCTGCACTACATCCGATCGGAATCCGAATTACAGATCCGATTTCAATCCGAATTGAGAATGATCTAAATTCGGACGGATAAAGTTCGGATCTAGTGCGCAACCCTTCATACAAATAGGACTATGGTCACTTCGGACGCATTTCTCGGATTCGGATCGAATGTAGCGCAGAACCACTCTTACAGTAGGAATGACTTTTATTTTTAGGGTTCCTTACCCAAAGGGTAAAAAAACGGAACCCTATTACTAAGACTTCGCTGTCTGTCCGTCCGTCTGTCGACCAGGCTGTATCTCAAGAACCGCGGTAGCTAGACAGTTGAAATTTTCACAAATTATGTATTTCTGTTGCCGCTATAACAACAAATACTAAAAACAAAATAAAATAAATATTTAAGGGGGGTCCCATACAATAAACGCGATTTTTTGCCCTTTTTGCTCGATATCAATAATGGGAACAGGTAGGCACTTGAAATATTCACGAAATACTCAGTTGTATTTTTACTTTCATAATAAAATTAAAATAAAATAAATATTTAAGGGGGGCTCCCATACAACAAACTTGTTTTTTTCGGCGTTTTTGCCTTGTGGTACGGAACCCTTCGTGTGCGAGTCCGACACGCACTTGGCCAGTTTTTTTATAGATCAACAACATTCGGCGTTATTTACGTTGTTGTGCAGACAAATTTTTCGAACATACGAAGTGTACATAATACATATTATTTGAGAGAAAAGGCTCGTGGCTATAAGTCGCACGGATCGATCTTCAAGGTTATGCAAAGCTTGCTGAGGTTGGTTCGTGGATGGGTGACCATCCATAACATACCAAGACCCTCCATGCCTCGGAAAGCACGTTATGCCGTTGGTCCCGGCTGTCATTCGTGGATCTTTGACACGCGTCAGAAGCCCGAAAGTCTGACAAGCAGTCTTACCAAGGAGGTATTGACCAGTAACTGGGTTGTGGAGGTCAGACAGGCAGTCACTCCATGTAAAATACTGGGTGTACTACGTAAGCTCGACAAATGGATGTGCGAATAATACTTGTGCGACAAAACTATACTGCGACTCACCATAGTTCGAATGCACGCTTGTGCGACACACTGAAGCTCGACATCACGCTAGTGCGACAGTAGATCGACACAACAATAGTGCGACAGTAGGTTGGTACAGTATTACAGTAGTATGACACTATTACCACAGTATAAAAACCATACAGTAGGTCGACGCCTTTGATCTTGTGGTAAATGCCGACAACGTCTAGACATTATCGCGACAGCTAGGGTTGTCACTTGTCTCAAGTAAACAATATTAATTTATTAATTTAATTTATTTGAGATCAACATCGTCATCAACATTACTATTATCATAAACAATAATTAACAAAAAAATATCGTCTTTTTAACTCCCCACGCAAAAACGACGGGGTGTTACAAGTTTGACGTGTCTGTGTGTTGTGTGTCTGTCTGTGGCATCGTAGCTCCCGAACGGATGAACCGATTTTGAACCGATGGTGAATTATTAGTCGGAAGTGTTCTTAGCTATGTTTGATGAAAATCGGTTCAAGATGGCCCCCACCACAAAATGGCGGATTACATAATTTTTCACAACTCCCTCAATATGGGTATCAAATGAAAGGGCTTGACTAGTGGAATACTATACACTATGATAAATTTCAAATCCAAGATGGCCGCGACCACAAAATTCCGAATTACATTTTTTTTTCAAAACTCCTTCAATATAGGTAAGTATCAAATGCAAGGGCTTGACAAGTAGAATAATGTACACTATATTGAAAGGGAATGAGGAATATTAAGTAAAACTTGAAATTTTTTTTTTCCTAGATTGATGAGGAAACTGGAGTGATGACTGGTACCTACGACCGCTGAGTTTGACCATTTTTACGAATGGAATTATTCTACTTAACATACGTTTTCCTACATCAGATAGTGTCGCAGTCCCATTTTCAAACAACAGGCCAAACGACATCTATGATGAAAAATTACATTGTTTCGCAGCCGCCATCTTGAATTTTGATTTTGACCTCATATTCGCTGTCAGCACCCTCGAAATCTTTGGAAACGACACCCATGACGAAATTTGAAAATTTTCGCAGCCGCCATCTTGAATTTTGATTATGACCTCATATTCGATGTCAGCACCCTCGAAATCCTTGGAAACGACACCCATGATGAAAAAATTTTCAATTTTCGCAGCCGCCATCTTGAATTTTGATTATGACCTCATATTCGTTGTCGGCACCCTTGAAATCCTTGGAAACGACACCCATGATGAAATTTGAAAATTTTCGAAGCCGCCATCTTGAATTTTGATTATGACCTCATATTCGTTGTCAGCACCCTCGAAATCCTTGGAAACGACACCCATGATGAAAAATTTGAAAATTTTCGCAGCCGCCATCTTGAATTTTGATTATGACCTCATATTCGTTGTCGGCATCCTTGAAATCCTTGGAAACGACACCCATGATGAAATTTGAAAATTTTCGAAGCCGCCCTCTTGAATTTTGATTATGACCTCATATTCGTTGTCAGCACCCTTGAAATTCTTGGAAACGACACCAATGATGAAAAATTTGAAAATTTTTGCAGCCGCCATTTTGGATTTTCGTTTTGACTGCACTTTCGGCTTTAGCGTCCTCGAAAGCCATGGAAATGTCAAGTAAAAAAAAATAAACTGAAAAGAAAAATAGTTAGAAGAAAAAAACTTAACAAATAAGCAAGCACTCAAATGTTACATGTCGTATCTCTGTATTTGTCTTCATAAATTAAAAATTAAATAAAATGTGTACCATTACATTTTTGAAAATAGTATCCCAATAATAAAATCAATACCGAAAAGTCGAAATCATCAACCCTGAAAGTTATGTCCCGAACTACTAACACGGTGGCAGTATGCAGTTCGGTCTCGCACCTCCCGCGTCTCGCCCCTCACACCCCGCACGATTGCCCTGTCTAGACGGCTTCGTCGAACAACTGTATGATGTATACACTGTGCTATTACAGTGTTGATACATTAGCTAGGAACGAATCTCCGCCCCAGCCGCCGCGGGAGACACTCCGGGCGTCGGGAGCCGCGCGACGACTCCCGACCACCGTAGACGCGGGCCTGCGGGCGGAGAGTAAATGGGTAGCTCACCGTCCGATCAGGACCAGGCCCGTGCCGGGGGGCGCGTACGTGTTCCACGCGCGCCTCAAAGAGATGTCAGCATCGAAGAGGGGCCCCATAGGGGGGCCGAAGCCGGCCGGGTCAGCGGGATTGTCCGAAAGGGTTACCGCTGGCCCGGAATATAAAGGGCTAAGGAAGGAACATGGGTGGGTTTTAGTCAGTAAGAGTCTGACACTCCCTTCCGCTCCACCCAGAGCGGGACTCATTTGATGATTTCCCATCCGCAAAAAAAAAAAAGCTAGGTACGAATCTATCTATATATTAGCTGCATCCGGTTAGACTGGAAGCTGACCCCAACATAGTTTTTATCCATCACCTCTGCCGAGTTCCGCCAGCTAATATAGTTTGAATCTGTATAGAGATTTATTACCCCGGTACACGATACACATTATATTTTTATATGTACTAGGTATTTTTATGACGTAAGTCTGGAGTCATAAAATGGCATTTTTTTACTTATTATTGCTTTATTTTTCCATCGTAATGTTTGTGTGTGCGGGTCAGTGGTTTTATTTTTATCATCAAGCTTTATAGTGCTAGGGGAGGTGAGCAAAATTTTAAGTGGAAATGTGAGACGGAATAGTATTTACCAAGGTAATTATAAGGTAATTTAAGGTATTGACCAGTAACTGGGTTGTGGAGGTCAGACAGGCAGTCACTCCATCTCCGTCTGGTGCAGGTGCTGTCCGGACACGGTTGCTTCGGATCGTACCTGCACCGTATCGGGCGGGAGGAGACGCCGTCGTGTCACGACTGTGGCGCGGCGGAGGACACGGCGCAGCACACTCTCGAGGTGTGCCCGTCGTGGTCAGAGCCGCGCCGCAGTCTCACCGCGGCGATCGGAACGGACCTCTCGCTCCCCGGCTTGGTCAACGCCATGCTAGGGGATGAGGGGTCCTGGGCGGCAGTCGCCTCCTTCTGCGAACACGTCATGTCCCAGAAGGAGGCGGCGGAGCGCGTGCGGGAGGAAGACCCTCTCGCGGCGCCGCTCCGAAGGCGGAGGAGGGGTCGAAGAAGACGTCAGTATGACAGTCATCTCCGACTCCTCCCAGGTGGAAGCCAGCAGGCGACGGGTGCGGGGGCACCCTCGCCTGTATTGCACAGGCTTCCACCAGTGCCGGACGGGAATGGCCAGGTGTTCCCGGCCATTCCCGTAGCCCCCCAGACGGGGGGACATGCGGGGCCCGCCAGCTAGGCGGGCATGCGCCGGGGGGGTTGTGGATGCAAAGGCTGAGCCGGATTCCCATGACCTCCCCATCAAGGCGATGAGGGAACACCGCTGAGTTTTAGTGGGTATACTGCCACCCTGGCAGGGAGTCCCACATACTCCGTCTCTTCCCCCGACGAGCGGAGATGCGTAAAGTCATTTCTCAGCGAAAAAAAAAAAAAAAAAAGGCAGTCACTCCATGGGGGTCCCCCCACAGCACTTACGTCCTCGTCGTGATCCCCGGGCAACGCCGTGTCTGACCACCGTAACGGAGTGGCAGACCGGCGGCAAAAGTGTGCTGTGACTTGCAGACAAAAGGCGGACGACTGCAAGGATGCCGAAGAAACTAAGGCGAGACGCCTCCGGGCGGTTTTTATCTGATAGTCCCTCTCAGGACGATCCAAACGGCCCTTCTCAGGGCCAACGCAGTGGCCCCTCCAAGGGCCACGCCGAAGCTGACCGCGCACCATCTGCGGCCAGCTTATCCAGCCTGCGGGCGGAGTTTTCGGACTCCGACGAGTCCGTCATGGACACGTCGGCGGCCGAAAACGACCGCCTCCAGCGGAAGCGGGCCTACCTGAGGCTCGGGTCCGGGGGCTCCTCGGAGTCGGTGGGCAAGTCGGGGAGGAAGGCGAAGTCAAAAAAGGCTTCGAGTCCTGCTTCGACTCCCACCCACGATGTGGGCCTGGTGGACGCCGAGCGTCAGTTAGGCTTGGCAAGGAGGGAGCAGCTCCAGCAGGACCTGGAGGAGAAGGTCGCTGCCAGGGAGCGGCAGGCGCGGGCCGCCAGGTCGAGGGCTGGCTATGGCACGTCTACAGTGCTGTACGCTGACCACTCCCTGGCGGAGCTGGAGCGCATGGCGCTCCAGGACAAGGAGGAGGTACTGGAGGTCGCCTCCAAGTCCTCGAACTTGAAGGGGACCTTCCAGAAGGCCCTCAAATGCCGGGCTGTGAGCATGCACGGCATTGTCCTGGAGCTGATGCAGCGCACAGCCACGGACGAGACGCGGCAGCTGCAGGCGAAGGTGGATCGCCTGCAGCTGGAGGTCAGCCAGCTGCACCAGAAGCTGGCTGAGGCCACGGCCCGGCACGCCCAACCTGCGCCTGCCCCTGCCCCTGGTCTGGCAGACGGAGGCTCCTCCTCCCCTGGCAGCCTCGTGGAAATAATCCGCGGGGTTGTCATGGAGGAGAGGGCCTTCATCAGAGGCTGCTTCGCGGGCATTGAGGACCGGCTCTTGCCGGAAAAGCGGCTCCGCCCGCCGTTAGCGGCGGATAAGAGTCGGCCACCGACGGAGCCAGTGCCTGTGCCTGCGCAGCCTGCGGGAGACCTGCGATCGGGTGCGCAGACCCAGGCCTCGAAGCCCTCCAAGGGCAAAGGGAAGGGCAAGAGGAGCACTGTGGCCCCTCAAACCCCCACCACAAGCGCGGAGGGAGCGTCTGCCACTCCGGCAGCCCCCCAGAACACGCAGCGGGAGGACGCCATGCTTCCCTCTACCACGCCGTCCAACCAGGCGTGGACGGAGGTGGGCAGGGGGAGAAAGGCCAAAAAGCCCAAGCCCGCTGCGACTGCTTCGGCAGCCCAGAAGGCTCCGGCGGGAGGGAGGAAGTTGGTTCCTCCCAAAACTGCGGCGGTAGTGGTGACCATCACCCCGGAGGCCGCGGAGCGGGGCGAAACGTACGAGTCCGTCCTAAGAATGGCTCGTACTAACGCGGACCCCTCCCGGCTGGGGATCGGCAACATTACGTGCCGCCGCACCCAGGCCGGAGCCCGAATTTTTGAGTTCGGGGGGGAGCAGCGCGGTGCAAACGCGGACCTCTTTGCAAAAAAGTTGGAAGAGGTCATCGCGGATGTGGCGACGGTCGCCAGACCAGTCAAGACCGCATCCTTGGAGGTGATCGATATGGACGATTCGGTCACCAAAGAGGATGTGGTGGCGGCCGTCGCCGCTGCGGGAGGCTGCAGCGCTAGCGCGGTGAAGGGGGGAGCCATCAGGCCCGGTCGCCGTGGCATGGGCGTCATCCGCGTCGAGTGCCCAGTCGCCGCGGCGGCGGCCGCCCTTAAAGCGACCAAGGGACGGCTGCTCGTGGGCTCCAGCTCGGCTGTGGTCCGGCCGCTTGAGGACAAGCCTGCGCGGTGCTTCAAGTGCTTCGCGCCGGGCCACACCCGATCTACGTGTCCCTCCAAGTCCGACTGGGGAGAGTCTTGCTTCCAGTGCGGACAGGAGGGACACAGGAGTGCCACTTGTAGCGCCGCCACGCCACACTGCCCGGCGTGTGCTGCCAGTGGCCGCCCCGCGGGGCACAGAATGGGGGGCAGGAGTTGCCAGCCGCCCACGAGGAAGGGCATAGTGCCGGCGCAGGTTCGCCCTGTCGCCGCCACCGCCCCTGTCACCGCCGCTGTAACTCCAACTCCAGCGGCGGTAACTGAGGAGGGGGGTGCGATGTCAGAATAATGGTTTCTAATCATCGCATCCTCCAGGCGAACACCAACCACTGCAGAGCGGCCCAGGACCTGCTGGTGCAGGCCATGGCTGAGTGGTCGGTGAACGTAGCGGTGGTCGCCGAGCCCTACTCGATCCCCGGCAGTTGGCTGGGTGACGAGGACGGCTTGGTGGCACTAGCGGCGCGGTCCTCCACAGACTCCCCTCCCCTCTCGCTATTAGAGAGGGGGCCGGGATACGTGGCCGCCGCGTGGGGAGAGGTAGCCCTCGTGGGCGTCTATTTCTCCCCAAACCGCCCTCTCCAGGACTTCGAGAACTATCTCGGAGTCCTGGCCGCAGTGGTCGGCAGGGCGGCGCCGCGTCAGGTCTCCGTACTGGGAGACCTGAATGCCAAGTCGGTGACTTGGGGCAACCCAGTCACCGACCCTCGCGGGCGGGCGGTGGAGATGTGGGCAGCCTTCTCTGGGCTCTCCCTCCTCAACAGAGGGAACGTCCAGACATGCGTACGACGACGGGGTGGCTCGATAGTGGACGTCACTTTTGCCACCCCTGCGTTGGCCGCGCGCGTGCTGAACTGGCGGGTGGATCTGGTGGAGACCATGTCGGACCACCGCTACGTGCGGTTCGACATCTCCACTGGTGGCTCCGGAGAGACGCGGCCCCCCTCGGGGCGGTCAGCGTTTCCACGGTGGGCTCTCACCCGCCTGGACAGGGAGGCGGCGGCGGAGGCGGCGTTTATCCAGGACTGGCTTTCGCCGCCTTCCGCTGGTCTGGACGTGGACACCGTGGCGGGACACCTGAGGGAGTCTCTGACCGAGGTGTGCAATTCTAGCATGCCTCGATCAGGCCGACCGCTGCCCAATCGGGCGGTGTACTGGTGGTCGGTGGAGCTGGAGGGGCTTCGAGCGGCGTGTGTGGGGGCCAGGAGGGCCTACGCGCGGAGCCGGCGGCGGCGTCGACGAGACCACGCCCACGAGGACCACCTCTATGAGGTGTACATAGAGGCAAAACTAGTCCTCGAGCGGGCCATCGCCGACGCCAGGGACTCGGCGAGAGCGGAGATGCTGGAGGGTCTCGACAACGATCCCTACGGGAGGCCATACAGGGTGGCGCGCAACAAGCTGCGCCCCTTTGGTCCCCCGGTGGCCGAGACCCTGGAGCCCTCTTTCCTGGATGGGGTGGTTCAGTCCCTGTTCCCGTGCAGGGACAACTTCACTCCACCAGTGATGGCCCCTCCGCGGGGGATGGCTCCGCCAGCTGAGGAGGAAGAGGAGGCCCCTCCTGTCACGGAGTCGGAACTCAGCGCGGCGATTGTGCACATCCGCGCCAAGAAGACGGCTCCGGGCCCCGACGGTGTCCCGGCGAGGGTGGTGGCAATTGCCGCCACCCAAATGGAGGAGCGGTTTCGGGACCTCTTTAGCGCATGTCTTGCGTCTGGGAGGTTCCCGAAGCCGTGGAAGGAGGGGCAGTTGTGCCTTCTTCGCAAGGAGGGCCGCCCTGCAGACTCGCCCTCGGCATACCGACCCATCGTCCTGCTCGATGAGGTCGGCAAAATGTTCGAGGGGATAATCGCTGCCCGCCTAAAGAGCCACCTGCGGAATGTGGGGCCGGATTTGTCGGACGCTCAGTTTGGTTTTCGGGCTGAGCGTTCCACAGTGGACGCGCTGGCCCGCCTTAAGGGCCAGGTGAAAGAGGCGATGGAGGTGGGGGACGGATTGTTGGCGGTGTCATTCGACATAGCCAACGCCTTCAACTCTGTTCCCCACAGCACCATCCTAGAGGCGCTCCGATTCCACGGGGTGCCTCTATACATGCGGCGTCTACTGGCCAGCTACCTGGAGGATCGGGCGATCGTCCTCGTGAACAGGGCTGGCCAAGTCCGGCGGTACGCAGTCGAGGCCGGCGTTCCACAGGGGTCAGTCGTGGGACCTCTCCTCTGGAACGTCGGCTACGACTGGCTCTTGCGGGGAACTCTCCTCCGAGGCACGAGTGTCGTCTGCTACGCGGATGACACTCTCCTCACTGCCCGGGGGGAGAGTTTCAGGGAGGCGGCCAACTTGGCCTCGGCGGGCGGATCTTTGGTCGCAGGGAGGATCCGCCGCCTAGGATTGACGGTGGCGCTGCACAAGACCGAGGCCGTGTTCTTCCACGGGCCTCGGCAGCGCCAACCACCAGACGCCCACATCTTCGTGGAGGGCGTCCGTATCGAGGTGAAGGCCCAGATGAAATATCTGGGCCTTGTACTCGACAGCAGGTGGCGTTTCGGCCCGCATTTTAACGGGCTATCGACGCGCCTGCTGAAGACTGCGGGCGCCCTCTCGTGGCTGCTCCCCAACTTGGGGGGGCCCAGCGGGAGATGCCGGCAACTCTACGCCGGCATCTTGAGGAGTATGGCCCTTTACGGGGCCCCTATTTGGGAGGACTCCCTCCACAGGAGGGAGAACGCCGCCGCATTGCGGGCCCCCCAAAGGGTCATAGCCCAGCGGGCGGCGAGGGCCTACCGCACGGTCGGCTTCTCCGCGGCATGTGCTCTGGCCGGCACCCCGCCTTGGGAACTCGAGGCGTGGGTGCTCGCCAGAGTATATGAATGGACGGCGGGGCGAAGGGCGAGAGGAGAACGCCCAGCCCCGGAAGAGCGGGAGGCCGTCCGGCGGGAGGCAAAGGACGCCATAGTCGTCCACTGGACGCGGGACCTCGCCGCCGCAGCCTTCGGCCGCCGAACCCTCGACGCGATTGGGCCGGTCCTGCGAGACTGGCTCGAGCGGTCGCACGGGTTCCTCTCCTTCCGTCTGGTGCAGGTGCTGTCCGGACACGGTTGCTTCGGATCGTACCTGCACCGTATCGGGCGGGAGGAGACGCCGTCGTGTCACGACTGTGGCGCGGCGGAGGACACGGCGCAGCACACTCTCGAGGTGTGCCCGTCGTGGGCCGAGCCGCGCCGCAGTCTCACCGCGGCGATCGGAACGGACCTCTCGCTCCCCGGCTTGGTCAACGCCATGCTAGGGGATGAGGGGTCCTGGGCGGCAGTCGCCTCCTTCTGCGAACACGTCATGTCCCAGAAGGAGGCGGCGGAGCGCGTGCGGGAGGAAGACCCTCTCGCGGCGCCGCTCCGAAGGCGGAGGAGGGGTCGAAGAAGACGTCAGTATGACAGTCATCTCCGACTCCTCCCAGGGGGAAGCCAGCAGGCGACGGGTGCGGGGGCACCCTCGCCTGTATTGCACAGGCTTCCACCAGTGCCGGACGGGAATGGCCAGGTGTTCCCGGCCATTCCCGTAGCCCCCCAGACGGGGGGACATGCGGGGCCCGCCAGCTAGGCGGGCATGCGCCGGGGGGGTTGTGGATGCAAAGGCTGAGCCGGATTCCCATGACCTCCCCATCAAGGCGATGAGGGAACACCGCTGAGTTTTAGTGGGTATACTGCCACCCTGGCAGGGAGTCCCACATACTCCGTCTCTTCCCCCGACGAGCGGAGATGCGTAAAGTCATTTCTCAGCGAAAAAAAAAAAAAAGGCAGTCACTCCATGTAAAATACTGAGTGTACTACGTAAGCTCGACAAATGGATGTGCGAATAATACTTATGCGACAAAACTATACTGCGACTCACCATAGTTCGAATGCACGCTTGTGCGACACACTGAAGCTCGACATCACGCTAGTGCGACAGTACATCGACGCAACGGTAGTGCGACAGTAGGTTGGTACAGTATTACAGTAGTATGACACTATTACAGTGTTGATAGATAGTAATAGTACTGCGTGACTATTGTCATTTGAATAAGAAGAAAAGGAACTGGGGGCCTAAAAATGCCACTTTAGCAGAATCATAAAAGAATAACATTATGAATCGTAATGGACAGTTAACTGTTAAATTAATCGTATCAAATCCCATTGGTGAAGGATTTTACAGTTTTTTTTTGTCTGTGCTAAAATACCAATCAATCCAAACCAAATCCAATCCCAATCTCTTTGATTATACCTACGTAGTGCAGCGAAAAAAGAAAAACACGGACTGTCTTCGCCATAATATGATTAATAATGTTATCCTTTTATGATTCTGCCAAAGTGGCCTTTTTAAGCCCTCTGTATCTATGTATATGTCATGGACCAAGTGATTATTATAAGGACGTAATAAAAAATGCCCGGGCAGTTTGAAATATGCCCAATATGAGAAGGCAGTGTGATAACAACTATTGAAATAATGGGGCAAAACAAATAAAAACATTATGGGGCAGAACAATTAAAACCAGGTTTTATTACAGTAATTTTTATTTCAAACGTAGAATCAATATTTAATATCAAGTAACATCTTTCCATTCATAGACACTCTGCTAGCGATAGGCGACGTAGGATGCAAGACCGAGCGAATGAGAATACAAATACCTTTAGTTACGATTACGTGCAGTGTACCTGTGTATTATCAGATTGCCCAAAGACCACACGGCAATATTTATAATGTCGAGGCAATGTGATAAATAATGAAGTTCAAGTTATAATTATTTATTTCGCCCTAAGTAGCTTGTCATTATTCATAATGCGCGGGCATTATGAAAAATGCCTATTTATTACTTGGTCCAAGCTTCATGGTAGCCCGCGACATTCAAATTTTTTTACGTTTTTTGCAATTTGCAGGTCATCTAAATATGAGTCGCAGTCACAGTACCTACCTACTTACAAATTAGGTATTTTTTTCGCTTACAAGAATTAAAACAATGAATGACGAACACTGACATTACTCATAATGTTTTTTCCACTTCATTCATTTTACACAAGTACCTACGTGAGTCTGTGGTTTAACTAATCTACATAGGGACCTGCGTTCTACTTAATTTATATTCATAGTTAGTTGACTAATAATGTAAAACAATATTAGTCATAACTGGGACACGGTTTTAGTATTTTCCATTGTTTTTTTTATTTAAGTAGGTACTAGCAGCGCCCCGTGGTTTCACCCGCATCAGTGTCGATCCCGTGGAATATCGGGATAAAAACAATCCTATGTCGTTTCCCGGGTCTTAAACTACTTCTATACCAAATTTCATCTAAATAGAAAGAAGAAACAGACACACTTTCGCATAATACTAGCTGTTGCCCGCGACTTCGTCTGCAATCCATGATGAAAAGTATCCTTGTCCTTACCCAGGTCAAGGTCTATCCGTGTGCCAAATTTCATCTAAATCGGTTCAGCGGTTTAAGCGTGAAGAGGTCTACAGACAGACACACTTTCGCCTAATATAATATTAATGTGATTTAAAAAAAAAGAAAAAAAACGACGGGTTGCACTCCGGGAGTGCCGGCAGAAGTGAAAACTTAAGTATTAACGTTGTGCGTTTTGGATATTTTGGAATGGTTATGGAATAATTTTGCACGAATTGCTTTAATTATCAGAATAAAAGTACTATCTTTTACGTGGTAGAATACAATATTTATTTATTGCGCTATCGTACACAAACATGACAATTTTTATTACATTAAAAAGTTTATCCCTCAGAAAAATCAACTTCCATCCATAATTTCGACGACTTTTTCACTATCATTATTACCAGAACCATCATCGCCAATCTCTAAAACTGATACGATCGGTTTATTATAGCTGAAGTAAGAAACGAACAGTTTTGATTCGAACCTATTTAAATGTCTAATAAAGACCGCATCAATCATCAATCAACATACACGAACATTCGCGCAAGCGCCCTGCGCCGCCTAAACGAAACAGCCGGCGCAGGCATACATTTTCGCCGCGCCGTAGAAAGAGAGGGGGATACTCCCTCTCCTACGCCACGCCAGCTGTCTACTCTCCAGCCGTCTTACGAATTTTGTATCAGGTCACGTGTCCTGACGCGAGTTTAACATTTTTTACCCATTACAAAAAAAGTGTACAACGCCGCTAAAGAAGTTTTCACTTCAAAAACATTATTAGGAATCAGAAGTAATCAGAACCCAAAGGGTGCTCCTTTGGGTTCAAAAAGAGTTTGAGTTTAAATTCCTCGCAAATCATGACGGTGTTCCTAATACCTGTGACCTGAGCTCAGCGTGCTTCGTGTTTAACAATGAAACATCTCGGTACTGATTCTGTGAACGGACATGTGACTGTGTATGTATGGAACTATGGATGTGTCATGCGGTGCGAGTGTGGGCACGCGCGGTAATGTCGGTGTGTTAGACGCTTTTCTTTAGAATAGAATACTCTTTATTATGTATTGGAGGGGCCCGTGGCTAAATAATAACAGCCGCACAGGTCGATCGATCAGGTTAAGCTACGCTTTCCGCGGTTGGTCTGTGGATGGGTGACCATCTTTACATACCGTGACCCCTCCGTGCCTCGGAAAGCACGTTAAGCCGTTGGTCCCGGCTGTCATTCGTGGATCTTTGACAGTCGTTACGAGTAGTCAGAAGCCCGAAAGTCTGACAACCAGTCTTACCAAGGGATAAAAAGTAGCACAGACTCCGGTCCATTAACTATATTTAAGAATTGCAAATAATCACATTGATCCATTGTCTTGTTGAAGAAAGGAAACCAGCTTAATTATTTTAGGAAGCAGGATCACCTGTTTCCTGAAGGAAAAAAGGCACTCACATTTCGCAAGCTGCTGTATGTTATAAAACCTCTATTATAGGGTAAGACGTTGGTGGTGGATCAGTGGTAACAGCTGTGACTTACGAGTTGTAGGTCGGAGGTTCAAACTCTCAGAGGAGCTTTATTTTGTGTAAATTATTACATCACCACAGAACCCTAATTGCGTAACACACTATTAATCTAAATCTGAATCATTTTGAAGGATATTGCTAATCCATTACTTCATTATGTTCGAAAAATTTGTCTGCTGAACAACGTAAACAACGTAATGTATGTTATTAAACTGTCAAAATGAAACTCACTGTTGCGCAATTAACCTGATGGCCTTGAAACGGTAATGGAAAACATCGTGAGGAAACCGACATGTCCTAGAACCAAAAAAATCGAAGACATGATGACAGCCCACACTGGGCCCGCGTGGTAGATTACAGGCCACTCTCTCTCACAGAGAGGAGGCCTGTGTCCCAGTAGTGGGAATATTATAGTCTGACTATGCTTTTTAGAAATTCTGAAAATTTTAGAAAGGCCTGGAAATCCCTCAGCAGCCGTGATTGCGACTAACGTGAAGACACCGAACTCACAAAATTGCCTTTACTTAAAGAAAAAACGTTTTAAAATTAGTATCAAACGCTGCAACATTACCGGATGAACCACCATACCGACGCGTGTCCGAACCGCACCTATATACTCTCAAAATATTGATTATTTGTTTAAAATAATGTTACAAGCGCACACAACGTCAAACAGACCGCCTGGGAACCTAACGTAGTCACTTAGTTAGAATAAATAGAGAAGTTAAGTTCATGTTACCGAGGTATAGAAGTGGATGGGTGACCACGAACAGGATGCTTTAAAGAAAGGGTGATGTCAGGAGAATACCTAAAATTAATATAGTAATTTAGCATTTGATAGTGTTTTGTGGAGATTATGTTAATGTGGCCGGGGTATGGAATTGGATTGGTGACCAATTGTATTGTAACTAAATGTTGTTTAAAATAATGTTACAAGCGCACACGACTTCAAACAGACCGCCAGGGAACTTAGAACAAATATATGGAGTGAAGTTAGTATTGCCGAGGTATGGAATTGGATGGGTGACCATTTCCGTTTAAAAACACATTTTAAAAGTTGGAAAGTTTTGTTTTTAATGGGGATCTTAATCCTTGTGTGTAGAGCTTTGTTAGGTTAAGTTAAGTTAATGTATCCAAGGTATGGAATTAGATGGGTGACCACGCCTTGTAAAGGGTAGTCCTTTAAGCCGATTTTTTTTATCACACTTATAAAGGCGAAAGTTGGGGTGTGTGTGTTTATATATTTGTTACTTCTTCACGCTCATACGGCTGGACCAATTTAGATAAAATTTTGTATGGAGGTAGCTGACACCCTGGATTAACATATAAGCTACTTTTTATTCCGATATTCCCACGGGATCGACACTTATGCGGGTGAAACCGCGGGGCGCAGCTAGTTTATCAAGTCAAGTTACATCGCCAAGCCAGCCCCTCCGAGCACGTCAAGCCGTTGGTCCCATCTGGCATTCGTGGATCTTTGACAGTCGTTATGGGTAGTCAGATTCCCGAAAGTCAGACATCCAGTCTTACCAAGGGGTATCGTATTACCCAGTAATTGGGTTGTGGAAGTCAAATAGGCAGTCACTCCATGTAAAATACCGGTATGTAGTTGCATCCGGTTAGACTGGAAACCGACCCCAACATAGTCGGGAAAAGGCTCGGCAGATGTTGATGTATAAATGTCACGGCTAATAGCCGAAGTGCGGCTACATCTAGTTTTAGCCGGGTACAACTAGGTGCAGCCGGTCACATGCGGTTCGTCTGTACTTCGGGAGGCGACGTAGGATGCGAGAGCGAGCGAAGGGCACCCCGAGGTTACGTTTGGTTAAAACTAGGTGTAGCCGCACTTCGGCTATTAGCCGTAACTTATATAGGGTGACTGGTAATTAGTGACCGATACTTAAACACGTGATTTTACTCATCATTATGAACAACTTTTACTATGGGACCAAACCTGAAATCGCGAAAAAAAAACAGCTGTTCCCTACATTTATGTTCGTCTAACTCGTCAAAATGTAGAGAACAGCTGTTTTTTTTTTTTAGTTGTTCATAATGATGAGTAAAATCACGTGTTTAGGTATCGGTCACTAATTACCAGTCACCCTATATAAATAAACGAATCTATACATACCTTTTTTTTTTTTTTTGCGGATGGGAAATCATCAAATGACCCCTCCCGCTCTGGGTGGAGCGGAAGGGAGTGTCAGACTCTTACTGACTAAAACCCACCCATGTTCCTTCCTTAGCCCTTTATGTTCCGGGCCAGCGGTAACCCTTTCGGACAATCCCGCTGAATCTATACATACCTAAATCAATCTTCACAGGAAAGTTTTATATACCAATAATGGTTGCTATTATTAATTTTGTTTTACAAAAAAATCAAGTTAGTAACAGGTCTTCCCAGACAACTTTCTTTAATTAAGCCGTGTCATCAATAGCGTCCTACGCTTTACAAAAACAGTCGTTCCACATAAAATATTGATACAACACATAACAATGAAATATCCATAATAAATAAATAAAAATTATTACCAACCCACACGACATCAAATAACGCCGCATGGGAACCTTCATTAGGTTAATATAAATAATTTGACTAATTAATTTTTATTAATTAATAAGGTTCTGTCTTATGTTTTTGTTATTTGAATAACATAAAGAATTACCAGAAGAATAGGCAAAGGAAGAACCGGAATTATCGAAATATGTAGGAAGCAAAGTAATAAGCAATCTAAAGTGGCGGTGGGTTGGCCATGTTTGTCGAAGGACCGATGGCCGGTGGAGCAGACGAGTCCTGAAGTGGAGACCACGTATCAGCAAGCGTAGTGTGGGACGCCACCCAGCTAGATGAACCGACGACCTGGGACACGCGGACGGACTGGATGCGGAAGGCGGAGGACAGGGTGTTGTGGTGCAGCCTGGGAGAGGCCTATGCCCAGCAATGGAATGCGATAGGCTGAGTTGAAGGCAGAGGTTGCTACCTATAGTCCCTACACTCACATTCCGCCAGTTATGTCTAAGTCCCAATAGGGGACGAGCCCCATAATAATATTTTCTTGAAAAACAATAGAGTATCGATCTTGTAAGGCCGCAGGAATCCGCTGGATGGGAGAAGCACAGAACCGGTTGATGTGGCGACGCTTGGGGGAGGCCTATGTTCAGCAGTGGACGGCTGAAATGATGATAAAGAATACTCGTAGCTTCGTCATTGAATGAATGTATAGAAGAAGAAAACTGGTCACTGCGTATCAAACATTTACATCTTCAACTCAATCAATCAACTCAGCCTCTCCAAGACTGCGCCACAACACCCTGTCCTCAGACCGCCGCATCCAGTCCATCCCAGCCACCTTCTTTAAGTCGTCCGTCCATCTAGCTGGGGCGATACCCGATATTACCTATGTTGTGGGTATAAAAAGAATCGCCCCCGGGTGGGCTCGAACCACCAACCTTTCGGTTAACAGCCGAACGCGCTAGCCATTGCGCCACGGAGGCTGTGGAGATGTCACTGAAATTCCTAAGTCATAATCTGAAGATTTTTAGGACACTTTCAAAACGCTTATCGCCATAATTTAGACAATTTATTCAGAAAGGTTAATGTGCATAATATTATTATTAAGGGGCTTACATGACCTAAAGCGCGGTCACTGTCGGACTGCATAGAAAAGAAAGAGAAGCGCGGTGACACAACGCTCTGATAATTTATTGCAAAATATGAAGCAATTATTTAATTACAAAAAATCTATTGTTTGGACTAAAACACTAGTGTTTTAAGTTGCTTGTAGAATAATCTGACAAAAAATCAGAATGATTATAAGTTTTTAGAGGTGTCTTCATGTTTTTTTTGTATCGTATAAAACTAGTTGTATTATGTTTTCAACACATAGTGTGTTGAAAACATAATACCTACCTAGCATAATATCCTGAAAAATATCATATATTTATTTATTTATTTATATATACTTTATTGTACACCAGAAAATACATAACAAAAAAAATACGATTAATACAAAACATACAATGGGCGGCCTTATCGCTTTCTGCGATCTCTTCCAGGCAACCTTGGAATGGACAGTGATTGCGTGGATATAAAAAATGGGGTTGTCAGTGGTGCCAAAATAATATACTATAATAGATACATAGATATACAAGGTGTAACAGAATAAACGCAAGTCCTGAAAGTAGTTTGTTCATAATTGATTACTGAATCAATTTCGGTAACATTTAAGATAGGTATTTTTTTTTAAATTATGTATTTGGCCATACTGAGGTCTTGCGTTCATTATGTTACGCATTGTATACATGTATAATGCTGTATAATAGATACATAAATAAATACATACTAAATATACATATAAGCAACGAAAATAAATGACGACTTTAGATATATTTTTCTGATTTTGTTTACTGTAGTCGATCATACACTTTAATTGTTTCTACAACTTGCGTTTTTTTTTGCGTTTAGGTCCTGTAATCCCCTTAAACTTGATAATAAAGAAAACTGGATGTTTTGTCAAGTCGTTAAAACCGCGCGGAGCCGGGGCGGGCCTCTAGTTATAAATAACATTTAAAATAAACTTCTTGTGGTTTCGAGCACACAATTACTGACCATTGATATATTGCTTTACGTAATTGGCTTTTTTGTTTAGTTTTTTTAAGTTATTTCTTAAACAACCCATCACTATAAAAACAATTAAGTTAATTATATTAATGTTTTTTATTACTATTCTTTTATTACATTAGATAACACATATAAATTATATTTTTAAATATTAGAATATAAAAAATATAAAAACATTTAAAAATATAAAAAATAGTAGCCCACCGGTATCGGGAACAGGGTCCAAGCTACCGGCGGTCAGGGCTCCAGAGATAGGAACTTCCTAACAATGCGGGCCGTGTCCAGAAGTACCGCTTTCTGAATCAAGCCCTTGATCCAGCTGCCCAACGAGAGCCGACTTAGGTGTTGGTCGAGGCTCTTGGCTATTAACCCATTGGCTGTCACGACTATCGGCACAATGATTGCTGAGTCCACATCCCACATGTCGACAACTTTATTACTATAATTATTAATTTGTATAATTAATGTAATGCGCATTTTCACAATATGGTAATACTACCCATGGACTCAGAAGTAGTGTGGAGTTCAGAAGGAAAATGCTTCCTACGCGTTTTTATTTTGTAATCCTAAGAAGCTTATTTTAAATGGTATTTATAACTAGAGATCCGCCCCGGCTCCGCACGGTTTTAACTATTACCTTTAGCCACCCAAACCAATAGTCCAACTTTTTATTTTTCCATATCCTGCAATAGCTCTACACCAACCGGGGTTTATCCTTGGGTGCACTTGCATAGATCATACAGGGATAATCGTCTGTTGGTGCCAAAATTTCCTAAGGGGCTTCTGCGAGTTGGCTTCGGCCCCTCGTACGCCTTCCAAAGGACCGGGACCCCATGGTCCCGAGATATGTAAAATAAAAATAATAATAAAAACCCACCCGCCATATCTCTACGTTGACGTCGTGGTAGGGCTTGCACGCTCTGAAGTCTAGGCCTGTGCCGGAAGAGTTTACTTTGCCGGAACAGGTCTAAGGTGAGGGAGCCAGACCAAGAGAGACACAGAAACCCGCAGGGCAGCATGTGGCGAGCTGTTGGGCAGTAGCCCCACGGACCCTATCTCCCGGGAGTCAATGATTTCAAAAGTAAGGATACGCCCGTCTGAACATTTTACATAGAAGTTCTTCGTTCGAAGTTCGCGCGCACCACTGTCAACTGAGTCTCGTTGGCCCTAAAACCGTCATTGTAGGGCCAGCGCGTTGGTGCCATTTAGTCGCACCGTTAGCCCGGTCCTTACGCTAGTAATATATATGTCAATGCCGGGAGTAGTCTTGTTCCTCTTCTCTTCGTTTACGCTTACCGTTCTTACTGACTTTTTTCCTTCTGCTCGGCTCCTTAGGGTCGTTGCGTAATGTTAAATAGCCTATAACCTTTCTCAAGAATTGGGCTATCAAATACACAGAGGATTGTTCAAATCCGAGTGGTAGTTCCAGAGATAGCGCTTTCAAACCGGCATATAAACAAGTGCGAGTCGGACACGCACACGAAGGGTTCCGTACCGTACCATAAGGCAAAAACGCCGAAAAAAAAACACGTTTGTTGTATGGGAGCCCCTCTTAAATATTTATTTTATTCTGTTTTTAGTATATGTTATTATAGCGGCAACAGAAATACATCATCTGTGAAAATATCAACTGTCTAGCTATGACGGTTTATGAGATTACAGCCTGGTGACAGACAGACGGACCGTGGAGTCTTAGTAATAGGGACCCGTTTTTACCCTTTGGGTACGGAACTCTAAAACTGAAGAAACTCTTCAGATTTTAAAAACATCTAGTGGTTTTTGAGCACACAATTGATATATATTGGATTATTTACCTATATAATTGACTTTTTTCTTAATTTTTTCAAGATATTTCTTAAACAACCGATCACTGATTTTAAATTCTCAACAATTAATATTAGGTATCATAGACAATCTTTTAAGTAGTGATGTTTCAACACAAATTGATGTTCAACAACTTTTTTTTTATATTTTTTTTTAATGCGTCATTATAAAGAACCGGTTCCACTCAACAAGAGTTGGAATATGACAATTAGACATTTTATTTATTACATAAATGTCATTTTGATATATTGAAGAACGTAGCAAAAAATATTTATTAACTAAAGAAATAAGTATTGGAATAGAAAATTATATTGTATTATCTTGTAGGTTTTTTTAAAACATCTTGTTAAGATTATTTTTATTTTATTTTAGGTATAGGTAAAGATCATTTATTATACACTAGCTTTTGCCCGCGGATCCGCTGGGGGCCCATGACTAAATAAAAACAGCCGCACAGGTCGATCGATCAGGTTAAGCTACGCTTGCCGCGGTTGGTCTGTGGATGGATGACCATCTTTACATACCGTGACCCCTCCGTGCGTCGGAAAGTACGTTAAGCCGTTGGTCCCGGCTGTCATTCGTGGATGTCTTACCAAGGGGTATCGTATTACCCAGTAACTGGGTTGTGGAGGTCAGATAGGCAGTCGCTCCATGTAAAACACTGGTATTCAGCTGCATCCGGTTAGACTGGAAGCCGACCTCAACATAGTTGGGAAAAGGCTACCCATATTTGCAAATTATATGTCTATTAAATTCTATATTCCACCAACAAAGATGTAAATTGTAAAGAAACTAATTATTTAGACACAGTCACAATTAATTGCAAAAGTATTGAACTCAGTACTCGTTAAACGCATGCAAAGCTATTAACTTTTTTACCTTAAAACCTTTAACGGTCTGTAAATGCAACTTGGATTAACAAAATGTGGAAATGCAATCGTAATTTTCTGATCAATTTGTTTTTGTTACTTAGTTAAAGATTTGAAATGTTTTTAGGGTTCCGTACTCAAAGGGAACCCTAAAAACATCATTTCCTATTACTAAGGCTCCTTTGTTCGTCTGTCACAAGACCCATCTTTTGAAAGACACAATCATAAAATATTTACAGAGTGTGTTCTATAACAACAAATAATAAAAATAAAATTAACTGAAACATATAAGGGTGCCACCAAAGAAACGTAGTGTAAAATATTGAACGGCGGCGGTACCCTTCATAGGCGAGTGCACCTCGCTCTTTACAGTTTTTTTTTATTTTAAGTAGTTCAAGATTTAATTTTACAGTCGACCTACAGATATCATCATCTACCTAGCCATTTCCCAACTACGTTGGGGTCGGATTCCAGTCTAACCGGATGCAGCTGAATACCCGGTTGGGTGTCCCGCGTCCCAAGGTTACGTCATCACAAGTGTACCTACCTTTTTTTCGACGCGCCGCGGGGCGCCCTCGCCACTCATACACGACTCGTACAGAAAAAAATTCTATGGACCGCTGTTAAACTAATGGCTGTTTCTTTAAGTGGATAGACCAGGGTAGATTATAAAACTTGTTTCGTAACTTTAAGAGACTTAGATTTATTAAAATAATCATTTATTTTTAATGTTTGTTTACATTACGAAAATTAAAAATTAAAATAATTTTCATTCAAAATCGAAAGCGATGACCCTATTTTTTTATTTACCTAAAAAATAGCCCCATTTATACCGAATCGAATGACATATAATACATACCATTGTAGTTTCAAAGTTTTTATAAACAATAACATTTATATCATGCGAGTATCCTATTATGCACACGTCATCGCCGTCATTTGTTTGATTTTCAACTACAGATAACTAATTTCGTAATAATGCTACGCACACACGGTTTTTGGCACAAATGTACTCTATTTAGTAACTCGACTAAAGAACATGGAACGCAAGCAATACTCCCATAGACAAAATTACGAAAAATAAAATACTGAGGCGTGGAACGTGCTTGCTGTCACAATTTTTTCCGGGTCTAGATCAGGACTGGGTCAAAAAGCGGATGTGCACACGAGGCAGAATCGGGGACGCTCTCACCTAAGCGGTTAACAGTATTTTACATGGAGCGACTGCCTGTCTGACCTCTACAACCCAGTCACTGGGTAATACGATACCCGTTGGTAAGACTGGTTGTCAGACTTTCAGGCTTCTGACTACCCGTAACGACTGTGAAAGATCCACGAATGACAGCCGGGACCAACGGCTTAACGAAAATATTGTAAATGATAACAATTTCTAAGTGGCTTTCAATAAATAAAACAACAAATGCTACGACACGTTCATAATTGATTCAATGTCAAAGCTTTTACAGTGTATTATTTTAATCAGTCCGACAACCAGTCTTACCAAGGGGTATCGTGTTACTCAGTAACTGGATTGTGGAGGTCAGATAGGCAGTCGCTCCATGTAAAATACCGGTATTCAGCTGCATTCGGTTAGACTGGAAGCCGACCCCAACATAGTTGGTAAAAGGCTAGACAGATTGTTTTTTTTTTATATTTTAATTGAAGGTTTTTGTTGTTCGCTTTTGTTTAAGGCTTATCACGTAAAATTGTGTCAGCCTTTATATTGCCAAATGGTCTATAGTACACGACCAGAAAGAATTGATTAGAAAGGCAAATTCGAGTGGTTCAAAGTAATTGATTTAGTAACAGTTTATTAAACTTTAGAACAATACGAAGTATTGTGTCTAGCTTTTTTTTGTATCCATACTAATATTATAAATTCGAAAGTAACTCTGTCTGTCTGTCTGTATGTTACCTTTTCAAGCCTAAGCCACTGAACGGAATTCGATAAAATTTGGCAGAGAGATAGATTGCATCCCGAGGAAGGACATAGGATAGTTTTTATCGACATACCTCGCGGGCGAAGCCGCGGGCGGAAGCTCGAGGTTTGCCAGAGAGCTATGGAACGCAGTATTCTGGGTATTAAACTTGTAGACCGGGTAAAGAATACAACAATCCGTTCCATCACTAAAATAACTGATGTCACTCGGAAAGCTGTCACGCTTAAATGGTATTGGGCTGGACACATCTGCCGCATGTCAGACGATCAATGTGCCAAACTAACGACCCAGTGGGTCCCGCTTAATGGTAAATTATATCGCGGCAGGAACAGAAAGAGATGGCGTGATGACCTGGACTCCTTTAATAAAGATTAGTCCTTGGTAGCTCTGGACAGAGAGAGGTGGAAAAAGAATAGGAAGGCCTTTGCCCAGCAGTGGAGCGTTAACGGCTAATAAAAAATAACTTACAATTCCGTGACTGTGCCCCGCATTGGAATGCTGCAGGCTGACACTAAGTTTCCAAGCACACTATGCTATGCCGAAGGTACGCGACTGAAGTTCGGCATGATTACGCCTGCAATGCTATTTAAATTTCTGACGACACATTATGCCGAAATTACGTTGCGTTATAGCATACAGCCGAACTTCTGTCGGGCGTAAGTTCAGCGGCAATTCGGCGGCAACGTATTCTGTAGAGCACACATTTAATACGCGACCGAAGCTCGGTTCGATTGCCAAAGAAGATCCGGGGCGGGGAGCAGCTCCCGGCAGCATGCCCGTGCCCCGCGTGTGCGCAACTGAATGCTCGGCACTTATAGTGTGTCATATCAGCCGAATACGTCGGAACGTAAAATCAGCCGCGGAACTTCGGTCGCTTACCTTCGGCATAGTGTGTTTGGACACTAACACAACACAGCACACAACTTATTTAACTATTTTCTAGTATGATTAAAACAGTTTTAAATTAATAGTCACAAAGTATGACATCAATCAGTTTTGTATAAAAATTCATGCTTGAGCATCATTCCAGAAAAAGTATCAAAAAGTTAAAATAAACAATGCCTATCCTTCTTCACAGATCTAAGCTCATTACTTTACATTGCGATTCAAGAAAACCTGTCGCAGCTCTTTTTAGGATTCCGTACCGAAAGGGTAAAAACGGGACCCTATTACTAAGATTTCGCTGTCTGTCCGTCCGTCCGTCTGTCTGTCACCAGGCTGTATCTCAAGAACCGCGATAGCTAAACAGTTGAAATTTTCCCAAATATGTATTTCTGTTGCCGCTATAACAACAAATACTAAAAACAAAATAAAATAAATATTTAAGGGGGGCTCCCATACAACAAACGTGTTTTTTTTCGGTGTTTTTGCCTTGTGGTACGGAACCCTTCGTGTGTGAGTCCGACTCGCTCTTGCCCGGTTTTTTTAACAGACTTTCAAAAAAGGATATTGTTAATTTGATGGTTATTCTATGATTTTTTACCTGTTAACAGACTTAAATGATCATGCTTAATTACTGAAGAGCATGTAGCATTTCCATATTGAAATGAGAATGTAAAAAAAGTTACACTTTATGAGGTGCTACAAGCACTGTTTGTAAGAATTGGCGTAGGGTAGGTAATGACACAAAATACAGAGAGTACAGAAAGCAATCACATGTATGTACAGTCAACAAAGGAGTTAAGTATACAGGAGCGTCGGATATTGTTGAAGTTTACTAAGAAACCGATGGATATTCTCGAATAAAATTTTAGTTTATTAATAGAAAACAAACAGCTCATTTATTAAATTAAATTTCAGTCCAGAACATCCATCGGTTTCTTAGTAAACTTCAACTATATCCGACGCTCCTGTATACTTAACTCCTTTGTTGACTGTACATACTTCACTTTTCATACCTACGCTGGGCGGTTGCGCTATGGTTGTCAACTTTGGCTTATGCACGTGGTAGTACTCGTATCTAGTTGTTTGAGCTTATTCTTTTTGTCGCTCCATTTTTGCACATCACAGACGCGTGTCTCAAGCGGATGGCACTCGCGCTCGCACTAGTCCCGACCAGTCTGAGATAACGTGTCCGTGAGCGGTGTCTATGTGTGCGTTGCTCGCACTTTGTATGTAGATTGCCTTCTGTACTCTATGTATTTTGTGGTAATGAGAGCCAATTGGTCGTTTACAATAAATATTAAGTTAAGTCCTAGGACATAAGGTGAAGGAAAATATCGTAGAAACATCTGGAATCATTGATGGCCAACACACAGGGAGCTTTGTAAGTATTTGTGAGCAAGCTTCTAGATAGGAGCCATTTGGCCTCTTAAAGGAAAAGCTGTTTCATGTTTTTTTTTTGTTACTTTAAAACAAAATATAATTGGTTTTTTATGTTTTACTGTGTTTAGTTTAGTTTGTAACCTTCCTGTACGAGTCGCAATAAATACTTTTTCTTTCTTTCAGTCTCACTAGTTCCACTAAGTAAATGGTGATAAAGCGAACCAGATTTCACGCTAGTACCAACGGTGGTACAGTTCGGTGGTACTAGTGGGAACAACCGTTCAATTCTCATTTTGGTCCCGGCTGTCATTCGTGGATCTTTGACAGTCGTTACGAGTAGTCAGAAGCCCAAAAGTCTGACAACCGGTCTCACCAAGGGGTATCGTATTACCCAGTAACTGGGTTGTGGAGGTCAGATAGGCAGTCGCTCCATGTAAAATACTGGGATTCAGCTGCATCCGGTTAGACTGGAAGCCGACCCAGATGAGATGATGATAAAAAAAAGACTAAAAAGTATTTTTAGAGACATGGTTCCAGGATAGGAACCTCCACCATCAGCTGGGCACATATCCAGACTCCGGGCTGCTACTGAGAAATTCCTTGTGGAAAAATCCTATAACAAAGCTAATATTTTGAGTGAAATTTTTATTTTTCATTTTACTTTGGGCAGATGAAGAAGAATTTTTCAAATTTGAAAACAAAACGCTCAAGATGATCACATCTGTTACTATAGCGGCCGATCGCTGCAAGCAAGAATAGCCCTTACGGTGTATAGATGTAAGTTTCCTCGATAGTACAGTCAACAGCAAAAGTAGATGATCAAAATCAGAAATTCAATAGGAGTGAAAACTGATCACGAATATATGGCAGCTGTACTAGTAGTACGAGAAATGTTTGGTATAATTTACAATCACATACTTTTGAATCACTTCGACGCCACACAGTTCTGACGCGAACTCCGTTCATTAGTATTGAATTTCTGATTTTGATCTTTTTTTTAATAATTTATTTAATGTTATTCAAAATATCGCCAAACTTTTACGTTTGATGGCGAGAGGCTCTCTTTCACATAACAATGCACCACTTTATTAAATAACTATGTACTACTTATACCATACTCAGCCTATAATGTTCCCACTGCTGGGACACAGGCCTCCTCTCGGTGAGAGGGAGTGGGCCGTAATCCACCACGCGGGCCCAGTGCGGATTGGCAGATGTCACTTGTCTTCGAATTTTTGGGTCTAGGACATGCCGGTTTCCTTACGATGTCTTCCTTCACCGTTTTGAGAGCAGTGGTGATCACATAATTTACACAAAGTAAAGCGCCTGTCTGGGTTCGAACTTACGACCTACAACTCGTAAGTCGTGGCCGTTACCACTTGGCCACCACTGCTCACAACTACTTATAATTACGTTACACTGATATGTTGACTGTACCTACTTACTATCAGAGTATGGCGAAATTGGCCTTAAACATTTGATTAGGTACAAGTCTTGTACATGCCTGATACTCGAAAGTACACAATGGACAAGACATTTACTTACCCGTGTAGACAATACTGAAGCGCCCAACTTATCTTGACACGCGACTAAATACGGAACTGGATCTAATTGTTCTGTATTCATTGATGAAATGATTTTGAAATGATTTTATTTTTTGTAAGTAGGTTTGTACAAACACTTTTACACGTCAATCATGTTTTTTTTAAAACTAGATGAAGTCGGCGTTTGCTATCTGACTACTCTGAGAAGAAAGGCCGAAACAAACTCAAAGGTCACAGTCTCTTTTAAAGTCCAGACATAATCTTGGTTAGGTTATATGAAGACCATGTAGATCGATGTCTGAGGTGGTCTTTTGAGGAAAGAACCACACAGATTGAGAGGACCTGTCCAGTCAGTGCACGCATTTGTCAAAAATCGTGCAGCTCAACTCAAGACTTAAGGAGCTCAACGATTCGACGAACAATACCAAAGAAAGGACATTTGGGTAGGCCACATAAATTACTCAAACTGCCCGACCATGAAAAAAAAAATTGTAAGTACCTACTTAGTATTTCATAAAGATTTAAATAGGTAGATTCGCCATACCAGCTTATTAGTAGATCCGCATGAATTCACTTTCGAATATCACTTTTAAATAATATTTCTTTTTCTATAGGCGACTCGCACGAAGTTAATGTATTCGTGGGCGAGTCGACAACTGTTGTTGGCAATTGGCGCATTTTGAATCTTATGCAATAATATTATTTAAAAGTGATGATTCGCCCGTTACGGGCGAGTAAATTCGAGGGAATCGACTAATAAGCGGCCATACCGCGTCAAAATTCGGTTTCGTTGACAAATTGACAATGACACTTTAATAGTATTGTCGTGCGTACTTATACTCTTCTTTGTCGTGTCCATAGCACGACAGTGAATTAGAATTTGTTGGCACAAAACTTCACCATTTCTACGGCATAGTCGGGGCTTTTGGGGCACAGATGGTAGGAGTCACCTCCTAAGGTAGGACATAGGTGAGCTTACTCTTCTCAGTTTGGACACTAACTATTTAACTCGTTGGTATTCGATCTTTCTTTAGACAAGCAGTGCCACCCTGATAGACATAACATAACTTCACGCCTGTAATCCCCATAGGGTCAGGCAGAGCTGTACTTATTAGTACACCCACAATTTTCCAGTTATGTTTAAGTCCCTTGTACAGACCCAGCACATCAAGCTACCCAAAACTGTCAAATTTTCCCAATCAACTTTCAACCTTACGCTTTAGCGATAAAGTTGAAAGTCAATTAAAGAAATTTGACAGATTGTAGTAGCTTGATGTGCTGGCGTCTGTACAGTGAACAAAAGAGATAAGTATGCAGGATCGTCGGATATAGTTCAAGTTTAGTAAGATACCAATGGATGTTGTCGACTGAAATTTAGTTTGATAAATGAGCTGTTTGTTTTCTATTAATAAAATTAAATTTTATTCGAGATGGTCCATCGGTTTCTTACTAAACTTCAACTATATCCGACGATCCTGCATACTTATCTCTTTTTTTGACTGTACATTATATTAGTATGGTTTTTATTGTAAAACGAAAGTTTTTAGAGGTAACTTCATGATTTTTTTCTTTCGTATCAAATTAGTTGTATTATGTTTTCAACAAACTATCTACCCAGCATAATATATGAAAAATATCATATATTTTTCTGATTTTGTTTACTGTAGTCGATCATATAAGTACTTTTATTGCTTCTAAAACTTGCTTTTTTTGCGTTTAGGCCCTGTAACTTCGGACCGGACACAAATCCAGACTCCGGCCTACTACTGAAAAATCCCTTATGAAAAATACAATTAAACTTTACCCGACCCGGGAATCGAAACCAAGCAGGCAAGCAGGTAGCGCTTGCCAGCACTAAACCAACGGGGCAGTCTACCCAATAAGTCAAGGTATAATGGTCACGGTAGTTGCACAATGGTCGTTACAGAACAACTGCAAACACTTTCTAATACCCTTGTTAGATCACAGTCGTTTGTTTTGTGATTGCAGTTGATTGTGATGCTGATCGATTGTTTAAAATTTTAAATTGTAACGTTTGGTGGGTAGAAGGCTACGTTGGTCGAGTGGTCGCAAGCGAGTGTGAGGTCTTGGGTTACATCGCACATTTGGGCAGGTTATTGTGCGTAAAAACCAATTATTCATCCTTATGTACAGGGTTATTGGTAAAACATTAACAACCTCTTAAAAGGTAATTTGTACGCATCATTATGAACAACTTTTACTATGAGACCAAACATGAAATCGCGATAAAAAAAGTTGTTCCCTACATTTTGACGAGTTATACGAACATAAATGTAGGGAACAGCTGTTTTTGTGTTCGCGACATCATTCATTCGACACATCATCATTGCTTTATGGTCATTACTCATTAACCAGAAAGAAAACAGGCGAGAGCGTTGCTATGGAGAAAAGATCACCCGAGACATTTCCAGGTGGACTATGTTAGTTGGTGGCCCGCCGCATGGGAGCTCTAAACTATACTACTACTACTAATATACTTCATCATCATCATCATTTCAGCCAAAAGACGTCCACTGCTGGACATAGGCCTCCCCCAAGCACTTCCACTTCGACCGGTTCTGTGCTTCTCGCATCCAACGGGTTCCTGCGGCCTTCACAAGGTCGTCGGTCCACCTTGTGGGAGGCCTTCCAACGCTACGTCTTCCGGTATGTGGTCGCCACTCCAGAACCTTTCGGCCCCATCGGCCATCTGTTCTGCGAGCAATGTGCCCTGCCCACTGCCACTTAAGTTTGGCAATTCTGCGGGCTATGTCGGTTACCTTGGTTCTCCTGCGGATCTCCTCATTCCTGATTCGATCACGCAGGGAAACTCCAAGCATAGCCCTCTCCATTGCCCTTTGGGTGACTTTTAGCCTTCTTATAAGGCCCATTGTGAGCGACCACGTTTCAGTGCCATAAGTCATCACTGGCAACACGCACTGGTCAAAGACTTTCGTCTTGAGACACTGCGGTATGTGGGACGAGAAGATATTGCGTAGCTTCCCGAACGCTGCCCAGCCGAGTCGGATTCGACGATTGACCTCTTTCTCGAAGTTAGACCTACCTAACTGGACAGTTTGTCCGAGGTAAACATACTCGTCCACGACTTCGAGTGTAGCGTCTCCGATCTTTATGGGAGTGGGTGTTACATGGGCATTTGACATGACCTTCGTTTTGTCCATGTTCATTTTAAGACCCACTCTTTCGGAGGCTCTACTGAGGTCATCGAGCATCGAGCACTAATATACTTACCGTAAGCAAAATACGCGTATTGACGTGGAGTTGCCAAACCTGGGAGCCTAAAAAAGTAATTTAAAAAAATTAAACCGACTTCAAAAAGAAATTAACTCAAAATTATGAAATAATTTTAATTTCGGAAGTCGGTGTCTTGGGATCTGTATTTTAGGTTTTTGCCACCGACTTCCGAAATTAAAATGATTTCATAATTTTGAGTTAATTTCTTTTTGAAGTCAGTTTAATTTTTTTAAATTACTTTTTATTTCGTAATTTTTAGTTGTTGCACTAGAATTTGATTAAGGTTTTGAGATATTTTCCCTTTGACACTACACCCGTAGCTCGTATCAATAAGCCATGCCGTCACACTTTCACGTCTTAGTCCATATCTTGAAAATTACTGAATCGATTTTAATGAAACTTGCACTGTTCCCTAAGTTGAAGTAAATGTAAGCCAATAAAAAAAGAATGGTCACGATCCGATTAATAGTTACGGAGATATGCGTGGACAAACATACATAAATACATACGTCTATAAAATTTGGTATATTTGTTTGGAAGCCATAATAGATTGTCATATGTGAATATAATGCAATTCCAATAATATTACATACATACGTGTCGAATTGACAACCTCCGTTTTTTTGAAGTCGGTAAAAAAAAACGGACTGTTTTCGCCATTTTAAAATTCATTATGTTATCCTTTTATGATTCTCCAAAGTGGCCTTTTTAGGCCCCCAGCCCGTACTACCTTATACCTAATATACTTCCAGTGAATATGAATAAAAGTGGCTGGGTAGTTCTTCGAAATTTGATTCTTTGACTGATCCATATGGCCAAAATTTAATTTCACTTTCAGCTCTGTAACACATGTTCATATGAAAATAGGGATACCAAATAACATATATTTGAATGAGGGACTCGTTTTTATAAAGTAGTTTTCAAGATATTAATTTTGTGCCCAGATGAATCAGAATGTGTTACATATTAATCAGAAACAGAAATAAAAAGTAATAAATACACCGTTAGTTATGAATGTAAATTCTAAACAATAATTATTAATTCTTAAATAGGACTAAGACATATCAAAAGTATCATATTTAGAACAAGATTATACTCCTGTAATTTTTTATAATGCAAAAGGTTATAGCTAAGTAAATAATAATAAATAAGATTAAAACTACTGACTTGTACACGGTCAAACATTGGACAAGGAGAATTACGCAACAAAAGCGCTCCTATCGTGCTGGAGAGGGGAAAACTAATTTATTTTATTATTCATATGGGGTTTTGACCATACGAATCAGGCACAGATGAATCAGGATTTTGCCTACAATCATGCATAACTCATCGTACATACAGACTTCATTATTTTCATTTTTCTACACGAATCTATAACCCAAAAGCATCACACGAAACACAGATTGAAGTTTTAAAACAATAAAATAAATTTTATAAAGTAGGCATTGTAATCAGGATGCCACCTGAACCAAACACAGATGAATCAGGTATTTTCCTTCGTAACACCGGATCTAAGCCAACCAGCCGCACGTCCACCTTCTAGGTCGTCCGTTGCACGACTGGCTTTCCCCCGCGCTGGAAGCCAGACTCTCATTATTATTACCCGACCAAGTACGGTCAAGCGCAGCTTACGCCACATTAATCAGTATTATACGCCGGACACTTCTTTTTTACTTATTTATAAACAGACTAACGTAGTTATAACTAATACACATTTTTTTTGTAAGAGGACAATTCATTTCCTTTCGATATAATTATAATTTATATTGATGTATCAAAGGGAAAATGCGACATCGACCATTTTGTTCCGGAAAATGGCAAACGGACGCGCTATATGAATCAGAAGAACGACCTTCAAATATTTTTATTTTGTACCTAGACAGCAATTATTAAAAAAAAATCATTTGTCCCAGTAAGGGATAAAGCTAAACTGTACAAAAAAAAATATTACATGCCGTTTTTTTAGTTGGTTACAGAAATATACCCACAGACATCGAAAATTTTGTCCCTGAAGAATTACCCGGCTACTACTGAATAATAATAAAATTAAACACAGTTTTTCTTAAGTCTATGTCAAGTTCATCCATGATTTGTGCCTGAACTAGGTAATCCTGTGTTTCAGGCGATGAATGACGGCTCCCCAAATCCTAAGAACCAAAATACTTAAATACGACCTTGATGACTCATTAGATTTGGTCTAGATTTTCAGATTTACGACAGACGTAAATACAGCCAAGTATTGTTCTAAGACTTGTAATTACGTTGGAATTTATAAGATAATTTAACTGCAGCTGAAGGATAAGAGCCTGTTATATTAAACTGGTAACATCACGCTTGTATCTTATATTCCCTTATGGCCTAGGCAGATATCTATCCATACTAATATTATAAATTCCAAAGTAACTCTGTCTGTCTGTCTGTATATTACCTTTTCACACCTGAACCACTGAACGGATTTCGATAAAATTTGGCAGAGAGATAGATTGCATTCCGAGGAAGGACATAGGATAGTTTTTATCGACATACGAAGCCGCGGGCGGAAGCTAGTACTTATATAATATTTTAAAGCTGAAGAGTTTGTTTGGTTGGACGCGCTAATCTCAGGAACTACTGGTTGGAATTGAAAAAATATTTTTGAGTTGGATAGTCCATTTATCGAGAAAGGCAATATTATAAATGCGAAAGTGTGTCTGTCTGTTACCTCTTCACGCTTAACCGCGAAAGTTTGGCAACCAGTCTTACCAAGGGGTATCGTATTACCCAGTAACTGGGTTGTGGAGGTCAGATAGGCAGTCGCTCCGTGTAAAGTACTGGTATTCAGCTGCATCCGGTTAGACTGGCAGCTGACACCAACATAGTTGGGAAAAGGGTAGGCAGATGATGATAGATGGCATCCTAGGGAAGGACATAATATGCTATGTTTTGTCCCGGTAGCACGTTCCCGATATCCACGCGGACGAAGCCACGGGCAGAAGCTAGTACTCAATAATAATTATAACTGCAAAGTAACTCTGACTAACCTTTTCACGGCTTAAAGGCTGAACGGATTTCGATGAAATTTGGCACACAGATAAACTATTCTAGCATCCCAGCCGTTTTAGCGTGAAAGCGTAACATACATACAAACTCACTTTCGGAAGTGCGGTCGGAGAGACCTGAAAAAGCCTGTAAAAAGTCATAATTCGAGGTTTGGCTCTCGCCTATTTCCTCCTCCAATATTAGACCGACCGTAGGTTCAATTGAGGTAAGGGACATAATACGATTTTTCAGGAGAGGCCGACAAAGTTTTTTTTCGGACTAAATCGTCTATAACTTTTTTTGTTATTAACCTTTTTCGGATCTGATTTCACACATAATCTTGTATTTTAGTGCTCTATCTACCTGTGTAACATTTATTTAAATAAGTTAGCTATTTTTAGACGTCCCTTACACCAACGTATTTTGTTAGTAATGTCCCTTACATTAAATTGATCTCTACGTTGGATCCAATCTATAATGAAAAAATAGTGTAAAGGTCGTGTTGAAAAAATGTGTGAAGAATAATTCGTTGATTGGGAAGACCCTTACTTTATTTGAAGTGGATTGGCGGCGGTAATAACACCATTTCAAGTTGCTATATTGCATAGTTTTTCAGATACATTGTTATTATGGAGCTGATTCGAAATTCGAATCCAAAAATCAGTAGGGTAAGGGACATTTTTTTTAAGCTAGAATTTTTTCATATACACCATTCGAAAGAGCGCAAAATTCTGAACAAAACTGTATACTCAACTCATTTTGGGTATTTTGTCCCTTACCTTAATTGAACCTACGGTCGACGATATACTGTGTCCCTATGTTTTTCTTTTTTCATTAATAGTTGTCAAATGTGTACACTAGGTCTCTGTTGACAGCGGTTTAAATCGGAATTTTTTGATGGTTCTAGTGCTTGTAAAAATAATGTAGGTATCATCAGAAAGGAGAACATATGGACATACAATTATTTAATAGTTATTATTTTGTAAAAAATCATTACTTTATGATCATTAAGGCGAAAGCGCTAAGGTAGCCCGCGAAATTCAAATTTTCTTAGGTTTTTTACAATTTGCTGGTCAAAATAAGTGAAGTGGAGCAGTGGTGGCCAAGTGGTCACGGACACGACTTACGAGTTGTAGGTCGTAGGTTCGAACCCAGACAGGCGCTTTACTTTGTGTAAGTTATTTCATCACCACTGCTCTCAAAACGGTGAAGGAAAACATCGTGAGGAAACCGGCATGTCCTAGAACCAAAAATTCGAAGACATGTGACATCCACCAACCCGCACTGGGCCCGCGTGGTGGATTACGGCCCACTCCCTCTTATTGAGAGGAGGCCTGTGTCCCAGCAGTGGGAACATTATAGGCTGATTATGGATTATGGATTAAATAAGTTGTACGTTGATTAAAATATGATTCGCGACCGTAACAAATATGTATTTACAGAATTATAATCATTAAGATCAGTAATACAACTTGTTAAGTTAGTATAATTGTAAAATGTCAAGATTTCATGAAATAGTCATTCAGTGGGATTGCTTGGTCTTAGAGAGTTGTGTTGATGACTATAATGATTATAATTCTGTAAATACATATTTGTTACGGCCGCAAATCATATTTTAATCAACGTACAACTTAATACTGACCAGCAAATTGCAAAAAACGTAAAAAAAAATTGAATTTCGCGGGCTACTCTGGCGCTTTCGCCTTAAGTTAGGATTTTTGAAACAAAAGAATCATGCCCTCAAAATAAGCACGATGGTTCTGTCACCCAATGAATGATTCATGATACATTTCACGGTGTCCATGACTTTTTAGGCGCCAAACATGAATGCTACCTATACAGCATTACAGCCCTCGTATTTCTTTACGTTTAGCTTTACAATTTTAATTTTGTCGGTTTTTAGTTTAGTGCATAAACGTCGTTAGAAACTTACTACCAAAGGGTACCTACCCGTAACTGGGTTGTGGGGTACTTACCGAGTAACCGGGTTGTGGAGGTCAGATAGGTAGTCACTCCATCTAAAATACTGGTATTCAGCTGCATCCGGTTAGACCGGAAGCCGACCCAAACATAGTTGGGAGAGGGCTAGGCAGGTGATGATGTCATTAGTTTAAAACTCTACAGCTTTTGCGAAGTTTAAAACTCTACAGCTTTTGCGAAGTTTAAAACTCCACAGCTTTTGCAAAGTTCTTCGTTGCTTTTTGCTATCTTGTAGAATAAATGCGTTTTTATTACCCGACTGCGCCAGAAGGAGGGTTATTTTAGTACTTTATAGCAGATCACCCATCTCTCCACTAGTCCAATGCTTACTCTAAGATGCATACCCGGTATGGCTTTTAAATCCTTCCCTATCCTACTACGGGCACGTCCACCGAACCATTACCGCGCCCCCCGGTCTATTCCTTGATATGCAATGGTCTCTGTAGCACCATGAACATGAGGATGCTCTGGCCTCATGTTCATGGTGCTACAGAGACCATTGCATATCAAGGAATAGAAAATGTTTTTTGTTTTTGTAAATGATAAATGACAATCTAAAAATCTAAATGTCAATCTGCGACTACAGTGGCTCACACACTTGTTAAAGTTCAACTACTTTTGCATTTTTTTTTTTTAAATAACTTGTAAATATATGAGCACCATGTATCTATCACTTATTTGATTTACCTGTCATTGCTTAATTTTTAATTCTTTTTACCTTTTGTGGTAGACTAATTTTATTATGGGTGCATCGTGTTCACATATAATTTTTATTATGTAGATATACAAGACCTTGTAAAACATTTTAAAAGAGTAACGGTGGAGTTTCTTGCCCATTCTTCTCCATACGAAAACTACCTTTTGGAATGGGCGACTAGAATCATTTCTATTTAGTTTTTTTTTGACGTTCAAAAGTGCCTTTAATGTGCCTATTTGAAATAAATGATTTGACTTTGACTTTGACATTTATTTATTTCTGCAAATTGTTTCCCAAAACCACTTTTAGTACGTCAAAAATAACTTTCGTTTCAAAACTACATGACATGAGTTCGGTGTTTCCTATCTGACTATTCTCAGAAGAAAACCCGTAACAAACTCAGACCTCACAGTCTCTTTTAAATTCCGGACTTAGTCTTGGTCAGGCCATATGAGGACCATCTAGATGAATGTGTCTTTTGAGGAAAAAAACCACACACATTTGAGTGGACCTGTGCAGCCAGTGCACGTGTAGAAGACTCAATTCAATCTTTTAGTAATTTGAATTCTAATTTAATTCATAGGTTACTTATTATAAACAAAACTGAATCGTTTGAATTTTTACTCTCCAAATATCGTTTTACATGTCAAAAACATGTTTGCTTTGACAAAAACGACTTTCCTTTAAACTCACCCACAGGCAACACACAAAAAAATTAAATGAAACAAAAAAATAGTTCTCTCCAACATTTATTGGTCGAAAAATAAATTAAAAACTTTGGATTTCAACAAAGGCCCGAAATCGTACAAATAAATACCTACAGGGACTACACTTATTTTAACAACATATTTACAAGTTATTCATTACCAAATACTTAGTAGGTACATTTATTTTTCGAACCTCCAGTACTATTTTTACAAATCTCATTGAGGCCACGGACTCTAAAACAAAGCGCTCGAAAGGCCCACGAACTCTAAAACCCAACACATTTTCTATAATAGTCCAAGTGCTTTTTGGCCTCACGGCTATACACTTGGAGTGATAAATACCTACATTTAATAATATCGAGTTGTAATATCTACAGAGTGGACTGGTCCTAACAATACTGCAAGTCAAATATTCAAGTCAAAAAGAGATGACATTACAGTCTATCTCTTTCTAACCTGTAAATATTCGACGTGTAGTGCGATCGAGGCAATTTTCTACGGCATTGTTCTAGCGTCTGTGGCCTGACTTTTTCCACGAGGCCTCAACTCATTTAGACCAATTGAATGTGCTCATTTTTTACAATAGTACTAAAATATTGCAGTATAAAGCATTGAGCTTAATATTATTACAGTGGAAAGCGCAAATAAAATGCAGTTTTTTTTTCAATATGGCGACGTGGTTTTGACAGCTCATTCAATTGACAGAATGTGTTGGCCAGGCGAAACTTTTTAACCAATTTCGATAACAATTTTCTTTTATTACTATTCGTCCCATAATTCAGGCAGAGAAAGGCAGAGATATTGTTAAAAAAAAATATCTAACATTTTTACAAAATGTTTTGAAACATAAAATATATTTTTTTTACAGAATTGTCTATGTAAGATATAATTATGGACATACATAGTTTGAGAAAAATTTAATTACATCATTTAGTAATACTTTTTACAAATTAAATATTTAATTAAAATTAAGTACACGAAAATATAAAACAAAACTCTGCCCCTACCGAGAAATTTACATATTTTTTTTCCAAATCAAACCAGAGACATTATGGCCGCGTATTTTAATAATTACAGCAATAACTAACAATACAGCTGCAAAATATATTGTACAGTACACTAACGGTTTTTACCGTAGCCCTACAACCTATTAAGTATCTTCAAATCTTTAGGGTCCCGTAGGTATTGAAGGAACAAATAAAAAACATACTCCAATATAATACAATTTCATTTCAGGGTTATCTTTTTTGAGCAAAAAAATATTACGGCTTTTTTTAAACTTTTTCGATGAGAAAAATGTTTGTTCCAAAAATATCTACAGAACCCTCTCTCGCGTGACAATTCACGCAACCATTTTATTAATATCCATTTTTAGGAAAAGTGTGGATTTTGAATCTTTTTTTTTTTCGTTTTAGGAAATCGCAATGACCGATCTAGTGACTCAAGAATTTAAGCTTATTTCACTAATGCTAAGATTAGTTATTTTTTACAAAAATACCTTTAGAACAGTTTAAAGAGGTAGCTGAAGCTTTTTCATATTTCTAGAATTTTCTCGCTAATGAAAACGTTAAAAAAAAATTAAGTACATCGAAAAAAGTCTTGAAATAATGTGAAATAAGTACAAAAGTATCAATAAATTAAAATGTAAAACCTATATTAGCGATCGCTAGTAGCACCAATGCGAATATATCTTAATAAAAATGGAACTTTATTTCATTAAAAATTGTAAAAAGAATAAAATAGTAAGAGCAATAAACTATTGTTAAAATAACCTTATAAATTCATTTTTGATATAATTAATCCTGTAGTATAAACAATATTTTACATAAAATACAGAGATAATAATATCGTTAATCCATTTTTCCAGTCTTCGATCAAAATTAATTCACCTATTTCAACGTATTAATAGAAAACGGCTAATTTTATAGTTCATTGCTCTTGCTTTTCAAGTAAAACAAGATTATAAATACAGAAATGGGTCATGAAACATTTAGATTTTACAACCTTTACTGAGCAAACAAACGTTTTACCAACATCCTTCGTTGAAGCTTTAAGTTTTTAAGATAAAAAGATTGAAAAAAAAAGAAAAAAGATAGGTTATCTTTTTTTGCAAAAAATATTTTAAAGCTTCAACGAAAATTCGATAAAACCAGGCACAAGTTTATAGGATTGTTGCTCTCGACTTGAGTTACTAGAACGATCATATTTTTTAGTATGAACTAACAATTAGCGTTAAAGGAAATTTGTCACAGACAATTAATTTTAGGCTTACAAAATATCAATTATTTTTTAAATATTTCCCAGGCAGAAATCTGTTAACATCTTACGTCATAAGAATTGGACTGGTTAGTCAAAATTTTTGTTGACATTTCTGTTACATAATTATGACATTTCTGTAACGAAACAAAAAAAAATCTTAGGCCGTTGAACTTCTTGTAATTTTTTTTTTAAGGAAATCGAGGTTTTCATCGTTTTGATCAAAATTGAAGTTGTTTCGTTTTCACAAAGATGGTTAGTATTTAAGTTTAATTGTAGAGGAGGTAGCAAAATTATTTTTAAAACAAAACTAAGAGGTTACAAAGGTTATGTTCGACTGTAAACCAAATTTTAACATAGATAAGAACAATTAAGACTGACAGATATTGCCTAAATAGCCATTATAATGATAAACGTAACCGAAAGCAATAGAAATACCACGGGCACGTAGGATTGGCTAACACGAGCAAGATTTCTCGACATATTTTTTTTTTACTTTATTTATTAGCGCTGTGTGACCTAAACCCGCCCTTAAGTCACGCTTTTCTGTGACTTAAGTAGTCCATTTTTACAAAGAAAAGTGTGCGATTGGGCCACACGTGCTATAAAATAGTACTTAAGTCACACGTATCGTTAAAATAGTACTTAAGTCACATGTATCGTTTGTAAATCATCATGTTAAAATTAAATTATACAGATTTTCGTAAGTGAAACTAAATTATTCAGGTCTTAAATGTTACAAAAAAAATTAAAATCTTATTTTTAAATTCTTCGATGCAAATACCAATATTTCTGTCTGGGAAACATTTCAGCGTTAAATATAAAAATTATGTTTTTTTTTTCATTATAAACTAGCGGACTGATTTTCTTTCGAGATTCTGAAAATGAGGTCATCATTTTTAATTAATAACAATAATCAGGCAATAATTATTATTTCTAAGTACACAGCACAACTAATCAAAACTAATTAGAGAGATTACTATGAAAAAATGTTTGTTCGTCACGCTTGAGTTTCAAATTGTATTGAGATTTTTAAATGCATTGTCAATGTCATTCTGCTTCATCTTTATTTTACCTTTAGGGCATTATTATTAAGTGTTGCTAGTAAATAAAAATCCACCAACATTATTAATATGATACTTCCGTGTCATTTATATAAAAACTAATAGAAGGAGTGATAAAAAGAGAAATGCTTTTTTTTTTAAACTGCATTTTTATTTCAGTTGTCAGGTTAACGAGAAAGCTGGTGAAACTTTGCTGGTATATATCTCAGAACTGTGACTAATATGGTACGATATTGCTGTAAGATATACCAACTGTCAGTGTTGTCATTGTCAACTTTATTTCTTAGCGAATACAGAAGTATAGTGCCACAAACTTATCGGACCTGACAATTACGATGGAAAGTGACAAGATAATAATATGTCACCTTATGATCACCGCCAGTGTCAACGTCACCGGGTCATAGTCTTGTGGAACTGTATGTTCTTTAAAGACATTTATAGCAGTGTTCATAATCTCAGATAATCTACATTACATCACCACTTAGGTAATCAGTTATCTACTTTAATGAAATGTATTTTAAATTGATTTTTGAGTAACAATAATGTAACAAAAAGGTCCTAATACGGTGTTTGGTTACAATGGAATTTGAACTTTGACATTCAGTTTGTTTAAGGGCGCGTTTACGACGTACGGCATTTCATACAAACTTTCAAGCCCTTGTTTTTCGAAATGAATGAACCGATTTTAATGAAACTTCATACGCATATGCACAATACAAAGGTCTAAAAAGTTACTTAAGAACATTTTCGAATAATAGTGTTACAGCCAAATTAGACTGATTTTAAATTTTTCATAGAACCAAGATTTACAGTTATCTTTTTATAAATATTTCGAATATGTTCTGAAGTTTTGAAAGTTTGTATGAAATGCCGTACGTAGTAAACGCCCTCCATAACTTGAAAATTATCTCAAATTCTTAATACCTACGTGAAATTCTGTTGTCTGTAGACCTTCTCCTAAATAAAAGTAACGTGGCAATAACCATGTAGGTTGTCGGAGCGACATCAAAGTTGTCTTTAATGTTTAATTGATAATGTTAATGAAGGGTCTACAAAGGAGCGTCGCGCTACCGACTTGAATAACTTTAACGTTTTTGTACTTTCAGCGTATAGTATCTACACTCGTGATTGCCCTGTGGCATTTGTTGTAGTTGTAAAGAATTACCGCCATCGCTGTGGAAACTAGTTGTTATTATCTAAGGCATCATTTTTTATCGAAACACTAATAATTTCCATTTTGCGCTCATAGAAATATTATTGAACCCTCTAATATAATGATTGAGCCTTTTTTTTGAGAACCTCAAATAAATCCTATTTAGGGGTCCCAAAAATACTAAATAGCCAAGTAACTGCGATCAACGTGGATGTAGCGCTCGCCGGCACGGTTGATCACAGTTCAGACCTAATCTAACTCATTTGGTCGGGGTGCCCTAGCTCAGTTACTGCGACCAATTTGGTTCACGCATGGTTGGTCACAGATCCAACCTAACCGAACCCATTTGGGTGGCGTACCCTAGCTTAGTTACTGCGTTCAACTGTGAGAAAAGGCAAAAAGTTAAAACGAGGCTCAATTACTGAAAAAAGTGTGCAGCTTTAGAAACGCAAAAGTTTTTAGAGGTTCATTAACACTTTTGAGAGACACTAAAACGCCCATAGGCGTAATAACCATCAAACTTCTATTGTATCTCGTTCAATGTCCGACAACGGACAACGGATTAATTTTTAAAAGTATCCATCGTTAGGTCAATATTTTTTTTAAAGGATCAGCAAATCATTTCCCATTCACTAAAGACATAATAATATAATATCTTAAACTGCTAACAGTAACAAATGAAAAAAACTATAGCAATAGATTTGACAAGAGAAACAAATGAAGTACGTTAACTTTTTCACGTTCACGATTTCAAAAAGATTGCATCCTTTATATAAAAATAATGAATATAGGTATATAGGTAGTATGCACAAGAAGTAGATTTGTCGCAGGACATTTTGAACCCAATTTCATAATTATATTTAATATACATCACCCCTAAACTAACATAGACCCACTAAATCATACCAACATATAAAGAAATTATGAGTATGTATATTGACAATTATTATTATATTATACATACTCATAATTTCTATAAATGTTGGTACACCTATTAGTACTGCCAATTATCGTTTAGAAAGAGCAGTTCTTACTAGTCATGCATCAGAAAGAGATGCCACTAATACATTTAGACCGTCGTCAACGAAGGTATGAACTCGTGCTATAGATTTTGGTATGTATTGGGATTTCAACCCTTTGAAACCCAATTCATAGGGTTTATCTTCTCATTATGGGGTATTAGCCTTTCCCCTCTTTCCATGGCATTCATTCATTAATTAACTTGCTACAGACATAACAATTTTAGTACTGAATTTTGTTATTCGTTTTAAAAATTGTTTTGAATCGTCGCCAAAATATAATGACGGGATTTATGAGACGGCAAATGGCGAATTGAAATGAGACTTTTGAGAATGGCGATGGTCTAGTTGTGAATGTTAATGAGGTTTAAAGTAATTCAGAATATAATGACGGAAAGATGGACTTAACGATAAAACTTTTACCAGTTAATCAAAAATTGTAAAAGATGAACCTGCACTATGTTAATAGCAATACACTCATTGATGATATCATGTGTTTTATATAAATTGCAAAAGATGGAGAAAAACAAGTGAAGATCGTCTAGTAAAACAACAATATTATCAACATACATACACCAAATTCTCACAAACTCCACTCTTAAAATCTACACAAGAACCATAAAGAACCATTTAGCGAGCAAAAACTATCAAGAAAAGAATATCTCAGATATCTAAAAGATAACCCATCGAAGCAATGTAACGATTTTACGCTAATACTGGGAATGAACTCAATCAAGGTCGACCATTTTTTAATCAACGAAAAAATAATAATATTTCAGAATGGTGACGTGTACCCGGAAAATTTTAACAGATTCAGAATATGAATTGAATTGTGTGAGATTTTAAAAGTAGGATGAATTAGAAATTTTAACGTAGCTTGCAGACATTGATGCTTGTATGACTCATAAAAGTGTTAATTGATTTGCCATATAACGGGTAGGAATCATAAAATTGATTTGATACGTAGAAAAGTATTTGGTATGAATTATCTGGGAGACTGGATATTCTGAGGAGGATCAAAGTCGATTCGATACAAAATATTGTGAGATGAATATTTTGAGGAAACTTTGTGAAAGGTTCCATGATTAATATTTACCAGAAAAATATTATGTTAAGTTAACAATATCTTGTTACCCAATAACCGGGTTGTGGAGGTCAGATAAGCAGTCGATCACTGTAAAATACTGGTATTCAGTTGCATCCGGCTAGACTGGAAACCGACTCCAACATAGTTGGAAAATGGCTAGGCAGATGGTGATGATTATGTTAGGTTTAAAAATGACTGGAAGAGAAAAAAGAAATGTCTTAATGCCATGAATAAGAAGGAATTTAATATAAGCGAGAGATGTTTAATTACAAAGGCCAGTTCAGTTGCCAAATGAGGTGATTAAAGTAATATATCAGGGCTTTAGACTTTTACTGGCTGTCGTGAAATTAAATAATCTACATTGTGCTAAACCCAAAATCCCAGATCCACCGCAGCTCAAAAATAAACCTTTTGTTTTGAAACGGCTCCAATAAATAAATCCACGTTAGAGTCAAAGACTTGAAATTCAGTAACATTATGGAATAAAAATAGCTAGGGCCACCATATTTTCTTGACAAACTGACGTGGGCATCAATCGTTTGCTTTGATGTCAGTATTCAGTGAATCGGCTCATTTCTTTTCAGAAATGTCCGTTATAATTTAAAAATAGTGTCCTCTTAACGGTTACTTGAAAACGGTGAACCTAAATATATATATAGCGCCAAAGGATGGGCCCTTGCACGAGAAATATAGACAATTCTGTTTATCTTTGCAGTGTACCGAAAGGCGAATTTCGTTGTCAAGAGAGGCTTAAGAAACCTGATGATCAGGATGATATCATGAGAGATGGGCCAGAAAATTTAACACAGAAAGATAGCTATGAGGAAGATCTGTGCTCAGCAGTTGCATAGTAATGTGAAAAATACTCAACACATAAAATATCTCAAACGTTGTGAGTCAGTCACTCACATAACTTTTTCTAAATACTAAAGTATTCATAATCAGCCTATAATATTCCCACTGCTAGAACACAGGATTCTTCTCTGTGAGGTGGACAATAATCCACCTCGTGGGCCTAGTCACATGATGTCACATGTGTTCGAATTTTTGGTTCTAAGACATACCGGACACCGGACCGGACACCGGTCTAAGACATTCCTAACGATGTTTTCCGAGCAATCGCAGCAAGCGCAGTGGACAAAAAGTAAGTGAGTAGGTAGGTACAAATTTCTATTAAAAAGTTAAATATGCGGCTGGCTTTTACGAGTTTATATGTTTGATCTATCTCAACCAGAATGATGTAGTTTCACAGCGAAAACTTCTTTGATAGACTTCATTCATGGGTAAAGTTAAAGACAAAAAATTGGCAAGCAACTTCACACAAATAAAAAAAGTACTTTTATTGTTGCCAGAACAAAAAAGCATCAATTATAATCCGCCATACCAGAATTAGTTCCAAATATAAAAGAAATGAAAGCTATAAACTAAGGCCAAGCTGCTCAAAAGCGCGCTTTAAAAAAAGGAAGTTTTTAATTGCCATCTATAATAGAAGCGTTTATAATTATCATTTTTTATCTTTTGGCAAGCCATTGATGTTTATCGCTATCTTAATTGTATACTTACATTAAGTTTTTATGACTTAATTATTAGTTAATTTTTGAAACAAATTAGCCAGCGGATCTAAAATTGTTTATGGTTTTATTAATGTTTAAATTTTTGTAGTTATAATAGTCTCTGTTATTTGAATGATTTTTTTGATAAATGGTTTCTATGATTTGGCCGAATTCATTATCTTTGTAGACAGCAACAATATCAACATTTATTTTGCTGTAATTTCCGCTTTTAACAAGATAGGACCCCGGAGACTGATGAGTTATTATTAATATCAATTTACGCTTTTAACCAATTCTCTTGAATTGGGCCTTTTGGAATTCGGTAATGACGAGTTGATAAGAATTTGATAAGGGGTATCGTGTTACCCAGTAACTGGGTTGCGGAGGCAGGAACGACGAATACAGCTGAATACCAGTATTTTACATGTAACGACTGCCTATCTGAGCTCCACAACCCAGTAACTGGGTAACGCGATACCCTTATAAAATTCTAAACAACACGTCATTAGCTAATTCCATCCTACAATTAGTGAAGCTCATCGAGATTTGCATTTAAAACCGTTCACAATTCAAATTCCGTCGCCATTTTGTTTTACTAAAGAGGGCGTTCGACGCGAAATTTTGAGCATCGCTGTTACAATAATAACAAACGAATGGATGAGGTCGTTTGATTCACATGATTAATGCGTTCTTATGATTTATCTTCTAGTTTCGCGTGTAATTTAGTGCTATTTCTTGCTGATCCTCTTTTTATAATAACGGACTGTTTTTTGTTATGTTTTGTATTCAGACAATGCTGTCTACAACTTTTGTGATGTCTACGTTTTAGTAAGTTGTTTGTTTATGTGTTTTTTTTAAGATATCTATGTCTACATAATATCCATACTTAGATTATATTAGCAACTCGGCCCAGCTTTGCACTGTTTTTACGACTTCCCAAAACACTGAGATTTTGTTTATTTTAGGTAAGTTTATTAAAAAAAATTTATACACAAACCTTTCGGGATAAATTCTCTAAATTATGGTAAAAACAGTATCAAAAGCCGTTGCATAGTTTTGATGAAAAACGCGGTCACACCGGCAAACACAAAAAGCGAATTCAATCGAGAATCCATACTAATATTATAAATTCGAAAGTAACTCTGTCTGTCTGTTACCTCTTCACGCTTAAACCGCTGAACCGATTTACATGAAATTTGGTAAGTATAAGTCCCGGGAAAGGACATAGGATAGTTTTTATCCCGATATCCCCACGGGATCGAAACTTATGCGGGTGAAACCGCGTGGCGCGGCTAAAAATCATTTGAATATTTAACTTAGATTTATAAGCACAAAAATCTCAAAATGTTTTGTTAAATCGCCACATCAGTAAATCGCTCCCGAGCGAAGCAAGGTCGCGTCGCTAGTAAAAGAATAAAGTTATAATGCCTCTGCGTCGAATTTACTACGTTTTTGTACAAGCTTATAACATAATGTAATTGATAATTTGTAAGTAGGTACTTATGAGAGATAATTGAGTATTATTCGTTCAGAAAAGTAACTTTTTCTAATATAATTAATACTGTATTAATGAAATGTATTAATGTAGACTGGATTATCTGTAATTGCTGTTTCAATATGTCTGACATAATTAATTAAAATAATTAATAAATAATAATAATTAATAATAATAAATAATATATTTTTTTTTTTTATTAATTAATTATTAATCGTTGCAGTCTGTATGTAGTGTGACCTACGTGTTTAATAGCCCCAGAGTCTGATAAGTTAATTGTATAATAATCAAAGTCACTAGCGGGGTAATTGCGCAACACACTATCAGTAGCAATGACTTTTATTTTGACAGTTCAACAACATTCATTGCGTTATTTACGTTGTTGAGCACATAATTTTATCGAACAACAACTTCTTGCCCAAAGGAATGACTGACCTGCCATATAAAAGGTTCAGTTGTATCTTGGGAGAATGGTTGATCCAGAAGAGTTTCTAAGACTTTTTGAATAAAAGCACATGCCGATTTGGTTTCCATTAAGGAAGCAACAAAACTAAAGATTTACCGATTTTTTTTTTTTTATAAAGTTAATATTATGGCTGCTAGAAAAACGATTTTATTCTATACCCCAATGAATTTATAAATAATGTGTTTTAAATTATTGAATGTGATAATGAATATTCAATGTATTGAAAAAAGTAATGATTGTTAGAAACTAGTATTTAAAGCATGCCATTGGACGTAAATATACTAATATACCTACTTATTGTGAAATTTTGCATACAATGTCAAATGTCTGACTATGTATTAGGAAACTTATTTAAAATTTAAGACCAACGCTGCTGTACCAATACCTATTGCAAATAAATGATTATGTTTATGAACATATGAAGCAATGGATTAGCAATATCCTTCATATTGATTCATATTATGATTGATAGTATGTTACGGAATAAGGAAGAAGATTTAATCATAATATCAAAATATCAAAGCAACATGGGTATATTGGTACCCTACCTAACCATCGAAATCAGCAAATGTTTATAGATACGGAGAGTTTCTCAGTGGCATCCTGAAGTCTGAAATTACAGAACATAACACCACATATGTAATCCTCGAAGGGTTACGCAGGGGTACACCCAGTGTGACGCAACTGTCTAATAAAAAAAGAAACTATGAAACGTGCACTAAACATAATAGCGGCTATCGCTGTCTCGCTTTAACATCTATTCGACTCTATCATGTGTAGTACATCCATATCTTGTTATTATGTTGGCAGCTTTACGTCATGTCTGCAGTCTGTTATTTTTGTTTTGTTGGTATTCAGTTTTAGTGCACGTTTCATACAAGCGACGTTTTTCAACTTTTTCTATGGGAGTTCCGTCTCTTATATATGTTTACATGTTTACTTACTCTATGGGTATACCTTTAGTACACCCACATTTCACTAGTTATTTTTAAGTCCCATGATATAGGGGGCGAACCTATTGCCAACAACCGGATACAAATCCACACACCGGGCAAAAAACCCAATAACCCAATAACATTTTGCCCGACCGGGGAATCGAAACCAGGACCTTATACACAGAACTGGCGCTTGCGACAGCGAGACCAAAGAGGCAGTCTGGAATTTCACCCAGTTAATGGCAAAAAGCTTAGACCTATTACAAATAAGCGTTTGTATGGTTATTACAGATCTGCAGAGCCCTTTGGTGATTACAAGCGTGATGTTAAGAAAAGTTATGCAATAACAATCAATATGGCGGCACCAGTTACTGCTCACGTTATGCAACTCAATCAGAGATCAATTTATAATGCATTCGCTGACGGCTGAGGTATTTCAAAGGAAATGCTGTCCGATGTTCTAAACGAGGACATCGGTACAAAATTAATACATGAACGTAAACGCATTACCTACCATTGATCGGACGAGAATTACGTAGAAAAGACACCAAAGGACGGAAATTGTCTTTAAAGATTTCGACATTAAAAATGTAGTTGAGAAAACTGAGCTTATTGGAGATAGAGTATTCAACATTATAAACCAATAGGAAAATCAAAAGAAGACGATACAGGGAAAGAAACGCTAGCAGCAGTAATATATCATCATTTATGCCTAGCCTTTTTTAAACTATGTTGGGGTCGGCTTCCAGTCTAACCAGATGCAGCTGAATAGGTACCGGTATTTTACATGGAGCGACTCCCTATCTGACTTCCACAATCCAGTCACTGGGTAACACGATACTCCTTAGTCCTTAGTAAGAATGATTCCATGTTTTTTTTTGTGATTGATTGAATGATTTTTTGATTAATTGATTTTGTTTTTGATTGACTTTCGGAGTTCTGACTAAACGAAACCCACTGATGAATATCCAGCGTTTGATGGTCTATTATAGTATCTAGTGCCATAGTATGTGGCAAACATGTCTCTGAACTGTTTCTTTGATTTGATGTTATCCTGCATGCAAGTTGTTATTTTTATTCTTGTATGTGAACACATGTTTTTGGGCAAATAAATATATTATCTTATCTTAGTACGTAATATTGGCAAATTGTAGTGATTCTTCAAACCAAAAGCCATTAATAAAGTATTGAATTTGAAGTTAACTAACGGCTGTTAAAGATCTACGAATGACAGCTGGGCGACACCAGTAGCAATAATAAATGTTCACACAAAAAGGTCCAATAAAATAGGAATAACAAACTAAAAAACAAAACACCGACGAAATATTTAGAAAACATTAGTAGAAAAACAAATATTTTCAAATAGGTATCGAATTCGATAAATCATTATGCAAAGACGTGTCTGCGTCGTTACAAGATTCATTTGCATTTATGTTGTTCGAGATTCGAGCTACAAGAAAAATGGCCGACGTTTGAGCGAATATATCAGATGAGATAGATCGTTCTTTATTTTCCTTCAACTAGACGCGGTCAACAACCCGTTTGGCCTGCGAGGTGGCTATGGATATAACTTTCCTTTTTAGGAGAGGGCCGTCTGCCATTAAGTTAAGAATTGCTCTAGCGAAGGCTTTTCTGGCTTTTGACCCTTTTGGAACATTTATAGTAATATTGTAAGAACAATTAATTGTTTAACAAATTGAGACACTACGACAATTTGCCGTGTGTCAAAAGATGACAGTTATGATTAGAACATACGGACAACTTAAATTGGTAAACAATTTTTAGCCTCGATAACGCCTGATGGAAAGCGGATGGAATGGATGAGATCTGTGATTTAACGAGCGTGCCCAGAAGATGCCTGTTCACTCTAATCTTGGTTTGAATTAATTTCCTTAAATATCATCGACTAGTAGTTTCTTATTTTGAAATCAAATGTTTTATTTATACAAAAGTCGACGCTTGCTATTTTAAGTATGGGTATTAAAACAAACGGCCCATCATCAGATTAAAAGAAGATTTAATAGACCGCGTTATCTCCATTGATTCGTATAATTATAATAATTATTGGCAAAATAGATAGTGGTTATTTAAACAATATAATTTGAAAGGAAAAACCAATTTCTAATGATTGTGAAGTAAAAGATAATAAATTACATTAGAGAGATTTATGAATCTTGTTTTCCTTAAACGTTGTTTTACAGTTTCTAGAATTAACATAGAAATAACTCCAAAGCAGAGAGAGGAGTCTCGTACGGACATACAGAACTAACAGAAGTGTATGAAATAAAAATTAATGGGAAATAATTAAATTTTATTGCAACAAGACTGGTCGCATAAACATTTTTAGATAAAACGCTTCGAACTTATAGCAAAAGTAGCTGTGTACGTCGTAAAATTTAAACCAGTTCAAATATTGATAGAATTTCTTGGAAATAACGACATTAATGGTAAATGGGTTGTGGAGGTCAGATAGGCAATTGCTCCATGTACAGTACTGGTACTCATCTATATCCGATTAGACTGGAAACCGATCCAAACATTAAAGAAAAGGCTTGAACCTGATGAACAACGATATTAATGGAAAATCTGCTTTGTGATAATGGAAGGCATTTTGGAAGTATAGTACACGAGTCATCATATTAATAATTGAGTTGTGCAAGATGTAACATTTATTTGAAAACAGTCAGAATATACCTATAGATTTGTAGTTTTCGGTGGTTGATAAGAAATATCATCATGGGTTATATTGCAAAATGGCAGGATATAAAACTTAAAATTTTGGAAGGATGTTCCAAATTATCATATTTATAATACCATATTTTACACCAGATTATGAAAAATATTATAATTATAAACAATGACCTGGTGAAGGCCCGCAGAATCAGTTTGAAATGAAAAACACAGAACCGGTCGATGTGGCGGTGCTTGGGGGTCTATGTCCAGCAGTGGACGTCTTTCGGCTGAATGATGATGACACCAGATAAAGGAACAGCATAAACGAAAGACAAAATGAATTATGCAATTCATCCGAAATAAGTAATATCACCAATTTAAACTAACATTACCAATAAAACACTTCCAAATGACGAAATAAGACCAACAACTATTTCCACATCTAGAGCAGTCACTAAGATAGATACTGACAATTGCTACAACATGATTTTGGACTAAGCAAGCAGCGCCGCGGGCCAAAACAATATCCTAGTACAATATCTTTGGCAAACAATTTGAAATAGGTGCGCCGCCAGACACGCCTAGTAATTGTAATAACATAAGTTTAAAATGTTAAGGTTGAGTAAAATCTAGATATTTTAAGTAGACTTGAAGCTAGACAGACTGAAATTGAGGGAAAGCAGTTGGAAGATAATAATAATACTTTATACTAGCCTATATCACAAAATACTCCCAGGATTTTGTAATATCTTGATTTATTAGAATGTTCTTGGAGTTTCTTTCCCGTTCTTTTCCATAGAGATCTATGTTTTGGAATAGGCAACTAGCTTCAACTTTCTGACTAACTGCCCGACTCTTTGATGATTCAAAAGAACCTGTAAATGGTTTGTCGTCATAAATGTTTTGGGTTTGAGTTTGATTGCAGGGCAGAAGCCTTCTTCTCATAGAGAGAAGGCATGAGCAAGGCGGATTAGCGATTTTAGACTTACATTAATTATGTTTAAGTCCACGTTTCAGTGATATCCAAGATAAATTTAGAAAGAATAATTTAAGAATAGAAAAAGTCATATCAGTAACAACATCACGTCTATATTCCGCGAAGGGATAAGCAGAGGTGTACCTATAGTGGATATTTGATATTAGTACTTATTACGGTGTTAATAAGACACATCGAATTCTTGAAAAACAGTCTTTCACGTAGGAGTGACAGAGACGCCGCTCCAAAAGGCCGAAATTATTCTCTAACTCAATATATATACCACATTTGGCTCTTGAAGAACATAAATTCAATGGCAAAGATTACTTCGTGCTGAAGAACCGACTTCAGAAGAACTTTTGTAATTGACATGACACGTTCCAAAATTTTCTGGCATGAAGTCTCATTTCAAAAAGTTTTGTAATAATATTAATGCTTATTTCGTTAATATTTATCTATAGATTGAGAAATTGTTGTCTTATTTATTTTTTTGCGAGTGTGAAATGTTTAAGAACATCTTTTGTTTTATTATGTTACTGGATTTTTTTATACTTTCTAAATTTATCTCTGACATTACTGACACCGGTGATGGAAAACATAGCGAGGAAACCTGGACTTATTAGGCGAAAGTTTGTGAAGATGTTTGGATGTTTGTTACTCAATCACGCGTAAACCGTTAGACAGATTTGGATGAAAATTGGCACATAGAGAGACCATTTCCTGGACTAACATATAGGATACTTTTTATCCCAATATTCCTACGGGATCTAAACTTACGTGGGTAAAACCGCGGGGCGCTGCTAGTAGGTAATATAAGTTTAAAACCTACCCGTCTTAAGCAAGCATGATCAATGCTCGTGCCTTCGAAGAGGCCTTTGCCCTGCAGTCATAACAGGCTAGTATTACTAATTATTTGTCAGTAGCAGCCCGGAGTCTAGAATTGACCGGTTCATAGGCAATAGGCTCGCCCCTTTCTTTCTTTCTTTCTTTCCCTATTACATGGAACTTCAACATAGCTGGCAGTATCTGGGTATTCAACTCTGTCTACCTTCGAGAGAAACAAGCGTGATGTTAAGGCATATAAGGGATTTATCGTTCGTAACACTGCTGTGTTCTCGCATTGAACTAGCTAACTATCATTTAGCTGGTGCTATTTTTAAAACCGGCACGTTATTTACTGAACCGGTTTCAGCAGGCCTTTGTGAAGTACAATAAACTTATAACAGACTCACAGTGCCGTTCTCAAGTTCTTATTGACCGTAAGAAAGATATTTTAATTCTGTAGGCCTAAAGGCGTGAATTCACTAATTGACTGACAGACACCGCACAGCCTAAACCGATGGGTTAAATATAGAAGCATGAAATTTTGCACACAAGAGTTCCCTATACATATATAGCAAAAATGAGCACTGAGTTGTAGGTCGTAGGTTCGAACCCAGACAGGCGCTTTACTTTGTGTAAATTATTTCATCACCACTGCTCTCAAAACGGTGAAGGAAAACATCGTGAGGAAACCGGCATGTCCTAGAACCAAAAATTCGAAGACATGTGACATCCACCAACCCGCACTGGGCGCGCGTGGTGGATTACGGCCCACTCCCTCTCATTGAGAGGAGGCCTGTGTCCCAGCAGTGGGAACATTATAGGCTGATTATGGTTACAGTGGTATGAGCACTGAGGATTTAATAAAATTCCTAAAGGGGATGAAGGTTAGTATGTAAGTTCGTCATTTTGATGATCAACAATAGACCAAAAGAGATAAAGAATTTAAAAATGAATCTAGCATTGATTCCAATTTCTAAGATCCTCCTAGCGAGAGAGATCTTTGACAGTCGGTACGGGTAAAATAAGCCCGAAAGTCTGGCAACCAAATCTTCCAAGGGGAATTTTGTTACCCAGTAACTGGTTTGTGGAGTCGTTCCATGTAAAATACTAGTATTCAGTTGCATCCTGTTAGGCTGGAAGCCGACCCCAATATAGTTGAGAAAAAGGTTAGGCAGATGATAGTTTTATCTGGAGTCCTCTCACAGCTTTATAGTTACTTTAAAGGCAACTCTAAAAATCTTCTATATTTATGTTTCCCTACAAATAATTAAACCATAACTATAATCAGCCTATAATGTTCCCACTGCTGGGACACAAGGTGAGAGGGAGTGGGCCGTAATCCACCACGCGGGCCCAGTGCGGGTTGGTAGATGTCACATGTCTTCGAATTTTTTGGTTCTAGGACATGCCGGTTTCCTCACGATGTTTTCCTTCACCGTTTTGAGAGCAGTGGTGATGAAATAATTTACACAAAGTAAAGCGCCTGTCTGGGTTCGAACCTACGACCTACAACTCGTAAGTCGCGGCCGTTACCTACTTTTGCACTCAGAAACAATAACTATGTACTCGTACATGCTTCTACTAACACACGCAATAATTCAAACATGCTGCAAGAATCAAGGATCGATGTGACGTACACAACTTACCTATTGGTAGGTACACAATTTAGACCCATGCAGTTCAGAATGTCCAAATCCTAAAATATCGAAAACATCCGAATTGAGAACCTCCTTTTTTGAAGTCGGTTAAAAATCTTTGGCAATAAGTCCTCGTGGTGCTTTTTTAATACTTGAAACCAAATTCCTATTTTTTTTTATTGTTACTTTTATATTTCTTCAGGTTAATCATATCTATAGAAACCAATTAGTTACTCAGATGCTAATTGGTTTTTAAACTTTGGAAGGCCAACATCATAGAAGCATGCTTCTCAAATGCTTTATGGCTTCTATGAATAATGTTAACCCACTTTACTTTTACTAGCAGTTATTAACATTCTCAATGTTTGAACCTGAATGTTTAAACTGACGACGCTTCGGGAGATAAACGTACTTGCACAAATAGGTGCACCTATTTGTAGGAACAAACATCAATCGTCCTCATCATCAGGATCAATAACTTATTCATAGGGTTGATACACATACAATTTGGCAAGTGTTGCCGCTGCTCCTGCACCTTAGGCGGTCGGGATGCCAAAGCGACGCTTCATATCGTCGTGCACGTTGATGAGTTCTTTCACACTCACGTGCACCAGAACTTGTAGTTGATTTACGTCCGTGTCCTTGTATTTTTCAGTATCAAGTAATTTGAGTGCGTGTTCTAGACAAAGAACTGTGTTTCTCCCGGTAAGCCCCTTTACCTTCGAGAGGTACAACGTGGCCCTGCAGTACTCGCACCCGTCTTGATCGCGCGGGTTGAACGCTGTGTTCTTCTTAGGTGATGAGTTGGCGCTCAGCAACTCCTGCACAAAGGGCAGTCCCCGCTCTTGCAGCATCTGCCTGTTGGTGACCTCTTCGCGCAGCATCTTGTCGAATAACGGCTGGGCGATCTGCAGTATAGTGGGGTCAGCTTTAGGGTCTTTGCCTATATTGTAGAGCAGATGTTCCATTGCGAACATTGTCGGCTCGCAACTCTCTCGGGCCTCCTTGAAGACTGTCCACAGACTCTCAAGCCAGGATGGCGGTGCGAAGTAAACACTTTCCGATTCAGTGTAGCCGGTGCTGATGCAGCAGGTGTAGGCGTTCGGGAACGCCAGGATGTACTCGCCATCCCGCTGCGTCACGCGCGACAGCGTCACGTTGTGCTCGCGCAGCAAGTTCGTCGGGATCATCGTGATGTCCGTCGGCAGCCAATAATTAAACCAGAATTTAAAATATCTTTAATACTTCATAAATATGTCCACGATAATGTTATATTTATCATTAGTCCATTTTTCAGCCCATATATTTAAAATAATTTAATTAGCTAAATTGCTGGACATAAAATTTAATGAGTTGATATATTTATTGTTATTATGTTGTAAGGCAGCCTCAGCATGGATGAGGTATGATTTTGGGCTTTTATTTTATTAATAAATGGGTAGTGGCTACCGATATGACGACTAATAGAGAAGTATAAGTAAGTACTATGCCCCTCGATCTCATTATACTAATAAGTTGTATAAACCCAAGACGAATCTCACACTCACGTCGAACAACAGTTATATTATGTGTATAAAATTGTTTAATAAAATTCCAAGTACCATAACGACACTCCCATTTTTTAAATTCAAGCGTATTCTAACAAAAATATTAATTGATAAATGCTTTTATAGTGTACTTGAGTTCCTAGATTATAAGTTGTAGGTCATGAATTGTAGAATTAATATTGTCACACTATAAATAATTAATTGTTTCCAAATTAGAATGAATTTAATACAATTTACTTAAATTTAATTTATTTAATGCATGCACAATTCAAATTAATTAATTTTTCTTTTTTTTTCTTTAATTTAATAGTTATGTAAAATTTGCACGCCGAAATGAATGGCAGAATAAGAGATCAATATATCTTTAAGAACCTTCTGTACCTTATTTACGCAAATAAATGTTTTTTTTTTTTTTTATGGAAAAAAAAACATGTAGCACGGACCCCAAATAAATTGGTACATTTATGAGCAGGACAATGATGATGAAATAGTTAGTGGACTTTTCCTTTGCTGAAGCTGCTGTTACTGATTAAACAAATGACTTTTTCAAAGATTTACAGTTTAAAAAAAAACGGTTGATTTGATTTTTGGCATTAGCAAGTCCACGTTTTTGCCGTTTTAATAATCCACTTCAACGTTTAAATATGTAGGTTAAAAGGAGGAAAGTTATCAATGATTTTAAAGATTCTAATGCTCAGTAATATTGGCAATTTGCAATGTAAATAGTAAATGATTTGCTTGCGGCCTCTTCATAGGAATCAAAGGTAATTATTTCATTAAGTACAGCTACGATACGATTTGGCAAGGTACATTAAATTTCTTTCTTATTAATTGTAGAAACAGGTTATGAACAATTAAAATCATCTATACATATACGCTTGCTGTTTTTGCGCTACAACATTCATCAATGAAGTTAATCATCTCGGTTGCTTCAAAAGCAGAGTACCTACTGTTAACTACTTCAATTCGTTTGGTGAGAGATGACAAAGAATTTATTCATTGATGCGATAAGCAACATTAATAACCAACTTAAAATAAAGAATATCATTGATAGTCTTATCAATCCGACTTCCTAAAGTGCTGACTCTAACATTTTAATCATTCTTTGTCCTAGACGACTCAATAGTACCATAATGAATGAACTATTTGTTTACAAAAAGCCTTTGTTAGACATTAACGTACTAATGACTAACGAACCCTTTTCCAAAAACATCTCTATAAGCAGCTAAAAAGACAAACCATGACTACAGTTTAAAAAAAGATAGAACCACGACGTTTTAACAAGTCTCGAAACATCAAAAAGGTGTGTACAAAAAAAACTACACGTCTAAATTATTACAAACATGCCAGGGAGATTGGTTCGTTCACAATCCCTTCAGACACTGAAAATAGCTTAAGACAAGTTTAAACAAACGAGCTGTACCCAGAAATGCTAAGTAGACGTTTAACTGTTTGGTTTAAAATAAAAATAGAAGCACTCAACGTCAGTCGAGGCTTGGTTACTTCGTATACCTGTGCGAGTGATTATATTCTCGCCTTTAACAACTTTCGGGGAGATAAATACGATGGGAATTGATACGTTAAAAGAATTGGTCCTAAGAGACTACCTACCCTGTGGGACCCCAAAGAAACATTTCATGTTGCGAAAATTATGAATAATAATTTTAAAGCAATTTAAGCCTAGTTTTATTATCCAAAACACTTGATTGTTTACAAGCAGTCTTGTTTAGTCAAACTTAGGTCAGGTGTACCCGGTGCGATTTCATTTACTGTGGTATACCCACTTAATAGAAGGCCAATTCTCGTAATTTAAAACGACAACATCTAGAGCTAGACGCAGTCTCATTTCTGCAACAAACAAATGTCAGAAACATGAAAATTTGAGATATTTTTGACATATTGAGACTGAGATCAGACAATGTGACCTTTCTTAAAATTACGAGAATAGCCCTTCAGTAGTTGAAGTAACAATAAAATATGCATCGTCTAAACAGTGTTTAGAAGTTGCAAGTCATTCGCTGCTTAGGTTTAGTATGCCACAGAGAAGAAACTTACATCGTATAAATGTAGCTTTAGGTTATTCAACTAGAAAACGCTTTCAAACGTTGAAATGGCTACTATAGTAAACTATATGGGCTACGCTTCATTATTGGCAAAGATACGGCTCTTAGTTCCAACTAAGACATATGTAGGAATCAGGCATAGAGCTATTGTTCTCCATAATTTATTGCTTCACGCTTTCTCTAAAGGGTCAGACGTTCTAATGTTAATTGCATTAGCACAAGTCTGAACTACGCTTAGAATTGTGTATTTGGAAGTAAATGTGAATATTAAGAAGATACAAAAAAAAAAGGGAGGAGATTTGAAGAGAATATAAAGCACATGAAAGGCGATTTTATACTCAACAATCTTCATGAATATACATGGGAGCTATGAACTTACAAAACTTCATTCTGGAATGATCTACAACAGCCGACATCAATAACATTATAAAGTAACTTTGAAATCATTATAGGACAGTATTTCCAAACAATTTAATTTTAACAATAGTATTGGCTTTCTACACCACTGTAAATCAGTAACACAGTTAAAAAATAGCAACTGTGTTAGACCCTGGTAAAAGCCAACTTTAATAACTTCAGGCAAAAGTAGACTCAGAACTCCTACTATTACGATCACATAAGGAAATGATGAGATTTTTATTACCAAAGATATAACACGCCAAATATACCAGACTATCGGTCGAACTCTCACATGCTACTCAAGTTTTTAAGTCGTCGGTCTCATGCTGTCCTTAACACTCGAAAGACTTTTTTAATTATGGATAGGCTTGCATTTGACCACTGTCTGACTTGATAGTAAGCAATGATATGGTCAATGATGGAGCACGCTTGCCTAGAAGTAACCTATTCACTCTCAAAGACACTACACGGGAACCATAAACTCCGGCAGAGAATTGCACTTTTCAGCTTTGAGAATATCCAAGTCATATATTATGTAGTTCATCTTATCGATAACGGTAACTCTAAGAAATCACTTCCTTGCATGCGCCCTTAGATGACTCGCTAGACCGAATTTAGTTTTGAACACCCGGACACAACTAGCACAATATAGTTGGCCTGCAGTGTTGTATGCATACGTGTTACGGGCCTAGGTCCAAGTCATGGTAATAATTCGGGGACATGTAAATGTTTGCAGTAACTAACACCTTCCAAGTTTTCAGTATTGTGACGCATTGAATACTTGCGTCAGGTGCGTACGCATTTTTCCTCGACCAAGGTGTGTTAAGGCGTATTGTTTACACCATCGAAGTGTTTGGGGTGTATCTTCCGGTAACAACGTGTGAAACGTACACATAAGGAGATTTATAACGATACCAATATCCGTCGACCGAATGTCTAGTGTTTTTTTTTTAAGGATCTTTTAGTTCGACCTCTCACAGAGAGGCCTGTGTCCCAGCAGTGGGAACATGATAAACTGATTAAGCTTGCTCGTTTCTGAATAAGATTGGGACTGTCTAAACTGTAGGAGATGAACATTTCGCCAGTCGTGGGAGGCTAAGCTAATTGAAGTAGGTAATAAGGTTGATACGAGTGTATGTCTCTTTTGAAGGATTTGCTTTTAACAGTCTCAGCTAAAGCAGTGACAACTAAGTAATGAGGAAGATGAAACATATTTGCCTAAAATTCGCCATATTTTTCTTTCAACACGCCAAACAAGTATTAGTATCGTCTAAGAGAAATGGGCACATTTATCAAGGTTTCCATTTTAGGAGAAATCCATAATTCAAATATTCTTTTTCTAGTTGCGCATAGCTTTCGAGAACAGAAATTTTACAAGTCACGACTGATTGAGGCCTCATTGCCTGCTGTTTATTTTTACGCTCAAATATGCATAGTCTATAATCGATTTACCATTACAATTTTAGTTTCATGGTCATCATAAAACTGGGTGACAGAAACTGGGAACCAGAATTAACTGTTTTGATATTACACAAAGCAGCTGGTTTAATATTCAGTCTTGGTACAAAGATGGTATAGTATCGGACATATCGTAAGAAAAGTTTTGAATAAGAATGTGGATGATTATGAGTAGTAAAATATAAAATAATTTATAGATTAATTTTCTAAAAATGATGAAGGTGACTACCGAAATGATGTACAAAGATAGCTATAGTGTCATATCGTAGGAGGTACCGTAAGAATGTAAATCAAAATATTCGTATCGCATATTTACCCCTAACTTGTTCTTTTTTCTTTGAGTCATGTTTTACCGGTAGTAAACGAATTTTCATTCTTTCTGAATCAGTTACATAATTACGTAGCTATGTTAGATTCTGGTAAAAGTCAAGTTGAATAACTTCAGACAAAAGAATTATAAAAGGCTATAAGAGTAGCAAAAGACCAAAGAAACAATGGATAGATTTTCGAAAGATGACACTGAGATGACAGCGGATAAAGATCTAAGAAAGAATTTATTCTGTACCGACCTCAAAATAGATTGGGATCGGCACGAGTATAATCATAAATATCGTCTTTGTAAAATTAAGTTAGTGAAGTTTGTGTGTGTGTCCAACTTAACATCATAAACGCTCATACACGGCCGGATTCTATATTTAAACGCACATTCGTTTAGAAAACAATGCATGACCAAAGTCACTGTTAAAACCGTTTTGTTTTTAAAAGAGAATGAAACCTTTTTATGTGTCACGTTCTTTTTATCTTTAATTAGCCCTATTTTTGGAACGATAAAAGATTTTCTTGTGTTGTCGCCAGATGTCTCCATCATTCTTTAGAGTTTGTTTTTCTGGCAACATTTGTGTTTTTGTAGTTACCATTGCTATGAAAATGATTCCTGCCATTTTTCTTATTAGTTCATACAGTTATTTATTGTGTATAAATCTCTGAGAATTGAGACAGATAGCTTCGTCTGTCACATTCTGAATGAATTATAGGCTCATCTTAGCTAGGTCGAATATCATTTCTATGACATGACTCATTATAATGAGCCCTCTGCTCAAACCCTTGGGATATGCAAGTTGATACTTATTTTGTTGTATAATTAGAACCGTTATTAGCATCTATTTCTTGTATAATACCTTTATCTTATCCAGTTTCCTTATTAAAGACTTATCTGAGAGATTGCGTTGTGTCTCATCTTCACAAAAAATTACGTCACGTTTTGTGGATAATGCTTAAGCTTTTCCGACGTTGTTTTCACGTAAATATATATCCCATATACGTGTTTTCTCAATACAATTTGAAACTCATTCGTTTTGTTCTTAAAAACTACCTAAAATATATCAACTGTCACTATTGAGTTATGGCTAACAGAAAACCGGTCTATTTCGTCTACTATTTAACTATTTTGACTATTTCGTTATTATGATAAACATGTTTTTCACACGTTTCAGTAATGGCACCATAGTGCTTAATCCGTATCTTGGTAAAAAATGAAATTTTCATTGTCATCAAACATCTATGAAAATTCCATCTTTTCGAATAGGTGTAGTGTAGGTCTCAGAATGATTATTTATTTAGCTAAAAAAGCATGTTACTATCTTTGTTACTTCATTTTGCTATTTTTTTATTAAAAAAATGGCGGAGTTTTTGACATTTCATTGACCTTTTACCGCCATTTCCAAAGATAGTGACGCGCTTATTATTCGAGCAATTTATTTTCGTTAAATAAAAGAAAAAAGCTGAAATGCAAAAATCAGTCAAGAAAAATGAGGTGAAAAGGCTTCACTTTTAATACATAAAAGGTAAATATATCACATAATAAAAGCATATTATAAAGAGAACAAATACTAAAACCAAAATCACAGTTTTCTAGACAAGATTCTTAACTTGTCCAAAGTTTTTCATTCATAGTATAAATAAATTCTAATTAATGCATTATCCGTTGTGAAAATAATAAAAAAAAACTTGTCTTTTGAACTAAAAATTAAAAAAGCTACCTAATTTTTTATATACGTTTTCCTATATCTGCATTTTGATCCAGTACGAACCCTAAGTCTTATTCAAATATCCTTTGCATAATGAAAAATATAAAAAATCGTTAATTCCTAAATGGTTTAAGAAACCTAATTTTATCATACATGTTAACATTTCTTTATATATAAATATATTTAACTGATCATAGACTACAGTTTGATGTCCTCTAATGAAATTAACTTCACATATTAGTTCGATTAATTAGTAGGCCCATTATACTTAGATAAAAATTAGGCTTTCGTGTTCCTTAAGACTAAACTTTTGTCGAATTGGAACTTGTTCGGAACTTCAGTTTTGCACATCCCTAAATCACCATTCGATTACTTACAACTCGTTAAGATCCACAATCCTTAGGGCACATCACTAATGCAGTACACCACTTTAGTTTTATATTACACAACGCACAAATTCACGTGTAAATTAGAGTGTCAGGGCGTAAATGCAGCGTGTGTAAAGTTTGTGTGGTGGCCGGGCCTGGTTTGTCGGCGAGGTCGGGACGCGGTGGTCGCGCCGCCCGGGCGCACATTCACCGAGCCAGCGGAGCTAGCACCGCACTCGCTGCCAGTGCCAAAGCGAGGGACGAAGCCAGCGCTGCCCCGCGAGAGTGAGACAACTCCTCACTCTTGATCACCTCATTCGGCGTCTTGTCGTACTTGTGCGTCTTTTTAGTCACTGGCTTCATTGTTGTGGTCGTTGTGGTGGTCGCTGGGGTCGTTGGTGGCGGTGGGGGTGGCGGGAGTGTTGGCTGAGGTACGGGCGCCGGAGACTGCTCCTCCGGCTTGCAACATACCCGGAACACTAGCTTCATATTATGACTCAAACATCGACCCCCGATACGTCTATGCAAGTCATCCTTACTGGACGTCGATATGAAATAGTAGTCCTTTCCAGGGAGGAACTCTAAACCGCCCGGCTGGGGAGTGAACGGTCGGAAGGTGATGGTGAAAAACATCAATTTGTGCGGCTTATCGCATATAGCGATTATTCTGGGGTTCGGATTAGTTATTCTACACGTATCATATTCTTCTTTGCTCACATTATAAATTATATATTTTTCCGTGTCCTCCTCAAAAGTCCCTGGGGTATACACTGGACAGATTATGTTCACTTGGTCGTATTCAAACTGAGCGTTTCCTTTATTCAAGTCAAATACATGATCAGTGTTGTCTATTCTGAATATGCTGTTTGTGGTGTTCCAATGTATGTAAAAGGACTTTGCATAGTTCCCCATCACGCTCTCAATGAAGAAAATAAGGACAAGGACGGTCCACGGCGTGTGACGGAGCCCAAAGTAAGTTAGCGACACCATCCTGACTGGTTTACTCGACTAGCATTATTCGACGAAGATGCTACGAAGTTGCTGTTAGCTACACACTATCACCCATACACCAATCCATATTTATATTCCACGATCACTATACATCACTGAACGTCCACAATTTCACATATAAAACACGATCAATCCATTCAGAGGCGACGCGATGGGTCCTCCATGTTCTCCGTCCGCTAGATTCTATTCAACGATAAATGTGGAATTCCATAGGACGTGGCCCGTTCAAAACGCGTTGAAAACGACGCTTTCGTTGGTTTAAACACTGGTTTGAACTTCACGGTTGTGTTAGACGGCTATTAGTGTGAGGATAAAGTTGAAATTAATCAATACATCACAGATTTTTTACAATACAGAGGTGTTCTTTGTATTGGGAACGGGCGACGCGGACTGGGACGGGCACGTAAGCGCCGCGCGGTGGTCGGCCGAACTACTGGAATGCGACCTGCGGGCTCGGTACGCATGCTCGCCCCTCCCGCGCCCCTGCAACCCCGGTGTTACCGACGCGTTCCGAGCTTTGCCGAGCTTTCGCTCCGTCGCCATTTTAGTTGTTGCCCTGTACGAAAATATAAAACGTTGTTAAACCCGTAAATTAACTAACCAAACTGTATTTTTTACTACAAATCTAATTATTTTCCTTCATAATTTTGGAATAATAAATTATTTTTATTCGAAAGTTTAAGTTAAGAGCTTTTTGGTCCGACACGAACGCATCCGTTAGCGGCCATTGAAAAAAGTCTACAACTGGTTTATACAGTCGTAAAAGGGTATGACGCCGTACAGCGGACGATATTGCACACAATAATCATTTATAATTTTATGCTAATTATGCCAAATGATTTTATTTCACATAAAAATAATCCTTTTTTTGTCTGTCAATGTTATTAATGCAGCTCTTAGTATTCGAGTTGAAGATTCTATTGATAATTAATAATCGATTATTATGGCCGAAAAGAATGATGATTACAATCTGTATTTTTTTTATTAGTTGTAATTAGATTTAGGATTTGATCATATACACAACTACAAATATTTAAAATAATAATAATACGTACATTTATATGGAAAAAAAAAATAAGCAAAATGATCATAGGGCATCAAAAAATTCGTCCGCATCGCTGTCAATAGGAACAGTGCCCAAAAGGCTGGCAACATTGCCACGTTGTATGGCAATGCTAATTCTTTGGCCAAGAAATAGGCCAGCCCTCTGGTCACGTGAAGATGATTTGATTGACTATTATTAATTATATTTTTACTAAGATTAGATTATAAGGTTTTATATCAAAATTTAGTTTGAATTTTATTTTAGGCCTATTTTTTTGACATTACCTAAGTATTTTCTGTAGATATTAGTAATTATTTATGATTAACTGTGTCATTGCATTGTTTACCAGATAGATAAATTATTTATTTATTTTAATTTAATTACCTACTCGTACCTAAATTGACTAAATAGACAGCGGCCTTTACATTATTTTAAAGCAGCCACCATAGTATGTACAATATTTACTGAAGGTAGTGTTAGTGACAAAGTCAATTATCACATTTTTGTAAATCTTGGTTTCGTATGAGCTAAATATTAAATCAAAATGAAACAGATGTAAAATGAAAAGAATATTAACTCTTGGCTAATAATATGTAAAGCTGAAGTCGATATATCGAATAATTTTGTGTAAATTTAGATGATACTATGTAAAAATAGGTAGCATAAATTAATCGTCATTTTGTCGCTGACCTTAATACCTTCCTAGGTAATTTGGTGTTAAATATTAATAGGTCGATTATGTTGGACAGAATATTATCATACAGTTGAGGTTGTATCTGATTATTTATAAAGAAAAAAAGAAACGATACAACGTACGTCAACTATTTTAACATAATTTTAAAACAAAAGAACATAAGCATTTCTTATTTTATAATACACCTGTAAGTACATATATCATTATGTATAATATAGTTTTAAGAGGCAAAAAACATGAGTGCTCTACTGAAGCTAAATATCTTCGAAAGGTGGCATGTGTATGGAGAGGCCTATGTCCAGCAGTGGACGGATACAGACTGACGATGATGATGAAGACTACAAAATTATTTTTTTTTTCTGATCTAAATTATCTAGTATGGATCAGGAATAGTGGTAAGGATGGCAGGGATATCCACGCGAAACAATAGATTCAGTATATGATTCTGCGGGGTAATTCCGTAATCAGTGCCAGATTAAGACTACTTGATGCCCTAAGCATTCCACGCCTGCAGGCCCTCCTATCCACTAGTCGCTTCGTATTTTCCCAAAACATCGACGAGCGATATGTAAAGATTGGCGCACATCTCTAGAGTGACTCTTGGGTCTTGTAATATCTTGTTGATAAACAGCCTTGCCATTCATGTGCTAGCAAATACTGTTTCGGTGCTGTTTCTGCCTTATGGTGCCCCCCGAGACGTGATGCCCTAAGCAATTGCTTAATTTGCTTATGGGCTAATCCGGCACTGTGCGTAACACACTATTAGTAGCAATGGGTTTCATTTTGACACTTCAACAGCATCCATTGCGTTATTTACGTTGTTGAGCAGACAATTTTTTCGAACATATAAAGCAATGGATTAGCAATATCCTTCAAAATGATTCGGATTGAGATTGATAGTGTGTTACGCAATTAGAGTGCTGGACAAACTCCGATCATCATCATCATCTGCCTGCCTTTTCCCAACTATGTTGGAGTCGGCTTCCAGTCTAACCGGATGCAGCTGAATACCAGTATTTTACATGGAGCGACTGCCTATCTGACCTCCACAACCCAGTTACTGGGTAATACGATACCCTTGGTAAGACTGGTTGATTTTCGGGCTTCTGTCTACCCGTAAAGACTGTCAAAGATCCACGAATGACAGCCGGGACCAACAGCGTAACGTGCTGGACAAACTCCGATCTTAGTAGAGAGCAAAATAGTTATTATCAGTTTATGGAGGCGTAAGCAGGTAATTGATGTCATTATAAAATCATCACAGTGAAGTCTAAAATGACATAAAAGTGTCAAGCCGTAAATGTGTCATTAACAAAGTGTGTAATTGGCTATTACGAGTTGCCGTAATGGCCGAGCAGATTTAATGGCTTTTGTAGACAATAGACTTATAGGAAGACATAATAAGGTAGTTTGGTCTTGAGTTCATAATTATATTTATAGGAAAACTAACTTCCGCCCGCGGCTTCGCCCACAAGGTATGTCGATAAAACCTTCCCCGGGATGCAATCTATCTCTCTGCCAAATTTTATCGAAATCCGTTCAGTGGTTTAGGCGTGAAAAGGTAACATACAGACAGACAGAGTTACTTTCGAAGTTACAATATTAGTATGAATACGTAAACGGTGGTCTTGTAATAAAATAATATAGTCTTACCCAAAATTAAAGGTTATTTTTATTTGATACTAGCTGAGCCCCGCGGTTTCACCCGCATTAGTGTTGATTTCGTGGGAATATCGGATTAAAAAGTATCCTATGTGTTAATCTCGGTTATTAACTATCTGTGTGCCAAATCTCATCAAAATCCGTTCAGCCGTTTGTGCGTGAAGAAGTAACAAACATAAAAACACACTAACAAATTTTCGCCTTTATAATATTAGTGTGACTAGCTGCGCCCCGCGGTTTCACCCGCATAAGTGTCGATCCCGTAGGAATATCGGATTAAAAAGTATTCTATGTGTTAATCCTGGTTATAAACTATCTGTGTGCCAAATTTCATCAAAATCGGTTCAGCCGTTTGTTTGTACGTGAAGAAGTAACAAATACACAAACACACAAACGTTCGCCTTTATAATATTAGTGTGAAGTGTGACTACATAACGCCTGAGTCCCCCTAAGGCTAGGTAGAGGTGCACCTAAGTACTCCTATATTTCGCCAGATATGTCTAAGTGTCATGTACCTAATGGGGGCCTATTGATGGCTCCAAATCCTCTGCTGGGACACAGTGGCAGTAATCCACCACGCGGGCCCAGTGCGGGTTGGTAGATGTCACGTCAGAATTTTTTTCTAGGACATGTCGGTTTCCTCACGATGTTTTCCTTCACCGTTTTGAGAGCAGTGGTGATGAAATAATTTACACAAAGTAAGGTGTCTGCCTAAGTTCGAACCCACGACCTAGAACTCGGCAAGTCGCGGCCGTTACCACTGGACCACCCACCACTGCTTTTATAAGGGCCTGTCATCATACCATAATACTAAAGTATGTTTTCAAAGAGTCCAAGGTTCGGTTCCCGACACAGAGGCTCATTAGCATTATGCAACAAATCCCACTTAATTAGAGATGATACGGTTTCTGGTGGGGGGGTGTAGGGGGTGTACCAGTTGAGGAATATGTGGGACAGATTTTTTCTTGAAAGAAAAGGTGACATAACTCAACTGGCATGTCACATGCATGCATTGTGTGCAACCTTTCTCAAATTCTCAAAATACCATAATCACTTTTATAAGGTTTTAGAGTTAAATGATAAATGATTTTATTTTTGTAAGTAGGTTTGTACAAACACTTTTACACGTCAATCATGTTTTTTTTAAACTAGATGAAGTCGGCGTTTCCTATCTGACTACTCTGAGAAGAAAGGCCGAAACAAACTCAGAGGTCGCAGTCTCTTTTAAAGTCCAGACATAGTCTTGGTCAGGTTATAATAAGACCATGTAGATCGATGTCTGAGGTGGTCTTTTGAGGAAAGAACCACACAGATTGAGAGGACCTGTCCAGTCAGTGCACGCATTTGTCAGAAATCGTGCAGCTCAACTCAAGACTTAAGGAGCTCAACGATACGACGAACAATACCAAAGAAAGGTTAAACCTTTAAAGTTGGTTTATCCTACTTAATATTCATCATCATCATCTGCCTAACCTTTTCCCAACTATGTTGGGGTCGGCTTCCAGTCCAACCGGATGTAGCTAAATATCAGTAGTATTTTACATGGAGAGACTGCCTTTTTTTTTTTTTTTTAACGTGGAGAAATGCTCATGCATTCTGCACTACCACGGGGAGATAGTGCAGTTATGTGGGACTCTAACCCACTAAAACTCCACGATCACCGGCGCACCAGAACACATAGCACGCCGTGACCACCCCAGAGACCAAACCAGCACATGGGCGCCAGACGACCCCGTGTCTGGGCACCCTTGGTCCCCCTTCGACGGGTCAGATCATTGGCCCCACCGCCTACCAATTTTCGGCCGCAGAGGATAGGGAGAGCGGCCAACGTAATACCAACACTCCTCCTCCCCTGCGGCCCCACCGCGTCCGCCATCAGCCGGTGGCGACCCCGTCAAGACCGCGGAAGGTAGGGAGAGCGGCGCACCGCAATACCGGCACTCCTCTCCCGCCGCGGCCTCCAACCCTCAGCCGCGATGCCTCCCATACGACATCGCGGCCCGCCTCAGTTGCGATGTCGCCGAAGCGGCACCGCAACCTACTTGTTGGCCGCTACGTCGTCGGCTTGTCGGCAAAAGCCCTGACGAGCCCCTCCTCGGGTTCCTCTTCGCTTCACCGTGGGTGTCCAAGCCACGGCTACTGAGCCCCCCCGCCTCGGGGGAGGATGGAGCGACTGCCTTTTTTTTTAAATGTTCCCTCATCGCCTTGATGGGGAGGTCATGGGAATCCGGCTCAGCCTTTGCATCCACAACCCCCCCGGCGCATGCCCGCCTAGCTGGCGGGCCCCGCATGTCCCCCCGTCTGGGGGGCTACGGGAATGGCCGGGAACACCTGGCCATTCCCGTCCGGCACTGGTGGAAGCCTGTGCAATACAGGCGAGGGTGCCCCCGCACCCGTCGCCTGCTGGCTTCCACCTGGGAGGAGTCGGAGATGACTGTCATACTGACGTCTTCTTCGACCCCTCCTCCGCCTTCGGAGCGGCGCCGCGAGAGGGTCTTCCTCCCGCACGCGCTCCGCCGCCTCCTTCTGGGACATGACGTGTTCGCAGAAGGAGGCGACTGCCGCCCAGGACCCCTCATCCCCTAGCATGGCGTTGACCAAGCCGGGGAGCGAGAGGTCCGTTCCGATCGCCGCGGTGAGACTGCGGCGCGGCTCTGACCACGACGGGCACACCTCGAGAGTGTGCTGCGCCGTGTCCCCCGCCGCGCCACAGTCGTGACACGACGGCGTCTCCTCCCGCCCGATACGGTGCAGGTACGATCCGAAGCAACCGTGTCCAGACAGCACCTGCACCAGACGGAAGGAGAGGAACCCGTGCGACCGCTCGAGCCAGTCTCGCAGGACCGGCCCAATCGCGTCGAGGGTTCGGCGGCCGAAGACTGCGGCGGCGAGGTCCCGCGTCCAGTGGACGACTATGGCGTCCTTTGCCTCCCGCCGGACGGCCTCCCGCTCTTCCGGGGCTGGGCGTTCTCCTCTCGCCCTTCGCCCCGCCGTCCATTCATATACTCTGGCGAGCACCCACGCCTCGAGTTCCCAAGGCGGGGTGCCGGCCAGAGCACATGCCGCGGAGAAGCCGACCGTGCGGTAGGCCCTCGCCACCCGCTGGGCTATGACCCTTTGGGGGGCCCGCAATGCGGCGGCGTTCTCCCTCCTGTGGAGGGAGTCCTCCCAAATAGGGGCCCCGTAAAGGGCCATACTCCTCAAGATGCCGGCGTAGAGTTGCCGGCATCTCACGCTGGGCCCCCCCAAGTTGGGGAGCAGCCACGAGAGGGCGCCCGCAGTCTTCAGCAGGCGCGTCGATAGCCCGCTAAAATGCGGGCCGAAACGCCACCTGCTGTCGAGTACAAGGCCCAGATATTTCATCTGGGCCTTCACCTCGATTCGGACGCCCTCCACGAAGATGTGGGCGTCTGGTGGTTGGCGCTGCCGAGGCCCGTGGAAGAACACGGCCTCGGTCTTGTGCAGCGCCACCGTCAATCCTAGGCGGCGGATCCTCCCTGCGACCAAAGATCCGCCCGCCGAGGCCAAGTTGGCCGCCTCCCTGAAACTCTCCCCCCGGGCAGTGAGGAGAGTGTCATCCGCGTAGCAGACGACACTCGTGCCTCGGAGGAGAGTTCCCCGCAAGAGCCAGTCGTAGCCGACGTTCCAGAGGAGAGGTCCCACGACTGACCCCTGTGGAACGCCGGCCTCGACTGCGTACCGCCGGACTTGGCCAGCCCTGTTCACGAGGACGATCGCCCGATCCTCCAGGTAGCTGGCCAGTAGACGCCGCATGTATAGAGGCACCCCGTGGAATCGGAGCGCCTCTAGGATGGTGCTGTGGGGAACAGAGTTGAAGGCGTTGGCTATGTCGAATGACACCGCCAACAATCCGTCCCCCACCTCCATCGCCTCCTTCACCTGGCCCTTAAGGCGGGCCAGCGCGTCCACTGTGGAACGCTCAGCCCGAAAACCAAACTGAGCGTCCGACAAATCCGGCCCCACATTCCGCAGGTGGCTCTTTAGGCGGGCAGCGATTATCCCCTCGAACATTTTGCCGACCTCATCGAGCAGGACGATGGGTCGGTATGCCGAGGGTGAGTCTGCAGGGCGGCCCTCCTTACGAAGAAGGCACAACTGCCCCTCCTTCCACGGCTTCGGGAACCTCCCAGACGCAAGACATGCGCTAAAGAGGTCCCGAAACCGCTCCTCCATTTGGGTGGCGGCAATTGCCACCACCCTCGCCGGGACACCGTCGGGGCCCGGAGCCGTCTTCTTGGCGCGGATGTGCACAATCGCCGCGCTGAGTTCCGACTCCGTGACAGGAGGGGCCTCCTCTTCCTCCTCAGCTGGCGGAGCCATCCCCCGCGGAGGGTCCATCACTGGTGGGGTGAAGTTGTCCCTGCACGGGAACAGGGACTGAACCACCCCATCCAGGAAAGAGGGCTCCAGGGTCTCGGCCACCGGGGGACCAAAGGGGCGCAGCTTGTTGCGCGCCACCCTGTATGGCCTCCCGTAGGGATCGTTGTCGAGACCCTCCAGCATCTCCGCTCTCGCCGAGTCCCTGGCGTCGGCGATGGCCCGCTCGAGGACCAGTTTTGCCTCTATGTACACCTCATAGAGGTGGTCCTCGTGGGCGTGGTCTCGTCGACGCCGCCGCCGGCTCCGCGCGTAGGCCCTCCTGGCCCCCACGCACGCCGCTCGAAGCCCCTCCAGCTCCACCGACCACCAGTACACCGCCCGATTGGGCAGCGGTCGGCCTGACCGAGGCATGCTAGAATTGCACACCTCGGTCAGAGACTCCCTCAGGTGTCCCGCCACGGTGTCCACGTCCAGGCCAGCGGAAGGCGGCGAAAGCCAGTCCTGGATAAACGCCGCCTCCGCCGCCGCCTCCCTGTCCAGGCGGGTGAGAGCCCACCGTGGAAACGCTGACCGCCCCGAGGGGGGCCGCGTCTCTCCGGGGCCACCAGTGGAGATGTCGAACCGCACGTAGCGGTGGTCCGACATAGTCTCCACCAGATCCACCCGCCAGTTCAGCACGCGCGCGGCCAACGCAGGGGTGGCAAAAGTGACGTCCACTATCGAGCCACCCCGCCGCCGCACGCATGTCTGGACGTTCCCTCTGTTGAGGAGGGAGAGCCCAGAGAAGGCTGCCCACATCTCCACCACCCGCCCGCGAGGGTCGGTGACTGGGTTGCCCCAGGTCACCGACTTGGCATTCAGGTCTCCCAATACGGAGACGTGACGCGGCGCCGCCCTGCCGACCACTGCGGCCAGGACTCCGAGATAGTTCTCGAAGTCCTGGAGAGGGCGGTTTGGGGAGAAATAGACGCCCACGAGGGCTACCTCTCCCCACGCGGCGGCCACGTATCCCGGTCCCCTCTCTAATAGCGAGAGGGGAGGGGAGTCTGTGGAGGACCGCGCCGCTAGTGCCACCAAGCCGTCCTCGTCACCCAGCCAACTGCCGGGGATCGAGTAGGGCTCGGCGACCACCGCTACGTTCACCGACCACTCAGCCATGGCCTGCACCAGCAGGTCCTGGGCCGCTCTGCAGTGGTTGGTGTTCGCCTGGAGGATGCGATGATTAGAAACCATTATTCTGACATCGCACCCCCCTCCTCAGTTACCACCGCTGGAGCTGGAGTTACAGCGGCGGTGACAGGGGCGGTGGCGGCGACAGGGCGAACCTGCGCCGGCACTATGCCCTTCCTCGTGGGCGGCTGGCAACTCCTGCCCCCCATTCTGTGCCCCGCGGGGCGGCCACTGGCAGCACACGCCGGGCAGTGTGGCGTGGCGGCGCTACAAGTGGCACTCCTGTGTCCCTCCTGTCCGCACTGGAAGCAAGACTCTCCCCAGTCGGACTTGGAGGGACACGTAGATCGGGTGTGGCCCGGCGCGAAGCACTTGAAGCACCGCGCAGGCTTGTCCTCAAGCGGCCGGACCACAGCCGAGCTGAAGCCCACGAGCAGCCGTCCCTTGGTCGCTTTAAGGGCGGCCGCCGCCACGGCGACTGGGCACTCGACGCGGATGACGCCCATGCCGCGGCGACCGGGCCTGATGGCTCCCCCCTTCACCGCGCTAGCGCTGCAGCCTCCCGCAGCGGCGACGGCCGCCACCACATCCTCTTTGGTGACCGAATCGTCCATATCGATCACCTCCAAGGATGCGGTCTTGACTGGTCTGGCGACCGTCGCCACATCCGCGATGACCTCTTCCAACTTTTTTGCAAAGAGGTCCGCGTTTGCACCGCGCTGCTCCCCCCCGAACTCAAAAATTCGGGCTCCGGCCTGGGTGCGGCGGCACGTAATGTTGCCGATCCCCAGCCGGGAGGGGTCCGCGTTAGCACGAGCCCGTCTTAGGACGGACTCGTACGTTTCGCCCCGCTCCGCGGCCTCCGGGGTGATGGTCACCACTACCGCCGCAGTTTTGGGAGGAACCAACTTCCTCCCTCCCGCCGGAGCCTTCTGGGCTGCCGAAGCAGTCGCAGCGGGCTTGGGCTTTTTGGCCTTTCTCCCCCTGCCCACCTCCGTCCACGCCTGGTTGGACGGCGTGGTAGAGGGAAGCATGGCGTCCTCCCGCTGCGTGTTCTGGGGGGCTGCCGGAGTGGCAGACGCTCCCTCCGCGCTTGTGGTGGGGTTTTGAGGGGCCACAGTGCTCCTCTTGCCCTTCCCTTTGCCCTTGGAGGGCTTCGAGGCCTGGGTCTGCGCACCCGATCGCAGGTCTCCCGCAGGCTGCGCAGGCACAGGCATCGGCTCCGTCGGTGGCGGACTCTTATCCGCCGCTAACGGCGGGCGGAGCCGCTTTTCCGGCAAGAGCCGGTCCTCAATGCCCGCGAAGCAGCCCCTGATGAAGGCCCTCTCCTCCATGACAACCCCGCGGATTATTTCCACGAGGCTGCCAGGGGAGGAGGAGCCTCCGTCTGCCAGACCAGGGGCAGGGGCAGGCGCAGGTTGGGCGTGCCGGGCCGTGGCCTCAGCCAGCTTCTGGTGCAGCTGGCTGACCTCCAGCTGCAGGCGATCCACCTTCGCCTGCAGCTGCCGCGTCTCGTCCGTGGCTGTGCGCTGCATCAGCTCCAGGACAATGCCGTGCATGCTCACAGCCCGGCATTTGAGGGCCTTCTGGAAGGTCCCCTTCAAGTTCGAGGACTTGGAGGCGACCTCCAGTACCTCCTCCTTGTCCTGGAGCGCCATGCGCTCCAGTTCCGCCAGGGAGTGGTCGGCGTACAGCACTGTAGACGTGCCATAGCCAGCCCTCGACCTGGCGGCCCGCGCCTGCCGCTCTCTGGCAGCGACCTTCTCCTCCAGGTCCTGCTGGAGCTGCTCCCTCCTTGCCAAGCCTAACTGACGCTCGGCGTCCACCAGGCCCACATCGTGGGTGGGAGTCGAAGTAGGACTCGAAGCCTTTTTTGACTTCGCCTTCCTCCCCGACTTGCCCACCGACTCCGAGGAGCCCCCGGACCCGAGCCTCAGGTAGGCCCGCTTCCGCTGGAGGCGGTCGTTTTCGGCCGCCGACGTGTCCATGACGGACTCGTCGGAGTCCGAAAACTCCGCCCGCAGGCTGGATAAGCTGGCCGCAGATGGTGCGCGGTCAGCTTCGGCGTGGCCCTTAGAGGGGCCGGTGGATTGGCCCTGGTAAGGGCCACTGCGTTGGCCCTGAGAAGGGCCGTTTGGATCGTCCTGGGAGGGACTTTCAGATAAAAACCGCCCGGAGGCGTCTCGCCTTAGTTTCTTCGGCATCCTTGCAGTCGTCCGCCTTTTGTCTGCAAGTCACAGCACACTTTTGCCGCCGGTCTGCCACTCCGTTACGGTGGTCAGACACGGCGTTGCCCGGGGATCACGACGAGGACGTAAGTGCTGTGGGGGGACCCCCATGGAGCGACTGCCTATCTGACCTCCACAACCCAGTTACTGGGTAATACGATACCCCTTGGTAAGACTGGTTGTCAGACTTTCGGGCTTCTGACTACCCGTAACGACTGTCAAAGATCCACAAATGACTGCCGGGACCAACGGCTTTAGGTAATCTTACTTAATATTACAAACGTGAAAGTTTGTGATGATAGATGGATGTTTGTTAATCTTTCACGCAAAAACTACTTTCTTTCTCTTCCTTTCTTTTGGTTCTTTTTGTTAAAAAAAAAAAACGTTGCCCCACACTAGGAATTTCTCCTGTACTGTGGGTGCGTTTACAAACATTTAAACTCACATACACAAACAGCCAGACCCGGAACAACTACTTGTAGGTCATACAAATATTTGTTCCGTGCGGGAATCGAACCCGCGACACGCAGCGCAGCAGTCAATCGCTTAACCACTGCGCCAACCGTGCCGCCAAAACGCTAAACGGATTTGGATGAAATTTGGCACACAGACAGTTTATATAGTGGCGAAATGTTTGTATAGTATACACCTTCCCTCACTTTCCTTCTAGAAATACTGACAAGACGTAGGTATATTCAAAGTCAAAGTAAAATCATTTATTTCAAATAGGCACATACCTAAAAGGCACTTTTAAACGTCAAAATTTCCAAAAAAATTGGATTGAATCTAAACGTCGTTTCATATGGAGAACCGCCCGCGACTTCGTCCTCGTGAAATTTCACCCTCCCCCCATTCACCCTCTTAGGGGTGGAATTTCGAAAAACCCTTTCTTAGTAGTTACCTACTCTTCACAAAGAACACACCCTCCAAATTTCATGTCTACAGGACCAGCGGTTTAGGCTGTGCGTTGATATATCAGTCAGTCAGTCAGGACTTCGATTTTTATATGTATAAGATAGATGGCCAAGAAATAATACCTTTGCCTCATTCCCAAAAAAGGTCTATCCCAGTTCCCCATGAACCCATGGTCACCTATACGTTCCGCCCCAGTTCTTCAGCGTCATCTAATGCGTATTATACGTACGTTTGACAAATCCTATTAACGAGTATACTAGCCATTTAGCCAACCGAACGGAATAGGATTGGCTAAAGACCGGATTTGTGAATCTGTCAAACAAGTGGTTAATTGTTGTTTATTCATTATTTCATCGAGTTGCGGGGCAATTGCGTAACACATTATCAATCGGAATCGGTTTCATTTTAACAGTTCAACCACATTCATTGCGTTGTATGTGTTGACCAGACAAATTTTTCGAACTTATGAAGCAATGGTTGCTTCAAAATGATTCAGATTCCGATTGATAGTGTGTTACGCAAATACCCGCTGGTTTAATTTTGCGGAGCCTATGGCAATCGATAGTTTTGTTAATAAAAAGTAATTTTAAAAAATTAAACCGACTTCAAAAAAAAATTAACTCAAAATTATGAAATAACTTTAATTTCGGAAGTCGGTGTCTTGAGATGTGTATTCTAGTTTTAGTTTTTTGCCACCGACTTCCGAAATTATATACATACCTACATACGTCTTTAAAATTTTGTATATTTGTTTGGAAGCCCTAATAGATTGTCACATGTGAATATAATGCAATTCCAATAATATTACATACATACGTGTCGAATTGATAATCTCCTTTTTTTTGAAGTCAGTAAAAAAGGTCGTGGACCGAGGTCATTACCATCCATAACTGTTAAAATAAATTGGTTTATGAGCAGCATAGTTGCTCATAAACCAATTCATTTTGGGTTCGGCGCAACATGTCTTTATCTTCCATACTTCTCTATTAGTCGTCTTCTTGGTAGTCACCCCCTTTCTAACCATACCATCACAGTTTATCCATCGTTTCTATGGTCTTCCCTTACTCTTATAGACATCGACATTCATACTTAAAACTGTTACAATAAAATATAAAGTCCTCCAGACCGTATTTCGGCCACGGCGGCCAATCTCAACGGAGACTATAGCCTTCGGCGCGGGAGATATTATAGTGCACAAGTGTGTGCGCAGACACAGGTGCACTCCCTCATAGTCCGATGGAATGTCAATCCGACATGACCGGAGAGCGATCAGGCGTACAATAATATTATAATGTATTTAAAGGGTCTTTTCTGTAGTAATTTTTATGCTAATTGAACCAAATAACGCGCTGATTTCGAAGGATTGGCCCCTCAGTACGATTCTAAGGCCTACATTTGGGAACTTAGGTCCATTTTAGGGGTTTAAGTATTGAATGTTTTTTGTCACATGATTTGAATTTTTTTAAGGGACATCGTAGTATCGGTTTCCTGAGGGGCAATTCTCGTAATTTTATTTTAAGAAGTCTAATCCCAGTCTCTCAATGTGTCAAAAATACCTCTAACACCACATTTTTGACATGTTTTTGACATTTGTTTGTTGCTGAGATGAGACTGCGACTAAATTTTGAACGTTTGAAATTACGGGAATTGGCCTTTTGGTGTTTCAATTTAGGACTGGCTAAACACAATAGGCTCATCCATTAGATGGGGCCAAAGTAGCGAAACGTGAGTGCCTAGGGCCTTGGCCTTCTAGAAAAAAAAACCGTCGCGATGTTATGTCAAGTAGGTACCTCTAAGTTTATTTATGTCATGTCAAAACTTGTATACTTAGGCATTAGTTAAGCTTCCTATATTTGTTACGTAGGTAACTTGTATAAAAAATAGTATTTTACTACCTGCACCCCGCGGTTTTACCCACATAAGTCTCGATCCCGTGCGAATATCGGGATAAAAAGTATCCTATGTCCTAATCTAGATCATGGTCTACCCATGTGTTAAATTTCATCCAAATCCATTTAGCCGTTTTAGCGTGAGAGTCTCAAACAAACATACAAGAAAACATTTTTTTCTCCTTGTAATATCAGTTTTTTAGATTAGATTCAATCTCTTCTTGGTGTCGCTGGCACGACTTTATTTTAAATCTTGTTTTCTCAAAACTTTGCCACTTGCACAGCATCGTCTGTGGCAACGCAGAGGTCACTTTGACTGCATGTTTTGGGACACAGAGGGCAGGATAGGAGGTGGGGCATGGTTTGTGACATAGCTCCACATCCACACACTACTGCCGTTCCGTCAAGGTAGCCCCACTTTACCAGATTGGACTTATATCTTTCCACTTGTGTATGGAGACGGTTCAGAGACCTTCCAAGTGGACCACGGAAGGTCAATTAAAATAACTAGCGAAATGTGAGGTTACTATTCATCTCTTCTTATCCCCTCTAGGATTACACGCGTGATGTTACTTTTGAGTACAGATGCACATAAAGCTACTACAATCTGTCAAATTTCTTTAATAGATTTTTAACATTATCGCTAAAGTATTAGGTTCAAAGTTGATTGGAAAAATTTGACAGTTTCCGGTAGCTTGATGTGCTGGCGACCTATGTGTTTACTTAGATATTATGTCATGTCGAACATGCGTACTTAAGTAGCAGATAAGCTGCCTATGTTTGTTACGTAGGTAAATATTATAACTTGTCCGGACGATAAGTACCCTTATCTTGTAATGTGTCAGTTTGTATGGCTCCCCCGATACCGGGAACTACCGATTTTGATGTTTGTCAATAGAGTTTTATATTGAAAGAGTTTCAATTCGATACGACGACTAAAAGTAGGTTAAAATTATTGACTTCTCTCTCTGATTTAATACAGTGTTTGTTTATAGTTACAAATGAAGCTAATAAAGGCGTGTTAATTACGTTAGGGACAGAATACAGAGAGTGTAGTGCTAATGAGAATACACATCTTTTAAAATGGCCCAACTCTGAAATACTTTAATTTAATAAAATTGTATTTATTTACATTATTGTACCAGCTATTTTTGGCTATAATTGAGTGTGCACGTTGTGTAAGTTTTTATGAGCATACTTCATCATTTATCATTCGTTAGCAATCCATAGATAAATAAAATAAAATAAATAACAACCATAAAGTTATATGGTATAAAGGTACCACTAGCGCCATCTAGCGGCGTAGACGTGCTCATCATAAAGTGCAAGTTTAAAGTTTCACAATACATTAGTAACTTAATATCTTCTGTTTGTTTGTTTGCTTTATTGATAGTCTGCACCTTAGGGTTGTGGGACACTGCAGTGTAATGCCTTGCAAACACTACCGCAGCAGTTAGGTACCCTACGGTCGTCCTTAAACGCAAATCAGTTTTGCGCCGCTAATGACAGGTTTTAAGAACTTCTTATAGTTAGGTTTCTGCCAGTACAGTCGACCGCATCTAAGTGGTAACATTTGGACCTTGAACTGGCCTTACGTAGTAGTTAGTACTTATACTGAGTTTCGATTGAATACGAGGTCGATGCTACTACAATCTGTCAAATTTCCCCGACACGGGAATACCTATAGGTACAGGGTGTTTGGAAGCTGGATGCAAAGGCTTAAGCGGGTGATAGTTGTCACCATTTAGAGCATTTTGAGCCATACATGTCTTAGACGAAGTATGTTTTTTTTTAACTGCAAACTTTTAGTCAACCAACACCAACAATAACTGGAAAAAAAAACACACTTTGTTTAAGACATGTAGGTATGGCTCAAAATGCTGTAAATGGTGTCAACTATCACTCCCTTAAAGCTTTACACTCAGCTTCCAAACAGTCTGTATATCCCAGGACCTCATGCTCAGCAGTAATTTATCACTGCTGGACAAAAGCTTGTTAATTGTAAAGAGAGAGAAAGACAGAGAGAGTAGCGTTACATCTCAAGACGTTCCTAAAAAGACAGTTTTACAAATGTTACGCCATAACAGAGTGCCACCTTAACACTTAGCCGCCAGTACTTAGCGCAGTAATATTATGTGTTTGCGCAACGTGTCAAGTATTCGCTAAAACATAGCCTTAGACTCCGAGTCCCAGTGGACAAAGGGCTTTTATTCGTTACCGAGAAAAATTTAAGAAAAATTGTAGATATTTTTGTGGTGTAAATGATAAATGACGTGTAGCAAAGGCTACGAGTATAATAAGCAAGGTTTCAGAAAAGTTTTATTTTTATTTTATACTAGCAGTGTCCCGCGGTTTCACCCGCATAAGTGTCAATCCTGTGGGAATATCGAGATAAAAAGTATCCTATGTGTTATTCTGATGTATAAGCTATATTACTGTAAAGTTTCATCAAAATCCGTTCAGTAGTTTTTGCGTGAAAGAGTAACAAACATCCATCCATCCAACTTTCGCGTTTATAATATTAGCAGGATATTAGTAGGATAGTAGGATTAATAGGTGTCTAAATTCTAGTAAAAGCTATCAGGTAGGTTTCTGATAACTTTTCCGAGATAAGCTATGAAATTAATGTTGTCAAACGTTGTTTTGCTAACAAATTTAGATGGCTGATGGTCATTTTACCCAACTATACTTCTGTACTAATTAAATATTATAGAGAGGTAAAAGTAATTGTGATTGTTGGCACTGGATACTGAACCGATTCCGAAAATTCTTTCAATACTCAATACATTTTCAACTACAGATAACTTATTTCGTAATGCCGGTAAACACTCACGGTTTTTGGCACAGATGTACTATATTTAACAACTCGACTAAAGAACCTGGAACGCAAGCAATACTCCCATAGACAAAATTACGAAAAATAAAATACTGAGGCGTGGAACGTGCTTGCTGTCACAATTTTTTCAATGTCCAGATCTGGACATGGAACAAAAAGTGAATGTGCACACGAGGCAGAATCTCGGACGTACTCATGTGAGCGGCTATGTTAAAATATCAAATCATTTTCAATCAATTTTATCGAGCCTTGTAGAATGTTATTATTATTAATTGTGCACTGTTTGGCATATATTAATTTAAAATTAACAGCATTTTAGTGTTTTAAAATAAATTTCTATTCAAAGTGAAATTTTAAATGAAATGTAGGTTTTATGTAAAAAATAGTTTTTATTGTTGTTGAAAATTATCGCTAAAATATTCATCAATAGTGTATTCGTAGTCTGTAGCTTTTAATTATCAGAAATTGTTTTAATTTATTGATAAAGATATTATTTTTATTTTTGATATATTCCGGTAACTGATTGTATATTCTAATGGACATAACAAATGTGCTAGAAGAGTGTATTTTTAATCGTGAAGCGCGTATGTTCAATCTGCTTTCATGTCTTGCACTAATGCTTAGAATATCTAATATTGCTGAGTGTCTTATATAAGTATTAGTGAAAACAAAAATATTCTGTTAAAACAGCAAGTCCCTGACTCCCAGAGGACAAAGGGCTTTTATTTGTTACCGAGAAAATTTTAAGAAAAAATTGTGGATATTTGTGGCGTTAATGAAAAATGACGCGTAGCAAAGGCTGTAAGTAAGGTTTTAGAAAAGTTTTATTTTTATTTTATTTTCATAGGTGCTTATGTAATAGGTAGGACGGTCAGCAACAAAAGTCGATTAACACTTCAGTTTTCTTAATCTCAGTTATTGAGCAAAATATTTGTTCAAAATTGCATTGTACTTCTGCTGCAATTTTGAACAAATAATAATAATTTTGATCAATCAAATTTTTTTAAATAAAAACTGTCCTTAATTTCCTTTTCAGGGACTCAAACTATCTTTATACCAAATTTCATCTAAATCGGTTCAGCGGTTTAAGCGTGAAGAGGTAACAGATAGACAGACAGACACACTTTCACATTAATTATAATAATATAGAAATAAATAATTAATTTATATTACTAGCTTTCGCCCGCGGCTTCGCCCGCGAGGTATTTCGATAAAAACTTTCCTATGTCCTTCCCCGGGTTGCAATTTCAATTCTTTATCATAGGTTTTATTTTATTTGTCGTTTGTAGACCATTTTCGGTTGGAGGGGCGCTACGGCGCGAGGACTTAGGAAATGTTTCGTTTTTTTTTTTCTGCGCCCCTAAGACGACCCACTGATCCCATTTTCTATTTTGTTAAGAACCTGGCACTTGTTGACAGGCTTACAGTATCCTTCCATACCTATTAACACAGTAAATTGAAAACTTGTAAAAGCCAAATATTTGTAAAAGAGTAACCGTGGAGTTTCTTGCCGGCTCTTCTCCATAGGAAACGACCAATTGGAACCGTGCACCTAGTTTCTGACGTTTCATAAGTAAGTGAAGTGATGTTTACGTGAAATAAAATATTTTGATTTTGATTTTTTCACACAAAGCCAATATTTTAAAAAACTTTAAAGACATTCCATAAAAAACCCTTCTTTATTTAACAACTAAAACACTATTCTGATGAGAATATCCTCCGAACTTTCCCGCCAGGTACAGCGAAGCCTGTTAGATATTCTAGACCGGCTGTGTATTCTAAAATTATCAGATTTCGGATCTGGACGCACAGTCTAGCGTCTACCGTTGTGGCTGGAAATACAGGCAGGGAGAGAAGTGTCTGTAGATTAAATTAATTATTTAAAACTAGCTACCCTACTTGCCACGATTTTAACGATTATACAAACCATCAAGATTTCTTTACAATACGAAAGTAAGCAAGTAAGTAGTTTTCTTTTTAGTAAGTTACTGTAACGTGATCGCTCACAATGGGCCTTATTTGAAGGCTGAAAGTCATCCAAAGAGCAATGGAGAGGGCTGTTCTTGGAGTTTTTCTGCGTGAGCGAATCAGAAATGAAGAGATCCGCAGGAGAACCACGGTAACCGACATAGCCCGAAGAATTGCCAAACTTAAGTGGCAGTGGGCAGGGCATATCGCTCGCAGAACAGATGGCCGATGGGGCCGACAGGTTCTGGAGTGGCGACCGATAGCGTTGGAAGGCCAAGGACAAGGTGGACCGACGACCTTGTGAAGGCCGCAGGAACCCGTTGGATCCAAGAAGCACAAAACCGGTCGAAGTGGAGGTGCTTGGCGGAGGCCTATGTCCAGCAGTGTCTTTCGGCTGAAATGATGATGATGACTTATGTAAGTTACCGGTAACTGAAACGTTGTGTGGAAATCGGTTGTCATGGTATGGACATGTGTTACGGAGGAATGAGGAAACCCTCCTCCCCCACTCTTCAACCAAAGAAACGAGAGTAGAAAAGAGAGAAGAAGAGAGAGAAAGGGGGTGACTACCGAGACGACGACTAATAGAGAAGCCCATTCCAAAGCGTAGGTACCTATGGAGAAGAACGGGCAAGAAACTCCATGGACAAAAAATATCAAAATCCATTGAGAAGTTTAGAAGAATAACGCGGTCATCTGGAAGCCACTAAAAGTGACTTTAATCTATAACACTAAGGGCTGATTCTACCAAAGTCAGATATCTTTTATTCGTAAAATAAAATTGACGTCTGACAGTTCTAGTATGGAAAAACTGTCAATAAAAACTTAAGTTTTTATTTTTCGCTTTTTAGTGGGTCAGTTTGTAATTTATTTAAGTTATAATAGCCTAATGTCAACTGCTTTACCTTTTAGAAAATATTGCTTTTCCCGATGCAGGGACGTTAATTGTTGAGGAGTTCTCCTAGTAAGAACCAGGAGAACTGGAGCTGATTGAGAAGTCACCATCAGCTCCACTTCACCATACGCATTGTAACGAGCATAAATTGCTTAGCAACCATATTAAAGTAATCGAATCGCAACCCGTGAAATATTTGTCATTGAGTAGTTCCGATGGCCATCTGTGGTCTTCATCATCAGCTCCACTTTACCAAATGATGATTTCCAAGAGCAAATGCTCAAGTTACTTTAATTATTGAGTAGGCCACACGACGAAAGAGCATTGCTAGAAATGACGCGTAATCGCGCAACTTAAATTCGGTTTCAAATTGACGCATCAGCATGACTAGTTACTTAGGTAGTTGTCGTCCTATGTTAAACTACAATCTTAATTAGCTATTATTTTTGTACGAACTGAACATTTTGGCATATTGTACCGTATGAAGTAAGCCCAACAAAAGGTAACTGCTGTAAATCGTTGAGGAATTCCCTCGACTGTCTATGGTCTCCATCATCAGACCTGTAATGGCACTTATAACCCATATGGGTGCAAAGTTTTTATTTATGAGGTCCTGGGTCCGACTCCTCAAACTCAAACTCAAACTCAAATCATTTATTTCAATTAAACCTTGTACAGGCACTTTTGAATTGTCAAAATTAAATAGTCTGTCAGTTAGTCAGAAAGTTGAAGCTAGTTGCCCATTCCAAAGCGTAGATCTCTATGGAGAAGAACGGGCAAGAAACTCCATGGACACTCTTTTAAATCAAGATATTACAAAATCCTGGGTACATTATTCTTGTTGCTTCTATATGTGAGAACAATGTAAAAAAGACAGAAATGAAGAAACAATTCAAGACATAAGATTAAAAAAATCCTAGGTTCATCATAGTGTTATTGGGTTTTTCCATGAGTAATTTTATCTGGATTTGTGCCTAGTTGAAGGCAATAGGCTCGCCCCCTATTACATGGGACTTGAGCATAACTGGCGAAATGTGGATGTACTATAGGTAGGTACACCCAGTGTGACGCAACTGTCTAATAAAAAAGAAACTATGAAACGTGCACTAAACATAATGGCGGCTATCGCTGTCTCGCTTTAACATCTATTCGACTCTATCATGTTTAGTACATCCCTATCTTGTTATTATGTTGGCAGCTTTACGTCATGTCTGCAGTCTGTGTTATTTTTGTTTTGTTGGTATTCCGTTTTAGTGCACGTTTCATACAAGCGACGTTTTTCAACTTTTTCTATGGGAGTTCCGTCTCATAAATATGTTTAAATGTTTACTTACTCTATGGGTGTCTTAGTTCATTTTTTTATTAGACGGCTGCGTCACACTGGGTACACCCATAGACGCCTCTACCTAACCTTTCGAGTGTTACAGGCGTGATGTTATGTTATTGTTATTGATAAAAAGATCTAGTTTAAATATAACTTTTAAACTGTCTTATTTCTAACAATTTTAACAACCGTATGCCCCGACTGTACTTACTTAAAGTTTCGTATGTCAGTACAGTTTGCTTCATTCGTCTACTTATATAGGTACCTATATAATATCAGACTAGCGACCCGCCCCTGCTTTGCACGGTTTTTACGACTAGAAAAAACATCGATATTTCTTCATTATACAGGGTTATTGGTATAACATTAACAACCTCTTAGGAGGTCATTGGACTCATCATTATGAACAACTTTTACTATGGGAACAAAGAAATTGCGAAAAAAAATCAGCTGTTCCATACATTTTGACGAGTTAGACGAACATAAATGTAGGGAAACAGCTAATTTTTTTCGCGATACTTTGTGTAAATTATTTCATCACCACTGCTCTCAAAATGGTGAAAGAAAACATCGTGAGCAAGCGGCATGTCCTAGAACCAAAAATTCGAAGACATGTGACATCTACCAACCCGCACTGGGCCCGTGTGGTGGATTACGGCCCACTCCCTCTCACCGAGAGGAGGCCTGTGTCCCAGCAGTGGGAACATTTTCATGCTATTCTCATCTCAGCCGCATGCAATTGCGTTTTTGTTTCTACAAAAACATCTTTCATTTTGTCACTCAATAGAGGCACGGAACTTTCTCTTAAAATTAGTTTCTAGAACTAATTACAACAACAGTCATAATTGCAACATTTAAAAAAGGACATAGCCTTCCCTATTTACCGATAATTTTATGACAAGGAAACCCTTTTAGAAAGGGTAGAGGCACCGGTTAACAGTCCGACAAACAATTGTTTTATTATTTTATTGGTTCATTACGAACCGTTACAAGAAAGTTGGGACAGGATACAAAAGATAATAAAATTTCTCTCCCAAACAATTGCTGATGAGTAATAAATAGTAATAAATGCAACCCTTATTTTGCGAAGCGGTAAAAGAAAGATGTAATATTGACGGTATTTACCCCTTACCGTTTGCCGAAATATTTGTAAGAGATGGTTCGTCATCACGGTTGTAAAACACATGTGTATTTTGAATGTTTGTAATGACGAGGACTTCCTTGTCAAAACACGTCAATAATCTGCCTAGCCTTTTCGCAACTGTGTTGGGGTCGACTTCCACAACCCAGTTACTGGGTAACAAGATACTCATTGGGACTTGTCTCCAGACTTTTGGGCTTCTGACGACCCGTAACGACTGTCAAAGATCTACGAAAGACAGCCGGGACCAGCGGTTTAACATGCTTTCCTAAGCACGGAGGGGTCTCAATATGTCATAGATGGTAACCCATCCATTAACCGTGCGGCTGTTAGATATCATTTAGCAACCTTGTCAAAAAAAAATTAATTGGTGCCAATTCCCTTGTTCACAAACTAAACTAAATTTAAGTTCAGTGCAACTTTTTCTTTCTATTTCATTATGGCGACTACATGACCTAAAGCGCGGTCTCTGTCGGACTGCATAGAAAAGAAAGAGAAGCGCGATGACACAATGCTGGTAATTTATTGCAAAATATGAAGCAATTATTTAATTACAAAAAAATTATTGTTTGGACTAAAAAAATAAAACACTAGTGCTTTAGTATGTTGCTTGTAGAATAATCTGACAAAAAATCATAATGATTGTATGTATATTAGTATGGTTTTTATTGTAAAAAGAAAGTTTTTAGAGGTATCTTCATGATTTTTTCTATCGTATCTAATTTGTTGTATTATGTTTTCAACACTATCTACCTAGCATATATCCTGAAGAATATCATATATTTTTCTGAATTTGTTTACTGTAGTCGATCATATACTTTTATTGTTTCTAAAACTTGCGTTTTTTTGTGTTTAAATCCTATAAGCCCCTTAAGAAAAGGACAGAAGATACATTTTAGTTTAGTCCTGTCAAATTAATCAGTGCCTGAAACTACTCCACACAAGTTTAGACGTGATTAAAAACTTGCCTACTAAAATTACGTTAATTTACGTCAGAGTTTTGCCGATCGGAACAAGCCGAATGAAAGCCGAGTGTGCGTAGTTACCGCGTCGGGTCGAATTGTTTAGCAAATACTGCCGAATGGAATGTGTGTTTAGCACCCCATTTACAGAGTCCTAAAGATGTGGTTAGCGTTTGAATTTCTAAACGATTCAGTTTTAACAACGAAATTACCAATAAAAAACCTACTCCTCTTTATCAATCAATTTATCGTGACATTATCAATCATAAACTAACAATCATGCATCAAGATTATGAGATGTATCAATACTATACTCGCAAAAGTCTTCTCGCAAATCGATTTCAAACTTTGTACCATTTAAAATAAAGCACAATTTTGATGTGAACTGGTAAATTCGTACAAAATTCTTCACAAAGCGTATTTTAAACATTATGGTGTAGGTATTAAGGTACAATTTTGAGGTGAAGTGAGTTTCGAACAGTAAAATACACAAGTAAATATGTCAAAATGTCGTGTTTTACAAGGTATTAAGTTTGTAACCCTTGTGGTTATTTTAAGTACGATATGGGTAGATTGTAAATTGCTTAGATGTAAAATAAACCTTTAGTAATCTAAGGAAAAGGTCACTTTGTCAGAATCATAAGAGGATAACATTATGAATCATAATATGGCGAAGACAGTCCGTGTTTTTCTTTTTTTCGCACTATGTAGGTATAATCAAAGAGATTGGGATTGGATTTAGATTGAATTGATTGATATTTTAGCACAGACAAAAATAATAACTGAAATATCCTTCATCAATGGGATTTGATACGATTAACTTAACAGTTAAGTGTCCAATAAGATTCATAATGTTATCCTTTTATGATTCTGCCAAACTGGCCTTTTTAGGCCCCCGATAACATCACAATTCACAATTGTCTATTTCAGATCATTCTGCCTAGCCTTTTTCCCTACTATGGCGGGGTCAGCTTCCAGTCTAACCGGATGCAGCTGAATAGTTGAATATCTGACCTCCACAACCCAGTAGCTGGGTAACATGATACCTTTTGGTAAGACTGGTTGTCAGGCATTCGGGCTTCTGACGTCTCGTAATGACTGTCAAAGATCCAAGAATGACAGCCTGGACCTTTCCGAGCCACGGAGGGATCTTGATATGTAAATATGGCCACCCATCCATGGACTGACCGCGGCAAGCTTAGCTTAACCTGATCGATCGACCCGAGCGGCTGGTACGATAACAAGAATACCTTCTATAGAAAGTTGTTGTTTCTCTAATTGTTTAAAAAACTTTAAAAAGATAAATAATAATTGTTTAAAAAACTTTAAATAGATAAATCCCGTTCTTCGATACTTGTTACACAAATTAAAGACAGATTTTAACAGCCCTCAGTCACAAACAATAAAAACACCCTTTCTCCAAAAAAACACGATATTTTTTTCATAAAAAATTAAACATCTTTTTAGCAAAAAAAAATTAGAAAAGAAAGTTTTTGAAAAGATACACGTAATCGTGTAACAATAACAAAAATATTGAAATGTCATTGCGCAGTTAAAGAGATTGCCCAATTTTTTTTCTTTGTTCGCGTAAAAAGTGGTGTAGGGATGTGCTTAGCCTATATTATCGATAAAAATTAACTATAAATTATATTCTAATTGTTGGGTGGAAAGTTTCATTCCATGAAGTCGTCGTTAGTTAAAATTACTAATTAATGTATTTTAAATGCAAACTTGTTACTAACAATTTATAGATCTTTTTGGTATCGGAAATAAAATTATTTTATATTTATTTAATAACTGCTTTATTACAAGTCAGTAAGTAAAATACTGGTATTCAGCTGCATCCGGTTAGACTGGAAGCCGACCCCAACATAGTTGGGAAAAGGCTAGGCAGATGATGATGATTACAAGTCCGTAAGTCGTCATGGCTCAGTGGTTAAGGCATCGCGTCTGACGCACGAGATTTTATTATATTCTGAAGTGAAATCTTTTTAGGCGCGTCGGGCATTTTTTGAGATGGGAAAAAACCATTGAACTCGCGCCACTGTTACCGTAAGCGACACCGCGCGTGTTTTGTTTATAAGACGAATAAAAAAATACCCGCTTCGGATGTGTTCGGCTGTCCTCGGGATGTACTCGGTTTTAATGTATACCTATCTGATAGTCAGTAAGTGATGGCAAAGTATTCTGTTTGTGTTTTGGTTACACTTTTGTCGGCACTCCCGGAGTGCCACTGTTTTTTTAGCCGTTAATTACCCACTGCTTGGCAAATGCCTCCCTACGCTCTTTCCACCTCTCTCTGCCCAGAGCTGCCAAGGACCAATCTTTATGTAAGGAGTCCAGCTCATCCCGCCATCTCTTTCTGGTTCTACCGCCACTGGGTCGTAAGTTTGGCACATTGATCGTCTGATATGCGGCAGATGTGTCCAGCCCAATAATTGCATTTAAGCGTGGCAGCTTTCCGAGTGATATCACTGCATCAGTTATTTTAATGATGGAACGGATTGCTGTATTCTTAACCCGGTCCACAAGTTTAATACCCTACTCCGTTCCATAGCTCTCTGGCAAACCTCGAGCGTGGACCTTTGCACGAGATTGCGGGTTGAAATTGGGGCAAGTACCATTGTGGCTTTTTCAATTAAATTCTTAATTATGTATAGACACCAGCACATCAAGCTATGCAGCATGCAAGCAAGCATGCAGCATGCAAGCAAGCGTGCAGCATGCAAGCAAGCATGCAACATGCAGCAGGCATGCAACATGCAGTAGGCATGGTTTCTGTCACGGCTCCGGCGCTGTGGGGCTCCGACACAGCAGCGGTCCCACACGAACTTATCGTCGCAGATGGTTTTAACGTTCACCACCGCAGCTTCGGCTTGCTGGCCGGTTTCGCCGGCCAGCCTCAGTCGCGGCGGCAATGGTTACACCCACCTGCTCCTCAGCTCGCGGCCCGCCTCGCCTCGCCTTCGCGCCTACGCGGACTTTACACTAGGGGTAGGGCAGACAAGACTACGTGGAGTCGGTTTTGCAGAGATTCGTTTCTGTCACTATCTTTTGTAGCACAACATATTATTGACTTTTTAAGACAATATTTTAATCCACGAAGCCACGAAGGTCTTCTAACCTAACCTATCCGAGTCGGAATTATAATATCTCATGTTTATTACATCTTGTGAACGTTATTGAAATGAAAATATACCAAATAACTTTATATGATATGGGACGTACCCGCCTAGGTTTGAACCCACGACCCAGACCTCGTAAGATGGGGCCGTTACCATTGAGCCACCACTGCTCAAATCCTAGACTCGGCAATATTGTAGTTGCGACTTAAGTCGCACCCAAAATAATTTTACGTTCTTTCCCCCAAAATCAAACTTATCGATACTTTTTCCACATCCCTACGCCAAAGCCATTAGCGACGCGATATCCCTGTCAACTGACATAGATCAATCATCATCATCTTTTGTTATCCGAGCTATCGGGGAAGCGGGCAGCGAGCAACTTGCCCGGACGAACTAATATATTGCCAGAATGATTTTCAGATGTAAAGATTATTGCTTCTTCGATTATTACCTTCAAGAATGGAAGATATTCTCAATTTGACATGTTGTGTTAGTCTATCTATTTTTTTTATTCCAGAATGGGCTTGCTCTTTGACCTCGATCACGCCTGATGGAAAGCGATAGACAATCTACGATGGAAAGAGCATGCCCAGAAGATGCCTGCCGGTCGAATCTGTAAAAATCTCACCGTGAAAACTTGCGTGGAGTGAGCTGTCAGTGTCACCCCACTAATGCTAGGGATTGACCAAGCATACATTTACAATCATAATCGAGATTTTAATAATATTTTTTATGCTAATTCTAGCCTTTTCCCAATTGTGTTAGGGTCAGCTTCCAGTCTAACTGCATGCAGCGAATAATCAGCCTTTAATATTCCCACTGCTGGGACACAGGCCTCCGCTCTGTGAGAGGGAGTGGGCCGTAATCTACCACGCGGGCGAGTTGGTAGATATCACATGTCTTCGAATTTTTGTTTCTAGGACATGCCGGTTTCCTCACAATGTTTCCCTTCACCGTTTTGAGAGCAGTGGTGATAAGAAAATTTACACACAAGTAAAGTGCTTGTCTGGGTTCGAACCTACGACCTACAACTCGTAAGCCGCGGCCGTTACCATTTTTGGCCACCACTGCTCTCCTGCATGCAGCAGAATACCAGTATTTAACATGGAGCGACTGCCTATCTGACCTCAACAACCTAGTTACTGGGTAGCACGATACTCCTTGATAAAACCGATTCAGATTGGTTTTTATGATTACGACGGCACTCGTAATGTTAAATGGGTCCACCACCACTTACTCTACAACTCAGCCTATTGCAGCCGACTGCTGGACATAGCCACAACACCCTGTCCTCCGCCTTACGCATCCAGTCCGTCAGCCAACATCTTTAGGTCGTCCGTCCATATTCTAGCTGGGGGGCGTCCAACACTACGCTTACCGATGCGCTGTCTGCACTTCAGGACTCGTCTGCTCCACCGGCCATCGGCCATCTGTCCACTCTGCAATCGCCATTTTGTTTTGTTTTGATTGTTGTCATTTGCCAGTGTCGCAACAATGTCGCAACTGTGTCGCCACAGAGCATGTCGTGTCGCAACACAAATCGACGTAGACAGAGTAATCTATAGACTCATGGTATCCGTGTCACCAAAAGAGACAAAAAAATCCGGCAATCTTCATCATACTATCATTTTTACAGCTTTATTACACTGCACCTTACCATTTTCAGTACAGTTGCGCAAATGTACTATTATTGAATTATGCACGCGGTGCATCGCGGTGTATTATTTTATTATTCCTTCATAAACGTCAAACTAGTTGTGCACATTAATGTGCTTAGCCGACACGCAGTAAGGGACAGAAATATTCTTACTCTGTCTCTTTTCTTTGCTAGCGACGTTAATATATTTTTTCGTTCTTTTTCTTGTGCGAATGAAAAAGAAGATAATATGCAGCAGTCTATAGTTTACTCTGTCTACGCAGATTGATGTGTATTGTCTTTGGCCCCTGGCCCTGACATCAAGCAATGGACAGAATTGTCAAACTCTTATTGCTTGAATACGAGGCTTTTGGCTACTTTGTTTGTAAATTTTTTGTAACGTGTGTTTTGTTTGTGCCGAATTAACTTTTTTTTCTTTTTCATATAATTTTTACAATATTATCATCATAGTTTATTTTGATCATATAAAATCAGGCGTTAGTTTACTGTAGATGACAATCACGTTTATTTCACACTAATTATGGCACTAACTATACTATTGGTGATCTAGCTAATGAAGGTGAGCTAGGTGAGCACCTCACCTCACCTTGATTAGCAGACAAAGCATTGAATAGCCGGTCGATTCTGTAAAAATCTCACCGTGAAAACTTAGGTGAAGTGAGTTTGTTTTTACTAGGAATTGACACTATTGACAGCTCACTCCACGCTCACTTCACCTAAGTTTTCACGGTGAGATTTTTACAGAATAGCACCGCAGGAACCTGTTCAATGCTTTGTTGATTGAATCTAGCAATCGATTGATTACTTTAGAGATGTTTGGAGATAGATTTCTTCTCGATAGTTTTACCCGGAGTTCTTCGAGGGTTTATTTCGCGAGCACCAATTGGATTTATTTCGTCGCTTAAAAGCGAGTCGTGCGAATCATCAGATCCCATTACGAATCCGTAAACTTTTCTGTTACATTTTATCTCTGTTACCTTCTTATCTATCACTTCGTTTGTATCAGAATATTCTTGTTTCATTGTATCATCAAATTCGTCGGGAAAACAAAACTGGTCAAGGTATCGAATATTTTCCAAATCCGTGAAGCCTGATGATAATGATATTCCAGGGCTTGATTTATACTGTTTTATGGGGGTTACAAGATCATCAGCAAGACCGTCTTCTTCTCTTGGAATAAAATCACAAACTGGTAAATGACTTTCACTTGCCTGTTTGGTTGGTAATTCACACTTTGAGTACAATTCATAACTTGATATACTATCCATCTTTACTAGATCTGAAAAATCTTTACTTATGGAATTTAATGTTGCCGTTTCAAACCATTCGCCTGTTTCAAACGCTTCTCCATTTTCATCTCCTGCTTCGTCTGCGCCTAATTCTTCGATCCTTAGTATATTGGCGTTTACACCAAAGCTCTTGTGGGCAACTGGGGGAATGAACTCATCATAATAGTCTGATTCATCTGGTAGTTTTAATACTACTAGGTCATTTTTCTCAGATGCTTTTGATAGCAGTTGATCAAATTGAACTCTAGGAGATACTTTTTCTGGAGTTTCTGCTTTTGAGGTCGCATTAAGTGGAATCATTTGAACTTGTTGACTTGACATTTCCTCCACTTCTGTATCTATTTTTGTACATTTAATCTCATCCTTCGTCTTGCTCTTATCTTCTTCCTTCTCTGTTAGTTTTACTTCTGGTGTAGTTTGTTGACCCCCAATGTTTTTTAGAGAATCGGATGTCAAGTTTGTGATGCAGTGGGTATTCTGTTGTTCTGTTTCTTCGTCTTTTTCCGATATATGATGAATGCTTGATGCCGTTTGTAGATTCTCCGAATTTGCTGAGTTCACTTTAGGTACTGTTTCTGGCATTTCTTCGAATTGTTGACGTTCAATAACAGAATTAGTTTCTTTTGGATTATATTCTTTCGGTTTTTCATCATCACTTGGTGCTGAATGTTGGTGCATGATGAATACTTTTTGACTTTCTGTTGGAAATGGAGGTTCGATATCTTTCATTGCAGATACTCGCCCTAGTTGACTAGACAGAAGTTCATCATCATGTAACAACATTTTGTTTACTAAATTCATGCCTCTAACCACTAATTCTTGATTGGATATCTTTGAAGGCAAAAGCTCAGTTATTGGTTGAGTTTTTTCAACTATTTTTGCTGAGGACTGTATTTCATTACCTGGAAACTTGCGTAGAATTGTCGCACTATATACAGCAACTAGATGACCTGTTCGTTGCTGTTGTTTGACAGTTTTTTGCTGAGACATATAACTGTTTATAATAGACGTTTCAGGAGCGTTATTTGGTACACCTGCTTTTCTGTTCTTACCGTGTTCTTCACGATACTCAGCTACTGATTCTGATATAATTTTTTTCAAAACTTTATCAATTATTTTATCAGTTTTCTTCTCATTTATCACTTTTAATAAAATATGTTCTTCTCTTTCTTTCTTTTTTTCTAAGTCTGCTGTCATTTCATCTGTTGTGCTGATGAGCCGTGGTATGATTTCTTTTGACAATTTCTTATATTCCCTGTAAATGTATTTAAGTAGTTGATTAGTTATTTATGTTCTTTTTTATATATTTGGTCAATGCCGGTCAACTCACCCTTCACAAGATTGGATAATAATAGGTAGGTATCTCTTAAATTTTAATAAGTAAAAATTATAAAAAATAAATTAAAATCTTTTAAAGATATAAATGTAACAAGTCAGAGGAATGAGGAAAATATCGTGTGGTAAGTTTTGAATATGAATGTCTATGGCTTTATGAGTAGGGGAAGACCAAAGAAATGATGGATGTACTCTGTGAATGATGATATGGTTAGAAAGAGGGTGACTACCGAGATAACGAATAGAGAAGTGTGGAAGAAAAAAAAACTGGTCAAGTACGAGTCGGACTCCCACACGACGGGTTCCGTACCACAAGGCATAAACGCCGAAAAAAACACGTTTGATGTATGGGAGCCCCCGTATTAGCCCCATATTTATTTTATTCTATTTTTAGTATTTTTTGTTATAGCGGCATCATCTGTGAAAATTCTAATCTAAATCCTAGCTATCACGGTTCATGAGATACAGCCTGGTGACAGACAGACAGTGGAGTCTTAGTAATAGGAGGATTATGGTTGGAGTAGGGTAGCAGTAGGGTAGGGGTAGGGTAGGGTAAGGGGTAGGACACCACGCAAACGAAGTAGCGTCGGGCAGCTAGAAATAATTTATATGGCAAAACGTTTGCCGTGTCAGCTAGTAGCTAATAAAGATGAAATTCGCATAACACGTATTTGCTTGTATGAAACTAACAGGTGTGAAAGAACGCATTACCTTCGGCTGCAGTATAATTTAATTTAGAGCTAAAAATATACTTTTGATTAACAAGTAGACCACTTTTTATATATCAGCTAACCGTACGAATTCCCGCATAAAACTGGTTAAAAATAAGTCTAGCATTTAACCTATACAGCGCCATAGACTAGGAAAACTGTGTAGACGCGAAACTCATATTCTTTCCATTGTAAAATACCGGCCAAGTGCGAGTCGGACTCGCACACGAAGGGTTCCGTCCCACCGTACATTTATTTTATTTTCATAATATGTTGAATAGTAATACACACTATGTGAAAATTTCAACTGTCTACCTATTACGGTTTAAGAGATTCAGCCCATCCGTCCGTCCGTCCGTTTGTCTGTCAGCACCATAGAGATGTAAAAAACATATATTTATGGTCAGCACAGACAGACGGACGGACGGACAGCGGAGGCTTAGTAATAGGGTCCCGTTGGCACCCTTTGGGTACAGAACCCTTATAATAATATTTTATCAAATTGACACTACGACAATTTGCCGCGTTATTACAATCTACTGAGTTGAGATTCAAATATGACGGACAATCTAAGAAAGTAATCTATTATATAAACTACTAGCTTGTGCCCGCGGCTTCACCCGCGTAGAGGTCGGAAATTATGTGAGATTTTTACAGAATAGCACCGCTGCACTGTGATTTTACTTTACTCAATAAAATGATTGTCTCATACAAATATTATTAATTCTATTAACAAAAAGTTAATGTTCATAATCATTTGACACGCTTTTTCACTTTCGTTTATACTAATAAGAACATTACAAGCAAAGAATAAGGTTTATATTCGTATGAAAAGCTTACTTTACTAATAATTTCCGATCGAGAGTCGCATTGCCTATTTTAGTCTATGGCATGACTAATAGGTCTGTCTGTCTGACTGTCCATTTGCCCCTAATGTTGGTAATAGAAACTATTTTAAAACGGTTACAATAGTTTAAAAGTACCATCGCGGCCTTTTCCGCCTGATCGTTTAGGGGTCGGCTTCCAGTCCAACCGAAGCCGACCCTAACATAGTTAAAAAAAGGCTAGGTAGATGATGAATCATGAATGAATTGAGAGCAGTGGTGGCCAGGGCTCTGAACCGGTTTAAAAAGAGCGGTTAATTTCGATTAAGTACCGGTAAATATATCGTTCCTTCATTAACCGGTTAAACAAGTGAACTGTTCTTATGAAACCCAAATGGTTACCGGTTACTTAAGCACAAACGGTTTTGACACCCAAATTAACCGGTTAATTCCGTAATTCTGTAATAAAATTTTGTAACTAAATGATATCGCAACGTCCAGACCGTGCTCGCGAGAGTGGCGGGGGCCGGGGGGGGTTTAAACTTGGTTTTAACCGGTTAATTTCCATTATCAAAACCAAAATTCATGAAAAACCGGTTTCTTGCAAAACGGTAAAAACCGGTAATGTGCAAACCTTAACCTAAATCGATTTAGGTTTGTGGTCAATGACCGTAACCGGTTAAGAATTTCAACCGGTTTCCGAGCCCTGGTGGTGGCCAAGTGGTGACGGCCGCGACTTACGAGTTGTAGGTTCGAACCCAGACCGGTGCTTTACTTTGTGTAAATTATATCATCACCACTGCTCTCAAAACGGTGAAGGAAAACATCGTGAGGAAACCGGCATGTCCTAGAACCAAAAATTCGAAGACATGTGACATCTACCAGCCCGCACTGGGCCCGCGTGGTGGATTACGGCCCACTCCCTCTCACAGAGAGGAGGCCCTTGTCCCAGCAGTGGGAACATTATAGGCTAATTTCACAGATCATGAATCTATCTAGTTTTACCTTAAAAAAATCTGAACTCAAAGCCCTATTAAATTCTAAAACGTAAACCCGCATTTTTATATTAAAACCAAATAAAAAATATGGGGTAATCAGTATAATATTAAAACGCATCGCCCTTAACCACTCCCCTTTGCCGTTTGTAACGCCCCTTTCGGTAATTTACGGCTAGCCAAGGTTATTTGTACCCCCGCACTCTTTAATTTTATTCCTTCAGTTATATTGAGCATCTTAGATCTACATAATTGTGGTTAAATATCTCAGAAATTGCTGAAACGATTAAGGACTAACTGAATTGTCTTTTCAAGGGAGGGGCCCGTGGCTAAATAATAACGGCCGCACAGGTCGATCGATCAGGTTAAGCTACGCTTGCCGCGGTTGGTCTGTGGATGGGTGACCATCTTTACATACCGTGACCCCTCCGTGCCTCGGAAAGCACGCTAAGCCGTTGGTCATTCGTGGATTTTTGACAGTCGTTACGGGTAGTCAGAAGCCCGAAAGTCTGACAAGCAGTCTTACCAAGGGGTATCGTATTACCCAGTAACTGTGTTGTGGATATCAGATAGGCAGTCGCTCCATGTAAAATTCTGGTATTTAGCTGCATCCGGTTAGACTGGAAGCCGACCCCAACATAGTTGGGAAAAGGCTAGGCAGATGATAAAGATGTCTTTTCAGACTTAGGTTGTGCACACACCAAGTAAAGACTATGCATGGACAATTTAAGTTAGTAATCAATTAGATACAGTGGGGCTCGTGTTCAGTAATAATAAAGCATGGTTGGAAAAAAACCTTTTTACAAAAAAAAAAACAATCGACTTCCAAAAAAGACACTACAAAGTGAATAACCTTAATTTCGGAAGTCGGTGTCGTTGGGTTCGCATTTTCTTTGTTCGTGAAGAAAACATCGTTAGGAAACCAAATATTCGAAAACATGGGACCTCTACCTACCCGCACTGGGCCCGCGTGGTGGTCTACGGCCCACTCCCTCTCACAGAGAGGAGGCTTGTGTCCCAGCAGTGGGAACATTATAGGCTGATTATAAAAACTAACTGTTTTATAACGAAATAGGGCTAAATTGTCCTTTAAAGACTTTTAACAGTTTTCAAGGAAACAACTAGCCTTAAGAGTAAACTAGTCGCGAGCTCGAACTCACTGGTGGTCATGGCCAAAAAGCACGCTGTCTCACCTGGCTTCGTGTACGATAGAGCTAGTATTATTGATGAGCAGTTAGACGCTAGTCTACACGAACAACGTCTAGTTCTCACGCCCAGAAACACCATTCCGAACCGATAGGCGTGTAAACAATTCGAAAAGTGCTTCGAAAAATCGAGTTTTATGAAAAAACCAAGTTTATTGAACTCTTCGATAACTGAGCTTTGTCGGTACGGACTTGGTTTTGAAGATTTTACACTTCTTTTATTACTTATTTACACCCAAAGTTACGTTAGAAATAGCAAGAAAAACGAATCTTTGTTGACTCAATGTTTAACTTTGGATGCAGAATGGCAAACAGTGGAGTAATACTCCAGCCCTCGAAATTTATATGAAAAAAATATCGACTAGTGGCGCCTTAAAATAAGTCAACTATACCTGACATAATTTAAACCATAACTGGCCAGCTAATGACAAATTCAAAGCAAAGAGCCATTTTAATTACTGACTTGACTAATAATAGGTACCGTATATTCCCGTAATCGGTATAGTATAAAATCGATGTCGGGACCGATATAATATTCATAATCGAGTCGCCCAGATTGTCCAGGCAAAGGAAATAGGCTAATTTTAGTTATACGATACGATTCCGATACGATTGATAGAAAAGCATAATCGCCTATAATGTTCCCACTGCTGGGACACAGGCCTCCTCTCGGTGGAATGGTGTGGGCCATAATCTAATCAAATCTCGCGTGACGACTCCCGGCCACCGTAGGCGCGGGCCTGCGGGCGGAGAGTAATGGGTAGCTCACCGTCCGATCAGGAGCAGGCCCGTGCCGGACGGCGCGTACGTGTTCCACGCGCGCCTCAAAGAGATGTCAGCAGCAGAGAACCCCTCCCCTTAGGGCCGAAGCCTGCCGGGTCAGCGGGATTGTCCGAAAGGGTTGCCGCTGGCCCGGAACATAAAGGGCTAAGGAAGGAACATGGGTGGGTTTTAGTCAGTAAGAGTCTGACACTCCCTTCCGCTCCACCCAGAGCGGGAGGGGTCATTTGATGATTTCCCATAAGAAAAAAAAAAAAAAGACCTAACAACTTTTAAGTCGCAACTGTTACCACTAGCCCACCACTGCTTAAATTAATTAATCAAGAAATAGATTGGGATAAGGGCAGGAAAACGATAAATATGGTTTCAGAATGACAGTCGTCGATGTTAAAATTAAAATGGCGTCAGTCAGTTGGTTCCTTATGAATAGTCATTTCATTGCAGGGTTGTCAATGTTCTAATAAGAGAAAAGTAACCTAACCAAACCTAACATCTGGGTGCCCTTCGCTCGCTTTGCTCGCTCACTTGAGCCGCCATCATCCCCTTCGAACCTAACCTGTCCGAGTCGGGGTGCCCCAAATCCCGAGCTCGCTTCGCTCACTCTTACATCCTAAGTTCTATTTGACATGGGCCATTTGTTCTTTGGGTGAAAAGTTATTGGTCAAAACATTCTGTTGGTTAAGCATTCACTGATGTAGAGCTATGTTGACGAAACGTTCGTGGGTGAAAAGTCCTTTGGATGAAAAGTTAATGGTTTAAAGATAATGTTGATCAACGGCTCATGGAATAATCGACTGTTGGTAAACCGTTTCAGTACCTGGAAGAACTTACTATGTTAAGCTGTTGTACAGAATAATACTACTAGAAAAAGTAAGTTTTGGTTCTAATAAGCCACGTTTGGTACCAGCCCTAGAAAATCATAAATAATACAATATCTTAGGTGCACGCCATATTGGAAATGTACTTTTTAATTACGACCCAGAAATTATACCTGTGTGAGTTAAGTATTACCTATGTAGCAGTTTCATTGAGATACTTATAATTACTTTAATTACCACAATAGCTGGAATATTATATTTACATAGGTACGGTCGGCTGCAAAAATGGATGGGTAGTTCAGATTCAAAATCCTATGAATCAAGAAATGACGGTGTTCTTTTTGTCTCTTCAAACAATTTATAATTAATAGTTTCTTTTTAAGAAAATTGTTCCTTATTATTAACCTATTATGTTAAAATTGAATATCAATTTATTAATAGGTAGGTACCTACCTATAAAAAAAATAAATAAATAAAAAATTGATATTCACACTTGAACTTCAAACGTTCACAGGAAAATAGACATTAGGGTACCCATGGACTTTTGCAGGTGACTGTACATTGTTGGTTTTAGTTTTGATTTTCTTAAAAAACTTAAAAACCCAAATTTTTGGTCCCAAAGCACGCAACACACACAATCTAAAGATTCGTTGTATTAGTATGTAACTGTAATGTCAACGGCACGGTTGGCGCAGTGGTTAAGCGATTGACTGCTGCGCTGCGTGTCGCGGGTTCGATTCCCGCACGGAACAAATATTTGTATGACCTACAAGTAGTTGTTCCGGGTCTGGCTGTTTGTGTACGTGAATTTAAATGTATGTAAACGCACCCACAATACAGGAGAAATTCCTAGTGTGGGGCAATGTTTTTAATAAAAAAAAAAAAATAAAAAATGTAGGTATTTCTTGCAACCTCTGTAACTTATAACTTACTAGCTGCGCCCCGCGGTTTCACCCGCGTAAATGTCGATCCCGTGGGAATATCGGGATAAGAAACGTAAGAAAATTTGAATTTCGCGGTCTCAACTCCGTTCACCTTAAATCGTTTCACAATAAACGCTGACCAATGACAAAGCTGACTTCAAATAGACCTTCCACGAACGTCTGAGTTAGTAAAACTTTCAATGCAAAACTGTCATCGTTGGTCTTAGCCAAGGAGTATAGAATGTTGAACGATTTCATCGATTGAAAAGCCTTCTTGGCTTTTCAAACTTTTAAATGGATTTTTTTATTACAGCTACTGACCTATCATGTTCATTTTCTTTAGTTATTAACTGACACCCCGCATGCTCTAATGATGAAGAGCACAAGTCAGTACACCGTCTGCGAGGACACCCTTGGCCAGGGCATATGAGGACCATGCAGATGAATGTATGAGGATAAGCCTTTGAGAAAAACCACACAGATTTGAGTGGACCTATCCGGATATAAATGGTTAGCGATGGTAAGTATACCATGACATTTTAATAGGAGTATAGAGGTATGAGGAACAGAGTTTAAAGTTCACTCATCTCTATAGAAAAGGGAGGATCCACCCACCAGACGGATGACGTGTCTGGCGGGCAACTGCCCGATGATAAATCTCGGGCTGTTCGTTGTATACAAGTTGCGCGGTAAACTCTGCTTGCGAGATGCAGGATTTTGTGTGATGTCAGCATGATGCGTAGTTCGCATGTGGCGTTGTAGATACCGCTACAGAGTCATTTCGGGTTCCGCACCGTCGTCCTATATCCATACGAATATTATAAATTCGAAAGTAACTCTGTCTGTCTGTCTGTATGTTACCTTTTCACGCCTAAACCACTGAACGGATTTCGATAAAATTTGGCAGAGAGATAGATTGCATCCCGGGGATGGACATAGGATAGTTTATATCAGCCAGCTATATGTTGCTGATGTTCATAGACGACGGTGCTCACTTATTAACATCAACCAGACCGTCCGTCGGCTTATTTGCCACAGACTTATCCATTTTCCTTCCTAAATCTAGGTCTAAACCGAAGCTCGATAACCCAGGTAGGTAATTTTCTTTGTAGTACGCCGCAACTCGGAACTGCCTGGCTATTTTCTTTTTAATAATTCATAGGGATCAAATTAGTGCGGTTCTGAGCTCACAGTTTAGTTTAAAATTCACTATAAGTGAAGTTCTATAAGCTTTGTCGTCAAAGTGGATAACAATGGATTATTTAAAAGGTCACTGGACTGTGATTACTGAAGTTGTTTAGTACGGGAATCGGTTTCACCCGCGTAAATATGGATCCCGTGGGAATATCGGGATAAAAAGTAGTCTATATGTTAATCCAGGGTGTCAGCTACCTCCATACAAAATTGTATCAAAATTGGTCCAGCCGTTTGAGCGTGGAGAAGTAATAAACATATAAACACACCCCTACACACTCACAAACTTTCGCCTTTATAATATTAGTGTGATATTGATTGAGCCCAGAGAGCTGTGGTGGTCCAGTGGTAACGGACCCAGACAGGCGCTTTACTTTGTGTTAATTTATTTCATCACCATGCACTGCTCTCAAAAACGATGAAGGAAAACATCGTGAGGAAACCGGCATGTCCTAGAACCAAAAATTCGAAGACCGGACCTCTACCACCCCGCACTGGGCCCACGTGGTGGATTACGGCCCATTCCCTCTCACAGAGAGGAGGCCTGTGTCCCAGCAGTGGGAACAGTATAGGCTGATAATGATGATGAGCCCAGTAGGTGGCCACGTTGGTTGCGGCATCAGTTGGATTCATTAAGTCATCCAAGGTGCAGACCAGGTGAATGGCACTTAGGGCACTTCAGGATGTGGTGGGGTGGGGTTTTATTTCGTTAAGGGGAAGGGCTGATTTTTCAATAATCCGGTACCTTTTATCTGAACAAGAAATATGACAGTTTGTTTGACATAGAATAGAAATACTCTTTATTATGTATATTACATATTTTCCATACAAAAGCTGTCAAACCGCCATATTTATTCCTCAGAGACAAGTTAGTCTGACTATTATAATAATGTAATAATATTATAATATTAATAATGTACCCAGGGTTACTAATTACTATGGAGACAGAACCTTAAAAAAACGCGTACCTTATTTATTGAACACTTTGCCTGCTGACATCAGACATGAAGATAACAAAGTAAAATTCGCACGTAAACTTAAACATTATTTATTAGAGACAATGTAAGCGTAGGTATTATGTAAGTTATACATGTATTGATTAAGCTATAATGTAATAGAGACTCATCGATCTCACAGTTAAACTGCGTAAGCAGTTTTGTGGGGCAATGTATTATTGTTTTGAACTGTAAAGGGATTAAATAAAATCATTCATTCATTCATTCATTCATATTAAAAATCAGCCTTCAGTCTAATTTTGTGGATCGAGGTATTAGTTTTTTTTTTATCAATTTATTTTAATCAAAATGATATAACGAAATAAATTATTTACAAAGTCAAACTTTTATTTGTTTTGGTTCGTGTTACAAAGAGAAAAGAAAAAAAAATTATTCCCAAGGTCGACATCATCTTCGTTTGACCCAAGTCTGACCTGATTAAATTCTTCCATTGCGGGACAAAACACGAGAACATAACATTAGCATAGCAAAAAGATGTTTTCATTGAGGTTTATTCATCACAAAACAACCGGTGTGAAGTGCGAGTGACTCGCGCACTACGGGTTCCGTAGAATAGAAGAATAGAATAGAAATACTCTTTATTATGTACACCAAATAAATTACAGACATAAAAATAGAAACTGTACACAGGGTGACACAATGGGCGGTCTTATCGCTAAAAGCGATCTTTTAAAGACAACCTTTGGATGGATTAAAAAGGGGAAGGACAGACAAATACTGTAGGTAGTCTGTGGTGTACCTATTACATAATACAATAAAACATACATAACGTATATTATACTAATTTAAATAAATATATACATATAATAATAAACATGAAACAGGAGCAAATAAATTATGATGATGACGTTTAAGGAGAGAGGAAGTGCTTTTTTATCATAATTTTAAAAGTGGACAAAATACAGGCGGTATATGATTCTCACACACTTATTTAATAATTTGACGCAGATTAAAGGCGATTCGTCGATGACGTGCTACCTCTGTCGCGCTCCATCAAAAAAGTGCGCCACAAGATGGTTGCCCGTTTGACGTTCCGCCAGAATGACAATATTCAATCTGTCATTCTCGTCTAGAAATTGAAGGTGACGCTACCGTCGCGCCGTCAAGTATTTGGAAAAAATACTGTATTATGTAATTTTCGTTTGAAAAGTGCTGCGCCGTAATTGTAACACACGATCAATCACAGTTTGAATAATTTTAAAGGATTTTGCTAATCCATTGCTTCATATGTTCGAAAAATTTGTCTGCTCAAGAACGTAAATAACGCAATGAATGTTGTGCAACTGTCAAATTGAAAATTATTGCTACTGATAATGTGTTACGCAATTACCCAGCAGTAGCTCATTCAGGCATTTTTTTCAGACGCTTTCGAATACTCGCTAAAAATGTTCGAGTTGGGACGCTTCTCTGTTTTCAAATAGCTTCGCCTCAAACCTTGTATGATCTATCAATTAAGTACTTATAACCATTAAAAAGTTAAATATTTATTCTGACGCGCCAATATAATGTAATTGATATGATCTGTATCACGCCCTGTATTATTTTATGGTGTAGGCAGAACTTTAGGTCATACCTACACGAAGTTATTATGGGTTAGAGCGCTGTATTGATAGCTTGCTTCTTGTGGGAAGCGTAATTGCTCAAAGAAATAACGCAATGTATGTTGTTTAACTGTCAAAATGAAAGTCATTGCTACTGGTGGTGTATTACCTACGCAATGACCCCGCTGATTCTGAGTGTGGAACCTAAGATAGAAACACGCTTGTACGATACGACTACATACAGAAAGCACAGCTAATAGAAACCTCTATTCCTAGACAGCACGTTTCGCCGAAAACATTGTTCATAGAAACCACTGTTTCACCTTGGTTCACAGAAAGCGCCTTTGGTTCACGGAAACCAATTGGATCGTTATTTTTAAGTAAGCTGTATTCCAATTTACGGCAAGAAGTGCTATCTATGAACAGAGATATATAAGATATCTACAAACAATGTTTTCTATCAACAAAGTTTTCGGCGAAACGTGCCGTCTAGGAATAGAGGTTTCTATTAGCTGTGCTTTCTGTATGTAGTCGTATCGTACAAGCGTGTTTCTATGTTAGGTTCCACACCGGTTGATTCTCAACCTAGTTTGAATAAATGGATTTTGACTACGGTTTTAAAGATACAGCCCCGTAACAACAGACACATAGACAGGCGACGTAGGCTTAGAAACAAGGTCCTGTTGGCACTTGGTTGCGGAACCCTAAAAAACGAACAAAATAATGATGGAGGACTTGTATAACAAAAATATTCTTTGGACTGTTCTTCTCAAGGGCCGGGACGTACTTGAATAATATCCATTTGTATTCACAATAAGACATGAAATCATTTTTTCCTGTAACTGTGGTAGTTTGTATTCAAATATACCTATTTCACGATGTTTTGTAACAAATATAGGATTAGGTGAGGCGTAAGACTGCGTTTTTTTAAGGGGCTTACGTGACCTAAAGCGCGGTCACTGTCGGACTGCATAGAAAAGAAAGAGAAGCGCGATGACACAACGCTGGTCATTTATTGCAAAATATGAAGCAATTAAAAAAAAAATTAAAAAAATTAATTATTTAATTACAAAAAATCTATTGTTTGGACTAAAAAATTAAAACAGTAGTGTTTTAGTATGTTGCTTGTAGAATAACCAGGGTCCTGTTGGCACCCTTTGGGTACGGAACCCAAAGACAATCGTATTTGAAAAAAACCGCTTTCAGCAACCGATTGTCATACAAATATCAACGACTAAAAATCGCAACATAAAGTCGCAAACTCGCCTGAAACTTATTACGCCGCTCGGGGAACGAGTTTCATTGCGATACCTTCATTCAGGAAATTGAGTTTGAGTAAACTTGCGTTAAATTTCAGTCGAGAGCACTTGTTTTATTTACTGTAGTTACCGACTACTACGACTCTGCCGAGTCCGCTTTCGATGTAGGTTGTGAATATATAGTAGGTGTATGTAATTCATCATCTGTTAAGTCGTTTTAAGGTCATAGCGCACAAAGGGATCGGCACCGTATCGCCTTTCACCTTTCACTTCACCGTAAGCAAACACGTAACCAAAGCGGATCAGCCGGTCGATTCAGTAAAAATCTCACCGTGAAAACTTAGGTGAAGTGAGTTTGTTTTTGCTAGGAATTGACACTATTGACAGCTCACTCCACGCTCACTTCAGCTAAGCTTTCACGGTGAGATTTTTACAGAATAGCACCGCTGAAGCTCCGATACGTCGACTCGGCTACGGCTAGGCGACGCCGCGCTTACGGCTCGCCGACCGCTGGTTGATGGTGCAGCAAGCAGGCTAGAGGGGTGAGAGGGGCAAGGGTGGACGAAGAGACGTAGGCTCGGGTACGGAGAGACGTAAGCGCGGGGACGACGAGCCGTAAGCGCGGGGACGACGAGCTGTAACGCACCGCACCGCGGTTCGTGAGCTTGTCCCGAGGCGAGGCGATTACGTTACGATTCTGATTAGTGTGTGTTGCATTATGGAGTTTCACACAAAGAATACTGAACGGCTCGAGTTGATACGGTGCCGATCCCTTTCCGGTTTAATACGTGTGCTATGACCTTTAGAGTCAAAGTACTCGTAGGTTGAAACAAACGCGTTGGGCGATAATCTTAATCTGCCTAGCCATTTCCCAACTATGTTGGGGTCGGCTTCCAGGCTAACCGGATGCAGCTGAATACCAGTATTTTACACGGAGCGACTGTCTATCGGACCTCCATAACCCAGTTACTGGGTAATACGATACCCCTAAGACTGGTTGTCAAATGACAGGGCATAATTAGCACATTTCAAAAATACTACTGAAATAAGACCCAAAATATTTAAAGTACTTTCTTTTTTCATAATTTTCAGTATTCGGGCTTTACTTTAAGTTTTTTCAAAATTGCTATACCTAGGTGCATGCCTATAAAATTTGAGGAGTTCCCTCAATTCTTCATAAATCCCATCATCAGAACTGGATTTTGACAAAAATGGGACCAATCGGGAAGTAGGTATATCCTTTTAGATAAAAAAAAATATTTTCCAAATCGGTTTATAAATGAGGATTTAATGAATTAATTTTCCAATCGGTACTGAGGTAATTTTACATTAAAAAAAAACCGAATTGAGAACCTCCTCCTTTTTTCGAAGTCGTATAATTAAAAATTATCAGCCGACCCATACATTTGGTTTGATATGTATTGAAGTTTTGTATTGTACAGTTTGTTTGGGGAAGTTTTGTTGGTCCCATAATATAAAGAAAGTTGTTCAGTTTGGTGGTTTGTATCACACGCTTAAATATGACCATAATATAAAGAAAGTTGTTCAGTTTGGTGGTTTGTATCACACGCTTAAATATGACCATAATATAAAGAAAGTTGTTCAGTTTGGTGGTTTGTATCACACGCTTAAATATGACCATAATATAAAGAAAGTTGTTCAGTTTGGTGGTTTGTATCACACGCTTAAATATGACCACATCTTTTTGGTACACTAAATAATAACAGCCGCACAGGTCGATCGATCAGGTTAAGCTACGCTTGCCGCGGTTGGTCTGTGAATGGGTGACCATCTTTACATACCGTGACCCCTCCGTGCCTCGGAAAGCACGTTAAGCCGTTGGTCCCGGCTGTCATTCATGGATTTTTGACAGTCGTTACGGGTAGTCAGAAGCCCGAAAGTCTGCCAACCATTCTTACTAAGGGGTATCGTATTACCCAGTAACTGGGTTGTGGATCAGATAGGCAGTCGCTCCATGTAAAACACTGGTATTCAGCTGCATTCGGTTAGACTGGAAGCCGACCCCAACATAGTTGGGAAAAGGCTAGGCAAATGATGATCTTTTTGGTACACGCTGTAACCACATAGCAGTTTGTGTCAGCACTAATATTGGCAATGGCACTTTGTAGCACTTGATCTTAAATCGTATCGTATAACTCAAACGTTCAACATTTTCGATATTAATAATATTAAATACAGAATCGCGATCAGACGGAGTTGCATCTCTAATAACCGGGTACATACTGCACGGTGTATCGCAAGATTCATCTGAAGATTTCGTGAGAAGCATCGTAGTTTATAAGCGATTCAAAATCATGCTGAGGAAGTAACATGATTGTTGAGGATTTCAAGCATTTTTATTTTATTTTAAAACAAGAGGTTATTTTAACACTTTTTAGACATTTTTTTTTCAATCAGCAGCGCAATGGTTTTTATTTTAACAGCTAAACAATATTCATTGCGTTGTTAACGTTGTCGAGCTGTCAAATTTTTCTTACTGTGGAAGTAATGGTTTATGAATTTCCGTCAAAATCTTTCGGATACTGATTGTTACGCATTTGGGGTTCAATCGTTATTTGTTAGATTTGGCGTATCCTATTAAGTAGAGACCTACGTATTAACATGCAAAACACCGGATTATAATCCCACAAAAGCCACAATACAACACGTGAACTAACCCTAGTGCCACAAATATAACTGACATTTGACATAAAAATGTAGGTTACAGAGTGTTTTCATAAACATTCTACCTCTTCTAATTTTTAAATTCATAACTGAATAATGAAAACTCGCTAGCCTGTCCGTCAAATTGTAACATAAATAGCATTTTCCTTCAGCTTGCGCGGAAAACAGTGTTATTTTATTATTTTTAAAACTGCTCTTTTTCTGACCCACCTATTTTTTAGAAATAACAACTGCCTACCTACTTACTTATTGAATTAAAAGATAATTCTTTCGCACTGTCTTCGAATTAATAACAACGAGATGCGATTCGAGTTCTGCAGTAGAATTTTAAATCATCATCATCATCAGCCTATAGCAGTCCACTGCTGGACATAGGCCTCCCCTAATGAGCGCCATAGCGCCCTGTCTTCAGCTTGACGCATCCAGCATCTGCCTGCAGTCTTTCGCAGATCGTCATCCCACCAGGCCGGAGGGCGTTGAATTTTAAATGATAAATGATTTATTTTCTGTAAGTAGGTTTGTACAAACACTTTTACACGTCAATTATATTTTTTTAACTAGATGAGGTCGGCGTTTCCTATCTGACTACTCTGAGAAGAAAGGCCGAAACCAACTCAGAGGTCACAGTCTCTTTTAAAGTCCAGACAAAATCTTGGTCAGATCGTGTGAAAACCATGTAGATTGGTGTCTGAAATGGTCACACAATCATGGTTTACAAGCCTCAATGCGGTTTGAAACCTGATATTTATATAATCATGTTATATTTACATAATTTAAAAAGCTAACAGTCTTAAAATAATAATAATAATCTGTAAAGATAATAGATTTACATAATATAAAATTTATTTAAAATGTATATTTATAAGCATTTAATATTGTAAAAATTGCTGTGCCCTTGCAGCCCCTCAAAACTTTTTTTACTGAATGAGAGCAATCAATAATGCAATTTTTTTTTATTAATAATGCCTATGGCATTAAGTCCGCCTTTGTAATTTATGTGCTTGAAGTGTAAAAAAAATAATATTTGAATTTGTCTTTTTCATTGTTGTGATTGTTTTAATAAGTATGGAAAATATAGAATTTCTTTTCTAATGTGACTATGCTAATAATTTTAATGTTCCGGAATATAAACAAAAATCACCTTTGTTCAAACAACGACACATTCAACTAAAATATCTCCAGATTTATCCCGAAGATCATTCGCCCTTATAAACTGTGTTATCATTACTAATATATTTGTTTTAGTACTATTTGTTGTACTCTGGACGCTTTTAACGCATACGTCTTGTTTATTTTTACATCGTTCTCACATTATTTAATTATAAATTCAAAAGTAATGATGTAACTAATATTTTTGTAAAATATAATTTAAAAAGAGTGTCCATGGAGTTTCTTGTCCGTTCTTCTCCATAGGTACCTACGCTTTGGAATGGGCAACTAGCTTCACATTTTTCTGACTGACCTACTTCTTGACAATTCAAAAGTGCCTGTAAAATGGTTTAATTGAAATAAATGCTTTGAGTTTGAGTTTGAGTTTGAGTGCCATTTATTTTTTTGATATTTTCAATGTACAGAATTTTCACTCCTACAGATTTATTATAAGTATAGATTTCGGGTTTATACCCATAATATTTAATATAGCTCGTCTTGTAGCTCGTGTGTAGCTTTAACCTTTTGACAGCCATACGTCAAAAAATCAAAAACGTGCCCTCGGTGTCAAAGTCTGTCATGTAGTTGAACCATGGCGTGCTGGGCACATTTTGGTATGTCATCTATACATGACTGTGGCGGTCAAAAGGTTTAATGTATGTATGTGTGAAAGCACACTAAGCCGTTGCTCCCTGCTGTCATTCGTTGATCTTTGACAGCTTGTCGTTAAGGGAAGAAAGAAGAAAGAAAGTTGAAATTTTACACAAGTATCTTAAATAAGTAGGGTTACGATCGTGAATCATATTTTAACCAATCAGACACAGAAAAAACATAAGAAAATTATGAATTTCTGCAAATTGCAAAAAAACGTAAGAAAATTATGAATTTCTGCAAATTGCAAAAAACGTAAGAAAATTATGAATTTCTGCAAATTGCAAAAAACGTAAGAAAATTATGAATTTCTGCAAATTGCAAAAAACGTAAGAAAATTATGAATTTCTGCAAATTGCAAAAAACGTAAGAAAATTATGAATTTCTGCAAATTGCAAAAAACGTAAGAAAATTATGAATTTCTGCAAATTGCAAAAAACGTAAGAAAATTATGAATTTCTGCAAATTGCAAAAAACGTAAGAAAATTATGAATTTCTGCAAATTGCAAAAAACGTAAGAAAATTATGAATTTCTGCAAATTGCAAAAAACGTAAGAAAATTGCAAAAAACGTAAGAAAATATGAATTTCGTTGGCTACCTTAGCGCATTCGTGGATCTTTGACAGTCGTTACTGGTTACGGGTAGTCACAAGCCCGAAAATCTGACAACCAGTCTTACTAAGAGGTTTCGTGTTACCCAGTAACTGGGTTGTGGAGATCATAGATAATTATGCTCGCTCCATGTAAGATTCAGGTATTCAGCTTCATCCGGTTAGACTTTAAGCCGACCCCAACATAATTAGGAAAATGCTAGGCAGAAGATGAGATAGACAAGATGGGATTCTTCATCAGCAAAAATGACGAACTTCCATACATACTTTCAACCCCTATTTAACCCTTTGAAGGGAAGAATTGTCAAAAATCTTTTTTCTCTTTTTATTTAAATACGTTGCTCCACACCCCACACTAGGAATTTCTCCTGTATTGTGGGTGCGTTTACAAACATTTAAACTCACATACACAAACAGCCAGACCCGGAACAACTATTTGTAGGTCATACAAATATTTGTTCCGTGCGGTAATCGAACCCGCGACACGCAGCGCAGCAGTCAATCGCTTAACCACTGCGCCAACCATGCCGCCTTCTTAATTGTTCACTAGTTCTTAATTGTTCACTTTCGTTGTGTGAGGAACTCTTGTACAAAATGTCACGCTTCAAGATCCAGCGGTTTAGGATATACCTTGTCTATCAGTAAATTCATTGAATTTAAGATTTTTTATTAGGTAGAAAAAGATAAAGAGGCTGGTACATGTTTAAAGTCTAAATCCATACTTCCATACTAATACCTATTAATTCGAAAGTAACTCTGTCTGTCTGTATGTTACCTTTTCATTCCTAAACCACTGAATGGATTTCGATAAAATTTGGCAGAGAGATAGATTGCATCTCGGGAAAGGACAATTTTTTATAAATTCTCCTAACTTGGACAGCGTGCATTTAAAAAAAATCGCTACTCCCGCGCAAATGTGAAAACATCCCCATTTCATTTTCATACACTATCCTAATTTCTTTTCAACAAACGCCATCTACCTTCTCACCGGGGAACCGAACCCGGACCAACCCCTCTCTAACAGATCGATGTTGTTATAAATAAACCGTCTAGCCGGGGGTGGGGCTACCCCAAGTCACAGAGTAGATAATTCTACAGAAGGTCAACTGTAGACAACAAACGAAAACAAGCGCACACATAGACACGCTTCACGTACAGCGAGTGCAAGCGCACTCGCGTTTTACGACTGGCATGCGTTTGATATGGCTGCCTTTCCACTTTTCAATAGAATCGTTTGATGTTAAGAGTCCATACTACCTCAGCTAAAATTCACTCTTTTATCTCCCTTGCACGATACTGCTCGCGGACTGAGTGAGAGCGAGACTGTGCGGTGCTGGGCGGAAGGCAGCGCCAATAGTTTAGGTATTTGCTTTTTACGGTGAAAATAATGGTAATTCAAAAAAAAACTTAAAACCTGCTTTATAGTTAGTTCATTTAGTATGCAAAGTTTCATGATCTAATTTGAAGTATTTTTTTTAATACCAGCGGTTTATTGTTCGGTTTGGAGGTAACTTTGGATTTTTTTATATCGAGGAAATTTTATGGAATCGTGTTTTCATCAAACATAGCACTTAACATTAATCCTCAAGTTTACCATATATTTATTTCAAAATTAATGCTCCGGTATTTTCGACATAGCGGAGGATCATGCTAAGCCACTTGAGGTAATAAGCGTAGCTTGGCTTAGCTCTGGTGGAAAAGGGTTCAACGAAGCTAAGATTTTGACAAACACAATACATCTTACCCGCTCCGTTACACTTTAGCTGTGGTGGAAGTAGACACATACTTTCGTAGATTAGCTTCACCGCTTAGCTACCTAGCACTTTTCTCGTTGAAAGGTCTGAATTACACGGTGCGATTTAATTGCCCGTGGCATACCATAAGTTAAAGCAACTATAAAAGTTGCACCGTCATTTGTTGCTTCAATTTTATTGTAAGCCACAAGCAAGAAACTTTCCTTGTGAATGGGCCAGTACGCGTAGCATGACGTTTTGTCGACGGAAGAATAGCCAAAATGACACATTGCCATGCTTAGACGCGTTGATTGCGTACAAATATTTCTACAATCTGTCATGTTGTCTATTCTTCCGTCGACAAAACCCGTTTCTACGGCGGTCATGCCACGCGTGCAGTGCAGGTATTTCAAATTTACCTATGTAAATTCTAATAGTAACAAGAAAAACATTCTAAAGCTCAAAGAGCGGCCTCGGAACATCAAAGGGGATTTCTCTTTGCGGTATTGAAGAGCGCGCTGGAGGATACCGCGGCGGGATGCGACGACAAGCGGCGGGACTTGACAGCATGCGGCGTGAAGTAACGGCAGGTTGCGATGGCATACGGCGGGATGCGAAGATATGAGACAGGCTGGCCTTGACAGAGATATCAAACGAATGACAGCCGCAAGTCGCTTGCAATCGATGTTCAAAAAGTGTATGTATGTGTTTGTGCATTTTCTCTGGTTCATCATCATTCTCCTGCCCTTATCCTAATTTATTTAGGACCAGCGCAACATGTATTTCTCTTCCATACTTCTCTATTAGTCGTCATCTCGGTAGTCACCCCCTTTCTAGCGACATCATCTTTCACACGGTCCATCCATCGTTTCTATGGTTTTCCCCTACTCTTACTTTTCTTGTGGGTTTTCGTTCGCTGTTTGGAGCTGACCTTCTGCACCTAACTACTCTGTGGCCAAGAGGTCGATGACCTCATTGCATGGCTCTTTGATTCCTGCTCTATACTTTATGGGGTGACTTTTGCTTTAGTATAGAGGCCGGTCAAGTGTGAGTTGTGTTTGCGGTGATTTTTATTTTTACCGACTTCACAAAAAGGAGGAGGTACTATGTTCGGGTGTTTGTATGTTTTTTTTTTTTTTTGTATGTTTGTTCATCGAATACTCCGCCAATTGTCGACGGATTTTTATGACGTAATTTTATGTTGTAAAATATAGGATGGTACTGCCTTCAGTATCATACTTGTTTCTTCAATAATGGTAAGATTTGATAAGATACTTGCGAGAAACGTTTACGCAACAATAATAACTAAAAATTACATAAAATATACAGGCTAAGCACAATCAGCCTATAATGTTCCCACCGCTGGGACACAGGCCTCCCCTCGGTGAGAGGGAGTGGGCCGTAATCCACAACGCGTGCACCAGTTGGTAAATGTCACTATATGTCTTCAAATTTTTGGTTCTTATTTGCCGGTTTCTTCATGATGTTTTCCTTCACCGTTTTGAGAGCAGTGGTGATGAAATAATTCACACAAAGTATAACGCTTGTTTGGGTTCGAACCTACGACCTTAAGAGTAAACTAGTCGCGAGTTCGAACCCACTGGTGGTCATGGCAAAAAAGTACGCTGTCTCACCTGGCTTCGTGTCCGACAGAGCTAGTATAGTGATGAGCAATTAGACGCTAGTCTACCCGAACATCGTCTAGTTCTCACGCATAGAAACACCGTTCCGAACTGATAAATCAACTGCATAAATCAATTACAAATAAAGTCTTCTCTTCGATAACTGAGCTTTGTCGGTACGCACTTGGTTTTGAAGATTTTACAATTCTTTTATTACTTACTAGCTTCTGCCCGCGACTTCGTCCGCGTGAAATTTCACCCTCTTAGGGGTGGAATTTCGAAAAACCCTTTCTTAGTGGATACCTACTCTTCACAAAGAACACACCCTCCAAATTTCATGTCTCTAGGAGCAGCGGTTTAGACTGTGCGTTGATATATCAACAATCAATCAGTCAGTTTACCATTTTATATATTGATTTACACCCAAAGTTACGTTAAAAATAGCAAGAAAAACGAATCTTTTTTGGCTCATAACTTTTTAATGGTTTTTTATTTTACTATTCTGTTTCGTACAGACAACATTAATAATAAGCCAAAACGATATCATGTTTAACTTTTGATGCACAATGTCAAACAGTGGAGTAATACTCTCCCGAAATTTGTATCGAAAAAATATCGACTAGTGGAACCTTAAGTCTCGGCCGTTACCACTGGGCCACCACTACTATACACCTGTCTATCCTTACGAGAAATGCAGGCGTGATGTTACATTGTTAGATTAAAACTTGTTATTATGTGCAGACGATTATTTTTCTGTCTTTCTAAGATAGAAATTCTGGCAAAATGTGTTTGACACTAATTCGTATTTCAAAGGATACCTTCAGGTAACTATAAACTATTATGTAGTTTAAAATAACCATAAAAACATTTTCAGGACAAATCTCCTTTCTTGAAAAACTCCTTTGAAGAAATTTTCTTTAACACCAGGATTTTTAACAAAAGTATTTCCTTTGTAGGGTTCCGTACCCAAACGTGCCAACGCAACCTTCCGCTGTCCGTCCGTCTGTCACAGGGCTGTATCTTTTAAATCGTTACAGGTAGATACTTGATATTTTCAGTGTGTAGTACTATGGCCGCTATTAACAATAAATAATAAAAGTTAAACTAAAATAAATAAGGGAGTGTCCATACTCCCCATAAAAGACACGTGTTAAATCACACTAATATTATAAAGGCGAAAGTTTGTGAGTGTGTGTTTATATGTTTGTTACTTCTTCACGCTCAAACGGCTGGACCAATTTTGACAACATTTTGTATGGAGGTAGCTGGCACCCTGAATTAACATATAGGCTACTTTTTATCCCGATATTCCCACGGGATCGACATTTACGCGGGTGAAACCGCGGGGCGCAGCTATTAAATAATATGTAGTGTTAAATATTGTACATCATCATCATCATCATTTCAGACGACAAACGTCCACTGCTGGATATCTATAGGCCTCCCCTAAGCACCTCCACTTCGACCGATTCTGTGCTTCTCGCATCCAACGAGTTCCTGCAGCCTCCACAAGGTCATCGGTCCACCTTGTGGGAGGCCTTCCAACGCTACGTCTTCGGGTTGGAGAAATAATTTTGGACGGTGGCACGGAACCATTCGTTGTAGAGTCCGACTCGCACTGGGCCGTTGCTTACCAGTAACTAAAAAGCCTAGCCAAGTGAAATAATTTAATTGAATTATTTTTCGAAAGAGATTCGCTAAATGTCCTCGGATTAGGGCAATTAGGGCATTCGTTAATTGGGACCTATTTTGAAAAGATTGAATAGACGTCAAAAGTGAGAACTGACTTTTAGAACCTATTATTTTAAGTCATCACCTGCCTAGGCTTTTCCCAAGTTGGCTTCCAGTAATCGGATGCAGCTGAATACCAGTATTTTACATAGAGCGACTGCCTATCTGACCTCCACAACTCAGTTACTGGGTAATACTGGTAAGACTGGCTGCGGGCTTCTGACGACCCGTAACGACTGTCAAAGATCCACGAATGACAGCCGGGACCAACGGCTTAACGTGCTTTCCGAGACACGGAGCGGTCTTGGTATGTAAAGATGGTCACCCATCCACGGACCAACCGCGGCAAGCGTAGCTAAGTCTGGTGCTTCTAATACAGGCTGCCTTAACCGTTGCAGCTATAGGAAAACGTAATCCGGAGACCATTGAAATCTTGGAGAATTGCACTTTTTGTTCATTTATATCTTTCGGCATCTTTCACTCGAAGTAATGTTTGAACGCAGAAAAAAATTAACAAAAGTGAAAAATGAATTTATAATGAATCGATTCAACGATGTTGGATTTCGGCATTCGGTATGGTTCACTCACGCTCCGAATGGTCGAAAAATTAAATGAAATGAGAAAATGAACGTAAATTGCTAAGTAGGTATTTAGTTTTGTCGATAAACGTCAAACGAAACAAAAATTAACAATCACTCGAGTGAACAAGCTGGGTAATTGCATACCACACTAACAGTAGCAACGGCTTTCATTTTGACAGTTCAACAATATTCATTGCGTTATTTACGTTGTTGAGCAGACCAATTTTACGAACATATAAAGCAATCGATTAGGAACATCCTTCAAAATGACTCAGATGAGATTGATAGTGTGTTACATTCATAGAATTAAGAAAAATGGTACAGTCAGCTAAAAAATTACGAGATTTAAAACAAAACCTATGTTTTCATTTAATGCCTTGTAAAAAATTAACAGTGATAGGTTCCAATTTGCAGGGGCTTCAACGCTATAAAAAGTCCTTTTGATTTTAATTAATCCGTTTTCATTTACATTTGAAGTGGCTTAATTAGGCGACATGGCTCTTTGGAGGGAAAAATAATTGAATTTTTTGACCTTTTTCGTGGACGAATTAACTTCACCAAATAATTTTATACTTTTGTAACATTTACAGAAAAAACTTGCTTCGTTGGTCTAGTGGTCGCAAGCCCTACTGCTGACCTTGAGTTCCTGGGTTCGATTCCCGGGTTGGGCAGAGTTTCTGGGTTTTTCCATCTGGAATTTCTCAGTAGCAGCCCGGTGTCTGGATTAGTGACCGGTTGATGGCAATAGGCTCGCCCCATATTACATGGGACTTAAACATAATAGGCTCGCCCCATACTACATGGGACTTAAACATAATAGGCTCGCCCCATATTACATGGGACTTAAATATAATAGACTCGCCCCATATTACATGGGACTTAAACATAATAGGCTCGCCCCATATTACATGGGACTTAAACATAATAGGTTCGCCCCATATGACATGGGACTTAAACAATAGGCTCGCCCCATATTACATGGGACTTAAACATAATAGGCTCGCCCCATATTACATGGGACTTAAACATAATAGGCTCGCCCCATATTACATGGGACTTAAACATAATAGGCTCGCCCCATATTACATGGGACTTAAACATAATAGGCTCGCCCCATATTACATGGGACTTAAACATAACTGGCGAAATGTGAGCGTGATGGTACACCTCTGTCTAACGCTTTGGGGATTACAAGCGTGATGATATGTTATGAACTTTAGAGTCATTGACTTTAATATTATGAGGGGCTCGTGGCTAAGTAAAAAAAACAGTGGCACTCCGGGAGTGCCGACAGAAGTGAAAACAAAACACAAAAAGAATACTTTGCCATCACTCACTGACATATCGGATATACATTAAAACCGAGTACATCCCGAGGACAGCCGAACACATCCGAAGCGGGTATTTTTTTTAATCGTCTTATAAACAAAACACGCGTGGTGTCGCTTACGGTAACAGTGGCGCGAGTTAGGCAGGATACAAAAGTCTAAAAAGTTAGTATTTTTAGACCTTTGTATCCTGCTTATGCGTATGAAGTTTCATTAAAATCGGTTCATTCATTTCGAAAAATAAGGGCTTGAAAGTTTGTATAAAATGCCGCACGGCGTAAACGCTCTTAACTAAATATCTATTTAAAATAGTTTGAGTCTAATTATAGAATCTAAAAAAAGCTTCAAAATGGCAAACGAAATATTTTATTCAAAAAACAGCCATATTCGCTGGTATGCTGGTATGGTGAACTACGCCGTAGCATAGTGTGAGCTACGCCGTAGCACAGTTTGACCTACGCCGTAGCACTCTCCATCCGTCTTACGAATTTTCGATCAGGTCACGTGTCCGGACGCGAGTTTAACATTTTTTACCCATTACAAAAAAAGTGTACAACGCCGCTAAAGAAGTTTTCACTTCAAAAAAAAAATTCTTAGGTCGTTGCACTTCTTGTAATTTTTTTTTTAAGGAAATCGAGGTTTGCATCGTTTTGATCAAAACTGAGGTTGTTTCGTTTTCACAAAGATGCTTAGTATTTAAGTTTCATTGTCGAGGAGGTAGCAAAATTATTTTTAAAACAAAATTAAGAGGTTACTAAGGTTATGTTCGACTGTAAACCAAATTTTAACATAGATAAGAACAATTAAGACCGACAGATATTGGCGCCGATTCTCTTTTTCACAAACTAAACTAAATTTAAGTTCAGTGCATCATTTTCTTTCTATTTCATTAAGAAAAGGAGAGAAGTTAAAATATTAGTTTAGTCCTGTCAAATTAGTCAGCCGATGACGTAAATTGACGTAATTTTAGTAGGAAGGCAAATTTTAAATCACGTCTAAACTTGTATGGAGTAGTGTCAGGCTTTGATGAATTTTACAGGACTAAACTAAATTTCATCGTCTGTCCTTTTCTTATTGAAATAGAAAGAAAAAGATGACTGAACTTAAATTTAGTTTACTTTGTGAACAAGGGAATCGGCACCAATAGTTAAAGTTCGAATTATAAAATTTATCTACGTTATAACCGAGTCTAAATAGTCAATTTTGCATAAAGAACTTTATGATCGTCAGAATAAAGTTCAAAATACAGTAACTGGCTCGAAGGTCTAAAGTTAGAATTCGTTTTGTAATAAGATGGTTTGAGTTTGATACCCCAGTTAGTCTATCCCAAAAGTACCAACTCCAAAATCAAGATTCAAAATTGACATCGAATCCTACGAAACACATCGTACCATCGTTTGGTTTGCTACCTAAATCGGGTCGAGTGGTTGCCTGGTTGCCGTCGCCGCTCGGTTGGCTGGTTGCTCCCGGTTATTCGGTTACAGTCAGACTGATTAGCACCTGACGCTCAGCTTTTTGGGGTGTGGTGCAAAGAGAGGCGGAGAGCGGTTTTAGGACATTTTTGGTCAAAAATATATGGTTTTATTCGCTATTACTTTATTAACTTACATACATTACATAATCAGCTTATAATGTTCCCAGTGCTGGGACATACGTCTCCTCTCTGTGAGAGGGAGTGGGCAGTAATCAACCAAGCGGGCCCAGTGCGAGATGGTAGATGTCACATGTCTTCGAATTTTTGATTCTAGGACAGGGATGGCAAACCAATGGCACGCGTGCCATTGGTGGCACGTAACAACATAATTTGGGCACGGCATCATTTCAGTAATGGTAGGTACACTAGTTTGCAACAGCAGAAGTCGTGCTAATTTGTTTTTTTTAATTAAATAAATTTTTAACCACTGTTAATTGTGTTATCATTGCTGTAGGGTT